>CM047000.1:96733847-99133847 GCA_025698465.1 Gossypium longicalyx
TGTTTCTAAAAGGGTTATATTGAATTTTTTTAAAATAATATAATAATTATTATATTACAAAAAATCTTCGGAGTACTTGAATAAGTCCCTATTTAATTATAATACGTGATTTAGGCCTCGAGGGTTCATAAAAGAGGTTTAATGATTTAATTTTAATATATTTGTTGTTTATTCACGAATTGTTTGTAAATTAACCAATATGTTCGGTAACGCCTCGTAACCCTATTCCTGCGACGGTTTGGGATTAGGGGGTGTTACATTGATGTAAAGTAAAAATGATTTGCTAAGACATTTGTCTAGTATATTTTTTGTTATAAATATTTTATTTAAAATACACTTTTTTGTTATAGATATTTTTTAAAATATAGTTTTTCATCATTATTAAATCTTAGTATCAATATAATTTCAAGCCATATATATATATATATATATATATGCAATATATGAATATACTTGAATTTATACCTACAATGTAATGAGGAAAATTTTACAAAATTTACATATTCACAATCTTGAGTTAATATACAAGTAATTTTTCAAATGTTTTCACGTAACGAATTCAACCAAAACTGTGAGGAAATCATAACATTGTGGACTAATTTAAATATTTGTTAAAAATTAAAATGATTGAAAATATTGAAATACATTAATATTATATTTTGTTTAATAAGGATAATTTTGTAAAGTATCCTTACACTTATCCCAAGAAAGTATTAGTATATCAAATGTTCCTCTCAATCACATTTCATTTGAATTATATCATGGGAAAACATTAAACGCTTCCTTAATGAAGAGAAACCTATCTCTCAGGTGCTGAGATTGCTACACTAATGAGTAGTAAGATTTAAATCATTGTTTATAAAAGATTAAAGATAAATGAATTTTCACTTTGAACAAAACCCCGCAAATGTAGATGAATTTCGCAATTATTCTTGCAAAAATAAATTGTTTCTTCATATCCATTTGCATTTTATTAGATTCTTTTGTCTAGTGGGAAGTCTTAATCTCCCAAGTCTAATTCTTTCCCAAGCCTTATGCTTTTTCATTCAGAGCTTTCTTCCATTCTAGTTCCTTTAGGGTTGCATAAACATTTCTTTTAAATCTAATTAAAATAAGTCCTTACAACTCAAAATCTAGAAGACAATCCTTCATAATGTAAATGTGTTTATCATTTAATTTCATGATTGAATGATTATTTTATAGTATAATTGACGGTAGTTGCTTGTCACAACTATAATATCCTGTAACTTAAACTCGA
The DNA here is from genome assembly GCA_025698465.1 of Gossypium longicalyx. Taxonomy (NCBI): domain Eukaryota; kingdom Viridiplantae; phylum Streptophyta; class Magnoliopsida; order Malvales; family Malvaceae; genus Gossypium; species Gossypium longicalyx. Next base: position 96,735,106 of record CM047000.1, read on the forward strand.
CGATTGGGTCAGGTAAAAGGTGTTATAATACTTTTGAATGATGATTACACTTATATTTAATAGTAGTGGACACAAAAAGTAATGGAGGGGAGTCGAAACCTTTTACTCAATACATTAAATTTCTATTGATGTTTGTTGTGTTTCTTTGATTAATTTTAGTTGTTTTGATACTTTCTTTTTAATACTAAACAAGGAGTCAACTATTTTGAATAATGACTTAGAGGAAGTTTAAAATTAAGAATTTATTGAGTTCAACTTTTGGCTGTAAGTTCAGTTGCAACCAGATGAACAATGGAAAGAGTAAAAATAAAAATGGACACAGAAGCTAGTTATGCAATTTGAAAAACTTACTTATGTGAGGCATTGGCTAAAGAGTAATGCATTATCGATCTACATTACATAATATGATTTAAGTTCAACTTACTCACTAAATTGTAACTTCACTTTTATGCATCAATTACATTACTCTCTTTATTAAGATTTTTACTGTTGAAAGCTTAGTTACTAAACTTCTTCTCCAAAAGTTGAAACATATGTTTTAGGCATTGTTAGCAAGTGTCAGAATGAAATGCAATAATAGATCATCACAATTTTACAGCTAGATACACAATAATAACCTCGACCGAACAGTCTACCTCAAACTTGATCACATAAAGGAAATAATCATGCTTGGTGTACATGAATTGACATAAGAGTACAAGAAAGGGTTAAGAATTACCACAATCTAAAAAGGACATCACCAAGGTGACTAAGAAATAAGAATGCATCCTAGTTTACGTGTAAAGTAATAATTTTTTTTTTTTTAAAAGTGGTAAAAGAATTTTACAGACTTTTATTAATAGTTAGATTGTATTTTATTTTTTTACTTAAAAAATAGATAAATTAGTCCCCATACATTATATCAAAGAGTAAACTGGTTATTCTATTAAAAATTTATTAATTTCTATTGTTAAAAATTACACCCTGCACATAAACATGAGGTACATGTGACACATAATATGTTATTGTCTAATTATTCTGTCAATCACGTCAGTTTTTAACAGTACAAATGCATGAAATTTTTTTAAAAAATAATCGATTTATCTTTTTAATTTAATATATAAGGACTAATTTACCTATTTTATTAAGTAGTGCAATTTAAAACTTCTTAATGTACTTTTCAAGAAAGAAAAAAAGGGAAAGTCAATGGATAAACTGGAAATTACGCAATTGAAGGTGAAAAATAAGTACTAGCATATGTTTCTAGAGCTGGAATATTTATCAACAAGAAACCTGATATTCCCACCCAATTTAAGTCATGTTTAGTTTACTTTCGAGGTCAGAAATTGTTTTCCATTACAAAAACAATGTAAAGCTAACATTGAAATCATGATTTGACAAATCAAACAAAAAAAAAAAGTAAGAAAATGGTGCTTTTGACTTTTAGAAATTGACTTTTAAATCAAACATTCTATTATTCTCTCATAGCTAAACTTCATCTCTTTTTTTTCAATGCCAAACACTTCTATAAATTTTCAAAGCCAAATTTTTTCATTATTAATTTTTGAATTTACAATTAACTATATCAATAATTCTAAGCAATATCATTTATTATAAGTACTAAACTCAATAATTAACTAATCCACTGAGCTCATGATCCCAAAACCCCATTGGTTTTTTTTACACTTTTTCTAAACCAACCTTTATCTAACAACAATTCTAAATTAAACCTTATACCCACTTATGCAAAATGGTAGTAATAAATGAAAAAAGCTACTACATAAGCTGAAAAAAAGAAAAGAAAAAAGCCAATAGATGAACTGGAAATTAGGTAATCTAACAAAATGTCTCTAAAAGTGGCAAAACAATCTACAAGAAACCTAATATTCCACCTTGTTTAACCCGAATGATCTTCTTGCAATGGAAGAATATGGCAACCAAACAACACCACAAAAACTCCAAACAATAATAAGCATCCAAGCAGAAAAAAATATGGACCTTTCCCTTTTTATATTTACCAGTCTCCAGTATTAGATAATAGATAGAGATATCTAACTGCCAAGGCTAAATCTAAACTATATAGCAACTCTTTCAAATATTAATAGAATTTCCCATAAGCCAAGCTAATGAAAAGCATAGTAAACAATGAACAAAAACATGGAAGGAATTCATGATATAACAGCATTTTTTTGTTTCTTCTTTCTTCTTTTTCTTTTGAATATTGTTAAAACTATGTTTGATCAAAAGACGATGATTGATTAACTGAAACATTAAGAAAAGAAAGAAAGAACATTGACCCAATTGACCCCAATTCCTCATCATTTTCAAAACTTACACAAGAATTATTTTTTTAATGGAAAGAAAACTAAGAGGAAAGTGGTGGAGGGGGTAATAATTGGTGTAAATTTTGAGCAACCTGATTTTGACCTCTGATTATGAAAGGATGCTGCAATAATTGAGCCGCCGTCAATCGCCTCGTCGGATCCTTCTGCAAACAACATGATATAAAATGCCTAAATTCATGAGAAGCAGTGGGCGGTGCCTCCGGTGGTTGAGACATACAAATTGCACACATAAGACTGGCCCAATCACCTTGTCTTCCCACAGCAAAAGGAAACCTCCCTAAATAAAATTCCAATATGCTAACCCCTAAACTCCAAATATCACCAGCGTAACCATCGTATTGTCCTTGGTTTAAATCAGTGTTGATCCTTTCAGGGCTCATGTAAGCTATTGTCCCAACGGATGAATTACATGGATGCATAGTTTGATCCAAGATCCGACTCACACCAAAATCAGCTATTTTAACCTTCTTCTTCGAATTGATCAACAGATTCGAGGGTTTTATATCGCGATGAACGATGTGTCGCCGGTGAAGGTAGTTTAAACCATTGAGGATTTGTCGAGCTAGATCCGATAAGTTAGATTCGTGTGACATATGAGTCCCTTCTAAAGATCCAATATCCATGAATTCCAATAGGACCTGAATTTCGCCATTTTGATCGTACATTTCATGGCATTTGACAACGTTAGGATGATCAACATCACGGAGGATTTCGATCTCTCTACGGATCTGACGACGGACGGTCTCTTCATGGTTCCCGTAGATGACCTTAAGTGCATAAAGGCGAGACGAAGGACGGTGGATGACTTTATACACGGTGCCTCCCGCGCCGCTTCCTATTCGGTTGACCCGATCGATTTCCGACAAGTTGACTTGTTTAGAGTTAGCGTTACCGTTGGAGCAGGTTGACTGAGCAGCGTTGGAAGCCGGAGGAAGCGGAAGAGGGACGGGGAGGGATACGGTGCGTCGAGGAAGCGGTACGGTTAGTTCCGCCCGCCTACGTGGACGGTTTCTATTGGCGGAGGAGGAGCCGCCAACTGCCGGCGGTTGAGATTGTTGATTGGGTCTCATTTCTCCCAAAGAAGGAGAATTGACGGAATTGAGAAATAGCATTAAGAATTTTTTTATTTTAAGATTTAATGTTTTGATAAATAAATTTTTTTGTTATTTAGTATGGTTATTATAAGAAAAATATTAATGAAAATTTTAAATTAGAAAAAAAAAGTAATTATAAACAAGAAAAACAAACTCATAAAATAATAATAAATAATTAACACCGTTGGCAAAAACAATAAATAGATTATACTAATTTTAAGGTAATTAGAGTTTAATTTTAAAATAAAAAATATATTTTTAATTATTTTAGATCAAAATTATGATTGGATTATAATTATTGTTTTAATCATTTTATTATAGATTTTAATCATATCTGTTTTTTTTTTTTTGCATAATGTCTAAAACTACTCATAACCTCCTACCAACCCATAAATACGAGAAAAATGCGTTTCAACACATTTAAACCTACGTTCTCAATCGACTTAGTTAAGTTTTTTTTTTCTAAATAAACTGATATTCCTTCATTAAAAGAAACAGACCTGAGGTGATAAATGTCTAAAATACAAAATAGAAGAAATGAAACGACAAAAAACTTAAAAGCATTACAGTAGCACTCAGAAAAAATAAAATCACAGATGCAATAAAGTGACAAAAGACTAACCAAACACGCAAGCACACAGGAAAACCAAACCACAATCAAAAACCACCCCGCACCAAAATTGAAGGGCCAATAGAAATATCAGACGATATGACTAGCTTTCCCACACAGAATTACTCAGATATCAAATAAAAAAGTAAAACATCTCTGAAACCCAACCTTGGAGAGTCTACAGCACCTTCTCACTCTTCAAAGAATGCCCAACCCCTCAACCTCTCTGAACCCAGGCTTCCAAATCCTTCTCCATAATTTTCTGAACTGATTCCGGTGGTTCTTAAGACCAAAAGCTCTCAATCTATCTTCGACCCTTCCAAAGACAAGGTATGCGCTGCACTATTAACCGCCCTCGGCACAAACAGGTACGAGATATTCTAAAAGTTTTTCTTAAGAGCACAAATGTTATTAATGATTGGTCTAAGGATAGATCTATCCTCCTCCTCTAAGTTCAGTTTCTTAATAGTTGTCAGAGAGTCCCCTTCCAAAAGAATCCTCTTCCACCCCAAATCAGCTACAAAAAGCATGACCCTTTCATACGCTCTCGCTTCTGCAACCACCGCGTCCACCACATCGCCGAAAGGGTAAGTGCACGCACCCAAAAACTGCCCCTTATTATTTCTTGCAAGAACAGCTGCAAAAGAAATTCTTGATTCTTTTAGGAAGAACGCGTCAAAATTTAACTTAATCGTCCTGCTGTCAAGGGGACACCATAGTTGATTCCTCATAGAGATAGGAAACGACTTCAGATTTGTATGACAAGAAGATATTTCCTGACAATACCTGATGCGTCGTTGAGAGCACAAAAAAATATCCTATTCCCTGCAAAATAGTAAAAATAACAGTAAAGGGGAAGTAAGATCGAATCCTCAGGGACCGGATTGTACGAATGCTCGTTTCTTGAAATCCTGGACAATTTCTTGGCCAAGAAAACTTTGCGTTCTTGAAAAAAATAAAAAAAGAATAAAATAAAAACAAAATTTAAAGTCGAATTGAAATTGCGAAAATTAAAATGGAGAATATAAAAATAAATAGAGTTTGGGAAAAGAGATATTTTCTTATGTGGCGAGATTCCAGCCTCCGGTTGTCTCGATCCGCCTTGGGTTCAATCCTTGGCTTTTAAGTAACCCTTCTTGAGCAGGATAAGCCAGTTATAGTGGAAGAGGACGCCTACGACCACCAGCTCCAAGAATTTAGACTTAAGATTTGGCGGAACCTGACTCTAGCCAATAATCGCTTTTGTGGGGCTATCTTCTACTAGATCATCACTTCCCAACGGCGAATACCACGCCGTTTTGTCTCTTGGATTCACCAACCTCTGACGCAGAAAGCCAACGAACCGACTGTGCAACCTTCCCAAAACGTATAAAGCGGCCGTTCCTTGCACAAGTTGAAAAGATCACCTATTAAGGGACATGGACGGAAGCGTCAGCCCCGTAATGCGGAGAAGCAATGAATACCCTGTTGAGAAGGCTAAGCGCGGATTCTAAGCCTCATGAATCTTTTTGGGGAATTTCGACAACCTTCGGCTAGATTGGTTTAGTGGCTCATGATTTTTGAGAAATAAATAAATATAATAGAAATGAGATTTTTATTGAAAAAAATATGGAGAGAACAAAAGACAGAGTTTTGGGGAGAGAGAGTGTTTATAGAAAAAAGAGATGTTCAATATGTGCCACTCTATCCCCTATTTATAGTACTCGAAAACCTAATCTATTCCTAATTAAATTCTAAAAGACCGTTCCTTGCACAAGTTGAAAAGATCACCTATTAAGGGACATGGACGGAAGCATCAGCCCCGTAATGCGGAGAAGCAATGAATACCCTGTTGAGAAGGCTAAGCGCGGATTCTAAGCTTCATGAACCTTTTTGGGGAATTTCGACAACCTTCGGCTAGATTGGTTTAGTGGCTCATGATTTTTGAGAAATAAATAAATATAATAGAAATGAGATTTTTATTGAAAAAAGTATGGAGAGAACAAAAGACAGAGTTTTGGGGAGAGGGAGTGTTTATAGAAAAAAGAGATGTTCAATATGTGCCACTCTATCCCCTATTTATAGTACTCGAAAACCTAATCTATTCCTAATTAAATTCTAAAAGATAAATACAAATAAATAAATATAATTAAAGATAAATAAAGATAAATAAAAATAAATCCTAAAATTAAATCTAAAATAAAAATCCTTAATAATTATCCTAATATAATTAAAATTAAAATAGAGTCTTGTGCTATAAAATCTCTTCTTTTGCATTTTAGCCTTTATGTTGTCCATGTTTGCATTTTCGGCACCACATTTTCTCTTGCTTCACATGTTGGCCCACTTTATCTCCAAATTCACGCTTTTTGCCCTTAAATTTACTTCTGCCTTCAATTAAGTCCCTAAAAGATAAAAGATCATAAAATAACCCAAATTAGTAGGATCATACTCAAAATAAACATGCAATTAGCACATAAAAATATGATGTTCTAGAGTATTATCAAATTCCCCCTACTTAGCCCATGCTTGTCCTCAAGTATGGTTCGTGTCCACTGTAAAAATTAAATCCTGCCATGAAAGAAATATTACTCCAAAGTTTTATAGAAAATAGTCAAAATGCATATGAAAAATAAAGAGAACTCTTAGCTTGCTTTAAGTAAAATTGAAAAAGTATTCCAATTAACACACACACAAATTAAGATCGACTTGGATTATTTTATTAAAATTAGGTAATTTACCAAACCTATCAAGACACCCTATTCGTTTCTACCTTTAGTCCCCATACTTTATTAATATGTCTTTTTTTCTTCTTTTTTTTAATTTAATTTTATTTATTTATTTTTACTTAGGAATATATTGAACCTTTTGACGCGAAGAGAGATGACAGCCAAGCAACTCAACCCCGGTTACTCAGCCCAACAGACTCCTAATTTTATTTTTCTTAAGAACATATCGAACCTTTTGACGCGAAGAGAGATGACAGCCAAGCACCTCACCCCAATTACTCAGCCTAACATATTCTTAAAAATTAATTCTGGTTAGCGGAGTTTACCTAACACGTCACACAACCTTTTGACACGAAATAGGTTGACAACCCAGGCACCCTACCCCGGTTACTCAGCTAGTTACGTCTTAAGCTGTACTTATAACCACGGAAACATTATTATTTTTAAACGAAATTTAATTTTGGAGGACTTAGGAAAAACAATCAAGTGTCAAAAATAAGTTTCAGTAACCACCCTAATAGTCATGAACATATTTTAAGCATGCAATTGTATTAAGTGTCCTCTTTATATTTAGACTTAATCAAATTTACTAAAAGCAAAATAGGGTTAACTCTATTAATCAAAATTATTCAGCCTAAAAGAAATAAAACAATGGAGATGTAATCAAACAGGCAAAATCATAATTAACTCAGTAGACAAAAATCATGCATGTGGGTCAAACAGTGGGCAAGTCGTGATCAAATTCTTTGGTATGAAAAAAGGCAGAATATTCTTACAAAAAAATTATGTGGACAACAACGACCAAAGCAGCAGCAACAATAAAAAAATCAGCATCTAAAATGACAGAAATAATGAGGAATGCCTCCCCCTACTTAAAACACATAGTCCTCGATGTGAAATAAATAAATAAATAGGTAGAAGAAAAGTTTAGAAGAATTCCCCGTGTAGTTACTGTCATTCGTGCATTATGGTAATGAGTTCTTCCTATTGTTGCTTCGGTTTACCTAGACAAAAGAAGAGAATTTTATCAACATCCAAAATAAAATAAAATAATAAATAGTAAAATAAATAAAAATAAAATAAAATTAATAAAAATAAAAAATTGGGTTGCCTCCCAATAAGCGCTTGTTTAACGTCGCTAGCTCGACGCCCCAACCAGTATTGGAGTTGTTCTAATTGAATTCTTTCATTTGTACGAGCTTGGGAATTCTCCTTTTCTGTCACATCCATCATATTTGGGTTTAATCGTCCCTGCGCCTCTTTCCTTGGTTTCATATTTTCCTCCAAGAGGTTGATCCCTTTTAAGTCGGCAATGGTCTCATCTTTCTCTAAAAATGTGAATTTGAGATGCTCGAGAAGTGGTTTTAATTTCAGATCTGATGCTGATGAGTTAATTATGTTGACACAGTTTACGTCCAAGACTTCACTTGGGTGACTAATAGTGCCATAAACGTTAAACTTCACGATCTCTCCGTCAAACTCCATTGTGAGGGTTCCGCTTCGTACGTCAATCTTAGTATTCGCAGTACTTAGGAAAGGTTGCCCCAACAAGATATCTGAAGACCCAGGAGCGTTATCCTCCTCCATTTTTATCACATAAAAATCTGCAGGAAAGATAAGCCATTAACTTTGACTAATACGTCTTCGAGGACTCCTTCGGGATGCACAATGGACCTGTCTGCCAACTGAATGGTAACACCTGTCTTTGTCAAAAAACCCGTGTTAAGTGATTCATAAATAGAAAAAGGCATGACATTTATGGAGGCCCCTAAATCACACATAGCCTTCTTAATTCCTAAATGGCCTATTTTGTATGGTATTGCAAACATGCCCCTATCTTTACATTTCGCTGGCATTTTCTGTTGTAACACTGCAGATACATTCTCACCAACACTTACCTTTTCATTACCTGTTAATTTTTGTTTGTTGGTGCAGAGTTCTTTAAGAAACTTGGCATACCACGGAATTTGTTTGATGGCATTCAACAGTGGTAAATTGATCTCAACATTTCTGAATGTTTCGAGGATCTCTTTGTCTTCTTTGCCCTTTCGGCACTGATTTAATCGTCCTGGGAATGGAGGTTGAATTTTCAGCAATGGAGGTTTCGCTTGGACCTGTTCATTATTCTCAGGTTTTTCTTAGGCAGAATCTTGGCCAGGATTTCTGTCAGGAATTGGTTCCAGTACCTTTCCACTTCGCAACGTCACTGCATTTGTGTGTTGTCTTAGATTAGGTTCTGTTTGTGACGGTAGCTTCCTTTGAGAGTTCAATTTCTCAATTGATATGGTCAATTATCTTATAGATGTCTCAGTTTTCTGTTGAAAATCAAGTATATTAGCTGCTAATTTATTGACCAAAGTTTCTAGAGAATTACCTGAATCTTGTGGCTGTTGTGGAACCCGATTTTAGTATGGCTGGTTATATCGTGGATTGGCCCCATAACTCAAGTTAGGGTGGTCCCTCTATCCTGGGTTGTAGGTATTAGCGTAAGGGTTGTATCGCCTTTGTGGTGACCTAGGGAAATTTCCCGTAGCATCTAAATGAGCCATAGTATCATCATACAAACAGGGACATGCATCAGTTGTATGTTCAGGTGTAGCACATATTCCGCATAACCGGGCTGTTTTTGCTTTTTCAACAATAAGAGGACTCATCATATTAGTGAGTCTATCAACTTTATCCTCTAAGGTTGAATTACTTAGCTGGTGAACCCTTCTAGGGGGTTTAGGATTGGCTCGAAACTGTTGAGAATTTGCAGCCATCGTGGAGATTAAGTCTCTTGCTTGTTGTGGAGTCATGTTGACCAACACTCCTCCACTAGCGGCGTCTACCATATTCATCTCCATGGGTTTCAGGCCTTCATAAAAGTACTGGAGCAAAGACTGTTCCGTTATACCGTGTTGTAGGCAATTTGCACACAACTTTTTAAATCGCTCCCAATAGTCATTCCGAGATTCTGCATCTTTTTGTCTTATTCCCACGATTTCTCTTCTTAACTCGGCTGCACGCGATACTGGAAAAAACCTGTTGAGAAACAAGAGAGAAAGATCAGCCGAAGTCGTTACAGAACCAGGAGGTAAATAAAATAACCATTCCCTCGCAGAATCTGCTAAGGAAAAAGGGAAAGCACGCAATTTGATCTGGTCCTCAGTTACCCCCTGAGGTTTCATACTGAAACAAACCATATGAAACTCTTTCAAATGCTTATGGGGATTTTCGTTTTGCAACCCACGGAAAGTTGGCAGTAGTTGAATTAACCCTGACTTTAGTTCGAAATTAGTATCCATAGTAGGATACGTGATGCACAGTGGCGGTTGTTCTGTCGGTGCTTCGGCTAGTTGCCGAATTGTTTGAGCCATAGGTTGTGGTGCTAGATTAGGGTTTTCGTTAACCCTAGTGTTAAGCACTTATTCTGGCGAACTGACTTCTAATTTTTCACTTTCAAATGTTTGAGTAGGGTTTTCGTTAACCCTAGACTTTGCTTCGTCGTTGATTCTAATTTCTGGCGGTGGATTACTTTGAGTCCCAACCACCGCTGACTGCTTTTTCCTTAGCTTTGTTTCCTTGCGATTAGCTCTCGCAGTCTTTTCACTCTCCGAATCAAACGCAAGAGTTCCAAGAGCAGATCTAGTCATAAGAAACAAAAAATAAGATTAGTACGTTACCAATCCCCGGCAACGGCGCTAAAATTTGATGCTTCATTGAGAGCACCAAAAAATATCCTATTCCCTGCAAAATAGTAAAAATAATAGTAAAGGGGAAGTAGGGTCGAATCCTTAGGGACCGGATTGTACGAATGCTCGTTTCTTGAAATCCTGGACAATTTCTTAGCTAAGAAAACTTTGTGTTCCTGAAAAAAATAAAAAACAGAATAAAATAAAAACAGAATTTAAAGTCGAATTGAAATTGTGAAATTAAATAAATTGCAAAAATTAAAATAGAGAATATAAAAATAAACAAAGTTTGGAAAAAGAGAGAGTTTCTTATGTTGCGAGATTCCAGCCTCCGGTTGTCTCGATCCGCCTTGGGTTCAGTCCTTGGCTTTTAAGTAACCCTTCTTGAGCAAGATAAGCTAGTTATAGTGGAAGAGGACGCCTACAACCACTAGCTCCAAAAATTTAGACTTAAGATTTGGCGGAACCTGACTCTAGCCAATAATCGCTTTTGTGAGACTATCTTCTACAAGATCATCACTTCCCAACGGCGAATACCATGCCGTTTTGTCTCTTGGATTCGCCAACCTCTGACGCAGAAAGCCAACGAACTGACTGTGCAACCTTCCCAAAACGTATAAAGCGGCCGTTCCTTGCACAAGTTGAAAAGATCACCTATTAAGGGACATGGATGGAAGCGTCAGCCCCGTAATGCGGAGAAGCGATGAATACCCTGTTGAGAAGGCTAAGTGCGGATTCTAAGTCTCATGAACCTTTTTGGGAAATTTCGACAACCTTCGGCTAGATTGGTTTAGTGGCTCATGATTTTTGGGAAAGAAATAAATATAATAAAAATGAGATTTTTATTGAAGAAAATATGGAGAGAACAAAAGATAGAGTTTTAGGGAGAGGGAGTATTTATAGAAAAAAGAGATGTTCAATATGTGCCATTCCATCCCCTATTTATAGTACTAGAAAACCTAGTCTATTCCTAATTAAATTCTAAAAGATAAATACAAATAAATAAAGATAATTAAAGATAAATGAAAATAAATCCTAAAATTAAATCTAAATAAAAATCCTTAATAATTATCCTAATATAATTAAAATTAAAATAGAGTCTTGTGCTATAAAATCTCTTCTTTTGCATTTTAGCCATTATGTTGTCCATGTTTGCATTTCCGGCACCACATTTTCTCCTACTTCGCATGTTGGCCCGCTTTATCTCCAAATTCATGCTTTTTTCCCTTAAATTTACTTTCGCCTTCAATTAAGTCCCTAAAAAATAAAAGATCATAAAATAACCCAAATTAGTAAGATCATACTCAAAATAAACATGCAATTAGCACATAAAAATATGATGTTCTAGAGTATTATCAATACCCTCGGATAAAACCAACCAGATCCTGCTTGGAGTACTTAATTCCTTCATATATCAGTTTATTTCTTTTGTGCCAAAGAGCCTACAAAGAAATAATAAGAGTCTATCTCATACTGACATCGACCTCAGTAAACTTATTGATAAAATTATCTTTGCCATGCGAGGTGAAATCGTTCGGAAAAGAGCCAACGTTGAGGGAGACCCATAACTGCTGCAAAACTCCACACGTCCATAAGAGGTGATTAGAATCCTCCGGAGCTTCTTTACAAAGAGGACGAGCCATATCTACAGAAAATCGCCTTTGAAAAAGATTAACAAAATGTGGTACATAGTTCCTAATGAGTCTCTATGAATGAATTTTAATTTTAGCAGAGATTTGTAACTTCCAAAGAATTTTGTAAAAGTCATTATATTTGTCATCTTTGTTTCCATTATAGCTACTGGTCTTTAAATGATCTGTAATCAAAGCTCTGTACCCACTTTTCACTGAGTAGTTCCCAGAGGCCTCAAATTTCCAGACCAACATGTCATGTGTTCTCTGACAAGCAAGTGGAATAGAAAAAATTTGATTCGCTTGGTCTTTATTAAACAGTCTTCGAATCACCTCCTTTTTCCAGGTAATAGTCTCAGCATCGATTAAATGGTTCACAGTAGTCCATGAGATATTAATATTTTGTACTGACAACCTGTTATTGTCATGACTAGGCAACTAAGGGTCGTTCCAGATATTCACACTATTCTCATTACCAATACGCCAAACCAGTCCATCAGTGATCAACTCCCGAGCACTACATATACTCCTCCAGGTAAAAGAAGAGCAAGTACCAAACTTTGCTAAGAAAATATCTGATGAAAGAAAATAACGGGCTTTTGAAACCCTCGATAAAAGACAATTGGGCTTAGAAAAAATACGCCAAACTTGTTTAGCTAACAAAGCACGATTGAACAAAATTAAATCTCGAAAGCCCATCCCATCAGTGCATTTGGGCTTGCATAATGCGTTCCAATTACTCCAGTGAATCCCTTTTGCTGATTTGTTGTTAGACCACCAGAACTTGTTTAAGAGACCCTCAAACTTGCGACAAAGTAGTTTAGGTAAAGTGAAACACTGCATAAAATAGACGGGGATAGCTTGTAGAACCGATTTGATAAAAACTTCCTTACCACCCATAGATAGATAGAGCAAACTCCACCCTTCAATTCTTTTCTTAAACCAGTCTACAAAATTAGCAAAAGCCCACTTCTTCCTACCAATCATCATAGGAAGCCCTAAATAATTCTCCGGATTTGTAGCCATTTGAACACCCAAAATGCCAGTCACCAATTCCCTAATCCTTGGCTCCACATTAGCGCCAAAATAAACGAGAGACTTCTCAAAATTTACCCTCTGTCCGGAAGCCTGTTCATAATCTGATATAATGTTCCACATCATATTAGCCCTCTCTTCTGACGTATCTCCAAACAGAATGCAATTATCTGTAAAAAATTTAGATGATTTATTGAAAGTCTTTCTCTTCCTATAAAAGCTCATTGCATTAAATTTTTCTGTTGCGCGTCTGCACAGAGCAAAAAAAGGTATGGACTTAGAGGATCCCCTTGCTTCAAACCTCTTGAAGGAGAAAACCACTTGCTAGGTTCCCCATTAATCCCCACCGTATAAGAAACTGAACAAACACACCTCATAATGAAGACAACCCAATCAGAATGAAAACCCAAACGACTCATCATTCCAGCCAAAAAAATCCCACTCAACGCGATCATACGCTTTACTCATATCAAGTTTAAGTGCAAAATTTCCTTTTCGACATCTTGTCTTCATCTTGAGGGAATGTAAGACCTCATAGGCAATGAGCACATTATCCGAAATATGTCTTCCTTGAATAAAGGCCCTTTGGGATTCACTAACACACACCTCCAAAATTGGGCTCATGCGATCTATAAATACCTTTGTAATAATCTTATAGATGACGTTACAAAGGCTTATAGGACTGAAATGGGTGAGGTTTTTTGGTTTCTCCACTTTTGGGATTAAAACAATATAGGTTTTATTGATTTCTTCCACCTCTATCTCCCCTTTTAAAATTGATAAACAATACCTAGAAACTTCGGGACCAACTATATGCCAATATTTTTGGTAAAAAATTACTGGAAACCCATCAATACCTAGAGCCTTTAAAGGCGGCATGGACTTTACTGCTCGTGTAATATCTTCCTGTGTGAACGGCTTAAGTAGTTGTTCATTCATACCATTAGAAACTTTCTTGTCCACCATTCCCAACAACCGTACGTCTTCCTTTGGGCTGGAAGCCGTAAATAAATGCTCAAAGTACTTCGAAGCAAGCTGAAGCATTTCTTCAATCATTGAGACCCAACACCCATCCTCTCGTTCCAAACCTGAAATCCTACTCTGATGAAAGCACTGAACGATATCTTTGTAAAAAAAAAACTAGTATTTCAATCCCCGTGTTTCAGCCAATTAGCTCGGGCTCGCTGCTCTCAAAAAATCTCCTCCTTATCCATCTCTAGATTAAGGCCAGTTTGAACCTCCGAATTTTTTGCTAAGACCTCATCAGAAGGGTCCCTACCATAAAGTTTTTGAAGCTGTTCCTCTAGATCCAATCGAGAAGCATTTTCCTCCCTACTCCTTAACCACCTCAATTACTAAAACTGTTGTCACATAAAACAGAGTTTGTCAGGTACACTTTCATCAAAACCATACCAGTTCGATTGTACCACATCTTTAAAATTCTACTCTAAACACCACCTGGCCTCGAAACGAAAAAATTTAGATCTAAGCCATTGACCATCATTTTCACAACCACGAGTATCTAAAAGGGTCAGGCAATGATCCGAGAAAGAATGACTTAAATGCTCCATTTGGTAATAAGGATAGAGAGACATCCAATCGAGTGATGCAATGCCTCTGTCCAGCCATTCTTGGATGTTAGTCGATAAAAACTGCCCTCGCTCCCACGTAAACCACCTACCAATGAAACCCACATTATTGAGACCACAAACCTCCAACACATCTTGAAACTTAGACATTTGGCGATCTGATCTAAGCCTGCTACCATTTTTTCATAAGAATTCATGATTTCATTAAAATCCCCGACCATGAACCAAGGAAGCTTACATTCATTGCCCAACATCCGAAGAAAATTCCAAGACTAATTTTAATATCGTTCCTCAGGATTCTCATAAAACCCTGTAAGTCGCCAAACCTCTCCATAATCTGTATCCTGCACCTCAACGTCAATATGAAATTAAGAATACCTTTTAAGTCGAACTAGCTCATTTCTTTTCCAACCAAGAGATAAACCCTCTTTAGAACCAACAGCAGTAATGTCTATGCCATTTTCAAAACCACACTTCAATCGTACTCTTTCCATCTTCTTCGAACTTAATTTTTTCTCCATAAGAAACAAAATTCAGGGATTAATGGCTCGTAATTTATTTTTAGGCCTATTAACCGTCCGTGGTCTCTCCAACCCACGAATGTTCCACCTTAGAACTTTCATTGTGACCGACTGCTCTGCCCTGCAGAGCTAGCCAATAAAACGTTTGAAACTTCTTCATAATTGCTAGTAACATTAGTCGTGGCCCCCACAAGCCTTTGCCTTTTCTTTTCTTTCATAGCGATAAGAGGATCATTTTTCTCTGCTAACACCAAGTTCATGGGCCCACTAGCATTAACAATTCCATCTTGCCCCAGATTACTCAAATTACACCAGTTAATATCCCCATTAAAAGGAATATTATAACCAGATTCCTTAGAGATTGACTTATGATTCAGTGATTGAATAGTCATCATTCCCCCTAAATTTTACCCAGAAACATGTTCATCCCCTAAATTTTATTTTTTGAGATCTCTTGCCATAATCTCCTTAACGCACTCAGAACCGTCAGCCTCTCGGAGCCACCTACTCATCGTAGGGTTCCGACGCCTCCCTTCCGCTCGTAAAGAGATATCCCAACCAAAGACAATATTAGCTGGATCAATGCGGATACGAAATGGACAAAAACTTTCTCCATGACCCAGTTTACCGCAAATGAAGCAAAATAACCTTAGCTTTTCATACTAAAAATGAGCATACAGAGTTTTCTCTTTACCGATTTAGATCTTTTTTTTCCTCTTTAACGGGAGGGTCACATTTAACTTAACGCGGATGCGCATAAATTTATTAATTCCCATTGTCGGTATAGATGTATCATACTCAAGAAACTATCCCACAAAATCACCAAACTGTTTTGCCATTGTTGCCGTCATCATCCCTGGTGGTAAATCATGTACTTGTATCCAAAACTCTGTAAACAATAACAGAACTTCTAGAGGATCTTCTCCCCATTGGAATTTGTGAAGAATCAACAAGTGGTTGTTGAAAACCCAAGGAGTACCAGAAAGTACCCTTTGTACATCTACTTCATGAAAAAACTGAAAAAGAATTCTCTTCTCCCCTAAACCCGAAATACAGATCCCCCTAATTGGATGCCAAAGATCAGCCATAGTGTTGCGCAAGGAAGGAAAATGTACAAAACTACCTGTCAGACAACGAGCCACTAAACAAAACTAATAACTCTGATCCACCACCGAAGCTTCCTCAGTAAACGCATCTTCCTTTTCATCAAGAATATTCAGTTTGGCCAGATCCTCTTCCATCACCCAAAAAAACAAAAATGATGACCCTACCCAAAAACCAAAAGAAAACAAGAGACAGACCCCGCCCCAAGACCAATAAAAAAGAAGAAAAAAAAAAGGAACACCAGTGGAAAAACCAGACAAAAAAGTAGTACAACACCATGTCAAAAGATAGACTATAGTTAAGTTTATTTTTTACTGCATTATAAAGTTTATCTTAATTAGACTTGGAAATTTAAAAATAGCTAAGACTATACTATTGAGTTAAATGAAAGGAATATTTTTAGAAGTTGACTTTTTTTAGACTAAATTATTAAAATAATCACTTTTATTTACTTCAGGTTATATTTTAGTCATTTATGTTTGAAATTTTGCGTTTTAGTCACTTATGTTATCGTGTTGTAATATTTTACTCATTAAGCCATTAATTGCCGTCAACGATGTAATGGTAAACTTGACATGGCATGTTAAATCATCATTTCAAATGAAAATTTTAGGTTAAATTCTACAATTGGTCCCTATATTTTTTTCATTTTGAGCAAATTAATTTTTTCTTTTATGCTATTTTAACTTTCCTTTTTTTTATTTTCCATTCCTTTTTTTTTTATTTTCCATTCTCTTCTGCTTCTCCCTTTGCTGTCCTCCCTTCTTCATTTCTTTTAACGTAGTTTTTCTATGTTTTCTATTTGATAAAACTAGTCCACAAGCTTGCCTCACTCGAAAAAACTAGTCCACAAGCTTGCCTCACTCGAAAAAATTAAATTGTTCAAAAAATAAAAGTATAGAGACTAGTTTTAACAAATGGAAAATATAGAAAAACTACGTTAAAAGAAATGAATAAGGGAGAAAAACACAGGGGAGAAGCAGAAGAGAATGAAAAAAAAAGAAAGTTAAAAAAATATAAAAATAATTAAATTGCTCAAAACGAAAAAATGTAGGGACCGATTGTATAAAATAACCTAAATTTTTTGTTTGAAATAATGACTTAACGTGCCACGTTAGCTTACCGCTACACCGTTAACAACAATTAACAGCTCAGTGACTAAAATGTTACAACGCGATAGCGTAAGTGATTAAAACATAACATTTCAAACATAAGTGACTAAAATGTAACCTAAAGTAAACAAAAGTGACTATTTTGGTAGTTTACCCTTTTTATTATTTAAAAATAATTAATATTATGCTATTCAATAAATAAGGGTCAATTTTTAAAACTATACTTGAACTTTGATTTAATGTGTAATTGTATATACGAATTTTTTTTTTTTTTTGCAATTTTATACATTAAATTTTGATTCGATTCAATTCTCACAAATTATTAACATAATTATTGATGTGGCGTCATTTTATGTTTATATATTGCACACAAAAATAATTATATTTATCCAATATAGAAATAAAATGATATATTTTGCAACAAAAAAAATTGATATATTTATTTCTTTGATATATTTATTTCTTTAAACTTGTATGATTGAATCAAAATTAAAGTTTCATGTATACATTTTAACCACAATCAAAGTTTCATGTGTATAATTGCATTATATTAAAGTTCATGTATCAAATTGCATATTGAATCAAAGTTTATGTATAAATTTGAGATTTATTCAAATAAACAAATATTTGTATTAAATTTTATTTTGAACATATAATTTTAAATATTTTTATTTTACATTAATTAAACATAAATATTTTATTTTTGATAATAAACAATAATTTTTTATTTAAATAATAAATACTAATATTTTAGATATTAGACCAAAATTTGAAATCCTTTATATTTTGGTATATGTAAGCCACAAGGAAATTTCCTCATTTAGAGTTAAGTTGAATGGAAAATTATATCAATCGAGTTTGAACTTTGATAATGAATTGTGGACAAAAAATTTTGCTCCTTTATATTATTGACATTAACAATTATTATTATATTAATATAATTTTTTTTTAAGTTTTTGCTATTATTATATTTTAATATTGTTTATTTGTTGCTATCATTCAATGTACATTGAATGAATATGAACTTGAATTTTCATATAGTGTGTACAAATTATAGATCTTTTATGTCATTTTTCTTGTATGAAGATTAACTTGTCTTTTAAAAGAAGATTGGGTATGAATTTCCTACCTTATTCTTCATGTAAATGTAATAATTTGAGTCACGATATGTCATATTTTAAATTAATGTCACATCACTTAATTAAATCCATTTCTCGTCATGGTCAGACTAAACTTTTTAATGCTCTTTTTGTGCCTTGATTTATTGATATTTTAAATGGTGATTTGACATTAATTTAAAAGTTGAAGTGATGTTGGTATGCAAAGCTTATAACGAGTTAAGTGTTATCGTGAAATGGTAATGCGTAATGAGAAAAGAAGGTTAAAGATTCTCGAACAAGTTGCTTAATCTTCACTTGCAAATGGTTGGGTGAAGTTGAATATTAATGGAGTTATCTGTGGCACCAACGATTAAGCTTTTGCTGGCGGTGTTCTTCGGGATGCAAATGAATCTTAGTTACTAGGATACAATAGGAAGGTGGGAGTGTGTTTAGTTACTCAATACAAAGGGTTTTAGAAAAATTCAAGTTGAAAGTGGTAATGTTGCAATTATACACATTCTTAATAATATTAATGAGATAAGGACTCCTTTAGCCATTGTGAGATTAGACTTTTAGTTTTTTAGGATATTTTAGGAATTTACCTTCCTCTTGTAATAAAAAAATTAAGTATATCTCATAAAATTAACATTTACAAAATAACCATTTTACTATTTTTTTTCTAATGTATAAAGTCGTTTTTGCTCATTTTAAACGAGCAAAGACTAAAGTGCGCTCCATGTTATAAAATAAGGACTTGTACAATATTTTTAATTTAAAAATTTGAATTGGAAGTTAAATCAGAGGTCAATTAAGTTGAACCAAGTTCAAAGAATGTCAAGTTCGAGCTTAATTCTAAACTCACAACTCAAAACTCGGCTCAACTTGATCGGCTATTATTTTCTAAGTTAAACTCAACTAAAAATATAATGGAATTATTTGAACTTAAATTCAATTAAGCTTATTTATAAGTTTCCTTGAGTTTGAACTCGAAAAACTTTTGCATATAAAGTTTTTATATTAATTAAAGTTAATAAATAATTACAATAATCTAATATAATCAAATTTCAACTGTAAAATATAAGCTTCATTATTTTTTCAAATGTAGAAATTATTTACTTTACGAATGAAAATCAAATCACAACAAAACTTTAAACCCCACACACACACACACACACAAATATATATATATATATATATATATATATAAAATAGCAATACTAATGAAACTAAGGGTTGAAATGGGATTTGAGAAGGAGTAGAAAAGGTTCAATGGAGTAGACTCTTTTGGTACCCTTTTCACATATCAAACCAGTATTTGGTTACTTGGATTGCAATCCATAATAGATTGTCAATTAAACAAAGAATCATTTGGAGAGAATTGAATATGTATGATAGATATACTCGTTCGAAAAATGAGGTAGAGTGCAATTAAATTTTAAAATTTTATATGCAATTCAAAATATGTCCTTGATAATTTAGTACTTAAATGTGTTTCGATCTGAATTCGTTAGTTGAAAAAATTGATTTGCGACAAGTTCAAACTACCTATAGAGATTCATGGTCCTTTCGTGAAACAATCGTATCTCGAGCTGTAGAACTCAAAATCGAGCAATTCAAGGTGAGTTAAAAAGATATCTCGAAGACCTACAATTGATTAATTTTCACTTTTCCTAGATCTAACTGGAAACCCTCCAAAAATCGTAGTCAAAGTTAGTTGGAGAAGTCCTATGAGATTTCGATTTCTCTCAAGGATCTATTCATCTTTACTTCTAACCTTTTGATCTTCTCTACTATCTCCTAACTCACGGATTTTAAAATGTGTGAGCATCGTATAGAAAATAAACAGATGTGCACTTTCCTAGAATCATAAAGAAAAACAATTTCAAAAACTCTTTAAATCGACAAATAATACATATTTATATAAAAGCTTATTAGCTTTAATATTAATCTAATATATATTCTATAGCAATTACCAAATTCACAGATTAAAACAAAGGAAGTAAGTTTGACTATATTATCATATTTATTACCTTAACCTATTAATCATATTAATCATAAGCATATGTTTTTTTTTATTGTTCATGTTCAGGATTCGAGGTTACCCTTCTCAACAATGTCGTCTCTAAGATTCAAACTTAAGTCTTCCTTTGAGAATGCAATGTTCTGACCACTTTACTATGCTTAAATTTGAGATTTAATCCCTATAATTTTATTTGATATAATTTGTGTTAGGGATAGAGTGTCTTCAATCATATTATGGTTTTGATCCTGATCCCATACGGTATAAATTTGAGATTTATTTCCTATACCCTTTTGGGTGCAAAATATGGTTTCTATATTATTATAATGATATTTGTTAATCTAAATAATTAACACCCATAATTATTTCGGTTAAAATGTTTATGCGGATTTGTTATTAAAAACATTCATTTAAATTCATCTTGATAAAATACATTTTTTGTTAAAATAATATTTTTTTAAAAAAAATTGGCTTCAATATTTACTCGAAATAGTTAACAATATTGATTGTTTAGACTACTAATGACATTTAAAAATATAGATATCAAATTATATAAAAAAAAAACTAAAGTATAAAGATTAGATTTTAAATCTCAAGATAGTATAAGGATGAAACTAAAATTTAACAATTGTATTATAATGAAAAAAAAAAAAAAGGCAAACGCTGACACTTGTGAAAATGTAAAACCCTTTGATCCTTACTTTTAATTACGGGTAAACTACACAAATAGTCATCCAACTATAAAAAAAAATTCATTTTAGGCACTTACAATAAAAACCTTGCAATTTAAGCATCCACGTTACATAGCTCTCACTCCCGTTAAAATTACAAACGACAAGCTGACATGGCAATTAAAAATGGTATAATAACAAATTTAACCCTAAAATTTTACATATTCTATCGATTTAGTCCTAATTTTAAAAAATTAACCCTCAAAATTTACAAATATTCTCAATTTGATCCTAATTTTAAAAAATTCATAGAAATATATAAAAATACATAAATATTTTAAAAATATATAATAACAAATTTTAAAATATATTAAAATAAAAAGTGATTGTTGAAAAAAATAATATATAAAACTCAAATAAATATAAAAAAATAATATATAAAACTCAAATAAATATATAAAAATACATAAATTGAGAACATTTTTTTGAATTTTGTATATTAGTATTTATGAATTTTATATATTTCTTTGAATTTTTTAGAATTAGGATCAAGTTAAGAACATTTTTAAATTTTGAGGGTTAATTTTTTAAAATTATGACTAAATCAATATAATATGTAAAAGTTGAGGGCAAAATTTGTTATTATACCGATTTTTTTAATTACCACATTAGCTTGTCGTTTGTGATTTTAACCGAAGTGACCAAAATGATTGTAACTTGGGTGCTTAAATTACAAATATTTATTTTTGGTGCCTAAAATGAAAAATTTTAATAATTAAGTGACTATATATATAATTTTACTCTTTAACTATAAGTAATTAAAATTAATTATTCAATTCAACAATTTACATATTTTCTATTTTAATTATGTGAGTTTACCTTTCTAAAATGTGAATATAATTTTATTTGGTTTTGTATTATTTTCCACTCCAAACAATTAGTAACATGATATTTTAATTTAGCTTTACTTTAGATTCATTATTTAATCTAAAATCAATAATTACCTAATTAAATAAACATCTAAATTAATCATATATCAGACTAATCATTAAATTGAAAAAACACTTATTACTATAATGAGTAAATCCAATAATCTATTTTCCTTTATTCTATTGTTTACTATTCAACACAAGTGTTTGTGTTGAACACCAAATATCAAGAACTAAGGCAGCTTAACTGCAAGTGTGATAGGTCAGTTGTAATATTTATAGTGTTACAATGAAACACTTTGGAGTGTTCCAAGGATCGAACCCAAGAGATTGTCAAATTGGTAAATGTGTTTATCAAATTAATTACGAGTTAAACAATTACTAATCTAATAAAGTCAGAAATTATTAGTGCAACCAAATAAAATAAGATTAAGCTATATTTAAATTAACAAATAAAAATACCAAAATGACTTTCTTCCCTTTTTCTAGAAACAACGCACATTGATTGAAATGATGGACGAATAATTAATGGATTACTAACTAAGCTAATAAACCTATGATGATTATATTATTTTCCACTCTTAGCTAGGAATCTCTTCTCGGTCTCATTCTAAACTAAAAATACCATCTAAGTTCTCCTCCAAGTCCCACTTAGGCATATAGATCTACTCTCGGTTTCACTATTCTGCACTAATGTATCAAATTCGTACACGATAGAATCTCCTCTTGATCTCGTCTATCTAAATCTTCCACTAGAGATGTCAATTCTAGTGTAATATGCAATTTAATACATTCGAAAAATCAACTAATCTAGACATAGATAATAACTTAGTTAAGTAACCCACTTATCAATCAACCAATAAAATGATTCAGCACAAGATTAAACTGAAATTCCACACAAGCATTTTAACAAAAACATGTAGGCATAAAATATAAAAGATAAGGGTTGAAAAATGCTCATTAATAGATAAAAATTCGATGAAGCTCAAAAGTTTAATCCATCTCCATTCACAAGGTTTCAGCAAAAATGAAGAAACAAAAATGCTATAACAAAAAGAAAAGAAAAAGAGAAATGAAAAATGAAAACCTAAACTAAGAAAAGAAGAGTAAAACTTATCTAATGTCTAACCTAATTTTCTAACCTAAGCTAGTCTCTTAAATAGTTGATATAAGGTGGTATTTATAGGCAAAAAGTATTTGACCTAGCATTGACAATTATGCCCTTTAAATGAAATGTGACTTAAGCTTGTTTGGACACAAAACTGCTTGTGTAATTTTTCACTCATCAAACTTCAGTATCGCAACACCCAGGCTTCGATGTCACAACATTTGTGGCAGTGAGCACGAACTTGACTTGGGGGCACTTGGTGTTGTGACACAGCCTTGTTTGTGTCTTGGCCTCGATGATAATGGCTACTACGTTTCTTTACTTCAATAATTTTCTTGGAGTCGTGACCTTGAGGGTTTGTAGTTGTGGCTTCGAGGCTCAGTGGCACAGTGTCGCGACACCACTTGCTTAGTATCGCAACTTCCACAACAAGTTACTCCATCCAGGTTGAGATTTGGTGAAGTTCAACTTTCTCAAGGTGGTGGAAGGGTCAGTGTTGGGACACAAAGGCTCCTATGATGTGACCTCAACCATAGTAGAAGTCCTCTTTGATGTTTGACTTCAATCATCTCCCTATACAAGCTCAAATCAATCATTAGACTTCTAATGACATAATTTTTCCAATTTGGGTCTCAAATGTATAAGAAAGACAATAAAAATAAGTTCTAACATAAAATCTAATAAGTAATGAAAATCAACAAAAAGCTTCATAAAACACTTGAGAACAAGCTCTTTTAAGTGTCAAAAGAACTTAATTCAATGTATAGAAATACAACGATCACTTTATTACTTTTTTTTCTTGAAGTTCGATTATATACACCATTATATAAATAATCATTTACCCATGAATGATTTAAATCACTTTAACATGACATTCAATCAAGTTCTATTTACATCAAACATATCTATAAGTAAATCCACACCGTGCATTAGTCGCATACCTACTTGCTTACTACTTTCATGGTGCTTTAATCTATAGTATCAAAGTATACAAGTCATACACATGCAGTCATATACTTAGTCCAGATTAAGGTTAAACATACAATAAGAGTTACAAATTAATTGATCTATAAATAGATTCAAAATCATTTAACATGTTTAAATTGCCAACCATAGGAAGTTGTCTTTCCCATATAAAAGTTCTTTTGTTATACCACTGTCTCATAATTCAACATATATGTTTGGGCAGCACGGAGTAATTGAATGAGTGTAATAATTCTTAGGGTAGTAATTACACTCTCTTGTAATTACAAAGAATTGTAATTCCCTAGACGTGTTTTTTGGATAGAACAGAGTAATTGAATGAGTGTAATAATTATTAAGGTAGTAATTACACTCTCTTGTAATTACAAAGAATTGTAATTCTCTAGACGTGTTTAGCTAACAGAGTGTGATTACATTGTAATTCCTAATATCATGTTTGGTAGTACAAATTGTAATTACACAATTACATCATTTATATTTTTAAAAAATTAAATACTATAAAAAATTATTAGTATGATAAAAATAATTTCTGGACAAATAAAAAAATTAAAATCAATTCATCATATACATTATGTTAGTCTTGTGAAAAATAGAATGTCGGTAATGACAATATATCGCAAAGAAAAGAAAAATAAAAATAAAGAACACACCAATTTTTACGTAGAAACCCTTTCAGGAAAAAAACCACGGGCAGAGGAGAAGAAAATTCACTATGTCGAATTCAAATTATTACAAGAGGAGTAGACTATATCTATTTATAGGCTTGTAAAACTATATTCTAATAGTAGTTTAGTGAGATTGAAATACCTTATTCTAATCAATATCAAATAGATGGAGTTTAATAAGGTTTAAAAAACCTTATTCTAGAATAAAATAAAAGAAGTTTAGTTCTATATGGATTTTACTTTTATTTTATTTTACCATTGTACTTTATTTAAATAAGGATTCAGGTCACTCAATTCTAACAATCTCCACCTTGACACGAATTCTCAGTGAACAAGTTCTTCATTGCGAACTCTCAACAAACAAGTTCTCCACCTCTTCCATAAAACCCCTTAAGGGTTTAACTTTAATAATGAACACCAACCAAGTCTAAGCAACGCTCAAACTTGGTTATAGGAAGTGACTTAGTCATCATATCTACAGGATTTTCATGAGTACTAATTTTGCTCACAAAAATATCACAACAAGCAATAATATCACGAACAAAATGATACCGAACATCAATGTGTTTTGTTCTCTCATGAAACATTTGATCTTTTGTAAGGAAGATGACATTCTGACTATCACAAAATATTGTATTGATTTGAAGGTCTTCATTGAGTTCACTAAAGAGTCCCTTCAACCAAATAACTTCTTTACAAGCCTCAGTAATCACCATGTACTCAGCTTCAGTGGTAGACAAAGCGATTGTAGTTTGTAAAGTGGCTTTCCAACTAATTACAAAACCTCCGATTGTAAAGACATAACATGTAAGAGATCTTCTTCTATCAAGGTCTCCAGCAAAATCAGCATCAACATACTCAATGACTCCATCTCTAGTTCTTCCAAACTGTAAGCAAATATTAGTAGTACCTCGTAAGTATCTTAAAATCCACTAAACTGCTTTCCAATGTTCTTTACCGAGATTTGCCATGTATCTGCTAACTGCACTGACTGCATATGATAAATCTGGATGTGAACAAACCATAGCATACATAAGAGATCCCACTGCACTAGAGTATGGAACATGTGACATGTACTCAATCTCATCATCTGATAGTGGAGACAAGGCCAATGAAAGTCTGAAATGGGCTACTAAAGGAGTACTAACAGGCTTAGCACTCTGCATATTGAACCTGCAAAGAACTTTCTCGATGTGCCCCTTCTCAATTTACTTACTTTTTTATCTCTGAGAATCTCCATACGAAATATCTTCTTTGCTGGTCCCAAATCTTTCATCTCAAATTCTTCACTTAGTTGGGTTTTAACCTTTCTTATCTCTCCCTTATCTTTCGCTGCTATTAACATGTCATCAATATAAAGGAGTAGATACACAAAAGAACCATCACTATTTTCCTTAAAGTAAACACAACTGTCAAAGCTACTTCTTTTGAAATCATGAGAAGTCATAAAGGAATCAAACCTATTGTACCACTGTCTTGGTGACTGTTTCAAACTGTAAAGGGACTTTTTCAGAAAGCAAACATAGTCCTCTTTTTCTGAGACTGTAAAACCCTCTGGTTGTTACATGTAAATACCCTCATCAAGTTCTCCATGCAAAAATGTAGTTTTTACATCTAACTGCTCAAGCTCCAAATCATGCATGGCCACAATACCAAGCAAAACTCGAATTGAACTATGCTTCATAACTGGAGAGAACACATCTATGAAGTCCACTATTGGAATTTGACTGTAACCCTTTGCAACAAGCCTTACTTTATATCTGGGTTCTTCAACTCTTGGAGTCTCTTTTTTTTTAAGCACCCATTTACAATGAATAACCTTTTTACCTTTAGGAAGTTTCACAAGATCTCATGTTTTGTTTTTGTGGAGTAATTCCATCACCTCTTGCATAGCAAACATCCACTTTTCTGAGCCTTCACAGCTAACCGCCTCAGAATAATTAGATGGCTCTTGGTTTGTATCTATATCTTCAGCCACATTTAAAGTATAAGCAACTAGATCAGCCTCGACATACTGATTTAGAGGTTTAATTTCTCTTCTATTTCTATTTTTGGCGATAGAGTATTGTGGTGAAGAAACAACTCTATTCTGAATTGTACTGGCTTGAGGAGTCGACTCTGTTGTAGATTCTGGACTAATCTGATGCTCCACCTGCTTTTGATTTTCTTTATTGGAAGAGTCTTTAAGAGATAAGTTAGGTAATATAGGAGTTTTGTCAAAAATAGCATCTCTGCTAATCACAACTTTTCTATTTTCATGACACCATAACTTATACCCTTTTACACCAGCTTTATAACCAAGAAAAACACATTTAATGGATCTCGATTTCAATTTTCCATTACCAACATGAGCATACGCAGGACATCTAAAGATTTTTAAATCAGAATAGTCAGCAGGATTACCCGACCATACCTCTTGTGGAGTCTTTTTCTCAATGGTAACGAATGGAGATCGGTTGATCAAAAAACATGCAGTAGAGGCTGTTTCGGCCCAAAACGACTTTGGTAAGTTGGCATTTGACAACATACATTGAACCTTCTCCATGATCATTCTGTTCATTCGTTCTACAATGCCATTTTGCTATAGAGTATGACGAACTGTCAATTGTCTCACGATCCCTTTTGACTTGCACAGTTTATTAAACTCATCAGAACAAAACTCTAAGCCATTGTCTGTGTGGAGGCATTTTATTTTTTTCACGCCTATTTTTCAATCATAGTTTTCCAAGACTTAAATGCGGAAAACACATCACTTTTCTACTTCAAGAAGAACCCCTAAAGTTTTCTGGAAAAATCATCAATAAAAGTTAGCATATAATTAGCTCCACCTCTCGAAGGCACTCTTGATGGCCCTCACAGATCATAATGAATATACTCCAATGTTCCCTTCGTGTTATGTATTCCTCTGGTGAATCGAACTCCCTTTTGCTTCCCAAAAATGCAATGCTCACAAAACTTTAGTTTGCAAATTCCTTGCTCATCAAGAAGTCCTCTTTTACTCAATTATGTCATGTCATTCTCACTCATATGCCCTAGGCGCATATGCTAAATTTTAGTAATATCATCATCTGACAAGGAAGAAGAAGTGACAGCAACATCACCAATAACAATAGAACCCTGCAGAACATATAACTTGACAGTCTTTCTTTACCCTTTCATCACCACTAGAGAACCTTTGGAAATCTTCAAAACCCCACTTTCAGTTGTATATTTGTACCCTTTTGAACCAAGAGTACTCAACGAAATTAGATTTCTCTTCAATTCTAGAATATGTCGTACGTCACTAAGTGTTCTGAAAACTCCATCAAACATCTTAACTTTAATTGTTCCAACACCTGCGATTTTATATGAAGCATTATTTCCCATCAAAACAACGCCCTCAGACTCATGTGGAAGGTGTAGCCCAAATCAAGGATCCACTCCTCGCTCACTTTAGAATTATTGACAGAAGCGACTAGAAGTTCACCATCGATATAGTCTTCTACAACATCAGCTTCACCAAAATTTTTTGGTTGTTTTCCCTTTTGATTCGTAGCCTCCCTTTTGATCTTGCTCTGTAGCTTATAGCACTCAAATTTAATGTACCATTTCTTCTTGCAAAGGTTACAAGTTTTACCTCTGTTTAAAGACTCAAATTATGTGATTTGATATTCTGATTGTATGTTCTGAGTAGGACATTTTTATGCATGTCTGACCATTACGATATATGTATATCTGATATTTGTACACAAGCATGATTAGGGGTGTGCAAAATTCGGGTAAAACTGAAAAAATTCGATTAACCGACTGAATTCGGTTAATCGGTCGGTTAACCGAATTAATTCGGTCGGGGGTCGGATAATAATTTTTTTAGTTTTCGGTTAACGGTTAATTCGGTTTGAAACTGGTCGGTCAACCGAATATTTTTGGTTTAACAGAAAATATTAATAAATAAATTTATAATATGTAAATAGCCCACTATTTATTCAAACCCAATTCAACATAAACCCAAATACCCAATCTAATATATATTAACCCAAGTAACCAACTCAACCCAATCATAAAAATTACAAATAATTTAATAAATAATAATAAAATCTAAAAATAAAAAAATAATAATAATAACATATAATTTTACACAAATAATTCGGTTAATTCAGTTAATTCGGTTAATTTGGGTAATTCGGGTAATTCGGTTAATTCGATTAATTCGGTTAATCCGGTTAATTTTATACTTATTTTAACCAAAAATAAAAAAATATAATTTTCGATTAATTCGGTTAACCGACCGAATTAACCGAAAAAATTTCGGTTCAGTTAATTTTTTTGAAAAAATTTCGGTTCGGTTAACGGTTAAAAAATTTGAAGGGTCGGTTAATTCGGTTAATGTTATTTTAGGTCGGTTAACCGATTAAACACCCCTAAGCATGATAAGCATGTTACATCTGTATCTAAATCTGTATTCTGTATTTGTTTTGGGGGTGGGATTGTATATATAAAGGAAGTGTTCTGAAAGGCGACCCTTGTCTATATCCTAGCAACTTGGCTGCATATTATCTGATACGTGTTGTAATGACGCAATATGGTGTGTAGGGATGGGTGGGTGTTTTTAACCCCACATGATATGTTGGGATAGTCAGAGATGGTGTGTAGAGGATGGGGGTAGGATTCTGCATACCTGAACCTGTTATCCGTTTCTGAAAAGGACTTAGGTCCGATCAAAATTTGAATGTATATCTGATTTCTGTATAAACTGTATGTCTATTTCTGTTGGGTTACACACTGAATTTACGAAAACTCACGTCTGTTTGTTTGTTCTGTTCAGGTAATCAACAGACTTAGGCGGATCGGTGCAACGGAGCCTCTTGGTGACCATAAGTTATAAACGGTTTATGATTATGATTTTATTTTTATTTTAAGAATTATTTCTGGAGTTTTGTAATAATTGGACTCTCCAGACTATTTGGTTTAACTTTAGAATTTGGATTTTTAGTTTAACATTTTAGTTGTAACGGATATCTAAAACCATGGTTTTTACGAAATCAAGGGTTTTCCAAAACTACGAATGGGATTTTCAAAAAAAATAACGTTTTTTATAACTTCCGCTATAAACCACGTTTTGGAAAATTATTTAATTAATTAACATTTTTGGCAATTGATATAAGCGAATATGAGATATAAAGCTGGAATGATTTATCGTATGGATTTTATTTTCAAAACTCTTCTTTGTGGCATTTCCAGATTCGGTCATAATGTCTAGGTTGAGTTTGGGGTGTTACACACCACAAAAGAATTTTATATCTTTTCATAATCAATACAAGTACTTAGCGAAAAATTCATATTTTTATTTCGCTTTTGCAAAACTACTTCATTTGCACCCTCATTGGCTTTATACCTTTAGATATTTGGACTACTGGTCCAAAAACTCCACGAATTTAATTGTACTTGAGTTGCGTGTTTCTATTTTGATCAGTTTATTCCATATCTATATTTCTCAATAGATTTATTCAAGATCCTCGTTTCATTTCATTATTTCAATAATGATATTGCATGCAAAATCATTGTCAACCACTTTTATTATTCAGTTCCACATTTTCTCGAATTGACATATCTTATCGAGATCTCTTATTTTCATTATTTTAAAATTCAGTTTCAGGTACCTGAATCTCTTCTGGAGTTTTACTTATTAGTTATGTCTTAGGTTTTTTCTAGAACCCCCGTCTCCACTATATGACTATCTTGAATGTTTGCTCATTTACTTTTACGAGAATTTTTATCTTTGAAACCAACCGGTCTTCCATGCTTCAGGCATGGATTACTTTCTTTTACACTAACAGTTTGCCCTATTAGAACATCAATTCGTATTGGAGCATTTTCAGCTGGTATGTGAGATTTAATGAATCTGCCAGTTGATTTGTAAAATGAATCATCTGTTGAACTTCTGGTTCACATTGCTTTGTACGAGGATCTTAGACATTGATAATTCATTTCAAGTACTTTATTAATCCAACTTTTTATCCTCTCCCCCTAATGTTGGGAAAATTGAAAACTCATGTCATAATTAAATCTCGAATTAATTGCTCAAAAATATTATAAGGAGACTCATATAAATATACATTCTCAACTCTTATTATGACCTCTACGTTGTGGTGGATCAGTTGGATCATATACCACACATCCAAAAATTGTAAGATGAGAAATATTTGGCTCTTGACTAAAAATCAATTGTAATGGGAAGTATTTCTAATTTATTGGCTTGATGCGTACAACATGTAAATCAATACAAGCATGAATCTCATGCTGAAATAGAAAGTTTTATTCTCATAAGTAATAGTTTAGCTATTAGTTTGAGGCATTTGATAAACAATTCAGCTAAATCATTTTGTGTGTGGACATGAGTTACAAGATGTTCAACTTTTATCCCAATTGACATGCAATAATCATTGAAAACTTAGGATGTAAACTCACCAACATTATCAAGATGAATTATTCTAATTGCATAATCTGAAATTAATCATTTAAACAAGCAATTTCGCAAATGACAGGTTGCGAGTTGATAACACATGTGATTATTTTGTAGATGCATCTACCAGAATCATATAATATCAAAACCATCCACATGGTGGATGAATGGGCCCATATTGATTTTAGAAATACAAGACATTAAATCTCAACTTTAGCTAGTGAGTTTTTAAGAACCAATTTTTATTGAGAACAAGCAACAAACGAGAATTCTTTAAATCAAAGAATCTTCTGGTTCTTTAATGGATGTCCATATGAATTCTCAATTAATTTTCGTATCATATACGATACAGGATGGTCAAACTGGTCACGCCAAGTAGTAAACACATTTGTATTAGTAAACTTCTGGTTTACTTTAACATGTGTTTCAATTGTACTAAATTGTAACAAATTGATAATTTTTTTATCATTCCTTTTAATTTGTATCCACATATAAATACTATTGTGACATTTACTACTGAAATGTCTAAATCAATATGAAGTCTATAATACCACCAAGTCAATAAATATAATTTCCAAATAATTATATCCAGTATTCACTTCAGGGAATATGCCAAAATCTTCAAATGCCCAAAAATCTATTAATAGCAAACTTTGAGAGTTGATCTTATTTTCAATGTGTATAACAAGTACATAACCAATGACTTTTCATACATAAGTTTTCTCTCTTACAAGTTCTCATAAGTAATATTTTACCACGTAATTTTAATTGAGAACTTATTCTGAATACTGTAGAGTTATACTCACAGTTTTTAAAAAATACTTGCAACTTTAGCTGCATCCAACCATAATAAGCTTTAGATAGAATTATCATATTCTATTGCTCATGAGTAGATCTTTCACAGATAAATATTTTGCTTTCAACCCTTTTAATAAGGATGATGACAAAAGAATATCATAAAGATTATAAATTAATAACCCAATCCCCTTTTTTTATTCATATGAAATATAATATTTTTCTCATTCACAATCTCAATATGAGATCCATTACAAATAACTTTTAAAAGTAATGTATTAATTATCACAAATTTTGTGCTTTTTAGATAGTGACATATTAGCTCTTCTGGAGCTTTCAACTAATTTTGTATTATCAAATATTTGAATAATATTTGTTTATTTCAGTACCAAATAAGATAAATATTTTCTATCTATAATGATAGAATTCATTACTACATTTTCATATCATTCCTCAAAAAATATTAATAGAAACAAAATATTTGGGCATATGTCACATATGTGGCCAATAATCTTTCATATCACATTTGATAACATAAGTTATCTTTACCCTTTGAAAAGTTATCTTGAGAACTCTCATTGTTTTCTTATTTATTACTATGTTCCCACTTTTAGTGGTTCATGAGTATATTTTTTATTTTCTTTATGTTTACATTCACTTCGGGGAATGCAACAAATCTAGCAGGACAGACTTATAAACATCCCAACAGATTCTTTATTTCATAATCACCATCGCAAACATGCGTGAGACTTCAAATCAAAATCTATCTATGCATGTTGTCATGATTAGTCTCCAATTATAATAAACAATAAATAAAACATAGTAAAATATACCTGAAGATTTTTAACATCATCGTCATCATCATCACCTTGACTATTATCATGAGCACTATTACAAGTAGTAAAACAACTTTATTTTTGTAATAACATTTACAATCTAATAGTAAAAATCATTTAACAAATAATCAAAATTTTTTGTCCTATCAAATTTCCCTTGAATCAACAATGGTTGTTAATAATACTTTCTATCATAATTTTAATAAAATTTCAAGAATATTTAATACAAATAATTTAATAATCAAAACATCTAAACATTATGCATAATATAACTTAATTAAAAAAAACTTCAAAAAGAATGATTTATCAAAAAAAAACATACCATATTAATAGCAAACATATCTAATCAACAATTATGTATTTTACATAAATAAATAAAAAAATTAAATACCATCATAATGTCAATTTTATGTCAAATAAAAACTAATAGTAGTCATACCTTAATTGAAAAAGAAAATATGGTCGAAATATAAAAGTTTCTTACCACCAAATCTATACTTTACCCATACTTGTACAATAAATCAAAGATCGAGAATAAAAACCATAATTCATTCTGAGATTAAATCTTTCAACATCCCGAATATGAAGTTGTAAGGGTGAAAGTTTAAGGTGAAAAAGAATTTGGTCTATGGGATGACTTCGAAAGATTTTGAAAAAAATAGAGAATCATCGTGTTGGATAACATGTTATAAAATAAAGAGAGATGAAGAGAATAAAGAACAAAAAAAATACGAAAGCAATAGAACATGTACTTTATTGATCAAAAAGGGTGATTTACAATGCTTCATCAGAATCTCTATTTATATGATATTCATAATAAAAATAAATTATAAAAATATGTATATTTAAATAACACTAATATAGATGCAACATAACAAGCAAATGCCTTTAAAATAATAACAAAATTAACAAATATCTTTAAAATAATAATAAAATTAACAATAAAATAAGTTTTATACAATATTCAAACAATAACAACAAAAATAGTAGTAACATAATAGTAAAATGGAAGCAAAACAGGGAGAAAACAATAAG
Organism: Gossypium longicalyx; assembly: GCA_025698465.1. NCBI lineage: Eukaryota > Viridiplantae > Streptophyta > Magnoliopsida > Malvales > Malvaceae > Gossypium > Gossypium longicalyx. Next base: position 96,769,093 of record CM047000.1, read on the forward strand.
AAAATAATATTTAAAAAATAGATTTTTTTGTCCTTTAGTAAATTCGGGCAAGACCCGAGCCAAAAATGTCTTACCCGATGTCTGACCCATTTTTTAAACGGGTCTTTTTTTTTTCAAACCTATTTTTTAGGCCTATATTTTTGCCTAAATCCTCTCACATCTCGGACGAGCCTTCAGGCTGGACGAGTGGCCCAACCAATGAAAATGTATAATTACACAATTCTTCAAACTTTTAATTATTTCAACAAAAACCCACCTATCTCTCAATTGTTGCCTTGCAAGATATTTATTATACTTTAATGCTTGGGGCCATGTTCGTGTGACTCACTTGGAAGGCTGGCTAGTTCGCCTGGCTCCATTTATTTATCACTGACAACTAAATTTAGGTGTTAGTGTTTAGATTGGATAAAGATGTATATCCGACCCTGAATATGTATTTAAAGGATTTTTTAAGTTGATATTTTTAAATGTTATTTTTTCTTTTAATGGAAGTTTTAAATATGATAGTCTGTATGTATTTTATATTAAAAAATTAACGTTTTAGTGCCATTAAAAATAATAATTTAGCTGGATTTTTATTAATCTCAGCCATCCGAACTTTAACATCGTTGACTTCAGACATCAGCTAAATAATTGGGAAACACAAAAAAGGCCAAAACTTGGTGTCCATGGCTAATGTATGTGTTTTTTAGAGCAATTTTCATAACTACCATTTTATACCCTTTTTTTTATGTATCTGAAATACCCAGACTTTGTTCTCTTTTGTTCATAACTAGTAACAGCAAACAGAACAGGTTAATGTCATGTCAAATGTGTTTTGTTGTTTGATGCTAAATTAGAAAGAAAATCCAAATATTTTTAAGTTCTTCAACTCTCAACTATGGAATCCTTTTGGTTAATCTCACAAATGGGTTCAACCATTTGGGTGCTTTTGCTAGCTTTTTCTGTTCAAATCTATATCACAACAGCTACTACTGATGGCAGGGATTGTAAGTTCTGTTGTTCTTTGATCATTTATGTATGTATATGCATGCTAATTTACTGCAAAAATGACATGAACTTGAAGATTGCACTGTCTGTCATATAGAATTTAGCATTGGTGTCTGAATAAGGGAACCTGTTTTGTCCAATTCTTACAGATGCTGCTCTAAGATCTCTCACGGATGAGTGGCAAAATTTACCTCCTAGTTGGACAGGAGCAGACCCTTGTGGTGATAGTTGGGTTGGAATCGAATGTACTGGTTCTCGTGTGACCTCGATGTAAGTCGTTGTTTCGTTCATGTTGTTTCGAGTTCGGGATTTTATCTAATGTTGTTTTGTTTCTGTTTCAGAACATTACCAAACATGAACTTGGTTGGGGAGTTATCGGGAGACATCGCGATGTTATCCGAATTGCAGCAATTGTAAGTCCTTTTTTTGCATATGCAACTTGTTTCCATGGCTTAATACAGACATCTTTGATATTAGCATCATTTTTTGTCTTTCAGGGATTTGTCTTTTAACCGCGAACTCACCGGACCTCTTCCGGGATCGATAGGAAATTTAAAGAAGCTAAAAAACTTGTAAGAAGTTCTATTTTGTAATCAAAACATCACCTAACATAAATGAGTAAATGACCCCTTTTTCTTTATGTTGGCAGAATCTTGGTTGGTTGTGGTTTCATTGGTCAAATTCCTTACACAATAGGATCACTGCCACAGTTGAGATTCTTGTAAGAATTTGTCCTTATTACCTCTTTTGGCCAATACAGTCATAGATAGATTCATGTTGGCTTATATTGTCTGCAGATCACTAAATACTAATGGCTTCACCGGACATATTCCACCGACCATCGGTAATTTATCGAATCTTTATTGGTTAGACATGGCTGACAACCAACTTGAAGGACCAATTCCAGTTTCGAATGGATCAACACCAGGGCTTGACTTGTTGATTCATACCAAACACTTGTATGTCAAATTTCCGTGTAGTTTTATGTACTTTTTCTTGCCATGGTTGTTCTATTTTCCGTATCCTAACGATGTTGTTCTTTGTAATCTACAGCCATTTCGGGAAGAATAAACTCTCTGGGACTATCCCATCTAAACTTTTCAGTTCAGATATGGAACTGATACATGTGTAAGTTGCATTCGGTTTTTCGTGTGATGAAAAGTTCAAGACATAACAGCATGAAACTTGTGTTCCTAACATTTCGTTTTCGTCTTACAGGCTATTCGAAAGCAACAAACTCTCCGGACCTCTTCCTTCGACCCTTGGACTTGTGCAAACTCTGGAAGTAGTGTGAGTATCTCGAAAGTACTCGAGTGAATTTGTGTTCATATTTTCGGTCTAATGTATTATGTTGGCAACAGACGCTTTGATAACAATTCACTAAGTGGGAGTCTTCCATTGAATCTCAACAACCTTACAAATGTTCATGAGCTGTAAGCTATACGACGTATGCACTTGTTTATCTACGACGAAAACAGAACTATTATCATCTCTTAATTAAGCGCATTTGGTGTTGATTTTCAGGTTTTTGTCCAATAATAAGCTGTCTGGTCCTTTGCCTGACCTTACAGGCATGACCAGTTTAAGCACCTTGTAAGTAACCTAACTCACAAGATGTACTGTCATTTGCCTACTCACCGTCATCATCTTTCTGTTTACATGATTGTGCAGACATTTGAACAATAATACTTTCATTCCATCGGATTTTCCTTCGTGGCTCGAGTCCTTGACATCGCTAACAATAATGTATTTCCCTCTTTACCATCGGATTTTTCGAGCATTTGATTTAGTTCAGGACCATGCACCGTGATGGTAGCTTATATAGCCTTGTTGATACGATTTGAACCGAAAAACAGTCTCGTTTACCGTTTATATAAGCAATTCTTGACATGGACCTCTCAGGATAAGTACCGTCTAATGATATATTCGTTTCTATGGCAGAATGATGGGAAGTATTAAACTTCAAGGTCAAGTTCCGACCACGTTCTTTGAGCTTCCACATTTGCAGGCTGTGTGAGTATGGCTTGACCTTATATAAATGTGTTACATGGTTGGTCTTTTGTTCACCTTATTGCTGTTATATTTGTTGACAGGGAACTAGAAAGCAACCAACTTAATGGTACATTGGTAATCGGCACGAGTTTTACCAACCAACTACAACTCGTAGATTTGCGGAACAATAAGATTTCGGAATTCAATGATGCCGGATACAATTTTGAAATAGTGTAAGCTAAGCCAGACTTGGTGTTTAAAATCATTAATGCTTGTTAAAGTTACTAAACTTCGTTCAACTGGTTTTTGCAGACTTGTAGATAACCCGGTGTGTATGGAGACTGGAAAAACCGACAAGTATTGCCAACTACCTTCACAAAAGTCCTTCTATTCAACACCTCAAAAGAACTGTGTATCGGGTTCGTGTCGTTCGAGTCAAATCACGAGCCCAACATGTACATGTGCATATCCATATACCGGAACACTACTGTTTAGAGGCTATACCTTCACGGAGTTAGGAAACACAGCTCCGTATCTTTCTCTTGAGCAAGCTTTGATGAAGTTTTTCCAGACACATCAACTCCCGGTGGAAACCGTTTCGTTAAGTGATCCGAGAAAGGATCAGTTTCAATATCTGCTATTGGACCTTAGTGTGTTTCCATATGGAGCAGATAGTTTCAATAGAAGTGGAATTTCAATGCTTGCATTTGCATTTAGCAACCAAACTTTCAAGCCTCCAAAAGAATTCTTTGGACCTTATGTCTTTAATGGTGACAAATACGAACACTTTCTCGATGATACTCGAAAATCGAAGAATTCAAGCATTGCTATCAAAATCGGAGCAGGAGTTGGTGCTTTGGTGTTTTTCCTACTGTTAATGCTCGCTGGGATTTACGCTTATCGTCAAAAGATGAGAGCCGAAAGAGCAAACAAAAACAGTAATCCGTTCGGTACGATAAATATTTCGTTTACTTAGCTCTGTTTTCAGTCAGCTATCTCGGCTTTATGACTGATTCTCTTCTGTAAAATAACACAGCAAGCTGGGATTCTAAGAAGAGCTTTGGTGAGAGTCCTCAGTTGAAAGGAGCAAGATGTTTCCCTTTTGATGAACTTAAGAAATACACGAATAATTTTTCCGATGCCTGCGATATCGGATCAGGCGGTTACGGAAAGGTTAAGTTTGGCTCTCATTCTCTTTTGATGGTTTAATGCTCCATGTATTCATGTTGGTTTTATGTTTATGAACTTACAGGTTTATAGAGGAACTTTACCGACCGGGGAACTCGTTGCCATCAAACGAGCTCAACAAGGTTCTATGCAAGGTGGGCTCGAATTCAAAACAGAGATCGAGCTTCTATCGAGAGTTCATCATAAAAACGTCGTCAGTCTACTCGGATTTTGCTTCGAACGAGGTGAACAAATACTAGTATATGAGTATGTTGCCAATGGTTCTCTTGGTGATGGTCTATCAGGTACCACCCTTCGTCTAGTAATGACCATATGTTACCAAGAAATGAATTAATACTAATAATGCTTATTCGGAGCAGGGAAGTCGGGAATCCGACTGGATTGGGCCCGGCGACTAAAACTAGCACTCGGTGCAGCTCGAGGTCTTGCATATCTTCACGAGCTCGCGAATCCTCCGATTATTCATAGAGATGTCAAGTCCACGAACATCTTATTAGACGAACGCTTAAATGCTAAAGTTGCTGATTTCGGGCTCTCGAAACCAATGGGTGATAGCGAAAAAGGACATGTTACAACTCAAGTGAAGGGTACAATGGTGAGTCTGTTTAGATTTTGTTTTAATGACCGGTTTTACATAATGCTAATGGTATTTACTGTTGTAGGGTTATTTGGATCCTGAATATTATATGACCCAACAATTGACCGAAAAAAGCGATGTTTATAGCTTTGGAGTAGTGATGTTAGAGATAGTAACGGCAAGAAAACCGATAGAGCATGGGAAATATATTGTAAGAGAAGTGGCGACATCGATGGATAAATCGAGAAGTTTATATAATCTCCAAGAGATTCTTGATCCAGCCATTGGTTTAGATACAGATACAATACCCCATGGGTTGGAAAACTTTGTAGATTTAGCAATGAGATGTGTTGAAGAAGCAAGAACTGATAGGCCTACAATGGGTGAAGTAGTGAAAGAGATTGAAAACATTATGCAGGTAGCCGGTTTGAATCCGAATGCGGAATCAGCTTCGAGTTCGGCTACTTATGAAGATGCAAATAAGGGAACTCCTGATCATCCGTATGGTAATAAAATTTAAAGGTATTCATAAATTGAATCGAATTTGATTTGGATTGAACCAATTGAGTGAGTACTTAAAAGCCTACAAAATAGAGGCCTTTGGAATTTGGATGTCATTTCTATTACTAGTTTGATTTGCTTTCTAGGAGCAATGAACTTAGTAACAATGAGAGGTGCTTGAGTTGATTGTGGGATCTTTTATATTTATTTTGTTGCATATTATATGATAAAATTGTAATATAAAATTTGATTACAAATTGCTTCTTTCATTACTTTTTTCCTACAATTATCATTCAAAAAAACTCCAATATAATAACAAATTTTGTTTTAAGGGTAAATGCTTGAGCCTCACATTGGGACTTCAACTTTTTTTTGTTCAAATTAGGCCTTAAACTTAACAATTATTTCCACATTAGGACTTAAACTTTTTTTTTATCCAAATTAAGTCTTGAACTTGACAACTGTTCCTACATTGAGACTTGAAATTTCTTTTGTCTAAGTTAGTCCCTAATATTTACTTCTCAACCCTAATGTAAGAACAATTGTCAAATTCAAGCCCTAATATAAAAATAATTGCAAGTTCAAGGACTAACTTGGACAAAAAAAAAACTCAAACCCTAATATAGGAACACTTTGTCTAGTTCAACTCTAGAGTAAAAAAGAATTGTCAAGTTTAATACCTAATTTAAACAAAAAATTTTCAAACCCGATATAAAAACATTTGCCTTGTTCAAACCATAACAAAGGATCAATTGTCAAAATAAGAAATTGGTTCAAACCCTAACTTGAACAAAAAAATATATTAAACTCCAATTTAAGAATAATTACTTAATTAAAATCTCAATATAAGAACAATTATAAATTCAAAACTTTACTTAAAAGAAAATTCAAACTCCAATATGAAATTAAATCCTTGGTATGTATTCAATCCAAAAGTTGGAGGGTAAGGTGAATTTTTGTGCAAATTAGAAAATATTTAACTATTTATTTAATATATTAAAAAATTATAATATTTCGATTCATACGATAAAGATATTAAATTAATTTAAATTTAAAATTTTACATACATAATGAATACAAATATATCACTAAATCCAATGGTTAAAATATTAAATCCAAAAGAATATAAAAATAAAATATTTTCCACTAGTGTAACTGAATTTCTCCTCGTATAAGGTGTATATATATATATTTATATAAAATCCAAATAATTTCTCCCTTTTTTCCTACCAAAATCCTATGGCAGCAATGATGAATATTCATGTTTTGTCTTAAAGTGACAATTTCTACGACCTCTGAAAGTGATGAAGCACCTGCCCCAGCAACTATTCATGTCTGCTCTGAAACTGGTTGGTCTGCACTGCAAGTTGCTTTGCTTTAAAAAAACAAAACAAAACATGGCTATCCAATGTCAGGGGTTAAAATCCTTCATGCATGGAATAGTAGCCTTAAAAACTATAAAAAAAAAAAAAATATCTTGTATAGAAGTTAGATTACATTTTACTCTTTTCACTCAAAAAAAATAACAAATTAATTCTTATACATTAAATCAAAAAACAAATCGGGACCTTCTATTAAAAATTACATTCATTTCTACTATATTAAAAATTTATCATTGTCCGTCAGAATGAGATACACATGAATTTTGTACTAGAAAAGACCAATTTACTGTTTGATCTAACATACATGGATTAATTTATTATTTTTTTAGTAAAAGATGCAAAATGCAACCTGAGTCCTAATAGGTAACAAAAATCACGCATTTATGCTAAACTATGAAAGCATCTGAAGAAAAAATAAGAACCATTCGATAATCAATCAAAACCCAAACCTCGAAACGATAGTAAAAATGAAGTTTTACGATGAATACGAATCATCGAACATGTAGGCATGGCAGAGATTCAAGTGCTAAAGAGCAGGCAATAAAGAATGTAAGTGATGAAGATGTAACTTACCGGCACGGTCTGACTTCATCTTCTAGCTTCCACCAATATGAAATCCTAATGCTGCCATTGTAAACTGCTTTCTTTTCCCGACATGGATGCCATCAAAAGAGGAAGACGTCATAAAGGTTCCCCCACCCCCGATATTAAACCATAAAAGCTACTGAATTCTCAAAAATGTAACGAAAAATATGTTTGCAGGGAGAAAATATTGGGAAAAGCTATTTTGATATGGAAGTCCAAGTACTTTTTTATTTTCTTTTTTTTCTTTTTTTTTTTTTTTTGGTAATAAAACAACTGTTATACAGAAAGGGGGAAAGCCCTCACTATTTTAAATCGACCCACTCGTTTGTTTTGAACTGGAAATGCTATCGCTCAAATCCCGACCCATGGTCTCTACTGGGAACAGAAGTACACATATCCCTGCTACAAAAATTATAACCTCGAACAACATAATGGCGGCAGTTTGATGACATCCATGCACTAAACCTACCGCCACGAGCGGACATACCATCCCACCAATTCTTCCCATTGAGCTCGCAATTCCAACACCAGTTGATCTAACAGATGTTGGATATATCTACAAGTTAAAAACAAAAAAAATTGTTACTTCACACGTACGTTAATTAGAATCAACAAGAAAGAACAGTAACATCCATATGCATTACCTCTGGCGCGTATATATACATAACCGTGAAGCTGGCAGTGATGCATATTCGAGCACCAAAGAGGAGGCCGGTTGTAAGACCCTGAGGCTGATGGACTACCAAAGGAAACAGGAAAATGCAACACAGGAAGAACATAGCTGACATTGAGAACTTACGACCAAATCGATCGACAGTGAAAGCAGATATCAGGAGGCCGGGGAACTCTAGAGGGAAAAAAACCAAAGCTACATGTTAGCAAGGTGCCTTCCATGAGCATCGGAAATAAACTATTATAAGTAGAATAAATAATTACATACCAGCAAAAGTAGTAATGAAAACATCTTTGTAGCTAACGCCCTCATATTTTACTGTTTGCAATTCTTCCGGACGACATGTATTACGTCCATTGTGCAATTCCGTTGTGAGTAATACAAGGCCATAATACGAAAATGCATTTCCGAAGAATACCATCCATAAGAGTGTGGTTGACCGAACTAATTCCGGAGAAAGAAGTTGTAACAGCGTTGAGATGCCTCCGGCTTTAGGATTCATTTCCTTAGGAGCTTCGTATCCATTATCTTCTGCTTGAAGCAACAGTGTATCTTCTGTTGGGGTACTTTTTCCAACTAACTCGATTTCATTCTCGGAAACAAGAACTCCAGTAGGCAATTTTGCTCCATTTATTCTCGCTATTTTCTCCAAAACAACGAGCGCTTCTTCTTTTCTACCTTCCAAGCATAGATATCGGGGTGATTCAGGTGCGAATACATAGAATAGAAGGAGAATTGACGAAGGGATAGAAGATAGAGCAAGCAGCCATCTCCATCCCAACCGTGGCATCACAAACTGAAAGAAGTAAAAAATAATGTCGATAAGGGGGAAAAATTAATATGATATTGGAATATGCATTTAGTTCTTTGATGTAATAATAACCGGTATAATCTAAGGGTGAGGCAAACAATATTATATTTATTATAATATACCCATGCGAGTGAGGCTTCAAAAATCGTCCCAAAAGTCCAGAATGCTTGGAAAACAACCATCCAAGTTCCTCGGCTTGGGGCAGGAATAAACTCTAGAAACCAGGAGCAAAGAACAGGGCCACCTCCCAAACCCAGACCAACCAAACAACGAAGAATAATCAATGAAATATAATTTGGAGACAAGGCACTCAAAAAGCCAGCTCCCGAAGTAACTATTGCAGTGATGAGGAACCCTTTCCTGAAAGAAATAAACAGATATTATGGGTCAGAAGAATAAGCAACACAGAGGAACATCAAAGCCACTTTTACTTCCATTTAAAAGGTTAAGAACAATCAGTTTTGCATAAAGAAAAAGGTACTAAAGTGCAAGAGCAAGGCCTTTTTCCATGAGTGGACGAGATATTTGTAGCTTAGTCTTGTTACCAAAGCACATCAAGTGAACTAACTCATCGATTTTTCTTTATGCATTATGTTGAGGGCAAGTATTTGCTTTGGTGTGTCTCACTCCCTTAACGGTGGAGTTATTGTTCCCAAGGTATCTATACTCGATTTAGCCTCGGGTTTGTATCCCTCTACTCCGTGGAGAGAAGAGGTTCACGGAGTTTTGGCAGGAGCACCAAAGAAATGTTTTATCATTTTGGCCTTGGTGGGGTTCAAACCCTAGCCCAAGTGGTAGTATTCTTAACCACTAAGACCCTTTAAGGGTTTGGGTTCTAACCCCACCAAGGCCAAAATGATAAAAACATTTTCTTGATGGACCTAAGCGCTCCAGCCAAAACTCCGTGAACCCCTTTGGGCTCTCCTCAAAATAGGGAGACAAAAACCCAGGACTGAAACCAAGCATAGATACCCCAAGAACAATACCTCCATCATTCAGGGAGTGAGACACTCCAAAGTGGATACTCACCCTCAACACATTATATGCCAAGCACCTATATTTGTGTTGCATTGGGGGTAAAGCAAGGTACCAATATTGAGGCATATTCATCTAAAGAAAACACGAATCATCAAAACAGGGATTGAATGCAAGAATAAAACCATGAATTCGAAAAAAAGTTCTCACCTTCTTCCATATTTATCTGAGACTACACCCCAAGAATAGGCACCAACAAGCATTCCAACAAAAACCACACTGGTTATTAAGCTCTCTTGATGAGAAGTAAGACCCCATAAAGATTGAACTGCTGGTCCTATAAATGAGAGTAACATCATCTCCATAGCTTCCGAAACCCACCCCATTCCGGCGTAAGCAAGCACGAGAATTTGGAACTTTCCAAACCCCATGTGCAAAAGGGCATCATCCACAGTAAAGGTGGGTGTTCCATCTTCTCCCATTAAACACTGATAAAAGCAAATAAGATGTGAAAGTAAGCTTGTTAAATAACATAACAAGCAAATTCAACAAATATTTTTCAGATCTATATCATGAAAATTATATCCATTAACAGATCTAAAACATGAAGATATATTCACAAACAGATCTATAACATGAAGTTATATACCACCGACACTCATACCCCATATCCATCTTGTATATAACTATATTAAATCACCTAAAATCTAGTTTCTTCTCCAAATTTGATCATTTTACACCAAAAAAACTATCTAGACCCTAAATCCCAAACATAGTGTTAATCCATTAATGAAAACACAAATGTATGCATAACACACACCAAGTTACTAGGAATATAGATCTGAATCCCATCAGTTTTTGAATCCCACACACTAGAATATACCAAAAAGGAATTATCTTTGAACAATAATCAATTAATTAGTTACCAGAAAAACAACAATGCGATACGCAAATCGCATGAAAAAAAAAGTCTTGACTAGATTTCAGGGTCAATAACAAAATATAAACAAACAAAAAAATCACAAAAACAAGAAAAACCCAGAATTTGAAACAAAAAAAAAAGAAAAAGAAAAGGAACCTGATTGAAGCTTGACCAAAAAACAGAATGGGAATGTTCTTTTTCTTCTTCGTCTTCTCCGTCTTCGTATGAATGTAGAGATGAAACCGAAAAAAAAAATCTTCTTTTTGTGTTAAAAAAAAAAAACAAATGAAGAATCGAAGAAACAAAAATAAAAGGGGTTGACTTTAAGCGAAATAAATTAAAGATGAAAAATAGGAAGAATGCATTTGTGCCAATGAAGATTTGGGTGTTCTTGGTTGGTCTTTTTTTTCTTTATTTAATTTGAAAGGAGGGGTTTGACTTATTCAACAGCCACTCTAGAGTTAGGAAATTTCTCCCACCGCTAACCTTAGCCTCTGCTTCTTCTTCTTCCTCCTCCCACCAAATTTGAAATCAAAAGAAATGGAAGGAACTTCTGGATTTGTTCTGTTGGACCCTTTTTTGTAGGAGCCTTGTTTTCTTTGTTTATACTTCTCCTTTTATATTTTGCCTTTTTTTAATTGAATGTCTTAGATTAGAAAATATCGTAATAGATGATAATAAAGATGGATTTTTTTTTTTTCCCTTTTACCAAACAGGTAGATTAAGGAGTAAGTTAGTATAGATCTTAGATCTGTTTGACTTTGGGTATAATATGGTCTCTTTCTGGGTCATTTTCCTTGAACCAATTAAAAAAGGTTTAATATTTATAAAGCACAATTAAGCCATGGATGATGCCGTAGGCTTAAAGCTCAGTCAAATGAAATCAAGATGTGATCCATCTTATTTCTCATTGTCTTACATGTGTGTATATAGTATATACCTTTGTATATTTTTTAGGTTTTTTTAGTGAGATTAGTTCGGTTGGTATTGTATTAATATCTTTTAGTTTAAGAGTTTTGATCAAATTATATATGTTAAGTTGATAGGATTATGTGATTTAATTATACTATATATGAAGAGTTGGTGGTAGAGTTGAAGAAGACTTCATTGTATGTATGTTAGGGCATGACAAGAGTAGTTTCTGAATAAATCTCTTTGCAATAGTCCACTTAACTTACGTTAAAAAGTGTTTCTTATTGGCGAGGCATCGTTGGGCCTTTCCTTAATCTAGATAGTTGACTTGGCAAGGTGGTTACACATGAGTGCACATTCCATGAAGCAATGTGTCATGTACAATATGTGAGGTTGGAAATAGAAAAAGATCCATGTGGTAAGCCAAGAAAGTATCTATGTATAGTTTGTATCTTAGAGTCTTTTTGGTGGTAGAGATGGCTTATATATACAATGAACTTAATATGGATTCCCTTGAAAAGATGTCTTACTATGTAATGTCGGTGGTAGGATCGTGAAAAATTTTACTAGGGTGTAAGAAGATGTAGCTTTGACCATACTATGGAGTATTGGTGTTAGGGTTATAGAGAATTTTACTACTCATATTCTAGGATGTAACAAGAGAATGTTGATGCTGATATAATCTTAAACATGTAATTTTTTTTTTACTTTAATAGTTTTCAAAAAATACGATCAAATATTTTTAATATAATGATTAAACTAAAAAATAAAATTATTTTAGTAATAATATTAATTAAAACAACATATTAAAATGTAGTTTAGATATAATTCTACTAAAAGAAAAAATATTGTTGAGCCACTTATAATATTAAAATAAATTTTTAAAAAAACTCGATAAAAAAAGTTTATTTTAAATAGATAAAAAAATTATAAAACTTCTCAAATATTATTAAAAATAAAAATTAAATTAAGGTATTTTTTTATAAAAAGTGCATAAAATTCAAAAAAGGTGAAATTCAAGATAAGTGAAAAATTAGAGAGAAAAAAATTCAGTAAATTATTTAAAAATTTTAGTCAAACAAGATATAATATTTCAAATATATAAAAGAAATTAAAATAAAAATAAAAAAGCCACACGATGGTTTACATAAGATAAGGTTTAAACTCGAAATTTCAAAAATTTCAAAATCTCAAGCAAAAGAATGACGAAAAAACTTTAAATAAATTAATTTATATAATTATTTGGCTTAATATGTTATTTAGTACCCAAGTTTAACATTTTTCTCCAATGTGATAACTATGTTATTTTTTGTTCAATTTTGTACCTGTATTTGACAAAAACTATATGTTTTGACACTCAAAGGTAATGATGTTAATTTATAGTGTTTATTTCAGATTTTAGAGTTGATCTGATGAAAATTAATTGCTAACATTATTAATTAATTATGAACTTTCATCAAATCAACTTAGAGCACGAATTAAACACTAAAAAAAGTTAACATTGTTACTTAAAGGACTCTTTATACCGTGTCTGTAATTAGTTATTTTATTCATGGACCACTAGATAAATATTAATTTTTTTTTAATAAATTTCAAAGATAAAATGCAATTACTCTTTCTATTTATTCAACATTTAAGACTTATTCTCTCCTATGAAAATTAAATGAAATTTACTATTTCGAGTTTGTCAAAATTTTATTATTAGACTTGGCATTCTAATATATTGGATGAGTCATGAATAGTAAAAATACCTTATTTTAATTTTTGGAAAAAAATATAATTTTTTAATTTTTTTCTCATTTGTTTTTATATATTTTTTTTAGAATTTTCTGAATTTTTTTTCAAAATCTCTTTTGAAAAAAGTTGGATTCATAGATATAATGTTTGCAATTTTAGTATCAAATTGGATTGAAATTAAAGACGACATATTCTAAATTGATTTGCTTAGAATAGAGTGATCGAAATTAAATACTATAGATTTTGAATTGATTTGCTTTGAATAGAGTAATTTATTTTTTAAAAAGTAGATGGGAAGAGAGTGGGGTGGACTTTTTTCTTTGGAGAGTATGTAATTTATTACCCTGCCCTGCTATATAAATTTTCATAATGTATTATATATAACTATTAAATGGTAAAAATGTTTTGTCTTGACTTGAATGGAGTGGTAGTTAAAATTTCTGTCAGACACTTGTTTGGCGCGGATTCGAATTGTAGTACCCCTATCTTTTACTCTTAATATTGTATCGAAAAAATGATAAACGAAGCAAGTAGTAGGACAGAACATGCCAATTATGTTGGCTAAATCAACAATTACTTTATTACTAAAAAAAAAAATTTAGAAAATATTAAACAATCCTAATTTCTTTTCATTTTCCTTTGTTGATTAAATTTTAAAAAATTAAAGTCAGAAAAATACAGTAATGTATAGTGTTGGCTAGCAAACATATAAATCTTTCATGATCTATCCTTGCATGCCATGTTTTTCAATGGTGGAATAAAGGAGAACAACTAGATGGCCCTACTCATTGCAATGCATACATCTCCTTAGCAAAACCCATTGCATCTACTAATAACATCTTGCTAATACCATGAGGTGGTACATCAAAAACACAGAGACCTGATTTATTACTATTTGCACAATTCTTATTTCCATAATTCATAACGTAGAAGGTGATATTTGTTAGTAATGCAAAAATTTAACCGTTATGATATGATTGTTCAAATTTGACCATTACAATATCGTTATTGAATTTTTTGAATCACTTTACTTCTTTAAGAATTTTCTCATCATTTTTTACAAGCAAAGCTTCTCTCATTATTCTCAATTATCTCATCTTTCTTTTTTTCTAAACGTTTGGCATCTTACCAAAATTACATTAGAGGAAATTTTGTTTAGGAGATTAGATTTTAAACGAAACCGTTTGTGACTCATCCAACCTTTCTTGAGAATTGAACCTAGTGTAATTTTTCTGGCTAAATTTTTCCGACCTTTAAAGCTTTATTTTTATCTTATTTCCCTATTCCTCAGAGAAGAGTAATACCAATTGTGTTTCACCTTCTTTATTCGGGTGTATGAATATTGAAATTCTGTGTTAACATTGAGGGGCAATGTCCACTACATGATTACTCCATTTAGGGGCGAATCTGCTTCTAAGGTAGTGATTCTTCCACAGCACAGTAATTCTTTCTTTTATTTATACTTGGTTTATTTTTCAGTCAGTTCCAACGATTTTATTTTACAGTCGTATTTTTCCAACAATATTAAGTTTTAAGATGGTCTAATTAAAACTTTCGAAATTTTTGGAGGCTTAATTAAAATTTTTCAAAAAAGTTAAAAGGTTTTATAAGAATTATCAAAAAAAATTTAAGAAGTCTAATTAAAATTTTCTAATTTTTTTTATAGTTAAGGCGACCTGTAGCCCTTCTTATATGCCAATATGATCAGCTCCTGAATTATTTCCTTCCTCATTGGTTCCATTGAGCATCTTAGCTATTATTATATTATCGCTCTACGCTATGAACCATATATTGAGACGAGTAGAAGATGGGGCAAGCATCATGTTAATATATTATAAACATAAAAACCGGATTGAACTGAATTTGGTTAACCCAGATTTAAATCTTCCAATCTGAATTATATTTTAAATAAACTTAATTTTTTATCAAAAATTTCACAAATTTTAGACGAAATTACAAAGAGACCCATCTTATGGTTGGTACGTAGTTATTGTGGATGTTCCGGATGTTTTTTTTTATTCACATTTTACTCTTGTTTAGCTGTTTACACGTTTTCTTCAAAAATTAAATGAAAACAAAAAGGACATTTTTTGTCACCTCATATAAATTTATAAAATGTTTTGCAATTTATCTCTCACTGGTCCTACTGAAAATTACACCTTTTTTTCTTTAAAAAAAATCAAATTAAAGCAGAATTTTCTGGTCCAACCAAATTAATCCCTTGTCCACCCCCAACCAATTTTTTTTTTCCAAACTACAGCTAATTTTTATATAAAGCTTTTATATATATATATATAAAAGTATACTTGTTATATTTTATTTTATTTATATTTTTTCGAATTTTTTGAAAAAATTTGGGGTTTTTCGATTTTTGAAGAAATTTATTAAAATATTAAATTCACTCATAAATTATTATAATAGTAAAGTTCATCTTTCATGCCATGATTAATGGGATTGGATTGGATTGGTGTGTATATATATATTTAGAAATTGAAGCAAAGGATTTTATTACTAAACCCAATATTTTAAAAAAACTCTTCAAACCAGTTTTGTTCAAAAAAAAAAAAAAGAAAAGGTTTCAACAGATGTATTAGGCAAATATACATATCACAATAAGTAATGAAAAATTATTACTAATTATAACTCTATGATCTATCTAAATAAGTTGACATTAGAAATTTCGAAACTAAATCTAACAATTCATGCTACTGGTTGGGTGGTAAATTTGTATGAGTTTCAAGCTGAATGACTTGTGTTTGTAAATTCTTTTTCCATTGTAATTGTTCACTTGTATAAGAAAAACATTTTTAGGTTAAAAGGATAGAAACAAAAGTAAAACTTAATTACACAATGTGTAATTGTTGAGAATTAGATTTTTTTTTAGAATTAAGATTAATTGACACAATGTATAAATATTAAGGGTAAAGCTACTATTATGCCAATTTTAAACGCTATCACCATTAGCGGACTAATGACCAAAAACACAAAACTAAATAATTAAATGACCATTTTATAACTTTTTATAATTGAGTGACAAAAAAAATATATTAATAATTAAGTGACTACTAATCTAATTTACCCTAACTTTTAAGTTTGGGGAGGATGAAATCAATGCTATAAATTTGACATTACATGTTTCAACATCATTATTATAATTTTGATTATTCAAATAAATGAAATATTAAATCGTATTAAATTATTTTATAGTAATAAACGAATATAGATTCAATATCTTTTAAACCATAGCAAACTGCTAGTAAAAAATGGAAAGAAATTTAAATATGTTTATCTTAATTTTGTTCAAACAGTGTATTAAATATTCTCTTAATATTTTATATAAAAAAAAAAAGATAAATTTATCTTTGAAAAATAAAAGATTTTTCAAAGTAAAAATATTATGGAAATTATTATTATTATTATTATTATTTATATAGAAGAAAAGAAAGCATCTTAATACCTTATTTCAATTTGTTCTTACAATATTTCTCTCCCTACTCACAAATTGGAATTTAATATCAGCAAATTGCCCTTGCATCATATTTATTTTCCTGATTATCGTTGTTGTAGTCGTACTCTTTAAACCTTCCTTAATTATCTCCACTACCGTCATACAATCTATTTCAAAAATAACCTTATCATATCTTCTAGTCTGTGCCATTTTAAGACCATGAAGGATCGCCTATAACTTTGCATTCACCGCTAACCCCCTTCCAATGAACATTTGAAATCCTTCAATTCAATTCCCAGCAGAGTCTCTCAAAACACCCCCAACAGCTGACCAACTCCCATTTAAGACCATGGAAGTTATTTTACTATACCTTAGATTGTATTTTTGTCTCTCTAATTGAAAAATATATAAATTAATCATTATACATTACAAATAAGAGTAAAATGATTTCTCCAATAATATTTTTACTGTCAAGTGATTACCTGAAATTTCAAAGATTAAATGATGTAGAAACTAATTAATGTTGATTAAGATTAAAAATATTTTATATATTTACCCTACCTGTATGTGGAATTTCAATATATTTTTTTAATCTTAGTCATCACTAATTTTCATGTCATATAATTTTTAAAAATATATAAATTTGATTTGCTATTTTTTACTATCAAAATATAATTTTAAATATAAAAAAATAATATTTTTACCGAAATTTTAATTATGTCCTAACTAAATTTATGTCCAACTTTTTCTTGACGAACAAATTAACAAATAAATAGAATAACAATATCCAGTTGCGTTATAAGTCAATTTTATATTTTATTAAAAAAAGTCAAAATTCTACAAGTCAAATCTATTTTAATTTATCTTGTAAGATAATTTAATTTAATAAATCTATACATATTTGTTCCAATAATAATTCGATGCTATTACATCTTTCAATCTTCAACTTCACTGATTCCGTCATGAACACAAAAATTTATCCTTTTAATCTTTGAATCATTATTATAATTTTAATTATTCAAATAAATATTCAATTATATAAAATTATTTTTACATTAATAAACATTTTTTTATGTATTGTGATGGATTTGTATGTCTATCATTTAAACTCTTAATCGAATTAGTATAATTTTCAAACCAGACATCAACTCAATTGGCAAATGATTCATAAACGAATGATATTTTTGTCAATACTATTGATGATTTTGAATGAGCTCACATAGTAAGTCAACTAAAATGAGAAATGACTAAAAACCTATTACCTTTACCATAAGGGTATCTATATAAAGAAAAAATCAAATTAATTCAAAATAAATCTAGAAAAATACTCATATATGGTATAATTTAAGCCTAAGGTACGAATGTCCCTATCATGTAATTACACGGTACCCAAAAAAAACTTTTAAGAAATTCAAACATAAAAATTGATTCTTCATTCATAGGCCAAGTAACCCACCCTACACAATAGGCCCAACCCAACTTGGGCTAAGTTTTGTTATAATTTAAATTTAATTATAAAAATATATAAAATATCAACTAAAATATATATATTTATTTATTTATTAATTTTTGAATAGTAAAATGAGTAATCCAGGCTTAAAATTTTTTAGAATCAGAACTCAACCTCTAGTCAGTAGCACACACTCATACTTGACAGCAAGGTACTTCTATCTTAGTTGGAGCATATTTCTCTTAACCACACTTCTTTTTTTATAGAAATATGAATTTCAACAAGCTTGTCTAACAATCAAAGTAATTTAACAGCCAAGGCCAATTTATCATCACAATTCATGCCCTCACCCACATTAAATCTTACCCGCAAACCTTTTGGTAAACAAATTGTATTTACCAATAAATCATGTAAACATTGCTAATATTGAAAACAAAACTTGCATTAAAAATCCAACACATCTTCCACTTAACCATATAACCATATAATATATATACATATAATAATTTCATATTATTGACTAAAAATGAATTGATGCAGTTTTCTTCTCTAATGCCTACTTATTGTTCCATCTTTAATTAAAATGCCCATTCTACGGAAAGTGGGAGGGGTCAATGTTCTACTGGGAAAACATAGCAAGAAGAATAGAGGAAAAAGATAATAAAATAAAAAAAAAGACTATAAAACTAACCTCCCAGATTCCTCTGTAAGAAAGCAATTTGGACAGACTAGAACGATTATAGTACACACGACCAAAGGGATCGAATGGCGTGGCATGGCATTCCACATAAATAGGTCGAATCAGCCAGCTGGGGTACACTAGTATTTGAACTCCTCCAAATGGCAAAGTTGGCGATGGCAGTTGCAGGCAGATTAGCTTTCTTTGTAGGGAATTTAGTTGCAGGTTTTATCAATGAAAGTTGTTCCCTAATGAGCCATATGCATATCCCCCTCTGACCTTTTATAGATCAGCCGGATTTTCTCATCACTGCCTAGTTCCAAGCAGTGAACAATCTTAGACATCCCTTTATAGAAGGGCGCATTTTTTCATCGAAGCACCAAAATGCATATTAACACTTTGGTCTTTTACCCAGAACTACCAGCAACCTCTGCAGCTCTCTGTCTCATCATCTCCATCACAGCAGCCCTACGTCGTGAATCAGACTGTTGTTGAAGCCTCCTCAAATGTTCCTTAAGGTCTCTGTATTAGCAAATTTTAACTTTATTAGGTTTAAATTGCACCAAGGAATACATAACATATGGCTGTTAAGGAGGGAGAAAGGCAAATGTACCTGCAACGTGGTACATGGCATTGAGATTCTTTGCATGCTCGTGCATGGAGTTGCAGCAAATACCACATTTTCTTGCATAGTACACAGCCACCAGAAGCACGTGTTTTGCATTGAATTCCATGGCGGAAAAGCCCCTTCACTTTCCGACAATTTGGGTATTGGCAATGTGCAGAACGACATTGTGATGCATGCACCAAAAGGTCAAGCATTTTCCTCAGCTGTAAATTTCAGGAACCAATACAGTTAGAACAACACAAAAAAAGTCTCATGTTTACAGTCATAAATTCAATTTTCCAACCATCTACTTGCCAAATCAGAAGGAAACTAATATATTCAGGAAATTATGCTTTACATTTAGTGTATTTCAATGTTCAAGTGCAAAGTACCAATAGCATATCAGAAACATCTACTTAGAGAGTTCCATGCTTTTCAATGTTATCAAGCCAATTATTCACAAACACCTCGAACCGAAAAAAAAGGGGAGATCCAGAGAAAAGCGATGATACCACTAAATGTGACATCCCACACCCAACCCGGTAGCCGGATCCGTATTCATGACATCACATTATGTTGCCGGAGCAACTCAGACTAAGTCAACCTCATTTACCAAGTAATGTGGCATTCAATCAATTAAATTCCCATGCATTCTCATCACACACTCTTAAATAATTCAAATGATTGCCAATTAATCACATTAAATGCATTCTAGGATTGTACGGGGTTACAAACATGGTTAGGATTCGAATCCAAACTCGTGTCCAAATTCTACAGGAGGTCTCAAGACATAGGTTTCATGTTTTGAGACATGATGGATTTTATTTTGATTCTATGTGAACATGCCTTGAGACATTGGGGTCTATGTCTCAAGACCAGTCTCGAGACGAACTTCCCCTGTTTTCTTAATCTAGCTTTGATGTTTGGCTGTCTCGAGACATAAGCCACATAGTCTCGAGACCTAAGCTAGATTATCTCAAGACTAGACCGATGTTTATATTGTTGTAATTATACTAAATAAATACTTCACTTAATTAAAGGGATGGCTTTAAATAGATTGATTTGATCTGGCTTGTGTATATGTCATTTACCTACTGTACTAAAGATATTGAATAGAAAGAATCCTTCTTCGTCTTTAACACATATATGCTTTGATGAGATTTAGTTAAAAGAGTTCAACAAATTCATTAAAAAAAAAAAATTACCTGCAGAACACGTAGTTGTCTGGCCTCTTTGTTCTGTGCATCACGTTCTGCCATGGATGGATGATTTGTTAACTTATGAGGATGATCAATGCCCCCATCCTTTTTATAACAGGCATTGCACACATCATAATCAGGGCAAACTTCACATCGCCAACCTTGACCAGTTTCAATATCCAGATGACATATGCAACAAGGAGTGACAAATGCAGGAGCAGTTGGATTGTGAAGATGGTAGAGTACCATCATCGAGGAATGTTTAGCCCGTCTCAGGGTATCATATTGATAATGGTTCCCTTGACAAAGACTCAAAAATGCCTGTCTAGTATCAAAGAATTCACTCTCAAGAATGTCATCTTGATCAGTTGTATCAGTAGGGACATCAGTTATTTCAATCTGCACAATGACAATTTGTCCACAAAAATCAATTAAAAAAGCAAATAAAAATCTGTCTACAGAAGCAGCAACAGACACACACTAAAAGTAATTATTGCAGTACTAAGACAAACTTACTGGATAAAGAACATGTTTTTCCCTCTGATTGAAGGGATGTCTCTCTCTTTCATCACGTTTCAATTCTGCCTCATGGCACCTGTGAGGATACAAAGAAGCAAACATAAGATTCATTTATCTAGAGAACTGTCTCATAGTTGGTGGAAGCAGACCAAAATAAGGTCAGAGGAAGGGGAGTTGTGTTAATGGGCTCTAACAGGGGGAAGGGGAGTTGAGTCTTAAAACTTGAAAAATAATCAGTTTCTGAAGAGCACAAGATTCAGTTTCCTTTTCTCTAAAAGCAGAAGTATAACTGTAATGAACTGAAATTTTAAAATGAGGGAAAAGAATCACTCTGCAAAATCATTTAAGCAGATAAATAGTAACACCAAGGACTGAAAAGCTTGAATGGTTTGTACTACTGTAAAGGCTGAGCAAAATGACTAATGTTTACATAAAGAATGTAAATGGTATTAATAATAAAATGAACGCCAAGGAGTTTTATAACTAGCAACCCTACTGGCTCTCCTCTTGTCCTAAAAGGCTAGGTGCTTGTCATTTAACTTCTAAGAGCAAGGTTCTAGAGCTGTAAATCAATGAACGTGAGCTGAACTTACAACTGTCAACCAGAAATACACTCATTTGTACAATGCAGAAAATAGCCCTAGCATAGATTCAAACATGCCAATTAACAATAGAAACACTAAAACAGAGTTGCTTAACTCTGCGTATGAAAAAGAGCATACCCTTCTCGTAAATAGATCTGATTGAAAAATTATAGTTTCTCGTTCTCCAGAATCATATTATTACTATATACAATCCAACTGATAAAAAACCTTGCCCGCTAGAGTATCACATGTGGTATGCTTTCAGTCAAACAGACACATCCCCGCAAGTGCACACACACATATACAGGTAGGTAGTGAAAGAGAGAGAGCTCAACCATACAAGAAGAAGGTAATAATAATAAGACATAGCCAAACTAGTTCAAAAGAAACAAAAAGACACAGCTAAACAGAGTAGCAATCTTACTTGTCACAAATCTGAAATTTCTTGCACTGGTTGCAGACCCAGCGATTTCCAGATACCATCAAGATACAACAATGAGTGCAACAATGCTGCAAGTGAACCATGATAAAATCTTCCCTCATTGGGCAAATGGTCTCACCAAGCTGAAGTGAAGAAAGGAGGGAAACAAGTAATATAACCAGTTAAAATCCCTTGGATCATGATAAGAAAAATGTCAACACTAGGATAGCAAGATTGTAATTTTCATATCCACTGCCTTTACACAGAAAAACATCATTAAGGAAAAAATGGGCAGAATGATTAGGAAGAAAAGAAATTACTTTATGCATCAGTAGCAGATCCTTTGATGCATTAGCAGAGAGATCAGATTGACCCGATGCTTTTAAAGCCCTTTTTGTTATGGTCTTTTTTATTGTTCCTTTTTTGTTCAGCTTTCTGCCATCTTCTTCCAGACGGAACTGGTTAATTAGATCTTCAGCAGCCCCAGGCCAGTAATCACCATCAAAATATGGCAGTCTAGCTGCTGTTACTTTGGCCTTACATTCACCGGTAGTTACAAAGAAATGATCATACAAATTAGTAAGATCAACTACAATGTTTTCCTTGGAAGCCTTCCTTAACATTGCTAAATACCTGAAACAGCATTCATGCATATCAGGAGAATTAATAATAATGGATTATTAAAAACATAACATGAGATGCAAAGGGGAAAAAAACTTGATAATTATTTGCCTCACCATTCTCGCAGTTTATCTGATTTAGGTGTTTTCTGAATTTCTGGATGACAATATAAGATATAATCTTCACCCTTGAGTGGAGGGCAAGCCCATATATAGCAACTTGTAAAACCACGCTTCTTGCAATATTCAAGGTATCCAATCTGAACATTTAAGGTTTAAAGATGTTAGTCACAACTAAATAAAAGTGTAGAACTGATACTATATGTAAATTGAAAATCATAATTATCACATTCCAGAAATCATAAGAGTTTGCACTTACAAGAATTTCATGGTAAACAAAGGTACGGAGAGCCTCTCCGGTAACTGCTTTAACCTCAGGCCGGAAATACTTGACTGAATCTAGGTATGACAGATAAACACGACGCTGATTTGGAAATGCACATTCTGAACCAAATTCTTGAACATACATACCAAATAAGCATACTTCTACCCCTTCTATCTTCTGAAACAATAAAACTACCTGAAAGAGAAAAATGTACTTATAAGCATTTCATAATTACAATTAAAATTGCCCTTTTCAGCATATACGTATGTATTACACTTAATCCATTAAAAAAAAAAAAGAAAATGTGCATTACGCTTAATTTATATCCTTCACACCTTTGATTTGTAAGGAAATTCAAGTGGATAATTCTGTTCCTGAAAGATTTCAAGAAACCGCTGCTTCACTTCAAGCTTTTTGTCAACTGATGAAACAACTCTAATTACAAGTGACTCAGCCCCAGGCACCTGAAAAAATCAATGAGAAAACAATCAATATATTCTTCCTTCTGTGTGTATATGCAGTGTGAATTGGTTTTGAATATATTTAAGCAACACGAAAGTAGAAAAAGGATTGCCATAAACAACATAGAATCAACTGTCATCAGGAGAATATTGATCACCTCATCATAACTTTTTCCTTGAACCCTTGCTCTTTCTTGTCTTTCCTGTTTCAGTCTCTTGAATAACCGCTGCTCTATGTGGTCACTAAGGATGGTTCTTGGCAAATCTTTGGCCCCAAGGACAGCACTCTGAGGTAGGGGCTTTCGCTCTCCTCTTTCGACCTCAGTAATATAGCAATTGGGGCATGTATATTCAGCTTGTCCGCCATCATTCCTTCTACCATTGAATAAAGCACAAATCTGATGCTGCCAAGCCTCGCACTTGTCACATTGAACCCACTGGAAAATATTATTGAAAAAAAAATAAACATGTAAGAGCGACTATTTGGGATGATCATGAAACGTCATAATACTTAAAAAGTATGTAGAGCACATACCCATTCTTCGATCTCTTCATCATTCTTCTTCTTCTCAAGCCTTGCCTTAGGAATGGCAGTTCCATCAACAACAATGCTATCTCCACGAGCCTCATTATGGCATGGAATACAAAAGTAATGTCGTGTATCACCAGCTCCCATTGTGTAGTACATTGCATTTCGCTTAATGCGAGCACCACAAGGACTGCAGTAAATAGGTGGGGGTTCAAAAGTAAGTCTCTCAACTGCACATAATTGACATGAGTTCTCACTCATTGAGTGCTCCATTGCTTGATTCTTTTCAGCTTTTGCTTTACTCTGTAAAATAAAGAAAATAATTATCATCAATATACCTCATTCTGTCTCCAAGCCTGGTTTTTGGCACATCAAGTAGTAAGCTAGCACACAAATATCGACCTAAGACAACTTACAATAATCTACATACAATAATAAAGAACAGGGTATGAAATAAGTCAAAACACTATGATAAAGATACCTGGCCAACCCATCGTCTGAGACCTGTAATATGCTCCCTAACTTGCTCAGGGGTGAAGAGTTCAGTAAGCGACACCCCCTTTATTTTTGGTTTCCCAGACTTAGTTCCAGCTGCACTTTCGGAAGACTCCGTCACATTTTCCTGTTTGACTGAGTCAGGCTCCTTTTCAATCTTCGCACTTTCTTGCATAGGTAGACCACCAAATTCATCAAGTGTAACAGTCTCACCATCAATCTTCTGTTTGCTAATGTCACCTACATCATCCTTCATCTCAATAAAAACAGGATTACCACTAGAACAACTCACGGGGACATCAGTCTTCACTTCCATAGGCTCAGGTTTAACTGGCATACACCTGTCAACATGTTGGTAATCTTGGTGCTGGATGTCCTGAGATATGTGAGGTTCAGCAACAACAGAACCTAGAGGACCTTCACTTTCAGCAATAACAGACTGAGAAGATTGCTCTATCTTCATGCGTTTTTGTGAAGGTTGTACACCTACAGATGCAGCATTTGATGCAGTTCTTGAAGTCATTCTAGCTGAAATGTCTCCAGCATCATTTATTTTAGTAGAATCACCATCAGAAGAAGGCAAAACAGAAGAAGAGTTCCGACAGGCATGTGCCTTCTGAGCCTGTATAAAATTTTTAACAGGAACACAAACAGGACATGTTGGATTTGTACAAGTCTTGTAGTGACGAATCAATATCTTAGAGGGACGGCATCGAGGATATGAGCATTGAGATGATTCGCATTTATTCATATGACTCAACAACTTCCGTACGGTAAAACAATAGCCGTCACACTTACCCTCAGAGGCTTTACAACTACGAGCATGGCGTAGAAACAAAAGCCACTTCACTTGATTTCTATACTGCCGATCATGGCTCCCATTTTCAGATTTAGAGATGGTGCCTCTAGAATTAAAAGGCTCTGATGAGCTTCTAGCATCAACCATCGGGCTGATAGTAGATCCATCTGCAGATAAATTGTTACACTGAGCTTTATCCGGCCCAGATGTTCTCTGGCGGAATTCCTCTTGGACAGGCTGCTCATGTGATATGTTCCCTGGAATTTGTGCCCGATCTTGTGAGTGAGGGTGCCACTGGCTATGAGCAAATGATTCCATTTGTGCTACAGCCGGAAGTTTATAATCATTTTGAGATTCTTGAATCAATTGGTCTTGATGCAACATCTGTTGCATTTGTTCAGAATTTTGTGGCAGTGATGACAACATACCCTGCTGATTAGCGAGCTCTTCACTATGGTTCTGCAGAAATTGATTCTGCAATTCGGAGAGCTGAAATCGTTCAGGAGCTTGTTGATATAGAACCTCGTCATGATGTTGTACTCCAGGTTCACACTTTACTTGACTGCCTATATCAGAGGCCAGTGGAGACTGACTATAACCGCTATTGCTCAGCAAATTTTGCTGCTTCTGTTGGCGTTGCTGTTGAAGGAACTGCTGTTGTTGGTACTGAAGAGACTGGTGCTGGAATTGTTTCTGTTGATTAACTTGAAGTATATCATCTCTCGAAGAAACTGCAGGTTGAAAGTTCATCTTTTCAAACTCATCCATGGACTGGGGCTTCATATGGGCAGCCGATTGCACAGCATGTAAATTTGACTGATTATTTATTAAAGAAGTATTTGTTCTGGATGTAGACTGCAAATTAACAGAATTCAAATTCTGAGAGTTTGTCACTGATCCAACAGATGTTACAGCACCGTACAAGTTTCCAGACCCAAAAGAATCAGCATTGTTCATTCCATATCCATCAGCTGACACAAAGGATTGCTTTCTTTGAGATAACTCATTCATCCCAATGATAAATTACATATTCAGATTCATTATTACTAAATAAAATAGAATTAGAAACCAGGACGTTACCTTGCATTACAGGTAGCTGATGTTGATCAAAGTTTTGTTGCAAAGGTTTTGGCGAACTAGCAAAAGCTGTAGTAGTCTGATATCCAACAGGTGTTCCATGTTCGCTCACAATATGCATATTGTTGCCCATCATCCCCAATGCACCATTTAAGGACCCATGAGGTAACCCGAAAGCTTTCTGCTGCAAGCCTGACCTGATACCACTACCCATTTGGCTTCCAAGGGTGCGTAATATACGACTGTTTTGACCACCATGTGGCTTTTGCTGCTGTGGCTGGGATACCATTGTTGATTCAACAGTTGAAAGTCCAACATTATTGGAAGACTGATCATTAATGCTACCATTATTGTTATTACTATTAAATCCAGGAGTGGGAATCATTTGGCTTGCCATTCTTTGCACACCAATTGATGAAATTCCACCAGAAGCAAGAGGAAAATTCGCAGGTAACTGTTGATACCCATTAGATATATTTCCTATAGAAGTACCATTTTGTTACTCTTGGTATAAAATGCTATTTAAATTAGATTATAGAATATTCTAAGGCTCAAATTTACCTTCAGATCTGGTGAAGGAAGCAGTAGTCATGCCACTGCTAGGCAACAGGCTTCCTGTATTGACATTGGTAGGAGCTATGCTTGCACTGGCAGCACTTGTAGATTTATCTATAGAAGATGTAGCCACAATGCTAGGATTGCCACTGTGTGATATACCAGGAGTTGGAATCATAGTACCTACAGGAGCTGATGCTGATGCTGAATTAACAAGCTGTGTATGCCTTTGGTTGTGCACATTTCTGCTCCCCCTTAATAGAATCTGCAAGCGGTGCTCTAAAGTACTCAAATTTGTATAGTCCTCCTAGAAAACAAATTCCAAGCATCAAACGTCAAAGGAAATAAAAGAAAGCTATAGCACAAAGAATTAAAAGTGATCAAAAGAATGCAAAAGAAATGTGCTTCCAAGGTGAATAGGGAAAAAGGTGAAGAAAATATATGAATGAAATTGGTCAAGAAACAGACTTGCTCAAACATATTAATTTAACAAAATAATTAACCTTTGTGTGAGCAATCTTAAATAGACCTTCTTCCAATCGTCTTGCAAAATCCCGAAACTTCATCATAGATGCCTCAGTAATAGGAAGCTGGTTCCGCAATTTTAAGACGTCAATGCTGACGAAAAAGAGATTGAAAATTGCATTAGCTATAAAAAATTATCATTAGACATGATTATATTAAGAAAAGACTTCTATGATGGAAGGGCCTAATCTTGATGTATAGATTAATGTCTCTAGAAGCTATATAGCTATAACGATTATATGAAATCAATGACATGAAACTAATTTTCCATTGCATATGATTTAAATATCCATCTCCATGTCAAAGTACTACAAGGATCATTACATGCATCTTCTCCCACAAACATATGGATTCTTAAGAAGAATTAACAAACAATTTTTTTTTTCCATTTAGTCTTTTTTCTTTTGGGAAGAGAGAGAACTCTCTAACAACTTTCTTGAACCAGAAGCCTCCGTCATTGTACTAGACATTGGCCCCTTAAATTTGTTGAAACAACTATTATCAACTGCATATCTCAATAAGAATCAACCTTATCTAGAGGTTCATAAAATGTTACACAAATAGATAGTAGATACACAACTATTTCAATGAAAATATATTTTTCACTGCTTTCTTAGCAATATAATCCTACCAATAATACTTAATATAACATAGATCACTGAATTTGTGTGAAATTGGACATCTAAATCCTACAGTTTTGTGACTAAGTTATTTTTAAATGTTGAATTCTATGCACAGTTTGTAGAAGCAGAGAAACAAATTTAAATATTATTCAAATAGAAAGGTGTTATTTTCAGAGGTATAAAACCTTAAAAAAATTCCTACTTGAATTTCAACTAGAACCAGGAGTCTTCCCTATTGCACTAGAAATCAGGCACTTAAATTTGTTGAAATCATTTTTCAATGATGCATACATCATGTATATCTGAAGAAGAATCAACATTATCTACAGGCTCATAAAATCCTACACAAACTGATACACAACTATTTAGATGCAAAGGTCTTTTTTACTGTTTCTTTTGCAACTAAGACGCACCTGAGCATCCAGAAGCACATTCATGTCACAAACATGTAAAATTTACACGCACACACAGAGAAAAAAGAAAAAAGAAATTAATGGAACAGAAATGTAACAAGCTTCTATGGGTATTAAATAGCATTAAGGCAGGAAAAAAAAACAATGTTTAATGCAGCTTTTATTTCAAATTTTTCTGTAATTTAAACTAAATCAATCAGCAGATACAAACATTTCATGCATTCAGAAAAACCTAAACTTACATCTACAACACTACTTCGTAGAAAATCTTACATCTTTCCTCGCATATATTCACGAGTTCTGTGTAGCTCAGGGTCCATATTTGACATAGTATGCGGAGGACCTCCAGCAGCACTTGCACCTCCAACACCTAAACTCTGCATCTGGGCAGGCTGAAGAAGGTTCCCATTTTGTTGGGGCAATCCCCCTTGATTAGCTGCCTGACCCGATATCTGCCCAGACATATGTGCCTGAACATTCATTTCTATCCTTATTCCTTCTTCCTTTTCGTCTTGTCTTCGTAACTCTCACAACTAGCAAAAGCAGCATAACTTATTCAACACTCTGGCTTTTTGCAATCACAAAATCCACCAAACTCATGCTTCCTTCTTTTTTCCCCCCTTTAATTGTCACTTCAAATACATTGCTTTTATTGCATTTCCGCATTTACGTACCCTGCTTATAGATATTAGGGGAATGGAATAAATTAACTCAAATTCCAATATTTCGATCTCAATTTCAAAATTTTCACATTGTTTAACAACATTTGAAACAGAAATTTGGAAAATTGGATTCAAATTTGGGGAATTTCGGTCAATGAAAGAAGAAGAAAAAAAAAGCCCAATTTTGGATTCCAATATAAACACGATCCTGATTATTGAATTAAGCAGTAAGAAATGACTAACCCTAGGTTAATAATAATAATAAAAGAACATTTGTTTCTTTAAACGATCAAGAAGTAAATGTAAACCCTAAAAAGGAACCTGAGGGGAAATCCATAATTGAAAGCAGAAGACACTGCGACCGGAGCTTCGAGAATTCCGAAGGTAAGACCGAGAATATCGACGAATACTGATCGGAAAATAGAACGGGAAACGGAACGGAGCCGGCGAAACACCGCCTTTAAACACACGTGCGAAGGGAAATTGACACGAGCGAACGATAGCAAAAAGAGAGAGAGCAAGATGAGAAAAAGGAGGGAGAAGATCGACAAGAGGAAAGGAAAATAAATAAATAATAAGAGGCGAGTAGAATTAATTTTTCTGGGATTGAATGAAATAAGGATAAATATACAATTTGGTACCTTAACTTGTCTTTAAGGTTTAAATTGGTACCTAAGGGTTTTTTCAGTCCAATTAGGTACCTAGCCGTTTTTTTCAGTTCAATTAGTTACCTAAACTTGGCTTTTTTGTCCAATTAGATACTTGAACTTGGCTTCATGGTTCAAATAAGTCATTTACTAAGTACTATTGGACTAAAAAGCCAAGTTCAGGTACCAATTTGAACTAATAAGCCAAGTTAGAAGCCAATTTGAACCTTGAAATCAAGTTAAAGTAGTAAAATAGATATTTACCCAATAAATAAATAATTCAATGGGATTTTATTTTCCTTTCAGGCAATGTGAAAATGCAAAATGCAAGTAAATATGGAAGTGGAAAATTGAAAATACATATAATGACAAGATTTTTTCATAGGTAGTTCCTTTCTTTTTCATTTTTTTTAATATACTAATTTTCAATATTACTGGGTTACACATGAATTTCTGTGTTTATATTTGTATTATTTAATAATTATTTTATTTTATAATTATTACAAAAAATTAATATATAATAATCAAAAAAATAAAACACTTTCAAATAATTGTAGAATATTAAAAATATTGTTTTTGTATAATAATTTTATGTTTAAAAATAAATAAATTAATGATAAATTATTATTGTATTCAATATTTTTTTGTGCATCTCTTTTTTATGTGTTTTTTTTCCTCATAATAGAATTATCTTGGTTTAAATAAAAATAATTTAAATTAATTAAATTTAATATTTTAAATTACTTCAACAATTATTTTGAGTTTAAATAAAGGTAAAATAATTCTATGTCGAAATATATATATAAATATCTTAAACAATGAACTCAAATAAATAAAAAGTATGATTTTAATGTATTAAAAGTATCGAATTAGCTATTAATTTTTAAATTTAATGTTAAAACATATTTTTTTTCTAAAAAAAAGCCAACTTTGTGAAAAAATTAAAATAAAATCTAATTTAAAAATAAATACTAATAACATTACAAATAAACAAATTTAGTAATAAAAAAACTGAAAATAGTAAAGAATAAATTTGAGAATAAAAAAATAAAAATCTTAAATAAATAAGAAATAGAAATTAAAAAGAAAAAAGACAACAAAGTGGAAGATGGACGAGTAAACCGATAGATATGATGAATAAAAGGATAAATGTCCAATTGAACTCTTTAGATATAAATCTCAACAAACTCAAATAATGACTCTAATCAACTTTCCAAGAAATAATCCTTAGTAAATTGAAGGATGAAGAGTGAATTGTCAGGACCCCTTGAAGAAAATCGAGAAGAAAACTACTTCTAAAAATCATAAGAAAGAAATCTTGCACAAGAAACAAACTTTCAGAGTTGAAAACTTTATTAATGAAAATAATTGTATGCTAGTTAAATAAATCTAAATAAAACTCTAAACCATATTAGAACTCTAATTAACCTAAATAAGAAATAGTTTTAAACTAAACTTTCTTATTGACATAAAACTCTTAAATAACTCAAAATTCTTAATAATAATTAAAAATTTAGAATAATAAAATAATAAAATAATTAGAGCTGATAAATTCAATAATAAAAATTCTGCTTCCACAGTCTTCATTAAAACAGTCATAACTTGAGCTCCCGAACCTAAAATCAAGTGATTCAAAATGCGTTTTAAAGTTAAGAGATAGATCTTCGAGCACCATAAAGACATCTTAACCAAGAAATTCATGGATCTCATTCAAAAAGTCATCTCAAGTCAAATGATTTCCTAAACTTGAGAATTGGCAACTTCAGTGAATAAAATTTAATAAATTTCACCTCATCTATGCATATATTAATTTTTATAAATTTAAAATTATAATAATAGTAATTAAAAAAACTAAAATTAATAAGAATGTACAAATAACCCTAACAATATTGTAGAAAATGATGTAGCGATGTTAGGATGGACATTATTACGAAAGCAATTAAGCCACCAATAGTCAATGGTGCACTTTTGGGTGTACTTGCTTCCATAAAGGTAAAAAACATAAGTGATTATGAGATGTAATAAATGATCATATGAAGAAAAGATGGTCGTATTATCATTTGAGAGTTTAATGTTAGGTGGATATACACCACCTTCATTGGTCTCGCCAACATTGGGAAGCTCGAGAAATTTGGCAAGAGAATTGATCATGAGAATTATCTTTTGTTCCATAAGATAATGGTGAATTGCATTAATCAACTAATTGGAGTGATGTCAAGGATGGCATTGAAATAAAAGGCCTAAACAAGATTTTCATGAGTTAGACCTTTGATTTTCATAAAAGGAATTCATCTTCACTCCTTAAAAGTCGAAAAATAAGAGAATTTGAAATTGAATGAGGTCAACAAAAATAATATACAGGTCAAGTGGGTTGGACCTTAAGATTCGCAAAATAAATGAGATATAGGTTATAGGCATCATCATCTCTAAAGCATAGTTGCAATAAGTTCAAAGATGCACTTGCATTAGATGAAACATCCTCCAAACCTTTGGGGTTTAGTGGCAACATGTTTAATAGACATGGGTTTTTGTTTGGATGAAAGAATGATTGAATGGAAGACTTAATGGATGACTAATGAGTGGAAGGTCCTAAATGATACTAATTTTGTTAATAGGTGAAAAGTGAAAGGTGAAAATGAAGGTTTTGAGGAAAATTAGCAATAGGTAGTTTAAAATAGTCTACAATGATAAAAAAAATCACTCTTAAATCATAAAAAATATCAACAATATTGAGAGTAATTACAAAAATAGAAAGACTACCTTAGGTCTTAAATTATTTTAGAAATAGTGTAGAAAGTTATTGTGTATAAATTTATTGTAATGCTTTTGAATGTTTTTATTTTTTGGTAAATTATGAAAGGAGGGTAAAACCCTAATAGCAATGTGACTAGCATAACTTGAATTCAGGTCACACATGGGGCAGTGAACACCTTGGCCATCAAGTCAACACACGAGGTTCAATGCTTTTGAATGTTTTAACAATGAATTTTATGCAATAAAACCATGAAAATAAACATTAATTATGTGAATTTCGAAAAATTTTAATCAAGTAATAAATATGCTATTTTTTAAATTTGGTATGAAAAAATATAAAAAGGATGTTTAAAAAAATTAAAGAAACAATAAAACTAACTAATTTGTGAATAAAAACAAAAAAAACTATTACAAATATTAATGAAAATTAAAAAAGATAAGTTGAAAAAACAAAAGACTTATTTAATGATTTACCAGTAAAGATATTGATATCTAAAGAAACAATCGATACTTTGCTAAGAAATGCAAAAAAAAAAAAAAGATAAAAAATCACACAAACTTTATATTAAAAATGTTTTAAAATAATTCTAACACATGCAACTTAATCCTAAAAATATAGATATACACAAAAATCATAATATGTTCAAAAAACAAATTGACATAGTGACTTCCTTATTCGAACTAAAGGCAAATTTGAATACAATATGCTAAGTGTTAAAAAAATGTGCAAATGAGGCATATACACTTATGACATAGAAGTTACACATCACATATTTCAAACAAGTTTGCATATTAATACACCTAAGCACAACCTATATGAACATATGTACATACGAATCACAAAAACCACCTATTAACAATAAATTTGCACTAAAAAATTAGGTTTGCACAAAAATTATTCGAGTATATAAATATTAATGAAAAACATAAATAACCAAAAGCAAATTGAAAACCAACAATTTCTCATTCAACCTAAACCATAACCCAATAAAATTCAAAATCAAATTATTCACACACATTTACCTTGAACCAACAACCAAATTATCATTGCAACTACAATCAAAGCAAACAAAAATACCAAAACAAATAAATAATTAAAAAAAGAAGAAGAATAAGAAGAAAGTCTTTTGTTTTAGCAAGCCTCAAACAATATGTACAAAAGCAATGGGACAGGATAAGATTAGAGAAAAGAGAATCAAAATATAAAAAAATGGAGACTCAAACATACCAAATTTAGTCAAGAGTTCACCAGAAAGTTCCAGACAACAAAAGCTCAATCCAAAAGGTCAAGAAGAAGGTCTCATAGAGAAGATGAACTTATCGAAATTAGGCAACCAATTGACAAGAATGGGTATGGATCAAAGAGCTTTTTCAATAAGGCTTCAAATTTAAATTAGTGGAGTTTCAAGCCATTTTAAGGAAATCCATAAGGTTGAAAGATGGGGGGGAAACTTTGGTTCGATGTGTTTTCTTTATTAGTAGAGGTTAGGTGGTAGTGAGATTACTAGAATACAATTGTGAAGGAAGTCTCTAAAATCCTAAAACTTTTGAATAGTTTAATGACCAACTTGTAATAATTTTGAAATTGAGTGACCATGGGTGTAGTTTACCTGTAACAACCCTTTACCCGAAGTGAACCGATACATTATGAGTAAGGGATGTCACATTTGTACACTAAGCTACTCAACTCAATCATCAATTCTAAAACTTTTTTTAAAGCATAATTAGGCTCCTTTGGAGTTTTTCAAGTCATTTTAAAGCTTTCCTTAAAGTTAGGTTACGAATGGAGACCAATTGGGGTTTATTCGGGTCAAAACAGGGTAAAAGGGTCAATTTTGCGACACTAGAAAGTGGGTGTCATGACACTTATTGATGGTGCCCAAAACATGTCTGAAACACTTAAAACCAAGCCTAAACAATCATAAGTCATTCTATTCCAGTTCTAAACATTATAAAACTTGATTCTCCATTAGAAAATCATATAAATCAACATATAACTCAATCATAATTTAACTAAGTTTATGAGGTTAATAAGGTGATCAAAATCCATCAAAAGTTTCTATTAGAATTCTTTCACATACATACTTCATTTAAACCTATGTACATGCCATAAACTATTGCCAAGAATCAAAACCATACTTTTTTCCGAGCTTTGATATGTGATGAGATAAGCAGGGGTTGATCTTCACTTTAGAACTTCAAAGCTAGTCTTCACCTACGCATTGGAAAAAATAACGCATAAGCTTATATAAGGTTAGTAAGTACATCAAGAATTAAATTTGCCATTGAAATTAACCAATGCTAACATATGAATTTATGTAATGATAATTACATACAATGAAGTTAAATAGAGAATTAACTATAGTGAAATCTCAAACTTTTATTCTATAAGCCACTTTCCAATTTCAATATTAAGTCCACTAACCATTAATTTTTTAGCGCAATTGTAGACTTAATAGAACACATAGGATATGTGAAATTGTCCACTAAATCAATTGTACAAACATGCATACTGTTAGAGTTGTGTGATCTAAATTCCTGTTAAAATAAAATACAAGTGGCAAGATAGGGGGATTTGCGAGGGCGAAGGCCGCAGTCCATCGTAGATCCCCAATAAGCAAAATATTAGACTGGGTTCGCAACCAGGGGTACGGGGGTCGGAGGCCCCCATGGTACGATAAAGGCTGCACAAGTGGAATCTATATAGAAGTTTACTTCCTCTATTTGATATTTGATTAGAATAAGGTGTTTTTAACCTTACAATATTACTTCTATTAGAGTTTTATTATAATAAGGTTTCTAAACTTATAAATAGACGTAATTATCTCTCCTCTTGTATCATTCGAATTCAACATAGTGAATTTTCTTCTTCTCTGCCCATGGTTTTCTCCCGAAAGGGTTTCCACGTAAAATTCTGTGTGTTTTATTTTCTTTCTTTTCTTTACGATACATTGCCATAATTGACGTTCTATTTTTTACACATACATTATATTACACCAAAGTGTAAAATTGACGATTTGCATTGAAGTGCCACAGTCACTAGCACCGGGGTGCGAAAGAACTAAATTGCACCGAAGTGCCACTATTACTAATGCGCATGAAAATTTCCTAATAACATGCCATCTATATCCTATTAGTTCACACCTTGCTACATGTGCATTTATATGTTAAATTCATTACTTTTACTCAACAATTAAAAATAATTTAAATTTTACACCTTTTACAATTTAGTCCTTATTAACATAAAAATTCACTGTACTCTCTAATTTCATTATTCTTTTACTTTTCATCTATCCACTAATACATTTCACATCATTCAAACCCTATTTATTAATATTTTAATTCACATGTCTAATTTTGTACACTTTACAGTTTGGTCCCTTCTTATTACTATTTCAATATACCAAATCTATTCATTTGTTATTAAAATCCAATTTGTATTTTCACTACACATACCAATTAATCATCTAACAATTCTAACATGACTTACACTTAAGTTGAGTTAGGTAAAGCAAATTTCTTTAAGTACTGACAATTAAATGTTTGCAATGAGCTCTTTTTTTCTTCCTTTACTCTTTTGCCACTTCCTTCCCTTTATCAAGTCCTTGTTGCTCACCTCTAGTCTGTTTCTCTTCATTAACAACACATACATACATACATACACAAGATTTAATATCAAAACAATCCTTACATATTTTTCCTTGCATTTTTATTAAGGTAAACATGAAATCCTTAAAGAAAACTTCATCATCCTTAATTTGAATATTCACAAGCTATCTTCACAAGAAACCTAACTTGTCATGGGCTTTTCTATTGATTTCACTAAAAATCTATGGGAGAAATTTGAAGTTTTGAGCTTGAAAGGGTTGAAAATGGTAGAGAAGGGAATAAAACGAAACAAAATGAAAGTTGATAAAGGAAGGAGATGGGAGTGACATGAGAAGAAAAAGATGTAGATGATGATGGAATGATTTTTTTCTACATCTTTCTATATTTAAATCTATTTAATTTAGTATTTTAAATTTTTACTTATATTTAATTTTAAAAAATTCTAAGCTCATGGTTAATTTCATTTTCAACCTCATCCACATTTTATTGTGCTTTCTTGGTTAAATTGCACTTCTAGTCCTTCCTCTTTTTCCCATCAATCTAATCCAATCATTTTTTTTAATTTTCACACTTTTTCCCCAACACTTTTCACACTTACAATTTACTCAGTACCTCAAATTAATATCTTTCAAATCAAAAGTCTTTGTAATTCCTTATGGTATCCAACTTTTCTACTAATAGTCATGATTACTATTTTATTTATTTCGAAAATTATAACATGTGCAAGTCTTGAAATAACACTGTTCTAATCTTAGGAGGTGTTAGGGATGTTACATTACCCTATGATGAATAGTGAGTTAATGACCATTGAACATCTGTTAGCAACTTAATGACCTAATGACTTAAATGATAACTTTTGAATAGTTCAATGATTAATTAATAACTTTTTGAAATCAAGTGGTCAAAGTGTAAACTTACTAATAGTTAGTGATCTTACGTGTAGTTTACCCTAAACAAAAAGAAAAATTAAAATGTATAAAAAACCAACATTTGTGGCAACTAGATGTGTCACCAACAAACATATAATGGTAAAGTTAAAAAGAAGGCTAAACTACACCATTAGTCGCGGTAATTTTTCGTTTTAATCACTTAACTAAAAAAGTTACAATTCAGTCACTAAACTTTTTGAAATTATTTTTTTTTGTCACTCAGATGTTAAGTGACACTTTTTTAGTTGGTATAATGACAATTTAGTCCTTAGTTTTTTATATTTTCTATCAATTTAACCAGTGTCAAATTGATAAAGATATA
Source organism: Gossypium longicalyx (assembly GCA_025698465.1). Taxonomy (NCBI): domain Eukaryota; kingdom Viridiplantae; phylum Streptophyta; class Magnoliopsida; order Malvales; family Malvaceae; genus Gossypium; species Gossypium longicalyx. The sequence goes on from CM047000.1 coordinate 96,806,650, forward strand.
AAAGTTGAGGATTAAAATTGTTATGATACCAACTAAAAAAGTGTTACTTCACAATTGAGTGAAAAAGAAAACAATTTTGAAAAGTTTAGTGACCAAATTGTATTTTTTTTTAGTTAAGTGACCAAAATGAAAACTTACCCATAGTTTAGTGACTAATGGTGTAGTTTACCCTAAAAAATTGCTAACAAAATGACCTAAATAGAACAATATGATAGTTCATGGACTTGTTTAGAATGTTTTAAAGTTTAGAGATAAATTTAGAATTTTTTTGAAAGAAGATAAATTTAGAATCAAACCCATAGTTTAGGGACATTTGATGTAATTAACCCATAGTTTGGGGACACTATTGATACACTATGCCAAGTTTTGCAGCAAAAGTCTCAAGACATTTTAAATGCTATGAATTTGGTTTCAAGTACAAAAATGTTGATTCAGAATTTATAAGAAAATAGTTGGACTAGTTTACTTAAAGATATGTTGTCATTTTGGGAAAAGCATGATTTGAGTGTTCCTAATTTGAATGCACAGTATTTTAAAGGTAAGCGTGTCAACACCAACAAAGTCAAATCATAATGGAACACCATTATCATTTTGGCATATTCAATAAAGTAATTGATTTTCGGTTACAAGAGCTAAATAAAAAGTTTAACATGCACGTAATGGATCTTTTGAAACTTAGCTCTGTTTTGAATCTAAATGAAGAGTAAAATTTTCAATGTTAGATGACATTTGCACACTTGCTGAAAAATATTATCCTTTTGATTTTATTGAGTAAGAGAAGTTGAATTTGAGATTTCAATTGAAGTATTGATTATGATATGTACGATGAGGAGAAGTTACAAAATTTGTCTTATTTGTCACGACTATGTCTCTTTTCGACAGAGACAAAAATCAGAAGTGTGTTATCTTTTTGACAAATTGATCAGATTTGTTTTGACTCTTCTAGTGTCTACAAAAACCAGTGAGAGATTATTTTTAGCTATGAAGATTGTCAAACCAAGACTGCAAAATAGACAAAGGATGAGTTTCTTGCAAATAACTTGGTTGCCAACATCAAAAGAGAGATTGTTGAAACATTTGTTGCAGATTCAATTCTTGAAGATTTTGTTTCTTTAGAAGAACGCCGCTTACAATTTTATGTAAGATTATGTATTTTTTTTCCCTTGTACTTTGATATATGAATCAATGAACTTTATGAATTTATAACTTTTTATTTATATTAGTGAAGTAATTTCATATATACGAACAAGTGTTGGGTGTAACAGTAAGGCAAATTGTATTCTTAAGGGAAGACACAGGTTCAAACATTGGAGACAATGTTGTTGGGAGGGGCAACCCCGAACCCCGAACATGGATCATAATTGTATATGATGATAGAGCTCGAATATAAGATCTTAAAATTCTTCAACCTTGTTATTGAATCAGGACAAATATTTATAAATATTATATTATAAAAAATATATTTATATGTGGGCGGGGCTACCTATCCAAACCTGAAGTTTTGCTTGTAATTTAGGAGGGTTTAGGTAAAAATATTAGGCCTAGAAAATGAGTTTAGGCAAAAAAGTCAGGCTCGTTTAAAATATGAATTTTTTTCTTTTAAGTTTGTAATGCTTTCTATTATATTATTTTTATTTATATATTATGCAATTTATAATATAAAAATTTAAATCTATACTACTATAATGTAAACATTAAAAAATGTTAAAATGACTATATATAAAATTGAAAGAAAAAAATAAATTACTAAATATTAAATTAAAAAGACATAAATATAAATTATTAAATTCTTCTAAAAGATATTAGTAGGCTTAAAATGTATTTGAGTTAATTATTTACAAATATAGACGGGTTTAAATAAAATTTTAAACTCATACTTTAAATTAAGTTAAGTTTAGATTTGACCAAATCTAGTCTGACACGGATCATGAACACCTTTAGGTACAATGAACCAAAAAAGAGTTAGGCCTTTTGGATGAGTATTGTGTTTACCTACGGTTAGTATAAAAACAACGGTGACTATGAGATTGAATACTGTAATATGTGAAAAAGAAAAAGCTAAACGCACCACACTGGAAGTAAACACCCATCCAAAGGGGCCTTAGAGTGAATTTGGATGAGCGGTGCATTTACTTTTGATTAGTGTAAAAACAATGGTGACGATGAGATTAGATACTGTAATAATACTTTAGCGTGAAGTAAAAAATAACCTAAATATATCATATTGCACCATTTATCTAAACCCACGCTTAATTAAGATGGATCTAATATATTATTTTTGTTACTGAGTTAGGTTGGGTTGGGCTGAGTTGGTCCAGGTGACTCCTTCGGCTCCTAATTATGGCTTTATCAAAAACACAATCAGACGTAACAGATAATAATGATAACAAAACAGTAAACGGAACGACACTCAAAAACTGCCAAAGTGAGTTCATTTCCTCTTTTACATCTCAAACCCTAATTTATTCCTAATTTTTATTTAATTTCATTGATTGTTATAGTTATAAACATTCAATTCGATCTGCATTACTCACTTTCGCAATTTCAATTTCTTCTCTTTTTGTTATTCCTTTCGTAATTTTATCTTGGTTTTGTTGTTACTATTTTGATGAATCCTTTGATACCTGGAAAGAACCATAGGAAAATGAAAAGAAATGCATTTGATTGATGGAAAAAAAAGACATAATTTATGGGAATACTTTTTTCTTCTTCTCTAGAATTAACTTTCTCTTTAATCAAAACGGAGAAATTAGATCATTCTAGTTGGTTTTCCATTGCATTCTTGATTCGGACCATGTTTTGATCTGATTTGATCTCTAATAACAGTTATTTATATGTTATGACACGTGATTCTGTATAAATTTACTGGAATATATTACCATTTGTTCGTTAATGGAATTAATTTTTGGCATGGTTGTCCCTTACAGCATTTATTTATATACAGACAATGTATCTACTGTATGTGTTTTTGGCCCACGTGGTAAGGTTTTGTGGATATGTAAGTTTTTATGGGTAAATAGTCGTAAGGAAAAAATAATTGATTTCTGTGTACAATCATATGCATGTGGTTGTCATTTTGTGGGTGTATGTAAGTAGAATTTTACTATACAATATGTGATTGATAGTTTCTGTTTTGGTTTGCCAGGAAATGGGTGTATACCTAAGTACCCCGAAAACCGAAAAGTTCTCGGAAGACGGTGAAAACGACAGGCTTCGATTTGGGTTGTCATCCATGCAAGGATGGCGTGCAACTATGGAAGATGCTGTAAGTTATCTCACTAGTCTCATTGTCTGGCTTACTTTTAATCTTTAACTGAAGTCATGGGGCTTACCTTCAGTTAGCAATTAATTGTAATATATGCTTTTTCTATACTTAATATATTTTTCTTAACTAGGTATAAATAATATCTAGTATATGGTCAACGTCAAACATATTGGAGGAAATGATTTATGTAACTATAAAAAGTTTGTCCATTCAGACTCTAGACTTATCCTTGGATTGAGGATTGAATCTCACCAAATCTAACAGATTGAAGGAAAGTAGAAACTCCTATCGGAATACGTATTTTTTGTTCATATGCGTGCGTGCATGCCTGTGTGCCTTTTCTGGAGAGAAATTGCCCAATGCATGTCTGTCTGTGTTTGATACCTGTTATTTGTAAGAATTTTAAGGGATATGGGGTCCTTGATAAAATCATGCATTCGAAGTCAATTGGAGAATTTCTTCCATTTCTCTGAAGGACTATTTATCTACCTTGAATAACACTATTTACCTTAAATATAATTAGACTTTTGTGGTTTTTAACAGCATGCAGCCTATCCAGATCTGGACAGCATGACGTCATTTTTTGGTGTTTATGATGGTCATGGAGGTATGGATTGAACTTTTTAATTTTCATAGTTCATTTAATTTTTTCTTGCATCACTTTTTTCATTAAAAGCATATAAAGTTTTTGTTTCATTATTTTATTTTTAAACTTTGCTGGGTACAATTTGTACTCTTCTAATCATGGTTTTTGTTCTTTTGGGAAATCTTAATTGACTGGCATGTGTTTTTGGTCTTGTCACTTGTGAAGTGACTAGAGTAGAAGCTTTAAATATTGAGGTTTTATGATGTTTCTGGAGACAGATGACATCTGAGTGTGTTAAATATATATCGAAGGTATTGTTTTTTCTTTTCAATCTTGCACGCTTAGAAGCACATTCAGGAACAAATTTTAAGTTTCAACTCAAATAAAGGAGGAAAAGAAATGACTAAATTTCTTGCATCAAAGGATAAATCTAATGCAATCCTTTTTTCTGTTTCTGGCACATAGTTTATATTTACAAACAGATAAGCAGAAGATAATGTTGACAGTTTTTGGTCCATTTAGCAACAAGTTCCTTAACTTATTGAACTATTTCCTTTTATCATTTTTAAATTGAATGGTTTTATTATTTGAGGGGCATGTTTGGTGTCAACTTGAGCCTGATAGTCATTTTAAAATTTGAATTGTGCTGATACCCCAATTATCTTCGTAATAATTCTGAATCATACCGTCAAACATTGAGGGGTAGAAAGCAAGCTGCAATTTGGGACTTACTTGTTTTGTGTTTCAATAATTCCTTTAATTAGAAATGGTAAAGGGATTGGAGTTGGTCAAGTGCATTTACTGGATGGGTGAGACCTGCATAGACTGGTATGCCATACTTCGTATTGCTAAAAGATTATGAAGTGTTCCTAGGATGGGATTTTTGTTTGCAAGTTCAGCACCAACCTCAGTGAGGTTCTTAGCTCTAGAAACTCTCCTCATACTTGAGATTGCAGTGAATGACATGCTTATGTCTGGCTGCAATGTTCATAACTACTTTTTTTTGTATATCGAGGTTATTTTGTGCACAGCTAAATATTATTTGTAATGCTTCAAGTTGGTAAACTAGGGAGAAAGCATTTAATTTACGTTAGTTGTGTAGGTAAAAATATTGGTCTCTATAGGAAGTTTACCTATTTTCAGCTGCATGCAATATGATTGTTATATTTGCTCTTATTCCCTTTTTATCAATTTCAGCTTTCATGATTTTGAAAGCCTTTAATTGAATTGTTTAGTCATTAAATTCTGTATGCCAAGTCTTTTAGGTATTTTCTGTGGTTCATTTATTTGCAGGTCAAGCAGTGTCTAAGTTTTGTGCCAAGTATCTTCATCAACAGGTGCTCCAGCATGAGGCATATTCAGCTGGAGATATAGGGACTTCACTGCAGAAATCTTTTCTGAGGTTAGTGATATTTTGAAGATGTGTAACAGCTCAAGCACGAGCGTGTCTTTGGCATGTCAAATAGACCGTGTGCTTGGAGTTCATGCACATTACCACTCAAAGTTTGTTAGTGGACACTGATGCAATTGCATGTTATAGTACTGTAATGTAATTGGTTTTATGACAAGTTATTTATAGCTCGATTCTGGCTTATGCAAGTGCGACTGTATCTTTGATGTTTAAGTCATGATTGTCTCCTTTTTTTTTTTTTTTTTCATTTTTTCCGTCATTTGAAATTTAAGAGTATGATGATATTCCCCTTTCACTGAATAAATAATATGACACAAACAAGGGTGCTTGTAGGCCAGTTGTTTCTTCTGCTATACTCGTATACAACTGCTGTTTTATTGATCATGCAGAATGGATGAGATGATGCGTGGACAAAGGGGATGGAGAGAATTAGCGGTCCTGGGAGATAAGATAGACCAGGTTTCTGGCCTTATTGAAGGGCTCATATGGTCTCCTAGAAGTGGTGAATCCAACAACCATTTTGATGATTGGTCTTCTGAGGAGGTATTTTGGTGATATATTTTCCTTTTAGTTATATGAAACGATTTCGTATTATATTTGCCTTGCTGATTGCTGAGCAGTTGGACTAGGAAATGTTTCAATGAGATCTAAGCTACATGGCTTTAAATGTTTCTTTGGTTGCTGTTCATTCCAAGGAGTAGAATAAGTTTTCAGCTTACAAATCTGTATGCTATCAATAAGGGGTAATCATATCTTTCTAATTTTTTTTGCATTATGTGTATTCTCACATAATAAATCTCTTTAACAGTAAATTATGTCGGTAGCTTATTTCGTAGACTGGAGAAAGTTGATGAGAATACTGATAAAAAAAGCTTTTGCCTTTGCACTTTGTAAGGATATTTTTAATACCATTTTTATTTTGTGAATATTGATAAATTTCATCATTAAATCTTAACAATTGATGCCATGTTACGGAATAAACTTAATTGAACCTACTGTCTGAAGTATGCTAATTTTAACTGAGTTAGGATGTAGTAAAGTTTGCTGTATCCCTTTTGGGACAAGATCAAGAGACCATTTTTAACTTAGGAAAAGAATTTTTTTTAACTAAGATTAAGAGACTTTTGCTATATCCTTTTCAGTCCAATGTACAGTTTGGGGTTGTATGGTTAATAATCTTTACTGCCCCTGCCTCAGACATTTCATGTGAGCATATCCTGTTGAATGGCCAAGGATTGTATCGCTGCTAGAAACCAATGATTACTAATTATTGTAGTTAGAACTATGAAAACGTGACATACATTCACTTCATTATATAAATTTGGTAAAAATGAACTTTATAGGTAGGTGGGTAGCCAACATGCATTATTAAACCATATGTTAGCTTGCCTTTTAAGTTGGAATTCATCTTGATACACTAGCAGTGGAGCCACATGTGTAATTCTTTTTTAAATTAGCTTTTCTAATTATACTCTAAAGGGTATGTATGACTCTGTTAACTCCACTTGTGGAATCTAAAAACTCCACTGGTGGTGGATGATACCTCTTCAAGTTATGGTGGAAGAAAGAAGGATGCAGCTTAATTGAAGTATCGTATGTGCCGCAAACTTTAATGTGATTTGTTTAATTCTTTATGTAATAAGATATGTAAGAAGCTTTTATGTGATTCATTAAATGTCTATTTGACCTGTGCAGTTCTAAATGAAATTTTGTTTGATTGCAAACTAGGGCCCTCACTCAGATTTTGATGGACCTACTCAAGGAAGCACAGCATGTGTTGCAATAATTCGAAACAAACAACTCATTGTTGCCAATGCTGGTGATTCTCGTTGTGTAATATCTAGAAAGGGTCAGGTACATTCTTTCTTCTTCTGCTGAACCATGAAAACACTATTTCAAAATTATGTTTTCTTCTATAGAACCTTTTCTGAAGGCCTCAAAAAATTGAGATGTAAGCGGTGTCTGCTTTGAATGTCAACTAATGATTTTGTTTTAAGTTAATTTTGTCATGAATTTAGGAATAAGATACCATCAGTAGGACTGCCCCTTTTAGTTTTTCTGAGTGTGGCATGGAAATGGTTGTTGCAGATGTTATTACCTTTTTCAATCTGATTGGTGATAAGAGATGGAAAGCATAGTTTTTGATTTGCCCATCACATCATTTTTTTTTATTTGCTTCAAGTATATAGTCACTATATTTGTCACTGAGGGAGACTATGGGATTTATCCCTGCTCCATTTCAATTTCTTTTACTTCTCTCTCCTTTGAACATGCAAATAGGTTCCTCTTTAAGGCGGCATAGTTTTACTTGTGCGATTTGCAATATTTATTTCATAGAAATTTCTTTTACAGGCTTATAATCTGTCTAAAGATCACAAACCAGAGCTTGAGTTGGAAAAAGATAGGATTCTGAAAGCTGGTGGTTTTATTCAAGTGGGACGTATCAATGGAAGTTTAAACTTGGCCAGGGCTATTGGTACCTTCTAGATCCCAGTTTAAATGTTTTGTTTTGACTGGAGATTTAGGTGTGTGGAGCAGGGGGAATATATCTTATTTCAATTGCATGTTGATCCATATTTGGCTTCTGCTTGCAGGTGATGTGGAGTTCAAACAGAATAAAACTCTGCCAGCTGAAAAGCAGATTGTAACAGCTAATCCAGACATAAACGCTGTAAGTGAGTAGTTGTTTGCTCTAATATTTGTGTAATTATTCCAACTCATTTTATAAATTTTGATAATGACCAATTGATTTAATAAAGGAACTATCTCTTTTGTTTTGGTACTCTTTTATCAAAATTTTAAAAAATAGGCAATCCTCAGATGCATAAATAAATCTTTTGCTACATCATGCCAACTAATATTTGTTTTCACCCCTTACCCTATGTTTATACTTAGCATTTACCATCTTTGAAATAGGTTGAGCTTTGCGACGATGATGAGTTTCTTGTTTTAGCTTGCGATGGGATTTGGTAAGTTACTTTATAGGAATGTTTCTATTACTAGAAACTTGCATCCATTTATCCCTGCTGCTCTGAAATTAAGTTTAGACCCTATCTGGTTATTACTTGGGCACTATTAAGAACAATCTTTTGTAATTTGCTGTAGGTGCATGCAGGATACATGCATGCCATGCCTACTTGCCAATCTTTCTGAAAGATTTTTATATCAAGTAATCTGTCAGACTCAGACTGACTTTAAGCTGGAGTGGTGGGTGAGGAGGGGATTCATGTAACCAAACTTAACTTCAGGGAACTATGATTGCATACATACATATATAAGTATGCATGCATGCTCAGTGTACTCGTGTATGTAGGTGTTCTGACTGTTGTATGATGTTCTCTGTCAATTGTTAGAAGACATAGTACACCATATGTCCTGTACAGTTTGTGGTGGAGGGCTACTTTCTGATTTGCCAATTTTGTGGCATGTTTTTCATCCAAATTAAGTCATCTGAATCATAGTGAACATTAGTGTCTTGGATGATATTACTTCTTTTTGTTAAGTTGATTGCCTAATATTTTTGCCATTTTCCATTCATTAGGGATTGTATGTCAAGCCAACAACTAGTGGATTACGTTCGAGAGCAGTTAAGCTCTGTAAGTTTCTTCATAGACCTCTCACTAAGCACTTTGAAGCCCCATTAATACAAAAAATCCGTTTGCCAAGCCTGATGAATTGATATGTACATTGCTTAACATCAGTCTCATTGTCTCTTTGTAGGAAACTAAACTCTCAGCTATCTGTGAGAGAGTATTCGACAGATGTTTGGCTCCAACAGCCGGTGGTGAGGGCTGTGATAACATGACAATGATCCTTGTTCAGTTCAAAAGGCCCGTTGGTTCAGGCACTTTGAAGGAGCAACAAGAGCAGCAACTATTGACAGATCAAACAGCCACCACTGATAAAAGTGCATCTGGATCCGGATCCGGACCTGAATCGGAATCTGGATCTTAAGAAAGCATTAGCCGCCTTTCTTTCAGTTTTGACCAAATGGCTAGCTGTTTCCTTGAAAGCTTGTAAGCAAAACGCAGATGATACTCAGATTTCACATTTAGGAAGTGATTTTCTTGTGGTATGATTGTTTATGTGTATGCATGTATAGTGTTGCAAGGTTTTTGATCGAATAGATCCTTGGGTTTTTGTATGTGTTAAACTTGTGCTTTTCATTTATTTTTATTTTTCCATGAGATACTAGCAACGGCATGTGTCATTTTAGCTTTTTAAGTAGCTTCTTCTGTTGTTGGGAGGTCAAACAATTAAGGCTTCAATTGGTAGGATTTAAGTTAAGCTTCAATTGGGAGGTCATAACCGAATAGTTAGTGCAATTGGGTAACGCTTTTTTTCTATGTGTATATGTAATTGCACAAATAGATATACTTCAAGATGGTTGAACATATCTAACCACAGGTTTTTGGTCCGATTGATTCAACCGGTTGGAAATCGGTTCAAACATATATGGTAAATATTATTTATATTATTTTAAAAGTATGAACTTGTATCACGAAAGTAGAACTTTAGTTTGACAAATCATGTAATTTTAGTAATTTTTTTTTACTTCAAATTTGTTTAAGTTAATTTATCTCAAGGTATTGAAATAAAGCGGAAGTAAACACAAAAGACAAAGCAACTTGAATCGAATAGAAAAACCATAAGAAAACAATACACACAAAATGTTTGAGTAAAGGCTCTCAAATATATTCAATGACTATGAATAAGATAATTACAAATGAGGGGGAATATCTTTGTTTATAATTGAGCTCCTTAGATCCAATAGTCTAATTTAAATTGCATCGATGATCAAGAGTAAAGCTTATCTACAATATGAGAGTTTTAAGATATTTAAACTCTATACAATCTTATTACTTAAAATTTACAATATTTACCATAGCAACTCTAGTTTTACTAGAGTGTTTCACTGGGTTACCAAGGTTTCAAATTGAGGGTTTTTTCAAATGTTCTATTAATCGAGCCAGTTTAAGTGGGTCAAATGAGCCCTATTTATTCAATGGATCTCCATGAGACATTTTGTCTGTATTTGGCATGGCTTTGATCTGTGGCCCGTGACACTTGGACATTCAAAGAATTACATTCAACTTCTTTTTTACTTTTCAAAGCTCTTTCCTGGAAAATAGAAACTAAATAGGGTAAACTAAATTTATGATCATTTTAAAATAGAGTTTGTCTTATTTTTATCACTAATTTTTTCTCAATTTACTCACTCTAAATAAAAAAAATTATGAACTGGTCACTGTCATTAATTTTTCTGTTTTCTTTTAACATATTGCATAGTCAGAAATCTACTTAATTTTTTTTGCGTGTTTTCCTTTTATTTATTTATTCCTTTTTTTCTTCATTTTCCTTTTTTCTTCAGCATTAAGGTCCACATTAGCATGCGGGGTGGAGGTTCATATGTTGTAAAATCTGGATAGACTCCTCTAGCATTGTCTGGACCTTTCACTATCAAAACCACTCCTTACTGGTTTAGTAAGAACAACCTCTGGTTCAAAAAATAATGCAATTTTAGAACCATTTGGCCTAGATTCCCGAATTGGATCATCATCAGTTCTAGATTCCTCTTTGTTTTCAACCCCAATTGCATGTCCAAGAATGTCCCTTCGTCGGTGCAGATTGTAAGGAGTACATCATCCATTCTCGTCAACCCTATGTTAAAACCAATATTGCTTGCAGATTGCCCACCAATGTAATTTGATGGCATACCCGAATAAGTGTTTCCAACATAGAACATCGACGTTTCGAAGTTGAAATCAAAAGTACTCACAGAATGTCATGCCGAGGTCTCCAAGTTCAGGTTAAGAACTAATCCTGACTGTACGCCAATGTAACACCCCCTAACCCCAAACTGTCACCAGAATAGGGTTACGAGGCATTTTCGAACTTATACGGTAGCATTTGTATAAAACCGAGTCATAAATTTGCATTCCAAATAAAAAATTCTTAAATTGCACTATAAAATCCCTAATATGGGTCTACGGGACCCAATACATGATTTAGAAGTAATTCGGGATTAAACTAGCAACTTTGGAAATTTTATCTTGAAGATGGGCACACCCCCGTGTGGCCTGGGACATGATCGTGTGGCTCCCATGGCCGTGGGGCCAGGCCGTGGGCAGATCTGACTTGCTCACACGGCCGTGGGAACAGCCCATGTGACATAAACAGAGAGCCACACGGCCTGAGCACACGCCCATGTGACTTGGCCGTGTGAAAACATTATTTTTGACCCTTTTTAAGCTATTTTCACATGCTTAACACATCTAATTCACACCCAAACAATTGCTAATAGTTCTTAAATCAAATATCATTCATTATGCCATTCAAACTTAGCAAATATTCATTCATTCACTTCAACACCTCTTAAGGATTATATACCACAATTCATTTCGAAATTATATTACATTATCATACTAGTCAAACTCATATAAGTTTAACTTCCAAAATATGCATATTTCATACCATATTTCAACATCTTTCATGCTCACTCTTATCATTTACAAAATAAAATCTTATCAGCCTAGGTACATGTCATTTTACCAAAAGAAAAGTACTTCACCACTTTGAGTTGAGTTTGGGATTGGCTTGGATGCTGAGTCCTTAACTTTCTTTTGTACCTAACTTGCGCACGGAAATAAACCGTACGCTAAGTATATACTCAGTGGTATTTCTATAAACTAATACTTAAAACAATAATAAGCCGTATGTATATATATATTGTAACTCAAAACATTTACTTTCATAATCTTAATAGCTTAATCTCTTGTCTTCATCTTATAGCTCTTAAATGTAATTAAACAATTCTTTATATATATTTCATATATACCTTTTAATAATCATATAACAGTCACAGCCACATAATCAATAGCAGTCAATATTTGTCTTCAGTACTTTCATTTACCCCTATTAACATAACTCGGACCTAAACGGATACACGGATCCAACCCACACACCGGGGATAATATACAGTGTTTCATCGGTCGAAACTGGAATACACCGTAGGGTAACAGTAATAGTCAGTAACAGTTATAGTCATAGTCATAGTCATAGTCATAGTTAGGTACGAAGTACCTCTTCGGAACGAATCCGGAACAGCCACAGTAGTCGACACATATAGTGTCTCATCGACATACAGTCGGAATATCCCTGAACGCTTTCAATCCTATGGCATGCCAATTGTATCCGACTAGACCGACACTGTTAATAGGGTATTCAAATCGTTTCATTTCAATACAGAAGTAGTAACAGTTTCCATCATATCATTCATCATACATTCTAACTATTAAAATAACAATTACATTGTATTAAATCACTAAGTATAGTTTATAAAAATACAAACCGAAATTCTCGGGTTTATTCGATATCCTCGTTCACCTTCTTCTTTCCCTTTTTCGATGACGTTTCCGGTGCTATGTTGGCTACATAAAATTTAACATATAAAATTATCAATATATGTTATTTAATAATAGACTCTTTAATTTCCATGTAACTTTTACTATATTTTCAATTAGGTCCTACCACCATAATATTCTTTTTCTTCAAATAACCTTATAAATTTTATTTTATACCTACTTTAAACAAGTTTCAACTCTTAATATTCAATATAAAACATCAATTCTACAATTTAAACAACTTAGTCCCTACTATAACAAAACTTATATCTCTCTTTACAATTCAATCCCTTTTCCCACATCTGACTTGAATTTCTATCAATTAAACCAATAATTCATCAATTCATACAACTTAATCAACATCTAAAAATTCAATAACTTTCTAAATTTCTACATAATTCAAATAGTATTTCTTCCTAGGATTCCATAGACATCAAAATTACAAGAAAAGGGATTAAATTGACTTACCACTTAAAGCTTGAACCTTAAAACCCTATTTTTTTTCCTTTCTTTTCCTTTTCCTTTTTCTTTCTTTCTTCCCTTGTTCTGTTTTGTCCTTTTTTCTCTGTTCTTATTCTTTATTTTCATTTCTTTATTCTTTTATTATTATAATATACATTATTATATTATTAAGTTATAATTATTATTTCTTAAATAATAAGTAAATACTTATTTATACATACATTTTTACTAATTAAAATAATACACATGTACCACACACTTGTCACCTTATGGTATAATTTCTAATTTAGTTCTTTGACCTTCTTATAATTTTTAATTAAACTTTCACACTTTATTCAATTTAGTCCTTACAATAAATTAACCTTAATTAAGCTAAATTTACTAAATTAAAATCTAATTAACCTCTCATTTAACTTCGTAAATATTTCTAATAAATATTTACGAATCTAATTTTTAAAATCAAAGACCCAAAAACTCACTTTTCCAATGACCTTAAAATTTGAGTCGTTACAGTTGAAATCGAGGGTTGAACCCAAGGAATGTTTTCCCATTGATGATTTCGAAATTTCCCGATACGAGATTTGTAATAATGCTGTGAAACCACTGTACAACTATGTGGTTGGACTTTCTTTTTCCTATTCCTGAAACAAATTTATTAAAACTGTTGTCGAGTTCGGACCACCTTCCTGGATAGCGACAAACTAGACACATAACTCTAGTATAGCATTTCCACTAGAGCAATGCATATTGAGCATTGCCTCGACATCTATGTTACCTTTGAGCTCAAATGTATTATATCTAATAGGGTTCATTGAAGTTAGATATTTATATTTCAAGCTCGAAATTCACCTTCAGCTTGAAGTAGAGACTTTCCTTTTAATTCTCGACCAGAGCTTATTCAATTTTATGCTCGGTTGAAAGCCAGTTCTATGGATTGGGATAATACAAAAACAACCCCAATGTCAGTTTCACAAATTTGACCGTTGTAATAAGTAACGGCTTTAATTCGTCTACTCATCTTTGTTAAAAACCCCTGTTTCACATGTTTAAAATGAAAACATTATATAGAAAAATAAGTACTCATTAACTAAATTCAAACAGCGACACTTGAACTAATTTACTTTGTTGGGTTGATTTTTAAACTTTAGATGTTTAACATCAACAATCTTCTCCTTATGCAAATCTTCAACTCGAAATTTAACTATGAAAACCTCTCCACATCAATCTTCATTTTATAGGAAACTTAACTATCGAATATAAAACATAATTTCAAAATGTTGGAAAAGATTGAACATGATAAGTAAAAAAAGCGCTTCTAACAAGAAACATTTTTCTAAAAAGTTTTTGAACATTCCTATTGTGCCACGGAAAGATGGGAAGTAAATTTTATCCCAGAATTCTTAGGTTTCAGAAACTTTATCTTAGGATTATTGAGCTTTCAAAATTAAAATGGCACGGGATAGGGCAAAAACGCGCCTTGTAGGACACGTTTTCACCCTCTCCTCTATGTCACTTGAAAGCGCATCCTACAGTACGCATTTTTGCCTTGCCCCATGTTACGTCACCTGAAAAGGCTTCTTACACGGTGTGTTTTTGCCTTCTTTCTCCCAAATCGGCATATTTCTCTATTTTTTTTTACAAAAATTGCCTAAATCCCTAATTTTGTTTAAAATTTAGCATATATCCATAATTTTCCATTTTTAGCCTTTTCTTATTGCTATTTACCTGACATGACCATAGAGGAAGAAAATTTCTTTGGTGTTTAGTAATGGATTTCCATTTATTGAATTTTTGAAAGGTAATCAAGGGAATGAGAGTTTTCAATAAATTGAGCTAGTCGGAAAATGTGATGGGAAGCCGGTCCAACCTGTAAAAATATCATACTGTTGAAATTTTTGAAAGTAAAATTTAGGATGCTCTAAGTTCATCTAATTCATAGAACTTTGATTTTGACTATTATACTTCTAAGTCGATAAATTTTTATTGTTTCAATTTAGGTGATGATAATAATGTCATATTAAATTGAAGTTTTTTTTTTGAATATTCCCATTATAGGTTTTAATCATATCTATTCTTTTTGACACAATGCTTGGAACTGCCCATAGCCCTTCCCCAATCCATAAATAGGAGGATAATGCGCTTCAATGCACTCGAACCCACGTCTTCTTGCAATGGCAACAATGGCCATATCAATCGAGCTAAGATTCAGTTAGCTCAATTTGATGGTTTTAAATTAACATGAAATAAAATTTTAATGACACCATTTTAGCATATTAGATGACGATACGTTCCGTCATTAGTTATGTGACTAAGTTTACTTTGTCACTATAAGTTGAATATTATTTCCTTACTGATGACAAATCAAATGACAAATTAGTGTATAATTTGGTGACAAAATTATCTCTCACCAAATACTTATTAAAAGGTGACGTTTTACATTATTATCATTAATGACATTATACTGTGACAAAATAGAATGTCATTAATATCGTGACAATCCCGTCACTTATGCATTGAATGTTATTCATTGTTGGTGATGATATCAATGGTCAGTGATAAATATTATATAATATGATGACGTAGTTAGTTGTCACAAATACTAATTACAAGGTGGCATTATACATTATCGTCACCATACTTTCAACAATATGACAAAAATAGTGATAAATCATCACTTTTAGCCTTTCGTGTGACAATGAATTTTGTGTCACTAAATACAAATAAAGACATAAATGTAATTATCAGTGACTATTTCCTACGCCACTAATGCATAAATTTGTTGTAGTAGATGAGAAAGAAACCTAAACAAAAACAATTGAAAAGAGCTATTAAGCAATTGTGTACATGATGGACTACTCTCAGCCCATAGAACATTATACACAACCCAATCTAATCTCTCTACCAAATTACCTTTGTTCCACGCAAACATTGGACCAACAAACTCCATGTCTTGCAAATTATGCTGAAATAAGAAATCTTGATATAGAGTATGACCAATATTAAATTTATCAACTCCAGATTTCCTTTCCAAGCTATTTAGAATAAAATTTAAATCCTTTTCAATCAATCATGGGTCAGACATATTCTCTGCTATCAGATGGAGACACTCCCACATCAGTCTCCTCTTCAATCTATAGGGACTCCCATAAACAACAATAAGAAAGAAGATTGCTGCATGTTTGACTTTCAGTTTTAGTCACCTCCTAAGAGATTGAATTTTTCCATGCCACCCAAAACCCTTCAAAATAATTAACCTCTAGGTTCAACACGATGAGAACAACCAAAGCCCATATTTCCAACTACTTTATATAAAATTTCTCCACTAATCTAGATTTCAATAAAAGCAAAAATCTATGGTTAGTCAAGGCTAAAGTAATCA
Organism: Gossypium longicalyx; assembly: GCA_025698465.1. Classification (NCBI taxonomy): domain Eukaryota; kingdom Viridiplantae; phylum Streptophyta; class Magnoliopsida; order Malvales; family Malvaceae; genus Gossypium; species Gossypium longicalyx. Next base: position 96,823,156 of record CM047000.1, read on the forward strand.
ATACATTAAAAGTAGAAGATTTAATAACATGACTGTAAGTCTCAAGAAAATCTTAACTTCAAACTTGAGCATACCCTTTACCTACTTTGAACAACCACTTACACCCTATTGCTTCCCTTCCAGGAGGTAAAGTTACAAGTGACCGAGTTCTTTAGCAGTAAGGGCATTATATTCAACCATAACAGCCTCCTTCCATGCAGGATTGCTTGATCATTAGTAGTCAAATAAATGTTATGTTTGAACTCCCCTTCCTGTTTCTTGTGATAATGGAGTGAGTGTTAATTGGTGCTCAGCAAGGCTCTTGAATTGCTGCCTGGGGAGTCTCGGAAGGCATGGTAGGAACAACTGATAGTGTATCGGATCTGTTAGGAGAAAAAATTGGTCCACAAGAGAACTAAAATAACGAGCATTGCCAGTGGAAGGTAATATTGAATCTTATGTCTCTGAAGGAGAGCTGCGTTGACTTGAAGATACCTCAACTGAGTGCTTAATCGAAGGAAAAACTTGTAGAGACTGAAACCAAAACTGACCATGCCTAGTCAAATTGGAATTTGTGAAGGCTCTTCAAAAGGAAACACATTATCCTAAAAAACGACATGCCTGGAGATCAATACTCGTCCGCTATCATTGAGACATTTATATCTGTTGAAAATGGCCAACCATGCTGCTGTTATGTTTTTGTTAAAGTGCATGCTGCTATGATGATTTTGTTGAGTGCATACAGCTTGTATGCATGCCGCAGCAATTGTGCATGTTGCAGCGACATATTTTCTGTTTTAGTTGCAATGTAATTTAGTTTGGTTGAAAATGAACTTAGTTGTTGATGTTTTGATGGGTTTAAGTGATGATTGAGCTGATAAGTCAGCTTATTCATGTGTACAAGCAATGTTTTGATAGTCCCAATGTTGATTAGTGGGGTTAGTTGAATATTTGGTGAAGTATTTTGATTATAAGTGTATTGTTTTCATAGTGAATGAGAAAGCATATCAGTTATGTAAAGCAGATTGCTTCCTTGCTGCAGCTTGGTGAGCATGTAAATTATGTCAAGCTTCTTGCTCCTTTGTTCTCTGTCTTGTTCTCTTCTTTTGCTCCTGTCAAAACCCCAACAATATCCATGGTGGAGTGGGCTTATGAGCATTTTATGAACTCAAATGAGGAAAACACTTGGAACTAAATAATTTGAGGAATTGATATTGAGGAGGCTTGTTGTAGAGCTTCTCATGAGGTAACAAGTTTTCAACAACTATGGTGGGAAGCCTGTTAATTAGATATACTGCACTGAAGAAAGCATCAGACTAAAACGTCATAGGCAAGGAGGCTTGTGCAAGACGAAAGAAGACCCATTTCAACCAAGTGCTTATGTTTTCTTTCCACAGAACCATTTTGATCAAAGGTTTGTGGATAAGAGACTCTAAAACGTATCCCACTTTGAGCAAGCAAATTAGAAAGGTTTCTAAACTCACCTCCCCAGTCCGTTTGCACTCTTTTATACACATTAAACTCGTTCATGACCAGCTTTTGAAACAGTTGAAAAGCAACTAAGGCTTCTGACTTAAGACTTAGCAAGTAGAGCCCACAATTTCTACTATAGGCATCTATAAAAACATCAAATAAAGAGTATGAGGGAAACTGGTGCTGGACCCAAAAGGTCTATTTCAACAAGTTGAAATGGCTGTGTATACATTATAGAAGACTTAAAGTGCAACTTGAGACATTTGCCTATGTAACAAGCAGTGCATAAAGGAATAACATCTTTATTACATGATCTAAGTACACTAGCAGCAACTTCAAAAGTTGGGTGGCCTAGATGTCTATGCCATAGCCAGTAGTCAGATTCTTCTTTAGCATTGCTGACAGCTATTAATGCATGAGACATTTCTTTTGAAGTCCTACTCACGTTGCTTTGAATATCAACACCAACTGAGAATTATTTTGCACCGTGTTTATGCCAACAGGTAATCGTAGAGGATCTCTCAACCTTGTCTCCACATCAATCAACACGGACATACCTCTTTCAAGGCTAAACGGCTCGCGACTAGCAGTGATCACTACCATAAGAGGATCAAACTCTGAAGGGAGGCCATTAAGAATTGTTGCAATGTGCTCCATTTCCACAAACAATCAACATGTCAAAAACTTCCTTCACTAGTGTAACAAATTCACAAATGGACATCTCCCCTTTCTTTATTAACCTCAGTTTGCAATGCAAATGCATCACTTTGGTTGACTGAGTCGAGTACAAACCTCAAAAGTTTGATCCAGATGGATGCTCAAGTTTCAGTTCCAACAAGCTGTGGGAGGATAGGTGCATTGATTGTAGAGAGAAGCCAAGAAGCCAATGCTCAATCCTGCTGCACATGGCGATAATATGGGACATTTTCGACTTTCTCACCAGTTTCAATGTACTTAATACTTCTGTTATGTCAAAAAATCCTTCTAAACCATGACTTCATATGGTTAGAAGAACTTGTTTCCACAGCAGAAAGTTGGAATCATCAAGGTAAACATTAATCTTTTTATTAGAAAAGATCTACCCAACCTTAACCTACTGCAATGATTGCGATGATACTTCATCACTATCACGCTCTCCTTCATCAGATGAACCATCCCGTGATGCCATAAGTAAACAAAGAAGCTCAGGCTTCTATAATGATTGAATATGCAAGCTCTAATACCATGTTAATACAACTAATAGCTACTAATTCAATCAACAAATAATGGAAAAGTAATGAGAGAAAGAGATGAGTTGAATAATTGAACTTTAAAGGAGAGAAAAAGAAAAATACAAGCTAATCTCTCATACAATATCTAAGTCTATATTTATAGGCACTCACTTCTTAGCTACTAATTGCTACTCATAATTGAATAACAACAACTAATGACTCTACCAAATCACCTCTCAATAGCAATTGGTTACAACTATCAATATACTAACAGCTTTGACTCATTTATTTGTCACATAAGTCACATGTATAATAGGGTATAATCTTCCTTGCATTCAGACTTGGCCAAGTAGTAACTGTTTTCAAGATCCATTAACTAAATGGATAGCTTAGACAAACTGCGTAAATCTTATTCAGCATAGCATTAAGACCACCGATCTTTCGACCTAATAACTTTATCATTATGGACTTCACCATGCTGTTTTGCATCAATGCCTGCACCCTGTCCGAGAACCCGGTTGATGGTAAACCATCAGCAAATTCCATTTGAACATCATTATCTAAAAGATCTATGTCATCCTCCTCCAGCATCAGCTTGGAATTACTTGTCCCTTTGCCGTTTCCCAATACAATATCCTTAAACAAAACATGACCTTTATCCATCGTCTAATCCATCATATCCCCTTCATCAGGTGAAAAAAATCCTCCTTGCGTTGTACCTTCTTCGCTGCCCTTCCAATGCTGGCATTGGAGTTAGCTCAATCTACCGGATTCTCACTCATATTTTCCCTTCTTCCTTTCTAAAGTATATGCATCAACAAGTTTATAGCTCATAAAACTCAATGATACAAGTTCAATGATCAATAGGAAAAGGAATATGGAGGTATATATATATTTCCTTTTGACAAGCATGGTAATGTCATGAGTTTAAAACAAGTTATCAGAAAAACAAACAAATAAATATTATTGGGGTTGGGTCTACACAAAATGGATTACAGTAATCATAATATTAATAATTAAAAAAAAAAGAAAGAAAGAAAAGAGAATAGGAAGGGATATGAATGTTAAAGTTTCCTTGTCATGGGAAAATAGGTATATAGGAGGAGTGAGTTTACATAATATAAATATATGATATAATCCTAATTTGGATGGCCAGCTGGACTTCTGTTCCAAGACAAGTAGGACGGATCACCAAGTGGCCTGCACATCATAATTAAACGAAGTATTTAACACACAAAACACATCTTAAAGACATAGGGCAAAATCTTAACCTCGCTTATTGAGTTAAAACTTTTCACCATCAGCACGAAGCTCACCTTGGCTTGATAACATAAAGAAGTATGAAGCAGACTGCTAAAAACAAACACAGCCCTCCTACAATAATGTATGCAATTCCCAGGAAATCATTTTTCCCACCTATCCAACTTGTGGTTGAAAGTACCAACTTCTTCTTCCCCGAAAAACTGTAGGTGTTGTAATTGTTCTGGATTACGACCTGTATTTTCTCATTCGCTTGGAGGTCTTGCTCTATCTTCCCATACAGTTTCCTGAATGTCGGCAGTGCCGCAGTCCGCATCCATACCATCAGATCCTCTTGTTTACTTAACTGCATCCACAACCAAAATTCATAATCTCAAACCAGAACATCACTTAAATATGCAAATATGACAAGCACGGTATACTTACAGGTACAGAGGAATTCAGTTTTGCACCTCCGATCAAGCCTCCACTCTGGAAATTTTTCGGATATACATTCGATCCGAATTTATGCTCTTTGTCACTCTTCCATGCTATGTCATGTTTATTTACTTCTATTGTCTTACTATTCACCGAAAACCCGTATGTGTCATTGAACAAACTCCATGCGACAAGACCACAGGGAACAATTGGACCATCGACCGTTTTGTCTTCAGGGCTACAATCTTTTGTGGATTTCTCATCTGACACGCTCCTCAATTGTTTATCACTCCGACTTTTTACATAACTGCAAATGTTTTTCCGCATTTAGAAAATATTTCGAAAGATGAGAACTAAAAATATTAAAAGGTTTTCAACATTAGCACCATAAAAGGAACTGCAAAAGAAATTTATATGCCTAAATCAGGTCCTTCTAAATCCAACAAAATGTAAACAATCGTGAAACTTAAACATGGTATCAATAAACAAGTATAAATATAGAACATTTCTTCGAATAAGATTCCACGTACCGGCGATGGTTTTGGTAGTAGTTATCAAGCTGATAATAGATAAAAACAGGGCTTTTCATCAGCTTAGGAACCTGGAAAAGAGGAGGAATTATAAAGAAAAGGGTAAGTTAATACTCGTTAGCAGAATGGACATGTTAAGACGAAATGTCGAAGAACACGAAAAACAGATATAAGCTAGAAATCCCTTGAACACCATAAACAAACAAAACAAAAAAAACAGAGAAAGCATTGGACTAACCGTCAAAGTCCTAACACAAGATTTGTTAATTGATGGGTTTTGGATAAATTTAAGCTTATCATTGGAATAATCAGAAGGAACACAACTTTCATCATAACGATCGACGATTTCCACCACCTATATACATCAAAGCAACAAAAGAATTTTAAGTTAAACACGGATCGATAGCAACGAACAAAATAAAAGAATACACTACCTTTTCTGAAGCAGACAATGAGACAAGTCCCAATGGGATGAAGATGATTCCTATGATGGTAAATGTTGCAATGACCTGAAAATCACCCCAAAAAAAAAAAAAGCATTAAAATAAATGTGAGAAAAATCATAGCTTCCTCCCACCTAGGTAGATCCGAGTAAAAAGAGAGCTAAAGTTTGAGACATAATGAATGTGTTCAAGTGCTTCATGTCATCAAAGTTCCTTACATACATACACACATACATGCATACATACATATATACATACATATACATCATACCAATCCAGGTGTAAGAATAGGTTTGCAAGCAGGAAGCTCTTGCTGCGTGAACCTAGAATCTGCAACCAAACAAAACAAAGATGAGAATTTAACAAAAAGCCCAATCCTTGATTCGAAAAAAAAAAAACTACATAAAATCCTTAACCATTCACCAAGAACAAATTATCAAAAAATGGACACGAAACTATATACTCATCAAATTCCAACCAAAACCCAGAGTTTCTTTTTCCTTGTTGTTTTGACATTGGGTATTATAACCCACATTGCACCCATTAACAGATTGATGAAAAAGAAAACAAATGATAAAAAAAAAAATCCAGCAAGGCAATGCGGTAGTGAGAGAGATGAAGAGGAAAGGGGGGAAAGAAGGGAACATACATACGGGTTTTCTGGAATGCTTTTTGCTGGAAGATTTAGAAGTTGAACCACCACCAGCGGCGGAGCTCGTGGTGGCTCCGTTGGTATCCATATCGTATGAAATAGTTTGTTGTGGAAAAGTGGATTTTTTGGAATATTAGGGGGGTGGCCAAGGAAAGGGCAAGACTATAATAAAAGAAAATTTGATATTAAGAAAAAAAGAAAGTTGGTTAGGCAGCTTGGAGTGGTAGGAATGAATAGACAATTACAAAACGATTGGAAATGAGAGAGAATCGGATAGTCTTTAATGTAAACTTATAATAGACAGCCTTACTACCTCAATCATATCGAAAATTAATTAAGATATTAGTCACGGCAAAAATTTTTAATTGCTTGATTTGAGAATTTGTATGGAAGGATTGAATTGAATAAAAAATATTTTTTATTTTTAAATTTTTTATAAATTTTTAATAATTTATTTAATCAAGCTAGATAAATTGGTCGTACCAATTGGATCAGTGATCCGATTGCCTAATCAATTTGGTCATCGATCCAATTTCGAAAATCTTGATAAAATTATTTGATACTAAAAATTACAAGAGTAAAATAATAATTTTAAATTTTGAATTAGGATAGAGTGAAGTCTTAATATTTATTACGATTGTCACGCTTCATTAAATGCATTTATTTATTCAATTAATTGTACCATATATTTTCAAACTATGATTCTCATTTTACATTGGTTTTCTAACTTTAAAATATTATAATTACATCTTTAAACTATAAATGTTATATCAATTTGGTCCTTCAATTACTAAAATAGTTGATTTAACCATTAAATTACACATCATATCTTATGTGGCATGATTTAAAATGAAAATTTTAAAGAAATATGAATATTGTAAAAATACATGTTGAAAAAATTCTTGATTTTGCGGTTTTTGAAGTTTTTACAAAAGTAATATCGTTATCTCTCTTTTTTTAGATTTATTTTGTTTCTAGTTTTTATTTTTAAAAGTTAAGTGGCAACGTTTTACTTTTATTTAAATTCTTTATTTTAAATTATGTCATATAATATTTGATGTATCATTTAATGACTAAATTAATATTTTAATAATGGAATCACCTAATTAATATAATATCAACAGTTTAAGGATGTAATTAGAATATTCTCAAGTATGAGGACCAATTCAAAATGTAAGTCATAATTTGGAGATGTTTGGTCCAAAACTCCCTCATTTGGAGTGATAGTAGAATTTTTAATTTCACAAATAAGTTTAAAAAATCATAATGTGTTTTTAATTCGTATTAAAAATAAAAATAAAAATAAATAAATGAGAGATTTTTTCTTTTATAGTTGTGAAGTTAAAAGGTGAATTTGTTGATTTTACCTTCAATTGTAACTCAACTAATAATAATAAAATAGGAGATGAACACAAAAGTTTGATTACGTAATTCGACAACTTCCTACTCTGGACTTTGTCTAGAGAGTATTTGAAAATATAATTTAAGTCCATTTCACTTAGGGGTGTACAAAATTTAAGTAAAACTGAAAAAATTTGGTTAACCGACTGAATTCGGTTAATCGATTGGTTATTCGAATTAATTCGGCCGGGGTCGGTTAAAATTTTTTTGAATTTTCGGTTTACAGTTAATTTAGTTCGAAACCGGTCGGTTAATCGAATTTTTTCAGTTAACCAAAAAAATTAATAAATAAAATTATATTATATAAATAGCCTAGTATTTACCCAAACCCAATCCAACATAAATCTAATCTAATATATATAAACTCAAGTACCCAACCTAACCAATCATAAAAATTACAAATAATTTAATAAATAAAAATAAAAGTCTAAAATTAAAACACAGACACAGTTTCACTCACCAAGCCACTAAATTGAAACCTTACTCTTATATACGATCTAAATCACCCTTCCCACTACGTTTTTTCCTTTTGAAACTAATTAGCAAGAACAATTTACTTGCAATGAATTTGTACTAAAATAAATTGGTAAAATGAACAAAACAAATGCACTCTAAATCTCGTCAATAAAATCATATTTCGATTTGCAATGTGAAACTCTATTCCCCTTAAAATTAGCTCGATAACATCTCCAATATAAAATAGATGCAATCTTCTAAGGAAAATAAATGGATTCAAATAAGAAAAATCCTTTGTAACGTACAGCTAAAAATCCTCAAACATAAAATTGGTAATATTAGTTTACCAAATTCAAATTAGGTTGCAATTGGAGTTACACATCTAGTGCATGTAACCCGCACCAACAATCTTTACATTTCACATTTTTAAAACTTCATTGTATGGTTGCACATAATATGATTTTCGACTCGACAAAAATATTTGTTGCACATAATTCATTGGATGGTTGCTAATTTTAAAACTTCTCAATCATAAAATATTTCACTTATAAATTAATTTATATCAAACCTATGAACTCATCACCTAAATCAAATTATTCCCAACCAAGGTCAAATTCCATTTTCCTTCATCTAGATATATGTATTAGTTTGTCAAGCTAACACATTTAAGAACATTAACTTAGCTCAAACAACTCTACAATGGCTGAATTTAACACATGAATTACTTCACATCACCATTAAACTTCACCATCAAACTTCTAAATCAATTAAAACAAAAAATAAAACCGAATACAATTCAACATAACTACGCAATCTACATTCAAATCCTTGAAGATTACTGGGCCAACTAAATAAGACCGCCATGTTTAAACTTTCTTCTTCTTCTTCTCCTCCTCCTCCTCTTCCTCTTCAATTCTTTGATTCTCACATTGAAAGCATTGCTTTCATTTTTGGAAGCATGAAAGTATTTCCGGAGTAAGAACCAAAGTGCCGTTTGAAAACAAAATGAGGAAAAATGGATGGGTATTCATTTACCAAGAGATCAATTTCAAAATTACACCTTAACTTTGATCCAATGTGTAATTTGATACACGAATTTTGATTTGGTGCAATCATACACATGAAATTTTGATTGTTGTTTAAATATATACATAAAACTTTAATTTTGATTCAACTGTACACATTTAAAGAGAAAATATATCAATTTTTTTTACATTAGATAAATATAATAATTTATGTATATAATATGTAAGCATAAAATAGTTCTATATTGATAATTGTAGTAGTGATTTTAAAAAAAAATTGAATCAAATAAAAATTTCATGTATAGAATTGTATAAAATCAGAGTTCACGTATAATGTTATATATTTGATCAAAATTCATATATAGTTTTGAGATTTACCCCTATTTATAAACAAGAGATGAATGAAATTAAAAATGATTCACAATATGGAATATCTTTAAAGACCATATCTCCAGATCCATACGATAAACACAAGTATTAAACCTAAATACTTGAAATTCATGAATCACAACTCAATAGTTTTAGTCAATTAAGCAAATTGATTCCCAATTGTGGTGGGGCTGAGTGATCTCGTAGGTGACACTAGACTCACTATTCATTAATCACCATCACAATCACCATCATCAACATCTATGTAGTAGTAGGTCTAGGTTTCTTCACTACTGGTGAAGAATCTAAGGGAAGACTAAGAACAATAATGTTGAAACTACATATAAACCCACAAAAACTAGGTAGGTTTATGACAACACAACAATACCATGTTCATATATAATAATATACCATACACGGTTTTAGTTAAGACTTTGAGAGGGTTTTGTTGATTAAGATGTATGATGATGGGATTGATTCATATATATATGTGTACAAGTTGTTTACTTATCTAAAAAAAAAAAAACATGTTGCATTTACAGATGTCATTACTGTATAAATATGACCAAAGGGTTCAATCAATTGAAAATTCTAAATATTTCTTTCAAGTATTCATTGTATGTCATATATATATATATATATACATATATTTGGTGAGGTGGACGTGAAAATTTGGCCTCCAAAATTGGAATTTTTAGTATAAAAACTTGGAATTATTGAAATTAAGTGGGACAAAGGGAAGTGAAACGTGTTATAGAATATATGGTTTGACTAATATGGAAATGCAAAAGGTGAAATTATTTTTTAAGATTAATCCATTTGTAGATAAAATTTTTTTTTGTTAAATTCTGTGATTAGTCTTTGTACTTTATGAAAGTTGTGGATTTAGTCTTTATACTTTAATATATTCAATTTTAATTCTTGTATTTTTCAAATTATAAAATTTTAGTCTTCACTAAACGATAATGGTTAAATTCATTAAGATAAGCTTTGTTATTTCCAAAATTGATGCGGCAAACATATTATCATATGTGTAATGTCATGTTAGCTTGTTATTTTTATATATTAGTCACTAAAAATCTAATTAATGAATTAATGACTATCGTTTGTCTCAAGATTGAAATTTTCAAAATTCGAAAAGTACCGAAACTCAGAATAATCCAAATGGAGAATTATGGACTAATTCTACAATTGTATGCATAGCACATGACTAGTAATTAAAGTATAGGACGAAAATTTCAAAATTTAAAAAGTATAGAGATTAAATTTGATCAAATTAAAGTATATGAATTAAAATTCACAATTTTTATAAAATATAAGGCTTAATAGTAGAATTTAACATTTTCTATTTGAGATATGTTGACGAGTTCAGTACATTCGAAAGAAATCTTTAAAGTATCATCCATTAGATAGTCTATCGATCTCTTAATAATGTAAAGTATTGTCTCTTAAGTGAATGTTTTATCTCTCGTCCTCTATCAAGATTTAGATTGCCGCAAAGAATTATTAGGTGAACTTGATTCACAAATCACCGTGCAAAAACTCAAGAAAAAAAAATGGTAAATATAAAACGTGAAGTAAGTATGGAGCTCAGAAGTGAGACATTTGAAAATCATTGGCAGATAAGTTAGGGATTTGTTGGAAGTTGTCCAGAAACAACATAAGATTAGGACAGAACATGTATTGTGGTAAGAAGATAAGCATTTTTGGTCCCACTTCTCAACTGCATGGGCGATATCCATATGTACGGAATTTGAACATGTGCGTGTGGGGGCGCACACGCTTGTGCCTATTCCAATTATAATAATGTTACATCCTACTTTTATAGATTAAATTATTCGTTTATATTCAAATATTTTGATATTTTACTAAATTTATTTTAAAGTCTTTGTATTTGGAGTTTAATTATATTTTACTTTATTTATTAGAAAAATGAGAATTTTATTTTTATATTTTAAATAAAAACAAATTGAATATTTTTTTAAAAATTCTATCCATTTTTATAGTTAAAAATTTGTTTCTGTACCTTAGAATAAAGCACACATCATGCCAGTTTTTAACTATAAAAATAAATGAAATTTTTAATAGAAAAGATCAATTTATTTAATTTTTAATTGAAGGGAACAAAATGAGATTTGATTACTAATATAAAAATTTTTATGATATTTTTACGAAAATTTCATTTAAATAGAAAGATTGATGTTTGAAATTGAAAATCAAAGAAATATATACAAGAAGCTGATATGCTTAGAATCCAAATCCCTTTTTTTTTTTTTCATTTTTTGCAAGGTTGTATTTACAAATTATAACATTCTAAATGCAAAGATTTAATTATAATATAAGCTCATAAAAATCATAGAATAAACCCTATCTTTTAATATATATATATATATATCAATTGGAATTTGTTGAAAACATTTTTCCCGAAATAGCAGCTGCCAGTGCTGCAGTGAAATTAGGGTCTTTAGTTAAAGAAGATGCCATATGTTCCACCAAATATTGCGTAGCTTCTGGTGAATCCAGTTTTGGCTTTGAGTTTCTAGCTTCATCACTTGACTTGATTGAATTGGTGAGGTCTAGAGTAATGGTTGGACCGGATGACTTAACTGGGGTCGAACCAACAGGGACCGAACCAAGGCGGCTCGAACCCGATGTTGCCTCGATTTGAGAAGGGGGAAGATGATTATGTTCACCTTCATATGATGCAACTAGAACTGATTGATCATCAATACTTCTTTGCACCTGAAATCATCAATAAAATTAATTGGGGTCAAAAACAGATAATACTTTACAAGTTTGATAGGGATTGGATCTGGGTTGGGGTTTGGCTAGCTTACCTTCTTTTTAACAGGGCAACTTGGTGCAAAAGAACACTTGAAATAAGCTCTTGGACAGGGATTATCCCTGGTGACTTTTTGCCCATATTTCCTCCATTGATATCCATCCTTTACGACCTGAAAGAAAAAAAAAAAAAAAGCCCAAGATGATCTATTGTACTTAGAATAATCATACAGTGACGTTTCTCATACCAAGTGTATTTTATATTGATATATGATATCCGATTTTTAACAATAAAAATGTATGTACAGAGATTAATCCATTTATTTTTTTGAGTAGAGAGGTTAATTTATGTGAAAAGAAAACTTACAAGGCTGGTATCAGATAGTTCAGTCCTGACATAAGCTCTTGAAATTTTGGCTTTGATGATTTCTTCTCTAGGTTTCTTACATGATTCTTCTTCGTCAGTTGAACTACTCTCTGAATTCCCAATGATATTCCCATTGTTGTTGTTGCTGGTTTCTGATTTTCTTTTCTTTGTAGGACTAAGTTCTTTCTCAGTATTCTTGTTCATCAAATCCGCTAACTGGCTTTGCAATGCATTATAGCTCTCACACATTGCTTTTAACATCTCAGTTAGCTTCTTATTTTCTGCATTTACACGGTTCAGTTCCTCCATTAAAGCACCACTCTGCAAACATAAAAAGAACAACCATTATCAAATCATAACCATGGAGGGTTCCATAATATATACACACATATATATATAACTAGGTAACTTACCTCTTCTTTGACTGAAAGTTTCCTTCCAAATACAATTAAGCTGTTGCTGGTATTGGGATGACTTACAGGAGTTTCAAGTTGAAGGGACTTTGTTGAAGAAGCATTAAGATCCAACGAATCAACCCATGAAGAAGAAGAATTCATAGCTTTTTTTTCAATCTTTAAGCAGAGACCCAGATCTAATATATTCATAAAAAAGCTGAAACTTTCCTGGAATTGACCAAGTATGAAGAAGAAGATGAAGAATCAAATGATGAATATATATAGAAAGAAAAAAGAAAGAGGCAAGGGAAACTTGGTGGAAATAGAGCAATGAAGGAAAGAGAAAGAGGGTCAGAGGAGGTTGGCATGTGCTTTTTGTAAAAAGGGGTAAGAGTATTAACTAAGAACCTTTGTTTATTTATATAGAAGTGAGTAGTAATAGGGAGGATGTGCTTATATACATAAAATAGGTTAAATTTTGTTATTACTCCTTATATCATGTATATAGTTTTAAATTTAGTTTTTGTACTTTAAATTAGTATTTTTAGCTTTTTACTTTTCGGATTTTGAAATTTCAGTACTAACTAAATTTATTAAGTTCTGCAATTTTTAAAATTTTATATATATATATATATTTATTTAGTCTTTTCTACATCAAGATTGAAATTTTAAAATTAGGGATAAGAATGTTGAAATTAAGAGAAGATAGACTAAATCTATTTATTTTAAGATTAATTTATTTTAAAAAAATATTAATTAGGAATATTTTCTAAACTATTTATATAATATAAACAAAAGAAAATAGATGAGATGGAGTAATTCATTGTCGGTTAGGTTTGAAAAAGTGAACAAATTATAGTTTTTGTCGAAGCACACCATAAAAGTAATGAAACCTTGGGTGCTGTTTGGTTTATGTTTTTCATTACAGAAGTTCATTGTTGACCAATTTGTCTTTACAAAAAAAACATTAAAAACATAAATCTGTCTTTTTCTATTACTCTTTTTTTTTTTTTTTGTAAATGTATTATTTATATCAATAATATTAATGAAATTGAATGGAAAGATGGGGTTTTGCTTTCCTGTCAAGTCTTAGAAACAAAAATGGAAAATTCCAAAAAGTAGATTACCATATATATTTTATGTATAATTATGGTAATGGTTTTTTATTTGTTTTGGGAACAATGAATAAAATGTTTATTTTATGTTTTAAATTCATCTGTACATTCATTTTTTTTTGAAAAAGAAACGGGTTCAAAAGTCACTACCTCAAAATTAAGAAGAATCGGAAATTATAATGTTATGGATATTATGAGAATCATCCATGTCAAAAGACAAAGTACAACAATTCAAAAGCGACCAGTTACATAAAAAATCAGCAACTCTATTACGGTTACGATCCACCCAATTGACCTCAGCTTTAGTAAACAACTCAATCAATTTCCTCGACTCCTTGATGCGAAAACCAAACACCGTAATGTCCTCCCGATGCTTGCAATACTAGCACAATCCATTTAAAAAATGGCTGTGTCGAGATTGAAAGACCTACCAAACCTAAGGCCTTCAGAAAGAGCATCCAGCTCCACCCATTCGGGGCTCATAAATTCATTTGTACATTCATGTGTGAGAGAGAAAGGGTGGAATTTTCTTTTCACATTCAAAACAATTTTTAATTATTGTTTGTATATATAATCCTTTTTAAAAAGTAAATTTAGATTTTTTTTAAAAAAAAAAGTAAAAATTTGAAATGTCTAAGATTTGAATTTCATTAAATTAATATCTTATTCACATACCAAAAGATAATCGGAAAAAAGTAGCACGAGATTTTTTTTCATAAATCTGGATTGAGTTCAAATTTAGAAGTCATCAATATTAAAAAAACATTACATGATTAGCATCTTAATTCGAACAAGATTAAATTTAGATTACTTATTTTGAAGGGTAACATTAGAGGGGACAGGTAGGATCTTAATCCTCTTAAGGTTGTTGGGATATATGAATTAATAAAGTAAGGAAATAGACTTTGCACATGAATTCCACATGATAGTATAATATTAATAATTTATTATATCTTAATTTGATCCTAGTTTTTGCTTTGCCTTAATTAATTAATGTTTTAGGTGATTTAGCAAAGAGAAAAAAAAATTAAAATAATGGTATTGTACCTATCAGTTATGTTATGATGATGTAAAGAGCTGAGTTCATATATACACTGAAGACTCATTCAATTCCATCATGTATAAAAAAATTGCATGTATCAAATTCTCAATAGACTTAGAATTTGAATATCCTTCAAAATAAAAACAAATTTCAATCTTAATTATCGAACTTATCCAAAAGCTGAAGTTGCAATCATATCATATGGTATGCTTTAGAAATAAAAGAGAGGATGAAATTGGAAAGGAGAGCAAATTTAATTGATTAGGATTTAGGAGCAAAGTTGGTAATTAAGCATGGTTGAGGATAACTCCAAAAATAATAGTCGCGTGTGTTGGAAAACTAATTTTCTTATTGACCCTTTCTGTCAAATCTAGAATGTAGGTTTGGGTATTGCTTATTGCTTATATAT
Source organism: Gossypium longicalyx (assembly GCA_025698465.1). Taxonomy (NCBI): domain Eukaryota; kingdom Viridiplantae; phylum Streptophyta; class Magnoliopsida; order Malvales; family Malvaceae; genus Gossypium; species Gossypium longicalyx. The sequence goes on from CM047000.1 coordinate 96,838,481, forward strand.
CAACCAATTTGGACTTTATCGTAGGTAATTATTCCTTTCACATTTTAGCAAGACGACAAAAATCACTTGAACAAAAAGTCACCCAATTAGGTCTCTTTCTATTCGCCATTTCATTTGTAATTTCGGTTAAAAGTGAATATACTTTTGTTGATAGTAGGTGGAGGGAGTGATTCTCATGTCGAGTGGTTGGAGTTCAACATGGTGTTTTGAGGATGAAAGCTTCTTTCTAGTTCTACGTTAACAAAGTAAAAATATAAAATGAGCAGAATAGTTGATTACGTAGTTTGAAAACTTCTTACGTTTGTGAGGGTCTTGTCCAGAGAATAATGCACCACTAATTTGCAATATAAGATAGCGATTTAATTTCAACTCATTCACCAAGTTGTAATCTTAATTCCTATTTGCTAAATAGATCACTATCCCTATTAAGACTCCTTATTGAAGGCATAGTTACAAACTGAAAAAGAAAAAAACATTTTATTTGCAACAATTTTGTACTAAAATGATTTCCTTACAATGAGCAAGTTAAGTGCTTTCAATCTCATGTATGAATAAGAAACAAACCATCTTTTTTTGATTTCTTAAGGTATCTACTGGAGCGAGCCCAATAACAACCAGAGTTGGATTTGGACAGCATGACTCTCAGTAACAATTTCCTCCTTTGGTATTTTTCATCAAAAAGTCAACAACATATTCAAGTAAGGTAATTATGATCTCAACACAACACTCCATTTTAATCCAATCCAAATATCTATAAAATCAACCATTAATGCAAAAAGAACATATATGTTAACAATAAATGTAACACCCCAAACCCGGCTTAGACGTTACGGCCGAATCTGGAGAAATGACATTAGTTTGTTAAAAAAACACCTAGAAGTTAAATTCTAGCTTTAGAAACCGAGATTTCTAAAAGCATTAACTTTTAGCAAAACAGTTACATGTTATTTCAGAAATTAAGCCCAAAGCTTATTTATCTTACAGAATAGCTCTTAACTTGATCTTGTTTGAAAACTTCTTATTTCAGTGAGTGTTTAGAAAATATGGCCAACATTCGTTAGAAGATGTTTATTCGTTTGTAGAAAAACACTTAAAAAATTACTTAATTTATAGCGAAAACTTTTTAGAGTTTTAGTTTTGAAAACAAAAGTCCATTTTGTTAACTCGTGTGATTTTGCAGTTTCACGTTCGAAAATATCAATTACTGACAAATTAAACAATAACCAAAACAAAAACCAAAAACAAATTACAATCCCAAAAGTCCAAAATAGATAATTACGAAAATCACCATATTTTAATTAACTGAGAAAATAATCTGAGCTCCCGCACATCGTTCGGTTCTAACTTAGAAGATTGCCTAGTCGTTTTTCGATGCAACTCCAACCATGAGACGTTCAGAACCCAAACGATCACAACAGTCCTCCGAAACATCTATATTGCTGGTAACACATCATTCACCTTAATAATTACTCCTACAACTCACTACGTAGATTGATAAAAGCATCCCGAAACAGAAGTAACCACAAAGAACAAGGAGAACCTAGTCGATTATGAAAGTTTCAAGAAAAAGCAAGGCAAAAATCGACACCAAATTATTTTTTGTAACCAAAGGAAAATAGAAGAAAGAAATTAGAGAGAACTTCTTGATTGCAAATAATGTGAGAAACAAAGAGAAAAAAATAGAAAAAAAGTTTTGGGGAAAAAAAAGAGAGAAAACAAATGGTATTGGACAGTTGAGTGGGTGAGTAGATTGGGGAGAAAATCCTTCCCTACTATCTCCTATCCTTATCCACATAAGATCTTCTCGGAGTTTAAAACAAAAATAATTTTCCACTTCGCATATGCAGGGATTCAAACACAAGACCAAATGGTAAGCTGACACCTTACCACTGAACCAATAAACTCATTTTAATATTAATTGAATAAAAATAATATATAAATGAAGTGTTCAAAGGTAGGGGTTTAGGCAAAAATAGCAAAAATTAAAAGAAATGATTCAAACCCAAAACCTTACACACACAAGCACAACACTTATCCACCAAACCAAATTAACACACTTAATATAATTTCACAATCCAATTCTTCTAACCTGATTTTTGGGACGTGACAATAAAAAACATAGAATCATAGCAAAAGTCAAGAGCAACTTAAGTACAAGCTCGACCAAACCAAAAGAATAAGATCCAAAACTGGTAAGAATATCATCATCAGCAACACCAAATCAAACTCAAAGTCCATAATACTCCCCTTAACTCCCTAACTTGATTCATTCTCCCTCTTTGTTGCATAAAAAGATGCAAATTCTTAAAAGATTATGAGCAAGAAAATTTATATTATATCAGAGAACACAGGTATTTAGCCTGCTCAAGAGCTTCATTTCGCTTTCTTTAAATGTTGAAGTTACATGTCAATATAAGCCAACTCTTCATCAAAATGTTCTATAAGCTTTCTATGCCATTCTCATAGAACCCACTTTCATGGATATTCCCCTCATTTATAATACGTTTCTCAGCCATGATCTTTATCCTTTTAGCATATGCTAGATTAAGGAATCTTAGCTTCCTTTGCTTAGGCTCAGGCCTAACAACTTCAATAGCTTCCTATAAGATTTCAAGTATTCTAACAACTTTCATCTTATTATTTCTTTTATTGGCTAAGAAGGGAGCACTTGGCCTTTTTGAATGATACTTTGCAACATGTAGTACCAATTTAGCAAATTGCACATTTTCTCCATCATCAGAGTCATCATCAACATCAACTATGGTAGGAGTTTTCCTCTTTCTTTCAACTCTTTTCTTCTTTGGAACTTGGGAAAATGTTCCTACCCTTTACCAACTTTTTTCCTTTTTAGCATGTTTTGATTCGATCTCTTTTGCAACAAATGCTTTTGGTCTTCTTTGAAATGCAAAGCCAGTTGCAATTGAGGTAGAAACTACCTCAAGCTCTTTAGGTTCATCATCATTACCTATAATTGGTTTTCCTTAGTCGTTTGTGGCAACAACTTTTTCAACAAATTTTTGGACATTATGATCAACTTTCGAAGGACATTTAGAAGGTTTTTGTTAGGTGACAATATTAATCAATTGCTCAAGCTGGGTATCTTGATCAAGATGGGGAGTTTCAACTAACAAATGGTTAATCTTTTCCACAACTTTATCATTTTCTCATAGGATACTTCCTTGACTCCTTCTACATTCCAGTCTTGACTCCTTCTACATTCCAGTGGTTTCAATAGCAATTGCATTTTTAGAGGTAGAACAAAAAGAAACATCGATAATATCAGCAACAGAAGGCTTTTGTCGAGTATAAATATTACTTTCTTATACACTACCTTATTGAATTACAATTGGCAATATAGTTGGCTATAGTTATTTTACTAGTTGCTCGAGTTTCTGATTGAGGTATACTAGAAGAAGGTCTTTCACCACTTTCTTTAGTTCTTCTAACCAAATGTTTAAAAAAAAAAGGAGACCTCGATGAAGGTTTCTTGAATTTTGAAGCTAAAAGGTAAGAATCAAAGAGAATGTTCTTTCTTTGTGGCCACTAAGTTGGTTTAAAGGGTTCAATAAAAATTAAAACTCATTCTCACATTTTAAATATAATTTTTTTTTTGAATTTTTTCCTTTAAAATAAGGAAAGTTAATTTTTGGTTCAAAAATAACCTTTCAAAATAAAAATAAGGAGCCAAAAATTTATCAAAAAAGATATAACACAAAACAATACTTAGGATCTAAGTTTTGGTGTTGCTACTTGGGTACCAAGTTAAACTCTACACACCCTATTATCATTATTCAAGTTCTCGAACTTAGAAACTTCAAGTCTCTTAGTTGATTCTTAGTAGAAACATGCTTTTATTGTAACAACACGATTTTCAATGGTACCAAAAAGGCAGTTTTGAAATTCCAATTTCGTAAACCGAGTCAGTAAATATTAAATATGAATATTCATGGAGTTGTTACAAAAGTATATTAATGTTTAGTCCATCAATTTTGCCAATTAATTACTTAATTAAGGTGCAAAGACTAAATTGTAAAAGTCTTATCGCTATAGGTTTTTAATTGGCCAAAGATTTAGGGATCTAAATTTCAATTAAACAAAGGTACAAAATGACAATTAAACCATTTTATAATAAGGGGTAATGGATGGTGATGATATTTCCACTAAAAATTGTTAATGGTTTGCTTATGTTAATTAATTATACTTAAGTTAATTAAACCAAATTAATTAATTACTAATCCTACTATATAAGTTAGAATAATGAAAATATATCATCTTTTTCATTTGTCTTCTTCTTCTTGTAGAAAATTGAAAGAAAGAAAACCCTTTGAAGCTTTTGACATTCGGTCCTTCAACTGGTAAGCAAATTCAAGTCCTTTTCTTGCAATTTTTATGTTTTTGAGGTCAAGGGAGCTTGATTTAGATAGCCCATGTACCAATTTATAAAATTTTTAAAGTTTTTAGAAGTTTCCATTGTTGATTTCTTGAAGAATTTGGTGTGAAATTGATAGATTTTAAGCTTAGATTATGAAAAGGATTAAAGTATAACATTTAATTGTTAGTTCTGTACATAGGGACTAAAGTGAATAAAAGGTAAAATTTTTGTGAAATTTTGGTAAAAATAGAAAGTAGAGGGTCCCTAATGAATGTTTTTGAAGTCAGATTTTAAATCGAGGCTAAAAATTGAAAGTTATGACTATTTTGAATTCAGGAACTAAATTGAATAAATTGTAAAATTTTAGGGTATAAAAAATAGAATTATATAGGTTTATTCATATCATGGCATAACATGAAACTATTTAGTATTGATAGATTGTATTAAATAATTGTTTAGATCAAGAATTGGACCAAAGCGGAGTTAATCAGGGAAAAGCTAAAACTGTCGAATAATCCTTAAAGAATCAACTTGTTGACATTTTGATAAGGTAAATTCATATGGTATTTGTTAACTTAGGTTTTTATGAATTTGAATTGTATGTGTATATGTGTGTGTGGTTATGATTTGGTAAGATCAGGCTAGAATTGGACTAAATTGAAATGTGATGTTTGTACCTGTATGAACTTAGTGAATGTTAGGATACGATTGGCATGCCAATAAAGTGTTGTGCATGCTTGTATAGGATTGATTATAGATGTTACTGAGGTACAAAAATTGTTGTGGATTCTCAAATATTTGTGACATAGGTCTAGCTCAAACGAGTAACCTGATGTGTCGTTATAAAGGTTTAGCTTAGACGGGTAACCTAAAATGTATATATATTCAGCTCGAATGAGCAACTAATGTGGTGTAGATACCTGTGCATTCGAGTCTGTTTACTAAGGTTCATCAAAAAAAATGTTCTATATGAAATTGAGAGATTGAAATGGGATGAAATAAACTCGATATACAAATGGTAAGCTATAAAATGAATTGAACATAAAAAATTGATTGAGGGGATGCCTTTAATATGCTTGTGATGGTATAATTCCTTAATTGAATATGTACTTGAGATTAGTTACCTAAAGGGATATGAATTGGAATAATAAATGCTTGTGTTATTATATGATTTTGATTGTAAGCATATGCTCACAATATTGGTGTTTTTGATTGTCATGTCTAGCCAAATGTTATGCCAAGTTAAATAACTTAGAAATGTTAGTAAGAATAAGTTTTGTTTAATACCTATGAACTTACTAAGCATTCTATATGCCTAACTTGTTTGTTTTCCCTTTACCTTGTAGATTGTCACCTTGCAAAACTCGTCAAGCTAGATCATCTCAAAGTCCACATTATCACTAAATCGGTAGTTATATGATCATTTTGAGTCTAGGTTTGTGGCATGTATATAAGTGTCTTGGTGTAGTCCTTAATGTAATAAAGTCTTGATGAGTTAAAAATGATAGTGAATATGGCATATGATGATTTGAATGTTTGATGCTTTTGGGAAGTTGAAATATGAACCTATTTAAACTTGGTATGTTTAAATTGGTAGGATGAGGTAAGTAGAATGGTTAAGTTGATGCTTAATTGAAAATGGTATGTTTGATTGTCATGCTTGAAATATGTATTGGTCTATGGTTGATTTGGTTCATGTTTAAGGCCTAAAAGCCATTAATGTGTACAATGTACATAAGTACATGTAATTGAAATGAAATGGCATGTTTCAAGATGGTATGGCATATATAAGGGTTGATATTTGAATGGCTAATTGTTATATTTTAGTATCATTAGGGTTGTTTGAGTTTATTTGATGATTACGTGCTGAATGCCTTGTTAAGAGGTTGGATTGAATGTTTGAACTTGTTTGGCATGATTTGACAAGTTTTAAATCTAGTAGAAGTAGTGATTTGTTGAACAAGTTGAATGGTTGTGGTTAGAAACTTTGGCATAAGTGTACCAAATTGTGCATTTTTGCGAAAAACATGGGCCACATCCCAAAAACCAACCTCTCTCGTTGCAACGTTGGCTGACAGAGAGTGACATCATAATGTCGAATAGCATGACATCGTTACGTGACTTACTGTTTTGGCGATGTCACAATGTGGAAGTGGTGATGTCACGACTTCAACATTGAATTTTAAAAAAAAATTGTAATTTGGTCATATTTCTTACTTAGGTTAACAAAAGAGCTTTTGTAAGCTCAATGAAGACTCAAAAATGAATTTTTAACATAAATTGAATGTGGTTTACACTTAATTGCATGTGTTAATGACTATTTATTGCATATTTGACTATATTCGCTCTAGCAACAAATGTGACACTCTATAACTCAGACCTGACGATCGAGTCGGGCGATGGGTATTACATCTATTCAATGGTTTCATTCTATACTAATTACTTTATGAAGTGATTCTTTTTTTTTTAATGTGGTTGCTCCTTGAATGAAGTACATGGTTCCTTAAGATGTTTATAGCATTGGATTTGTCACAGTAGATAAATACAACTAGTAGGGAAATTCCAAAATCTTCAAGCATTTGTCTAATCCATAATAGTTATACATAACTTCCAATAAATATATACTCAACTTCAACTATTGATAATGAGATCAAATATTACTTTTTTCTTTACCAAGAAACCCAATTTGTTCCAAAATAAAAACACTATTTAAATGTGTTTTTCTTGTTATCCACATTCTTGCCCAATTAGCATCACTAGAACTAACCACACTTATGTTGTTATCCTTATAAATCCAAATACCAAGGTTCAATGTCCCATTATATATTGAATTATCTTCAAGCATGCTCATTTTGAACTCATACTACGCTATCTTCATAAAACCTTCTTTGGCTTGTTGGGATGTTAAGCCAAATATAATATCATATACATATATCTGAGCTATTGTAATAGCATCCTTCTGTTTCTTTATAAAAAAGGTTTTTTCCACATTGCCTCTCATGTATTGTTTGTGTAAAAACTTTGAGAGTATATCATACAATGCCCTTGGGGCCTACTTCAGGCCATATAGTGCCTTAGTGAGTTTATAAACATAGTTAAGATGTTTTAGGTTTTCAAATCCTTTGGACTACTCCATATACATATATTCATTTATGAAACCATTCAAGAATGCATTTTTCACATTCATTTGGAACAACTTGATGTCAAGATAAGTTACAACTACTAGTAGGAAACGAGTTGCCTCTAATCATACCACAAGTGCTAATGTCTCATCAAATTCAATGCCTTCCACTTGTGTATAGCCCTGATTCACTAATCTAGCCTTGTAGTCGGTGATATTTCCAAGTTAAAATTTACACTTAAGGTCTTGGGTTAATCATATTTAAGAACTTGTTTAAATCTCCCATTGAATTATCTTTAATTTAATCACCTTACAATTTTATCCTTTGACATTTATTACTAACTTTTAAACATAATTACTTAAGAATCCTTCTTTCTATCTATGCTCTCGCTTAAAAATTTTCGCAAACAAAATTTCTCAGATTGGCTCAGTTGAAGAAATTTGGTCTTAAAACCAAATTTTCTTACACTGAAGAGAATTGAGTCATTAAAAGCTAGCTCAATTACATGTTAATGGCTCAATAAGTTTGTAACAATCATCAAACGCCTTTTTTCCTTCCATTACTAGATCATCAGATTTTCTAATCACTTTGCACCTTTCCTTAGTAAGGTTCACCAACATATCTTGATCAAAAAGCTAGCTAATGGTAATCAGGTTGGCTTTCAATCCTTCAACAATGTACATATTCTAAAGTTGAGGCATCCCATCAACATTGAAAACCACATTTCCGAGATTTTTTCCTTTTTTAGCATCACCAAAGGTGACCCTACCTTCATCATTTCTTAGAAGCCTTTGAGGTAGCTACTGTTTCTAATCATATATTTGGATCACCCCTTATCGAAATGCTAGACATGATTAGTGGTAGCATTCAATAACTGATGTGACACCCCTAATTTGACCCTAGTCGGAAAGTGGTTTCGAGACCACAAAATCAAGTCATAAAAAAATAATTAATTGTTATATTCTATGCTTATTATTTGTGAATAAGTATGTGTAAAAATTTCATGTTTTAATTTTGTCATTTGGATGTGAAATTAGCTAAAAAGGACATATTTGAGAAACTTTAAAAATATGATAGGCAAATGTCCAAGTGATTAAAATGTTAAATTACTAAAGTTGTGGACTTGCATGTCAAATGGCCCACTTTTAACATTAGTGGATGGTAATGATGTTATGATTTTGGCATTATGTGTATATTATATTTAGTAAATAATATTTAATAGTTTATAATTTGAAAACATGAATTAAATAAAAAAGAATGGTGATAAAAACAAAGAAACTTTTCTCTTTGTTTTCTCTTATTGCCATAACTAAGCAAGAAAGAAAGGAAAGAACACCAAAGGCACTCGGTCACTTGGTGTTGGGAATTAAGGTGAGATTTCATGTGTTTTATTTTTAATTTTTGCGAAATGTTGTTAGTTTTGAAGCTCACAACATGACCCATAAGTTAATTTTTGTGAATTTATTTCATAAAGCATTCGGTCATGGCTTCAAGGATTAGATTGTGGATGTTTTGATGATAAGTGTTTATGGATGAGGATAGACTAATTAAATTTGCTATGAGGGGCAAGTTTGAGTAAAATTTCATTCGGTTATTAAAGTGAAGTATGAAACTTGTGCTTAATTATGGAATGCTATAATTAAATTGCTAATATATGTTTATATACTTGCCGAATTTGAATTAAGGTGAAAGATTAGGTAAAGAATGAGTTTGAGTTGAAAATTTATAATTGTAATTAAATTGATAGCATATATTTATATATTAGCCGAATGTGCTAAAAGCTAATGCATGATTTAGTTTAATCGATGTAATGATACAAATTATGATATTTACTTGTGGTTTTGAAGTATAGAAAATTTGTTAAGTTGATTAAGTGGTTGCCGAATGTGAAATTTAGGTAAGGAAATGTGTACAAATAATATTGGTATGGATAATTGGTTTAAAGGGGTCGGCATTATACATTGTTGATATGGTGTTATTAATGTAAAGCACTTTAGTATAGACGTATATTCATATGGTCACTTAGAACGTATTGAGATGGCCGAATAAGGCTAACGATGAGTATGCTTTGATTTTCTATAATACTTAGTAATTTGTTTAAGGTGATTAAAGATGTGTACGATTATTTTATATTGAGCTAAAAGTAGTTATATGGCCTATTAAATTTCTTGTGGTATTCGGCCATAAGCAAGCACAATGGGATTTTAATAAGTTAAATTTGTTTTAGATTAAGCTCAAGAGCTTAAGGAGCCTAATTTGGATAGGGGAAAAGCTAAACTAACCAAATAGCCGATCCGTAGTCGTTCGACGACATTCGAGGTAAGTTTCTAAGTAATTAAACCTATTTTGAGTTTTGATTAATGGATACTATTATGGAAATGGCTAAATTGAAAAACATGATGTGGCCATGATATGTTCTAAGGCCGAATGGAAAATTTTACGTATTTGAATCAATTTACTAATGTGATTTTGTACCTAAGACGAAATAAAATGACAGGCGTAATATCTAGCTTAAGATCGAATGGCCAATGTGATGAATGTGAAAGTGTGTATATGTGATAAGGCCGAATGGCCAATGTGATGAATGTGAAAGTGCATACATGTGATAAGGCTGAATGGTTAATGTGATATATGTGTAAGTGAATATGTGATAAGGCCGAATAACCAATTGTGAAAAGTGTGCAATATTAGATATTTAATGAGGCCAAAGTTAGTAAAAATATAAATATATATTAAATGAATTGTGCTAAGATTGTATCCGGGTTAGAGATCCGCTGGCTTCATGCTGGGATTGTATCCGAGTTTAAAGTCCCGCAGGCTTAATGCTGGTGAATTAAGTAAGATTATGATCTTGAATATTCGCAGTGAACTACCATCAATTAAGTACTATACATTTAAGATGTTCAGATACATATTACCTTCTCATTTGTAAGTTTACCTCAAAGTGAATCACTAGCATTCAAGAAAAACGCATATGTGATTGATTATTATATTGCGAAAATGAAGATGACCTAATCAGTCTTGGTATGCTTGTATAATGTAGTATATACTAAGCTTTCATGTATGTACTCGTGTACATTCGGCCAACGATTCGGTGAATTATTAGTATTAAAGAACGATACATATGTGGGAGTGATTATTATATCTTTGAATAAGGGAATAATCTATTCGATCAATGGTTGTTAGTATGACAAAGTATTTGATTTAAATTTATCGTATGAGCTTTAAGTAAAGAAAAGTATGTGCTGAGATTTATATATGTAATTGTGCATATTCGGCCAAAAAGGCCTTATAAATTGAGAATAAATTGTATTCGGCTAGATGTACAAACGCAAGGGAAGGATTGTATTTTGTCAACCTACGTATATGTGATAAGGTTTATGTTTGGTTCTTTGCGTACCTATACTGTAATTCAATACATGCCACGTTAAAATACTCGAAAGTTTTGATGCGATTATGAAATAAGGAATTAAGTTTTATATATATATATATATATATATTCATGTATGTGCATGAAACGAGTACGTTTGAGCAAGTGATTATGATTATTGAAAGAGTATATATTATGCTAAATGAGTAGTGACTCTATGAATCTATTCATGATAGATTATGATATTACTATGTGCTTCTAAATATGGAAACTAAACGTGGTAAAAGTATTATGTTTTAGTTTGATTGATTGAATTAGAAGTAGATATGAGGTTTCTAGATGCGAAAGACTATGTGAATCAAATTTGGAAGAAATAGATAAACTATATATGCGTGCATGAGGTTTGAACTATTTGACGGAATGGTGAGATCTCTTGATATTGTTAAACGGGGTTTCTGCAAGGTCTAAGACGATGAAGCTTAGTAATGAAACGACAGTTAAAGATGTTCAGTACATTAAGTTGGCCAGGTATGTATCAGATACTTGTATGTGATTTTCAATTCGGATTAGATCAAAAGTATACAAAGCGATGCATATGTGAATAAGTGTATGAATGCAAATGTGACCACAGTCCATGTGACTATGATACATTTGGCCAATGTGTTATGCCATAAGAATGTATTCGATTAAACTATAATAGAGGCATTTAGATTGGAGTGTAATTATGAGCTAAATGTGCCTTGTGAGCATACGAATATTTGACCATTGTGGTCATTATCATGAAATAATTTGTGGTAACTAAATGATGTGGTTATTGAAATTATAGTTCGTTATGGAGCTCTAGATTGACTTCATTGATTAGAAGAATCGAGTGATAAATGATAATTGAATTTGATTCTCGCAAAATTATCGCTTTTACTTAAGACTTACTAAGCTTATGTAAGCTTACTCCGTTTGTCTTTTGTTTTTGTTTTATAGATTGTGGACTCGATTACCAGCTCGGGGATCGTCCAAGACTTCATCACACTATCTACTATTATGGAAACCTTGTGATTTGGATTTAGCTTATGGCATGTATAGGATAGATTATAGTAGAATGATATCATAACTATTGTTTATAAGCCATGCGAATATGGCATCCTTTGGAAGTCTACTTTTATAAGTTATAAGTTTGATCTTTGTTTGTGCTTAGAAATTTAATTAAATGAATAATCCTTATTCACGAAAAAGAAAAAAAAATGTTCAAAATTTTACTGTTTTGATCTGCTTCCAAATTTTTTTGGTAACGCCTCGTCCTATTCCGGCGATGGTTACGAGATAGGGGTGTTACAACTGATGTGCAATTATGAGACAATTTTAATCTTTTCTTTTCCAGACAAACTTGTGACTTATATAAACAGTTATTGATTTGTGACTTATATAAATGATGAAATGGTGTATGAATCCGTTTGAATATTGATTTCTGATTGGACTGTGAATATGAGATCTTGTATATGTTACAATAAAAGTTATCCCTAAAGGATAATCTTTTGATCTCATTATGAAAATGAAACGTATCCCAAAAGGGCAATACTTGAAAAGGATTTATGTACCCAAATGGTACAACTTGAAAAGGTTATGTACACTTTGTGTGTACACTTGAAAAGGAAAGGTATACTTTATGTATACTATATGAAAAGGAAAGTTATACTTTGTGTATACCATATGAAAAGGAAATGTATACTTTGTGTGTACCACTTGGAAAGGAATGTACACCCCAAGTGTACAACTAGAAAAGAAAAGGTCCATTGGAAATTCAATAATTCAGCGGTAATTAGATACATAATGATATAAAGAGAAATGGCATGATGAGCTCATCTATGCATTTTTGTATTTTTGGAAACTAATTAATTGATTGAATGATTTTGTATAGGCTTTATTTGCTAATTGACTAAGTTAATGGACATATTACTTAATATGTGAATTACTTGATAAACATGAATGGTAAGTGTATTTTGGTTATATGAACTTACTAAGCATTAATGCTTACTAAGTTTATTTTTCCTGTTTTATAGTGCTTAAAGCTCGTGAAGGTTGGATTTGAGGTCGGAGTTATCATCACACTATCAATCCCTTGATTTTGGTATCAACGTTAGACTTATTTTGATATAATGGCATGTATAGACTAATGTAGACAAGTAATATTTACAAATGTTGGTTTGAAATCTAGCCATTGGAATGGCTAGTAATGTATGTTTTAATGATGATATGGTATGGTATTGTATCATGAGTTGTTTTTGGTTAATCAGGTTAAGTAAAACCATCCATGAACATAAATTGTCAAATTTTATGTAAGAGTAAGTTTAAAAACATGATCGAAAATAGGAACATATCAATTTGAATATTGGAAATTAGTTGAAATGGATGTATATATATTTGTAAGTTTTCATGCAGGAAAATGGTTAAGTTTGGGTGAGAAATAGGGCTAGGAAATGGCCTTATTTCGTCCACACGGGTAAGACACACGAGCGTGTGTCTAGACCGTGTGTGACACACGGATAGCGCTCCGGCGTGTGAAATGACTGTGTGTCTCATGTATCCTTAAATATAAAGTCAGGATAGTACACGGGTAAAAGACACGGCAGTGTGTCTTAGTCGTGTGAAGGACACGGGTTTCAAGCATGGTCATGTGTCAAAATCATGTAAAAATAGCTTAAAAATGGTGAAAAATCAGTTTACTACACAGCCTAGTCACATAGGCGTATGCCCAAGCCGTGTGCCCTTTGATGCTTAAGAAATTGCAAGTCAGAATACCACACGGGCTAGCCACACGGGTGTGTGCCCCTATCTTCAAGGTAGAATTTTTGAAGTTGCCGGTTTAGTCCCGAATCACTTCTAAAACATGTATTGGGCCCCATAGGCCCATATTAGGGACTTTATGGTGAAATATGAAATTTTTTGATTTGGAATGCAAATTTATTACTCGATTTTGTACAAATGTTAGTGTATAAGTCCAGTAATGTCTCGAAACCCTATTCTGGTGACGGATACGGGTTAGGGGTGTTACAAAAAGTGTAAATAGACCTAAGCTACAGTGATAACTAACTTAACTAACACTAAGAATATCAAGAACAAGAAGTAAACGCATAAAAATAAACTTTAAACTAAGGAAGATGAAAAGAAAATAAAAACTGAACTTAAAACTAAGCTAATGTTTGTTTCTCTCCTCCTCAGCCAATTTTGGTTGTTTTAGGTTGTCTTCTGATGATTTTTTGTTGCCAAAAATGCCCCTACACAGGTCTTGGGTGATTGGTGGACTGAGTGGACGAAGACTATTATTTTTGTCCAAGTTTGTCCCTTTGACGAAGGTGATGTCGCGATACCTAGAAGTGGATATCGCGATACCTTGAGCAATTTCGAGCTTTGGGGTCTTATTTGAAGGGTGGATATCGCGATACCATTGAAGGGTTTCTCCAATCTTCCATCCTGTCGAAGGTATCATGATTCCAATGTGTGGATATTGCATACCCTTGCCTTTGGTGCCGTTCTCGCTCGTTTTCGACCTCCAACACATCCCTACACCATTCAATCACATGTTAGGCCTCCTAATGGCACTATTGACCAAATTGAGTCACAAAATGGGCAAAAACGAGACATTTTCACTTATTAACTTAAAATATAAAAAGAATGAAAAATAATACAAAAAACGCTATTTTGCTTAAAAAAAAAGCTACTTAAGCGCACTAGAAAAACCCAATTTGCCACATCAAATTGTAATAGATGAAAGAGTAACGTGTGTTCTTTTTCATCTTCCACTATTTAGACTTAAGTTTTAAACCCAAGTCATATAAAGGAAGATTTTAACGAGGCTCCTTTTCTTGGAAAAGAAAAATTCTTGAAGCCACCGAGAACTTAGCTTAATAATACATGTAAACATTCTCCATTCATGTCTTATTTAAATTTCGATTATCAAAATAATTATATAAAAAATTAAAATAATTTAATAATTCAAGTTTAAAACTTTAAACTGCAATAATTCAAATATTAATTTTATAGATAAAATATATAGTAAGTTTCAACTTAATGAAATTCTCATGATTTTAACAAATGACTCTTTTTTGTAATGGATAAATAAAGTTTGTTAACCGTGGTAATCAAGAATTCTCATGGATAGTACATTTGAATAAATAAGTAGTCAAGTTGACTAATCGATTGACATTACAAAATCTAATTACATGACATAGCACTGAAAGACTTTGCCTGTTTGCTAAGTTTTTAGTCCACAAAGGACAGCCGACAGCCATAATTGAAAGACAAATATGTTCTTCTTAAAGCTATTTTATTAGATTAATCTAAATTAATATGTCTTAATCATTGGACAAAATCTTAATTTTAAGACCTTATTATATAAAAAATGTCATTCCCAACCGCCACAAATACACATTTTTAACGGTGTGATAAATACGTTCATGGTCTATCGAGTGAAAATAATTTGATTTCAAGTCTTTAATTGAAACTATCTTTTATTTTGATTATTTGTTTATTTATTTATTTTAAAAAATTCATAGAGTTGAATAATAATTAAATAAATAAAACCCACATAATAAAAAGGATTATAAAATTTTTCCTATTTTGACCAAATATCTAGAAACAAATTAATGTCAATTTTCTAAAATCAAACTTAATAAAAAAGGAAACATTTAAGTTTTCCATGAATGTGAAAAGATTTGAATATTAAATTTTTGTTAGAGTCTTAAAGAAATAAAATATAGTGGTAAAATAATAAGATCATGCCGCATAAGTAGAATTCATATAGAATTACATTTCTTTTATTTGACATTGATTAGAATAAAATTTTTCAATATTTAAATAGATGTAGTCGAAACTCCTCTTGTAACATTCGTTTTTCAACATTAGTTTTTTTCCGAAAAGATTTTCACGTATTCTTATTTTGCGATCATTTTATAGCCATTATCAACATATATTATAACACTTTTGGAAAAAAAAAAGTGTAGATTTTATATTTAAAAAATTATCCCATACACTAATAATGAAGTTAGGGTTAACGGAATTATATATGTGTTTTTTATTTAATTTTTATTTATAAATATATATTATCTAATAATATATTTGTTGATTGAATCTTAGTTCGGTTGACATCTATATTATTACTAATATAAGAGGATGAAGGTTCAAATGTGTCGAAGCATATTTATCCTCTTATTTAAATAGTAAAGAGGAATTATAAAAAATTAATAAATTATTTTAAATAATTTAAAATTACTGATAGTTGGTGTTGGATTAAATTCATTGAACCTGTAAAATTAATGTGAAAACATTGTTAGTTCATGCACTTTTAGAAGTTGTAAGATGGGGTTTGAATTATGTCCAAATCCAATTAATTAGATGAGGGAATGTGAATAGGTAGGACTAAGTTATATGGATTGGGATTTTTGATGTCCCACTCCATTTAATTTGTTTTGACCAAATTAAGAAAGAAAGGTCGCAAAGACCAATTGACCAATCTCATCTCCTGTACAACAGTCAATCCATTATTAATAAATAAAGGTGCGAATTTTTTTACTACATGACGTGCTTTACAATTTGTAAAGTCTTTCTTTGGTTCAAATCTAATGAATTACGCACTCTAAGGGTTTTTATTTTATTTTTATTTGAATTTTGATTTAATAGATTTGGTTAATTAAGAAAATTTGAAAATTAACCTGAATCAAGATGTTTGAACATAGAAGTGAAGTTCGAAGTTCTTTTTTGGGTGATTATGTTATATAGTTTTATGAAAGTTAAAATATTATTTCATCATTGTATTGGTTTATATTTTTATAATTTTTTCAACGACTAAATCGAAATTATATTATTTCTTGGAGGAGAAATTATAATTTTATCATGTATTAACTTATAAATTTATAAATTTTAGAGGTCTAAAACAAAATTTTCCAATTTTAGAGGGTCAGGGCTCCTACTAGCCTCCTCTTTTCGCCCTTGAACGGTTTATGGAATGCAAGTTATAAAATTACGGTTATTCAAAACAGAATTGAATTCTATTTTTATTTAATTTATAAGTAATTTTAATTTTTTATGATATAAAAATAAAAATATATATTTAAATTATTGAAAATAACTTAAAAGTTATATATAAAAATTATTTTAAAAAAATACCATATAAAAATTATTGATGAGAAATTATTATTTTTAGAAATATTTATAAAAAGTAATTTAAAACTTTATCAAATAATATTCAAAACCCATAATTAATATGAAAAAAAAAAGAGAATTGAACTAAACCAAATTATGATGGATAGTTTAAAAATTTAAAAAATTAATCGGACCAAGCTAAACCGATATCATCTCTACCAATAGATTGATTTAGATAATTGGGTATTTGTAAATATTTTGACAATTATTTACAAAATATATAATCTGATTTGACCAACAATTTGTAAATACCACTTTTAGCATCCTATGAAACAGGAGGCATACTTTAACTTTGAATTGAGTAATCTCCCTAACCTTTTTTTTTTTTTTTGAAAAAAATTGTGTAAGTTAATATTTCAACTTTAATTTTATATTATGAAAATTTGGATTTTACTTCACCAAAAAGGAGACCATTTTAAATTTATTTATTACATACACACTATTATATTAAAAAAAACATGAGAGTAAATGCATTAATTTACTTTTCTAAATGTGTAGAATTAAATTTTAAAATTTGATAGGTATAATATAACATCATATTAAAATTCATATATTATATTATAAATTAAATTAAAATTAATGTATATTGAAATTTATAAAAAAAAAAAAACCAAAAAACTCTATTGTCATCATGTCACACGTGGAAATTATTTTCTTGTTTTTATTTATAATAGAGAAAATGAATTGCTTAAACATTAAATATATAAATCTCAAGAATTCATCAACAATTTCCTAAAAGTTAATGCACAAATTGGAAAATTAAAGAAACAATGAAACACGTCTAAAATCAGTTTTTTCTTTAATTTGAAGAGGAACACGAAAAACAAAAGATGAACACTTATTTCTAAGGTACTTGTGAATAGATTTAAGTACGTCTTAGACATGCATAGACGAATCACCAAGTGCTTTTGTGCAACATGGATTTATTTCAAACAATTTTCCTATTTCTTATGCACTCTTTGAAGAACAAAAGAGATGAAAAAGGGACTTTTGCGCTTAAGTTCGATACAATCAAATCATATGATAGAGTTGAATGGAGCTTTCTAAGAGGCATGATGTTTGATTGGGATTCCGTCATTGGTGGGTTGAGTTGGTTATTAGATGTGTATCTATGACTTCTTACTCAATGATGATAAATGAGAAAATTATTAGATATACAAGGCCTCTGCTAGAGTGAATCTTTAAGCTCGTATTTGTTTCTCTTATAAAGCAATGGATTTTCTCCACTTCTAAAAAATGTGTAGAGTATGGGTCAAATTAGAAGGCTGAAGGTAAGTCAAAATGGCCCTTGTATTACCCAATTGTTATTTAGTGGTGATAGCATGATTTTTAGTGATGCCACTATTAACCACGCAAAAAAAATAAAATTAAGGAGATACTGTAGGTATATTAAGATGTTTACGTCAACCAACAAGTAAGTGCAATGGTAAGACATATTGCATCCTAAAAGAGAATTCAAGTATTTTTTAGGAACTATTCAACGAAATGTATAACAATAAGATCTAATATGTCTAACCTTTCATCGTGGCAACAAACAAATTTTTTATTCTATTTTTTCCTCTCATAAAAGTATAACCAAATTCACTCTAGTCAAGTTCAAATATTCCAATAGATAAGATCTCATCAATTTCTCACATTGGCTTTCATATTTCTTGAGAATGGCTTTCTCATCGTTTAATTCTTGTTTATATGCTTCCAAAGTTGCATCCTTTTTAGCAATAATCTTGACATTTTCCTTAATAGTCTCATCAAGCATCAAGTTAACCTTTCAAGATCGACATTGACATCATTTTTTTCTTTGATTGCCTACACAAGATTGATTCGATTGACATAAAAGATTCCAATTATTCATCAAAGACTTGTAAGCTTCTTCTAAGCTTTCAAAACGAACATGTCAATCATTGTATGAATCTATTACTTTAGTCAACAAAGGAGGAAATGAGATAGAACTACCTTTCTTCATGGCCTTCATGATTACAAATCATACTCAAAATCCTTTCAAAGTATGTTTGAAGTCAAGCTCTGATACCAATTAAAAAATCACTTTGGTTTGCCTTTGTTGAAGTTGCCACTGAAACAAATATTGTATCATATAAAGTTGTTTTGCAAGTTAAACAAGGGAGTAAAAAAATAGCGAAAGATTAGAATTAATGTTGATGCAATTCGGGATTAAACAATCTTACCTTTACTAAGCCTTACTCAAAGAATGAATCCACTAAATAATTTTTTTTAGTATAATAGTTTATTTAAATCCAACCAACCCAACACTTACACAAATAATTACAGCCTCAATGTTGCCCAATTGTTTGCACTCATTCTCACCCAAATAATTTCACTTACAAGTATATTCTCTCCAATAAATACTTAAAGTAACAAAGTATTGAAAACCCAACTAAGTACACACTTGTTTTACAAGTATATTCCTCGAAAAGTACACACTTGAATAGTGTAAAATCCTACTTGAAAAGTACACACTCTATATAGTTTGTTGAAAATCAAAAGTATGTACTTTCCAAGAAATAAAAATATGTTAACTTTGATTTTCAATTTTTTTGATATAACAAACTTTATTATAAAATTCCTTAATCAAATTTGCATAAATTATTTTAATCTTATCCAAATATATTTTTAAGTGTTACAAACTCAAAAACAAATGTTCTAATGACTTAAGCTTTCTACAAAATTTTTTGAGAACCTCCAAGTTCTTTGAAATGTTTCAAAGCCATTTTTTAAGGTCTCAATCTTGTCTCGAGACAGACCAAAATTGAAGCTAAAATTGCCTCAAAAGGAACCTTGTCTTGACAAAAGTCACCTTGTCTCGAGACTAGCTAACATCGAAAAAAAATGTTTGCTTCAGGAGAGCCTTGTCTCACGACATACGATGAATTGTCTCGAGGCATAGGGCAAATTGTCTTTTCTAAAGTCATTTGTGTCTTGAGGCCTCTAGCTCCAATGGTCATATTTTGTTCTTCTTGTCTCGAGACACATTGCTGCAGGCTGCATTAAATGCTTGAAATAAATCCTTTCGACAGCTAGAAACTCCTTCTAACGGCTCCAAACCTCCAAAAATTAGTTAGAGGGTATATATTCAAGTCAAGAACAGTTAAAGACACAAGATAAGAACATCCAATCATATAAGTCAAGAGAAAAACATCAAGTTCTTTATTCCTTCATTTTCTCTTGTACATATCTCTTATGCTTATTGTTAGATCTTTTTATAATTCTCATTTCAATTCATTGAGAGTTAAACACTTGTAAACACACACTTTTGAGAGGCCTTTATTATTTACATCTTTTCTTGTACCTACAAGGACAAAATCTTAAGTAATTTGCAAAGGATTTTCGTTGAGCCACAAAAACTAGGAAGGGTTCTAGTTAAGCCATAAGAACAAGTGGGAAAGTTCTATCTTAGCCTTGTGAAAATGATAGGAATTGTAAATGTTATATCTTGTCGTTGAAAGGTAATAATTCAAGTATAGTGAATTGAAAAATCATATCTTGTCCTTGAAAGGTAATAATTCAAGTATAGTGAATTGAAAAATACTTGGTTAAGGTATACCAAGGTAGTTGAGGTAGGTAATTGGGGGCGAACCACTATGAATCGAATTATTCAAGCTTTTCTTCTCTTTCCTTATCATTTAGAAAAAGTTTGTAAAATTTTATAAAATACCAATTCACCCCTCTTGATATTTTCGGGCTTAACAATTTATAATTAATACAAGACCCATAATCAACTATAATTTTTTGTTGACTTTCTATATTTTGTTAGATATCATCTTATATAAAATATCTTAATTGTTGTTGAAATAATAAAATAAAGATTTGAGCTACTAAAATTTACAAGGTTATAATATGTTTCAAATTGAAGCCCTCTTTCCCTGTACCTATAATTTTGTGTAGCACACTAATTCTTATTGTTTTATTACATTATTTTACAATACTACAAGTGAAATATAGATGGAGTAGGAAATACACACACAAGCTACAAGAAAAAAAAAAAAAAGGGTTAGTTTCTCAAAAATAAAGTATAAAGTATTCACCACAATTTATTTTCTATTATAAAGGTATTAGATTTAGAATTTTTCCTTTGCATGGAATACCATGCATTTTTAACTTTTTAATTAGATTTTGGGAAGGACCATTATGAAATTAGAAAAAAGAAGTGAATGTGATGTTGATTGAAGATATTGCTAGTAGAAGATGATGCCAGAAGTTATGGGGATTTTTTCTAAAGAAGAAAAAAGAAAAAAGTGATAGCGAAAAAAAAGTAGAGAATTCAAAGTCATTAAAGGCTCGATCACATGGGAATAAATATGGGAATCTAAATTTTTGGTTAATTTCATTTTAGGTATGCTTATATTTATTAATTTAATTCCTCATTTCGTTTATCATAGCATACAATATATGTTGTAGCCTTTTGAAAAATGACAAATTAATAACATCACTACAGGAAAACAGACTTTTAGCGGCGTTTTTTTTTTGCCTTTAGCGGCGTTTTTAAGCGCCACTAATACTTTTAGCGGCGCTTTCCTAAGCGCCGCAAAAAACGTCACTATATGCAACGCCGCAAAAATTAGTGGCATTTTTTTAAAAAATGCCGCTAAAGACCATGACCTTTAGCGCGCTTTTTCGCAAACGCCGCTAAAGACCAGACTTTTAGCGGCGCTTTAAAAAACGCCGCTAAAAACCAGGAGTTTTAGTGGCGTTTTTAAAATGCCGCTAAAGACCATGACCTTTAGCGCACTTTTTCGCAAACGCCGCTAAAGACTATAACCTTTAGCGCGCTTTTTAGCAAACGCCGCTAAAGATCGTGACCTTTAGCGACGCTTTTTTCTGGCAAACGCCGCTAAAGACCATGCCCTTTAGCGCGCTTTTTCACAAACGCCGCTAAAAATCATAACCTTTAGCGACAATTTTCTCACAAACGCCGCTAAAAATAATAATCTTACAAAAATTATTTTATTTTAATTAAATAATATTTATTTCTATGTTAAATATTATATTATGTTTAATTTTTGAAATTTGAACTTTAAACTATATACATTTAAGGATAAATAAAAATATTAATTAAATTAAATTTTCCATTAAAATTTAAACTTCAAAACTAAATATAAAAATTAATGAATTTAAATTTAATACATAAACATTGATTCAATATGTAATTTAATACATAAAAAAACACACACACAGAGACACACAAAGTATTAGAATTTCTAAAACATAATTCATCTTGGTGAGAAAATAATGCCAAATCATCATCACATTTCATTAATCAAAGGAAAAAGACCGAGAAAAGAAAAAGAAACAATATACAACAGAGGGCTGGTTCAAGCTTTAGATGAAGCCAAAGTATTGCAAGCCAAACTATTGCATCCTCTTTCCTTCTCAACTCCTGCAAAATATAAAGTTAACATTCAGCACTACAAGGACAAATTAATCTAAGAGCAAAATGAATAGCAAAATCACCTTACATATGTTTCTTGCTTTTAGATCATATATATTTTAATCATATATAAGATAAGAACATCAAAAGAAGTCTATGATTTTAATCATTTTGTGACCAAAGAATGGATGTTGGGTAGAAAATATGATTTTAATCATTTTAAAATATATATTTTAATCATATACAAGCATTGAATTAATACACCGCAATTGGGGACGGAGGGCTTGAATTAATACCTAAAATAGACATGAGAAAAAGATGGTGATCACAAGAATATAGCACATAAACCCAATTTTTTCAAAATCTGATTGAATCGATCATTGTTACTCCTTATAACTTGCGTAAAAGTGCAGCAATTCCAATGAAATGATAATGCTAATAAGTACAATGTTACTTCAATGGAAGGTTTTTCATATTTCAAAATCGAGGTTCAATTGTTAACACCATTGAAATCTTTCATAAATTTGCTAGTGTGACATTTTTATAATAAAAGAAATAGTCACTCAAGAGACATGTAACAAAAAAAGTGTGTTATAGTGAACTTGAATTTAACAGAAAAATTTTAACCATGTCGATAATTGAACTTCAACTTTTAAATCTGAAAAGTAAAGGGACTAAATTCCAAATATGCAAAAAGTACAAAAGCCTACAAGGACCAATAGCATATTTTAACCTAAATAAAACACAAGTTTTTAGGAGTTATTGTGACAATTAAAATGGTCTAGGTCTAAACTCTCCGTAAGACAAATGGAGAAACAATGAAAGATCCACTGGATAATACTAGTGAAACATCCACAATCAATCTAAAGCTTGAAAAATGACCTAACTAATAAACATGCAAAATATTTATTGTTATTGTGATTTATTAACATCCTTAAATTAGCAAAAGTGACTAAAGACATTCATCATGCTGGTGGAGAAATGCCATACATTTGTGATATTGAAATCATTATTAATCATTAATAATGACATACAACTGAAAAATAACATTATTCCATACGAAAAAGCAAAAATGCCTAGTTGCATACCTCAACCACGAGCGGGTTTCATCATCTTTTAAAGAACATGCCAAACTTAACGAGTCAATGAGATCCTTGAGCCTCCCACCCTTGGGAACAGTAATGGTAAATGGCATGGGCAACATAATCCCATCAAGATTAAAAAAGCTGTCAAAGTCATCGTCCGCATAGTTGTTGAAGGTAATGGCGAGTGTTAGGTACATAAATGGATCAAATGTCACGAGAGACCTTCTTGCAAACAGGGCACACCAATGTTGACCCAGATCGACCCTAGAATAAAAGAAAATTTGAACATGATTTAGTTCACTTAAACAAGTTCAAGTCTTTGTAAAGGTAAAAAAACTCCACCTAGAACATAAAAGCGGATGAAGATCCACTTGCAACTTCAAACATTAATTATAATTAAAAGCGAAAACTCAAGTTATTTCAAAAAGCTAATAAACACCATTTGAGGAAGCTTTTAACTATAGAGAGAATTTAGCCAAAATATATTTTATATATATATATAGAAAGAGAGAGGGAATACTTGGAAATTTTATAATAGTATAAATTCCAAAATCGATTATAAGACACTTCAAACTCAAAGGACTCACTTGGAAGATGTCAACTATGATGGAAGCATTATGAGCCAAGTGATTTAGCCATGTTCATCAGCCACTTCTTCATCCGGGCGCCTCTCTGCATCCTTGGCTTCTATATATGGCTTGCATTTTACACGATTCAAATCTTCATGAAGGCCATCCAGCAGAAAAAGCAAGAAACTCCTAAGTCAACCATAAAACATAATTACTATTGGCAGGAAAAAGGAACCTTCACTTTTCAAAGAAAAAGTAAAAGTTGACCTACTCATTACATGGACAATGAGGTTGTTAGGGGTTGAACCCAAATCACAAGAACTAAAAGTCCGCACACAAGACATACTCATCCCTTTTTATTTACACAATATGTGAGGGGAAATTGGCAAAATTACATTTTAAATTATCAAGAAAGCATATTTTAGCTGTTGAACTATGAGGAGTTTCATAATTGAAACATTTTTTTCTCATGCCACAGTAGTAGTAAGCCATCATTAGCGAAAAAGCAAATGAGAAAACTGAAACCACAATTCTTTTAAGCAAGTAACTTTACTAACTTGTGAGTCGTGGCTGATTATATCCATCAAATTGGGGAGCAAACTTAGCAAGTTTAAACTTGAACATTCTTGGAGCCACCGGCATTGCACTGAGCCCATAGCTTTCTTAACACTCTCCAAATGCTAAAGAAAGTTCACCCTAAGCAAGCAACAGACAATTATGAGAAAGAAGTAAACAAAATCAAGAAAGAAAATTCTTGAATGAAAGATGCACTATCATACGTTCATTCCCGCAGGTTTTCATGATTTATATCTTTCTCATAGTCTCCAAGGCGATAATCAACAAGTCATGGAGTATGCACCAAACATCATCTTCAGCATGACCGCTCATGAAACAAGTATTTCCAAGATTTTGTAGTCTGCTAAGCCCAACACACCAATGCCCCTATAACCACTACCAGACAAAGTGATGTGTTGGTTAGCATTAATTGTGAGCTCAGTTTGTCACTATTCATATTCATCCTTACTCGACTCTTGCCAAAGCTATTTTCTCTGTCTTCATTGGTTCTCGCCAATCTCTCATCGATCTTGTTTGTGAAAACAAAAACCCATGAACATGCAATTCAAGAAGAACTGGATGTGAAAAGGGCATGAGGCAAAAACAAAAACAGAATAGAGAGAAAAGTTTATAACAGCTTCCAGAAATGAGAGATACACATAAAGCGAATTCTCTCGTAATATTGATTTCTCCTAAAATTTATTATCATCATGAATAGCCACGAAAAAGAAAGATGATCAATGATACGAAAGTCTTGAGAAATTACACAGCCAATGAAGATTCAAGTGACTTAACAATATTAGCCATGGACTTGTTAATGGTAGTCATCTTAGCTTGAGTATCAAGCCTAGCAACAACGGCATCGAGCCGCGAGGCAAGACGGAGGTAGTTCATCGCTCGTTGCGCTTTCGAATGGCGTTTCTCGGCGTGAGATACGAGCTCCGCCCATGTTACCTTTCTCGATCGCCTTCTTCACCTTCAATTTCTCGGATTTCGTCCTTCTCGCACTTCCTCGATCGGCGTTGCAACGATTTGGGCGTGAATTTCAGCTCCATGATCTGGTTCAAGAGCTTCTGGTGTTCCCCATGGCTGGATTCTTTGTTTGATCGAAGAGAATTAGGGTTGAAAATTTTTGGGATTTCAATCGAATTTGATTCGATGCTTTTATACTGGTTTTTGCTTTTTCTTTTATTTATGTTCAACGATAGTGAAGCGCAACGTTTAAGGCAAAGCGAAAAATCGGATAATATTTTTATAATTTTTATTTGGTATAACATAAATTTAATCCCTAAAACTTATTTTTTTTGCTACTTCGTCCATATATATATATATATTATCACTTGTATCCTCAAATTTTAAAATTTAATAAATTTGTTTCTAAATGAAAATTGGATTAAATTTAAAAATTTTAAAAAT
This sequence comes from Gossypium longicalyx, assembly GCA_025698465.1. Lineage (NCBI taxonomy): Eukaryota > Viridiplantae > Streptophyta > Magnoliopsida > Malvales > Malvaceae > Gossypium > Gossypium longicalyx. Next base: position 96,864,545 of record CM047000.1, read on the forward strand.
GTAGATAAAATTTTATCAATAATAAAATATACGCGGCCCACATCAATATCATTAAAATTTTAATATTTGTCAATTTTTCGTCTAAAAAATAATTAAAATTTGATTATTGCAAACTAAAGTAATATAAAGATAAAAGATTTAGGTGGGATTTAGATGGACGGTTGGGTGCGGTGCGGTGCATTTAGTTTTCTTTTTGTCTCACACTATAATATTTAATTTCATTGCTATCGCTGTTTTTATACTAACCGCAGATAAATATACTGCCCATTCAAAATAAACTGATCAAAATTACATCATAAAAAAATAAACGTTAAAATAAAATTTAACAATTTTATTTTATTATTAAAAATAACCATTAAATTATTTGATTTTAATTTAAACTTAAAATAACATATATAATAGATTTGATATATTTGAATTTTAATCTTTCATCATGAATCTACTGCAAAACTAAAGAATGAGTCAAATTGTCGGTTAAGTCATAACTCGATTGACATAAATATTATTATAAATGTAGGAGGACGTGGGTTCTAATGCGCTGAAGTGCGTTATACTCCTATTTATGGATTAATGAGGGACTATTGGTAGTTTTATACATTATATCAAAAAGATCAAATATTAATTAAAATACATTTTTTAAAATTTATAATTTTTTTAATAATTAATTCAATATTTTAAAATTAATATTATCTCTTTTACAATTATATAAGAAAATATTTAACATATAAATTAAAAAACAATTACTCATATACCAAAAATCTTTAAAATATAAACTAAACCCTAAAATCTTAATCCTTGATCCTTAGACCCTAAATCCTAAATCATAAAATATAAACTCTTAATCCTAGACCCCTAACCCTTAAACCATAATCCCTAAACCCATAATCCATAAAACTTAAAATAGTAACTCGTAAACCTTAAACCCTTAACCATATGCCATAAATCATAAACCTTAAACTATAATGATAATTAATTCAATATTTTAAAATTAATATTATCTCTTTTACAATTATATAAGAAAATATTTAACATATGATGTACATCAACATCCATGTGATGTTTTTTGGGGTTTAGTATTTTAGGGGTTATAGTTTAGGGTTTAAGATTTTTTAAGGTTTAAGAGTTTAGTGTTTTAAGGATTATAGATTAGTGTTTATGATTTTTGGGTGGGTTTAGGTTTTTAGGGGTTATATGACTTTTAGCGGCGTTTTACCGAAAGCGCCGCTAATTCTCTTATTTTTAGCGGCGTTTTACCAAAAGCGCCGCTATTGCTCTGGTTTTTAGCGGCGTTTTACCGAAAGCGCCGCTAATGCTCTGGTTTTTAGCGGCGTTTTCAGTAAAACGCCGCTAATGCTCTGGTTTTTAGCGGCGTTTTACTAAAAGCGCCGCTATTGCTATGTTTTTAGCGGCGTTTTAACAAAAAACGCCGCTATTGCTCTGTTTTTAGCGGCGTTTTTGGTAAAACGCCGCTATTGCTCTATGTTTTACAATTTTTGTGGCGTTTTTTGATAAAACGCCGCTAAAGCCCTGTTTTCCTGTAGTGCATGCATTCAACTCGTTAATATTATAATACAATATTTATAACCATGAAACTCTTGCAATCGTGCAATTTGAAATTGACAGCCAATATCCAATCATGTGTTTAATTTTTATTTATTTTGATATAAAATTAATATGATTTTACATTTTTTTTAAGTTAATATTTAACAATTATATTTAATTTTAATTATATTTTTCATGTATATAAAATTTTAAATTAATATTGATATTTTTACCGTATTAATTTAAAAATTGATGTCTCGTATAATTTTATAATATATATATATATGACCAAAAGTTTGACACGCTTTCTTCATATCCGATGATCCAAGTCATGGATAGGGTCTTCTTCTCATTCAATTTCTCTGTTTGTTTTTTAGGCCATCACTCTCATTCAATTTTTTTAAATATCAAATATTTTATTATTTATTTGATCATATCTACATATTTTTAATTACTTTCAGTTTTGTTTTTTTTTTTCTAACAAATAATTAATCATTTGTCCATGAACCTTTGGTTCTCACATAAAATAAATTCAAAGTATAAGAATACGTAAATTCGGTTAAAATTATACTGATGTTACGATAATGATATTATGATGCTAATTAAAAATAAAGAGTTCGCAGCATCGTCCATAATAAAAGGTGCATACGTGTTGACTTGGACTACACATAAGAGTGGGGGCAGAGGGTAGTGGGTTTGAAATTAGGGACATGAGATGTGTCCGAAATTTCAAGACTCGTCGGTTCTTAAATTAGACTTATAAGTCGAAGCCCCAGCACAATGAATCCTGGTTATATCTCAATTACAACAGTCCAAGTGGCTGCCCTCTTTTTTTTTTTTTTTTTTTTTTTTTTTTTTTTTTTTTTTTTTTTTTTATACTTTGAAAGATTTGAGGATAAATAATAAGACATTGGTCATACTACTTTTCACGTGTTTTAGAATTGGAATATGGTTGAAATTTAGACGCCGACAAAAAAGTTTTCAAATTTGGATTTATATAATGTTTTGTCAACATATAAACATACATCAACAATGATGAATCATGCTACCATGAACTAGAAAAAAAACAGTGGATCATACTATAATTTTATATTTAAAAAGCTTAATTATTTATAAAATTTATTTATTGATACACTGATAATATCTCAAATAGAGAATAAATGGCATTTAATTAGGGTTGGCCAAACAGGAAATTTGACTTGAGTCACCCCTGACTTGGGAGATTCTTGTCCTTATCTTCATGGTTCTGGACGGTCAACCAATCAAAATCTAAAAACTTTGAATCTTTAAGGAAATTAGCTTATGGGGTGTTTTTTTTCTTCAAAACGTTGTAGACAAGTTGCAAGACAAACGAGTAGAGGGAAACATATTGACTCCATTTTGCACTGTATTGTTGCATTAAAAATCTAAAATAAGAAAAATTGAAGGGGAGACAAATAAATGGATAGAGAATGTTCTCCGTGAGCTTCTAGATGTGTCCTTATTCATCTTAACATGTTTGATCACCAATTTAGAAGGTCACATTATCGTCACTGTAAGGATTCAAGATGTGATTTTGGCCCCAATGAACTTAAAACACATGACCTCACTTTTCTCCCATATATGAGCCCCTTTGTACATCAAAGAGACCATCCAACGCACACATTTAGAATCTTCTCCCTTCATCTCACTCACTCTCTTAAAATTTTCCTTGATCATCATCAAACACGACTCTCCGTCCCAGTGCAAGGTGATTCCACTCTTTCTTGTTGATTCCACTTATCAACAAAGAGTAACCATCATAATCACCAACGTCCATTCGTTCTTGTTGATTCCACTTGTTAACAATTTGGTGCGATCAATGTGGACAACAATGACCAATCTAGATTACAATGTTCTCCCAACAATGAGCATAACCCCCATAACAACCAACAGAATCCCCAAAGAGATATAGTTAGCCATGGCCAAACAAGCATAATGCAAGCTACTCAAGAGCATTTGCAAGCACAGTACAATCCTTACCAACAATATTATCAATACCTCCCACTATGGTATTACAATTACTAACCCCAAGGTTATACTAGTACCCCTCACTTGATCAAATCTCTCAAAAGCCCCAATTAGGGTCTAAAAAATTTACTGAAATGCAAGAGAAAATGAAGGCACTCGAAGAACAATTATCCTCCCACAAAAGAGATATGAGGAACAATAGAATTTTATCCTAGTTAGAAAGCTATAGGCAAATGGATATAAGGAATGAAAGAAATGAAAAGATCATTGAAAAATTAGGGGTAGCCAAAGAGGCCCAGAGGCAAAACCCCTAGGAGCAAGAGGATAAGACAACTCACTTCACCCACAAGCAGCAACGTGGTACTAGGAGTGCAACTAATCCTAAGGATAGCAACAGTAGTCAATAGTTCAATAAATATATAATTGAAGAGAAATGCATAAGTTAAGGAAGGAAATGCAAGATTGTAAGAAGTCAGAATCATCTGGCCTACTCAGAAAGTATACAAATGAACCCTAAGTGACTAAGGTACTCCGCTACCATGTTTCCCTGACATTCAAGTTCCTCAAGATGTTTTATATAGACATGGGGATCCCTAGGATTATTTGGCCTATTATACCAATCATATGAATCTTTTAGATGCTTTAGACTAAGTAAAGTGTAGGGCATTTTCGATGACCTTAAAAGATTTAGCACAAGCTTGGTATTTAGCACTTCCAAAACACTCTATCTCTAATTTTAAACAAATAGCGAACATGTTCATGAGCAGTTTTTTAGCCAACAAAGCTCTTCAGTAGTCACTAGCATACTTGATGTAAATCAAACAACAAGAAGATAAATCCTTGAGAGATTTTGTAAAAAGATTCAACTTTGAAACAATGACCACTAAAGATGTGCCAGAAGATTTTACAATTTGGGCCTTTATGTCAGATACTAATCATTAATTCCTAAAACATAATTTATTCAATAAACCACCTGTGAAGTTATCTTCCCTTTATGAGATGGCTTACAGATTCACCGAAAGCAATGAAATTCAAAGAATAAACACTTGTGTTCAATGGGACCCTCAATGAATCTTGAGGAACTTTAGTAACCCCAAATGAGGTAGGCCACCACTTGGAGATAGGCCTAGAAGAGACTTCTCGAATAAACCATACTCATGGGTGAAAAGCCCAATTTTAGCTAAATCAGAACAGTGGTTTCAGAATCGTAAATCTGAGGTTGTAAAATTATTTTAATATTATTTTTGGTGTTTATAGCATGTGAATATGTATGTGTGAAAATTTCGTAAGCTAATTTTATCGTTTAAGTGATTAATTTGAGAAAAGGACTTAATCACGTAAAATTCAAAAGTAGCATGCTATAGTTAAAAGTGCCCAATTGCTATGGTTTCTTACATGTGAGGTCCTTATGATGTGATTAGACCAAGGTTAATGGAATTTTTCATGAATGACCAACCATTATGTATTTTATTAATGTATTAATAAAGGTTATTTTTGTAATTGTAAACATTAAGTTCAATTAAACAAAATCAAAACAAAAGATGATCCATCCATTCATCTTTTCAACCAAAAATAGAAAGAAAATAAGGGATGGGAAGCTTTCATGTATTCAACACTTGTGTGGCTTAATTGAGGTATGTTTCGAGCTCGATTTTTGATGATTTCTACGTTTTTGTGATCGTTGCTTTGAGTATTAGCTAGCCTGTACCTTAATTTTTGAGTTTGTTAGCGATTTTGGAAAATTCCATTGATGTATCCATGAGTTTTATGATGTTTGATGATGAATTATGAAAGCTTGGTGTTTAATATACATGTTTTGTAAAGTGATTTTGAGTAAAAATGCATATTAGGGATTAAATTGAGAAAAGTATAAATTAGGGTTAAATAGTGAAATAAATGAAAAATATGGGCTGCTAGGGACCTATAGAGAATTCGGCTAAGCATGGGTCTTATTAAATTTTGTGTAATTTGTGTTTTTGTGAGATAGGGACTAAATTGAATAAATGTGGAACTTTTGGGGCTAAGGTGAAAAAATTCCCAAATATGTGTTTGTGGACTAAATTGAAAGATTATGTGATTAAATGAGTTGAATTTGATATAATATAGATCAAGAAAATAGGAACCCAGACTTAGATCGAGGCAAGAATAAAGTACTAAACTAATCGACTAGTTTTATCGTTTTTACGTTCGAGGTAAGTTTGTACGCAATAAAAATTATCACAATTATATTTTTAATGCTTTGATATTGCATAAATTGTATATACGAGACTATGGTAATGTTCGATGACAAATCGACTACATTTGGCACTTAGTGTGCGATTTGAGAAAGCTTCGGCTATATATATATATGTGTGTGGCACTTAGTGTGCGATTCGGAGTAGCTTCGGCTAAATATGGCACTTAGTGTGGGAGATCGAGATGCTTCGGCTATGTAATGCACTTAGTGTGCAAGATTATAGGCTATGCTTTGGCACTTAGTGTGCGAGATATTGAGTAGTCAATAGTATCACGAAGAAGTATGAGTTCGATATGAATTTGTACCGGTATGTACATAAAAAGCATGAAATTCAAATAGAAGAAGTCATGAGGTACATATAGCATAAGAACAAGGATGTGAAAGGTTTGTTAATAATCATGAGTTACATATTATTATGCTTAGATTGATGAATGATATATTTGGGATTAGATAAGTTTATATCATATGAACTTACTAAGCTTTTAAAGCTTACTTTGTTTGTTATTTCTATGTTTTATAGATTTTCGAAGCTAGCTCAGACATCGGGGATCATCAGAAACCATCATTGATGCGTAGTTGAGAGCACCAAAAATATCCTATTCCCTGTAAAATAGTAAAAATAACAGTAAAGGGGAAGTAGGGTCGAATCCTCAGAGACCGGATTGTACAAATGCTCGTTTCTTGAAATCCTGGACAATTTCTTGGCCAAGAAAACCTGCGTTCTTGAAAAATAAAAAAATAGAATTAAGAATTTCGATCTGGAAAAATAAAAACATAATTTAAAATGAATTGAAATTGCGAAATTAAATAAATGGCGGAAATTAAAATGAGGAATATAAAAATAAACAGAGTTTAGGGAAGAGAAAGTTTCTTATGTGGCGAGATTTCAGCCTCCAGTTGTCTCATTCCACCTTGGGTTCAATCGTTGGCTTTTAAGTAACCCTTCTCGAGCAGGATAAGCCAGTTATAGTGGAAGAGAATGCCTACGACCACCAGCTCCAAGGATTTAGACTTAAAATTGGACAGAGCCTGACTCTAGCCAATAATCGCTTTTGTGGGACTATCTTCTGCTAGATCATCACTTCCCAACGACGAATACCACGCCGTTTTGTCTCTTGGATTCGCTAACCTCTGACGCCGAAAGCCAACGAACCGACTGTGCAACCTTCTCAAAACATACAAAACGGTCGTTCCTTGCACAAGTTGAAAAGATCACCTATTAAGGGACATGGACGAAAGCGTCAGCCCCGTAATGCGAAGAAGTGATGAATACCTTGTTGAGAAGGCTAAGCGCAAATTCTAAGCCTCACGAACCTTTTTGGGGAATTTCGACAACCTTCGGCTAGATTGGTTTAGTAGCTCATGATTTTTTGGGAAAGAAATAAATAAAATAGATATGAGATTTTTATTGAAAAAAAGATGGAGAGAACAAAAGATAGAGTTTTTGAGAGAGGGAGTGATTACAGAAAAAGAGATGTCAAATATGTGCCACTCCATCCCCTATTTATAGTACTAGAAAACCTAGTCTATTCCTAATGAAATTCTAAAAGATAAATAATAAATAAATAAAGATAATTAGAGATAAATAAAGATAAATGAAATTAAATCTTAAAATTAAATCTAAATAAAAATTCTTAATAATTATCCTAATATAATTGAAATTAAAATAGAGTATTGTGCTATAAAATCTCTTCTTTTGCATTTTAGTCCTTGGGTCTTCCATGTTTGCATTTTTGGCACCACTTCTCTCTTTCTTTGCATGTTGGCCCATTATATCTTCAAATTCACACTTTTTACCTTTAAATTTCCTCTTGCCTCCAATTTAGTTCCTAAAAGATAAAAGACCACAAAATAATCCAAATTAGCAGGATCATACTCAAATTAATCATGCAATTAGCACATAAAATATGTCGTTCTAGAGTATTATCAATCATCACACTATCGACTACTTGTTGGTATTTTTAGAGCTTTTTATATATGGTATATGACTTGTATAGGCTAGTGTCATCTTGGTATGTTTTGAGTTATGGTATTAGCCATGAGATTTGGCTTGTAAATATTTGTATGTATGGTCATTTAGGTTGGCTTAAATTATGTGTTTGGCAATTGATATATGTGATGTATATAAGTTACCATGTGCTTTGACATGTTGGTCATGGTTGTTGATATGGCTAGGTGGTTGTTCATTTGATTAGTTATTAGTTGATGTATTAATATTTGAGGAATGGTATATTCGGTTTGATTTATAGTTGAATTGGTTGATGATAGATAGCATGACATGTGATCGAATTGGCATGTTTTGGCTGCCTATATATGTGTTGAAATGGTACCAAATTGGTTGCTATATGTGTATTAGAGAAGGGTGACAAATTGGCTTTGCAAATGGCCTATTTTTGTCCACATAGGCATGTGTCTTAGCCGTGTGCGACACACGGTCGTGTGTCCCCTAGGGTACCCTTTCGAATTAAGGTAGTATACCCTACAATTTTGATATGGCCTAGACACACGAGCATGTCTACCGGCCGTGTGTGGCACACGGGCTAGCACATGGGCGTGTGGTCGGCCGTGTGACCCAAGTCAGTAACCCCTCCAATTTTCCCACGGCCATGACACACGGGTGTGTCTTCGGCTATGTGATACAAGTCAGTATGTATGCCCTATTTTCACACGGCCTATGACATGGGCCTGTCTGGCCTCACACGGCCTGTTCACACGGGCGTGTGACCCTTAAATCAAAGAAAATTTTCTAAGTCTCCCAAAGTTTACAAATTTTATCAGGTTAGTCTCGAATCACTTCTAAGCATGTTTTAAGGTCTCGTAAAACCTTATAAGGGACAAAATGGATGAGATGAATGGATTTTAATTACGATTACACAAATGTACGATTAATGTTGTGGTTGATCAGTAATGCTTCATAACCCTATTCCGGCGACAGATACGGGTTAGGGGTGTTACAATGGGGGTAGCAAACTTACTGCCCTAGCTATTCACCTAGATATCAGAGAACTACTAGGGATGATAAACCTCACTAACTCCAGCAATGGCAACAACATAAAGCTCTGTATAATAAGTTCCATTCCTATCATGATCTTACAACTTCACCAACCCAAATTATTAGTCAAATTGAACATTAAGGGGTACTTGAACCCCCACTTTTCCACGACGATGCCATGTATTACCCTTGTAGTTAACACAAAATGAAAGGGCTCACTCTTATGTCACGAGTAGTAGATCAAATCCCGTAACGAATGTACAAAGATCATCCCATGAAGGTTAATTGATGAAACGGGGCTCATTCGACCCCCTTGAATAGGCCTAATTTATGGAACATGTGGAGAAGCCCATCTATGTAAAGCCTTGGTGGCCAAGTGAAGCACTTAAGGAAATTTAGGGCTACCATGATAAATAGGGAAACTAATATTAGAAGATGCATAATATGATAAGATGTGATTTTGTAATCTTAAATGATTTAGTCAATCTGTAACACCCCTTAACCCTAACCCATCGCCGGAACAGGGTTACGAGGCATTACCAAAATTAAACACTAATAACGAACAACACCGAGTCATAAATCTATATTTCAATTTAAAATTTCTCAAATTCCACCTTTAAGTCCCTAAAATGAACCTACGAGGTCCAAAATATACTTAGGAAGTGTTTTGGGATTAAACCTAGAACTTTGGAAACTTTTCCTTAAGAATAGGGACACAGGCCCGTGTGGCCTGGGACATGCCCGTGTGACTTGCTCGTGGGGCACCCATGGCCGTGGGCCCAGCTCGTGGGCAGATCTGTTTTGCTCACACGACCGTGGTACCAACCCGTAGGCAAATTTGACTTTGCCACATGGCCCGGGCACACGCCCATGTGGCTTAGCCGTGTAAAAACATAAATTTTCACCATTTTTGAGCTATTTTCACATACTAAATACACCTAATTCATGCCCAAAACATTTGTTTATAAATATTTATCAAATAACATTCATCAAACCTTTCAATTACATTACCTCTTAAGGATTATGCACCACATTTACATTCAAAATATAAAACATTTACAAGTGACAAACACCAAACCTAGTACAGGCCACATTTCTAAAAAATAGATGCATCACCAAAATTGAGTTGAGGTCAGGATTGACTCAGATGCTTGACTGAACTTCAACTTTACCTAACCCGCGCACGGGAAACAACCGTACGCTGAGTATTGGAAATACTCAGTGGTATTATCATAATTCAAATTATAACAACAATAAAATATCATAACATTCATAGATAATTAGCAAATCATACATACAAATCATACATATAAATTCATATCAAACTAACATATTTCCATTATATCATTTCTAATGATAGATCCAATAAATCATCAATGAGATTTCAAAAAAAACTCATGAACCTTTGATTCATCTCTTAATCGCATATAATTATTCAATTCACATTTCAAATATGAACACTTCATGAACCTTTGGTTCATGCCTTCAATCTCTTTACAAATTTCATCTCACATTCCATCTTACAATATTTCTTTCTCATTTCATTCAATAGCTCAATTAATAAAATTCATTTGATTTTATTATTTTACTTATTTTCCCCTATTAACATAACTCGGATTTTGGCGGATACACGGATCCAACCAAACACACCAAAATGGCGACCAACGCCTCATCGGATAGTTCGAAGCAAATAAGTGACGACTAACGTCTCATCGGCTAAGCCGAAGCAAAGTGGTGACCAACACCTCATCGAATCTATCCGAAGCAATAATGACACACCAAGTGTCTCATTGACTCGAGGTCGAAGTATCCTTGAACCTCTCCAATCCTATGACATGCCAACTATATCCACTAAGCCCGACTAGTTAATAAGGTATCTGATTACTTCCTCTATTTCAGTCAATTCACATCGATTGCACTTTGATCACATTTTCTCACGTATTCCTCAATTCAATCACACAATTCAATTTCACATACATATATTTATTCTTCAAATAAATCTAATTCACATTCAACTTAAATATCAATATTTACCTCACATTCAAATTCCATACACATATATTAAAATTAAACATTTTATAAAAATAAATAACTTGAATTATGATAATACAAACAGATATTTTTCTCGAGCTATTCCTCGATCACTTTTTCCTTTCCCTTCGTATTCGACGTCTCGGTTTCCTTGTTTGCTACGAAAATTAGCATAATTATAATTAATTAATAACACATACATTTTATATAAAATAATAACTTTTCATGCAACTTTTACCTAAATCCCAAATTTATCCTAACCATTTTCATCTTCTTCCTTTTTACAATTCACATTATTTTCTTATTCAATTTCCATCAAAACTTCAATATAACCATCAAATTTTCATCATTTCACCAAAATTTCAAACTTCTTTCAATTTATCCCATAAACTCAAAACTTATAGCCTAGTTTACAATTTAGTCCTCTAATTAATTCTAATAAATGATTCTATCAATTTAATCCATAATTTCATCATTTTCTCAACATAAACCCTTTTAAAAAATCTATTAATTTTCAATATTTCCACATAAACTCAAAAGTATTCAACTCTAAGACTTCAAAAACATCAAAATCACAAGAAAAGAGCTTAATTAAACTTACCAATTAAAACTTCAAGTATTAAAATCCTAACTTCTCCTTTTTCTTTTCTTTTCTTCTTTCTTTCCCCAATTTTCGTGACTTTCTTTGTAACTAGTCTATTCTCTTCTTTCTTTCTTTTTTTTTTCTTTTTTTATGATTTGTTTATTATTACTTTCATTTACTAAATTAATAATTAATAAAATATCTAATTAATAACAAATAAAGATAATATATGTGTATTTATACACACATGTACACATGTGTTAATCCCACACCATACATTTGTCATTATCTCAATTAATAGATAAAATATAATAATAATAATAAATAAATAAATAAATAAATAAATATCTTTTACTTAATTTATAAGTAAATATATATATAACATACATTTGTACTAATAATTTAAATACACATGTATTTATTCTCTATCTTACACATGTCACTAATTTGTTTTAATTACTAATTTAGTCCCTTGTCATTTTTCTCTATTTTATAATTAATATTTTACGCTCTATTCAATTTAGTCCTTTTTAATAATTACTTCTAATTAAATAAATTCACCAAATCAAAATCTAATTCAACCCATGACTAACTTCGTAAATATTTTTAATTAATATTTACGGACTCATTTTCCTAAGACGGAGGCTCTAAACTCACTTTTCCGTTGCCCGTGAAATATGGGTCATTACACAATCCCTTAAGATCTTACGTTCTTGAAACAAAGCCTTATGCTTAATGCATTACCTTCCAAACTTACAGACCCAATCAACACATCCTGCAATATCAACATTTTTATTATCATAGTAGTGTTTATTATGAAGAAACTTGAAATACCAACAAAAAAATAGAAAGTACTTCCCAATCAACACAACTAAAAAATATATGAACAAATCATGAAAAGAAACAATATTAGAAGTTAAATGAATTTCAAGTTATTTGGTTTTTCTAAGCAACCAATTCCTGACTATTCAAACATAATGTCTTTTGGGAGGAAGGTAATGACCTCGTGATAAGTGGTATCAGAGCGACCCTTAATATCCTGATTTTACGTTAAGCACTCAAAATAGTAGGGAAGGTAGGGTGGATCAACCGTAATGAAGGAGCTTGTGACAAGGGCTTCACAAGATATGGTGGGGGAGAATGTCATACCAAACGCTCTAAAGAAGTATACAAGGTGTATTAATCTCACCTTAGAAAGAAAAGAGAAGGTTATCGAGCATATAAGCGGGTTCACTACAAATCTTATCAGGTATGTCATTTGGGAATAAGGTAGTGGCCTTGTGACAAGATGCCAAAACATCTTACTAGCTGCATTGCACATATGATAACTACTATTTTTAATAATCCATTTACTGACCAAATTAGAACCAAATGAAAGAATATTATGGAAAGCCTTCCAATAGAAAATCTTTTTCTAAGATAATTATAACATTTGGATATGACATAAAAGGTCTTTGTAGTCTTATTTGACCACAACAACTTGGAACAAGAATCACCCCTCCACTTATGATCAATAAAGGTATAACCACTCTTTATGAAATAACATCCCAAGTCTTTTCCCAACCAAAAAACATAATCGTTGAGGGAGTTAGAAGAAGTTATTCGAAAAGTGACCTCCATACCCTTTGAACCTAAGACACTTTCCACTTTAGAAAAATTATAGAAGTTCTTCAAAGGTTCATAGAAATCTACAATAACCATATTCTTTATAATGTTAGAAGGAAATGACCAGCTTAAATAACCAAAAAGTCAATCTAGTTATCCTTCAGCAAACGAATATCTTTTCCATCCCCTAAGCTCTATGTGCAACTTGGAAGGAAATGGTCCCTAACTATAAGAAAACTCCTCCACATTAAAGAAGCGTTCAACAAGGCCTAATACAAAAAAGGAAAAACACCTTAGAAAGTAACAAGTCTATTGCTGCACAAATTGTGGTATACTAGGCTGTATAGGAACATATGTTAGTATATCTCATACCACACCTACACCTAGAGGTAGGTTGTGCCATATATGATTAGTATTTTGAATTAGGATATATTTTGATTTTATTTAAAACAAATCAATAACAAAATTTATTGGTAATCCTCAAACCATAATGTGAATATTCAAAATTAATAAAGGAATTTTGGTGACAAAGTTCTAGTTGATAATATGAGGACATGATGAGATAAGAATATGCAAGCATTATTGGGTAAGTGATAATTGAAGAAAATAGCCAATGTGATTGACGTAAAATTTTTTTGGTATTTTTTAAAGATTATTTGATGATATTGATTGTAATAAAACGAAGATAAACAAATACCACATTGGTAATAATTCAAATCACTTATTGATTATTTATGTTGATAATAAGTGGTGAGAAATCAACAAGTAATTTATATTATTAACTCATTTACCTCTTACTTAGAGTTGAAGCTTTGTAAGTCTATAAATATATAGTTTAGTCATGCGGTTGAGAGAGAGTTTACTGTGCAAAATTCAATTCATTTTTGAGGAATATTTTATTTACTTTGTATTTTTCTCCTTTGAGTGATTTTTTTTTTACTTTAAGTGTACTTGCGTAAGGCTAAAATTATCGAGGGTTAGGATAGATTGGACTTAAATAATTGCTTGTATCATAAGATTTATTAATGAAATTCTTCTCTTGATAAGGCCTTGTAGATATAAGTTAGGTCTAAACTATGTTAACAAACTTGCTCTATTAAAATTTTCCTTTCATTCTGTGTTTGTTAATTAGTATAAAATTAGGTGTATCTACATCTCTTAACAGTAGTTCAACATTTTCAAAACCTTTAACAAGTGACAAACAAACCTTTTTGATTTTTTTCAAGATTCTCCAAATCTATTTGGGAAGCATCACAAGATTTAACGAATGAAGGACATGAAAACTCATTATTCCATCATATTTAGAGAAGCACATCTTATCCCAGTAGATCCAGGCCATTTTAGATCTACCATTATTCTCACTCATTTAGAACTTATAACGATCCTCACAAAAGCTTTTAGGAAGGAGAAGGAGGTTCATAGTGTAAGATGAAATCGTCTAAATGATCATCTTAATAAGAATACTTTTTTCCACCATAGGACAGTAGTTTTCCTTGCCACCTTTGAGTTTTATCCTAGATCTGCTTTTTGAGATTACTCAGTACTCTAGATTTGTTTCTACCAATAGAGGCAAGAAGACCCAAATAGATACCAATCGAGTTACCCCACCCAATTAAATTCTTAATGTTTTTGTTTTACTACAGCAATATTTTAAGTTTGAAGGCATCCATGTTCAATTTACCAACCCGAGCCTTACAAAACAATGAAGAATAATCACTAGTAAACAAACCCACATTCTAGTAAACAAACCATCATGACTAGCCTTTTGAAGGAGTTTGAAAAGCCCTCTAACATAAAGATGAAGAGATAGGGTTTAATAAGGCAAACCTCGACTGGCTTTAAAAGAATCAAGGAATTGTCTTTTAGTCTTGATCAAATAGGTATCAAAAGAAACATAACTCCGAATCCAACCAATCCACAGAGAAGGGAAGCCTATCATTGTCATAATCAAAAAGAGATATTCCTAACCACTTGATCATAAGCTTTAGACATGTCCAATTTAAATGTAATCTCTCCATTGTGACCTCAAAACTAGTTGGCTCAAAACAAAGGCACTCTACACTGAATGAAGACACCCTATAAGCTATTTAGTAATGATATTCAATTGATGAAAAAACAAATCAAAATGATGGCAAGTAGCAAGTAGAAATGTGAAGTCAACACAAAATGTTAAATCTAATTAAAAAAGTTAATTTGGATTTAATTGATAATGAGTCAAAACAAAATTGATTATCTCCAACTCAACCCAACTCTATTCAACCAAACCAAACCAACTACAAAGAAGTCTTCTTGACCTATATCATGGCAGATTCCGAAGCACACGCTTACATGCATTGCTGCCTAAAGCAAAAAAGAAAAAGGTTTCCAAAAATATGATGCCATGCATGATATCATCACACTTTCATGAACCACATGCTCATTTTCATTTTATTTTATTTTTCTTGTAAAATTTTCTAAGGCCTATCCAACTTTGTCAAGTTCTTCCCATTAAATGTCCTTTCGTCTTTAGTATGAATTTCATTTGTTTTTTTTTTCTTGTCTTCTTTTTACTTTATTCTTATTATATTCTACAATATATATGTTTGGTTTATATCCTTCTATTGACTTCTTCTCTTTATATGTACATATATATATATATATATTTCTTCTTCCTAATCATATGTTTTAAGGATTAGAAGTAGAGCAATTTAGTTCCTGTTAATGTCAAAAATGAGTAATTAAAAATAATTAATTACCATGTTAATGTAAACATCGAGGACTATTTTTTTTCAATTAAATTTATGTATAATTGACAGAAGATATTAACGCCGTAATTAATTACCCTTAATTATCCACTTTTAAAATTACTCTTATTTTTTTGAGAATGAACAATTTTTTCAATATCGAAATTAAAATAAGCTATAGAAATCCTTTTACCAATTTTATATTGTTTTTGAATATACAGCCGAAATTGGGATATGAACTCGTCAAAGAGGGATGATAAGGTATTAGTTTGATGAGCACATGAAGTTCTACGTTTTTTTTTTCTTTTTTTTTTTGAATTATGATTTCGCATAAAGTCATGGAAACATAAATAAATAATAATGATAAGGAAGAAAAGAAAGTAAGAAATCTTTTCTATTTATGTTTAAAATATTTGTAAATTTTCAATTTAATTTATGTAATAGAAAATTTTAATTGATTAAAATAAAATGAGGGTTTAGGATTAGTTTATTTGATAAGCAAAATGTTCAATTTCTTAAATTTTTTAGAGAAAATTTTCATTAGAAGAAGTGAAAAGTGTATTTTTCCTCTAAGTTCTTGAATAAAATTTAAATTTTGGAGTCAATATTATTAAAAAAATGTTGCATAAAAAATGGATAAAAAAACATATAATTATTAAAAAAATTTAAAAAAAAAACTTAAATCCACCCAAATAAAAAAAAATCCAATGTGACGTTGCATAGAAAATGTTAGAGCCCAAATTCCATTCCCACTAAAGGAACTACTACTATATGTTAAAAAAAATGTTAAACCACCAAATTCCAAGCCCAATATAAACTCAAGTCTTTGAAATCAATGCTTACACGTACTCAAACATCTAAATTTATGAGTAAAATGTCGATTAAGTTTTAGTTTGATTAATATTATTATTGTTACTAATATAGTAGAATATAAGTTCGAGTGCACTAAAAACTTAAATTTTAAAAAAAAAATACAACTTTTAAATTTCTTTGAAAGTTTCACATACTTATAATTTTTAATTTTTTATAATTTTCAAAAATTGATTGTTATTTTTTAAGTTTTTATAGTTTTCTTAGTTTCATATTTTTGGGATTTTCTTTTGAAAATTTTAGGATTTTTTAATTTTTAAAATAAATAATATACAAGTTTAAAAATGATATTAAAAAAAGTACATAATTTTTGGTACAAGTGTTGAATGTAAATTGTAAAAATAAAAGAGATTGTATTTTTAATGAAGAAATTGGAATTTGAAGCATTAAAGGAATATTAAAATATTAATTTTATGAACCGTAAAAATCGAAACGGTTGAAAGTTTGGTTTTAGAAAATTTGAAATCCGCGAACAGTTATGTGGGTAAAATTCAGTTTAGATTTCATTAAAACAAAAGAGAAAAAAAAAACCAAATTTTCTCAGGAAACAAACAAAACAATAAATAAAAAAGAAAAAAAAAACAAACAATTACGACCATTTCTTCTTAAGACCAACAAGAAATTTAAAAAAAAAAAAGAAAAAAGAATGAAACCCCATTTTAGGACCTCCAATAATATTCCAAACAGGAAGTCCTAGAGAGAGAGAGTGAAAGGAAAGAACTTTCAGGAATTTTCTCTCTCTAGAACTCGCCTTTCTGTGTTTGTTTCCCTAGAAAAAAAAACCCAAAATTTCCCCCAATTCAAGGTAAGTTTCTCTTTCGTTTTATTGTTCGAGATTCATTTCTGGGTTCATTATTTAGATGATTTATAGCCTTAAAATTTATTATAATTTTTGCAGATTTGTGTTTTCTTCTTCAAATTGAATCCGAATCTTTTATAAAATTTCTCTTTTTGGGTTTTCAAGTGATGTCTTTATTGCCAAAGAGCGATTCAATTCATATCCGTGAGGTATGGGATGATAACGTTGAGGAAGAATTTGCTTTGATTCGTGAAATAGTTGATGATTATCCTTATGTTGCCATGGATACTGAATTCCCAGGCATTGTATTACGTCCCGTAGGTTATTTCAAAAGCAGTTATGATTATCACTATCAAACTTTGAAAGACAATGTTGACATGTTAAAACTTGTTCAATTAGGTCTTACTTTCTCAGATGAGAAAGGGAACTTACCTACATGTGGAACTGATAAATACTGCATTTGGCAATTCAATTTCCGCGAATTTAACGTCAACGAAGACGTGTTCGCTAACGATTCTATTGAGCTTTTAAGACAAAGTGGGATTGATTTCAAGAAAAACAATGAAAAGGGTATTGATGCAATGAGATTTGGTGAACTTTTAATGTCATCAGGGATTGTTTTGAATGATAATGTGCATTGGGTTACTTTCCATAGTGGTTATGATTTCGGGTATTTGCTTAAGCTCTTAACTTGCCAGAATTTGCCAGATACACAAGTTGGATTCTTTAGTTTGATAAACATTTACTTTCCCACTTTGTATGATATCAAACATTTGATGAAGTATTGCAATAGTTTGCACGGTGGATTGAATAAGCTCGCGGAGTTATTGGAAGTGGAAAGAGTTGGGATTTGTCATCAAGCAGGTTCGGATAGTTTGCTCACAGCTTGTACATTCAGGAAACTGAAAGAGAATTTCTTTAGTGGTTCGTTGGAAAAGTATTCCGGTGTGTTATATGGTTTAGGTGTTGAGAATGGACAGAGTACGTATTGATAATGAGAAAAAAAGTAATAGAAACCAAAGAAAAAAGATTTTGTTTGTCGGTACGAGTGTGTGCGACATATCCCCGCACTTCAATGTACGCTTTGGGCAAACGATTTTCGTAATTTTTATCAATATTTCTTATGTTTATTGTTCTCTTTGATTCTCTCTTTTACTGCATCATAGATTCTTTTTGTGGTATATATACATGTTAGTGGTGCATCACATGATGGAATATAATCTTGATGATAGCAATACTTGTTCTAGCTAAGAATGTGTTTTTGCCATCTTCTGTGAGCAGCTTTTGAAAACAGTGCATTTCTTTTGAGGCTGCTAATGCTTGATGTCCATTACAAAAGTGTTAGAATCGGGAGTCGGATTTTATTTTGTCTCTACTCAAGAAATGGGTAAATTAGTCTTTGTATATTAGATCAAAGAGCAAAGTGTCTGTTAAAACTTTCATCCATTTTTACTGGTAAAAATTGATCCCTGTATGTCAGAATGTGGTACATGTGGGTGCTATCAATCAAGCTAATTTTTAACAGTAGAAATGGATCTAATTTTTAATAGAAAGGATTAGTTTGGTCTTTAATCTAATATACAATGGCTAATTTGTCCATTTTTTTAGTAAATGGAGCAAAATGCAATCTGAATCCTAGTATAGGGCCTCCATAGTACTTTTACTGTTAGAATGTTTCCATCCAAATCTTTTAAGTTCCCTGCATTTAGATTACATGTTTGCATAAGCTTTCCCTTATATGTCCTTTATCCCTGTTCTTCCACCTTTTTTCTTGTGTATCTGTTCTATGTTAGTGGATATTGGCCAACATTGCATGGACCTGAATGCCCATTTTCCATTGATTGTCAATCTTTTCAGGTACTTTATATATGTATATATATATATATATATAGCTTCTGTCCATAAAGAATTAGATGACAATGATATGATGAATTTAAGCTACAATCACAGCAAGTAAACCATAAGCCACATTTCGGTGATGGCATATGTTATCTCTCTTTGAATTTCATAGGTTTCTTGATATTTACTTGCTTTTCAGGTATAAATATTGTTCGGACTCTTTAAATTTTTATTTTTTTTTGAAGTATCTGTGTTGGAAGTATATGAATTTTAATGATACTTAAAATAGATGGGAATTTTTAGAAAAATCTCTTTTTCTGATACATGTCTTTATTCGAAAGAAACTCATACCCGAATTCAAGTAATCAATTAATTTAGTAGGTTATCTCTTCCTCAAGGGAATAGATTCTTTCATAGCTTAGAAACCCAATCTTGAGTTGGTCTATAACATATTAACTGACACTAACTTTTGATGGTTTAAAGTGATTCAATTTTTAAAAAGAAGAGTTGAGTTTGGGATGTACTAAAATATTAAATTATATATATATATATTGTGAATTATAAGAGAAGGGTAAAGTTCTAATAGTAATGTGATTAGGGTAACTTAAATCCAAACTACATTTTGGGCAGTGAATATTCTGACCATTAAGACAATACATCTAAATCAATAACTCACCAAATGAATTATTTTAACCAAAAACTAATCCTAAATCAAATTGTTGGTTAAGTGGTTATTGAATGTAATGAAAGAAAAAGAAAATATTATAATAATTCTATTAAAACTCACTTTGAACCACTAAATTATGATATATTTAAGATGTAGATGAAAATTAAAATTATAGAATAAATATTTTTATAAAATTAATATAAATTAATAAATAAATGTTTTTATTTTAAATGGTAAAATAAACATATTAAAAATTATAATATTTTAAGTTCAAATATCATTATGCGTATATTTTTTTAATGTAAAATATATATATATATATATATATATATATATAAACAAAATACACCCTCAAAATAATTATATATTAATGACATTTAGTGATTATCCAACAGCATTGATACTCAAATTTTTGGTTTTATTATTGTACAATTTGAAACTCATTCAACTTAGCAAAATAAAATAAAATAAAATAAAAGGATACAATATTTGATAAGAAATTGATGAATGAATGGAGTAGAAAAAAGTCAACCCTATAATTGCAATTCAAGCAAAATTCACATACCAAATTGAATACTAAATTTAAATTCAAGTTTTAAATGGTATTTTAGCACTATAATAATATCAAGGCTAAATTTTGGCATTAGTCTCTATACTTTTGTGAAAATTGTGGATTTAGTCTTTATATTTTAATTTGGTCATTTTTAGTCCTTGTACTTTTCAAATTTTAAAATTTCAGTTTTCACCAAAGGATAATTGTTAAATTTATTAAGTTATGCTATTTTCAGAATTTGATACGGCAAACATATTATCATATGTATAATGCTATGTCAACTTGTTACTTTCGCATATTTCTCACAAAAAAATCCAGTCAATGGATTAACGGCCATCATTTATATCAATATTAGAGTTTTAAAATTCAAAAAAATATAGGGGCTTAAAATGATTCAATTGGAGAATAGTGACTAAATTTACAACTGTATATATAATACATGTCTAGTAATTGAATTTAATTAAACAGAACGGTTATTATTTGGGGCCAAACTAAAATTTTAAAATTCAAAAATTACAGGGACTAAAATTAATCAAATATAAGGACTAAATTTATAAATTTTGCAAAGTACAGGGACTAATAGAAAAATTTAACCTAATATAAATCTTTGAACCTAATTGCCGTTGGGATTGGGTTCCGAGAGCAGACGATCTATCCCTGTCCCCAAGCAACCCTTCAACCTACGGCCTTCTTCAAAACGAAGCGTTTTAGTCCTTCAAATATTTTTTTTATTATTTTTCCTTTTAATTTTTTTTACTATATATATATATATTTGTTTATACATATCAAATCAAAATAGTTGAAAAACTCGTAAGTAAATAAATAAATAAATAAATAAATAGAATCCTCCAAATATTAAAAAAAGAGAAGAAATTTCGAAGGCTTTGAAAGAAAAAAATCGAACGAAGAAGAAGAAGAATTTGTTAAGCGATCGATCTGTGGATTACGATGGAAGTGCCTGTCTCATGGGATGCTCTACGCAAACAGGTGTGTTTTAATTCTGTTTGATTAGAAAAAATATAGAAATTTTGGCATCAAAAAAACCTAGAGTTATATAATTCTAATTAAATTTGATGGTGTGAATTGTTGAGGAAGTTTAGGTTTCTTTATTTGGTATTTTTAGAAATTTTCAATGAAGTAAACGAATTTTTGTTTTGTTTTTGTTTTATCAGATCTTTTTTTTGTTTTTGTTTTATCAGATCTTCAGAATTTCTTCATTTTTTTTTGAAGTAGTTGAGTTTTCTTATTGGAATTTGTTCAAATGAAATTGAAATCTGGAAATTCAATATACTGAACCTGTTTTTTTCCCCCCTATTTGGGTAATTTTATGGGGGAAACAACTATGGATTATGGATTTGTTGCTTGTAGAGAAAAATTAAAACTTTTTGTTAATTTCGAACACTGGATCTGTTTATACTAATTAAAGATTTAGCTAAGATTTACTGTTTTACTAAAACTTGTTGCACTTTTTGTTTGTTCATTTAATTTTGAGAGATCTGTGGGCCGTGGGGGTATAATTCTCCTAATATATGAAAAAGCTTAGAAAAAATGAGCATAGTTGTGTTAAACACATACTCATATCTGACACCAGTTAACATAGGTTTCATGTGTTTCTGTTTTGTCTTTACTTCACATATTTTTTGCCCTAAATGAATGGTCCGGTTTATGGTGTCTGTGAATCTAGTTTCATCTCTAATTACAAAGAGATCAAGGTCTTTTTTTAAAAATTTATCTTTTCTGCTGAGAATGGGAATTTACGTGTGAGGAGGAAATGCTGGAAGTTTCCTATAGCAATTGATGAAGACGAATTTTGTATTTCTTTGTTAAAATATTTACTTTATCTTCTGGATTTTCTGTGTGGTTGATAGTGCAATATAATAAAACGAAATCCAATTTAACCTTGTGTCAATTTACTTGCTGGCAACTAGAATTCGAGGTATTAATGATGTCATTCAATTAAATATGATGATATCAGTGTTCGATTAGTTTGCTATCTTAACTGGTGTAGATGAGACTGATGGCTGATAAGAGTTAATTGATTGCCTTCCCTGAATAAGGTAAATGGGATTCTATCAAAAATATAAATGGATGACTTTTCTGTGTAAGTCCATATTTTGATGTAGAGTTCCATTTGAAATTTGATGGTGGGTGTGAAGGCTTGCCAGAATATCATTAGGTTCCTAGTCTGCAAGGATATTTCAAAATTGAAAATTGTTATCTTTCTTTAAGAATTTGAACTGTGTCAAAATTTAAAGGAACCATATATGTAGCTGTTATTTCTCCTCTAACTTGCTGACTGAATTTGATTTTAGACTGAAATTGCTTGAGTGGTTGTCCCGCATAAAATCACATACCTTCCTTATTGGTTGAGGATAAGCCTTCTTGTTGTAAATTGTAATAGATTTCTTTTAAAAAGTTCTATAAGGAGAAAATGAACTGTAATGTTTCATTTCCTGCATTATCTAATTAACTGGGTTATGAATTTTGTAAGTTTTAGTTGCCATGCGTAGCATCAGTGCATTACCATTCTAGCTTATATAACTGGTTCAACAATCAACCTTACATTAGACAAGGTACAATACGCATCCTGATAATCTTTTTAGGTTAAGACTGGAAGAGTATGATTTGAGTCACCAATATCAAAATATTGTTGAAAGAGGTGCTTCATTATTTTCCTCGCGGAATATTTCATTTAGATTTTCAAATTCTAGTGGCAATTAATTTGACATCCTTAAATTTATGGCATTGAGATTATGCCATTGAAATGACCTTTGGCGTTAAGAACCTTTTATTTGCCAGAAGGACATTGAATATATCTTGAAATGGTAATAGTCGTATAATGAATGACTTTGTGTACTGTTATTGCAGGCAAGGAAACTCGAAGCTCAGTTGGATGAGCAAATGAATTCATATCGTAAGTTGGTCTCCAGTAAGGCTTCGACCAAAAATGACTCGGAAGAGAATGATATTGAATCTGGTATCGACCGACTACTAAAACAGCTACAACAAGTAAATATGAAAATGCAAGACTGGGTCTCATCTGGTGGATCTGAAATGGTTTCTCATACCTTGACTAGGCATCAGGAAATTCTTCAAGATCTTACTCAGGTATTGTGGTTCATAAAATATTTTTTATTTATCTGTCTGCCCGACAATTTTCATTCTTTGCTTTTTCATTTTTGTCCCTGTATCACAAGCTTTTCTTCTCCCGTCCTTCAATTTAAAGTTAAAATAAAAGTGACTTTATGTCTCCCAATCTGTTTGTAACTGATAATAAAAGAAAACACGAGATTAAGAGCCTTTACAGTGAATGCTAGATGTAACATATCTTCTTATCCTGCAAATATACCAAATATACTTTGTTTCTACAACCATTTTCTACCCTGCATACTAGTTTAGTTCAGCATCTTCATGTGTCTGTAGACACTTGCAGGCTTGTAGCTTTCTATATGCACCTTTTTGAACCTCCAAATATACATTCCTTTACTATGAAAACATTAACAGGAGATACTAGATTGAACTGTGCAGAAACTAACCTGATATTAGACCTGATTGAAGTGCAGGAGTTCTATCGTCTTCGCTCTAGCCTTAGAGCTAAACAAGAACACGCTTCTCTACTGGAGGATTTTAGGGAATTTGATCGGACTAGATTAGACTTGGAAGAAGGTGTTGGTTCCACAGAACAGGCTCTACTTAAGGAGCATGCGGCTATCAGTCGAAATACAGGACATGTATGTAAGATAAATCGTAGTTAACGATATATTGTGAGTATGACAATATTACTTTATTCCTTCTACAGAAATGCCTTAAATGTGAGTTAATGATGGGAACTTAGATTTTAATAATTAATTAGTTATGAGATTGAGGAGAGACAAATAGAGCAAACCAATAAAAACAACTCTGAAATTAATTGTGGCTTTTTAGAATGCATTCCTGTCATCTTCTCATTTGTTATACCTCCATCCCATTTACGTCATTTTAAGATCTAAAAGAATGGTTTACAGTTGGTTACCAGTCTGAAAATGTTAGCTTAGCAACATCCGCACAATTTATGTCAAAAAATCTTTTGAGAATTTGATATTTGCTCTTTATAGTTTCTATTTTGCAGGTGTTTTCTCATTCAATTAATTAGAGGATTTCAACATTTGGGATCTTGACATGACAATTATAGTTTATGACTTATGGAGTATTTGATTTTGTTCAAGAATATTCAAAGATGTTGATATACCTTGACCCTTAAAAAGTGATGAAAAATAAGAGCTGGGATAAACTTGTTAATTTCCTATTATAGAGGCTAATTAAGCTTCAAATTCTTAACTTAGTTCTCTTTGACTGTCGGAATAATTCTTAGTTTTAGCAAGCAACTACGCATATTCTAATTCAAGTGCCCTTCCTTTGTTTTCTTTTGACAATAGTGATCAGAACTGCTGTGTTACGTGTCTTAGTCACCTGTTTCTTTTTCTATCTGTCTAAATTATTTTTATAAGTTTTCTGGTGAGATATGTAAATTAATTGAAGTTTTCTTACCAGCTTGATTGATTTCCAATATATATATATCCAATTTATATGGTACAAGTTGGTAGTCTTGCTGTTACTTCTACCCATTTTTAGTAGTGTATGCTTCCATTAGAAACATCTTTGATAAAACTTCATTGTTTTGCGTATTTTTCACCTGTCTAAAGAAGAAAAACATTCATTATTGTTGGGGTTTGCAGATGTATAAGCTAGACTACTCTTTTGACTTCCTGTTTGCTGATTTTGTCTCTTGTACGGATTGTTTTCTTAACCAGCCATATTTTGGATAGTTTCTCTTTTAAATTAGATGATAGTGGATCTTGTTGAAAAAAATCAAGAACTTTATTAACTATCAATCACTTTTAGTTCATTTAAGTTGCCAACTGAATGCTGGTTTTGCAGATGGATAATGTTATTTCACAAGCTCAAGCAACTCTTGGTGCACTTGTCCTTCAACGTTCTACTTTTGGGGGGATTAATTCAAAGCTCAGCAATGTTAGCAGCCGCCTACCAACGGTATGAATGCTTACCAATGTTGCTAGTAATGTTTCAAGTTTCATGCAGTTATGAAGTACTCTAACAACCTAAGGTTTAGGCGACTCACATGCTATTTTTCTATTATTTTTTCCACACTGTTTGAAATCTCTGCAAGAAATTATCATAAATGATTAAATATACTACTAGTTTATGCAATGTGTGGGAACATGTACTTGAAGATTTGAATTTCATTTACTATAAAAACAATAAATGCATACATTATGCAAAAATTAGTTGAGATTCAATAATTTTTATATATTTGAAAGGTAAAAGGATGAATTTCAAATTCACTACTAAATTTACATTTATATATGTTTTATCATTCAATTTACACTATTTTTGGAATCCAAATCCATCTTTTGAAATCCAAGTTCCCCAACATTATGTTGGTGAATTTGAGAAATTCATTTTGACTGCATATATAGTTTCTGGGACAGTTTAACCTTTTACCCAAAGCTTTCTTTCTAACATCTTTGTGACTGGTGTTCAACTGGTTTGTCATGTTTTAACGTCTACACCATGATGTTGTACTTTGCAGGTAAATCAGATTCTGTCTGCAATAAAGAGGAAAAAGTCTATGGATACCATCATTCTCTCTCTGGTTGCATCTGTATGCACATTTCTTATCTTCATCTACTGGTTGAGCAAGTGACAATGTATGTATGCATGTATGTTATGTTGCTGGCCAATGATTGGTGAAACAGGATCCATTCGAGGTGTATGGTGCTAAGAAGGGTTGTTATCTTATGTTGTGTAAGTTGATATTGACATTTCTAGTGGGCACACTGCATCTTGCCTTCACTATGGGTTTCCCAGTATAGGTAAATTTCAACATTCAGATATGCTTTATTATTTCGTTTTTTGGGTATCATCCATGTTAAACGAGTAAAGCTACAAATAAAAGAGTGTTTCATTTCATTGCTTTTGTCTATAGCTCTAACCATGTTTTGAGTTTTTCTTCTTGATGTGGCTTTATTTACATGTGTCACAATTTCTTTCTTTTTT
The DNA here is from genome assembly GCA_025698465.1 of Gossypium longicalyx. Taxonomy (NCBI): domain Eukaryota; kingdom Viridiplantae; phylum Streptophyta; class Magnoliopsida; order Malvales; family Malvaceae; genus Gossypium; species Gossypium longicalyx. The sequence goes on from CM047000.1 coordinate 96,891,031, forward strand.
TTTTTTTTTTTTTTTTTTTTTTTTTTTACTATCATTTGCCACATAGGAGGGGCCAACGGGTTCAAACAAAAAAATGGCATATCCATTGGGTGCCAAACTGAAAATTGTTCAACTATAAAATAGGTTTGGGACATATCTTGAAGGTTCAAATGTATGTAACTTTTGGGACATACACAAACGTTAATTTTGAGGACAGAATTGGACAAGGATATATATCTTAATACCATCTGTTAAACAAAGCCATGTTACAATCTTATATCTGTTACTATGTTTATAGCGTTTGGGAAGAAATTACTGTTGGCTATTGGTTTCCAGCAAAACAGACAAGAATGATTCATTTCCACCTTTGCTTTGCTTGCATTGAGTATTCATTCTTACTTTCCTTTCCTTTCTTCTCAATTCAATAATACGTTTTGGTGACATGTTGATGCAACTAAAACTTATATACCATTATTTGAGCAGTAAGAGTTTTGATGTTAAATGTTTAAAAATAAATAAATATTGTGGGAGGTTTCCATGTTTGAGGTTATGTCCTTGACAAAAAAAATTAAGATCAGTTATGGGCCTTGAAACTACTTTTTTTTTTTTTTTTAAATTATAAGTGTTTTCATCTGTTTTGAGGTTATGACTTTTGAATTTAAGGTTACTTAACAAAGAAAAAGAAAAAAAAAAGAAAGACATTCTAATTTTGCAAAACATTTTCAATCATTAAATTAAAGGAAAAGTATATTTAATCCATGTCTTTCTCACGGTTGTAATAATGATTATGAAGTTTGAATCCACAGTTTTTTTATAATCATAGATGTCTTTGTCTGTTTTATGGTCTAAAACTAATTCTATTCATATTATGGTAGTATTTAGATGAATTCTTTATTATGGTGATATTTAGATGAATTCTTTCTAATAATGAGGATTGTTAAAATTTATTTTAATCCAAATACAAAAAAGTTTTATGCACTTTTCCAATCACCTATTGGTATTTTATTTACATGTCTACTCATAAAATAAGTGTTGTTTTTTCCCGATATTACAGTTTTACATTATGCATTGAAGTTAGCTGTTGGTCGAGAAAATCACCTTGAAAGTATATTAAATACCAATGTCTTAATCAAGGGGGAAAAAAATAAAATCAGCACCAAGAACACCAAGAACATCAAAAACTTGTTAAAAACAAAAGAGATTTATGTGAGATGGTAAGAAAAGTACGAATCATAGTTTTTCATTTTTTAAATCATTTCATAATTTTTTACTATTTTTAAATTTATTTATAATTTTTAAAAAAAATTATGTTGGAATGAATTTGTACAAATTATCAGTCTAGATGGAAATAAATTTGGATGTTCATTTGTCCAAGTTTGACGTCTAGATTAATTCTAGACTTGAATTTTAATTTTTTAATATATTTTTTTCAATTTTCAATTTTTATTGACATGGTTGTCCATGTCAGCAATGGTTGATGATTTGGATTACCATGTCAACATTACGACAGTTGACTCAACGGTTGTTAACAACAACATCAACACAATAATGATTAATGATTAAAATTTTTAGTTAAAGAATTTAATTGATATGTTTTTAATATTTGAGGGTTTTCTTAAAAAAAAGTTAAATTATTATTTTTTAAATGCTGAAAGGTTTTTTCTTTTACCTATGTTTTCTAAAAAAAAAAAAATACGGCAATCCAAAGTTGGATTGAACAGATTTTAATATATATATATATATATATATATATAAATAAAAGATGAATATGTAACTGAGTATTAGTATATGTATCTGAGTAATACAGATCCACTTTAATGATCAGTAATAGAAGGATGCCATAACTGCTGCATGCTTTAAGTAGAAAATAACATTTGTTTCCTTTTATCTGGCCATGAACCATATGCTTGATTCAGATGTAACATTTGTGTTGAAAAAAGCACACACCCTTTCACGTGTGATGTGGGGAAGTTTTCAAACCCAAACACTCCCCATTTATAATATAAATATATGGTGATAGGGGCTCCTTTTAAAGAAAAAAGGGAACTAGGATAGCAAGTTTGTATGGTAGGGGTTTTTAAAAAAAAAATTAAAAATAGATAATAATGGTTAGAAACTTTGACTGTCCAACTTTATGTTATAATATTAGTTTTGATAAACTTTTGCAGACGATTTTAACTTGTAATATTTTAAATGGTATGTTTAAATGTGGAGTTAGAACTTTTGCAAAACAACTTTATTGAAAAACTTGTTACAACTTTAGTTTCAATAGCAACTTCAACAAAGGTCTATGTTGGTAGGGCCCCGAGACATGTTTTCACGTATTCTGAGTAAGGTTTATATGAAGACCTGAAAGAAAGGTAATTCTATCTTACGCCCACCTTCATTGATTGAGGTGACAGATTTAGACAGTAACAATGGTGTTCCTTTTGAAAGCCTAGAAGAAACTTATGAATCTTTTATGGATAATTGGAATTTGTTATGTAAATTGAATCAAGCATTGGATGACAAAATTGTGGGACTCAAAGGTGAAAATATAAAGCTTGTAGAGGCAATCAAAGAAAAGATGATGTGATTGTGAATCTTAAGAAGGCTAACATGATGTTTGACGAGACTATCAAGAAAAAATATGAGATTATTGTTAAAAATAATGCAGCTTTGAAAGCAAATGAGCAAGAGTTAAATGATACCAAAGTTATTCTTAAGAAATATGGAAACCAAAGTGAGAAATTTGACGAGATCTTAGCTTCTAGAAGATTCAAACTTGACCACAATGAACTTAGTTGCACCGGCAAGAAACCCATATCTCTTACAGTTTTTGTTAAATCTAAATAGATGGCTTCTACTATCAGCAAATGATAGAAACTCACATAAAGAAACAAATAATTTTCTTATCTTAATTAGCACAAGTCATTAGGACCCTTTTATACAGCATTGAGTAGTAACTACCATAACAGAGTAATAACTACCTAGCTAACAACCAATTGACTTCATCTAATTACTAACAGACTAATTGACTTGACAAACCAACTAACTGCTAGTTGTTATCTAACATCCTCCCTACTTTCTTTTTCAAAATCAGTAAGAGCTATAAGACTTAATTGATCTCTAAAGCATTGAAAGCTCCTAGCAGACAAAGGCTTAGTAAGAATGTCTGCAACCTGATCACTCCCTAATACAACGTTAACCTGTAGTTGACCACGCAACACTCTACCATGAACAAAGTGCAAGTCAATCTCAATATGCTTGGCTCTAGCATGAAGAACTAGATTTGCTGCAAGTGAGACAACACTCATATGATCACACCAAATTGTTGGCACTCCAATAGACATAACTCCAATTGTTGTAAGCAAAGATTGAAACCAAGCAAGCTCAGAAGTGGCATTGGCTAGACTTCAATATTCTGCCTTTGTTGTAGAATGAGACACAACAGTCTGCTTTTTGGAGGACCAACCAACAAGATTAGCTCCAAGATACACACAGTAACCAGATGTTGATTTCCTATCCTCCAATGAACTTGCCCAATCTGCATCAGAGAAGCTTGTCAAGGTAACTGCAAATGGTTGAAACTTCAGCCCAAAATTAGTAGTGCTTTTAACATATCTTAGTATCCTCTTTACTACACACCAATGCTTATCATGAGGAGAGTTGAGAGTGCATATATTGACTGACCTTGTTGACAAAAAAAGGAAATGTCTGGTCGAGTTAAGCATAAATACTACAATCCTTCCATAACCTATCGATACAAAGTTCCATCTGACAGCTTGGTTCTAGTGAGTGAAGACAATGTAGGAACACTAACCATTGGAGTAGCCACTTACTTAGCATTGCTCATGTTTGCTTGTTCCAACAACTCACGAGCATATTTCTGATGTGATACATGTACGCCATTCACTCCTCTACTGACCTCAAGACTAAGGAAATAATGAAGATCCCCAAGATTCCTAAGAGAAAACTAACTGCTAGTTGTTATCCTCAAGAAAATGTAGGCACACTAACTACTAGTTGTTATCTAACATCTACTTCTTTCCTTACGATAAGTAAAAAAAAGAATTAAAAAACATGTTTGTTACCACTGTGAAAAGGTTGGACATATTAGATCTCAATGTTACAAGTTGATGAATGATCAAATATGAAAAGAAAAAAAAGGAATGTTGAATATAAGGTTGCAACATTTCATAAAACAATACCTAGACAACATGTATGTAGCAAGATGAAAGTTAAACTTGTATACCATTATCATGGTTTTGTTGGCCATATCATACTACGTTGTTTCAATATGTTGAATGATTTGAGATGCAAAACTTTTAGACATGTTATTCACATTGTTTCAACATCATGGAAATCAATAAGACACTAACCAAAGAAGATATATGTTAGAAAAAATTAATCGCATATTACTCATGAAGATCAATGACAAATTGATGCTCAACACATACTAATCAGCATGAAGATAGTTCAACTGTCACTAAAACTCCATCAAGGTTTCGTGGAAAAGATCCTCATTGTTCTGCGAGTTTACTGATTTGTTGAAGTAACACTTTGTCCCATTGGATAAGCTTTTTCTTGAATTATCCTTGAATAAACTTGATGCAAACTAACAATGGGAGATTGGACTAAAGAAAAGCATGGGAATGCATTAAAGGGAGTAATTATGGTATTGTTTATTGTTTTTTTTTTAATTTTCATACATTGGATGGTTTCTAGTGATTGCTTTCATATAATGATTTTTAATGGTGCAACACTTAATGGAGAGATGGACTTTATTTCTGTTAAATAACTGAACATGCAATGATAAAATTGATGTTACAACATCTAATGCTATACTATTCCAACAAGGCTTGGCAACAATTCTTAAGAGGTTGATTAAGGCAAAATAGAGTTCTTAAGAGGCTTCCTACATGATATTGGGAGTAGTAAATAAAAAGGGGGAGCCAAGACTTTAGTTGCTTTTACAAGAAAAGGGAGTAACATTTTTTTATAGTTATGCTACCGATATTTTTGTTTTGATGCTAGACATATCGATGATTTAAAAAATTTAGGAGATTCAACTAAAGGTATCAATGTTCAATCTATTGTTGAAACAACAAATTTGACAGCTCCCATATTGCTATTAGCAACAACAACAAAAATGCTAGATTCATTGATTAGTTGAAGGTTGAATTGAACTTCATCAATGCTAAAATTTTGAAGTTAGTTATCAAGAAGGTTAAATTTGCTGAGTTGATTTATGACTTAGAGAATACCACATAGTGTGTTGGAATATTTTCAAAATATTTATAATGTTCCAATAGTTGCAAATGAAAAGTTAAAAGTAACCAAAAGTTATATCACTTGGTTATTAACTAAAAGTTGTTGCTATTTATAGTGATAAGTTATGTCTCTTAAATATAAAGAGTTGAATGACTTGGTTATTAACCAAGAGTTGTCACTATTCATTGTGATGAATTATGTCTCTTGTAATCGAAAGTTAGGTTGTTTGATTATTAATAAAGAGTCATAATTATTCAAGTAGATATCTGTTGAATAATTATGTTTATGTGACTATCCATTTGGATAGTTATGTCTCTATGAAGAGACATGAAAATTCATATAAATAGGAGTCAAAATTCATTTGTTTGTTACACCAAAAAACACATAAAAAAAGTGTAACGCCTTAAAATTCTTAGATTTGATTCTGTTAAAATTTGACACAATTGTGTATTTGCTTCAGTGGTTAAGTGTTTTGGGTGTGTGTGAGAGGTCCCAAGTTCAAGTTCTAGCTTGGTCAAATTTTGTTATTTTTATGAATAAAGCCTTAACTAGGTTCAATAGGCTTATATTTTATTGTTTGTTAAAGCATATAAGAATGGGTTTGCTGATCTGGTGGTTAAGTAAAGTGTTGGAGTGTTAGAGGTCCTATGTTCAATTCCTTGTTTTGGCTTTATTTTTGTGTGGTTACGAGGAAGAGTTTGAATGAGATTAGAAATCTGAGTTATGGGTAGTTAGTGGAGGGAATTAAGGAGAAAAAGATTGGGGGCTATTAGTTTCAGTCAAGACTAATTTCTTTTCTCAAAATTCGACCTTTCACCCTTGTTTCTCTAGTTTTGCTGCCGTTTTTCCTTCTTCCTAATCCCTTCTCTTGTTGCCAATTTTTTATCTCTAATCCTACGTACAATCTTTTTCTTTTGTGGTTAAGTTTCTGCAAATCATTGTTTCGATATTCTCGTAATGTTGGTAATTATGATTAGGGTATTATTATTGTTGTGGATTGGTGTATCATTGCTAACTGGGTCAATTGGTGTATAGGGGATATTCAAAGGACATGAAATCTCTAATTAACATTTTAGGGTGTGCGAAACTCGATTGATAGACTGAAGGTAACGTTTCTGTGAGTATTAGCGTTTGGTCATTTCGAGCGTTTTTGTTTAAGTATCGCTTGTAGTGACTAAATTGTGGAAAACTGATCAATGATAGGTACTAGAGTGCTCGGGGGTGTCTTAGCTACAATCGATACTAGGTGTGTACCCAATGATAAACCATAAATGTAACATATTTTAATCCCATTCTTAATGCGTTTATGGACGATTAATGATGTAAATTAGTGAATTTGATGCTCCTAATCCCTTAAATTTATGGTTCTATACTTAGGAGAGCATTTGAGAGAAAAATGAGCAAAAAAGGGGACAAAATCGGAGTTTTCAAGATCCACACGGGCAGGCCACACGCCCATGTGCCAGTCCGTGTCGATATCGCTCCCTATTTCCCAAACACGAGGAAAAAGCCAATTTTTAGGGTTTCTGAGCATTCAAAAGTTTATAAATACATACTAGAAGAAGACCTAAGAGGACACATATAGTAGAAAGCAGAAATTACTCGAAGAAAGCCGTTGGAATCATCTCGAAAGCAGATCCACTTCAAGATTGAAGATCTCCATTCAAATTTCTCTCGAAGTTTATTTGGGTTTTTTAATGTCTTGTTGTTTTTCTAAATTTAAGATGTTTTCCTTTCACATTATGAACTAAACTCCCTAAATACCTAGGGAGGATGAAACCTATGACGAATCTTATTATTTAATGTTCTGAATTCAATGATAAATACTTGTTCTTGTTCTTAATTATGTGTTCTTAATTTTTTATCTAATATTTTCAGGATATTAATTCAAGTTGATGTGCTTATTCAGTGGAGCAAAAGTCCCTGTTTAAGAGTATATCTACCATAATTAAGCGGAATTGTATGCAACTCTAGAAATAGAGCAACATAAATCTGTCGGATTAGAGTTAAATCTAATAAGAGAATCCATAGATATAGTTAATGCGACAATAGGAGTTTTAATTAGAAACAGATTTCAATTAATCAACCTAGAGTTAGTTGTTTTTAGTCTCGAAAGAGATATTAACACAATTTAGGGATTTCTACAGGTCAAGACAAGTGAATAGATCGTTTGATTTAGAGTCAGAATAATAAGTAAAGTCTAGGTAGATTCTTTCCTGGGTATTGTCCTCCTTATAAGTTTTCTTCAAGTATTTTTTTCCCAATTCGCTCTCTGTCGCGTTCAGTAGTTAATTAGTAGTTAATTTTAGATTAAAACAAATCCCTTATATTTTAGGCTAAATAATAGAAAAAAAGTTTATACTAGTACTTTTAGTCATTGTGGATACGATATTCTGGACTCACCATAACTATACTACCATTCGATAGGTGCGCTTGCCTTAGTCGTGATCATAGTCTAGTTTAGTGTTTCATAAAAACGATCATCACCCAAAAACACAGAAAACGAGAATCGACAAAAGTTGAAAAGCATTTCTGTCAATGCCACACGGCCATGTGGTAGGCCGTGTGTAAGGCTATGAGCCACAACACGGTCGTGTGATCGACGAGCCAGGCCGTATGCAAGTGACACGGCTGTGTGATGGCCAAGCAAGGCCATGTTCGACATATGGGCTCGACCTAATAGGCCGTGTGGGCTACACGGGCATGTGGGCCCATACAGAATAACCACATAGACATGTGAGATTCTGGGCTAGGCTGTATGATCCATACGACCATGACCATCTTGGGCCGTGTGGGCCCATACGCCCGTATGGGTCCACACGGGCAGGCCACTCGGGCGTGTGGGCTTATTTTTCTAAAATAATTTGTAAGGTTGCACGGGTCGCTCGAGTCGACTGTGGACCTACTGTAGGGTCGGTAAGCGTTACTTAGACTCCTATTTATGTGATCTGATTATATAGTGTCTGACTGAGCATGATATCTATACTGAACTGAATGTATTATCGGTTATTTGTATGTTGCATTGCATCAGGGAGGGTTGATGATATTTTGGAGGAAGTACATGAAAGGCTTTGAACTTATTATCTGGAAATTCAGCTACATTATTCTGTTTATGTGCCACATTTCGGTACAGTATGGTATGTAGGGATGGATAGGTTGATTATATCCCCACATGGTGTGTAGGGATGGGTGGGTAGGATTCTGATATTCCGTTCTGTATCTGTATTTGATTGGGCTTAAGCCCTAAATTATATCTGATTCTGTATCTGAATGGGCTAAGGCCCGAGCTGACTCTGTAATGGGCTCCTGCCCCAGACTGTTTATTTCTGACTTTTGATTATTATTCCGTATATTTGATATCTGTGGGGATTACACACTGAGTTGCGAAACTCACCCTTTTCTATTTAATATGTTTATGTAATCCCCAGCATGAGGCGGATCGGTGTAGCGAAGGACTCTACGGTGGCCACACATAATGATTTTAGACTATTTCCATTGGCTTTTCCGATTTTGATTATTTATTTATTTGGGGTTTTTGTTGTAATTTTGGACTTTGGACTCTTTGGGCGTTTAATTTCAGCTTTTGAGCTGTTGACGATTTTATTATTGATAAGCATGATCAAAATCCGGTTTTCTCGAAGACAAATAGTTTTCCTAAAATAGAAGGTTTTCTAAAGCTTCCGTGTAAAAGAGATGTTTTAATCACAATAAAGACCAGGTGTTTTTACTCCATGGTAAAACAAAGATTAAGCAACTGGAACAATTTTTACTCGTCAATTCCGTTTTCAAAAACACTCTTATGTAACCTCGCCAGATTTGGCCATAACGTCCAGGCTGGGTTTGGGGTGTTACAAAAAGTTTTATTCTTTTCTCCTCCATATTATAATATTCTTAGATTGTTCTATAAAGAATTATTATAGAAGTTCTTTATAGAAATTGATATTCTTTCTATGCTCTGCTCAATGCACATTGAACTGTTTCTGTTAGTGCAAAACGTAGAGAATAATTTGGCTTCATTGTGTCCTTGAGGTTCATTTACTAGTAAATCTTTTTTACCCCCATAATATAGGTGGAGGAGAATATAACATTAATGAGAGTGGCATTGATACACACCTTGAAACCTTCACTAATTTTTTATAAGTTTATTTTTGACATCTTTGCCAAAAAGAAGGAGAACATTTGGTAGAAAATGTTTCTGAACTTGTTGCTGACTGTTTATACTTTCTTAGAGATGTTCTTTTGCTATTATGATGTTTATTAACTTGGATGGTTGTTCTATTTTGATGATTATTATCTTGGAGATATGATGATTGTTGGATACTCTCTTTTTATGCTTGATTGTTGTTGATGAGAAGCTTGAGCATGCTTGGTGATTGATAATTCATATAGCTAAGGGAGTATGTTGTTAATTAATATAGTTCTCTATATTTAGTTCATTATGTGTGAATTTTTTTTTTGTTTCATTTACTGTAAGGTTTTGCCAGAATGTCAAATGAGGAGATTGTTAGAACTTTGACTATGGAACTTTCTGTTAAAACATGAGTTTTATCAAAATTTTGTAAGAATCAAAGTATTTTATTGAGCTGGTAGTTTATTGGAGAGATTATTTACTCTATAAGTAAGGTTGTTTGAGGGAGAGTGATTGAAAATAATTGTGCAACATTGAGGTTGCAATCATCCTTGTGAGTATTAGATAGATTGGGTTTAAATCAATAGTTGTATTAGGAAAGTTGCTTAATAGATTCATTCTCTGAGGATGGTTCCTCAAAAATAGAATTGTTTAATCCAAACTATATAAACAATTTTTGTAACACCCCTAACTCGTATCCGTCGTCGAAATAGGGTTTCGGAGCATTACTAGAATTTACGAATCACCTAAAAAAATTCAATTAAATACTTACCGAATCAATGCATCATATAAATAAATAAATATATTACCATTCAATCAATGGTTTGGCACTTGCCTAATCATCAACAACAACACATGTTAGTGTACTTACACATATTTCATATAAATTCTTATTTTCTCAATATGTCATATTTGAATTTAATACTCGTCTTAACTTACATATTTTCCTTATATTAACATATAAAAGATAATCTCATATGTACATGTCATGATACATATCATTCTCTTACTGTTTCTTTAATAACATATATCATTCATTTCATTATATCAACATTTCATGCACCATAATTTCCATATATCTCATGTATATATATTTCGGTAATAGTTCATATTAAAATTAACATAAATTAAATTTCATGTACCTATACTTATTTCATTTATCTATCTTTTTAATTATTTCATTCATCTATTTTGTACATATATTTCCATATGACCAATTCTTGTAAACATTTCATAGAACCATTTCATATAACCATTCATCATCTGATACATATTACCTGAATATCAATTGTTCAACTGATGTCATAGCATCTCCCATCTAGGTCTTATTTATCTTCGACATGATGCCATAGTGTCTTTCAACCATAGTCTTACTCATTTTCTGTCAGGTTGCCATGGTATCTTTCAACCATGGTCTTGTTCATTTCATGTTACATTGCCATGGTATCTTTCAACCATGGTCTTATTCATTCCCGTCACGTTGCCATGGTATCTTTCAACCATGGTCTTATTCTTTTCATGTCACGTTGCCATGGTATCTTTCAACCATGGTCTTATTCTTTTCATGTCACGTTGCCATGGTATCTTTCAACCATGGTCTTATTCTTTTCATGTCACGTTGCCATGGTATCTTTCAACCATGGTCTTACACATTTCATATCATGTTGCCATGGTATCTTTCAACCATGGTCTTACACATTTCATATCAGAAAGCACACTCCCGCGAACCTCATCCTTACAGTGGGATTACCAGTCCGGGCTAAATCCCCTGTAATATAAACTCATAGAGTATTGTCGGGATTACCACCAGAGCTAAATCCCACACAACGACAAATACTCTAATGAGCTTGGATCTGAATTACCAGTCCAGGCTAAATTCAGACCCTAATTCGGATTACCCGTCCGGGCTAAATCCATTTCCACATATTCTTCGGGAGGGCTGTATCAGGATAGGATCACCCGTCCGGGCTAGATCCTTTTTATCGTCAATTCCTTTTCAGAAATCTATCGAATTTTCCTTTCATTCAACCGGGATTTCTTCCCATTTTTATCAAATATGTCAGTGTTTCATAAATTTTAATATAATGAACATTCAAATCATACTCATATCAAAAACATACATTTCAAGCATTTAAGAATATAATTCAAATTACACAAACTTACCTCATTGCTTGTTTGTGTTTATAATTTTATTAATCCGATATCTTTTCTTTTCCACGATCAAATCTCTTATTTGAGTCGTCCGGATCTTTATAAATAAATTTGATCATCATTTTCATTCATTTCATATTCTAATGTATTTAATTAATGCTCTAGGCAAAATTACCATTTTGCCCCTAAACTTTTATTTAATGACGATTTCATTCTTAGGGTCAGAAAAATAAAATTCTTGCAATTTAATCCTTATTTCTAGCTATTATTCTCATACATATTGATAACAGCCCATGAATTCTATAAAATATCAGAATTTTTCATAATTTCAACACTTTTCAATTTAATCCCTAAAAACATGTTTTTCCCTAATCTTGAACTAAATTAATAATTTCATTCAATTTTGTAATTTAAATAATAAAATAGTTCATTTCATGCAATTTGGTCATTTCTGATATTTTTACAAAATTACCCATAAAGTTTTACTTTTATTCAATTTAGTCCCTGAGCCTAAAACATGCAAATTAGACATGTTAGATGAATAGTCTTACATATTTTCCTCCTCCTCCTCTCCATTCCACATCCTTAATGTATATAACACACTTGTAAGTAATATTATCTATAATTTTTATTATTTACTTTTATGAATATTCAAGCTGTCCATCTGTGTCATAGTCACTAAATTATTTATATCTGGATCTATAGAACTCCAAATTAAGATCTGCTAATTTTCCCTGAAACTAGACTCACATATATTCTTACCATAAAATTTTTAGAATTTTTGGTTTAGCCAATAAGTACAGTTTATTCTTTAAATTTATCCCTGTTCTGTTGTCTGACAGTCCTGACCCTTCTTCACTAAAAATTAATTATCTCATCGTACAGAATTCAAATGATGTTCCCATTTATTTATCTTGAAAATAGATTCACTCAAGATTCTAAACATATAAATTTAAGTCCATAATTATTTTTATCCAATTTTTGATGATTTTCAAAATTCAGAACAAGGGAACCCGAAATCATTCTGACCTTGTCTCACAAAATTGATTATATCTCATGATTTAAAATTCCATTGCTTACATAATTTCTTCTATAAGAAACTAGACTCAATAAGCTTTAATTTCATACTTTATTCATCCTATAATTCGATTTCTAAAATTTTTGATGATTTTTCAAAGTTAGACTACTACTGCTGTCCAAAACTGTTTTGGTACAAGATATTAATTACCATATTATAACACCCTTATTTTCTTTTTCTACACCATTTCTCATCACTTTCTCTTATTTTCTCTTCACTAACATATCAAGAACATAGGACCTTATGTAAGAAAACTCTACTATAACATTATTTCCATGCTTTGTCAATAATAACAAACTTAAAAACATATTGAAATCTTGATGTACTTACCTTGTTCTATTGATACTAATCTTTAACTTGATTTTCTCTCTCCTCCAGCTTCTATTGTTGAATCCAACTTGATATTCTAACTCCCCATGTCTCCTTAACATTTTTCTCTCTTAGTAGCTATGAAAATTCTTTTGATTTCTAAGTGAAAATGGTGAATTTTTGGTGGAAGGACCAAATTGTAAAGAAAAGAAAATTTCTTTCTTCTCCTTCTCTTCTAACGTTGGCTACATGCATGGAAAGATGATGAAAATTCTTCATCTTTCCTTCCTTTTATACTAAATAATTAATAATAAAATAATAATGAAATAATAATAAAATAATAAAATATCTTATTAAAATAATATATATCTAATTAAATAATCATAAAATATCATCAACATCATCATTAGTTTCTAGATTTCTCTCTCTTCCAATTGGCCATTTTGCCCTTTATTATCTTTTAAAATTCCATCTTTGAGTCATCATTTAATTTGGTAAAATTACAATTTAGTCCCTCATAGTTCTTCACCTATTCAATTTGGTCCTAATCCATCCATTTTCCTTAGTTTCTAGATCATTCCACTCTTAAAATATTTACACTATTGGTCTCTCAACTTTTTCATATTTACACTTTAACCCCTCAAATTTTGAGTATTTATTCTTGTGCAACAAAACTTTTCTCACTTTTACAATTTAGTCCTTTCTTGAATTAATATATCATAATATACTTCTCAATATTGACATAACTCAAAATTCCCCTTTTTGTCACTTTATTTCCTTATTTTACTATATCAAGGATAATATCTTACTGTAAAAATTTTCAGGGTATTACAATTTTGGTATCTCATTATTCTTTTACTCCATTGTTTAACTTGCAAAACAACTCTATTGAAAAAAAAATTGCTATAACATCTATTTCAACACTAACTTTAACAAAAGCAAAGTAAAATGCTTTTTCAATAACATAAATTTATTGTTGTATCAAATTTTCTAGCACAAATATAATTTTAAATGTATATATAATAGGAACTCCAGGTTGTGGATTATTAATTAGGTGTTCATCTGTTTCAAAAATAATTTGAGTTCGAATCAACATTATATAAAAAAAAAATTGTATATACAATAAAAGTTTCTAAAATTCACTCAATAAATTATGTAAATTGAAGAAACATTTTGAAGTAGACATTTAGTAAATAAGAAAAATAAATAAATAGTTTAAACTCTACCACAACTATGGTTTATGTGAAAGGCAAGGAATATGAAATTCACTCCCATCCCATTTCCCATTTGAAATGACTCCACTCATGTTATTATAAAATGTCTTTATCTAATAAGTTGTGAAAATATGGTCAACTTTTTTTATTAAGATTTTAATTATGGGTTTTGGAAAACAAAAAAGCGTAATGGATTTTGATTGCGTTGAATTTTGTATATATAGTATGAAAAAGAAGAAGAAAAAGAAATGAGTCATTGAGATAATGATGGAAAAAAAATATTTCTTTAGTTATTTGTTTAAGGTCGAATTATTTATTTGATTAGATAAGTTTAGTTCAAATCAGGGTTGGATAAGATCTATTTTAATTTGGATCAATTTGATTTAATTTGAATAAGGTAAAGTTAGAAATTTTATTTTGAAGCACCGAGATAATATTATAAAATTTGGGGCTAAAGTTAAAAATATTATATTAAAAGTGCTTAAATTAAATTATCAATTTTTCAAAAGGATTAAATCAAAAGTTAAAAAAAAGTTCAAATGAATATTTTAATTTTGGAAGGACCTAAAAAACAATTTATTACCTCCTTTTGGCTATGTCGATGGATTGGAATTAAAATCATAAGGATGAATTTGAATTAAAATTATAAGAATAAAAATAAAAATAAAAATTTGAATTTGAATTTAATTTTAATTATAAATGTTAATAGAAAAATATTTATGATATTTTATCATTTTTGAGATAGTAGTAAAATAGACTATTTTAGTTAATTTAAATTCCATGCACTATAAGATTTCAAATTTTCTTGAATTATAATCTCAACTTCAAATTTTCAATAATTTTTTCCTCTTATTACTACTTCAAAATTATAAGAATATATCTATTCCATTAGATTTTTAAGTTAGCAAAAAGGCCTTGCTGAGAACAAAAATATCATAATCAAATTGCTGCTTGAGTTGGTGGACACTTCGCCAGGTACTAAATGAGAAAACAAAAAACACATAGTACACAAGAAGATTATTACGCAATTCAATTTTCCTACGTTTATGGGGCTTAGCTCAATGAGAAATTTGCACTCTCTTCAACAATTACAATGTGAACCTACTCAATCATACACATCGTGATCATTTCCTTCACCCTTGCATTTTGAAGATACAATACTCTCACCACTACGATCACCCATTGTGGTCACAACAAGTAAAACCATAAAAACAGGTTTCACTATAAAAATAGCACTCTTACAAAAGTATTCTCTCAAGAATAGATTAAGTGCTTAATTCTCAATAAATTTTCCTAAGCAAGTCTCTCAAATATATAGACATTGGTTTTGAGACTTGCTTACAATAGAAGATCTAATACAATCCCAATAAAACCATAATACCATAAGAGTAATACAATATAATAATAACATATGAAGTAAATATGAACTCTATGATAGCTTATCAGCAGAATCACGATCCAATCCAAAGTTCATAATCGAATGGATTACTTTGAGAAATTTCGATCCGAATCAATTACTAATATTTCTATTCCCAAGCAAAAATTTCTTCCATAATGTGCTAGATATTCATCATTTAATCAACATAGCCAAAATATAAGATTCAATAAGTTGCCAACATCTAAATATGAAAACTATCTCCATACAGATTTGGTGGGTAGTGGAGTGGGTACTTCCTTTGGCACCAAATTGCCAGTTTCATATTTTTCAATAATCTCCCACTTTGGTAATTTGTTGAACAAAACTCATAAGATAGGAAAGAAGAATTATCAATCAACATAAGCTCCCCCTCAGCACAAACATATTAACTTAATCTAACTTAACTTAGAAAATAATTAAGCAATCAATCATCAATGCTAAGATAAGTTTGCATCAATAGCTAATCAACAATAATGATAACTAAGAAAATTGAGAAAATAATGCATTAATGAAATTAGAATCCGTATCATAACTAAAAGAAATTCAAGTTCATCACCAGCAATAGATATAACACAACATCAAAATAATGTAGTAGCAAAAATAACTTACAATTATCCAAAAATTTTAAACAAAATAAAAAGTAAATTTTTTTTTTGAAAATCTAGATAAACTCCCCCTCAAAAAGTGCATCCAACATCCAACATCACCAAAGCACAATCAAGTAGCAAATCAATAAAAACTTTACTCCCCCTACCTCATCTTTTCTCTCCCCTTTTTTTGTTATACATAATTGCCAAATAAGGCAGCATTGTCCGTGCGTCAAATATCTTTTATTAAGGTATTTTTTATCAATAGTCTTCTTAATGAACGTTGCTTCCACCCTTAGTTTATCATAATGTTTTTGAAGAAAATTGACAAAGGCTTGAAGATTTGCCACTATCCTAACTTTCATCCTTATCAAAATAGGAATGGTGCCTACGGGAGTGAGCACTTCTTGACTACCTTTTTCCTCCTTAGCAGATTCATCCTTAGAAGCTTGAACTTTGCCTCACTCATCCAACACGTGTTTACCTTCCAACAACTTATGAGAAAATTTTAATTTAGGAACTATTTTATCATATGTTTCATTTGGCTTGATCGACATTCAAAACCATTTATCAAGGAGTTGGTGGAAGAAAATATCATGGTATTAAAATAGATTTTAATAGAAAAATTGCTTATTGACATATTCATAGAGAGTCCCAACGCCAACAAAATTGAAGCATTGAGAAGTGATCATGATGTATGCTGGATGTAGTGAGGACTAGTGTCACGGGCCACAGATCAAAGCTTGTTACCATTGTGCACAGAATGTCTCATAGAGGCCAACTGATTAACTGTGGCTCATTTTTTGGAAAAAAATTGGTTCGAACACAGTTTTCTTGCACAGCGAAAAATAAAAATTTTAAAAATCGAGCCGGTTTGTGATATTTATAGTAATAAACCCTTTACCGAAATCACACCTGTGTTTTCAGCTAGATGGATTATTGTCGTTCCTAGCTTTAAACAGAATGACCTTCTTCGCTATTTCTAGACCACGAACTGCTTCGAGTGTGAGCTCGAACAATTCAAATCAAACACAGAATTAGAAATAATTTTCTTTACTTTCAGTGTGAAAGAAAAATCTCTTCTCAATAGAAATCAGCAGAATAGTTTTTTCGAAAATTAGATTTAATACTTAAGAGATTAAACTCACACTATTTTTGGGCAGATTGTCAATATCTTAGAGTTCTGTATTTAGAACTACCAATGCCATCTATTTATAAGGAGAAGAAGTAAAACCTTTGTTGAATTGTAGAAGTCAATTTCAAATAGAAAAATGAACTCCTAGTCTAACTAGAAGTATATGCTAGTTAATTTTACTAGAGTTTGTCATCCCTCTTTGAGCCTTTTCCATATCAGGTCCAATTACAAGTACTTCTTAGACTTTTAACTTAATACTTTATATTTCGATTCAACCCGATATTTGCTTTTCTATTTCCCAAAATTAACATATCAAATTAATTTAAATAATTTTTTCAACACAATTCTAATTCCGTTAAAATCATGATGATTTTACTGTAAAAAAATTATGAGAAAATATATTTAATATTTCTACATTCAATTGGTTCACTATGACTAAATGATTTATTTCCATTTTCGAACTTCATTTAATTCGAAAACCATAATTCATTTCCAGGTCATTTTCATTTTTGAGGAAAATCAGATTCATTTCCAAATGTTTCTCATGTCTCCATTTTCACAATTTTTGTTCATTTAATTCAACATGCAATTCATTCCTGATTTCAACGATCTAGCGGAGGGACAGATTGAACATATGTGATTAGGGCTCAAATAATTTATAATTAAGTTCTAGCTTTTCGCCTATTAATTATGAACCCATTTAATCACAAAGTCATTCCATTATAGTATCGTGATTGAGCTTTCTCTAAAGACATACCATTACAAAAGCAACTTGATCAATGCTCGTCCAATGACCTTATCATAAGTGTGTTACCCTCATAAGTATTCTTAACCTTTTTGGGATAAAGCTGTTCTCCCAATATGATCCTATTTTATCTCATGAAAATTATTACATTTTCCTTCATGAAAAGTCAATTACTATCAAATAGTAATCAAGTCATTCATCTGAAAGGGAAGCGACCTGTGGCCACATTTACTTTTCATCAACCATGTAATGCCAATGAGAGGATATCTTTTACCTATGTCTCGGGCTATGAATTCCATTGTTGTGAATGACACTACATACTGTAGAAGTCATATACCCAATGCACCGGTTTTCAATTTTTGATCTATTTGATCTCAAGCCTTTACTTACATCAAAGTATAGGAGTCACATATACATAGTCTGTCATCCATTTAGAATTTATATACGCCACACTATGAACGTCACAAGTGAATAAATCCATAAACGAATTCAGGATCTATTCTTCTTGGGTCCAGTCTGATGTATTGTCACTCTAGTCAGTCACATTTATCTCTTTATCTTTTAGGAGTCATCCACTTTGATGCCTATGACAGGGCATATCCCCAATTGGACTTTATAGATGGCATATTAGTTTTTCAATCGATTTGCTCATTTTCGACTACACTAAGGACATGTTTAAGTTCATCTACTAATATAAGCTATTTTTTCGTATTACGATCCGACCACGTAATATCGCTTAGTATTAGTTTAAACATTAGACAACCAGTGAGCCAATATTTGCTTCTATTTTGTTTTGCATGCAGAAACCACATGAGGACAATTATACAAAGTATATTAATGTAATTTATTAATTGTTTTATTAACCAATCTGTTCGAAAAAATTACAAGTTTACAAACAAATATACAAAACTCAGGGCACCAGATCTAACACATTTGACCTACTTGAATTGACTCAATTCATGGAACACATGGAGAATCCCATCTACTTGAAGCTTTGTTGTTCAAGTGAAGCACTTTAGTAAAACTAGAGTTACCAGAGTAATTAGTGTAAATTTTAAGGGATAAAGACGTATAGTGTAACACCCCAAACCCGATTTAGACATTATGGTTGAATCTGGGAGTGTTACGAAGAAGAGTTTTGAAATCAACCTTATTATGTTAAATTCCTCGCGTTTAATTATTACTAAAAAGAGTTCACATTTTATCAAATATATTATTATTTTCATTAAGGAAAACATTGTTAATTTGCTTTTTTAGAAAACTTATTTTGCAGTAGAAGTTTGATATTGTTAAAGTTGAAAACCAAGTTTGTGTTTTCAGAAAAAAAATTTATTTGCGTAAAACCATGGTTTTGTCAAACACCATAGTATAAAAGTAATTACACATCCAAACCAAAATTAAAACAAATAGTCCAAAGAGTCCCAAAATTACAAAACTCTAAAAAATAATCCAGATTTTAAATAAATATCATTAATCAAAATAGTTTGCGAACTAGTGGTCATCGTTGAAACCCCGTCTTACCGAGTCGCCTATGTCTGAGGATTACCTGAATAGAACAGACAAAAGATGTGAGTTTTCATAAACTCAGTGTGTAACTCAACGGAAACATACATGCATCAAATTCAGAATTTCAGTATATCAGAACAGAAGCGGGCATAAGCCCTTATCAGAATCAGATTATCAGACACATACAGATACGCAAAGTCATACTCCCATCCTCTACACACCATCTTCGACCATCTCAACACACCACGTGGGGTATAAAACACTCACCCAGCCCTACACACCACATAGTGTCTGTACGACAGTTTTTAGAATAATTTGCAGTTGTGCTGCCAGAATAATGGCGAATTAAGATTTGTTTTGCCCTAACTGATCCTACGGAAGGCCCACAGTCGATCGGAACGACACGTGTGACCCTAGGAAATTTTTTTAAAATTTTGGGCCCATATGCCCGTGTGGCCCACGCCCAAATTGGCGTTGCCCATGTGGGCACACACCCTTGTGGTGTCAAAAGGCCACTTTTTCAGCTTTTGCTAAACTTTGATTTTCCATGTTTTCATTACACACCTGGTTTATTTTTTATGAGAAAGTAATCCTGAGACCTTCAAAACCTAAAAATAGTATACCAAACACCGTTTTAGCAATTGATTTAAGCATTTAAGCTAGAATTTGATCTACACTTATGGCCTCTCAAAACTAAACTACTCGCGAAACACTTACCACCATCAAGCATAAGCCACTTAATAATCAAATCTCTAAAGGAACAACAACCGTTTCTTGTCTTTCCCCTAACCGAGAAATACAAACATTATCAATGGATTTCGTTAACATAATCAATTTCCCCCAATGCAAAATAGAAAAAAAAAACCAATCGATAGCTTACCTATTCAAAATGAATCAAAGAACCCCAAAAGTACGATACGATAGTACGTACGACGACCATAATTGAGGACGAAAAAGAAGCGACGAAAAAGAAGAGAAAGAAGAAATAACGTCAAGGAAAAGAAAGAAGAAAAATAGAATTTTGGGAAAATAAAAGAATTAAAATTAAAATTTAATTCTACCAAAATCCCAACTCCCCACAACCCCCACTAACTACTAATCCCACTAAATCTGACCACATCCAACTACCTTAGAATTCCAACTCCACTGAAACTCTATTACACAACTGAGCAAAAATTATCATCCACACATACACAGGGATTCAAACATGAAACCACAGGGAAAGCTAACACCTTACCACTCGAACTAGTAGACTCATTCTAATATGAGTTTACCAAGAATATAACATAATCCCACTAAAAAAGGATAATGCTAAGGCCAAAAATAACAAAATTACTAAAAGTGAGACTTGAACTCAAGACCTCAAATACGCTTTCAAATCACTTAACCACTGAAACAAATACATATTTTTAATAGATTTTACAAAAACAGAGATAAATAATTCAAGGCGTTATATATAGAGTTTAAATCCCATAAGACTCTCAATTGTAAATAAGTTCTAATATTGACCGTTAATGTAACTCAATTTCTACCGTTGGATTTGGGGAGCTCAACTATAAATAGATGTCTTCCCCCTCATTTGTAATTACTCATTGTAAACCTTCAAAGTAATAGAATACTTTTGAGAGCATTTACTCAAAACACTTGTGTGCACTATTTTTATGTGGCTTTTCTATTTGTTTTTTTGCTCTTTCGCTTCGAGTTTGCTTCTACTTTGCTTCAGTGCCTTAGAGAATTTCTTCAAAAATTCTCATTTTTCGAAAGTAGGTTGACATAGGTAGGATTTGAACCCAAGAAATCACTTAAGGATGCGTGGTTTGCTAGACTAAAGTTCTAGCCCCATGACACTAGGTAGTGTTTAATAGGGCTCAAAAAGGATAAAAAACAATTTTTAATAATTTAATAATCTTTTTATAATTTTTTACCATTTTTAGTATTTTTTAAATAATTTATTATAGTTATTTAGAAAGTCATGTTCAAGTTCATCTTGGTTGTGTTTTATTTACATAATTATAAAAAAAGATTTTTTTTAAGATTTGTTAAAATTCTTTTAAATATTACCACACCATGAGATACATGCGTTATGTCTCATGTTATTGCTTTGTTGCTCCATTAACCATGTCAACATTTAAAATTTGAAATGGATGAAATTTTTAATAGGATATGTTTGCTTTTTTATCTAACGTAAATGGACTAATTTGCCTATTTTTTAGTAGGAAAAATACAATTTGACTCCTAGTATAGGGGCATCCATAGTACTTTTACATTTTATTCTTTTCCATAATATACCACGTTGGATTTTATGTTTCTTTTTCAAATAGAAAATCAATTCTAATTTGGGTATTACATTCCACCTCATCATTTAACAGGAAATTTTTAATAGAATGACTTATTTGGATTTTTTCTAAAGTTCATAGTCTAATTTTCCTTTTTTGAGTAGAAAGGGTAAAATGCAATCCGACTTCTAATACAGAAAACCTCCATGGTACTTCTACCAAACAACATCTTGTATAACATGTATTCAACTTTACGTTTTTAATTGTTGTTGTTGTTGTTATTGTTGTTGCTACTATTACTGCTAGTACTGTTGTTAATTGTACCAAACATCCTTATACTGTGACCCTTATTTTAAATTGGTCCCTAAACTTCAAATAATTCAAATTACATCAATCCCTAAACTATCAAAGTTATACCAATTAGGTCCTTTCGTTACTAAAACCACTAACTTAACTATTTTTTCTCTACAAGTTAACTATTAAATGACACGTTAGATCTTATGCAACATAATTTAAAATGAAAAATATTAAAAAAATGAATATTATAAAGATAGATGTTTTAAAGTTTTGATATTTTTGAAATTTTTACAAAAGCTTTATCATTCACACATTTTTTTGGTTTTACTTTATTTTTAATTTTTAATTTTAAAATTTATGCGAGAACGTTCTATTCATTTAAAACTTTTGTTTTAGATTTAGCTACATAAGATTTGATGTGTTATTTAATGGTTAAATTAACAATTTTAATAATGAAAGGACTTGATTGATATGATATCGATAGCTTAGGAATGTAATTAGAACGTTTTAAAGTTTAGATACCAGTTTAAAATGAAAGTTATAGTTTGAGAGTGTATGGTGCAAACTCGAATTCACGTTCTCCTGTATTAACAACAATGCCTATGATAATTGAGCTAATACTTAATTGGCACTTGACAAATATTATTAAGTAATATAATAGATGAAAAATTCGAAAAGGTACTTCGCTAAATAAGTAAAATAAAAATTTATTTTGATATATGACCAAGTTGTTAAAATTATTCACTAATTTCTTCAATCAAAATTATACTAAGTCAGAATATGTATACTCATAGTCAATTAAATACACGAAGTTAATGATGAAATTAAAACCCCCTCTTGTCAAATAGTGTCCTTTTGCTAAAAGATAAAAGAGGTGGGACCAAATAATATTTCATAACATTTGAAAATTAATCCAAATCTACCAATATCTAACAAAATGCTTAGATTGACTGTTAAACAACTTTGGCCAGAGATTTTTGAATCATTTAGAAAGAGAAATATAAAAGCAGAAAAGATCGATGTTATGAAATCAAGTCTGACTTTTTTTTAAGGAAAGATATATTATATACTATTAGATTAAAGTTTTTATTTCACATTTTAAATGATACGAGTTAAATTTTAACATCTTTAAAAATATTTTTTTTTACCATGAATGATATATTATAATATAAATCTTACTTGAATCAAATATTAACTAAGTTATGGAATTCTTTTATCAAGAAACTATGAAAAGTTATAAAATAGTTATTTAATTATTTAATTTTATGTTTTTTAGTCACCAGTTGGGTAACGTAAAAATGAAAACATTCAAAACTCGATAGATGGGTTACCAAAAAAAAAAAAAAAGTTAATTGACCATTTTGTAACTTTTCATAATTAAATGGTAAAAAAAAAATTATAATTGGATAACTAGTAATGTAGTTTACTTTTTAATAAAAGAAAGAAAACAACAAAGTGTGGGTTAGATAGTGATGGAGAACTTTAAGACTTTCTCATGGAACTACTACTTCCGAAGATTGATTTAAGCAAAAGCTTCCGAGACAGAGAAATCTACAAAAGAGATTTGGGGTCCAATTGGATTAGACAAAGCAAGCAGCTAAACCCAAGCAAAGGAAAATGAAGAAGGTGAATGATAATGATATACATTCAAAAGCAAGTGCACTCATAACCAATCATGCCTTTATTCTCCATTCCCATCTTTTCTATGTTTTCATCAACTTATTATGTCAATAATATATTTATGTACATGACGATTCTTATCTCAATATATGGGCCTTTTATGCTTTAGGTTTTTCCATTTTCTTTTTTATTTATAAGAAAGTTTTAATAAGTAACATTGATGAAGGGGTTAATATATTATTCGGTATTTGAATTTAGTTTTATTTGTAATTAAATTTGGCTTTAATATTTATTTTGGTACTTGATTTAGTTCATTTGATAATTGAGTTTTTTTTTAATTAAGTATTTGAATTCAACTTTAATGTTTAATTTGGTAACTGAGTTTTTTTAATCCTAATTAAGTATGTATCCTTTTTTACTATAATACACATGACAAACATTGATTGAATTGATTGATTTAGGCATGAATTAAATATTGAAACAAAACTCAAATGTCAAATTAAAATAATAAAAAATTCAAGTACCAAATTGAATGTTAAAATTAAACTCAAGTATGAACCTATATATTAACCCTTAATGAAGTTACCAAGCATAGGACACCACTATGGGGCCTTTCTTCACATCATGACCTAAGCTTCTCTCCATCTACTGGTCGGCCACTTATCATCGTCCTCACATCACGACAAATCTGACATCGTATTTTGAACACGTGGAAGTGTACTATAGGCCTCCTGGTTTTAGGTTACAATGTCCATTTTTTTGTCTGCTCATGTCCATATAGTGTACTCACGTAGAGACATTTGGCAATGTCATTTTTGGTGACTAAAACTTTCCAATTAGCTCAAACTTTCATCTTCACTTTATTTTCCCTGAAGAGATTTTTAGTAACAATTTTTAATTTAATATTATAAATATATAAAATTATTGAGGGGATTGGTTGTTTTAAAAGAAATTTTAAAGTGTTGTTTATAAGGTAGTCAGTTAGATCCTTAATAAAGTTAAATTAGTATCATCTTTTAGGAGTTTTGTCTCTTATACTCTACCGAGAGTCAATTTCCCTAAGAGGTTTGGTTTATAGAGCCGAAAGCATCTCAATTAATGGAGATACGACTTGTAAGACTCAGGGAAAGGTGTCCATATCGTGCGTAGAATTAATTAGGAAGGTAACCTACGTGCTGAGAGGCTTGCCTATAAGCTTTAATTCTATGCACCTAAGTGACTTCCATAATTAATTCTACCGCAATACTGGCACCTCTCCCCTAAGTCTTGTAGGTCGTATCTCCACCAATTGAGATGTATCGTCAACCGGTCGTATCTCTTAAGGTAAGTTGGATCTTGATAGAGTACCCCACCAGAGGATAATACCTTGACATTGTTAAGGGTCTATTTGACTACACATAAAATGATATTTCGAAAACTTCTCTAAAAAAAGTCAAACTTTCAACAAATATATATAATATATAACATAATCATATATCTATGATTTTAATATGTATCAAGATGAAACGGTGCACGTTTTTACAAAAATTGTCGGTCCATTGCGCCTTTGAGCTTTGGTGACTAAAAGATAGGAATGAAGAGCAAGAAATGACACAGTTTAGTTAAAGGGAGGCCAATTAACAGCTAAAGAACATTCGGATGGAGTAATTAAGTTGTCGGAAGAAAAATTAAAGAAGCAAATTAAATGCAAGGTAGACGTTGTTCTCATGCAAGTCGTTTTTGGAAATCTATAGAAGTGTGTGCCCCAAGTAGGTAAAGAAGGGATCCAATTTTCAGGGTGATGAGGGCGTTGTGTCACGTTTCCACCCTCCATTAATTGGCCTTTGTTTCATTTGTTGGGGTTTTCTTCTCTACCTCACTTGTACAATCTCCTTCCCTAGTTTGGATCTTTGTTAGTGAAGCAACCAAACGTGGTTCTTAATCATCAATGTAATTGAACTATTTCATGTTATTCTTTGAGGTCGTTGTCTTGGGGTCATTAACCTCAACTGCTTTTCTAAGAGCAAGGCTTTCTTTAACCTTGTCGTTTGTATTCACGCCGATCCAAATTACTTGATTTGATGGTGAGGAGGTGGAGTTAAACTTGATTCGAACTCAAATTATTTAAGGTCAATTTAATTATATTTATATTATTTATATATATTCAATTGTTTGAGTTTGAATTTGAGTTTGAGTTTCATTTATTTATATCTAAATAACAAAATTTAAGGTTTAATCACAATGTGTGGTGGTTGTTCACCTCAATCCTTAACGATGTGGTTGAGGGTTCAATTCCCACTTATAAGAATGGAGCACATCTCATGGCTAACCGTTTACTTCTTCAGAGTTTTTATGGCAAAAGAACAAGCACTACTATAGACGGTGAATATCCTAATTTTGACTGTAAAAACTGTTTGAATTGAGTATTAAGATATTGGATTTTGACTTGCTCCATAGCTCAAGATACTCTGCTTGACAACGACAATATCTAATTTAAGTAGCTTGTTAGTACAATAATCTTACCTACATCCTAATTTGGTCATTGTAGACCATAGGCAATGCATATCATAACTCGAATCCCTTAAAAATAACAATTTCGTTATGTCCTTACATCAAATCCATACAATGCTCTTTCGAAAATTAAGATTTCAAAATTTTTGACATATTCTTCCCCAAAAGGGTTTTGATTCTATTTTCCATTTTCTTCTTTCGAAAGCAGAATTATATTCTTTGTTGGGACTTCATTCCTCTCAACAATTTTATTGATCTAAACCTTAATATTAATTATTGTGAAAAAAAAAGAACCAAAACCATAATGAATGTGGATATGAAATAGTGGTAGTTAATATATAATTCATCTAAAAGTATTATGAAAGTTTTTATATTAGGAGGCATTTATATCCTTTATAGGTAAATTAGTTTTTGTACATTAGATAAAAAAGTAAATTAGTCTTTTTTGTTAAAATTTTTTTATCAAGTTCTACTATTAAAAACTAGTATGGCTAATAGAATAACTAGACCATTACACGTGGCATATATACCACGTGTACATCATTTTAACTTACAAGAACCAGTTTTTAATAATAGAAATGAATGGAATCTTTAACAGAAAGACCAGTTTATTCTTTATAATCTAATGTATAGAAGCTAATTTGTTCATTTCTGAATAGATGAGTCGAATTGCAATCAAACTCTTAATATAAAAACTTCGATAATACTTTTACCAAATAATTTATATATGACTATCATAGATTTAATTTTAAACCAACATAGGTACCTAAAAAAAAGTCAAATTAAGCTAATTATAAAATACAAAGTTTAAATTAATTATGGCAGCTAGGTAGAGTTGAAGGTGTAGGATGAAGTTATTTATTAAAAGAGAAATGTTTTTATTTATTTCACCATTGAAGCTTTAATAATTCATAAAATTACAGATATTTGAAGGGGCACAGTCCCTGCAATTTTTTTGAGTTATAACTCAAGTTGTGATGTCAACTTCAGGCAATTTATCAAAGTTTACAATTTTGTCTCACTTCACTTAATTTAGCAAATAAATATATTTCATAAATTATGGGTTCATCAACCAAAATTGAAAATAATGACGATACCTTTCATGAGAATTTTTAATGTAGACCCCATTTTATCCAGGGTCTTTTGAATTTATTTTTAAAATTCTATTTTAGAATTATTTTTTATGAAAATAATTATTTCAGAAATCTTTCCTAATTTGAAAGGTTGAAATATAAAATGTTAATAAATATTTTTTATAATGTAAAGCTTGAATCCATCCATTTGAATCGAGTAATCTTTTTTGGAGACGCAAATGTAGGGTGGGGTGGGTTTAGAGCAGTTATAGTAATTGTTTGTCTCATTCCTTACTTTATTATATGAAATTAATATTTTATTTTTTTCAAAAAATTATATTTGAATATTTATTTACTTTTAAAAATATTAAAAATAATTAACAAAATATAAATTAAAGCATAATAGAGTGGGATGGGTGGTGAAGCGGTGATAGATTTGGCAACATCCTCTTTCATTTCACTTCATTATCATCTCTAAATATGTTTTTAATTGGGTGTTCACTTAATTTTAAATTTTTTTATTAGATCCTAAAAAGAGTACATGTCACTTTGGCAAAATAAAAGAAAGAGTACATGTAACCTTTTAAATTCCATTTGTGAATTTTAAATACAATGTATTAAATAATTTTAAGAGTGTAATATTATATATATACATCAAAGGGCAAAGTTAAAAATGTTTGTTAGCGGTCAAAATATTTATATAAAGTAGTACTGCAATTATTAATTTTATTTTTATCAAATTAATATTTAAATATTAGTTTGTATTAATTTATCAAATTGAACTAAAAATATTATTAAATTTATCTTAAAAATTTATAAATTTTATAAATAAAATCAAGCTAAAAATGGACTTTGAGGAGAAATTATTTTATGAACCCTTTCTACCACATCTTTTATGGCACTTTCTAAATATTTAATGACATTTTAGTAATTTTTCCATATCATTGGTACACAATTTTGGTAATTTTTTTACCTTGAACATTGAACCCTAAACCCAAAACCTTGAACCCTAACATTAAATCCAAAACCCGAACCTTAAATTCTAAACCTCAGACCCGAATCCTAAACCCAAGTTTAAGGTTCAAGTTTGGGGTTTTAGGTTTGAAGTTCAAAGTTAAAGGTTTAAGGTGCAAAGTTTAGGGTTTAAGGTTCTGGGTTAGGAGTAAAAAATTACTAAAATTATGTGTTAATGACATAAAAAATATTAAAATGTCATTAAATAATTGAAAAAAGACCATGCATGATGTGGTAGAAAGGACCCATAAAATAATTTCTCGGCTTTAAGAGAGCCAAACAAGAATTATCATATTTTTAAACATCAATTATAAAATTAAAATAAAAAAAATTCAAAATTTCAAAAGGTTAAAATGAAAATTTACTAAATTCCCCATTATATAAATAGTATGAGGTGGTAATAAAGTGATTAATTTGAGTCGGTATCCAAAAAAATGATAGTGACTTTCTTCTTTAGTTTTCATCAAATAACAATTCATGAAAATAATGGCTTTTAAAAATTAAAGAACCAATGGGTTTCAATATTTTTTTAAAACCAGATTGGAATCACTTTGGCTTCTTTGTTTGTTAGTAAACCTTTCAAAGAACATCAATTTTTAAATAAATTTTGCTATCCAACTTGTCATTAATTTTTGTTATCCTTTTTTTATTGTTCATATTACGTATAATTTTGTCATTAGTTAGATTCGTATCTGCATGCACTACCTTTGAACATATTGCTTAATTATGTAATATATATTAATAACATTGTGGAGGGAAGCAATTCAAAAAATTCGTGTAGGGGAATATGATATAGTACTCTATCATAATAATAACTTAGCCTATATATAGCTAGCACTTGTAAATTGATAACAAAAGTGTCTCTCTCTTTCTTTTTTTTTTAGTACATTAGGTCTATCATGATTGATCAAATGCAACTCTTTACCTTAAACATTTAGCTGTAAAATCTATACATGGCCTAAAAATATCACAAGTTGGACCAACATTTGAATGTAAGTTGCTTAAATTTGAAGGTGGTTGTTATTTTAATTTATTCATTAAAAGAAAAAGCATGATTCCAAAATTTGATATAAGTAATCAATAATGAGGAGAGGACGGTGGAGAAGAGTGTTAGTTCATTTGCGATAAGTGAAAAGTCAAGATAAGGAGGAGATGGAGAAGGATTGCTAAGATTGTTGTGTAGAGTTTTTAGAGTAGGAGTCGATCCTTAATCTCTCGTGCACTCAAGCTTATATAAGGACGCTCACCCTTTATCATGTAGTGTTATGTAGTTAGTAATATAGTGTACTATAATGTTGTACGCATCAGCTAGATGGTAAGGCCATTATAGGTCTATCCCTAGGTTGACTTAGATGGGAATTGGAAAGGGTCGTCTGTGAACCACCCCACACTAATATATAGTTGATATGGATAATTCCTTACACAGGTCATACACAAACCACTCCTAATAAAAGATCATTTGTGAATTGTCTAATAACTTATCCCGTATCGTGCTTAATACATATAACAATTTTAACGAAAATCTTTTATTAGCATTAAATCACAGCTGCCTTATTTCTACCGATATTTAAGATTCAAGGTTGGTTTATATGGAATCTGATCAGCTCAGCAAATCCCCTGCCGGACTGTTCCTATGATGTAGGTTCATATATATATATATATTCCCCTCATTATTGCCATACAAATTCCAACTGTATTTTCATTAATAATTCAATTAAAAAACTAAGGCATCCGTTACCATTCAATGAATGCATAAACAAAGTATGCTTAAGAAACCAAAAGGTATGAAGATTTTAATACGAAAATCTTCTAGTAGAGTGCTAAAAAGTTTTTTTTTTAAATTAACTTTAAAACATTTTTTTTCCATTTATGATATGAGGTGAAAGAGTCATTCAAGCCCCTATATTATGTGGTAGATTGTATTTTGATATTTTTATTTAAAATATGAGTAAATTAATCATTGTACATTAAGTCAAAGAGTAAACAATTTTATCAATTTCTATTGGTAAAAACTAGCTTGATTGATGGAATAACTAGACAGTTATACAAGGTGTGTCGTGTGTACATCATGCCGACGTACAATGATTAGTTTTTAACAATAGACATGAATAGAATTTTTTATAGAATGATCAATTTACTCTTTGATTTAATGTATAGAAACTAATTTGTCCATATTTTGAATAAAGAGGACAAAACACAATTCGACTCCTAGTACAAAAATCTTCATGGTACTTTTAGCATGACCTTTTAATTCAGCTTTAGAATAATTTTGGAATCAAATGAAATTTTAGAAATAAAAAAAAAAATTAAAAATCTAAAAAACCATTATATAATTGTGGAATCCACACAAAAAGCAGCCCTTTCCATCCTGCTAGCTAGCTGCCTTTTCGTTTTCAATATTTAGATTTTTTTAGGGGTC
Source organism: Gossypium longicalyx (assembly GCA_025698465.1). Classification (NCBI taxonomy): domain Eukaryota; kingdom Viridiplantae; phylum Streptophyta; class Magnoliopsida; order Malvales; family Malvaceae; genus Gossypium; species Gossypium longicalyx. The sequence goes on from CM047000.1 coordinate 96,921,723, forward strand.
AGATTATACCCAGAAAAGGCTTAATCTAAAAGATAAGAAAAATGTAAAATAACAGAAAGTATCAAACACATACTTAATGGGGTATATGCTACAAAAAAGAGGTACATAGACATTGCTATTCCTCTCAAGTTTCAATCAAGATGTTTGATTAAAAAACATATCTTCATCTCTTCCACCCTTTTCTTTTTTCTTTTCTCTCTCTAAATATTGCAATATTAAGACCTTGTACCTGTAAATACATATATCAGATTTACATTGTTGAAAGGGGTGCATTTATTACAATACTCATAAATATTTTCACCTCTCTTTCCTATTAAACCCCCACGAGGACTATATTCTCGACACATATTATTCATATTGATCGCCTTCTCTTATGGAGCCTTCTAGATCATCAGAGCCATCTCTGTCTGAAACTTCGACCGTCAACTCGGTATCGAATGGTCTCAAAGATGAAGACAACTATGATCTTGTATTGGATCTGAGCCTTTCCAACAAAGATGACTCGAAACCCGAACTCAATCTCATCGAATGTTTCAAGGTCACCGTTTCGTCTGATGATCATCAAGATTGTTTGGGAACTCCTCAAGGTAATGAAACTGAGCCTAGAGTGTTTTCATGTAATTATTGCCAAAGGAAATTTTATAGCTCACAGGCTTTAGGAGGGCATCAAAATGCACATAAACGAGAAAGAACACTAGCCAAACGAGGGCAACAAAGGGTTGTTGTTGGTGTTGGTGGTGATGGTGATGGTGGTGGTGGAGCTTCTTTTGCAGCTTTTGGTCACCCTAATACACACTCTGGTCGATATTCCACCATGGCTTCCCTTCCTTTGCATGGCTCTTTCAATAAATCGCTTGGGATTCAAGTCCATTCTATGATACACAAGCCATCTTTTCCTTCATCAACACATATATACGGCCATAATGAATGGTCTAGACGGCCTATTCATCAAACACCAGCAATTGGGCATCTTTCATTGGAGAATTTCCATGTGGGATCATCGACAAGTAACGGTACTGCTGCTAGGTTCGAAAGTAGTGTACGGAAGTTTGGTCCATCTACTGAAGGGATGAAAGGATATTGGTGGGATAGTAGTAGTGTTAACCCTTTCAACACTAAGCAAGATGAGTTGAAACTTGACTTGTCTTTGAAGCTCTAAGTAGTCTAGTTTTAATAATCTTCTTCTTTGCTAATCACAGAGTATTCTAGTTAACATTTTCTTTTCTGTTCTTTTTTTGTCTAATTTTGCTAGAGTTTTCCTCTTTGTCTTATTTCCCTTTTTTAAGTTTTAGTTGGATCTTTTGTAATTGCATTTTGGCTAGAGAAAACTTTTAGAGATTCTACTATTTGAAATTAACTTTCCTAATTCTATAATTTGAGGCTAGCAAAATCATTTTCTATGTATTCTTTGATCCAATTTATATTAACATGGATGATATAAATACACTTTTATCCACGTATTATATGAAGATTGCTTTCCAAAATTTTAACTTAATTAACATTGTTGTTATTGTAGTAACGAGGAGGACATAGATTTGAAAATGCTTGTATGTTTTTTTTTCTCTAATTTTAAGGTTAGGAGTAGTTATGGGTAGAAATAACTTTTCAACTATGCATGAACTTGGTTTTGAGTTTCACTACTTTACATGAAAAACTCAAAATGCAATTTTGTAGGTATAACTATATAATTAGAGCATCAAATGTTAGTTCTAATTATAAAAAAAATAGATCGTAAAATGAACATGAACATAAAATATTTATAATTAGAATAGCCTAGCAGTACTTGCAATGATTTATATTTACAAAGCATTGTAAATTAACACACAATTAGCACATTTGTTTAATGAGGTTTCATTGCTCATTAAAAGAATTCATGCGAAATTGGGTTAGGAAAATATCTAAGATGAAAAAAACAAAATAAAATTGAAGATGCATAATTGAAATAGATGCAATATTCCATATATCATCAAAGTCTTTGATGTTTTATTGGGGCAAAAAAATGGCCCAAGACATTGAGTACAAAAATTATGTGTGGGATTACTTTTTGGTTGTCACTTCAAATTGTTATTGTGTGAAACAAATATGGTCCACTAAGTGTATACAAATTGGATGGTTGTGATTGTCTCAAACGACAACATTTTTGACCCACACTTGTAGTCGAAGGAAAAGCTCATCTCTATTGAAAGGATTGGACTTCGCATCAAATTTGGATTAAAAAAGAGAAAGAAAAAGGAAAAAGAAGATATGAGACAATGGTGATTCTCAGCTATGCAACCACATCATTTCCGAATATTAAATTATGTAACAAAAATCTTATTTGCCTTTATATCTTACCTAATTGATCTTATTGAACCGCTCCAGTTGAGAGTGGGTCTAGATGGATTTGATGGGTTTAATTTAGATCATGTAAATCATTATTTTATATAGCATAATTTTCCCATAGTCACGTTGTAAGGTAACACAAAATCTCACTATTGACATAGTTTTTAATTATTGTGAAAAATCTCACACTATCATGGGATTAGATTGAATAGAATGATGAGAAGCATACTTTTGTATTTAAGATTTTTCAATATCCATCCATAATTGGATCTTAATTATTTTATAACCAAGCTTATTTATATTTTTTATTCAAAAAATTTAAAATTTTATTTTAAAATATCAAACTTTGTTATAATAGATGTTGATAATGGTAATAAAATGATCACAAAAAATAAAAAAATAAGAATACATCTATTTTACGTGGAAACTCTTTCGGGAAAAAACCACGAGCAGAGGAGAAGAAATTCACTACCATTGAAAAGCGAATGATACAAGAGGAGTTTTGATTATATCTATTTAAAGGTTGAAATACCTTATTCTAATTAAAGTCAAATAGAAGAAGTGTAGTTCCATACGGATTTTACTTCGGCCCTCCACTTTTCGCTCCCAAAGATCCCTTTATTTTACTAATATATTTATGTCTTAACAAGTGATGAGATTCGAGTTATACATTTCTAATAAATTTTTTATGGCTTAACTTGTAAGAAGAATTAAGGAATAAATATTGAAAATTAAAATGCGACATTTCCCAAAGCAACATGGCAAAAATCAGATGGACTGTCAATTTCATTTTGATGGTATGCATTTAAAACAAAAAAAGAGAAGACAACCTTTGGTTTTGCCTCTCAATTAAGAAACACTTGAAAGTGACATATGAAAACACATGAGGATTTGAATTTGCTGGCTGAGAATTAGGTGAAAAATTCAAGCAAGAGAAGTAAGCAGTCTTCCTTCTCAAGGCCCTCTAACCATAACCAAAGAAATGTGTTCTCTTTTATGATCAAAGAAATGCATCCTATTTTTGGTATTCTTGATATAAGCACCATGTCGTCACCTTGTGTTTGGTAGTTTTCATAATAATACAATGCCTCAGCTGCCTTCTTTATATTATTGTCCTAGCTGGGATGGGATTAAATGCTTTAATTTAGTCCACCCCATATGAAAAAGGTTAAAATTTACTTTTAGTCCTTGTACTTTACAAAAGTTATAGATTTAATCATCATACTTATCATTTTTAATCTTTGTACTTTTCAAATTTTAAAATTTTAGTTATGACCAAATGATAATTGCTAAATTCATTAAGTTAAGTTTTGCTATTTCCAAAATCTAGTGTGTCAAACATATTATCATATGTGCCATGCCAGCTTGTTATTTTCATATATTACTAATAAGTGCGTAATTTCTATATTTATTTGTGATATTTCTCCCATTGAATTATGCTATTTATTTTCTTAATTACATTATTCATATTTATATTTTATTTATTATTTATTTAGGGAATAATTGGAAAAAAATGAGTTTAAAGTTTATTTTTGACAAGTTTTTGTGGTTTGGACATTCAATACAGTGCAACTTCAGTATTTTGGTCGTAACTTGAGCTATAGACCTCTGTTTTTGGCCTATAATATACCGATTTGAAGAGAATTGAAAGATCTAGCTAAAATTATTTCACTAATCCAAAAACGTTAGGAAGACGTAAAAAATGGCCTGAAAGTTTAACGCGAAATTTGTCAAAATATCTTCAAAATTTCTGCTTTATTTAATTGTGGACATTTTTGTATTTTCTCCATTATATTATTTTTCCCTATAAATAGATATTATTAGGTTAAGATTTAGAGAGATTTAGACCTATTTGTTCTTAGTTTTATTTTGTTTTCTTTATTTTATGGGTTTCTAAATCCTCCTTTTCAGTCAAAGGATAACCGAAGTTTGATTCTACAAGTTTGTGAGATCGTATTGCTCCTAATCTTTCTTTGCTCTTTAGTATTTACTGGTCTTTTTGTTTAATTACAATTGTTTAGGTTTGTTAAATATTCGGCTGGTGTTTGATAGCTTAGAATGGTTGCTTTGTCAATTAGATAATTAGTCGATCGATTGATTTCTATTATTTGAGATGACTATATGATTATCTGTGTAGTGTGAACATGCGATCTAACTTAAATAAACTCTTATTGTGCATTTGTTGGTTAGAGTTGAGCCTATTTTGTTTTTAATGTTATTGATAAATTAAATTCCTAACCGATCGTTATAGGGTTTGTAATAAACCCATTTCGCCCGAGCCCATACAAAAACAAAAATAAATAAATAAATAAACTAAAATAAACCCAAAATCAAAGTCTAAATATAGTCTTTATACAAATTATAGTCTAAATTATAATCCATTTTACAAATAAACCAATTACAAGCCCGGACCTAAATTAAACCTAACCCAATTAACCCAAATAGCCCAAAATACCCCAGGCCCAAAACCCCTATGGAATTTTCGGCAGAAACCCTAGGTCATCAGCATGCGCAGAAGAACTTCTAGCAGCCTTCAAAGATCATGCTATCTCTCGAGCCCAGTCCCACGCTTCATCCCACGTGTGTCACCACCTCCAGCTGGCTCCTTCTGTACCTGTAACAAATTAACAAACCACAAGCCAGAGCAAGGAGGGCAACAACACAACAAATCTACAGCAAATGGGTAGCGAAATAATAGAAAGATCTAAGGAATTTCTTTGATTTTCTGTTTTCTCTTTATTCGGCTATAAATAAAGACTGAATGTAATTTGTAGAGGGGGAATTACTGAAATACAAAAAAATCCACCAAAATTGAAAGGTGATTTCTGATTCAAAGGTTCTTTAGTTTTTCTCCAACTCTGTTTATTTTGTTTTTCATTAGAGTTTTAAAGGATTTGAAAATAAAAAAAAAAGCAAGTGATTTACCTCATGTGAATACTGGGGATTCCATCTGTTTGGTTGAAATCAGAGTTAAGAGGGAGTTTCACGGCCGAGATTATCGTCTCTCGAAGGCCGAATCTATTGGCCACGATCGATAGGGTAGATCGGCGCTTAAGAGAGGGGACTTGGATTCGTGGAGAAGAAATCAGAAGGAGGGAGGCTAGGGTTTGGCTCAGCCAAATTTGGCTTGTTTTTAGCCTTTATAAAGGAGTAAAAACGGCGCCGTTTTGAGCCTTTCTCAATGGCTCCAAAACGGTACCGTATTGACCATGCCCGATCCGACCCAGTCCGGTTACTCTAGAGGATCCGCGCGTTCTGCTTAAAGGGAACATTTGCGCAATCGATCCTTCTCTCTCGCATGATTATTCAATTAGGCCTTAATTGTTTTTTCCCTTTGTTTTTTTAATTTGTCCTAGAGATTTGCGCGTTATTGCGATTTAATTTGCGCCTAAACACAACGTTTTGAGATTTGGTGTATTTTCTATTTTAATCCTCAATCATTTGTGCACATACTATTTCAATCCTCAGCTTAGTTTTAATGATTTGTCTATTTATAAATTATCCTTCCGATTTTGTTTTTTATTTCAATCAGGTTTATTTTATGTGTTATATTCTTTTGGATTTATCTTTTTAGTTATTTATGTAATTATTATTATTATTATTATTTTAAAAAAACCCTATTGTTTTAACCTATTATTTTGAACTTTTTTTTTTCCATTTTTGGTTTTAGTTTTTTTAATTTTCATTTATATATTGTTAAATTGTTTTACTATATAAATTATTACTTTAAAATTCTCTTTATGTAAATTTATATTTAAAAGATTTATATAATATTCATTCTCATACATTGATATTTATATATACATATACATATTTTATGTCAAATTACTTATTTGAATCCTCTTTTGAACATGTTCATATAATTTTTCTTTAAAATTTTACTTATATATATTATTTGTTTCTTTTAAATCCAATTTTAGGTATTATATATTTTGTTTGTTTCAAATATTTTCCTATATTATTATCCTCTTATATATGCATTGTTTGTACTGCCATGTATATTATTAATTTTATATTATTTTATACATACACTTTCTTTTAAACCTATTCCTATATTTTGTTATATATTTTTTTTGTTATTTAAAGGAAAAATCCACATTTTATGTATCATTTAAATTATTATTATTCACATACTTGGTGTATATATTTGATCATGTTATTTTAAATATATAGTTTTTTAAAAAGAAATCTATTTGTATATATAATTGTGTTGTTAAAATATATTACATATAACTTATGATAAAGTTAATTTAATCTTGTAATTTATATTTTAATTCCATGTTATTTTTGTATGTCATTGTTTCTGAAATTTATTCACATATACATTTATTTAGTTTCATATTTTATACACATGCAATCTTCTCATATTTTATGTTTTTTAAAAATTATCTTTATTGTATAGATATTGTTAATTTCAAATAAATGTTTTATTTCTAAATATTTGGCATTTTATTTGATTCAAATGTTTTAATTATATACTTATATTCTTAGTTTTTTTTTTTATAAATTATTTCAAGTCCTAGCATATGTTATCTGCACTTATCAAGTATTGTACGTTGTTCATGCATATTAACCCATATTCATCACTTCTTTTCCTCATGATTTACAAAATGTTGTTTTGTGGTTTTTAACTCTTTGAAATCAATTATTCCATTTTATTTCTAGTAAGATCAATGTATTTTGAGATAATTTACAATTATTTATTGAAATTCTTTGTTAAAAGTAAGGCAATATGCAATATTTGGAAATCTGGGAAATTGTGCCCTATCGTGCTGGATTCCGATTTTTCGTTGGACTAAATACCTGGATATCCTTTTATAACATAAAAACTTTTGGAAGTCAAAACTCAATCATATTTCCAAAGGTATGAAGAGTTGTGTCCAATCTTGCTGGATGTGATGTTACATACCTTTGAAACGAGAGAATTTTGACAACCAATTTGAACCACGCACGTGTTTTAATAATAATCATATTTCAAAATTTCTTTTCTAAAACCTTAAACATAAGGACAGTGTGTAATCAATCTGGTACCAATCTTTGGGCTTAGTGAGGGTGCTAACCCTTCCTCATACGTAACCGGCTCCCGAACCCATTTTTTTAAATTTACGTAGACTAAAATTGTTTTTGTTTTATTAGGTGATCCAATCACACCTAAACAAAAGATTGGTGACGACTCCACACTCGGTTTTAAAGGTCGATCCCCATTTTTTCCTAACTCAAAAAAAGGGTTTCGACAGCTTGGCAACTCCATTGGGGATTGAACAAGAGAGTCAAGCCATAAAGTTGATTATTTTCTATCCTTTTGTCTAAAGTTGAAAATCTAATTTGAAAATCATGATTCTTTGTTGCATTTGTTTGCATGACCGTTGTGGTCCAAGTTTTGTAGAATAATATTGCATTACGTTGCATGACCATTGCGATCACACCTTTTAAGTGGGTGTAAGAAGCTATGCCTTCGTGAGGTTTTCACCTCCGCATGGGCTAGTCAATTGCTTTTGGGATACATCCGTACCTATGATTTCGTGAGATTTTTATCTCCGCATGGTCATAGGGAAATGTATTCCCCTGAATCGAACTCGATCCATATGAGCCTATAATGGGTAAGGATTGAGGAATCTACTGGTTTGGGTACCCTTTCTCTAGAACCGAGCCACATGTAGTGAACCCCAAGAGTCCACCTTAGGTAGAACCTTGCCCAAATTTAGTGATCACCCGAGTAGATACTTTATTTGTTATTTATTTCTTCTGTACTAACGTGTTTTATTTTTGTTTTGTTTATAACTGCATTGCATTACATAATCATAGAAATGAGGTGTTGGTGCATATTTGATTGCTAAATAGAGCAGTCTGTCATAGGAAAACGAATTTCTTGATAAAGTGGATTATAATACGGTTGTCTGAATATGATCAAAGTACATACAACGAAAGAAGGCTAATAGTTCGTGGAGGAAAACAAGACCTTGTTTCATTGCCCGAGGATTCAAGCCGATAAAGATTGTTTGAGAGCCATTGTGTTCCGACTTTCTTAAAGGAGCTAATTAACATCGTGAGGATAATAAGTTGCGGCCTGGATCAAGCAAAAAATGAGCTAGTAGAGACATTTATTGGAAGCTTGCGAGATTTGACTTTTATAAAGAAAAGGGATCGGTGTCTTCACCTGGAATATGAAAGCAAGGCCGTATATGTAATTTGTTTTATGTAAAGGAATTTTTTTTCTAGAAAAGTTGTTCTAATGGAATTGAATTCAAAATTAACACCTTTCTTTCTTTTGCATTCATCTCATGCATTTGCATTACATTGCATCATTACCATTATTTGCATCATATTTTCATAAAAGGGTCCCTAATTAGTTGAATTCATTTCAGTTAATCTGGGAACCAATAAAAATTTATCAATTAAGTGTCGTTACGGTACCTGTGCTAAGACAAAAGATATGGACTAAAGATTGGAAAGACTTGAACAACTTCAAAGAAAGATGCGAGACCAGTTACAAATACAGATGCAAGAGCAATTGGCAAATATCCGGCAAGATATAAGAGACCAAGTGCTAGAGTTTCAAAGGATTATGGTGAATCAGTTGTCCCAATTACTAACTAAGGGGCTTGAAGAAAGAAAAAGTTCCATGGTTAATACTGGGGAGAACAATGAGGAGACTCTCTACCCTCCAAGTTTCATCTTAACAAATGTTCAGACATGTCTGTAAAGTGTATCTATTATCATAACTCAGCAATATCAAGCTGGTACCTCGGCACTAGTGGACTACTCGATAGGCTCAAGCTCCAATCTGGGAGGCAACCTAACCAGTCTTGAAGTTCTTGATCTGGATGAAATGGAAAAAGCAAAGAGGGAATTGCCAAGACAACTTGAGGATAAGTATAGGTGGTTGGAGGGAAAATTGAAAGCAATGGAGAATATTGACTTCTATTGTGGGATTGATGCCAAGAATTTGAGTTTGGTTCCTGATCTAGTACTCCTGCCAAAATTTAAGAGTCTAGAGTTTGAAAGGTACAATGGGACTAGTTGTCCTGAAGCTCATATCACAATGTTTTGTCGAAGGATGACATGATATGCTTTCAAGACAGTCTGATCGGGTCAGCAGCTAAATGGTGTAATCAGTTGAGTTGTGCTAAAATCAATTCATGGAAGGACTTAGCACAAGCTTTTATGAAGCAGTATGGCCATGTAACAGACATAGCACCCGATAGAATTACCTTGCAAAATATGGAAAAGATGCAAAATGAGAGCTTCAGGCAATATGCCCCAACGATGGAGAGAGGTAGCAACACAAGTCCAACCACATCTTCTGAAAAAGGAGACTACGATACTTTTTATCAATACTTTAGAAGCCCCGTTCATTAATCATATGTTGGGAAGCGCTACTCTGAGCTTTTCAGATATTGTAATGTCCAGTGAGATGATTGAAGATGCGATAAGAAATGGGAAAATAGATATGGAGAAAGCACCAAAAGGTCAACCCCGAAAACTAAGGAAAATGAAGTGAACATCGTGAGCATGCCTTCCAAATTGGTTAACATAGGCCAACCGAAGGTTGTAACCACTAGTTATCAAAGAGAATTTGAATGACATATCCAAAGAGAGGTCCAGGGAATAAAAGTTTCCAAACCCTTATGTATTTTGGGGTATTTTAAGCAATGGGACTGTGGAAGAGATTCCTGTATTTTTAGAGCTAATCTAGAGTAATGTTCAAAATGCCCTTGTTGCTTTTAAGCCTAGGGGCAATAAGAATCCTTTTGCGAAATAGGCTTGTGTCCAAAAATTTTTATTTTAATAAAATGCATTCTTTTTGAGTAAATATTCTTTCATTCTTTATATATTCTTTTGTTCTTTGGACTATTTTTTTAATATGCTTTCATTCTTCATTCATGATCATACCATATAAATAATCATCCTTAGAATCATTTATTCTTTGGAATTTGCTTTTGTACCTACAATAGGTCCCCAGATATCAACGACATGAGCAACGCTGTAACTGACTCCCTTTTTGGGTGAGATATGTGTTTAAGTGGATCTCAGAACTTTGAAGATGACAGAGATTGTGACTTATTTCCTGATTTGTTAAGGACAGTAGAACAAGATGAAAAACGGATCCTACTTTACGAAGGATCGAGGGAAATTGCGAGCAAGAGGCAAAGATTGAAGCCTAAGTCACCACAAAGACAAAGCGAATCGTCATCGAGTTATTCCAAAAATTCAAAGATGTTTTCGCATAATCATGTCAAGATATACCTGAGATATTAAGATTTGTGGAGGATACAAAATGTCTATACGGTGCCAGAAAGACACATGTTAATGGTTTCATGGTAGCCATACTGATCATGAGGTTTGGGTATTGTTGATCTACCATGGGGGGGATTGCATTAGTTAAGTTATATTTAGAGAGACAAGCCTCATTAATTTTTTCACAGATTTTCTCTATATGGGGCATGGATGGTATCAGGTCATTCTCGTATAATATACATTGATTCATCTTTGCAGTCATTGATGACTTCACGAAGAGGGTGAAGGTTGCTTCATATGCCAATATTACAAGATTGATAGTCATCAAATCTCAAAAAAAAAAGAGAGGAAAAGATTGTTGACAAGTAATGTCAGAAAGGATAACTTCTAATACAACTGCACAATGTCAAAAGTCTATAGTCTGTTCAAAGATCAAACACCATACCGTGCAATAAAGGCATCCAAAAAAAATGTTCAAAAAATAGAAAAAAAGGAAAGAAGTAAAACAATAAAACAAAGGTCATAGTGAAAGACGACTGAGTCTTGTAAAGATTGGCATAAAGAAGTTATCATTTACCCTCTATGCTTATCGAACGTTAGCCAGGACCGTCGCTGGGGCAACAAATTGCTCATTGGTTTATGGGAAAGAAACGGTTTTGAAGACGAAATTCTTTGTCTTTGAGTTTTGTCAGAGTTGAAGTTGGATAAGGCAGAATGGATCTAAGCTCGATATGATCAGTTAAATTTGAAGGGAGAAGATTCTGTCATGGTCTAATACACTAGAAATGAATGATATGAGAAAATTCCATAAGAGGAACTTGATATTGAAGAAGATCCTTCCTATACAAAAGGACTTAAGAGGGACCTTATACAGCAAAGAAGGCCTGTTCTTGACTGAAAGGATTTGCTCAATCCAGGGAATTCAAAAAAAAAAGATCGAAATAAAAATAAAATCAAAACAAAAAAAAAGAAAAAAGGAAAAAAGAAAATCAAATAAAAAAGAAGAAAGAAAAGGAGAGGCCAATGCGAAAACCCGCAAAGGGCGTTTTGAGACCAAAGGAGATTTGAGTTGAAAACCCGAAAATAGTGGCTCAAATTTGGATCAAAATGGGGCATACAGTAGTCTTGCTATTCTTGAATTAAAAATGAAAGAAATATGTTACGTCTTGGGGCATCGACAAAGTACTTCGGATCCCCTAAACACAGATTGAGCTCAGAATGGTCCTCAAGAAGTTGGTACAGAGAAGTTCAAGCTGCGATATCTGGGGCACCTAGCTTTCCATTTTTAACAATTTTTTTGTTATCTTTGATTACCTTATTCTTTTCAGGTCACGTCCTAATAAATTTCTTTCTTGGTTGCATTTGCTTGTTTGTTTCGAGCTATGTTCTCAATTAATTCCTTTCTTGTCCATGGTTATGATCTTTTTCAAGCATTTTGCATTGAAATAACAATTTTTGGACTAATAATACTTTCATAAAGGGAGTTTCGCATATTACTTTGGGAAGTTTCTAGATAATACAGGAGCCTAAAATAGGACTATTGTTTAAAACTCACCAAGTTTAAGGGTTGGAAATATTTAAGCCCAAATTGAGATTATCTCCTTGGATTTTCTGTCAAAGATATTAATTAGTGTTATAATCCCGGCAAAGAATGAGCAATGGGATTGCTCTCAGAGAAAGAAAATGGTATTCTGTATTCGTGCAGATATCAGGCATATACGTCTGTTCATTACACCCAGGGAATGGTGTAACAGATCAAATTGATTGAAGATGATGCGAATCCTATACCTCTGAGTTGTCACGGGATGGATAGAGGAAATCAAATGATTATTCCCCTGAGGTTGTAGTGGGAAGTTCAAACTTTATGTCCTAGGAGTTACAGTGTAAAGGACTCTAGAATTACGGCAGGGCAGGCTTGCTGAGCAAAATGTGATTGTTTCTTCGGGTTTTTTGTCAAGAATACCAGCCGAACAAGATGGCAGCATAATAAATCAGTGATAGTGTCCTGGTGAACAACGAGCGATGATACCTTAAGCATTTTTAAAAAAAAAAGATCTTTTAAAAAAGATCATTTTCATTTTTACATTCATATATCATTCATAACACATCTAGTTAGGAGCATTTGATTCATTTTGATCATAACATCCTAATTATTCGACATCAGCATTACATCTAGTTAGGAGCATTTGATTCATTTTGATCATAGCATCTTAATTATTTGACATAAGCATCACATCTAGTTAGGAGCATTTCATTCATTTTGATCATAGCATCCTAATTATTTGACATCAGCATCACATCTAGTTGGGAGTATTTGGTTCACTTTGATTATAGCATCCTAATTATTTGGCATAAGCATGATACATAAAACAGAGTCTACAAGACATGTCCAAAAGGACGATGTAGTAACATCGGTGAAGTCAGATCTTATCTCCCTGAAGTTGCAGCGGAGTAGATCGAAGATGGTGAATCTTATCTCCATGTATCGGCAATGGAGCAGATTTTACCACCAGCCTTATCTCTCTGAGGTAGCAAGAGAGCAAGTTGAAAAATGAGTCTTATCTTTCTGGGGTAGCAAGAAAGCAGACTGAAAATTGAAGATCTTATTTCCCTGAAGTTGCAGCGGAGTAGATCGAAGATGGTGAATCTTATCTCCATGTATCGGCAATGGAGCAGATTTTACCAATGGCCTTATCTCTCTGAGGTAGCAAGAGAGCAAGTTGGCAATTGTAGTCTTATCTCTCTGAGGTTGCAGTGGAGCAGACTGAAGATTGAAGATTAGAAAAAGCAAATCTTATCTCTGTGTATCGACAATGGAGTAGATTTAAGCCCCAAGCCTTATCTCTCTGATGTAACAAAAGAGTAGGTTGAAGATTGAAGTCTTATCTTCTTGAGGTAGCAAGGAAGCAGACTGAAGATTGAAGACTGAAGAGGCAAATCTTATCTCCATGTATCAGTAATGGAGCAGATTTAAGCCCCAAGCCTTATCCCCCTGAGGTTGCAGTGGGGCAGGCTCAATATACAAGTCTTATCTCACTGAGGTTGCAGTGGAGCAGACTGAAGATTGGAGGCAAATCTTATCTCCATGTATCGGTAATAGAGCAGATTTAATCCCCAAGCCTTATCTCCCTGAGGTTGCAGTAGGGCAGGCTCAATATACAAGTCTTATCTCCCTGAGGTTGCAGTGGAGCAGACTGAAGATTGGAGGCAAATCTTATCTCCAAGTATCGGTAATAGAGCATATTTAAGCCCCAAGCCTCATCTCTCTGAGGTAGCAAGAGAGCAGGTTGAAGATTGAAGTCTTATCTTTCTGAGGTAGCAAGAAAGTAGACTGAAAATTAGAGGCAAATCTTATCTCCATGTATCGGCAATGGAGCATATTTAAGCCCCTAGCCTTATCTCTCTGAGGTAGCAAGAGAGCAAGTTGGCAATTGAAGTCTTATCTTCCTGAGGTAGCAAGGAAGCAGACTGAAGATTGAAGATCTATTTCCCTAAATAGTTGTGGAGCAGAGTTAAGCCACCGGTTCCATTTCCTTAAAGTTACAATCAAGATTCAGCAAAACTAGGCAAAATTGGCCCTATTTGAAGTCTTTACTCTATTCTCGTTACATGACAATGAGCAAAGAGGGGCAGCTGTAATAGGCCCATTTCGCCCGAGCCCATACAAAAATAAAAATAAATAAATAAATAAACTAAAATAAACCCAAAATCAAAGTCCAAATACAGTCTTTATACAAATTATAGTCTAAATTATAATCCATTTTACAAATAAACCAATTACAAGCCCGGACCTAAATTAAACCTAACCCAATTAACCCAAATAACCCAAAATATCCTAGGCCCAAAACCCCTATGGAATTTTCGGCAGAAACCCTAGGTCATCACGCCTCAAAGACTTCCAGAAACCTTCAAAGATCATGTTGTCTCGAGCCCATCCCACGCCTCATCCCACGTGTGTCACCACCTCCAGTTGGCTCATTCTGTACCTATAACAAATTAACAAACCATAAGCCACAGCAAGAAGGGCAACAACACAACAAATCTACAGCAAATGGGTAGCGAAATAATAGAAAGATGGAATTTCTTTGATTTTCTGTTTTCTCTTTATTCGGCTATAAATAAAGACCGAATGTAATTTGTAAAAGGGGAATTACTGAAATACAAAAAAAACCACCAAAATTGAAAGGTGATTTCTGACTCAAAGGTTTTTTAGTTTTTTTCCAACTCTGTTTATTTTGTTTTTCATTAGAGTTTTAAAGGATTTGAAAATAAAAAAAAAAGCAAGTGATTTACCTCACGTGAATACTGGGGATTCCATCTGTTTGGTTGAAATCGGAGTTGAGAGGGAGTTTCACGGTCGAGATTATCGTCTCTCGAAGGCCGAATCTGTTGGCCACGATCGATAGGGTAGACCATCGCTTAGGAGTGGGGACTTGGATTCGTGGAGAAGAAATCAGAAGGAGGGAGGCTAGGGTTTGGCTCAGCCGAATTTGGCTTGTTTTTAGCCTTTATAAAGGAGTAAAAACGGCGCCGTTTTGAGCCTTTCTCAATGGCTCCAAAACGGTACCGTATTGACCATGCTCGATCCGACCCAGTCAGGTTACTCTAGAGGATCCGCGCGTTCTGCTTAAAGGGAACATTTGCGCAATCGATCCTTCTCTCTCGCATGATTATTCAATTAGGCCTTAATTGTTTTTTCCCTTTGTTTTTTTAATTTGTCCTAGAGATTTGCGCGTTATTGCGATTTAATTTGCGCCTAAACACAACGTTTTGAGATTTGGTGTATTTTCTATTTTAATCCTCAATCATTTGTGCACATACTATTTCAATCCTCAGCTTAGTTTTAATGATTTGTCTATTTATAAATTATCCTTCCGATTTTGTTTTTTATTTCAATCAGGTTTATTTTATGTGTTATATTCTTTTGGATTTATCTTTTTAGTTATTTATGTAATTATTATTATTATTATTATTTTAAAAAAACCTATTGTTTTAACCTATTATTTTGAACTTTTTTTTCCATTTTTGGTTTTAGTTTTTTTAATTTTCATTTATATATTGTTAAATTGTTTTACTATATAAATTATTACTTTAAAATTCTCTTTATGTAAATTTATATTTAAAAGATTTATATAATATTCATTCTCATACATTGATATTTATATATACATATACATATTTTATATCAAATTACTTATTTGAATCCTCTTTTGAACATGTTCATATAATTTTTCTTTAAAATTTTACTTATATATATATATATATATTATTTGTTTCTTTTAAATCCAATTTTGGGTATTATATATTTTGTTTGTTCCAAATATTTTCCTATATTATTATCCTCTTATATATGCATTGTTTGTGCTACCATGTATATTATTAATTTTATATTATTTTATACATACACTTTCTTTTAAACTTACTCCTATATTTTGTTATATATATTTTTTTGTTATTTAAAGGAAAAATCTACATATTTTATGTATCATTTAAATTATTATTATTCACATCCTTGGTGTATATATTTGATCATGTTATTTTAAATATATAGTTTTTTAAAAAGAAATCTATTTGTATATATAATTATGTTGTTAAAATATATTACGTATAACTTATGATAAAGTTAATTTAATCTTATAATTTATATTTTAATTCCATGTTATTTTTGTATGTCATTGTTTCTGAAATTTATTCACATATACATTTATTTAGTTTCATATTTTATACACATGCAATCTTCTCATATTTTATGTTTTTTAAAAATTATCTTTATTGTATAGATATTGTTAATTTCAAATAAATGCTTTATTTCTAAATATTTGGCATTTTATTTGATTCAAATGTTTTAATTATATATGTAATGGCCCATTTTTGCCCGGGCTTACATCAAGACCCAAAACCAGAATAAAACAAAAATAATAAAAATCCAAAATTAAAAGTCCAATGTTTGGTTACAAATATTTGGGCCAAAATAAAATAAACTTATTTTCTAACTAAATATCCCAAAATTCTTTAGCCCAATAAAAATTAGCCTAAATAAGCCCAAAACCCGGAGCCCAATACACCCAAAGTTGTTTCAGTTTTTGTGAATGCCAGAAGATTCTGGAACAGGCTAGAAAAGCACCAGAAGGTTGGTCTCACACAAGAGACCCTTGCGCCCAGCCTCCACATCACCCGGGGTCTTCTTCTCCGTACGACCAACTCTGCAAAAGAACACACGAGAAGAAAAAAATTAACAGAATACAACAAGTGACAGTTAGTAAATGTATTTTTATTTTTTCTTTTATTTTCCTCTGTAAAATCTGGCTATAAAAAGCCAAGAAATTGTACCCGCAAAATTTACATAGACACGCACACAGAATATACCATACGCATACACATATATTGAAATACGAAAAAGCAGAAGGTGATTTGAAATCTTTTCCATCTTCAATATTTTTTGTGGATATATCTGTTTTTTTTTTACAATAGAAAAAGAGAATAAAACTAGAAGATTACCTTTGCCTAGTGCATCAATGCAATTTCTCGGCCACTCCGTCAAAATCGGAGAAAGGCATGCAAATTTGCTAATAAAAATGGTCCTCATGTGTTGATTTTGATGGGAATAAAGGCCGATTTTACTTTGTCCACCAATTTTAATGGTGAATAGAAGTTGAAATGGCTTTAATCAGGTTGCGGCTGAGTTGAAACCCTAACAAATAAGGTTTTCAATTCACATTTTGATTAAATGGCAGATGGCCATTCCTTTTGGCCTTTAATTTTAGGCATCCAGCTAAACGACGTCGCAGAAGGGGGGGAAACAAGGTCCACGTGTTAACCCGCCTGGAGCTCCGAATTAGTGCCTTTGCGCCTAGGATGGTTTATTTGCGTGGCAGGTCCCTCTTCCTTGTACTGCGGCGCAATTTGCTCCCATCTGCATTTAATTTAATTTATTTTCTTTTAAGTTATCCCTAAAATTTGAAATACTTTTATATTTTAGTCCATATTTCAACACAATGTTTTAAGATTAGGGATTATTTCAATATTGATCCCTGTAAATTCATGTGTGTCATATATGAGTCCTTATTTCAGTTGATTTGCAAGATTTGTGTTATAATTTTCAATTAGATTATTTATTTGCCTGTACATGCCGAATTAATTTGTTAATGTTTATTCTTTTTCTTTTTGGTCATTTATAATTTGTAATGTATATGTCAATTGTGTTATTTGTATTTTTTTGTTATTTATTTGTTGTAATTTGGGGATGGTTGTACATTATTTTATGTAATGTTTTATGTGTTATTACATATGTATATATTTCACAAAAATTAGTTTATTAACACTAAGTTATTATGCATATATTTAACTATTTTTTTTGTCTATGTGATATATATGTATTTTTTTTTTAAATAAAATCATGTGTTATACGCATTAATTAAATTTTAACCATACATACACAAAAATTATTAGTATATATAATTTAAATACATCTTTAGATATTAATATTTTTATACATATAATTTTTTAGACTTCTTCATATATTTTTCTTATTCAAAATGAAATTTTCATGTATTTTGAATTATTAAAAGTATTATTAAACATATATTTTGTATTTATATTTAATTTACATTTATTATTAAAGCTTTGATATCTTTATATATAGATTTTAATAAACTTGTGATTAGTTTTTTTTTAAAGATTAAGTTAACCTTATAATTCCTATTTTAATTAAATAATATTTTGACTTACAATCATTTCTAACATTTTTCTACATTTATATGTCATACGTTAATTTATTTTTACTATGATATATATTATTATTTTCACATAACTTTTTGTAAATATTTTTCTATGTATATATATTTTCTTTTAAAATTGTTTATGTATATAATATTTTTAAGAACTCTTTTTAAAAAATATAATTTATTGTATTTCATATTTTTCTCATGTTATATATATATATATATATATATATATATATATATACTTATATAATTCATATATTTACCTCATTTTATGTATCATTAATATTTTTTTTTACCCAATATTTATTTGTATATAAAGGTTTCACAAATTGACTTTGTACATTATTGTACTTTCATATTATATTATTTGAATTATCTGGTGTATTATCAATTTTTGAATAAATTTGTGTTTTAAATATCTTATGCATAATTTGGTTTGAACTTTGAAATTTATAATAACTATTTCAATAAATATATATCCCAAGTTTTATGCAAATGTGTCAACTTATATATGTTATATAATTCTTCATTTTGTTTCATGCATATTTTGTACATCATTTTATTTTGTGTTATAATTATGTATGATATTTTATATTAATTATTCATTATCCATGCTTGAAAGTTTTGTTTTTTACAATGATTGTTAAATAAGGTTATTTGTATTTGGAGTATGTTATTTCATATATTTTTACAATGTATTAAATATTTCATCAATTTTAAAATGAGTAAACATGTTTTTAAGCGGATTTCTAAGTTTTTGTTATTCAAAATTTTGAAATAAGGCAATGTCTAGTGTTTGGGAAATTTGGGAAAGTCGTGCTCAATCGTACTGGGTATGACTTTCCCAGAAAACCAAATATTTAGATAACATCTTTTATAATTTTTCAAAAAGCTGAAAATTGATCGCATCTTAAAGGTATAAGGGATCATATCCAATCGTACTGGATATGAAACCGCATATCTTTGGAACGAGAGATTTTCGATCACCAATTTGAGCTATTTAAATATTTTTATATATTTCGGAAAATATTTTCTTTTAAATTTTTCAAGGACAGCATCAAATCAATTTGGTACCAGTTTTTGGGCGTAATGAGGATGCTAACCCTTCCTCATACGTAACCGACTCCCGAACCCCTTTTTTTACCTAAATCATTTTTTTTCTTCATTAAATAAAGCATTTTAATAGGTGGTCCAATCACACCTAAATCAAAAGATTGGTGGCGACTCCACACTCGGTTTTAAATGTCGATCCCCATTGCTTTTTAAAATAAAAAACATATGGTTTCGACAGCTTGGCGACTCCACTGGGGACTGAACAAAGAGAGTCAGGCCATAAAATTGATTGTTTGCTGTCATTTTAATTGAAAATTTGTTTTGAAAAAATATATGATCCTTTTAATTGCATTTGCTTGTGTGATGGTTGTGTTTCGAGTCTTGTCTAATAAATATGGCATTACATCGCATGACCGTTGTGGTTATACCTATTAAGTGGGAGTAAGAAACTATGCTTTGGTGAGGTTTTCACCTTCGTATGGGCTAGTGGATTACTTCCGGGATACATCTGTACCTATGATTCCGTGAGATTTTCATCTCCGCATGGTCATAGGGAAATGTATTCCCCTGAATCGAACTCAATCTATATGAGCCTATAATGGGTGAAGATTAAGGAATCTGCTGGTTCGGGTACCTTTACTCTAGAACCGAGCTTCATATAGTGAACCATAAGAACTATCCTTAGGTAGAGCCGCGTTGAACCTTAGTTATTACCCATTTGTGTGTTATGATTATTTTTGTTGTTATACTTGTGTTTTATTGTGCATATTTGACACTAACTTGTGCTTTGTTTTGATTGTGTTTTGCATGACATTGCATACTAAAGGAGGTGTTGGTTCGTATTCGATTGCTAAGTTAGAAAGTTTAACATGGAGAATGAACTTCTTAGTAAAGTTGAGGATAATGCGGCCGTCCGTGCATGGTCCGAGAAGTTGCAAACTGAGAAAGGGGATAGCCTGACAGAAGGATATACATCAGAGTTACAGAATTTTACCCGCATCATTGTGACACAGAACGAGCTGCAGGAGTTGAAGGATATATGGACTAGTTGGGATGAGGGCACTAAACAGTTGTTCTACCAGAATTATGGTGATATACCGTACTTGCTTGATGTTAAGGTGGATAAGCATTTGTTCCGAGGTATGGCTCAATTTTGGAATGCTGCTTATAATTGTTTCACCTTTGGAGAAGTAGATTTGGTTCCTACCTTAGAAGAATACACTACTTTGTTGAGGAGTCCAAAAGCCCAAGTCAGGAAAATTTATGCTAAGGTTACTAATGGTCAAACTTTTGCGAAGAGGCTAGTGAATATTTCGGGGATGAGTGAATCTTGGGTCACTGCTCGAATTCAACAGAAGGGGGATAGTAAGTGTATTCCCTGGGAACATTTGAGAGATTTGATTTTGACACATCTGGATGAAAAGAAAAGGGTTGAAATCTTTGCCTTAAGCATTTATGGATTGGTGATTTTTCCTAAGGCTTTAAGATATGTTGATGAGGCAGTAACTGATTTGTTCGATCGTCTCGGGAAAGGTGTCACACCTGTACCTGCAATATTGGCTGAGACGTTTAGACCTGTGAGCATGTGCCGAAAGGCGGGGGAAGGTCGATTTATTGGCTGCACACAGTTGTTAATGGTATGGTTTCACGGGTATTTTTGGAAAGTAGATAAGGTATCGTATCGAGTTTTCTCCGAAGGTTACTCCCCGTTAAAAGAGGAGATAGCGATGCAAAGGAGAGATGATATTTCGGAAGAGAAATGGATGGAAATTCTCCAAAATCTCAAGGAAGATGATGTAGAGTGGAGGGCTTTCTAGATGGTTCCTGATGAAATTTTGTATCAATGTGGGAGTTATAATTGGGTGCCATTGTTAGGAATCTGGGGAGCTACTGGATATACTCCTTTACTTGCACTAAGGTAGTATAAATCGAAGCAGTTCATACCTGCAACGTATGGGTTGGCTCAGTGTGAACTTCCATATAAAGGAGACCATTATAGGAAGAAAGTTCGAGAATTGTCTGATGCTTGGAGGCAGATGCACTGGATGAAAAGGCTGACTGTTGGTTCTATGGTAACACCCGAATATAATGGATGGTTTAGGAAAAGGGTTAATGACAATATTCCTAAACCAAGTTTGGAAAGCGCTCGGCCGACTGAGGAACGGTTACAAATTGCCCCGTCGGAGTTGGAAATTATAAGGCAGGATTTTGAGAAGAAGAGTTTTGAGTTCGGGAAGAAAATTGAACAATTGAAAGAAGAAAAGATGCACTTGAAGTTAGAGGTGGAGATTCAAAAGTCAGAGGCAGAAAAGCTACAGAAAAGGAAGGGTAAAGTTGAGGAGGATTTGGAAAGTTTGAAAACAGATTATAAGAAGCTGCGATTATCAATGAGGACTGCTGGGCTAGGAAAGACTTCGGAATAGTGGCGCCAGGAGATTCGAGAAGAAAGAGCTAAGGCAGATCAATGGAAAAAGAAATTCCAGGAGGCTCAAGCTCGGAATGAAGCCTTGGAAAGAAGTTTATCAGAGAGTAAGAATGGAAAAGATGAATTAAGAGCTAGAGTAATCGAACTTGAGAGATCTTTGTGTTTATACCAGAATCGCAATTCTGTGACAGAGTTGAAGGCAAGTTTAAGTAAGATCGAGGAGATGAAAGGAAAAATAGAAGAACTGGAAACATCATTGCAGAATTGTGAAATGAGGATTGAGTTCTTAGAGGTAAACGAAGAGTAATGGAAGAATCAGCTTCATTACTCTCAAAACCAAGTGAGAAACAAGGACCACGCCATGGGAGAAGCCGTAACACAAATTCGAGAAGTAGCTGACTACTTGCAATCCTTGACAGTACAGGCAGACGTTTTAAGTGTGAAGTACGAGTTGGAGTCAGACAGGGGACAGGAACTAGCTTCATTACTTAGGAAAATTAAGGCCCTGAGTGTTAAGGCGAAGTTGTATTTATAACTCAGTTTTATGTAAAGAGTTTTATTTTCTAGTGAAATTTTCTAAAAGGAATTGAATCAGAATTGATGCCTCCTTTGCATTCATGCATTTGCATTACATTACATCATATGCATTAAATATCATAATAAGATTCTAATTAATTAAAAATACACCAAATACGCATCCTTACGGTACGAGGAAAAAGACTGAGTCAATGGACAAAAGACTGGAAAAGTTAGAACAAATGCAAAAGGATATGAAGAGCAAATGCAGTCACAGATGCAAGAGCAGCTGGTTAAGATTCAGCAAGAGATGAAAGAACAGATGATGGAATCCCAAAGAGAGATGATGATTCAGTTGTCCCAATTGTTGATGGGAAGAGTGGATAAAGGAAAATGTCCTATGGATAATATAGGAGAAAGTAATGAAGACCCTCAATATCCTCCTGGCTTCACTCCTATACATGTGCAGACACACAACTTTGAGATTAATTTACTGAAGCCATCTCATTACGATCGAGCCTCAAAGCGCTTTCAGGTAGGGGTTTCAATACCAATGAATTTTCAAGCTGGTTCAGGTTATAATCCTGGTAACAACTCAAACAATCCAATGGTCCCTGATTTGGATGAAGTTGCAAAAGAGGAGAGAGCCAAGGCAGAATCACAATGGCAGTTAGAAGAACGGTGTAAATGGTTGGAGGAAAAAGTTATAGCAATGGAAGGTGTTGATAAGCACCCCGGAATTGATGCAAAAGATTTGAGTTTGGTCCCAGACTTAGTACTGCCATACAAGTTCAGGATGCCAGAATTTGAGAAATACAATAGAACGAGCTGTCCTGAAGCTCATATTACTATGTTTTGCAGAAGGATGACAGGGTATGTTCATAATGATCAATTACTGATTCATTGCTTCCAAGATAGCTTGGTGGGAGTAGCTGCTAAATGGTACAATCAATTGAATCGAAACAGAATTAATTCATGGAGAGATTTAGCACAGGCATTCATGAAGCAATACAGCCATGTGACAGATATAACTCCTAATAGAATTACTCTGTAGAATATGGAAAAAAGGCCAAATGAAAGTTTTAAGCAGTATGCACAGAGGTGGAGGGAAATGGCTATTCAGGTTCAGCCACCGCTATTGGAGAAGGAAACCACGATACTCTTCATTAATACTTTAAAGGCCCCGTTTATAACACATATGATGGGAAGTGCCACGAGAAGCTTTGCGGATGTGGTCATGACAGGAGAAATGATTGAAAGTGCCATAAGAAATGGAAGGATAGATGCAGGAGAAAGTGCTAAAAAGTCTGTGCCACGCAAGAAAGAGAATGAGGTGAACAATGCGAACGTGGGATATTCGAAGTCTATTACCGTGAGTCAACCAAAGGCAACAACTGCTGGTCAGGGTTCATCACGTCAAGAGTCAGGGACCAGGCAGAATAATGAGAAGATTCAATTTACACCAATTCCTATGACGTACAAAGAATTATATCAAAGTTTGTTCGATGCACATGTAGTGGCACCTTTTTACTTGAAGCCAATACAACCCCCGTTCCCTAAATGGTACGATGCTAATGCCCAATGTGAGTATCACGTAGGAATTGTGGGTCATTCGATAGAAAATTGTACCACTTTCAAGAAACTGGTTGAGAGGTTTATCCAAATGGGCATTGTAAAATTCGATAATACACCCAATACCGAAAATCCACTGCCTAATCATATTGATGGCGGGGTAAATGCAATAGAGGGAGGTATTGGAAAAAGGACCAAGAGGGATGTTTTAGAAGTAAAGACTCCTTTGAGACGAGTCTGGAAAGAGATGGTAAGAAGGGGATTAGTTACTTCAAGTACAAAAGGAAATGATAATGGGATGGAAAATTATTGTGAGTATCATCATAAAGAAGGACACAGAATTCAGGAATGTGAAGAATTCAGAGCTGTTATACAGAACCAGATGGACAGTAAGGAAATGGAGTTTTATGAAGAGATCAATGAGGAGGAGTATATATGTACGTCAGAGTCCACATCAAATCCAAAATTCAATTATCCTGTGGTTATTATCTCACGTCCTAAGAATGAAGCAGGAGTTCAAATGGTGCCAAAGATTATAATTCAGAAGCTAGCAGTTTTTTCCTACAAAGATAGTAAACAGGTCTCTTGGAACTATTATTGTAATGTGACAATCCCGGGAAAGGAGAGCCCGTTAAAGGAAGATCAAAATATAGGTTCTCACACGCGCAGTGGAAGGCGATATGATACCCGAACGGAACCGGTGAAAGAAAGAGAGGTGCTGGTTGAGCAAAAGAAAGAAAAAATAGTTGAACTTGATGTGTCTGTTAATGAACCAGTGAAGGAAGAAGAAGCTAAGGAATTCCTGAAATTTCTGAAACATAGTGAGTACAGTGTGGTGGAACAATTGCGTAAACAGCCGGCCCGCATATCTATATTGGCTCTACTCCTGAGTTCAGAGGTGCATCGGAGTGTATTAATGAAGGTGCTAAATGAGACATATGTAACCAACGATATTTTTGTCAGTAAGCTGGATTGGTTGGTTAACAACATAAGTGCAGACAATTTTATCTTCTTCAATGATGATGAGATTCCGCCAAGAGGGATGGGATCTACCAAAGCTTTACATATAACAACTAGGTGTAAAGGGTACACGCTGCCAGGGGTATTGGTAGATAACGGTTCAGCATTGAACGTGTTGCCTCTGTCCACACTGAACAAGTTACCTGTGGATAGTTCTCATATGAGAGGATGTCAGAACATAGTACGAGCATTTGATGGCACAGAGAGGAGAGTCATGGGGAGAATTGAGGTACCCTTGTTAATTGGCCCAACTACGTATGAGGTAGATTTTCTAGTAATGGATATTAAGCCCTCTTACAACTGCTTGTTGGGAAGACCTTGGATACACTCGGCAGGGGCAGTACCTTCATCATTACATCAAAAGCTGAAGATGGTGTCAGAAGGGCGGTTGGTAATAATAAATGCTGAAGAAGATATTATTGCAGCTGTAAGCAGTGATGCGCCGTATGTAGAAACAGATGAGGAAGCCATTAAGTGTTCTTTCCGATCTTTGGAATTTGTGAATGCAACATTCGTTACTGAGGGAAGTAGAATTCTGGAGCCAAAAATGTCAAAAACTACGATGATGGGTTTGCAATTGATGGTAGGCCGAGGAGCTATGCCAGGAAAGGGGCTTGGAAGATGCCTTTAAGGAAGAATTGTAGTACCAATGTTGAAAGACAAGCAAGATCGCTTTGGTTTGGGGTTTAAGCCAGATGCAAGGCAAAGGAAAAAGGAGTTAGAAAGAAGGCGAGAAAGAAGAAGAGCACGAGTGAGTGGTGGGGAAATCAAGTGGGAGCTCATGATAATTCCTCACATTTCCAAATCTTTTTGTTAGGGGGCATTATTTATCCTGAACGAGGGGTACCAGAGAAGGAAGTCATAGGAGAAGCATTGGGAAATATGTACATCAATGCCATTTTTGAAGCGACAATTGAAGAGGGGATTTCGTCAAATATTCGTCCATATGAACCTGGGAGCATTCTAGACAATTGGACCGCGGAGGATCTTCCTGTAATTTTTAGAGCTTACTCAGAGTAATGTTCGAAACAAACTTATCGTTTTAAGCCTAGAAACAATAAAGATTCCTTTGTGAAATAGGCTCATGTTCAAGCATCATTATTTCAATGAAGTACATTTTTTGCTATCATTTTGAGCAAATGTTATTCTTTTCACAAGCAATAGTGTTATTCTTTCTATCTAAGTAATTATCTTGATTCTTTCTTCAATCATTCTTTTATTCATAAACATATCATGCAAAGAAATAATTACCAAATTCATTCATTCTTTGTATATTTTTGTGCCTTTAATAGGTCCCTAGATATCAATGTCATGAGCGACGTTGTTACTGACTCAGAATCACTATTTGAGCGAGACATGTGTTTAGAGGGATCTCAGGACTTTGAAGATGACAGAGACTGTGATTTATCTCCATATTTGTTAAGGATGGTAGAACAAGAGGAAAAGTAAATTTTTCCTCACAAAGAAACCATAGACATGGTGACTTTGGAAGAGGGGAAAGTTGTAAAAATTGGAACATGCATAACTGAAGAAACAAAGCGAGACCTTGTTGAGTTACTTCAGGAATTCAAAGATGTTTTTGCATGGTCTTACCAGGATATGCCTGGTTTAAGTCCTGATATTGCAGTACATTGCCTTCCAATAAGAGAAGATTGCAAGCCAGTACAGCAGAAGCTTCGACGAATGAGGCCAGATATTGTCTTAAAGATCAAGGAAGAAGTTAAAAAGTAGTTTGATGCGGGATTCCTTCAGGTGATCAAGTACTCAGAATGGGTAGCTAATGTGGTGCCGGTTCCCAAGAAAGACGGCAAGGTGCGAATGTGTGTGGATTATAGAGATCTAAATAAAGCAAGCCCAAAGGACAACTTCCCTTTGCCTCACATTGATACACTAGTAGATAATACAGCTGGTTACTCGCTGTTTTCCTTTATGGATGGTTTCTCGGGGTATAATCAGATCAAGATGCATCCTGAAGATATGGGAAAGACCACTTTTATAACCTTGTGGGGCACGTTTTGTTACAAGGTGATGCCATTTGGATTGAAGAATGCTGGAGCAACGTATCAAAGAGCTATGGTGACTTTATTTCATGATATGATGCACAAAGAAATCGAAGTGTATGTTGACGATATGATAGCCGAATCTCGAACTGAAAAGGAGCATACCCAGGTGTTGAGGAAGTTGTTCATGAGATTGAGGAAATTTCAGTTAAAGCTTAACCCAACAAAATGTACTTTTGGGGCTAGATCCGGAAAGCTATTGGGCTTTGTGGTCAGTGAGAAGGGAATTGAGATTGATTCAGATAAGGTCCAGGCTATACAGGAGTTGTCTCCACCGCGTACCCAAAAAGAAGTTCGGGGTTTCCTTGGAAGATTAAATTACATTGCGTGGTTTATTTCTCAATTAACGGAGAAATGTGACCCTATATTCCGTCTTCTTAAAAAGCATAGCCCAGGGGAATGGGATGATGAATGTCAAAAGGCTTTTGATAAAGTTAAAGAATATTTTTCAAGTCCTCTAGTGTTATCACCCCCAAGTTCAGACAGGCCGTTAATATTGTATTTGACCGTGTTTGGTAATTCAATGGGATGCGTGCTTGGTCAACATGATGAATCAGGAAGAAAGGAAAAGGCGATATATTACCTCAGTAAGAAATTCACTGAGTGTGAATTAAGATATTCGTCAATTGAAAAATTGTGTTGCGCTTTGGTTTGGACAGCACGAAGATTGAGGCAATATAAGTTGTTTCATACAACCTGGCTAATCTCAAAATTGGATCCTTTAAAGTATATGATGGAATCAAATGCCTTGATCGGAAGGATGGCTAGGTGGCAAATTTTACTTTCAGAATTTGACATAATTTACACGAGTTAAAAAGCTATAAAGGGGAGTGCAATAGCGGATTTTCTGGCTAGTCGAGCCCAAGAGGATTATGAGCCCTTAAATTTTGACTTCCCTAATGAAGAGATAGTGTATGTAGCAGCTACTGAAGAAGACAACACAAAAGATCACTATTGGAAATTGAATTTTGACGGAGCCTCAAATGCTGTGGGTAATGGAGTTGGGGCAGTTCTGGTATCCCCAGATGGAGATCATTATCCATTCACATGTAAATTGGATTTTGATTGTACAAATAATATGGCAGAATATGAAGCATGTATCATAGGGCTCAGAACAGCTATAGAGCACAAGATCAAATCGTTGGAAGTATACAGTGATTCGGCATTGGTAATTTATCAACTTCGAGGTGAATGGGAGACAAGAGATTCTAAGCTAATCAATTATAGAAGGCTGGTGTTGGGGTTAGTTGAAGAGTTTGATGATATTACTTTCAATTATCTCCCGCGTGATGAAAACCAAATGGCAGGTGCTTTGGCTACTTTGGCTTCCATGATCAAAGTAAGCAGACAAGAGGATGTGAAGCCCATTCAGATGAGTATTTATGAGGCCCCGTCTTATTGTTATAATATAGAGGAAGAAGAAAGAGATGATCATCCTTAGTATCAGGATATATTGCGGTATGTGAGAAACCGTGAATATCCAAATCAAGCCACGGAGAATGACAAAAGAACATTGAGAAGGCTTGCCTGCGATTATGTTTTAGATGGAGAGATCCTGTACAAAAGAAGGAAGGATCAGGTACTTTTGAGATGTGTGGATGCCGTAGAGTCCAAGAAAATCTTAGAAGAAGTGCACGAAGGTGTTTGTGGAACGCATGGGTTCACAATGGCCAGGCAAATTATGAGGTTTGGATATTATTGGTCAACCATAGAAGGAGACTGCATTAATTATACCAAGAAATGTCATAAATGTCAAATTTATAGTGATAAGATTCACGTGCCTCCCTCGCCTTTACATGTTATGACTTCTCCATGGCCGTTTTCCATGTGGGGCATGGATGTTATAGGTCCAGTTTCACCAAAGGCTTCAAATGGGCATCGTTTCATTTTTGTGGTCATTGATTATTTTACCAAATGGGTGGAAGCTACATCATACGCCAATATAACTAAATCAGCAGTCAGCAGATTCTTAAAGAAAGAAATTATATGTCGATACGGAATGCTTGAGAAAATCATATCTGATAATGCACTGAATTTGAACAATAGTACAATAGCAGAGGTCTGCAGTTAGTTTAAAATCAGACATCATAACTCGTCACCATATCGTCCGAAGATGAATGGGGCAGTGGAAGCAGCTAACAAAAATATTAAGAAGATTGTGGGGAAAATGACTGGAACTTACAAAGATTGGCATGAGAAGTTGCCATTTGCTCTTTACGCTTATCGAACATCTGTTGGAACTTCTATTGGGGCAACACCGTTCTCATTGGTCTATGGAATGGAAGCAGTTCTGCCCATTGAAGTAGAGATACCTTCTCTCTGAGTTTTGTCAGAATTGAAATTAGATGAAGCAGAATGGATACAGTCTCGATATGATCAGTTGAATTTGATTGAGGAAAAGAGGCTAAAAGCTATTCAACATGGACAGATGTATCAAAAAAGAATGATGCGGGCTTATGATAAAAAGGTTCGCCCAAGAGAGTTTCATGAAGGAGATTTGGTTTTGAAGAAAATTCTTCCCATACAAAAAGATTTCAGAGGTAAATGGATACCGAATTTGAAGGGGCCTTATGTGGTGAAGAAAGCTTTCTCCGGTGGTGCATTAATACTGGTCGAAATGGATGGAAGAAATTTGCCTAATCCAGTAAAATTAGATTCAGTCA
This sequence comes from Gossypium longicalyx, assembly GCA_025698465.1. Classification (NCBI taxonomy): domain Eukaryota; kingdom Viridiplantae; phylum Streptophyta; class Magnoliopsida; order Malvales; family Malvaceae; genus Gossypium; species Gossypium longicalyx. The sequence continues at coordinate 96,951,316 of CM047000.1, forward strand.
AAAAGTACTATACTTGAGAAGAGAGAGAAGCCAAAGTGAAAACCCACAAAGGGTGCTTTGAGATTCTCTAAAAAAAAAAAAAGGCCAAAGTGAAAACCCGCAAAGGGCACTTTGAAACTCAAATAAAAATGGAAAGGGCCAAAGTGAAAACCCGCAAAGGGCACTTTGAGATCCAATAATAAAAAAAAAAAGGAGAAAAAGGAGAGGCCAAGGTGAAAACTCGCAAAGGGCGCCTTGTGACCAAAGGGGATTTGAGTTGAAAACCCGAAAAGAGCGGCTCAAATATGGATTCAAAATGAGGAGGCTGTGATCTTGATATACTTGAATTAACCATGAAGGGAATATGTTGCATCTTGTGGCATTGACAAAGTGCTTCTGATCTCTTAAACACATGTCAAGTTTGAATTGGTCTTCGAGAAGTTCGTACAGAGAAGCTCAGATTGCGATAACAAGGGTACCTAGTCTTCATTTTCAGCCAATTGGTTATCTTTGAATTATCCTTTCTTTTCAAGATATACATTCCCAAATTAATGGCCATGGTTGTTCTTTTGATAATTTACTTTGAGCTCAAGATTAATTCCATTCTTGTTCATTATTATGATTTGATTGCAAGCATGTTGCATTGACATAATGATGAATGAACTAGTGATGTTTTCACAATAGAAGTTTTGCATATTACTCTAGGAGTTTCTAGATAATACAAGAATCTAAAGTGAGATAATTGTTTAGAATACGCCCAAGTTCAAGGATAAATTTGGATAAATCGCCTTTTTGAGGTCTTTGTTCAAATGATGATGGTATTTTCTTGAGGGAAAAGAAATGATATTTTGCATTCATACAGAGAGCAGAAATGCACATTTAGTTATAACACTTGAGGAGTGAGGTAGCAAATTGACCAAGAGGAAAATTCAACTATGAGTGGCAAGGTTTTGGCTCAAAAAGTAGTAGTAGAAAGGACGTTGGAATTACAATGGGGCAAGTTCGCCAGATGAGATAGGTTGTTCCTTTGGGATACTTCTTCAAGATGATGTTTGAGCAAATGCGTTAGTAACAACGTATTAATGAACAATGAGTGACGATACCCTAATTTGTTAAAATGGAATCATCCTTATTTTTGCATATATTATTCATACCATATTTAGTTAGGAGCATTGGGTCATTTCAATCATAGCATCCTAATTATTTGGCATAAGCATTTGCATATAAAATGGAGTCTACAGGATAGGTCCCCTGGAGGGTAATGTAGCAACATTGGTAAAGATTGAAGATCTTATTTCCCTGAAGTTGCAGTGGAATAGATCCTCGCAGATGGAATCTTATCTTCATGTATCGGCAATAGAGAAGATTTCACCACCAAGCCTTATCTCTCTAAGGTAGCAAGAGAGCAAGTTGAAAAATGAGTCTTATTTTCCTAAAGTAGCAAGGAAGCAGACTGGGAATTGAAGATCTTATCTCCATGTATTGGCAATGGAGCAGATTTTACTACCAAGCATTATCTCTCTGAGGTAGCAAGAGAGCAAGTTGAAGAATGAGTCTTATCTTCCTGAGGTAGCAAGGAAGCAGATTGAGAATTGAAGATTTTATCGCCCTGAAGTTGCGGAGGAGTAGATCTTCGTAGATGGAATCTTATCTCCACGTATCGGCAAGAGAGCAGATTTCACCACCAAGCCTTATCTCTCTGAGGTATGAAGAGAGCAGGTTGGAGAATGAGTCTTATTTTCCTGAGGTAGCAAGGAAGCAGACTGAAAATTGAAGATCTTATTTCCATGTATCGGCAATGGAACAAATTTTATTACCAAGCCTTATCTCTCTGAGGTAGCAAGAGAGCAGGTTGAAGAATGAGTCTTATATTCCTGAGGTAGCAAGGAAGCAGACTGAGAATTGAAGGTTTTATTTCCCTGAAGTTGCAGCGGAGCAGATCTTCGCAGATGGTAAATCTTATCTCCATGTATCAGCAATGTAGCAGATTTTATCACCAAGCCTTACCACTCTGAAGTGGTAAGAAATCAGGTTAAAGAATGAGTCTTATCTTCCTGAGGTAGCAAGGAAGCGGACTGAGAGTTGAAGATTTTATTTCCCTGAAGTTATAGCGGAGCAGATCCTCGCAGATGGTAAATCTTATATCCATGTATCAGCAATGGAGCAGATTTTACCATCAAGTCTTACCTCTCTGAAGTCCGGAGCAGATTTTCGTAGATATCCATGTGTTGGCAATGGAGCAGATTTGAGCCACTGATCCTATCTCTTTATAGTCAGAATCCGAAAAAATTGTGCAAAATTGGCCCTATTTGAGGTCTTTGCTCTATTCTCCTTACACGACAATGAGCAAAGAGGGGCAGCTGTAATGGCCCATTTTTGCCCAGGCTTACATCAAGACCCAAAACCAGAATAAAACAAAAATAATAAAAATCCAAAATTAAAAGTCCAATGTTTGGTTACAAATATTTGGGCCAAAATAAAATAAACTTATTTTCTAACTAAATATCCCAAAATTCTTTAGCCCAATAAAAATTAGCCTAAATAAGCCCAAAACCCGGAGCCCAATCCACCCAAAGTTGTTTCAGTTTTTGTGAATGCCAGAAGATTCTGGAACAGGCTAGAAAAGCACTGTAAGGTTGGTCTCACACGAGACCCTTGCGCCCCACCTCCACATCACCCGGGGTCTTCTTCTCCGTACGACCAACTCTGCAAAAGAACGCACGAGAAGAAAAAAATTAACAGAATACAACAAGTGACAGCTAGTAAATGTATTTTTTTTTCTTTTATTTTCCTCTATAAAATCCGGCTATAAAAAGCCAAGAAATTGTACCCGCAAAATTTACATAGACACACACACAGAATATACCATACGCATACACATATACTGAAATACGAAAAAGCAGAAGGTGATTTGAAATCTTTTCCATCTTCAATATTTTTTGTGGATATATCTGTTTTTTTTTTTTACAATAGAAAAAGAGAATAAAACAAGAAGATTACCTTTGCCTAGTGCATCAATGCAATTTCTCGGCCACTCCGTCGAAATCGGAGAAAGGCATGCGAATTTGCTAATAAAAATGGTCATCATGTGTTGATTTTGATGGGAATAAAGGCCGATTTTACTTTGTCCACCAATTTTAATGGTGAATAGAAGTTGAAATGGCTTTAATCAGGTTGCGGCTGAGTTGAAACCCTAACAAATAGGGTTTTCAATTCACATTTTGATTAAATGGCAGATGGCCATTCCTTTTGGCCTTTAATTTTAGGCATCCAGCTAAACGACGTCGCAGAAGGGGGGGAAACAAGGTCCACGTGTTAACCCGCCTGGAGCTCCGAATTAGTGCCTTTGCGCCTAGGATGGTTTATTTGCGTGGCAGGTCCCTCTTCCTTGTACTGCGGCGCAATTTGCTCCCATCTGCATTTAATTTAATTTATTTTCTTTTAAGTTATCCCTAAAATTTGAAATACTTTTATATTTTAGTCCATATTTCAACACAATGTTTTAAGATTAGGGATTATTTCAATATTGATCCCTGTAAATTCATGTGTGTCATATATATGAGTCCTTATTTCATTGATTTGCAAGATTTGTGTTATAATTTTCAATTAGATTATTTATTTGCCTGTACATGCCGAATTAATTTGTTAATGTTTGTTCTTTTTCTTTTTGGTCATTTATAATTTATGTCAATTGTGTTATTTGTATTTTTTTGTTATTTATTTGTTGTAATTTGGGGATGGTTGTACATTATTTTATGTAATGTTTTATGTGTTATTACATATGTATATATTTCACAAAAATTAGTTTATTAACACTAAGTTATTATGCATATATTTAACTTTTTTTTTTTGTCTATGTGATATATATGTATTTGTTTTTTTTTAAAAATAAAATCATGTGTTATACGCATTAATTAAATTTTAACCATACATACACAAAAATTATTAGTATATATAATTTAAATACATCTTTAGATATTAATATTTTTGTACATATAATTTTTTAGACTTCTTCATATATTTTTCTTATTCAAAATGAAATTTTCATGTATTTTGAATAATTAAAAGTATTATTAAACATATATTTTGTATTTATATTTAATTTACATTTATTATTAAAGCTTTGATATCTTTATATATATAGATTTTAATAAACTTGTGATTAGTTTTTTTAAAGATTAAGTTAACCTTATAATTCCTATTTTAATTAAATAATATTTTGACGTACAATCATTTCTAACATTTTTCTACATTTATATGTCATACGTTAATTTATTTTTACTATGATATATATTATTATTTTCACATAACTTTTTGTAAATATTTTTCTATGTATATATATTTTCTTTTAAAATTGTTTATGTATATAATATTTTTAAGAACTCTTTTTTTAATAATATAATTTATTGTATTTCATATTTTCCTCATGTTATATATATATATATATATATTTTACTTATATAATTCATATATTTACCTCATTTTATGTATCATTAATATTTCTTTTACCTAATATTTATTTGTATATAAAGGTTTCACAAATTGACTTTGTACATTATTGTACTTTCATATTATATTATTTGAATTATCTGGTGTATTATCAATTTTTGAATAAATTTGTGTTTTAAATATCTTATGCATAATTTGGTTTGAACTTTGAAATTTATAATAACTATTTCAATAAATATATATCCCAAGTTTTATGCAAATGTGTCAACTTATATATGTTATATAATTCTTCATTTTGTTTCATGCATATTTTGTACATCATTTTATTTTGTGTTATAATTATGTATGATATTTTATATTAATTATTCATTATCCATGCTTGAAAGTTTTGTTTTTTACAATGATTGTTAAATAAGGTTATTTGTATTTGGAGTATGTTATTTCATATATTTTTACAATGTATTAAATATTTCATCAATTTTAAAATGAGTAAACATGTTTTTAAGCGGATTTCTAAGTTTTTGTTATTCAAAATTTTGAAATAAGGCAATGTCTAGTGTTTGGGAAATTTGGGAAAGTCGTGCTCAATCGTACTAGGTATGACTTTCCCAGAAAACCAAATATTTAGATAACCTCTTTTATAATTTTTTTAAAAAGCTGAAAATTGATCGCATCTTAAAGGTATAAGGGATCATATCCAATCGTACTGGATATGAAACCGCATATCTTTGGAACGAGAGATTTTCGATCACCAATTTGAGCTATTTAAATATTTTTATATATTTCGGAAAATCTTTTCTTTTAAATTTTTCAACGACAGCATCAAATCAATTTGGTACCAGTTTTTGGGCGTAATGAGGGTGCTAACCCTTCCTCATACGTAACTGACTCCCGAACCCGTTTTTTTTACCTAAATCATTTTTTTCTTCATTAAATAAAGCATTTTAATAGGTGGTCCAATCACACCTAAATCAAAAGATTGGTGGCGACTCCACACTCGGTTTTAAATGTCGATCCCCATTGCTTTTTAAAATAAAAAACATATGGTTTCGACAATATACTTATATTCTTAGTTTTTTTTCTTTTATAAATTATTTCAAGTCCTAGCATATGTTATCTGCACTTATCAAGTATTGTACGTTCTTCATGCATATCAACCCATATTCATCACTTCTTTTCCTCATGATTTACAAAATGTTGTTTTGTGGTTTTTAACTCTTTGAAATCAATTATTCCATTTTATTTCCAGTAAGATCAATGTATTTTGAGATAATTTACAACCATTTATTTAAATTCTTTGTTAAAAGTAAGGCAATATGCAATATTTGGAAATCCGAGAAATCATGCCCTATCGTGCTGGATTCTGATTTTTCGCTGGACTAAATACTTGGATATCCTTTTATAACATAAAAACTTTTGGAAGTCAAAAGTCAATCATATTTTCAAAGGTATGAAGAGTTGTGTCCAATCGTGCTGGATGTGATGTTACATGCCTTTGAAACGAGAGAATTTTGACAACCAATTTGAACCACGCACATGTTTTAATAACAATCATATTTTAAAATTTCTTTTATAAAACCTTAAACATAAGGACAGTGTGTAATCAATCTGGTACCAATCTTTGGGCGTAGTGAGGGTGCTAACCCTTCCTCATACGTAACCAGCTCCCGGACCTATTTTTTTAAATTTACGTGGACTAAAATTGTTTTAAAATATTTTATTAGGTGATCCAATCACACCTAAACAAAAGATTGGTGGCGACTCCACACTCGGTTTTAAAGGTCGATCCCCGTTTTTTCCTAACTCGAAAAAAGGGTTTCGACAGGGTTGTTTGTCAATAAGGGAAGTATTTAATAGTGATTGTCTTGATCATTGAGAAAGTAAAAAGAGATTAGGTTGCTAGGCAATCGTCCACAACTATAACCAATTTATTAAACAACGCTGAAAATCATCTTTGCATCAATGATCAAACATTTGAATCAAACTGATATTTTACCTTTGGCTAGAGTTTCATTATATTGATTTTCTTATATTTTATTTTACTATTTCTTTTTACTTTTTTTACTTTTAATTTGAACCCCTATTTTATTTTACTTGTTTATTAAAGAAATAAAAGCATCACTGATCTCTGTGGATATGACCCTGCTTGCTGCTATCTACTAATTTATATTTTCAAGTAGGTTTTATCTTTGGCGGCTTCAACAACTGTACAATTACTCACTAAAAATTTAGTTAAAGGATTAACTATTACAATTTGCGTCAAATTTGAAATGTCAAAATTTGAAAAGTATAGTGACTTAGAATGATACAATTGGAGAGCAGGGCTAGTTACTGAATTTAACCAAATGAATTTAACTGCAGTTGTTTGGTCCGAATTAAATTTCAAAATCCAAAAAGTACAAGGACTAAATTTGACTAATTCAAAAAATACAGAGACTAAAAATGATCAAATTAAAAAATAAAGACCAAATCCACAACTTTTGCAAAGTATAAGGACTAATAGCAAATTTAATATAGGAAAAATGGTTTCTCTTTGAGATGTTTCTCTCATTATATATTGTACATGTATGCCAAATGAAGTATATGTTGTTTCTCTTCATGCAAGAGGGCAACACTTGGTATGATGGAAAGCGATTACTTTATTAACAAAATAATCAAGTAGAAAGTGATTCCAATGTTTTTTAGAATTTAATTTTTCTTTGAAAGTTATTTTTTCATAAACATGACTATCTGATTTCCATAATAAGAGATAGAAAAGTCACTTTCTCATGTAGATGGAAAGTTTAAAAATATTAAGATAAAATTAGCCATATTTTATTTTAGTTTAGGATATTAGCATGTAAAGCTTAAAAAAACTTCTACCTGCTTCTTTCTTCCTATTGTCAACTCTCTTATTTCTAACATCTTCTACTTTAGTTAATTTTTTCTACTACTTTAATTGATTTTTGAAAATAATTTTTTCTAGTTTTATTTTTAATATGTATATTTAATTTTCTCCTCTTTTGGTATATTGGTTGAAAGCTTCAATTTTTTAGTAGATGCATGGCATATGGAACTTTTTGAACATTATTAGGTAAATAGTAGACATTTTTATAGAAAAAACTTCAAGTTTAAGAATACTAAAGGTCTAGTTATTAAAACTTTCTTATTATCTCCCTTTATTTTATTTTCATTTAATTGTTATGCTGTACTATTGGACCCTTTTTGTTGGAGCCTTTAAGATGCATTAATCTTTTTAGCATATTTTATATATCTTCCTCTCCTATTACATGTTTTTTTTTTATATACGTTATTATATATAGAAAATACATGCAAGATAAATTCAAAATAATTTTATTGTTAATTAAAATAATAAATATTGTTGAAACCATTTTTTTAAAAAAGGGGATCGATTTTGATTTTGAAAACGAAGACGAACATGGGAGTCGCCACCAATCCTTTTTTATGAGGTGTGATCGGGTCACCTCGTAAAATGGTTGTTTTTAATAAATGGTTTTGATTTATTAAAACAACGCTTTTTGGTCTACGAAATTCAAAAAGATGAGTTCGGGAGTCGGTTTGATTAATTAATGTCTTACTGTCGAAAATTGAGAACTTTGAAGAAAAATACGATTCATTGTTAAATTATTGCTTAAAAAAAATTTCTGAGAAAAAGGGCGTATTCAAGTTAACCGAGGAAAAGGATTATATCCCGTAAGTTAGGAAACAATGTCTTAAATTCCCGATACACGAATAAACGCCGAAAAATTTATTTATTTTGAAAAAATTCAATTATTTTGGTTTTAGAAAGAAATCATATTCCATAAGTTAGAACACGATCTTTTCATAATTCTCGAGATCATTTAAAAAATTATGCTTTAAAAACGTTTGTTTATTCGGATTTATCGGGAAAACCGAAATCCCATAAGTTAGGGAACGACTTTTTCGAATCTCGAATTACGAAAAATTACTTATTTAAAAAAATGAAATTTTATGTATCGAGCAAGGATTAATGTAACACGATTTTGTAGTAAAAATGTGAAAACAAATCACGGTGTTATCATGTATACAGAATAAATACATTTAATAAAAATGACAATATATGAGATCGAAAATAAACGAGCTAAAAAATAAAAGGAAAATAATAAGTAAAACTAAAATTTGAAACTAAAAAATATTAAACAAATAAAATGAATAAATATTACGTAAAGCAATTTAATAATAATATTAACAATAATGAGGATGCTATTAATAATAATGAAAAATATATAAAGTTTAAAAAATATATAAAAGATATAACTAAATAAATAATAAAAATGATAATATAAAATAAAATACGTATATTTTAAAAAATAATAATGAAAATAACATTAATATATAAATAGAAATAGAAATAGAAATATAAGAAATATAATAATAATAATAATAGAAATATAAATAGATAAAAATTAGATAAATAATAGTATTAGAATAAGAAAATAAATATAGATGAAAATATAATAATAGTAATAATACAATAGTATAATAATAATAACAAAAATAGTAATAATAATAGTAATAAAAGTAATAGCAATAGTAGTAGTAATAATAATAACAACAACAACAACAACAATAACAATAACAATAACAATAACAATAACAATAATAATAACATGTAAATAATAATAATACTAATAATAATACTAATAATAATTATAGTAAAAGAGAATAATAATAAAATTAATTAATTTAATAATAAAGTAGCTAAATAATTAAAAAAAGGACTAAATTAGGCTTAAAAACAGAAATTTGGGGCAAATCTGGAATAAAAAGGAAAGGGGAGGACTTATCCGAACACGCGAATAACATAGAGGGACTAAAAGGGAAATAATCCATTGGACTAAATTAGAAACGAAATAAATTAAAATTTAAAAAAAAAACTTGATTGCAAAACCATGAAAAAGCGAAAGGGCCAAAAGCGCAAATAACCCTTCCGCTTAAAAACATGCGGATCCTAGGCCGGACGGGTCGGGTTGGATCGGGTGAGGGCAAAATTTGGATTGTACAACTGCCCCTCTTTGCTCGTTGTCGTGTAACAAGAACAGAGCAAAGACTTTTAAGAAAGACCAATGTCGAAACCATTTTTAAAGGGAGATTTTGAAAACGGGGTCGACTTTTGAAAACGAAAATTGGAGTCGCCACCAATCTTTTTAAGTGTGATTGGATCACTTTATAAAACATTTTATTTCAAAACATTAATTTTGGTCTTCGAGAATTAAAAAAAACAGGTTCGGGAGTCGGTTACGTACGAGGAAGGATTAGCACCCTCATAACGCCCAAAATTGGTACCAAATTGAATAGTTTTCAGTCTTAATGTCAAAAGTTTGAAAGAATTTAAGAATAGGATCCTTTTTTAAAACCGGAATAATTTGAGTTGAAAATCGAGATTCCTTCGCTCCAAAAGAGTACAAACATCACATCCAGCATGATTGGACATGATATTCTTAAACTTTCGTAACTGAAATCATCTCGTGATTTACAAAATCTATTTAGAAGGATACTTTAGACATTTAGACAAATGGGAAATCGCAACCCAGCATATTAGGGCACTACTTCCCGAATTCCTAAATACAAAAAAACATTGCCTCATTTTTAAAATTCTTTTGGATTAAATGAAATATATTTTTTTTTAAAACAATGATGCATTTAACATATTACAAGATATCAATACTAAATAATATAAACTACATGATACATACTTTAACATTTCATGCAAATATAATATAGAAAACAATAAATAACGACATAAATTATATAATATATATATTGACATTTCATGCAAATATAATCATAGAAAATAATAAATATAGAAATATAAATTACATAATATATACAATAATATTTCATGCAAATATAACCTAAAAAAAACAACATAAGTTACATAATACATATATTAATATTTCATGCAAATATAAAAAAATAACATAAAAAATAACAAATAAAACAAAAATTTAATAGTTAATACTTGTATAATTAATTAATAAAAATATACAATATATAATATAATAACTTAGTACATATATTTATAAGAATAATAATATGATAAATAGGAACAAAATTTTACAGTAAATTTTAGAATATCATATAATATACAAAACATTTAATGATAACATACAAAAATATATATAATATTTATAATAATATACAAATTTTATAATTATACTTAATACATAATAAGTAATATATAAGAATAATAATATAACACTAATATATAAAAAAACAATTTTTATATGATAAATAATATGTGAAAATAATTATATAAAAAATAATGTGTGATAAAAAAAATTTTATATAAAAGTTTAGAATGAAATAAATAATATATAAAATATTAAAATAGGTAAATAAAAAAGAAACAAATGAATAAATAAAACAGGACTAAATTTAAAACTCAATAAAACTCTGAGGATAAATTAAAAGAAATTAAAACTGAAATTGGGGTTTAATTGAAATGCGCGCAATAAATGGGGAACTCACTGGGCAATTATACCCTATTCCCAAAACGGCGCTGTTTCAAGTATTGCGCTTTAAAGGGTTCAGGGACCAAATTGAAACAGAAACAAATTATTAGGGCCAGATTTAAAAAATAAAGAAATTTAAAATTGAACGAAATTAAAAAAACGAAAAAATACGGAAGGGCTCAAATGGCAATTTGCCCATCTACCAAAAAACGCGCGGATCCTCCCCGGGTCACGGGTCAACGCGCGAATCCTTCAATTAAACTGCGCCGTTTTGGTGCTTATTAAACTAAGCAAAAACGACATAGTTTTTATAAAACTATATAAATTAGATTTTGGCCCAAAAATTCATTTTTAAAGCTGGTTTTTAAAAAAAAAAAAAACTTGAAATCCTCTGAAAGAGGATAAGAGAAGAGCCCTTCGGGATCTGGGCTCCGGCCTCTGTCAGGCCAAGCTCCGGTCATTGAGTTGCACGCGCCCACGCGCCACACGCGCAGCCGTACACGGCGGTTGGAAGGTTAAAAGCCTTCATTTTTCTAAGCGAATCACAGGTAATCTCTTCTCTTTTCTAAATACCGACAGTTTTTGTAAAAAACAATTCATATGTGTTGAACAAAAAGAAATAAACTATAAGGAACGAAATATGTAACTAAAATCACCTTTTTCCAAAAAGAAACTCTCGTATTTCTTTCTTGTGTGTATATATGTGTATTGTAGCGACGTAAAAATTTAGCTCGGTCGCTAATTGTGGCGATTTATTAAACATTTAAAAACTAACTTTCGGTTTTATTAAAAAAAAGGAGTCGCCACCGATCTTTTTCCTTAGGTGTGATCGGACACTTAATAAATCGTCTTTTTTGAAAAGAAAATTGATTCTTGAACAAAAATGAAGGCCGGGTTTAGGTCAACGTCAAAATTCAGAGAAAATAGGGGTCCGGGAGTCGGTTACGCACGAGAAAGGTATTAGCACCCTCGTGACGCCCAAAATTGGTATCTTATTAAACAAGCGTTGTCTTAATTTTCAAAATTGCAAGTTCAAAATAACATTGAATCGTGATCCGATCAAAACACGAGAATCTTTAAGTTTTTTATTTTTGAGAAGGACATACCGTTTTAACACGAGTCGATTGATGTTCACCCAACATAGCGATGAAATCGACGACTTAATGTTAAATCGGTATGTTGCCTTACTTATTGAAATTGATTAGAAAACATGAAATAAGATTTTTAAAGTAGTAAATGGTAAATTGATACAGAATGGGCAAGAAATGAAAAAATAAGAATTAGAAGTATATCGAAACAAATAATAAATACGACAATGGCATTAAACATGAAATAAAAACGGATATATATATAAACATATAATAATGGTAAATAAGGTGATGAGAACATAATATTAAAGATACTAATGATGCTATAAATGTATATATGTTAAAGTATGTACATGATAATAGGGACAAAAAGTATATACATAATAATGTTAAAAGTATGTACATAATACGTATTAAAAATATATATATATAATATAGTATTAAACGATATATACATAAGATAATATATATAAAAATAATAATGTTGAAAACGAACTACTAATGAAACTACATAAATATAAACATATAGGTATTAAATACATACACAATAATAATATTAAAAGTATAGGCGTGAAACATATATATTAGAAATAATACTATTATTAAAAGGGTATACATAATATGTAAAATATTAAAAATATATAACATTAAAAACATAATATATATATATATATATAAGTATTAGGTGACAATAATTCTAATAATAGTAAAATACACATGAGCAATAGATATAGTAATAATAATAATGATAATAATAATACTAGTAATATAAAAATATAATATAATAATAATATTAAAAATTTAGTAGTAGGTAATAATAGCGAAAATAATAAGTATAATAACAAAAATAATAATATATAAGAATAGATATAAAATATATGTATATAATATGGTATTTAAACATGCATATGTAATATATATATTAGGAATAATAATAATATTAAAACAACTATGAGTACATACAGTTACATACATGTATATATATAAAAATCGAATACATAGTATAATACTAAGAGTATGTACATGATGTATATACACGTGTACATGAATTAATTGCGGTAATAATAAAATAATAATGCTAGCAGAATAATAAAATACGAAAGGCAAATATAACAAAGTAAAATAAAAAACAAAGTAATAATAAAAAAAAACTATATAAAAGTTATATGTACATAAAAATACGTGTATATATATATATATATATGAGTAAAGATAAGTAATAGTAATGAAAATAATATAATAATAATAATAATATAAAAGGTGAATATAATATTATAATATTAAAATAAAGATAAGAATAAAGTAATAGATAATAATAAATATAATAATAGAAATATAATATTAAGGATAATACTAAATATAATATAATAATAATAATATAATAATGATAGTAATGATGATAATACTAATATAAAAAGAATAGATAAAATAGTAGTAAAAATAGATACAATAATAATATATAATATGGTGTTAAATGTATATATAATATAGTATTTAAATATATACATAGTAATATGATAGGAAAATAGTAATAACGTTAAAGCAAAAATTAATAATACTATATACATACATACATATACATATTAAAGATATATGCACAAATAATAAAACCTATATTAATAATAACAGTGATAATAATAATATAAATAGTAATAAACATAATGACATTAAAATGAGAAAAAGTAAGAAAAAGGACGAAATGAAATTAAAATCGAAATTTTTGGGGCGAATTTAGAATAAAAACAGAAGAGGGGGACTCATTCGAACACGCGCTAAACATTGAGGGACCAAAACAACAATTTCCCTTACCTTTTAAAACGCTGCGCAGCATGGAGGATCGATTTAAAAACAAACATAAATTTCAGGGCCAATTTGCAAAAAACTAAAACCTGATTGAAAAGAACAGAAAAAGTGGAAGGGCTAAAAGCGTAATTAGCCCTTTCGTTCAAAAACACGCGGATCTTAGGCCGGAGCAGGTCGGATCGGGTCGGGCTATGGCAAAACGACGTCGTTTTGGGGCTTAAGTACTGCCTCCAAAACGACGTCGTTTCGGAGGGCTATAAATAGGCCCAATTTCAGAAAAAAAAATCATTTGTGAAGGGAGAAGAAAAAAAAAGAAAGAGAAGAAGAGAGGGAAAGAGAGAGGAGGGGGAGGGGAAGTGCTCCGGCCAGGGGGCCGATCACCGGTCCGTCACCGGACCTTCGCCGGCGCCGGCGCTGGCCACCGTACACTATGGCCGGAAAAGTAAAAAAAATTATTTTTTTACTTTTTATTTTATTTTTACGTTTTATAATTATTATTTTTTTATTTATATTTATGTACTTATAGATACCGAAGAAATAGATTCGAAAATAAAATGAAAAAAAAACAGGAAATTCACCTTAGGGTTTCGGTTAGATTTGATGCTATTCTACTGCTTTGAAGTTTTGAATTATCCTTGTATTTAATCTGCTTAGTAAAAAAGAAAAAATCTCTTGTATTGATCGAAAAAATCCAACCCCCATCCGTTTGTCCATTCGGCTTCTTATAGCCTATTTTTACATGCTTTACTTTTTTCTATTTCTACTTTCTGTCTTTTCGTTGCTGCCTGCAGGGGATGGGCATGGTGTGAGGGCGGTGGACGTGACCTTGGCAGAAGCTGCTATGGTGGTGGATGGGACAAGGGCAGGTGCAAGTGGGGGTAGGTTCAGCGCCTGTTAGATGCAAGTGGGGGGCTAGGGTTAGCATCTTTAGGGGCTAGGGTTTGGGTGATTAGGGTATTGGGCTTGGGTGTAATTTGGGTTTGGGTTAGAAGTTAGGTTAAATTTGGGTTAGTGGGTCTATTTTGTATTGGGTTAGTGGGTATTTAATGGGTTGTTGGGGATGGGTTTGGATTTGTAAGGGGCTTGGGCTTCTGTGTATTGGGTTTTGGGTTTGTAAGGGGTAAATGGGTAATTGGGTTTAGATTATTGGGCTCCGGGCATTGTAATGTATTTGGGCTGAGTAATTTATGAATGGCCCAAAATTGGCCTATAACATGTATATCTATTTGTATATATGTAAAAATCCTCCCTATTACAGTGAAGATATTCGGCTTTTATAGCCCCTATTTTCTAAGTAAAATTTGGTGTGTTCTTCTGTTCGATTCCATGCCATATTTGTCGTGTATTTCTTTCCCTTTTTGCAGGTGACGACGAGAAAACCGACGAGGATCGGGCGCTGGTGATGGCACAGTAGCGCGCCGATTGCAGCGAGAGATGAGGGGTCGCTGACTACGGCGTGATGATTGGGATCGTGTTTGCGGCGTGATGATTGGGCCTTCCTGGGCCTCGCTGATTTGGTTCTAGTTTGGGTATTTGGGCTAAAGGGTTTTAGGTGTAATGAGGTTCAAATGCGGGCTACCGGTGTGATTTGTAAATGGGCCATAAGTAGTGCTTTAATTGGGCTATGTAAATAGGCTAGCAATTTGGGTTTTGTAAATGGACTGTAAAAGAAATTTTATTATTTTTTGGTTTTTTTTTTGTTTATTTTACGGGCCAGGCAAATTTGGGCTATTATAGCTGCCCCTCTTTGCTCATTGTCGTGTAACGGAAATAGAGCAAAGACTATAAAAGGATCAAATTTGCCCGGTCTTATCAGATCCTGACTTCATGGTCCTCAATCTGCTCTTTGCAAACTCAAAGACGCCATGTTGATATCTTTGACCTGCTCTCCGTCTAATACAGAGACACCAAATCTGTCATCTTCGATCTGCTTCGATGTAAACACACAAATGTCAGATCTGCTATCTTCAATCTGCTCCCCGTTTAATACAGAGACGTCAAATCAGTTTTCTTCAATCTGCTCCCCGTCAATACAGAGACGTCAAATCTGCTATCTTCGATCTGCTTCCCGTCTAATACAGAGACGCCAAATCTACTATCTTGGATCTGCTGCCCATCTAGTACAGAGACGCCAAATCTGTTATCTTCGATCTGTTCTCCGTCAATACAGAGACGCCAAATCTGCTATCTTCGATCTGCTCTCCGTCAATACGGAAATGCCAAATCTGCTATCTTCGATCTGCTCTCCGTCAATACAGAGACGCCAAATCTGCTTTCTTCGATCTGCTCCCCGTCAATATAGAGACGCCAAATCTGCTATCTTCGATCTGCTCTCCGTCAATACAGAGACGCCAAATCTGCTATCTTCAATCTGCTCTCCGTCAATACGGAGATGCCAAATCTGCTACCTTCAATCTGCTCTCCGTCAATACGAAAATGCCAAATCTGCTATCTTCGATCTGCTCTCCGTCAATACATAGACGCCAAATCTGCTTTCTTCGATCTTCTCCCCGTCAATACAGAGACGCCAAATCTACTTTCTAGAGGATATAACCTATAGAATGGGTACGTGCTTATGCCTAGTGATTAGGATGCTATGATCGAAATGAGTTAAATGCTCCTAATTAGACATATTATGATGCAAAATGAAAATGATTCCTATTTCGGATGTCATCACTTATTCATTCATCGAAATTTCACTCGAAGTATCAATCATACTCTGCTCGTATGCTTTGAATCAATTTGGTCCTTTTGTACCATTCCTCGAATGTTACGACCTGCTAGAGGTGTTTGTAAAATGATCCTTTCTTAGGATCGAATCGTTTGAGTTGTCCAATCATCATTTGGACTAAAGAAGAAATTTTCTCGAGTACCTCCGA
Organism: Gossypium longicalyx; assembly: GCA_025698465.1. Classification (NCBI taxonomy): domain Eukaryota; kingdom Viridiplantae; phylum Streptophyta; class Magnoliopsida; order Malvales; family Malvaceae; genus Gossypium; species Gossypium longicalyx. The sequence goes on from CM047000.1 coordinate 96,967,990, forward strand.
CCTTCACTCAAGGGAATTCTTCAAACAATTGTTCTGTTTTAGTTTCTCGTATTATCTAGAGATTTCCGGAGTAATATGCAAAACTTCGTTTGCAAAAATATTTAGTTCATCAATCATTATTTCAATGCAACACACTTTATGAATAATGGAAGACGAATAATTTGATCTTGAGAATAATTAGATAAATCATCAAAAATATAGAAGAAAATTAATCTGAAAACATATCTTTGAGAAGAAAAAGAATCCAAAGATAGTAAATAGGACAAAAATCAGATGTCCTACATATCACAGCTTGGGCTTCTGTATACAAACTCCATGAAGACTGTTTTGAGTTTAACATGTGTTTAGAAGATCCAAAGTACTTTGTTGATGCCCCGGTATGTAACACACTCCACTTCTTGTCGAATCCAGTATAGCAAGGTCACTGCATGCTTTTCAAAATTTGAGCTGCCCTTTTGGGTTTTCAACTCAAAACCCCTTTGGTCATAAGGCGCCCTTTGCGGGTTTTCACCTTGGCCTCTCTATTTTTTTTATTTTTTATTTTAGAAGTCTCAAAGCGCCCTTTGCGGGTTTTCACCTTGGCTTCCTTTCTCTTTAGACAAAGTACCTCTTGACTGAGTCTGAATTCACTAGATTGGGTAAACTCTTCCCATCCATTTCTGTCAAAATTAGTGCATCACCAGAGAAAACCTTCTTCACAACATACGGCCCTTCCCAATTCCGCATCTATTTTCCTTTAAAGTCCTTCTGTATGGAAAGAATCTTTTTTAGTACAAGGTCCCCCTCGTGAAATTCTCTTGGACGAACTTTCTTGTCATAAGCTCGCATCATTCGCTTCTGATACATCTGACCATGACGAATAGCCCTTAGCCTCTTTTCTTCAATCAGGTTCAATTGATCATACCGCGATTGAATCCATTCTGCTTCATCCAGCTTTATCTCTGACAAAATTCGAAGAGAAGGTATTTCCACTTCAATGGGTAACACTGCCTCCATCCCATAAACCAACGAGAAAGGAGTTGCCCCAGTAGAGGTTCTGACGGACGTTCGATAGGCTAAGAGTGCAAATGGTAATTTCTCATGCCAATCTCTGTAGGTCTCAGTCATTTTCCCCACTATCTTCTTGATGTTTTTGTTGGCAGCTTCCACTGCCCCATTCATTTTTGGGCGATATGGAGATGAATTATGATGTTTGATCTTGAATTGGCTGCAGACTTCTGCAATCGTGTTGTTGTTCAAGTTTAATGCATTGTCTGATATGATCCTCTCAGGTATTCCATACCGATAAATGATCTCTTTTTTCAAGAATCGACTTACTGCCGACTTGGTAACACTAGCATATGAAGCTGCCTCTACCCATTTCGTGAAGTAGTCAATGACCACGAAAATGAAACAATGCCCATTCGAAGCTTTTGGTGATATTGGCCTAACGACATCCATGCCTCACATGGAAAAAGGGCCATGGAGAAGTCATAACATGCAAAGGTGAAGGTGGTACATGAATCTTGTCCCCATATATCTGGCATTTATGACATTTCTTGGCATAGCTGATACAATCTCCTTCCATAGTAGACCAATAGTATCCAAACCTCATGATTTGCCTTGCCATTGTAAAGCCATTAACATGTGTCCCACAAACACCTTCATGTACTTATTCCAAGATTTGTCTAGCTTTCACAGCGTCGACATATCTCAAGAGCATCTAATTTTTCCTTCTTTTATAAAGGATGTCCCCATTTAGTACATATTCGCAGGCTAACCTCCTCAAGGTTCTTTTGTCGTTCTCAGTTGCATGCTCAGGATATTCACGATTTCTCACATATCGTAATATATCTCGATACTAAGGATGGTCATCCTTTTCCTCTTCTTCGATGTTACAACAATGAGCTAGAACCTCAGAAATACTCATCTGAATTGGTTTCACATCCTCTTTTTTATTTGCTTTAATCATGGAAGCCAGTGTTGCTAAAGCATCTGCCATCTGGTTTTCGTCCCGTGGGAGATAATTGAAGGTGATGTTATCAAACGCCTCAAGTAACTCCAAAACTACCTTTCGATAATTAATCAATTTGGGGTCCCTTGTCTCCCATTCATCCCTAAGCTGGTAAATTACCAATGCAAAGTCTCCATATACTTCCAGGGTTTTAATTTTTCGCTCTTTGGCTGCTCGAATCCCCATGATACATGCTTCATACTCAGTCATATTGTTCGTGCAGTCAAAATCCAATTTACATGTAAATGGATAATGATCACCATTTGGGGATACTAAAACTGCTCTAATCCCATTTCCTATCGCATTGGATGCGCTGTCAAAGTTCAGCTTCCATGGATATTCTTTAGTAGTTGCCACATACATCAATTCCTCATTAGGGAAATCAAAGCTCAATGGCTCATAATTTTCTAGAGCTCTGCTAGCCAGAAATTCTACTATCGCGCTTCCTTTTATAGCTTTTTGACTCACATAGACTATATCAAACTCTGAAAGCAGTATTTGCCATCTTGTCATTCTTCCATTTAGGGCTGTTAACTCCATCATAAACTTTAATGGATCCAGTTTCGAAATTAACCAAGTTGTATGATATAGCATATATTGCCTCAACCTTCGAGTCATCCAGATCAAAGCACAACACAACTTCTCAATTGGCGAATATCTCATCTCACACTCAGTGAATTTCTTACTGAGGTAATATATCGCCTTCTCTTTTCTTCCTGACTCGTCATGTTGACCAAGCACACATCCCATAGAATTACTAAACACTGATAAGTACAGAATTAATGGTCTATCTGGACTGGGCGGAGATAGCACTGGAGCGTTTAACAAGTATTGCTTGACTTTATCAAAGGCATTCTGGCATTCCTCATCCCAAGTACCTTGGTTGTGTTTTCTAAGGAGGCGAAATATAGTATCACATTTCTCGGTTAATTGTGAAACAAACCGAGCGATATAATTCAACCTTCCAAAAAAACCCCGAACTTCCTTCTGAGTACGTGGTGGAGGTAGTTCTCGTATGGCTCTAACCTTGTCTGAGCCAACTTTTATTCCCTTTTCGCTGACCACAAAGCCCAATAATTTCCCCGACCTAACTCCGAAGGTGCACTTTGTTGGATTAAGCTTCAACTGAAACTTCCTCAATCTCAAGAACAACTTCTTCAAGACTTCAATATGCTCCTTCTCTGTTCAAGATTTGGCAATCATGTCATCAACGTATACCTCAATTTCCTTGTGCCTCATATCGTGGAATAAGGTCACCATAGCCCTTTGGTACGTTGCCCTGCATTCTTCAGCCCAAAGGGCATTACCTTGTAACAAAAGGTGCCCCACAATGTTATGAAGGTGGTTTTATCCATGTTCTCAGGATGCATCTTTATCTGATTGTACCCTGAAAAGCCATCCATAAAGGAGAACAACGAATATCCCACTGTATTGTCCACCAAAGTGTCGATGTACATTAAAGGAAAATTGTCTTTTGGGATAGTTTTGTTCAAATCTCTGTAATCAACACACATTCGTACCTTCCCATCCTTCTTAGGGACAGGCACAATGTTAGCCACCTATTCTGAGTACTTAACCTCTTGTAGAAATCCAGCATCAAACTGCTTCTTGACTTCATCTTTTATTTTTAGCACAATATCAGGCCTCATCCTTCGTAATTTTTGTTGGACTGGCTTGCAATCCTGTCTTATGGGGAGACGATGTACCACGATATCAGTATTCAACCTTGACATATTTGAATATGACCATGCAAAGATATCTTTGAATTCACGTAGCAGCTCAACAAGACCTTGTCTCGTTTCCTTAGCAATGTGTGTCCCAATCTTCACTTCTTTCCCTTCTTCCAAGGTTATATTCTCTATTGCCTCTTTCTCATGGGGCAGAATTTGCTTCCCCTCTTGTTTCACCAATCTCAACAGATCTAGAGACAAATCACAATCCCTGTCATCTTTAAAATCCTGAGGTTCCTCTAAACACATGTCTTACTCAAAAGAGAATTTAGGATTTGTAGTATCATCGCTCATGTCGTTGATATCTAGGGACCTGTGGGAGTGCGAAGGAATGTACAAAGAACAAAGGAATTTAATAATTTCTATTAACATATTATGAATGAAATGAAAGATTTGAATGGAATTAAAAGGACAAAAGAACAAAGAATGAAAGAATGTTTGCTCGAATTGATAGTAAAGACGTGTTTTATTGAAACAAAATATCTGAACATGAGCCTATTTCACAAATGAAATCTTATTACTCCTAGGCTTTAGAGCAACAAGAGTGTTCTAAAAATTACTTTGAAAAATCTTTAAAAACTATAGGAAGTTCTTCTGCAGTCCAATTGTTTAAAGAGCTTCCCGGTTTGTAAGGGCGAACGCCCTCAAGGTTTCTTCGTTTAGACTCTTCATTATGTATAACATTGATGTGATAACTTCCTTTTTCGAGTAACCCTCTCTTAGGGTGAATTATCCCTCCTGATATAAAAGTCTGAGATATATGAGGGAACGTCATCGATTCCCACTCTACTTCTCTTCCACTTAAACGCGCCATTCTTCTTTCTTGACGCTTCTCTATTTCCTTCCTTCTCTGTCTGTGATCTGGCCTGAAACCTAAGCCAAAATGGTCTCTCTTCTCCTTTAGTTCTGGAACTTGAATCCCTCATTGGAGATATATTCCCAATCCTTTTCCTGGCAAGGCTCCTTTCCCCACTGTCATTTGCAAACTCATTCTTGTGGTTCTGGATATCTTAGGCACCGACACTTCATTCCCCTCTGAAATAAATGTTACATTAACGAATTCAAAGGAGCGAAAAGAACACTCAACGGCCTCCTCGTTCGCCTCTACATAAAGTGCGTCACTGGTAACTGCTGCTATGATGTCTTCCTCAGCATTTATGGTGACCAGCTGTTCGTTTGTTACTAGCTTCAATTTCTGGTGCAAAGATGAGGGCACCGCTCCTGCCGAATGTATCCAAGGCCTCCCCAACAAGCAATTATAAGAGGGTTTGATGTCCATCACTAGAAAGTCTACCTCATACGTGTTTGGCCCGATCATCAAAGGGATATCAATTCTTCCCATGACCTTTCTCTCCGTGCCATCGAATGCTCTCACTACATTATGACATGTTTTCATGTGAGAACTGTCTATGGGCAATCTGTTCAATGTGGACAATGGAAGGACATTTAAGGCTGACCCATTATCAATAAGCACACTCGACAATGTATATCCTTTGTAGCGAGTGGTAATGTGCAAAGCTTTAGCTGATCCCATGCCACCAGGTGGGATTTCATCATCATTGAAATAAATGAAGTTGTCAGCGCTTATGTTACTAATCAATTGATCCAACTTGTTGACGGATATATCATTAGTAACGTAAGTCTCATTGAGCAACTTCATTAATGCCTCACGATGTACCTCTGAACTCAGAAGCAAAGCCAACACTGATATACGAGCTGGTTGTTTGCGCAATTGTTCAACCACGCTGTACTCACTGTGTTTCAGCTTCCCATGCGCATATGTGTCCCTCATCTGAGCCAGCTTCATAAAATTCTAGCTCCTTATTATTCATAAGGCTTTGTACCAAAGCCTTAAACTCGTCACATTCCTGAATCTCGTGTCCCTTTTCTGCATGAAACTCGCAGTAGTCCCTAGCTCTTTTATTTCCTTCTTCATAGATAATCATCTCTCTTTTCATCATTTCTTCCCAGATTACTTTCATCGGCATTCTTACCTCGGCCATGTCCTCTTTAATCCTTCTCATATCAATTTCCCCAATTGTGTTTATCCCTTGATCACCATGGTTCGGCAACGGGTTCTCTGTACTAGGGGTGTCGTCAAATTTTACGACCCCCTTCTTGATAAGTCTTTCTACTGCTTTTTTAAAGCTAGTGTAATTTTCGATTGAATGCCCCGATATCCCTGCATGATATTCACATTTGGCGCTTGCATCGTACCATTTGGGATATGGAGGTTGTAGTGGTTTCAAATGAGAAGGAGCTATTGCGTGCGCATCAAATAAACTTTGATAAAGCTCCTGGTACGTCACTGGGATAGGCGTGAATGAGACCTTTTTAGAGTTTTGTCTCGTACCAGATCCCTGCTTTTGGGAACCTTGTTGCCCAACTGTAGTTGCTCTGGGCTGACTAACCGTAATCACTTTTGAGTTATAGCTACTCTTATTGTTCACCTCATTATCTTTCCTTCTTGGGGCTGATCTTTTAGCAGTTTTCCCCTCTATTTTACCACCTCTTATGGCGTTCTCAATCATTTCCCCTGCCATAACTATATCAGCAAAGCTCTTGGTGGTACTTCTAATCATATGAGTAATGAATGGGGCCCTCAAGATGTTAATGAACAACATGGTAGTTTCTTTCTCTAAGAGCGGTGGTTGAACTTGCATGGCAACCTCTCTCCACCTCTGTGCATATTGCCTAAAGCTCTCATTAGGCTTCTTTTCCATGTTCTGCAAAGTGATTCTATCAGGAGTCATGTCAGTCACATGATTACATTACTGCATGAAGGCTTGCGCTAAGTCTCTCCAAGAACTGATCCTAGCGCAGCTCAATTGATTGTACCACCTAGCCGCTACCCCAACCAAACTATCCTGGAAACAATGCATCAATAATTGATCATTGTTTACATAACTGGTCATTCGCCTACAGAACATGGTGATATGAGCCTCAGGGCAAGTAGTCCCATTGTACTTCTCAAATTCCGGCACCTTGAACTTATGAGGAAGTACCAACTCTGGGACCAAACTCAAGTCCTTGGCATCAATTCCCTGACGATTATCAGCATTTTCCAACGCCTTAAATTTCTCCTCTAACCATCTGTAACGTTCCTCTAATTGCCTTGATGATTCGAGTCTCATTTCTTCCCTTTCAGCTACATCTAAATCAGGAATGACTGGATTGGTAGAGTTATCTCTCGGGTTGGATCCCGAGCCAGTTTGGAAGTTCATGGGTGCTCCAGCATCGACTTGCCCATGTTGAGGCCTTATTGTGATGGACGGCCTTCGGGGATATGCCTCAGGTTGAGTATGCACATGGGGTGGGGTAAAACCCAGAGGATGATCCTCATTATCCTCTTCAGTGATAGTCATAGGGGCCTTTCCTTTATCCGTTGTCCCCTTCAGCAGCTGAGCCATTTCAGCCATCATATTCCTTTGGGCCTCTAACATTTGATCCTTTATCTCCTGTTGGATTTTTGTCAATTGTTCCTGCAATTGCTCTTGCATTTCTCTCTGGATCTGCTTAAGTCTTTGATCCATATTCTTTGTCTTAGTGCGTGTACCGTAAGGATGTGTTGCTTCCAGGTTTTCTCCTTCTCTCACTCTCTCTTTCTCTCTCTCTCTCTCTCTCTCTCTCTCTCTCTGGTAATTTTAACTAATTAGGGTCTTTCTATAAATTTGAATACATATGATGCGATGAGATGCAAATGCATGAATGCAAAAAGATATCGATTCTGATTCAGTTTCTTTTAGAAAACGTTATTTAAGAACCAAAAATCTTTACACAAAACGGATTACAAATACGTTTTTGCACTCAGGCCCAGAGTATTAATCCTATCCAATAACAAAGCTAACTCTCGACCTCTATCTAACACTGACTCATGCTTTGCACTCAATACATTAGCTTGCGCTGCCAGGTCTTGCAAATGATCAGCAACCTCTCGAATCTGGACTATGGCTTCTCCCATGAGGTAGTCCCTATCTCTACTTGATCTTGAAAATGGTGAAGCTCTCCCTTCCAATGTCCTTCTCATGCCTCAAGCTGCTCAATTCGAAGTTCACAGTTCTGCAATGCTGCTTCCAACCCTCCAACATTGTGCTTCATTTCCTCGATCTTGTTCAAACTTGCCTTTAACTCGACCGCAGAGTTACGACTTCGGTGATGATGAAGAGATCGTCCAAGCTCAGTCACCTTAGCTTTTAATCCTTGATTCTCCTTCTCTAGGGCTTGATTCTGTGCCTGCATCTCTTGGAACTTCTTCTCCCAATACTCGGTTTTGGCTCTTTCTTCTTGAACCTCTTGTTGCCACTGCTCAGAAGACTTCCCCAATCCAGCATTCTTTATTGATATCTATATCCTCTTATATTGCGTCTTCAAGTCATCTCGGTCTTCCTCAATCTTCCTCTTTTCTTTCCTCACTTTCTCGACCTCAATTTTCTGAACGTTGACGTCTAAGCTTAGGTAAATCCTCTCTTCCTCCAGCTTCTCTATCTTTTTCTCGAGCTCCAAATTCTTTCTTTCGAACTCTTGCTTTATGACTTCTAACTCTGATAGAACCACTCGTAAATTCTCCTCTATTGATCGAGCAGCCCCCAAACTCGGCCTAGGGATGTTATCATTGATCTTCTTGCTAAACCACCCTTTGTACTCAAGGGTTGTCGTCGAACCTTCAGTCAGAATCTTCACATAACAAATCTTCTTCCATGACTTGGAAATCTCTCACATCTTCTTCTTATAATGATCCCTCTTATATGAGAAATCACTCTGAGCTAACCCTTGTGTTGCTGGTATAAACTGCCCCGCTTTGTATTGCCTTAGGACGAGTAATGGTGCATAACCAACAACTCCCCAAATTCCAGGAAGAGGTACCCAATCAAAGCTTCCGCAACGATAAAGGACTTCATTAGGAGCCATCTAAGGGGCTTTCCACATAACATCTTCCTCTCGGAGATTCTGAAGTATTTCCATCCACTTTTCCTCTGTAATGTCATCCTTCCTTGGCGTAGCTGCTGCTTCCTTTAAGGGAGAATAATCCTCAAAGAATAATCGGCAAGGAACCTTATCAACCTTCCAAAAGTGACTGTTGAACCATACTAACAACAATTGTGCGCCTCTAAAGAATCTACCTTTACCAGCTCTCCGACATGCACTCAAGGATCTGAACGTCTCAGCTAGGATTGCAGGCACAGGTGTGTTCTGTTTACCAAGTTGATCGAATAAATTCGCAACTGCCTCATCTATGAACCACATAGCTTTGGGGAAAATCACCAAACCATAAATACTTAAGGCCAAGACATCAGCCCTCTTCTTCACATCTGGGTGTGCCAATATCAGATCCCTCAAACCTGCCCACGGAATGCATTTACCATCACCCTTTTGTTGGATTCAAGCTGCTGCCCACAGTTCACTCTTCCCTGTGAACATCATTAATTTCTTCATGAAAGTTGGGAGATTAGCAGCCCTAACATAAGCTTTGTTACCTTGAATTCTTGGATAGCGAAGCAAGGTCGTATACTCCTCCAAGGTGGGTACTAAGTCTACCTCTCCAAATGTAAAACAACTATAAGCAGGGTTCCAAAATTGCACCATAGCTCGAAACAAATGCTTGTCCACCTTAACATCTAGCAAATAGGGAAGATCTCCATAATTCTGGTAGAACAACTGCTTAGCCTCGTCATCCCATTTGGCCCAAATGTCCCTCAACTCCTGAAACTCATTCTGTGTCGAACTGATACGAGTATAATCCCACAACTCTGACGTATACCCCTCGGTGACACTATCTCATTTCTCTAACTGGGTTTTCTCTAACCACGCACAGACAGAAGCGTTGTCCTCCACTTTATCAAGATATTCGTTCCCCATTACAATACTTTCTAATCTAGAAATCGAACCATGAATCGACACCTTTAAATGTTGAATGACATGCAATGATAACAAAATAAAATAGGTCAGTGTCATATATATAAGATATAATTCAAAGAAAATAAACAAGCACCTATATAGGTAGCTACTAAAGGTTATCATCATATTACCTACGGCAAGCACCTAAGGTTCACTATATGTGTTTTAGTTCTAAAGAAAAGGGTACCTAAACCAGCAGATTTCTCGATCTTCACCCATTATAGGCTCATATGGACCAAGTTCAGTTCAGTGGGACACATTTTCCTATGGCCATGCAGAGATGAAAATCTCACGAAGACATAGGTACGGATGTATCCCGAAAACAATCCACTAGCCCATGTGGAGGTGAAAACCTCACGAAAGCGTAGCTTCTCACTCCCACTTAAGGGTGTGACCACAACGGTCATGCAAATGCAATGTGTGTGGAAAATAACAATCATATGCAACAAACACATGTAAAAAGATCGTATTTTAAAATTTCCAAATTTCCGACATTAAGGCAGAAAGTAATCAATTTTCGGCTTGACTCTCTTATTGGTCCCCAGTGGAGTCGCCAAGCTGTCGAAACATTTTAAAGGGAGATTTTGAAAATGGGGTCGACTTTTGAAAACGAAAATGGGAGTTGCCACCAATCTTTTTAAGTGTGATTGGATCACTTTATAAAACATTTTATTTCAAAACATTAATTTTGGTCTTCGAGAATTAAAAAAAATAGGTTCGGGAGTCGGTTACGTACGAGGAAGGATTAGCACCCTCGTAACGCCCAAAATTGGTACCAAATTGAATAGTTTTCTGTCTTAATGTCAAAAGTTCGAAAGAATTTAAGAATAGGATCCCTTTTTAGAACAGGAATAATTTGAGTTGAAAATCGAGATTCCTTCGCTCCAAAAGAGTACAAACATCACATCCAGCATGATTGGACATGATATTCTTAAACTTTCGTAACTAAAATCATCTCGTGATTTACAAAATCTATTTAGAAGGATACTTTAGACATTTAGACAAACGGGAAATCGCAACCCAGCATGTTAGGGCACTACTTCCCGAATTCCTAAATATAAAAAAACGTTGCCTCATTTTTAAAATTCTTTTGGATTAAATGAAATATAAAATTTTTTAAAACAATGATGCATTTAACATATTACAAGATATCAATACTAAATAATATAAACTACATGATACATACTTTAACATTTCATGCAAATATAATTTAGAAAACAATAAATAACGACATAAATTACATAATATATATATTGACATTTCATGCAAATATAATCATAGAAAATAATAAATATAGAAATATAAATTACATAATATATACAATAATATTTCATGCAAATATAACCTAAAAAAAACAACATAAGTTACATAATACATATATTAATATTTCATGCAAATATAAAAAAATATAAAAATAACAAATGAAACAATATATAATATAATAACTTAGTACATATATTTATAAGAACAATAATATGATAAATAGGAACAAAATTTTACAAGAAATTTTAGAATATCATATAATATACAAAACATTTAATGATAACATACAAATATATATATAATATTTATAATAATATACAAACTTTATAATTATACTTAATACATAATAAGTAATATATAGGAATAATAATATAACACTAATATATAAAAAAACAATTTATATGATAAATAATATGTGAAAATAATTATATAAAAAATAATGTGTAATAAAAAAAATTTATATAAAAGTTTAGAATGAAATAAATAATATATAAAATATTAAAATAGGTAAATAAAAAAGAAACAAATGAATAAATAAAACAGGACTAAATTTAAAACTCAATAAAATTCTGAGGATAAATTACAAGAAATTAAAACTAAATTTGGGGTTTAATTGAAATGCGCGCAATAAATGGGGAACTCACTGGGCAATTATACCCTATTCCCAAAACGGCGCTGTTTCGAGGATTGCGCTCTAAAGGGTTCAGGGAGCAAATTGAAATAGAAACAAATTATTAGGGCCAGATTAAAAAATAAAGAAATTTAAAATTGAACGAAATTAAAAAACGGAAAAATGCGGAAGGGCTCAAATGGCAATTTGCCCATCTACCAAAAAACGCGCGGATCTTCCCCGTGTCAAGGGTCAACGCGCGGATCCTTCACTTAAACGGCGCCGTTTTGGTGCTTATTAAACTAAGCAAAAACAACACAGTTTTTATAAAACTATATAAATTAGATTTTGGCCCAAAAATTCATTTTTAAAGCTGGTTTTTAAGAAAAAAAAAACTTGAAATCCTCTGACAGAGGAGAAGAGAAGAGCCCTCTGGGATCCGGCCTCCTACCTTCGGCCTCCGTTAGGCCAAGCTCCAGTCATCGGGCTGCACGCGCCCACGCGCCGCCGTACATGACAGTTGGAAGGTTAAAAGCCTTCATTTTTCCAGGCAAATCACAAGTAATCTCTTCTCTTTTCTAAATACCGACAGTTTTTGTAAAATACAACTCATATGTGTTGAACAAAAAGAAATAAACTATAAGGAACGAAATATGTAACTAAAATCACCTTTTTCCAAAAAGAAACTCTCGTATTTCTTTCTTGTATGTATATATGTGTATATCTGTTTGTATATATGTAAAAATCCTCCCTATTACAGTGAAGATATTCGGCTTTTATAGCCCCTATTTTTTAAGTACAATTTTGGTGTGTTTTTCTGTTCGATTCCTTGCCATATTTGCCGTGTATTTCTTTCCATTTTTGCAGGTGACGACGAGAAAATCGGTGATGATCGGGCGCTGATGATGGCACACTAGCGCGTCGATTGCGGCGCGAGATGAGGGGTCACTGACTACGGCGTGATGATTGGGATCGTGCTTGCGGCGCGAAGGTTTCTGGAAACCCTAGGGTTTCCTGATTCAGTTTAGGCATTAGGCTTTCCTGGGCCTCACTGATTTGGGTCTAGTTTGGGTATTTGGGCTAAAGGGTTTTAGGTGTAATGAGGTTTAAATGCGGGCTACCGGTGTGATTTGTAAATGGGCCATAAGTAGTGCTTCAATTGGGCTATGTAAATAGGCTAGCAATTTGGGTTTTGTAAATGGACTGTAAAAGAACTTTTATTATTTTTTGGTTTTTTTTTGTTTATTTTACGGGCCAGGCAAGTTTGGGTTATTACAACCAAATTTTCCCGATCTCGTCGAGTCTTGACTTCTTTGGTGCTCTTATTCTTCAGGTCGCCTCGTTCTAGTCCACCACATCTTGTTGCTTTGATCCATTCCACCACAGCTTTAGAGAAATAAGACTTGAAGTTTTAATCTTCTCCGCTTCAAATTCAGGGATATGAGATTTGTAACTTGTAGCTTCAATCTGCTTTACTGCCACTTTAGAGAGATAAGACTTTGTAACTTTAATCTACTCCGCTGTAACTTCAAGGAGATGAAATTTGCTATCTTCAGTTTTCTACAACTTCAGGGATATGAGATTTGTGTTTTAGTCTGCTCCACTACAACTTCAGGGAGATAAGACTTGCTATGATAGATTCAATCCAACCTACTTCAACTTCAGAGGTATAGGATTCGTCGTTTTAATCCGCTCCACTGCAACTTCAGGGAGATAGGATTAGTAGTCTCAATATGCTCCGCTACAACTTCAGGGAGATAAGATTGGTATCTTCAGCCTGCTCCACTGCAACTTTAGGGAGATAAGACTTGTAATTTCAACCTACTCTACTGCAACTTCAGAGAGATAAGGTTAGTTGCTGTAATTTGCTCCACTGCAACTTCAGGGAGATAAGATTCGTCATCTTTAGTCTGCTCCGCTGCAACTCTAAGGAGATAAGACTTGTTGCTTCAATCTACTCCACTGTAACTTCAGGGAGATAAGATTTTCCATGGTAGATTTGATCCAACCTACTACAACTTCAGAGGTATAAGACTTGTCGCTTTAATCTGATCCACTACAACTTCAGGGAGATAGGATTAGTACCTTCAATCTGCTCCGCTGCAACTTCAGGGAGATAAGATTGGTATCTTCAGTTTGCTCCACTGCAATTTTAGGGAGATAAGACTTGTAATTTCAACCTGCTCTACTGCAACTTCAAAGAGATAAGGTTAGTGGCTGCAATCTGCTCCACTGCAACTTCAGGAAGATAAGATTTGCCATCTTTAGTCTGCTTCGCTGCAACTTCAGGGAGATAATACTTGTATCTTCAACCTGCCCCACTACAACTTCAGGGGGATAAGTTTGCCATGATCTGCTCTACTGCAACTTTAGAAAGATAAGATCTGTTCCACTGCAACTTTAGGGAAATAAGATTTGCTATCTTCAGTCTGCTCCACTGCAACTTCAAGGAGTTAAGACTTGTAATTTCAACCTGCTCCGCTACAACTTCAAGGAGATAAGATTTGTTTTGATCTACTCTATTACAACTTCAGAGAGATAAGATCTGTAATTTGTAGCTTCAATCGGATCCACTTCAACTTCAAGGAAATAAGATTCGCTATCTTCAGTCTGCTCCACTACAACTTCAGGGAGATAAGACTTGTAATTTCAACCTGCTCCGCTGCAACTTCAGGGAGATAAGGTTTTTTTTATCTACTCTAATGCAACTTCAGAAAGATAAGAAATGTAATTTATAGCTTCACTCTGTTCCACTGCAACTTCAGGAAAATAAGATTCGCTATCTTCAGTCTGCTCCACTGCAACTTCAGAGAGATAAGACTTGTGAATTCACCGATCTTGCTACATCGTCCTCTAGGGGATATGACCTGTAGAATCGATTTCATGGGCTATGCTTATGCCAAATGATTAGGATGTGATGATCAGAATGAATAAAATGTTCCTAACTAGATGTGTATGAATGATATTTGCATGAATGCAGTATGTCATGAGAATGATCCCTTCTTAAAGTTTGGGTTGTCATTGCTCATCATTCATCAAGGTTCTATCATTGACGCATTACCCTGCCTTCTTGCTCAGCCGGTATCTTTGACAGAAAACTCGAAGAAATAGTCACAGTTTAGACTCTTCTTTCTCAAATATTTCCAACCCTTAGGTTTGGTTAATTCTAAATAATAGTCTTGTTTCAGGTTTCTGTACTATTTAGAAGCTTTCAGAGTAATATGCAGAACTCCTTTTGTGAAAGTATTATTAGTCCAATAATCGTTATTTTAATGCAAAATACTTGAAAAAGATCATAATGATGGACAAAATTGAAATTTATCAAGAACAAAACTTGAAAACAGTGGATTAATCACAGAAAGTCAACATTACTGGAATACAAAATGGGTAAAAAAAAAATACATACCCCAGATATTGTTGTATGAGCTTCTTTGCATGAACTTCTTGAGGACCATTTTGAGATCAACATGTATTTAGGAGATATAAAGCACTTTGTTGATGCCCCAAGACGTAACATCTCTTTTTCTTGTTAATTTGGAGACAGCGAGACTACCGTATGCCCCATTTTTATCAAAATTTGAATTTCCCTTTGATAAACCTCAAAAGTAACATATTTTAATCCCATGCTTGGCATATTTTTGGATGATTTGTCATAAGATTTAGTGAATGTGATGTCCTAATCCATTAATTTCATGTTTTATATCTAGATGAGTATAGGAAAGCGGAAAGTGCAAGAAAAAGGCCAAAAATAGACAAAATAAGTTTATTTCAATGCTGCGCACGGCCCAGACACTTCCACACGGGTAATCCATATGCCCGTATGAGACATACAGAAAGACCACACGCCCATGTATCATGGCCGTGTCAACTTAAAAGCATATCAGAATTGCACATGGCCTGAGCACCATCACACGGGCGTGTCGCACGAGTCCTTGTCGAGACCTATTTTAATTCTACTCAGAAAAGGCTAATTTGGGGCTATTCTGGGCATTCCAAAGTCTATTTAAAATACACTAGAAGAGGACTTAAGAGGGCACAGAGAGTAGAAGGTAGAGAATACTTGAAGACAACCATCAGAATTAGCTCGGAAGCAGGATCTACTTCAAGACTGAAGATCTCCATTCAATTTCCTTAGAAGTTCTTTGGGTTTCTTTATGTTTTGTTGTTTTCCCAATTTTGAGATGTTTCCCCCCATCGTTATGAACTAAAATCCCTAAATACCTAAGGGAGATAAAACCTAAGACAGATCTTATTAATATTTGAATTATATGATAAATACTTGTTCTTATTCTTAATTATGTGTTCTTAATTCTTGTTTTAATATTTCAGGATATTAATTCAAGTTTGATGTGCTTATTCAGTAGAGCAAAAGTCCCTGTTTACGAGTAGATCTAGCATAATTAAGCGGGGTTGAATGCAATCCTAGACATAGGATGACGTAAATTTGCCGGATTAGAGTCAAATCTAATAAGGGAATCTATAGATCGAGTTAATGTGACAATAGGGGTTTTAATTAAAAAGAGATTTCAATTAATCAACCTAGAGTCAGTTGTTTTTAGTCTCGAGAGAGATATTAACATACATCAGGGATTTCTACGGATTAAGTCAAGTGAATAAATCGTCTAATTTAGAAGTAATAAGTAAAGTCTAGGTGGATTCTTCCTTGGGTATTGTCTTCTCCATCGGTTTACCAACAGTATCTTTCAACTTTTACCTCTATCGTGTTCTAGTTAATTAGATAAGTTAGTCTTAGTTTAAAAATATCCCTTTAATTCTTAGGCTAGATAATAAAAAGATAGTAATTACTAGTACTTTTAGTCCTTATAGATACGATATTTTCGGTCTCACAATAACTATACTACTGTTCGATAGGTGCGCTTGCCTTAATCGAATTTTTAGTTAGTTTAGCGACCATCACCCTTTATGGTTTTTCAATTCAAAACCCCTTTGGTCTCAAGGCGCCCTTTGCGGGTTTTCGCCTTGGCTTCTCCATTTTTTTTAAGATGGTCTCAAAGCACCCTTTGTGGGTTTTCGCATTGGCCTCTCCTCTTTTAGGTGAAGTACTTCTTGACAGAATCCGAATTTACATGATTGGGCAAGTTTTTACCATCCATCTCGGTTAAAATCAGTGCTCCTCTGAAAAAGGCCTTCTTTACCACATAAGGTCCTTCCCAATTTGGCATTCATTTCCCTCTGAAATCTTTTTGTATTAGAAAGATCTTTTTCAATACTAGGTCTCCCTCGTGGAATTCTCTAGGACGAATTTTTTTGTTGTAAGCTCGCATCATTCGCTTTTGGTACATCTGACCATGAAGGATAACCCTTAGCCTTTTTTCTTCAATCAAATTCAACTGATCGTATCGGGACTGGATCCATTTTGCTTCATCCAACTTCAGCTTTGTCAAGACTTGAAGGGAAGGAATCTCAACTTCGATGGGTAAAACTGCCTCAATTCCATAGACCAATGAGAAAGGAGTTGCCCCGGTAGAGGTCCTGACAGACGTTCGATAAGCATAGAAGGCGAATGGTAACTTCTCATGCTAGTCTTTATAAGTCTATGTCATTTTCCCCACAATCTTCTTAATTTTTTTATTGGCTGCCTCGACTGCACCGTTCATCTTCGGGCGATATGGTGACGAGTTGTGGTGTCTGATCTTGAACTAACTGCAGACCTCCGCTCTCGTACTGTTGTTCAAATTCAATGCATTGTCAGATATGATCCTTTCTGGTATTCCATATTGACAAATGATTTCCTTTTTCAGGATCTTGCTAACTGACGATTTTGTGACATTTGCGTATGAAGCGACTTTAACCCATTTGGTGAAGTAATCGATGACCACGAAGATGAATCGATGTCTATTAGAAGCTTTTGGCGATATTGGCCCAATCACATCCATGCCCCACATTGAGAAATGTCATGGAGAAGTCATAACATGAAGAGGTGAATGAGGCACATGAATCTTGTCTCTATAAATTTGGCACTTATGACATCTCTTGGCGTAATTAATACAATCCCCTTCTATGGTGGACTAGTAATAACCGAATCTCATAATTTGCCTAGCCATTGTAAAGCCCTTAGCGTGTGTCCCACAGACGCCCTCATGGACTTCTTCTGAAATTTTCTTAGCCTCAACAGCGTCCACACATTTTAATAGCACCTGATCCTTTCTTCTTTTGTATAGGATCTCCCCATCCAAGACATAATCAACAGCCAATCTTCTCAACGTCCTTTTATCATTCTCAGTTGCTTGGTCTGGGAACTCACGCTTCCTCACATATCGCAATATATCATGATACCAAGGGTGATCATCTTTCTCTTCTTCCTCGTCGATGTTATAGCAATGAGCCAGAGCTTCATAAATACTCATTTGGATAGGCTTCACGTCCTCTTGCTTATTTACTTTGATCATAGAAGCTAAGGTAGCCAAGGCGTCAGCCATCTGGTTTTCATCTCGCGGGAGGTAGCAGAAAGTGATGTCATCAAACTCCTCTATTAACTCCAGAACTATTTTTTGATAGTTGATCAATTTCGAGTCTCTTGTCTCCCATTCACCTTTGAGCTGATAGATTACTAGTGCAGAATCCCCATACACCTCTAATACTTTGATTTTGCGTTCTATTGCTGCACGAATACCCATGATGCATGCTTTGTATTCTGCCATATTATTTGTGCAATCAAAATCCAATTTGCAAGTAAATGGATAATGATCTCTGTAAGGCCCAATTTTAGCCCGGGGCCTAACAACCAAAAATTAATACAAAATAAAACATAAAAACAAATCAAATAAAAAGTCCAATTTTAAACAGTCCAAAAACAGTCCAAATACACTAGTCTATTACAAGCCCAATTACACCAATCCTCAAACCCAATACAACTAAACCCAAAATAAACCAGGCCCAAATGGCCCAAAACCATTAAACCCTAGCCCATAACATTTCCACCTAAAGAGCAAACCCTAGCAGCAAGGAGCATCGCAGCCCCCAACCTCTAGCGTAGCCTCTGTATGGCCACCAGCTCGCCTCCGTACGCCCCACGCCGAGTGCCATGTACCACCACGCCAACTGGCCTCCGTACCTATGAAAACGACAAAGAGGACAACACAAAATAACAAAAAGAAAGTATTTTTTTCTTTTATTTCGGCTATATAAAGCCATACAAAATTGTATTATTTTTTTTACGAACATGATTATTGAATACGCATACATAGCAATCGAAAGCAAAGAATCAAGATTAAAAAGGTGGTCCATTTATTTATCTATCATGTCTATTTCATTTTCTTTTTTGGAACCATCATCTTTTTTGGAACCATCATTAAGTATTAAAAAGAAGAGAATGAAGGCGAGTATTACCTGGCATCGAACCCTCCAACTTTGCTAGCAACTGAGGGTGTCACCTCCGAGGAACGGTGGCCTTATTTTTGCGTAGAAAAGTTTTTTTTGAACCCTAAAAGTCGAAGGGTTTTCTCTTTTTTGGCGACTTTTGGGTCATTTTCTAAAGGAACCGACCACATATGGGTGTTCCGGGAGTCAAAAGGCTAAAAAAGCCTTTTTTTTTAAAGCTCCGGCCGTCGTATAGGGCTGCGGGCGACGAACCAGCGTCGAAGCTTGGCTGGAAATCGGAAGGGGAGGGGAGAGTTTAAAGGCCATTAGCCTTTTTTTTTAAGTAACTAGAAAAAAATGAAGTTTATTAGCAAATTTTTTAACTTATATACACCCCTATACGGCGTCGCTTTGGAGCAAACCTTTAAGGCCAAAACGGCATCGTTTCACCTAATTTGAGCCGACTCGACCCGTTAGCCAGGGGATCTACGTGTTTTCATTATTTTTTGGCTATTTACACCCCTAGTCCCTCTGCTTTTTCACCTTTATTTAATTTAATCCTGTTCTTTTCTTTTACTTTTTAAATTTTGCCCCTATGTCTTTTGCCCTTGATTCATTTGGATTCGCATCAAAGCGCTGCGTTTTGAGGGCTTGGGTTATTGCCCAGCCAGTCCCTCTCCTTTGCGCACGCATTCCATTTGGATCCTTACGCAGTTTTAACATTTAGATTTTATACTTTTAATTTTTTTTATTTCAATTTAATCATTTCTCTTGTTTTCATTCACGATTTTTACCCTAAATTTCTGATTGAATTTTGATTAAATCCTCTTGGTATTTATTTTTATTTGAGCCCATTTTTATTTTCTTATTTTTCTTTATTCACTTTTTATTTGTTCTTTATTTTCGGTTTTATTTTATTTCACATTTAAGACTCTTTTATTTCATTTTATTCCTTATTATTATTATTATTATTATTATTATTATTATTATTATTATTATTATTATTATTATTATTATTATTATTCTTGTTCATTCTTTATTTTATTATTTCATTATTCTCTTTTTCTTTTTCTTTTGCAACATATTTGCTGTTTTTTTCATATATATTTATTTACCTTAAGTTTTATATATATTTATTTTATTTACCACTTATTTCTTATTTATATCCTTTCATATAATTTTAAAACCCTAGTTTTTATTATTATTATTATTATATTATTATATCAAAATCATCATGTTATTGTTGATATTATTTTTATTATTTACACTGTTTTTTTATTTATTATTGTTACTTATATTATCGCTTGCATCACTCTTATTATTGTTTATGCTTTCCAACACCATGATTCGTTAATGCTTTTGCAATGTGTTTTGGCAAGATAATATGTCATCATTCTTATGCATGCTGTAAATTTTTTTTTTACTATGAATGGCCATTTAAATGTTTTAGTCCAATCAATTATCTTTTAATTAAATCATCAACTCCTTTTATTTTAAATAGTGACGAAAGGAACTTTTCGAGAACAAGGCAATATTTAGTGTTTGGAAATTCGAGAAATCGTACCCTAACGTGTTGGGTTTCGATTTTTTGTTTGACCAAATGACCAAATACCCTTTTAAAATTCCGTCTATGTTTTCTTCAATTAAAAAACAAGGAAATATTTCGTGTTTGGAAATTCAAAAAATCGTGCCCTAATATGCTGGGTTTTGATTTACCGTTTGACCAAATAACCGAATATCCTTTTAAAATTTCAATGCATGAGTTTTGGAAATCATGAGATGATCTTGGTATCGAGGGTTTGAAATGCCGTATCCTAACGTGTTAGATATGATATTTTATTTCTTCGGAACAAGAGAATCTCAATATCCACTTTGAGTTATCCAAATATTTTTTTTAAAGGGATTGTATTTTAAAATCTTTTCAAATTTTTGATATTATGACATTTATTAATCAATAAGGTACTAGTTTTGGGCGCTGCGAGGGTGCTAATCTTTCCTCGCACATAACCAACTCCCGAACTCGTTTTCTTGAATTTCGTAAGACAAAATCAATATTTTAATAAAATAAAATGTTTTATAGGTGATTCGATCACACCTAAACAAAAAGGATTGGTGGTGACTCTATATTTCTTTTTAAAGTCAATCCCCATTTTTCAAAATAAAAAATGGTTTTGACAATCTCCGTTTGGGGATATCAGGACTGCCCCAATTCCGTTGTTGACCGCGTTTGATGCTCCGTCGAAGTTTAGTTTCCAAGGACAATCTTCTGGAGAGTCTTCTTTAATGGTTAACACATATATTAGATCTTCATTAGGGAAATCGAAGTTCAAAGGCTCATAATCCTCTAGTGCTCTACTGGCCAGAAAATCCGCTATTATACTCCCTTTCATAGCCTTCTGATTCACATAGACTATGTCAAATTCAAAAAGTAGAACTTACCATCGGGACATCCTTCCATTCAAGGCAATAGACCCCATCAAGTACTTTAGAGGGTCCAGTTTCGAGATGAGCCAAGTTGTGTGGTACAACATGTATTGTCTCAATCTTCGGGTTGTCCAGATTAATGCACCATACAACTTCTCAATTGGCGAGTATCTCGTTTCACACTCAGTAAACTTTTTATTGAGGTAGTAGATCGCCATTTCTTTCCTTCCTGATTCCTCGTGTTGGCCAAGTACACATCCCATAGAATTCTCAAATACTGCCAAATATAGTATTAGTGGTTTATCTGGACTAGGTGACGTCAGCACTGGGGTATTGGACAGGTATTGCTTAACCTGTCAAAAGTCTTCTGGCACTCCTCATCCCAAACACTAGGGTTGTGTTTCTTAAGGAGACGGAATATGGGGTCGTATTTGTCAGTTAGATGTGAAATAAACCAGGCGGTGTAATTTAGTCTTCCTGGGAATCCTCAAACTTCTTTTTTAGTGCGTGGTGGAGGCAACTCCTGTATAGCCTTGACTTTATCTAGGTCAATCTCAATCCCTTTTTCACTGACTACGTATCCTAGCAGTTTTCCTAACCTGGCCCCAAAGGTACATTTTGCTGGATTGAGCTTTAGCTGGAATTTCTTCAATCTCAAGAAGAATTTTCTCAAGACTTGCACATACTCCTTTTCTGTTCGGGATTTAGAGGTCATGTCGTCGACATAAACCTTAATTTCCTTGTGCATCATATCATGGAACAGAGTTACCATGGCTCTCTGATAGGTCACTCTCACGTTTTTTAGTTCAAATGGCATCACCTTATAGCAAAATGTTCCCCACATTGTTACAAATGTGGTCTTATCTATGTCTTCAAGATGCATCTTGATCTGGTTATATCCTGAGAAGCCATCCATGAAGGAGAATAATGAGTGACCTGTCGTGTTTTCCACTAAGGTGTCGATATGGGGCAATGGAAAATTATCCTTTGGGCTGGATTTGTTCAAATCCCTATAGTCTACACACATCCGTACTTTCTCATCTTTTTTAGGGACGGGGATGATATTGACTACCCACTCTGAATATTTAACCACTTGTAAGAAACTAGTATCGAATTGCTTTTTGACCTCTTCTATTATTTTCAGCCAAACATCGGGCCTCATCCTTTGGAGCTTTTGTTGAACTGGCTTGCACTCTTCTTTTATGGGGAGGCGATGTACCACGATATTAGTGCTTATCCCGGGCATATATTGATACGACCATGCGAAGACATCTTTGAATTGAAGTAACTCAATGAGGTCTCGCTTTGTTTCTTCGGCGATGCAAGCTCCAATCTTCACTTCTTTCTTTTCTTGTCTGTCTCCCAAGTTCACAATATCTACTGACTCTTTGTGAGGTAGAATCTGTTTCTCTTCTTGTTCTACCATCCTTAACAAATCCAAAGATAAATTACGGTCTCTGTCATCTTCAAAGTCCTAAGATCCCTCTAGACACATGTCTTGCTCAAAAGGAGATTTTGGGTCAGTAGCAGCGTTGCTCATGTCGTTGATATTTGGAGACTTATTGTAGGCACAAAGGTATATCCAAAGAATAAATGAATCTAAGAGTAACTATTTGTGTGGTATGAATATGAATGAAATGAAAGAATAGAAGAATATTTGCTCGGAATGAGACACAAAGATGCATTTTATTAAAATAAAGATGTTGGACAGAAGCCTATTTCACAAAAGGATTCTTATTGCTTTTAGGCTTAAAGAAACAAGCGTGTTTTGAACATTACTCTAAACTGGCTCTAAAAACTATAGGAATCTCTTCTGCAGTCCAATTGTTCAGAACACTTCCAAGCTCATAAGGGCAAATGGCTGATAAATTTTCTCTTCCAATTCCTTCTTCGGATATAGTATTGATACTCTAATTTCTAAACATTCCTTCTAGGCCTTTGACCTATTCAAAGAATTCCAACTCTTTTAATTAATGTTATACATGTGGTGCAATGTAATGCAATACAATATAATGCAAATGCATGAAAGCAAAAAGAGGCATTGGTTCTGATTTAGTTTCATTAGAGTAACTTTTCTAGAAAACAAATTTCTTTACATAAAATGGATTACATATATGGCCTTTCCCTGATACTGAAGGCCTTGACCTGCCTAATAAGCCAAGCTAGCTCTCGGCCTCGATCTGATTCTGACTCGTATTTTAAACTCAATACATCAGCCTGGACTGCTAGGGTTTTTAAATGATTAGTCACCTATCACACTGGAGCCAAGGCTGCACCCATGACGTAATCCCTATCCCTGACCTGATCTTGTGGTTGATGAAATTGCTCTTTCCACTACTCATTATTCGCCTCAAGGAGTTCAACCTAAAGTTCACAGTTTTGCAGCACGATTTCAAGTTCTTCTATCTTCCCTTTTAGCTCTTCAATTTTGCTCAAGCTAGCCTTCAACTTGATTACAGAGTTACGACTATGATACTGATACAAGGATCGTTCTAACTCTGACAGCCGAGTCTTTAATCATTCACTCTCATTTTGACTTTTTACCAAAGGACAATGTCAGCTCTAGAATATGCCTTGTTAGTTTGAATCTTCGGGCAATGGAGCAAGGTAGTGTACTCTTCCAAAGTAGGCACCAAATCCAATTTTTCAAAAGTAAAACAACTATGAGTAGGGTTCCAAAAACTGGACGAGGACTCGGAATAACTGCTTGTCCACTTTGATATCGAGTAGATAGGGCAAATTACCGTAATTGCAGTAAAATAGTTGCTTGATCTCGTCATCCCACTAAGCATATATTTCTTTCATCTTTTGAAGATTATTTTAGGTTACGTTGATACGAGTGAAATCCCACAACTCCGACATGTACTCCTCCATAAGACTATCACCTTTCTCTCGCTGCGTTGTCTCGACCCATATCCAGACGACCACATTATCTTCCATTTTATCAAGAAACCCATTTTCCATGATAAGTTATCTATTTAGCAACCGAATGTGAATCAATACCTCTTTTCATGATGAAAATGCAATGCAATCATAACCAAAACGAAACAGGTTAGTACAAAGCAAAAACAAGCAAGTCAAAAAAAAGAATAGAGCACCTATTTGGGTGACCACTAAGGTTTGGAGTAGTTCTACCTAAGGTGGGTTCCTACGGCTCACTATATGCAGTTCGATTCTAAAGTAAAGGTACTTGAACTAGCAGATTCCTCGATTTTCACCCATTATAGGCTCATATAGACCGAGTTCAGTTCAGGGGAATACATTTTCCTATGGCTGCATGGAGATGAAAATCTCACGAAGACATAGGTACGGATGTATCCCGAAAGCGATCCACTATCCTACACGGAGGTGAAAACCTTACGAAGGAATAATTTCTCACTCCCACTTAAAAAGGTAAGATCAACCGATCATGCAATAAATCAACACAGCAATTATAAACCACAATGATGAAAATCGCAACAAAGACAGAGGAAATGCAACGAAAGGATCGTACATTTAAATCAATTTTTCAATTTTTGACAAAAAGACAAAAAGTAATCAATTCGTGGATTGACTCTCTTATTTTGGCTCCCCAATGGAGTCGCCAATCTGTCGAAACCATTTTTTTGAAAAAAGGGATCCACTTTGATTTTGAAAATGAAAATGTACATGGGAGTCGCCACCAATCCTTTTTGATGAGGTGTGATCGGGTCACCTCGTAAAATGGTTATTTTTAATAAACGGTTTTGATTTATTAAAACAACGCTTTTTGGTCTATGAAATTCAGAAAGATGAGGTCGGGAGTCGGTTACGCACGAGGAAGGATTAGCACCCTCGATACGCCCAAAATTGGTACCTAATTGATTAATTAATGGCTTACTGTCGAAAATTGAGAACTTTGAAGAAAAATACGATCCATTGTTAAATTATTGCTTAAAATTTTTTTTGAGAAAAAGGGCGTATTTCACGTTAATCGAGAAAAATGATTATATCCCGTAAGTTAGGACACAATGTCTTAAATTCTCGATACGCGAATAAACGCCGAAAAATTTATCTATTTTGAAAAATATTCGATTATTTCGGTTTTAGAAAGAAATCATATTCTGTAAGTTAGAACATGATCTTTTCATAATTCCCGAGATCATTTAAAAAACTATGTTTTAAAAACGTTCGTTTATTCGGATTCACCGGGAAAATCGAAACCCCGTAAGTTAGGAAACGACTTTTCGAATCTCGAATTACGAAAAATTACTTATTTAAAAAAAATGAAATTTTATGTATCGAGCAAGGATTAATGTAACACGATTTTGTAGTAAAAATGTGAAAACAAATCACGGTGTTATCATGTATATAGGATAAATGCATTTAATAAAAATGACAATGTATGAGATTAAAAATAAACGAGCCAAAAAATAAAAGGAAAATAATAAGTAAAACTAAAATTTGAAACTAAAAAATATTAAACAAATAAAATGAATAAATATTACGTAAAACAATTTAATAATAATATTAACAATAATGAGGATGTTATTAATAATAATGAAAAAATATAAATTTTAAAAAATATATAAAAGATATAACTAAATAAATAATAAAAATGATAATATAAAATAAAATACGTATATTTTAAAAAAATAATGAAAATAACATTAATATATAAATAGAAATAGAAATAGAAATATAAGAAATATAATAATAATGATAGAAATATAAATAGATGAAAGAATTAGATAAATAATAGTATTAGAATAAGAAAAAATATAGATAATAATAATAATAATAATAATAATAATAATAATAATAATAATAATACAATAGCAATAATAATAATAACAAAAATAGTAATAATAATAGTAATAAAAGTAATAGCAATAGTAATAATTATAATAATAATAATAACAATAACAATAATGATAATAATAATAGTAATAATAATACTAATAATAATAATTATAGTAAAAGA
Organism: Gossypium longicalyx; assembly: GCA_025698465.1. Taxonomy (NCBI): domain Eukaryota; kingdom Viridiplantae; phylum Streptophyta; class Magnoliopsida; order Malvales; family Malvaceae; genus Gossypium; species Gossypium longicalyx. Next base: position 96,994,167 of record CM047000.1, read on the forward strand.
AAATAATAATAAAATTAATTAATTTAATAATAAAGTAGCTATATAATTAAAAAAAGGGGACTAAATTGGGCTTAAAAAAAGAAATTTGGGGTAAATCTGGAATAAAAAGGAAAGGGAAAGACTTATCCGAACACGCGAATCATATGGAGGGACTAAAAGGGCAATAATCCCTTCCCTCCAAAACGCACAGCTTCAAAAGATGACTAAATGGGAAACGAAATAAATTAAAGGGCCAAAATTAAAATTTTAAAAAAAATTGATTGTAAAACTATGAAAAAACGGAAGGGCCAAAAGCGCAAATAACTCTTCCGCTTAAAAACACGCGGATCCTAAACTAGACAGGTCGAGTCGGATCGGGTCAGGGCAAAATTTAGGTTGTATAAATATTATTCTTATTTAACCAGGGTAATTTCATAAACTAGGGATACTATAATTTGGGCTTTGAAATAATACTTGAGCCCAAGTTAAAGGTAAATGATAACTGCGTTTGAATTGTTAATGTAAAACTATTGTGGAATTATGACGGCCAAGCATAACAAGAGCTTTAATCCCCTTAAGGTGTGTGGAACTGCTGGCTTTTAAAGAGACAGTCTCAATTTTCACCAAGTCCAGGTGGGTTAATCATTCTCATCCAGTTATTGTTGAGACAGATTGTCAAACTGCTGTCAGCTGGGTAACTAAAAGACTCCTGTCAAAGCTCCATGGAATTATTAAGCTGATCGTAAGTGGTGTTGATAGCTGTATTGAAGTGTTGTTGGAAAGATTTTAGGTCCAACGATGAAATTGATTTGATTGGAAATCAGTTAGTATGAATTGTTTGGAATCAATAAAAACGAACGTAAGAATTGATGATTGTATCGATTTATAATTTATAATTATTTATTTAATTATTATTAAATTGATCATTGAATTAGTCGGATCTGATCGGTTTAATTATTAATTTGATTTTTAAATAATTTTTTATTGAAATCAAAGTATTTATTGTCGAAAGTAATGGTTAATTCTCTCATTGCGAATATTTTTCAAAAAATAAATAGTTAATCATAAAATATGTTCCATTCTCATCGATAGAGATCGAAACCTGACCACATAAAATGCATTGTTTTTTAAAAACATTGTCTCTAGGTAGCCTTCAATGATTGTGCTGATAGGATAGCAAAATCAGCTCTAACTAGGAAGGAAAAATAGTGGTATAGTGCATCACTTGTAGTTGGTAATGATTTTGTAACGTGTTTATTTGAAGCTAGTTTATTATTGTTTTTGTAGAGTGTTGTAAAAGTGTATTTGAAAAGTTTAATTTAATATCTAAATGGTTAGTAGTGTTATTAAAAAGTACTTTAAAAAAGATAAAATGTTTATTTTAGATATTATGTTATAAAGTAAAATAAAAATATACATTTAAATTATTGTCAACCTTCTCAATAATAATCTCATTTGTCTACCAATGTAACATCCCAAAAATCGGGTTAGAAGAAATTGAGTTTGAGATCAAGAGTGGAAATCTCCTGATTTTGAGTTTAGATTTTGGAAAGTTTTAATAAGTAAATTGATTTGGTTTAGTGGTTAAGTGTTTTGGTTATGTATGTGAGGTATTGGGTTCGAATATTATCTTTTGAAATTTTGCTACTTTTGACTAAATCCTTATATTTGGACTTCTATGTACTTTTTTATCTTGTGTTCGAATATTTCCTTGTGAAAGCAATAAGGAATGTTTTATTTTTGAATTTCTTTGTGAGGTAGTTAGTTTCGGTTGATTAAATTAAACTTCCCAGAAACCTTCTGGGTTTGTGGCATTATTGCTTCTGGGTTTGTGGCATTATTGTGTTTTTCTTTTTATTTTCTATTTTCTGTTTCTACCATTCTTCCGTTATTTTTTTTTTATTTTTCTTCATTTTGATTCTTCTCTTCAAACTACCTTCCTTTTTGTTCTGTTATGCCAAATTGATTCTGTACGGGGTCGGACTTCTCCTTTTTGGTTCAATTCATTACTGGTAAGTTCGATTTAAAGTTTGTGCCTGAAGTTCTTCAACGTAACTTCAATCTCGGACATTAATCTTAGTATTTTGAGTGCGAATATGTTGTCTGATTTCTCGTTGTAATGTCATTTTAGGGACGTGAATTCACCCTTGTTACTTTTGCATTGAATATGTATCAAGTAGGTACCGATAGCCCAGTTTCGAGTTTAATCGTTGAAAAACTGATTGTCGACGCCACACAACTGTGTGTCAGGCCGTGTGAATAGTCTATATATTTATAATGTTTAAAAGATTAAATCAAATTTTTATTTTTTTAATGGGGTCAAAGTATAATTTTATTTTTACTAATTTAAAATTTTAAAAAATTTAAAAGAATTAAATGAAAAATTTTCACTTTAGGGTAAGCCTTGCCAACCCCCTGACTAGGCACCTGTATTGTTAGAATTAAGTGACCCAAATTCTTATAGAATATGATGGAAAATAAAATAAAAGTAAAATCCATATAGAACTAGATTTCTTTTATTTTATTTTAGAATAAGGTTTTTTAAACCTTATTAAACTTCATCTATTTTATATTGATTAGGATAGGGTGTTTCAATCCTACTAGAATATGGCTTTACAAGCCTATAAATAGACATAGTCTATTCCTCTTGTATGGATACAAATTTTTCGACATAGTGAATTTTCTTCTCCTCTGCCCGTGGTTTTTTTCCCGAAAGGGTTTCCACGTAAAATTTGTGTGTTCTTTATTTTATTTATTTTTATTCTATTTTTTTTTCACAAATTGGTATCGGAGCTTCCAGTTATTCATCTCGATCACACGGTAATGGCGTCTTTGAAATATGAAATTCATTGTTGGATCGTAACACTAGATTTGCGTTGTGGCAAATTAAGATGCAAGCAGTTCTTGCACAGATGGATCTGGAGGATGCCCTGCTAGGGATAGATAAGATGCCTTCGACATTAACAGATGAAGAGAAAAAGCGTAAGGATCGAAAGGCATTAACACAATTACATCTGCATTTGTCCAACGAAATTTTGCAAGATGTGATGAAAGAGAAAACTGCCGCTGCATTATGGAAGAGGCTAGAACAAATATGTATGTCGAAAACTCTAACAAGCAAGTTGCATATGAAGCAGCGTCTTTATGCTCATCGTTTGGAGGAAGGTGCGTCTGTACACGAACACTTAACAATTGTTTAAAGAAATTCTCTCAAACTTGGAAGCCATGGAGGTTCGATGTATGATAAGGAAGATCTAGGGTTGATTCTACTTTGTTCGTTGCCCCTGTCTTATTCAACCTTTAGAGACACGATTTTATATAGCCGTGAGTCTCTAACACATTTGATGAGGTTTATGATTCTTTAACCTCGTATGATAAGATGAAGCATCTTGTGGTTAAACCCGACTCTCAGGGAGAGGGTCTCATTGTTCGTGGGAGACAAGATCGGAATGCTGATGATGATCGTGGTAGGACACAGGAACGGAATCCTCGTGGTAAATCTAAGGGTAGATCGAAGTCTTCAAACAGAGGTAAAACTTGTAACTTCGCAAGAAGAAAGGGCACATTAAATCTGAGTGCTATAAGCTACAAAATAAGATTAAAAGGAGGCTGCGAATCAAAAAGGGAAAACAACCGAGAAAATTCCGGTGAAGCTGATGTTGTAGAAGACTACAGCGATGGTGAACTTCTAGTCACTTCATCAATGATTCTAAAGTAAGCGAGGAGTGGATACTTGATTCAGTGCTGCACATTCCATATGAGTCCCAATCGGGATTGGTTTACAACTTACGAAAACAAGCGATTATCCAAGGTGTTGTTTTGATGGGAAATAATACTTAAGTGTAAAATCGCAGGTGTTGGAACAATTAAAGTTAAGATGTTTGATGGAGTTGTTAGAACACTTAGTGACGTGCGGCATGTTCCGAATTGAAAAGAAATTTAATTTCGTTGAGTACTCTTGATTCAAAAGGGTGCAGATATACAAATTGAAAGTGGGGTTTTAAAGATTTCCAAAGGGTCCTGTTGTGATGATGAAAGGACAGAGAAAGATTGCCAAGTTATATGTTTTACAGAGGTTCTATCATATCGTGATGCAGCTATCGCTTCCTCGTCCTTGTCGATGATGATATTACTAAACTTTGGCATATGCGCCTAGGGCATATGAGTGAGAATGGCATGGCGTAATTGAGCAAAAGAGGACTTCTTAATGGGCAAGGAATTTGCAAACCGAATTTCTCATGAGCACTTGTTTTTGGAAAACAAAAGAGAGTTCGATTCACTAGAGGAATCCATAACACGAAGGGAACATTGGAGTATATTCATTCGACTGTGGGGGCCATCTAGAGTGCCTTCCAGAGGTGGAGCTAATTATATGCTAACCTTTATTGATGATTTTTCCGTAAAAGTTTGGGCGTTCTTCCCGGCGAGAAAAGTGATGTGTTTTCCGCATTTAAGTCTTGGAAAATTATGATTGAAAAAGCAGATTTTAAAAGCAGATAAAATACCTCCGCATGCATACAATGGCTTAGAGTTACGCTCGATGAGTTTAATAGATTGTGCAAGTCGGAAGGAATCATAAGACACCGACGATTCGTCATACTACTCCACAACAAAAACGGCGTTGCGAGCGAATGAAACGAGCGATCATGGAGAAGGTTCGATGTATGTTATCAAATGCCAACTTACCGAAGTCATTTTGGCGAAGCAGCGTCTCTCATCGCATGTTTTTTGATCAACCGATCTCCATCCGCTGCCATTGAGAAAAAGACTCCACAAGAGGTATGGTCCGTAATCCTGCTAATTATTCTGATTTAAAGATCTTTGGGTGTCCTGCATATGCTCATGTTGATAATGGAAAATTGGAACCGAGATCCATTAAATGTGTTTTTCTTGGTTATAAAGTCGGTGTAAAAGGGTATAAGTTATAGTGTCCTGAAAATAGAAAAGTTGTGATTAGTAGAGATGTTGTTTTTGATGAAACTGCTATGCTACCTAACTTATCTCTTAAAGACTCTTCCAATAAAGAAAATCAAAAACAAGTAGAGCATCAGTTAATACAGAGTCAACTCCTCAAGCCATACAAAAAATTGAGAATAGAGTTGCTTCTTCACCACAATACTCTATCGCCAAAAACAGAACTAGAAGAGAAATTAAACCTCCAAAGAAATATGTTGAGGCTGATCTAGTTGCTTATGCTTTGAATGTGGTGAAGATATAGATGCGAATCAAGAGCCATCTAATTATTCTCGAGGCGATTACTGTGAAGGCTCGAGAAAAGTGGATGTTTGCTATGCAAGAAGAGATGGAATCACTCCACAAAAAAGCAGAACATGGGACCTTGTGAAACTTCCTAAAGGTAAAAAGGTCACATTCGTTGTAAATGGGTATTTAAAAAGAAAGAAGGGACTCCAGGAGTTGAAAAACCCGATATAAAGCAAGGCTTGTTGCAAAGGGTTACATCCAAATTCCAGAGTGGACTTCACAGATGTGTTCTCCCAGTTGTTAAGCATAGTTCGATTCGAGCTTTGCTTGGTATTGTGGCCATGCATGATTTGGAGCTTGAGCGATTAGATGTAAAAAGCGCATTTTTGCATGGAGAGCTTGATGAGGATATTTACATGCAACAACCGAGAAGGTTTCTGATTTGAAAAAGAGAACTATGTTTGCTTGCTGAAAAAGTCTCTTTACGGTTTGAAACAAATCACCAAGACAATGGTACAAGAGGTTTGATTCCTTTATGACTTCTCATGATTTCAAAAGAAGTAGTTTTGACAATTGTGTTTACTTTAAGAAAAATAGTGATGGTTCTTTTGTGTATCTACTTCTTTATGTTGATGACATGTTGATAGCAAAGAAAAGATAAAGAAGAGATAAGAAAGGTCAAAGCCCAACTAAGTAAAGAATTTGAGATGAAAGATTTAGGACCAACAAAGAAGATACTTGGTATGGAGATTCTCGAGATAGAAAATCAAGTAAATTGTACCTAAGTCAGAAGGGGTACATTGAGAAAGTTCTTTGCAGGTTCAATATGCAGAGTGCTAAGCCTGTTAGTACTCCTTTAGCAACCCATTTCAGACTTTCATCGGTTTTGTCTCCACAATCAGATGATGAGATTGAGTACATGTCACATGTTCCATACTCTAGTGCAGTGGGATCTCTCATGTATGCTATGGTTTGTTCACGTCCAGATTTATCATATGCAGTCAGTGTAGTTAGCAGATACATGGCAAATCCCGGTAAAGAACATTGGAAAGCAGTTCAGTGGATTTTAAGATACTTACGAGGCACTACTGATGTTTGCTTACAGTTTGGAAGAACTAAAGATGGAGTCATAGGGTATGTTGATGCTGATTTTGCTGGAGACCTTGATAGAAGAAGATCTCTCACAGGTTACGTCTTTACAATCGGAGGTTGTGCAATTAGTTGGAAAGCCATTTTGCAAACTACAGTCGCTTTGTCTACCACTGAAGCTGAGTACATGGCGATTACTGAGGCTTGCAAAGAAGCTATTTGGTTGAAGGGACTATTTAGTGAACTCAATGAAGGCCTTCAAATCAGCACAGTATTTTGTGACAGTCAGAGTGCTATATTTCTTACAAAAGATCAAATGTTTCATGAGAGAACAAAACACATTGATGTTCGGTATCATTTTGTTCGTGATATTATTGCTCGTGGTGATATTGTTGTGAGCAAAATTAGTACTCATGAAAATCCTGCGAGATATGATGACTAAGTCACTTCCTAAAACCAAGTTTGAGCATTGCTTAGACTTGGTTGGTGTTCATTGTTGAGTTAAACCCTTAAGGGGTTTTATGGAAGAGGTGGAGAACTTGTTTATTGAAAGTTCGCAATGAAGAACTTGTTCATTGAGAATTTGTGTCAAGGTGGAGATTGTTAGAATTAAGTGACCCAAATTCTTATAGAATATGATGGAAAATAAAATAAAAGTAAAATCCATATAGAACTAGATTTCTTTTATTTTATTTTAGAATAAGGTTTTTTAAACCTTATTAAACTTCATCTATTTTATATTGATTAGGATAGGGTGTTTCAATCCTACTAGAATATGGCTTTACAAGCCTATAAATAGACATAGTCTATTCCTCTTGTATGGATACAAATTTTTCGACATAGTGAATTTTCTTCTCCTCTGCTTGTGGTTTTTTTCCCGAAAGGGTTTCCACGTAAAATTTGTGTGTTCTTTATTTTATTTATTTTTATTCTATTTTTTTTTTCACACACCTGTATAAAGATTTAATAAAATATGTCTATATATATACTGGGGAAAAGAATTTTTTTTTCTTTCTCAATTAGTTTGGAGCTGCTAGGATCCCCATTGCTTTTGGAGCTTCAGAGGGCTGCTAAAATAGTTTTGAAAGGCTGCGAAATGGGGAGGATTTGGAAATGGAGGATGCTGGTGGAAAGAAGTTGCCTTTTAAGGATACACTTTTTGCTAATACTAAGCAACTGGGAGAGGTGGAGTCATGGAATGAGGATTTAGAAATTGAAGTGCGTGATGAGGATGGAGCAATCAATTATTGTCCACTTACTTGAAAGTCTAGTGGGTTTAGAGCACTCGTAGGTAGGATACAAGCCCTTCGGAAACTAGAAGGAAATTTACAAATTGTTGATCTTGATAATGAATATTACTTAGTGAAGCTTTCCCCCAAAGAAAGATTATGATAAGGGTCTTACCAATATTGGACCTTATGCAGCTTATGGGAGTTATTTTGGTGGTGCAACCATAGAGCATATCATTTTCAATGAAAGATCTTCACCTGTCGCATATTGTGGTATGGGTAAGAATACCGGGGTTGCCTTATAGGTATTACAATAAGGATTTATTCAGAGCAATTGCTTGGGTGATTGGTCAGGCTGTGAAGATTGATTACAATACTATAGTAGGCAAGAGGGGAAAGTTTGTGATGTTAGCAGTAGTGGTAGATTTGAGAAAACCATTGCTTTCTTGTATTAGAATTGACAACTTCCTTCAAAGGGTTGAATATGATAGACTATTATTTATTTGCTATGAGTGTGAGTGTTAAGGACATACCAAAGAAACTTGCGGTGTGCAATAGCTTAAGATAAATGAAGTGCATGAGCAGAACCAAACTGAATTAGTTATCAAGTTTGATCATCTTGAGAAGAAAGGTTATGTTGGCAAGCTGTTTGCACCATGGATGTAGGTCCAAAGTCATCAGAGAAAGGCAGTGATTTGGAATGGAGAGGCCAAGGCTCACAGGGAAATTAGGAAAGATAAAGCAACTACTAGAATTTTGAGATTTAAAATCTTAAGGGTTATGATTATGAGGTGGATATTGAGGAGGTAGAACATAGTAATAAGGATTAATCCAAAAATATAGGAGAGATGTTGGAGCAGGTCCCTAGTAATGCAAAATTTAAGGGAGCAATGATTAAGGGTAAGGATAAGGGCAAACAAAAGGGAAACCAATGGTTCAGATAATGAAAAGACTGACATCGGCAATGAGGAGAGTTGGCTTGACATGTCTAGAAATAAAGGCTAAATTGTGGAAACATAAAAGGCCAGTATGTGAGTTTAGTGGGCTTAAAGTAAAACCTTTGGGTGATAAAATATTGGATCAATTATTGGTGACCAAAAGAAACAATTGTAAGGAAAGAAATTGGGCTCGATAGTACAAACATTCGGTTGTTTTGGTCATGGAACAAGATAGGGGATTTGCATGGCCAACCTATAGCATGCAAAAGTTAGTGGTAACAATGGTTTAGCTTTGAGTAACCATAAAAAAAAGAGTTATGGGATATCCTTTCTGAATGGGGTAAGAAATTATCCCAACGGTTGGATATGGAGCTTGACGGGAAAACGATAGGGGTGGTGAATCCAATTCCAAAGTCTGCCAATATTGACAAGGGTGACAATATATAGTATGACCATGGGGTAAAGAAACAAAAAAACAATGCAAGACTTAGGTGTTGTATTTATGGTCGATTTTGTTGTAGTAACTTGCATGGCTTATTAGATATTATATTGAATTGTGAAATTGTAATTAATTGAATAATTAGCAAAACGACATAGAATACAAATTCAAGACATATGCTAGGGAAATTACTAGTGTAAGACTAAGTTAATAAAGTTCTTTAAGAGTGCTTCTAAATATTGTTGATTATACAAATGGAACTAGGGTATTGTAATGGAATTAAGGTTAAGAATATGGCATTTGGATATGATAAATGAGATTGAAAGTGAATATAAAACATAGATCTTGTAAGTGAATTAATTGCTTATTGAATTGATATTATCTTTATGTGCTTTATGGAGTTACCACTTAGGATTATAATGCTCACTGTACCATTGTTGTTTTCTTTACATGCGCAGGTTAGTCAAATTAAGGAAGAGTTGCATCAACTACTCATAGTCACAACTACCTCAATGTGAACAATCTACCAATGTGTTGAGTTCAAAAAAGGTAGTTTTTGGCATGTACATAATAGGGGTCATTATAAGAATCAATTTATCATTTTGTTTTTGTCGTGTTATGACTTGTATATAGGTATATCTATTCTTGGCTTGAAAATGATGTTAAATGCTTGAATGGCTTTATTTGGCTCTTTATTAGTATGAAAATATGATTGAGGAGATAGTAGCATGGAATACTAGAATAGATTGAGTTTAGTGATCCTTCAATGATCATTTAGGCTTTAGAACTATTGTCATATTGGTTAGAGTATTACGTAAGGTATTATATATAGGTTTTAGTGAAAGAAAATAAACCTCTTATTAGGCTTACTTGGGCCACGCAACACTTAAGTATTAGTAATTGAGGTAAGGGTACTGTAACAGCCCGATTTTTCAGTGGTGTCGAAAATAGTGGTTGAAGGACATCAAATCCGGCAAGTAAGTTCATAAATATTATTATTTAATATTTACGAGTCAAATATAGTTTTAAAAAGATTTTTGAAATAGTAATTTGTGTTTTATAATGATTATTAGGTCAAGTGGTTTTAGAAAGTGATATATCGAGACCTCATTTTTATAAATCAAACCGTAAATATTATAAATATTTACGAAGTGTCATTAAGATGGTATTATAATTTCGTTAAAAAAATTTAATGTTTCGATAATCAATTAAAGAAAAGGGACTAAATTGAAAAGATATAAAACTTATTAAATATAATAATTAGGTGATTAAATGGATTAATTCATAAATAAAGAAGGACCTAAGTAATAATTGTACCTAAATTTAATGGATGAGGCGGCATAAGAGAAAAAATAATAAAATAAAACCATTCAATGGCAAAATTGTAATTTTGGTGAAATTAAAATAAAACAAATTAGCTTTGAATAGTTTTCTAGACATTTCTTCTTCAATTTTCGGTTTAAAACTGACATAGAAGAGAGCTTAAGCTGGTATTTTTGCTTCATGTGAGTTCAATTCTTACTCGTTTCTTGTAATTTTTATGTTTTTTGATATTATTACAATTAGGTCCAACTAAACCTTACCATAGTTTTTGATTTTATTAAAAATTTTGAATGTTTCCATTGATGAATATATATCATTTTAGTTATTAAATGATGAAATTGAGATGTTTGTTGATATTTAAAAGTATTTTATTAAGTTATTTTGATGAATTTTTTTATTAGGGGCCAATTGGAAAAATTAATAAAAGTACAAGGATTTAATGTGAAATTTTTGCAAAAATTTGATGTTTTGAATAATATGAAAATTTGGCTAGCTTTTTTTTGTATTAGAAATGGTTAATTTTCATGTTTTGGGCTTAGGGACTAAATTGAATAAAAATAAAACTTTAGGGGAAATTTTGTAAAAATATCAAAAATGACCAAATTGCATGAAATGAATTATTTTATTGTCTAAATTAATATATAGAATGAAATTATTAATTTAGATCAAGGTTGACTGGAAAATCGAGGAAAATGGATAATTACCAAAGTGACCCTAAATCTTGGTATTTCTGCAATTTAACCAAGTAAGTTCGTATGAATTGTATTCTGTATAATTTTGTTTAAAGTGAATGTTAATTTGTGATTGGTATTATATATACTTTTGTGATTGGTATTATATATATTATATTGTTGGAATTGAATTATTGTTGGAAATATATTATCGAATTTAATACTCAGTTTAGATTGAACGCGAGATTTGAGTACATTTGTAAATTGGTGTATGGTGGTATTGCAAGGAGACATCGGCATATTACCCAAGTAAATCAGGGTTCAGCATTTGTTGCGAACTCTCGTGTTTTACTTTTTGTTTGGAGTGATTTGGGTGGATTAGCTCTCACGAGCTTCTGTTTAGCTCTCACGAGCTTCTGTTCAGCTCTCACGAGCTTTTGTTCAGCTCACGAGCTTCTGTTTAGCTCTTATGAGCTTTTTTTGGCGTGTTCAGGAGGACCATATCTTATGAGCTTTTGTTAACAATGTAGTCTTATCCGTAAGTCATTCTTCGATTTGGGAAAGTCTTGGTAAAGTGATTTATTTAATGATTTTGAAAGTTATCCAACGATATTCTAAATGGTTCAATGGGAAATGTTCTGTTACGAGACGGTATGAGTTTGATACAAACTAATATAAGTATATACATGAAATACATGGAAATGATGGTACATGATATATTGATATATAATGATATATTGAAATGGATGATATATGTATATGAAGAAATAGTAAGAGAATGATATGTATCGTGACATGAACATAAACGAATATCTTTGATATGTTGATACATGGAAATTATGTAAGTTGAGACGAGTAGTAAACTTAAGTGTTACATTTTGAGATAATAAGATTATCGATGTTGAATTTATATGAAATATGTTCAAGTATGCTAATAAGTGTTGTTGTTTGATGCTTAGGCAAATGCCAAGCTATTGGTTGAATGGTAATATGTTTACTTATAAGTTGTATTGAAATGGTAAGTGTTCAAATGAAAGTATGTTTGAGTTCATGAAAGAGTGGTAAGGTTTAAAGTTATTTAAAATACTACTATGCTAGGGATGATATGTATAAGTGATGTTATGGATTTATTCACCTTGTGAGTTGTTGAATATAGCTTCATGAATCTTGTGGTATCGATATTGGATTGTTCTTGATATGTATAAATTTCATATTTGAAATGAATTGATTGATTAAAGTTTATATGAGCTTACTAAGCATTCATTGCTTACGTAGTTGTTTTCCTTTACTTTTAGATTATCAGAAGCTCGATTGGGTTGGAAGCTTGTCAGAGTAATATCACACTATCCATCAGTTCTATCGGTACTTTCGGATGTTTTAATTTTGGTTATAATGGCATGTATAAGTATTTTGTTTAATGTTGGCCTATATGTAATTTGTTGAGATTAGCCACTTATTTTGGCTTGTTTTGGATGCCTAATTATGGCTTATTGATATGCATAATGTTGATTGTAGGTTGACACCAAATTGGGTGAGATATATGGCCTGTAAATTAGTCTATTTCAATCCACAGAGGCAGAGACATGGGCGTGTGACTTGGCCGTGTGACTAAAGTCAAAGAGTTACACGAGTATGGACACGGGCTAGGACACAGACGTGTGTCCCTTACAGTGTTCAAAATATTAAATATTTAAAAAAAATTCTTTGAGTTTTCGATTAAGTCCCGACTTGTTTTTAATATATATTTTGGGTCTTAAGGACTCGTTTAAGGGACAATATATATTATTTTTATTGGTTTTATTATGAATATTGATATGTAGTGAATCATTTGAAATTTTTGTCTGAATGATCCATAAATCCTGGTAATGCTTTGTAACCCTGTTTCGGTGACGGATACGGGTTAGGGGTGTAACAAGTACAATACTTCCTGAAAGAATATCTAAATAGGCTTTAAAGAGCAGTATGGTATCAATACTTGCCATCCAAGTATCAGTACTTGAAGACTCAAGTATTGATACCTCTGACTCAAGTATTGGTACTTATAAAGTTTGAAGAAAAGATATAATAACATGGGCCTTGGTATCGAAACCTAGAGGTTATGTAACACCTCGGATTAAGGGTTAGAAGTTTTGAGATTTGTAGGTAGGGTCAATGGCTAAATAGGACAATTGTGTTTGTTTCTGTGTTTTAGCGTCAAAATGAGCCACTGGTTTAGTGGCTATGACTGTGATAGGTTACCTTCTGGTCTCGTGTTCAAGTCCTTATGAGTGTTTTAGATATTTATGTATTTTTATTTTTATTTTTATTTATTTATCTTATATTAGTTAGTGAATAAAAAAAACTTAAGCACGTTTTTTTCTCCCTCTCTATCATGTTTTTTTTCTCATCCTTCTCCTTTTCATTTTTCTTAGTGGTTTTCTTTTGACAATCATTGTAGTTTGTTCTTCTTATTTTTCTTTCCAATTTCACATGTCATTGCCTTACATTTCCGTCTAATAGGAGTTCGAACTGGGTAAGTGTCTTCTTTTGGTATGTCATTCTGTGACTTTTAAATTAAATTAGTCGAGTTCTTAGATTAATTGTTTGTGGAATTGAGATTTCAATAAGGTAGGTGGTGATGTTCGATCCATTTCGGGGCTTTGGTTCACGAAAACAGGTATGTGTTTGGAAACTCTTCGATTCATTTATTGAATTGCTACTTGGGTTCTGCGAAAACTCAACAAGTTTTTTTGTATTTTAGAAATTGACTGATCGAAGTGTTGTTTTGGTTTTGAATTGTTGTGAATCATGGGAAATTCTGCAATTCTTGGTATGTTTTTGAGTTTAAGCAACTGAGGGTCTATTTAGTGGTGAATTATGTGTTTTTCAAGCTGTTTCGATGTGGTTTCTTGACCACACGGGCGGTCCACACGACCGTATGCAATTAAGAATAAGGTTTTCGATGATTTTTGGTGCCATGCAGCCTGGCCACACGGGCATGTGTCCCTACACAAGCGTGTAAGATCTCTGTACGACCGTGTCTCCTCTACTTTTAATTTTTAGCACTTTTGGACAGTGAGTTACATGGGCTGCTCACACGGGCGTGTGTCCCTTCCACACGGGAGTGTGTGGCGTGAATGGCCTTCACATGGGTGTGTAGTCCTCCATACGGCTAGGGCACACAGCCGTGTGGCCTTATGTTGCCAATTTTTGTACTGTGTCTATTTTTTATCTGATTATGATTTTGTGTGTTCTGACCCTTGGCTGGGTCTTTGTAAGGGCGGTCAGGACTTTGTTTCGGCCAGGACTTATGTGTTATTTGCAATCATAGCTTTAATTAAGCATTCGATTGAGTGTTAATTGATGTTATGTTATATTTGATTCTGATTTTGGGCATTTGAATATGTGCATTTCTGATTTTGTATTCTGTTTCTGTAAGTCTGTCTTCGAATGGTGTGCATTTTGCATTTGCATTTGCATTTGCATTATAACATCTTGAAATAGGGCCTAGTCGAAACAGTGATTTCGGGACCACAAATCCGATATCAAAATATTTATTTTATGATTATTATGAGACCTAGAATATGAGATTATGCATGTGTTAAAGTTTCATGAAGAAATTCCTTGAATAAGGTGTCTAATTGGAAATTAGGGACTAAATTGAATAAATTGCAAAACTTGGATTCTAGAATTAATTTGTATGAAATTGCTTTAGATTATAAATTAGAAGGTCTTAGAGAGTAATTTTCCCAATTTTTAAGTTTTTGGACAAAAATGGGCTTGCATGGATTAAATTTCAAAGAAAGGACTTAATCGCATTTTGGTCATTTGACATTTTAATGAAATAAAATGGGAAAAACAAGCCAAAATCAGCCATCTTCTTCTTCATAGCCGCCGAAAATTTCATGCTCTCCATAGCTAGGGTTTTCAAGCTTTCCAAGCTCAATAGTAAGTGCTCCCAAACCCCGTTTTTAATGTTTTTTGTATTTTTGAAATCCCGATAGCTTGATCTTTCCATTTCTACCCATGTTTCATGTTAGGGTTCATGTTTAAAAATTTACCCATGCATGAGTTGCTTTTATTTTGGTGGATTATGGAGGGGTATGAAAGTTGAAGGTGCGTTAAACATATTTTCTTAGGTAATTTTCATGAAAAGCCCTTGTAGGGACCACTTTGCAAATGTTTTAAAATATGTGGTAGAAATGAAAAAATAAGGGAAAATGTGGGCTGCCATAAGAGAGAAAAATTTTCGGTCAGGCTTGGGTAAGTTAGAAATTCCATGTGTTTCATTATACGAGCTTAAGGACTAAATAGTAAAAATGTCAAAGGTTAGGGGCAAAACGATCATTTGGACCGGGGGTAGAAATTAAACTTGAAAAGTGTAATGTAGTGAATTAATGATATAATTTTGTTGTTATAGACCCCGAGGAACAAATTCCGAAGGTCGATCGAGGTAAACGAAAAGTTTCAGAATAACCGAAACACAGCTCCGAAACGAATACCAGGTAAGTTCGGATAACTCGAAGTAAACCTATAACATGCATAATTGTATGTTTTGTGAATGCATGATAATTACATTGTTGATGGCATGAAAATGCATGAATTACATCTTTAATAATGAATTGTTGGATAATGTCTCGGTTGAGGTTGGAAAGGGAATTCGATGGATAAACCATGATTTACATGAGACCTGAGATCCTGCATGTGTTGCAGAAAAAGATTTAGCCTGGATTGGTGTTCCTTGAGTGATCGAGCCTCCCGAAGAATATGTGTGTATTGTAGATTTAGCCCGGACGGGTAATCCGATTAAGGTCTGAATTTAGCCTGGACTGGTAATTCAAATCCGAGCTCATTAAGGGTGTTTGTCGTTATAAGGGATTTAGCCTGGATTGGTAATCCCGACATCACCTTATGAGTTTATATTGCGGGGGATTTAGCCTGGACTGGTAATCCCGCCGTAAAATGTGAGGTTCGCGGGAGTGCATACTGAAACGATCATTCGTACGAATTGATGGTAAATGGATGATCCATCGAGATTTCTTAGAAACTCAACGGGACTATCACAAGGAATATGCATAGATGACATATAAAATGATGAGCTCATCTAAGATAAAAATGTTCATGGTATTTGTTATGTGACTAACTCATTGATTGAGTGCATGTGATAGGGAAACCATTTTCATGTTCATTAGTTTCATTATCTATTATGGATGTATGCTAAACAATCGGTAAGTTTATTTTCCAGTTATACGGGCTTACTAAGCATGTAAATGCTTACCCCTCTATTTTCCCTACTTTTCAGAGCTCAATGACTCATAAGGATTGGAAGACAATTGGAGACTCAACACACTATCAACTGGACAAGCTTTGGTATAAAGACATTTCTATTTCGTCCAATGACATGTATAGGATTTTTGAGTATTTTGTTATATATATATATATATATATATATATATGTCATTTGATTTTCCTAGTGAAGGCATGTAAAAATATGTTTATCTTTTTGTATATGGCCATGGGAATTAGCTCATTTTGAAGTAGGCTATGCCCTACAAATCTATGCATGTTTATATTCATATGCGATGGCTTAGTTATAATTGGCAATGAGTTATAATAACGAGCCAATCTTAATATGTCAAGCAGACATATAAATCATTAAATGTAAGATAAAAATTAACTTAGCATGTATGAAACCAATGACATGAGGTTCACATGCAATGAGGTTAATCAAAGTTCCATATTTACAAATGGATAATTTGGCCCAAATATGTACTATAGTAATCTATAAGTGTAATTGGCTAGCAGAGGGTGACTTAAGGCTTGGAAAATAGCCTAACAGGGTCCACATAGGTAGACACATGGGCATGTGTCTAGGCCGTGTGTGACACATGGGCTACTTCCATGGGTGTGTGCTATGACCGTATGTCCCCTGCACCTGAAATTTTAAGTCAGCATAGAGCACGGGCTAAGCACACGGGCGTGTGCCTTGGCCATGTTTATTTAACAGAATGGTGAGGTTGAAGTCAGTGTATCACACGGGCGTGTGCCTTGGCCGTGTTGCATACTGGAAAAAGGACATGGGCGTGTTCTAAGCCCCACGGGCATGTTACACTTCAACTAAGGGAAATTTTCCTAAAGTGCCCCAAGTCTATCGAACAATTTCGATTTTGTTCTGTACTACCCCTAGGAGTGTTTTTAGGCCTCAGAGGTCTGTATAAGAGACAAAGTGCACACGTTTGAAAGGTGTTAAATCACAAGCGGAATTTAGTAACCCGATTGGGTAAGTTTGTAAAGGTGAATTACCAGTAACGCCTCGAACCCTATCCTGGCTTCGGATACGGGCGAGGGGTGTTACATGTATTAATCTTTTTGGGTTTGGTTGCAAAGAGAAGGGAGTCTGATCTGTTCTGGCAGTTTCAACCGCAATTCGTCTGTATAGCGGTTTACCGCATAGTACGATATATATGTCAGCTCTGCTGTATATTAACATTTGAGTGGCTTAGTCCACATACTTGGTGTGTAGGGTTGGATAGGCCTTTCGAGGTCTTATATGGTGTGCATAGTTGGATGAGCTTAATTAGCTCTTTTTGGGGTGTGATTGGGGGACGGTGAGATGTTTGGGGGATTGGGTGGATTTTTATTACTTGTTGCATTCATTCCGCATTTTGTTTGTCTGTTTGATTGTGAGACTAACTGTTTATAGATCGAGGTGTTTCAATACTAACACGTTTGATTTGTTTGTGAAGACTATTCGTATATCGGATTGCCACTGAGCTTTATTTATTTTTATTGTGACATTTTGGTGTTCATTTATCTATTGTTTTCAAACTCACACTGGGCTCGTGTAGCTTACCCCTTAGTTTATTCCTTTGCAGGTACCCTCGTTTTCTATAGTTGAACTTGTCATGTCAGAGATCTCAGAGTGACATGTTTTAAGCCGGACTAATAAAAGGACTTTTCAGATTTTTAAATTTGTGAACTATTTGGAACTGTAAACAACTATAAAGACTATGGTACAATCTAATTTTGGATTTTCGTAAGTAGTTTTGTTTTGATTTCTAGAAATTTCAGAACTTTATATTTGAGCACTTTCAACGTTACTTGAGTTCTCTGTTTTGAAGTCTAAATGGGCTAAATGGTTTAGTTCGATTTTAATAACTGTGTTCAAATAAGATTTTAGCATCTCATTTTGTAAAATTATTTCAAATCATTTCGATGATCAATGTGACCTCCGAAATTCGGTCTAAACTCCTAGGTCAAGTTTTGGGGCGTTACGGGTTAGGTATCAATACCCTTGTCCAGTCAAGTATTGATACCTTATGTAAAGGTTTCAATACCTCATAGCTTGCTTTTAAAACAAAGTTAAATTGAATAGGTGGGCCAAGGTTACTGACTATCGATATTGGCCAACTATGTAGAGACGTTGGAGTTGTATGGTCCATAGGAAGTCATCGTACCACTGAAAATGCCTCCAGGTATCAAATGTAATATCATCTGATTAGTGTTGTCATCAGCTCAAGTTAGAGGATGTTACAATAAACCATTAGATGGAAAAATCAAACATCTCCTTATTTTTCTATTTGATGAATATGTATTTATGTTTGTTGAGGTGAAGATTGTTCATTGTATTCATTATTATGTACTAGTTATCGAGGCGAGTTTTAAAATAAAACATACCTCACAAACGTTCAGTATTCGATGTGGCAAGCTTGTAGATATCCTGGAAAGCATTCATCATAGGAGGTTCACCTCTTTCACAACAATCTATAAAGAAAGAGACTAGGGTCCACCATGAGATGTCTGCAATCGACCAGGAGCTGCAAATATTCTTTCAACGCCCGCAAAAGAAGAGATGTGAGGACAAATTAAACTCTGCTTCAAGAAGTATAGTGGTAAATAGAAATCCCTAGCTACATCGCTTATATAGTTTAACCCATCTGGGATTGAGAAATCAAAGGTGTAATTTGGCAATCTGATGTCTCTCAATTCCAACATTTTTACCATCTCATTCTTTCTCATGTTGCACAACCATTTGTTAGTAGTTACAGCGACGAAAAACTCCCTAGATTTTTTTTAGGTTTTTTATCGCCACCGTTTCACTTGAACAAGCTTTATCTTATCTTTTTTTTCCCCCTTTTAATGCTAACCCTACCACCCCTTCCATTTACTTTCACTGGCCATAATATTTCAAGTACAAAACCCAACTTTCCTATTCCTTAAAGTTTCAACTAACCCCTAAAACACAAAGCAAAAACAAAAATAAAAAGTTACCAAATACGAATTCACCGTAGAAACGATAAAAATCTTACAATAGATGATTTCTCAGAAGCACTTTTTAAAACCCCAACTCCTCAACAACAAGAACCTAAAGATTTGAATGAAACCTCCAGGTCTCGTATTTATAAGGGATAAAACATTCAAGAGAAGATTTTAAAATGGTAGAGCGTATCACAACCAATATAGTGTTGAAGCGTGTCTCACTATGACTCATTGATTTTACAGCCCATCAACACCAAATGCATGTTTTCTTTATTAGTTAGGCAAGAATCCAAGCGACATCTCCCTTGAATTCAAATTAAAGTGTTTGCACAATCTTCTACGTACACAAAACAAGCCTTCTCCTCACTAGATGTGTTTCTCACTTAATGACCTCCCATCCATTGGGAGGACAATTGTGATCAATCCGTCGCTAGATTAGGCCTCACCACCCTCACATCACCCAATCATGACCTCATCCAACATGACTTTTTCAATAGGCAACACCTTACTGTTGGAGTTTCAACACACTTTAACCGGGTAAAGTAAGAATTTCAAACAGAGCACCAGCAGCAACGTATTATACCCGGGTAAAATATGAAGGAAAAAATGCTTGAAGTTCAATCTTTCAGCTACTGTCAAGAATGGAGAACAGAACTTAGAAGTTTTAGAAGGCAAAGGAAGAATGGAGCATATGGAAGAAAATCTGATGATTTCATTCATTTGAAACATTGGCTTAAAGCCATTACATATACCAGTCATTTGGCTGGTCAAAATAAATCAATTACATCACTTAATGCATACCTAATACCACTAATTACATTGGAACTTACAAAACTAAACTTGTACACTTAAACAAAGTTGATTTATCAATCTATCAGCACCTAACTACATCAAACATGTTACCAACTTAGTTCAAATCAAACTAAGCAACAAAACATTAGCTAAAAGTAACAAAATAAATCTGAAGAAACAGTAGCATAAACATCTTCAGTCGCACATACTTTACTCGGGTAAAGTATGTGCATTAATCTGCATGAGCTGCATGTGTTGCATGGGAACTAACTTCAACACTTACCAACTATAGGCCTTGCAAATATGTGCATGCATGACAAATGGAGTTCCCTTGATTCACCTTGTTAGAGACAAGTGTTAGATTATTTTTTTACATGGATCGCACGTGAAGTCCTATCAAGTTCATGTCAATCACATTGCTGCCTATATAAAAAGTTACCATGCTTTTTAATTAATCAACATGATAAGATAGACATAGATTATGTGTCAAGGTCTAAGGCAAAAGGATGTTTGCCTTGCCTATAAAAATACCCATCCTGGCCTTAAGAGGGTTCTTCTCCAACTCATTTTATTATTATTATTATTATTATTATTATTATTATTATTATTATTATTATTATTATTATTATTATTATGCATTGTACACTTTTCTCCTTCTTCTCTAATAATTTTTAACACCTCATCATCTCCGTGTGAATCACCATCTTTCACCTATTCCTTTTTTTCATCCCTTAATAGTTTGCAAATATATTTGTTCCATGCTTTCAACAAACTCATTTAATTAATTAAACAACACAACACGAATTTGATAATTATATCTAAACGTCTTAACAAATACGAGTATAGCAAAAGATTGGTTTGTACCAACATGCACCCATTCTAAAGAAATTTCTATTTATAGATGGTGATCTAATTTATTTAGTTTTTTTAATCGATTTGATATCAATTATTAAGAAGCTTTTTATAACGACTTCCCTTTCACAGGGCAAAATTTGAGCAAAGTTTTCCCATCATGTGAGAGTTCCCAAGAGACGTGATGTAATAAGTCACAATAATATTAACTCAAAGCATTTAGTCTCTGAGTCAAAGCCACAAAAAGGGAAAAGTCATTGCATTTGGTCATTGGATGCATGAATGGGAGCAAAAGATCATGGCCATTGACATCGACTTGTAATTCATTTGTACATGGATTGCCTCCATGGTCACCAATTCATATTGTGTCAAGGGATGAGGATCCAAGTTTGGTATCCTTTATTCTAATTTTGAGTTTTGTAATTGAAAACAGGTTTAATATAATATTTGGTATATAGATTTATACTTTTTTTGGTAAAAAAAATTGATACCTTTTTTTAATTTAGTATTTAGATTTTTTTTTGTCCAATTTGATACTTTAACTTAACACTTTTTTTTTTTAATTTGGTATCTAAGTTTTTTGTCTAATTCGGTACCTGTGATACTTTTTTTTCTAGTTTAGTACCTAAGCTTGCTTTGTTGTCCAATTAGGTTATTTCAATATACTAACAATGTTATTTTTTTACGAGATAGCAAAAATAATCAATATATTATCGTCATGTGGTAGATGACATGAATTTTTTTTTTGTATTTTAAATATTTAATTACCTTTAGTTTAATTATTTAATTTTTATTTTTTAAAAATTTAACATAAAGAAATTTCTTTTATTTTGGGGTTTTAAAACTTTTATTTTCTTCTTCAATATTAGTTCCTAAATCATAACTCAAAACACCGTTTTTTAACACAAATTTTCTCGGATACTGATGATATTTTCAAGGCCGGCCCTGGGGGTTGTTTTGAAGTGCAGCCACACAGGGCCCAAGGATAAAAGCAGCCCAAAAAATGTTTATTTCATGAATGATATAAGAGGTCCAACAGATAAAAATATTTTTAAAATAATATTTATTTCAAATAAAAAGATTCTTAAATATTATTTGTTGTTTGGTATAAATAATAGAATTTTAGTAGGGTAATTATTCTATCCAATATTAATAGAGTAAAAAACTCAACAAGCAGAACTAAAGTAGTGTTTCTTTTAATTATTATTTTATTATACTCTAAAAATAAATGACATCAATCTAGATGAAAATTTTTTACTCTAGTAACAATATATAAAATAATTATCTTTTTATAATAAATTTACAATTAAATTGAGGTTGGATTAATTCATCATATAATTAAGTAAATTCTTAAATAATAATAGTATGAATAGATATTTTTTTCTTACTTGAATACAAAATTTATATTTTTTTTTATGCATTAAAATCGAAAATTAGCCATATCCACTTATAATTGGATTTTTATATAAAAATCTTTTAAAAAAAAATCTAATCTACGGGATTTGTACAATGGTGACCTAGGTGTAAACAAAATAGATACTATATATAATAGCTTAAAATATGCTTTTAAATCCTTATGCTTTTAAATCCTTATACTTTTTGTATATTTGAAATTTAATCCTTTTATTTTTCATGTTTTAAATTTTGGGTTCAATTATTAACTTCGTATAAATTTTCTATTAAGTTCACTAATATAATATTTTAAAACAAAAAAGACACTCGCTTAATAGTCATGTATAACATTACACATTAGACCAAAATTCGTGCGTAATTTTGAGTTTTGTCTCTTTTATTAGTAGTAACTAATTTTAAAATAAAAATCGAGAATGATTTTTTTGGAATACATTGATGTTGATGTTATCATTAATGATTTTGCATCTCAAAATGCTCGTAGAATCTATTTTTTATGATTTTGTAGTTGATGACATAGGAGTAGATTAAATGAAAAATATATATTTTTTGTTAGAATAATATATTATTTGCTTAATGTTAAACTACGTAATATTTTAATGAAATTACTAGTATATGATTTTATTTTATTGTATTACATTTTATAATTTTTTTTAAAACGGCTCGAATTATTGTTTCACCTAGGGCCCCAAAAATGTTAAGAATAGACCTGGATATTCTTTTCTGAAATTGGAGGCTTTTTGAAGACCAAACCATGCTTTAAGTATACAGTCCCTCTTGAACCATTACTACCATTAACAGTTAAAGTACTCCCATCCCTAATAAAAAGTAAAATTTGAGCATATTGTTTTACATGTTCAAGAAACTCTAAATCAATGTAATTATTTATGTCATTAAATTCCATATTATTTTTCACATGTCAGAAATAAATTAGTTATTTTTTCGCCTCTTAAAAAAATTTAACATTATTAGTGTTTTGGGAGTAATTTGTATAATATTTGATAAGTTTAGATACTAACTTGAACAAAAAAAGTTTAGATACTAAATTAAGAAAAAAATCAAATTTAAATATTAAATTAGAAAAAAAAATTAAATGCTAAATTAAGAAGTAGAGCCAAGATAGCAAATATTATATTAAGGCTAAGAAATAAATATTGCGACTAATGAACAATTATATGGTCAAATATTGCAGCTGATGGCCATCGGCATGAAAGAGAAAGAAAGATCATAGAGGGTGACTTGGAATGGGAATAGGAATGGGGGTTGAAAGTAACAATGAACGTGGGTTTCTCTGTATTTGCCTTACATGGCATATGGGGTAGGTTTCAATGCATAGTAATTGTGATGTGAGCCACGTTCCAAATTCGAGCATCGCCGCTACCCTTTCCTTTTAAAATGCATCATTATTTGCAGAACTAATACAAACATATCATTAGTCATGTTAACTTTATAAGGTAAAAATTTATGGCTAATTAGTAATCTAATACACACATGAAATGAACCCAATTAACATAAACATGTGAATTTTGGAGTCTAGATTGGTAAACCTTCCCATACATTACACATGAAAATAGCAAAAATGGAAACTAAAAACCGCTTTTCTAGTGGCATATTTGTATTCCCATGTTAAAAAGGCTCACCCAAAAATGACAAGAAAAGAAAAGAAAAGAAAGAAACACTGTTCCACATGGAAATGGAAAAAGAGAAAATATAAAATAAAACCCTTTGTGGGTCCTATTATTCAATAGCAAATGAAAAATAAGAATGCTGCAAAAAAGGCTTAAATATTTATATTTATATGAGCCTCTTCCATTTAAGCCTTGACTCACCCACTTCTCTGTTTCTTTTATTTTCTTATTCTTCGTTTGTTCTCTTTCTCTCAGGCCTTTTCACAAACACATTGTTACTCGAGCATTCATTGAAGCTTTTCCTTGTAGAAACCACCATGGGAAGACCTCAGCAACGATACCGTGGTGTTCGTCAAAGACATTGGGGCTCTTGGGTCTCTGAAATTCGACACCCCGTCTTGTAATTTTCTTGGAATTTCGTTTTTCATGTTGAAAAAGAATGTGATTATTGTTGTTTTAATGAAAGAAACCTTTGTGTGTGCGTTTTTCAGGAAGACTAGAATATGGCTAGGCACATTTGAAACAGCAGAGGATGCTGCAACAGCATATGATGAGGCAGCAAGGTTAATGTGTGGGGCAAAAGCTCGAACCAATTTCCCATACAATCCTAATGATCCTACTTCTTCATCAAAGCTTCTCTCAGCTACCTTGGCAGCTAAGTTACATAAATGTCATATGGCAGCACTTCAACTAGCTAAAACAAATGCAGCAAAAGAGTCATATTCAGCACAATGTCACCCTTTAACTCCCACCCATGGCATTGCCAGAAACAATGCGGAAACGGGTTATCGCCAGCAACCGGAGATCAAATGGGAAGCGGAAGAAAATCCAGTGGGGAGCGAACAACAGTTCATTCCACTAGAAGATGATGATATAGACCAAATGATAGAGGAGTTGCTTGATTATGGATCTATTGAACTTTGTTCTAGTAGTTCTACTTAAGGTCTAATTGTTTGTAAGCATGTCCCCCCATGGCCCCCAAATGTTAATGCATAAGCTTCCCTTTTCTTCTTCCATTTTTCTAGCTCTTGTAATCATATATAGGCCATTAGTAATGTGAAAGTATTCAAGTAGGAAACTCTAAGGATAAGTTACGATATATATGTATGAATCTCTATATTATCTAAATTACATTGAAAATGTTAGAACATCAACCACTAATTCTTTATATTATGCTGGTCACAAGTTTAATTAAAGGGTTAAAAAAGAAAATAGTGTAGAATTTGGAAAGTGCAAAAAATAGGTAAAAGTATGGAGGCACTTGTCTAAGTGTCAAATTGCATTTTGCCCCTCTACTGAAAAATGGGTAAATTAGTCTTTCTACATTATATCAAAGAGCAAATTGATTATTTTTGTTAAAAATTTTATCCATTTTTACAGTTAAAAAATAGTGTGGCTGACAAATAACTAGATAGTGACACCTAGTGTGCTACATGTACCCCATGCTCATGTATAAATATCAGTTTTTAACACTAAAAATAGATGAAATTTTTAACAGAATGACCAATTTGCTTTTTGATCTAGCGTAGAGGGATTAATTTGTTCAATTTTTTAGATAGAAAAGATAATGTGTAATTCAACTCTTAATACAAATACCTCCATGATATTTTTACCGTGGAAGAATGGAAGGTTGAATGCTTCTTTTGAGATGAACCTTTTGTTCCATTTCTTTTTTCCTCTATGTTCATTGGGGACAATGAATAAAGTATAGTACTTTACTTGATTAGACCTCCTCAGTGTGAATGCAAGCCTCTTATGCTTTCAAAAGAAAATAATAAAATAACAATATAATTTTTAGAATTAGCACCAAATATTACAAATCTATATGACTACCGATCATTTTCAATAAAATCTACACAATGTAAGACAAACATCTAATGTTTTGAACTTTTATTTTGGTCCAAAAAATACAGGAAAATGTGATGCCAATGTGAAAGAGGTTTGAGTTTCTTGGAGACCATGATTGTGCATTGTCTCTCTCAGTGAACATTCTCTTTTATGTTCCTACTACTTTTGTCTTTTTCTTTTTATTTTTTTCCCTTTTATAAATCTGATTGATATTTGAAAGCTTTGGCATATCCATCCAACATAGATCCTTTGATTTCTTTAAAAGCAACATATTTTGAGTCCTCTCTGCATAGGTCCGTTGTTATATACATTGAGAAGAATGTGAAACCCTTACAATTTTTCCTTTTCATAGAAAAGAGAGAAGGGGGGGGGGAATTCTTGCTCATTTCATCTCAGAAGAAAAGAAAAATATATTTAATATAAGACTCACAAGGAATTAAAATAAAATCCAATAAATAATATTATTCAATGGCAATGTTGAGCTCTGAGAACTTGAAGATTTTAGATTGGTGTTTCAGTTTACATAAATATGTAGATTCTCCTTTATAGTTATTCTCACTAGTTAATTAAATTTGAGTTAATTGTTGCTTATAGTGATTTATTCTATCGAAATTGTTACAATTTTAAAATAAAATAAAATATTCAAAAATTGTGTAAATTTTTTCAAAATAAGTCAACTATTTATTATAAAAATCATTAATGAATGGTTAAAATAATTTTTTGTTAATTAATTATTAAATATAATGTGAAATGGGAGAGATCTATTTGTACCAGTGTAAAATTTAAGTGGTTTTACATTTTTCCATTTTTTTTTTTGCGATTAATATTTTAATAATCCAACAGTTGAATTTATCAGTATATTTGTACTTGTCATGCATGTAAATTTTTGAATCGATCTTATATCTCTATCATATCGATCTAAAATATTGTCTATATTAATATATATATATATATATTTAATGGTTGAAAGCTTTTTTAGATAAAACGAGTAGTTAGAAAATTTTAATTTATGTCAAATTTAACAAGCATGCTCTACATGAATGGAGCATGAACCGTGACAGTTAAACTGTTAAAATATTATTCGTAAAAGAAGTGATAAAAGAGTGTAAAATTATTTAAATTTTATACCGGTGTAAGTGGATCCCTCCTTAATGTGAAATAATAATTAAGTGTTTAATATTCATCTCAGGTAACTATCTCAAATACAAATACTTATGTAATGTAATATAATCATTTACCCATTTGATGTAGGGTCTTGTATGTTCCAAACTTGCTCAATCATATACACCCTACAAAAGTTTCCCAATTAGGCTTAGCTAGCCGCCACCATTTTTGTGGAAATCATGGTTGATTTTATGTTACTCAATCTTAGGGAAGTGATTGTATATTAATTAAAACCAAACTGTCCACCACTTGAAACATATTTTGCCTAACAAAATTCAATTCAAGTATAAATCCTTAGGAAGTAAAGCATTGTTCTTTTTGGGGCAAAAAAAAAAAAAGCACTTGTTCTTTTGACACAAATCTTCACGGACTTATCATCATCATTATCTCAATTATATAACAAGAAATGATTCCGATGATATTGATATATGGCATGGAGGAGATTGTGATAGAGATCGAAGGTAATTCACTTAGTTGAGCAGAGAGTTGTATAGTGTTGGTGATGGGATTGGGATTGGGATTGGAACGACAAAAGAAGGATGATCAATTGGGAAAAGAGAGTTGGGTGAGTTTGTTAAGTGAAATTCCCTTCTATCAAGGATGAGAGATTTTACAAAGGTGGATCTTATGGGACACATGGCTATTTTGGGTTGGTTAGTTGGCTCTTCAATGGTCCTTATTAAGTAGCCGACGTGACATTACTTAAGTGATAGTTGTTTCATCGGAGTGGTCTTTTTGTCGAAAATTATTGGTTTGTCTGTTCTTTATATTCTGACTGAACATTGTTTGTGACAAAAATAAACTAGTGGAACTAACGGTAGAACACTAACAAAGATAATCCAATCAAAGGTAGGCTGTCCCCCTCTCCCCCAAAAAATTATACCTTTTAATCTTTTTGGAAATTTTAATTAATTTCTTTTAAAATTTTTAAAAGTTCTCATTAATCTCATAAAAAAAATTAATTTTAATTTAACCCTCAATTTTAAAAAAAAAAATTCTTGTTAAACTCTTAAAATTTTTAAAAATTTTACTATACTCTTCCGAAAACTCAATCTAAAAATTTGTCATATTTATGTTAGTATAAAAAACCACACAATAACAAATGTTAAAATTTTAATTATTTGTATTCATTTCTAAGAATATTGATAATATATTATTGTGTGTATTTTGTTGTATTAAATTCAAAGAAAAGCACTATTCTTTTTCTTCTCTTATCTCACTTTTTGGAAGACTGTGATTTATTGGTTGTCTAATATGTGTGTGTGCATGGGAAGACCAGTCATGCATGCTTACAATTTCCAACAATTTTTGGACCCACATGTCACAATGTTGGACACCTTACAATGTCAAAATTTCCTCACTTGATTTGCTTGTATCATAAAAGTTTAAGCTTTGGGATTGCAGAATATCTATCTTGTCAAGCAAAGATCAACCCAGAAACTTAAAGTTTATAATCCTGTCGACTCTCAATATTAAATTATTAATTCGTATGTAGCTTCTTCTTCTTTGTTCTTTTCTTTTCTCAGAATATCTTTCCTATTTACGCATGCATACCTTGACCCCTTTGCTCATTTCTTTCTTCAAAACTGATAAATTTCTTTATTTTAGTTCTCTCATTTCTTTCTTGGAAACTGATAAATTTCTTTATTTTAATTCTTTTCTTTGTACATTCATGCACAAACACGGATACTCACACAAGGCTATACGTTTTTTTGTCCATTTTCATATATGTATTCAACATTAATCCTTAATGTTTACATTTTTGTCAATTTAGTTTTTATACATTTTATCTAAATTAAATAAATAATAATAATTAAATTGATAAAAAATATAAATATTGAAAGCTAAATATATATTTTATTCTATTCTATTGATTTGTCTTTTATTATATATTTTTATAATGTTTTAAAAAGGTTTTTCTATATGTTGTTGGTCGGTTCTATTCCCTTAATCTGACCCCATGCCCCATGATTAATCATGTTAGTCATGTGTACTTATTTTGTCTCCCACAATTATTTTAGTGAGTTTAACAATATTAGGTTTTGTTTTTTTGTTATATTTCCTTTTACCTTAGCTAGCATGCATTTGAACATCTCATAATGTAATGTTAATCCATCACTTCATGAAAGTATTATGAATTTAACATTAATATGATTGCATTTCCTACAATTATACTTTTTTTCTCATTTTCAATCATAAACATGAGTGAATGTCACACATACATTAATAATTGCAAATACGATAAAAGTATTATGAAGATTTCTATATTAAAAGTTAGATTGCATTTTGCTTTCTCTACTAAAAAATAAGCTAATTAGTTCTTATACGTTATATCAAAGATCAAATTGACTTTACTATTAAAAAATTTATCTATTTTTACTATTAAAAACTAGTTCTTATATATTAACATAAGGTACATGTGGCATCACGTGTCACTACTTGGATATTCTATTAATCACACTAAGTTTTAACAAAAAAAATCAATTTACTCTTTGATTCAATGTATAAGAATTGAATTACCTATTTTTTAATAAAAAAAAATTAAAATTTGATAACTGCTTTCATGATTATTTGACCTAGTGAATACATATTTGCTAATCAATGGTCATGATAATTTTTTATAAATATATTGAATGGTGGAAGTTCCATTCCTAATTATAATTATAAATATGACAAAATCATGAGAGATCACTAAAAGGTGAGGTAGCCATTGTTTCCCCCATTAAAAATCCTTAGGGGGACACTAAGGTAGTCAAAAAATCAATCATAGCACATGGAGTCTCGTGCCCAAATCATGGAGGGTGACAATTATGAGGCACTCAGCATGAAAATCCTTAATCATATTTATGTCAGTCTTATGTTTAACTTTAGATCTGCTTATCATTGGATTTAGATACTTTGAGTCAAGTTAATCATACAATTTTATGGTCTACCAGTTAAAAATGTTTTAATCACTATTTCCTAAGAAAAAAAAACATTTACATTCATTAAATTGATTTTACTAATTTTCTTTTAAAAATTAAATAGATAATCAAATCCATAGTTTTTTTATTTAAATGATTGGTTCAGTTTCAATTAAATAAATTATTAAAAATTTATAAAATTTTAATAATAAAAAAATTAAAAAATTAATTTAACTAGTCTATACAATTTACTAAAAAATTAATTCAATATTTTTATCTGAGTTGATATATCAATCTATCTCCGATTCAGTCGACTAATTTAATCTGATTGAATCAAGTATGTGTAATACATGATTACATAAATTACTTTATAAATATCATTTTAGTATTTACACGCTAACATTTTCCTAATTTTATATCTGCCAAAAGTCTTTCTTTATGTGGTTAATTAGTGGCCTTATCCTAAAAGGCGAAGAACTCAAACCAAAATTTACTGCAAAAATTATGGATCAATAATAGAGGAAAAATTTCCTTTAAAAGTTAACCAATCTAATTGGTGATTCATTTATCCTGTCCATGAGCTTAAATTGAGCCGAGCTTGAATAAAATTTTTTATTTATAATTAATAAAATTACTAAGAGCAAAATTTTAGATTAGAGAGACATTATTATGAGTGAAAAACATATGTTGTAGATTATTTTTAATTAATTTGACGCATCAAATATAGAGTTGAGGTTATAAAAAAGACTACAGAATAAAAATTCTCTCTTTTTTTAACAGCATGTTAACAAAAAATAATATAGGTTAAAATGTGTTAAAGTTCCTGTATTCTTCTCAAATTTAAAATTTAATCCATGTACTTTTATTTTTAAGAATTTAGTCTTTTCATTTTTTATATTTCAAAATTCAAGTTAAACTGTTCACACTATTAATATTATTTTGTTAAATTCAAATTCATTACAATGTCAATTTTTAGTTACACTACTACCAAATGAGTAATATTTTTTTCATTTCAAAATGTCACACCAACAAATTTAACCAAAAAAATTAACAATGTTAACAATTGGATTTGAATTTAGAAATCTAAAAAGTAGAGAGACGAAATTCCTGAATATTAAAGTATAGAGACTAAATTCTAAATTTGAGAATAGTGCAGAGGCCTATTGCAAATTTTAACCAATAATATATGAGTGAGTATTTGGTACATCAACGTTGAAATTTAAAAATTTCACAAGTAAAGTTACAAATTTACAACGTGGCTCATTTTTTTTATATATAATTATTTCTTTTTAATCTTTTACTATATTCTAGATATATTTGTTATCATCCCAACAACTGGTAAAATTTTAAACTATGTAGTAAATATTTTTCCACAATATATAGATATAAAGTTTTGTGGGTCATAGAGATATATTTGTGATTTTCTTCATTGATCTTCCCCATTCCTTCACGTGCACAAGCATGTTACTCAAATTCTGAGCCCCAATTTTCTTGCACATTAGCTTTCACATGGGTTTTAGCTTAAATCATATGTATATGATGAAGACCCAACATTACCCTCTGGGCCTAGATTTTGACTCAACAAATTGCATGGCCTTAAGCATGGGATATACTTCCAAATTATCTAAAAAAAAGCTACCAAGGTAAAAAGGGACAAATCAATTTACATCGATGGTTGACATTACATACAATTAACCTAGTAAACAGTTCAAGTTACTTAAGTGTTTTACTGGATGACCTTGCTTTAAGTAGATGTACCTTCTAAAAACTCCAAAATTAGATCAATTTTGGTAAATTAAATTAAGCTCAAATTACCCCTATGAATAACTTGAGTCACTAGTGCACGTTTTAGCCATGGGTTGGGTTTGATATAAATATTGAGTATTTAAATATTGGGTATTTGATTATTTGAGCTTAGTTGTGGATATGAATCTAAATATGAGTTTAGTATTTATTAATCAAAAGATATATCAATTCATTCGATTCGAAAAGTCAACCAAAAATCGACGGATAAAATCTCCAAAATAAATTATCATAATAGAATAAACTGAAAAATTATCCAAATAAACTATTTGGATAGTTGCACCTCTAGCACCTTCAAGGTGGTCTTCTTTTAACAGTTTCTTGAGTCTTATCATGCTTCAATGATAGAAACTTCAAGAAATGTTAAACAACACAAGAGAAATATCTACAAGGTAATACTCTTTTTAATTTCTTAGCTACCTCCCGTAT
This sequence comes from Gossypium longicalyx, assembly GCA_025698465.1. Lineage (NCBI taxonomy): Eukaryota > Viridiplantae > Streptophyta > Magnoliopsida > Malvales > Malvaceae > Gossypium > Gossypium longicalyx. Next base: position 97,026,104 of record CM047000.1, read on the forward strand.
ACAGATGTAGTGTATATATATACAATAGATAGATCTAACTGCCTTAACAATAAAACTAATTTTATCAACAACCTAACCATTTTACTAATGTTTAACACATGCATATTTACACACTATAACATTCATCCAACTTCCTCGAGTGGTTTGACGCGAAGAAGATGTCGAAACCGAGTAAAGAGAGAAACAATCAATGGTTTGGTAAGTATATCTGCCACCTGATCACAAGTAGGAACTTCACCAACAATCAAGTCACCGCTAGCGACCTTCTCACGAACAAAGAACAGATCAAGTTCAACATGTTTAAACTTTGAGTGCAGAACCGGATTAGCCGCAACAGCTACTGCACTAGAGTTATCACACCATACCATTGGAGGATCAACCGAACTGATTTTGAGTTCTGTCAATAAGGACACAAGCCAGGCAATATCACTTGCAGCGGCGGCTAAACTGCGATATTCAGCTTCTGCGGTAGACTGAGAAATAACTTGTTGTTTTTTAGACGACCAAGATATATGTGTATGACCAAAGTAGACACAATATCCTGTCGTAGACCGACGATCATCAAAATCAAGACCCCAGTGTTGTAGGCCAATTTTGGACCTATTTACATCAAAATTCCATTAATACCCAAAACCCCTTTTAAAATCTTAAAACCCAAATAACAATAAAATAGCCCAAATTAAAAGTCCATTTACATTACAGAATCCAAACCCCTTAACCCATTTTCAAACCTATACCCGAAGCCCACTAACCCACAATACCCTAAACCCAAATACATTACAAATAAACCCAACACCCATCAAAACCCAATTTCAAAGCCCAAGCCCAATTAACCCATTGGCCTAACTAGGGTTTCAGAAAAGCTGAAACCCTAGCCCCTTCTCGAGCACCCAGTGCGCAGAATGTCCCATCGCCCATGCCTCTGTCACCACCTACTCCACCGTCGCCAACCACCACCTGCACATCAGACAGAACACGCAACAGCAGTAGAAATAGGAAATGTAATGTATCAAAAGATATAAAAGCAAAACGAAAAAACCATTGTGGAGGTTCGGCATCCTTAATACAAAAAAACAATAGAAACTAGCAATTCTCCAGCAATACGAGAGCAGATTTAATCTAAAGAAAAACAGTAAGCAGAAAGCAGATCTAAACCAAGGTAGTCAACATCTTTTCTTTTCCATACACGCATCCATCACACATATATACATAAAGATTTCATTTTGTTTGTAAATATACAAGTATATATCAAAAAAGAAAAGAATACATAAAAAAGGGCATTAAAATTTATTTTTTTTTTACCGAATCTTTTTCTTCTTTCGTTTTTTTATATTCTAATATATTTATACACATATATTATAAAAAAAATATACACAAAAAAAAGAAAAAAAAAAGGAAAAAGTTACACGGTGGCCGGCGCCGGAGACGGACGGCGGCCGACGGTTGGCTAGTGATCGGCCCCTGGCTGGATCCCCTTCCCCCTCTTCCTTCTCTCTCCTTTCTCTCTTCCCCCTCTCTCTTTTTTTTTTCTTTCCCTCTCCCCAAATGATTTTTTTGTTCATTTCAGGCCTTATATAGCCCTCCAAAACGACGTCGTTTTGGAGGCTGCTCTTTAGCCCTAAAACGGCGTCGTTTTGGCCATGCCCGACTCGACCCGATCCGCCCCATCAAAGATCCGCGTGTTTTTGAGCGGAAGGGTAAATTGCGCATTTAGCCCTTCCGCTTTTTCAAGCCTTTGCAATTAAGTTTTTTTACGTTTTAATTCGGCCCCAGAAATTTTTATGGTTTTCAATTTAATCCCTGGCCACGCGCAGCGTTTTAAAGGATGGGGAAATTGCTTTTTTGGCCCCTTTACGTTTATCGCGTGTTCAAATAAGTCCCTTTTCCTTGCTTTCTTTTCGAATTCGCCCCGAAATTATGGTTTTCTGTTCGATTTAGTCCTTTTTGTGTTAGTTTATTGTTTTATCTTTCAAATTATTTCCTGTTATTTACTATTATTAATTATAATCTATGTATTTATTATATTTATTATATATACATTAGCGTATTTTTTTTGTATGTATATATACATATATGTTTATATAGCTTTATTTTTATTTTTTATTTTTTACTATTTTACTTAATGTTTTTATATGTGCCTTTTGTAATTTATTATTATTATTATTATTATTATTATTATTATTATTATTATTATTATTATTATTATTATTATTATTATATATAATGGTGTATATTTATTATATATATTTATATATAGTCTCATTTTTTTATTACTTTATTTCAATATTTTTAATGTATTTGTTTTTTCCCCATTATTACAATATTACTACTATTATTTTTATTATATAGTAATCATATATTTTTATTACCTATGTATATGTATATATATATCTTTTAATACTGTACTTTTATATAGATCGTGTATATATTTGAATACTACTATTATTTTATCTCATGTATATATATTTTAATGACTATGTTATACATATATATTTTTATACTGCATTATGTATATGTTATTAATATATCTATTTTTTATCTCTATTATACTTATTATTAATATCAATATATTTTATTATATGTGTATATATATGTACTTTTTATATATAGTAATGTTTCCATATATCTATATATTTATTATTATACTTATTTTTTATTTTTATTTTTATTTCTAACATTACTATGTATTCATTTTAAAATACATGTATATATTTGTGTAGTATTATTAACATACATATTTTGTTATTAGTATTTATCAGGTATCTTGTATGTGTCCATTTTATATATCATTTATATGTACCTTATGTGTGTACGCTTATGTGATGTTGTTAATAGTTGTTTTTCTATATTATTATTATTTTTAATATGTGTAAACTATGTAAATATATTAATACCTTCTTTTGTATATATTTTTATTTACATATACATATCTTCTTAATATTATTTTCGTATATATATCATGCGTATATTCCAAATGTTGTATTATTTTTTATATACATTATCTTATGAATATGCTTTATTTTTATAACTACATTATACGAGTATTTTTAACGTCATATCATATATTTTTAATAGTACTATGTATATTATTTTTATTTCTTATTGTTACTTATATATTTATCAATACATATATATATTTATATATCATTATCATTGTTTCTTTTATTATTATTATTATTATAACTATTCTTACTTTCAATACATATTGTATATACTTTTAATCTAGTATCATGTGTTTTATACATATGTTCATAACCATTTCATGTTTACATTATTGCTATTATCATTATGTTTAGTATCATATCCGTTGTTTCTTGCTTTATGCTATTGTTATAACATATACGTTGTTAATGTTTTATATATTATTTGCTTCATATATTTTTAACCTCTTATTATTATTTGTCTGTTCCAAGTTCAGCCTATTCGTTCATATTTTATTTCAACATCAATACAGTTTCCTTTTTTATCTTGAAATATTTCCATTCTCGTTTTCTAATTAATTTCAATAATCAAGGCAACATACCGACTTAACATTAAGTCATCGATTTCATCGCTATATTGGGTGAACATCAATTGACTCGTGTTAAAGCGGCATGACCTTTTCGAAAATCAAAAGAATTGAAGTTTCTCGTCTTTTCAACCGGATCACGATTAAATCTTACATTGAGCTCGTATTTTTTGAAAATCAAGACAACACGTGTTTAATAAAGATACCAATTATGGGCGTCGCGAGGGTGCTAATACCTTCCTCGTGCGTAACCAACTCCCGAACCCTATTTTTCTCTGGATTTTCGTGTAGACCCAAATTTGGCCTTCATTTTATTCAAGAATAAATTTTCTTTAAAAAGATGATTTATTAGGTGTCCGATCACACCTAGAAAAAAGATCGATGGCGACTCCCTTTTTAATAAAATCAAAAGTCGGTTTTTAAATTTTCAATAAATCGCCTCAATTAGCGACCGAAAAGCAAAAATTTTTACGTCGCTACACCCAGTTTGCATCTGCATATCCTACCAACGACAGACGATCAGAACGACAAAACATTAGGCCATGAGAAAGAGTACCACTTAGATATCTCAAGATACGCTTTAATGCCACTATATGCACTGTAGTGGACGCATGCATGAACTGGCAGATCTGATTAACCGCATAAGCAATATCTGGGTGTGTTAAAACAATATATTGAAGTGTTCAAGCGAGACTGCGATACTCAGTTGGATCAACAAGAGGTTCACCCTCATCTTTAGATAACATGGACGAACTGACCATCGGCGTATGCACACCTTTAGCATTAGTCATAGAACTCCGATCAAGAAGCTCGCGGACGTATTTTTGTTGGCATAAATGAAGACTACTAGAGGAAGATCGACTAACTTCAATGCCCAAAAAATAATGCAGATCACCCATATCCTTTAAGGCAAACTGGTTGTGTAACTGCTGAACAAAACAATTTATCTCGTCAATAGCACTACTAGTAATAACAATGTCATCCACATAGACAAGTACGCAGAGTGTAAATTCAGAGGTAATTTTGACAAATAATGACGCATCAGATTTTGATAGAACAAACCCAATAGATACTAGAAACTCCTTTAACTTGTTAAACCAGGCACGCAGAGCTTGCCGTAGACCATACAAAGTTTTTGTCAAACGACACACCAGTTTTTCACCATTCAAACTATTTTGAACAAAGCTAGAAGGCTGCTGCATAAAAACTTCATCAATCAAATCACCGTTTAAAAAGGCATTGTTGACATCAACTTGCTGGAGATGCCAGCCACGGGACACAGCGATTGACAGAATGAGTCATATAGTGGTAGGTTTGACCACTGGACTGAAGGTCTCTTGAAAATCACAACCGAGTACCTGTGAACAACCCTTGGCGACCAAACGTGTCTTTCGTCGTTCAATTGTTCCATTAGGATTTTTCTTTACCTTAAACAGCCATTTGCATCCAATCACCTTTCGGCCAGGAGGAAGAAGACTAAGTTCCCACGTAGAATTAGCAAGCAGAGCATCGTATTCAGCCTGAACAGCAAGTTTTCAGTCCGGATAAGCAAGAGCCTCGTCAATAGATGCTGGCTCAAAATCATTTGTAGTGACAATCAAAGCTTTAGGTTTAAAAATTCCAGCCCCAGATCGAGTGACCATGGCATGAGTATTGATAGTAGATGCAGGAGGAATAGTAGCAATAGGAGGTGCAAGAAGAGGATTAGAGAAAGTAGAAGGGGGTGACTCTTGACCACTAGTCTCTAAATCAGTCCGTACGTTAACTGTAGTAGATTGTAACAGATTAGAAGTAGATGAAGTAAGATGCGGTGAGTCACAAGAATTATCAGGCAAAGATACTGACTCAGAATACTGTCGAGTCACCATAGTGGGAAAAGATCTAACAACCAGGAAATAGGAGGAAGTACACGTCAGGAACTGAACAGTGGTAGGAACAGACGCAGGAAATAAAAATCGATATTCATAAAAAACAACATGCCGAGAGACAATTATCCTACCACTAGGTGTTAAACAATAATAACATTTATGCTGCTTGCTGTACCCTAGAAATGTAGAAGGTTAAGATCGAAAATCAAGCTTATGCTTAACAAATGGTCGTAGGTACGGGAAACAACAACATAAAAAAAACTCGGATATGGTCATATGTCGGTATACTACCAAACAAACATTGATAAGGTGTCTTACTGTGCAACACTTGAGTAGGCAGACGATTAATGAGATAGACCGCACTGCAAAAGGCGTAGCCCCAGTAAACTATAGGGAGATTTGCCTGAGCCAAGAGAGTGAGACCAGTCTCCACAATATGCCGATTTTTACGTTTAGCAACACCATTTTGTTCAGAAGTGTAGGGACATGTAACACGATGAAGAATCCCATGACGAGCGAGAACAGACGCAAAAACATGAAACTCTCCACCCCAATCACTTTGAAATTTCTTAATACGCTTTCCAAACTATGTAGAGACCATCTGCTGAAACTGTAGAAAACAATCCACGGCTTGAGACTTGCGTTTGATCAAATACACCCACGTAAACCTACTACACATGTCAATGAACAACACATAATACAAATTGCCTTCATAGGGAATAGAAGCCGGTCCCCACAAATTAGATACAACTAACTCAAACAATTCATCATATTCAGTAGTAGAAGTAGAAAAGGGCAATTTATGTGATTTCCCTTGTTGACAAGCTATACAAATTTTATCAAGAGATCTTTTATTTGTAACAATCTTACAGGTATCAAGAATAGTTTTTACAATAGCGGAAGAAGGATGACCAAGCCGTCTATGCCACAAAGTAAAAATATCGCCTGTAGACCGTTCTTGAACGTTAATGTTGTGCGCAGAAGGAGATGGAACAACTGAAGCAACAGAAAACTGATAGAGCCCATCATGAACTTGGCCCCGCATTAAGATTTCCTGTGTCTGAATGTCCTTAATCACACAATAAGACAGATGAAATTCAAAGAATATGTTGTTGTCAGTAGCAAATTGAGACACAGACAATAAATTTTTTTGAATACTTGGTACACACAAGACATTTGACAGATGTAATAACTTCTTCGTTGTAGGTAAAACAATACTCCCAATAGACGAAATCTTAGTGGGTACCCCATTACCCATTAAAAGAGAAGACTCACCGGTATATGGAGAGGATGCATGTAGATCGGACGTATTTTGACACACATGATGAGTAGCACCTGAATCTGGGCATCAGGATGTGCTACCTACCGATAATGGAACATACGAGTCAGTACTATTAAAATTTGAGTCATATGCCGTGGCATCAGAAAAATCAGACGCATTAAAATCAGGAATCCGGGGTATGCCAATAAACTGAGACGAGTCGTATGAAGACGAGTCAACATCAAAAACACAGGCTTGAGGTTTTGTCCACCATGGAACTGTAGAAACATTAACACAATTAACATTGGGGTCAGAAAAATTCTGCTCATCACTGAGACGAGGCCGGACAGATCTCCTAGGCCCAGAATTCGAATCAACACCAAGTAGCCCACGCGCCTTAGCACCATAAGCATGACCGGCACATGAATGTTGGCCCATGTAATGGGTAGAATAGCGCCCAACATTATTACCAACCGCATGCAGCCCAGGTGCAACAAATGGAGTGGGCCCAGCGGTCATAGGCGACGCATGTGGCCCACGTGTGGGAATAGCGCTCACATTTGACCGAAAATATTGAGCAGGAGCCTCGGTAGCAGACACCCCCCAATTTTGACCAGGAATCATCCAATTTTGACCACTCCTACTTGCGCCAAGCCACGCATCCACAGTTGGCCCAGAAGAACACCCTCCTTGAAACACCATCGGAGCAGCAGTTTGAGATGGCTCATCACAATGATATCGATATTAGCATCGTTGGGCAAGATACCCAAACCGAGCACAGATCTGACACTGGATCTGGCTACGAAATCCCCGTTCACGACCACACACAGGGGGTCGACCACTACGAGAAGCCACATCCACCACTGGCGGCGAAGAACCATCCACAAGGTTTGCAGCAACCAACACGTCGGACACCGATCACATCTGTCGAGCCTCACATTCAAGAAGCGCATCAACAAGATGTTGAAACGGTAATAGAGCAGACGAAAGAGACGCAGATGAAACCACATCATCAAATTCAGACGACAATCCGATAATTAAAACGGTCGTCCTCTCCCCCTCCGAGATCGGTGAACCAAAAGCTGCAAGAAGAGCACACAGACCTTTGATTTTATCAACATAAGCACGAATGGAAAGGCTACCTTTCTTGAAGGAATGCAGTTCGTGACATAGATGCGACTGCTTTGCGCTAGTATCGGCCGCAAACAAACTGCTAGCCATTATCCACACATCACATGCAGATCGAACATCAGTAAACGACGACAAAAACGAGGAACTGATCGTAGACAATAACCACGAGGTGAGAAGATTATCTTGCTGAGTGAAGATCATGGCATATGGATTCGTAACAAGGGAGCCATCGAAGTCATGAACATATCGAGCCGGAGCAGATAAAGTCCCATTAAGAAACCCGAGCAAGTCATAACCAGTAAGAATAAATCGTACCTGCTGCTGCCATTGAAGAAAAGTGCCCTCATCAAGCTTCACCACATCATGCCTAGGGAAGGAAGTAATAATCCGATCACCAGTAAACATCGAGCTACCAGGTTCAACAGAGTCATGCCCACGGATCACCAAGTGACTGATACCATGATAGAAACTTCAAGAAATGTTAAACAACACAAGAGAAATATCTACAAGGTAATACTCTTTTTAATTTCTTAGCTACCTCCAGTATACGTAGTGTATATATATATACAATGGAGAGATCTAACTGCCTTAACAATAAAACTAATTTTATCAACAACCTAACCATTTTACTAATGTTTAACACGTGCATATTTACACACTATAACATTCAAGATTGCCAAGCCAGTGTTTTCATCATTGTGCACACCCTAGAAAAGCTGGATAGTGGATAACACCTTAGTTCTGACATTTGTCTCTTGATTCACCTTAGATTTAAAGATATTGATCAATTTGATTGTTTTATCAACCTTAAGACCAAGTTTACTGCCATCCTTCTCAGATATCATTAGTTCACAATGCTTTTATGTCAATTACAGCACTCATTTGTTTGCTTGTAATATTGATGTTCGCAAACATCAATCCTTTATGTTTTTTACCCTTCCGTGCCTTAACAGAATTGCGAATCATAAAACCATACTATAGAGGCTAACACTCATGTTCCTCTTCCTCCTTTTTGATCATAGTCATCTTTGCTCATCCAAGTAGTCTTTGTCGACCATCACATAGGAGGCATTTCACTAACTCCTTTTTTTTTCTCTTTTCTCGTGGTATATAAGACTTTCACTTATTTTATGGTGCCTTCCAATTCCTTTTTTGGACTGTTCCTATTTGTCTCCCCCTACATTACTGAGCTCCATTGAGGACTCAATGGATGTTGTGACTTTGGTAAGATCATGGATACCTCCTCATTATAGCTCTTATAAGATTCTTATTTTGTTATGTCAAAATAGTAAGGTAGTTTAAAGGCTTTTTTAGTGCACTAACTATTAAATTATTTTTTTAATATGATATTAGAGATAAAGATGATGATAACACGGTTTAAATTTTGTGCCAAATGAATATCTGTTAAAAAATTTCAACATTGTTCCATACAAGTAAAGAAATTAAATTATTATTTTTAGATAGAGAGATTTTCTGCTGACTTTATATACAGTACTACATTGGTAAGTCGAATTTGACAATCACCAGCTTGGGAGCAATTGGTTACTGCGCAAACTTCACAATCACGCAAAGGCCTTTCAATCGTGTAGCTTTCATGGCCTACAATATGGACTGTATGATCATTATTGAACTTCAAAACCAAGACCATGGTCCCATGAACAGCTTTTTCTTTTTGTCTTTATCACGTAATAATGGCTCAATGACTCTATAATCTTCATCTGAAATTTGATTTGAATCTTTTTGCCAAATTTATGGTACCTTATATCTCATGGCACATGAATATATGAATACTTGAAAGGAAAATTACAAGTCCGAAGATAAATATAGTCCTTGACATACCTATGGTAGAAATTTTAGTTTTGAATCCGCTTTGATTGTTTTTTTTTTCTTTCTTTTTGGGTAACCTACACCTAAGGTTACTAAATTATTAGCAAGTTTATATTTTAGTCATTCAACTTCAAAAAATTACAAAATAATTGTTAAACTATTCAAAAGTTTTTTTTATTTAAGTCACTTGTTGTTAAGTTTCTTTTAAAAGTTTGGCTAGCGAGTTTTAAATGACGATTTGACCATCGATACTACAGATCAATACTTATTGACGAGTAAAAAAATATACCTTATATTCAAATCGATATGGCGATCAGTATCGAAGATCGGATAAGAAAGTTGTTTTTATTTTGATTCACAGATTAAGATTTAAGGTTTAGTGTCATGACGTTCAAAACCATTTCATGAAAAAAAAAACTTGAACTATAGAAGAGAAGAAGAGCTATTGATTGGTGCAGGCTATGCGAACAGAGAAAGTCATACAATCCAGTAACTTAATTGAAAACTTTTGAATAATTCAATAAACATTTTATAACTTTTTAATTTTGAGTGACGAAAAGATAAACTTACTAATACCTTTGAGTATAGGGGAAAGGGGTTGTCAAGGTTAGAACCCGAGATTAGGTGTCAACAAATACACCACGACACTAACAGTTGACAGTGCGATAAAATTGTTAATCACAATGCTGCAGAGAATGGAACATAACTTTCTTATTGAAGTTATGAAAGGAGTTTTTCTGTTCCAACTATCTGTATTAGAAAGATGTATCAAAGAGACATGAAATTATTGATTTTACATCACTTTACATTGTAATCTTGTACCAAAAGAAGCAGTTCGTATAATCATCACGAAAGAGAGGCTGAGGAAGAAGGAAGGACAGCTTATGTAACTCTTAACGAACCTCTGAGTTCCATAGGCACAAGAGGGATGAGAGAATGCAGGACATCAGTTATCAATGGCCGATAACTCGGTTCAGGTTGTATGCACAGCACAGCAACAGCAGCGACCTATTCAGTACACAATACGAATCAACTTCTAAGACCAGATCAAGGTCATATGACAACACGAATATTCTTTTTGATATACCTGATATAGGTGCTTTAAATCCATTGTGTCTCTTATTACTGGATCCACTATATTCGGAAGTTCCGATCTGTTGGTAAGTTGGGGCATCGCCTGTCAAAATAGCAAATAATATGAAGCTCAACATACGTTAAAACAATTACTCCTAGAGGTAAATCTTAGGTTGAAAGAAAATTACCCAAGTGACGAGCGATTGGCACCGAGATGGTGACATTTGCTCTAGCGGTTTCTTTCCGACTAGCAGCTCTAGAAGGACGATTCCAAAAGCATATACGTCACTTTTATCAGTCAATTTGCCTGAGATAAAACTCTCTTTGTTACTATTGAAATAAAAATCGAGACCGAATTTAGTACTCCGGGCCAGAAAATGGAACAGATTTCATTCGGACTTAGTTATGTGTTAACAATGTGGAACTTTGGCTTACCTTCTAAGAGGTACTCTGGAGCTACATACCCCAACGTTCCTGGCAACTTCACGTTTTTGTTTTGAGATCCAGTAACCACAGCAAGGCCAAAATCCGACAGCTAAGTAACGGAAACCATTCTGGTTAACATTTATGCAAAGGTATGTAAAGACGAGGTTTGTTAGTGATAGCATCGTACATAATGTTACCTTAGCATTGAAATCGGAGTCCAGAAGAATGTTAGATGACTTAAGATCTCGATGAACAACGGGTGGATTACAGTGCTCGTGAAGATATTCTAATGCTCTGTCAGAGATCAATGAAAAAATTTAGAACCATGTTATAGCAACAAATAAGAGATTAAAACATAATTGGCTCAGAGTTTCACCTTGCAACATCAATTGCGATTTTCATCCTTAGTTGCCAAGTTAAAGCTGATCCTCGAGTCAGTCCTGTAATGTCCAAAACGAAATCGATGAAATTAGATCAAAGACAATATATTTTAGCTTCTTCCACATTGTTAGTTTCAAATAAGAAACAGAGTTTATACCATGTAATTGACTCTCCAAAGAACCATTTTGCATCATTTCATAAATAAGTAACTTTGATTCACCATGGATACAATATCCCAATAGTGAAACTATATTCTGATGCTGGATTTTGATCAACCAATCGACCTCATTCTGCACACATTCAATGAATATCGAATAAAGGCTGGGGAAAGACATTAGATCCGAAAGAGACTATGTTGAGGGGAGATCAGCTCCTTTGGGAGAAGTCTTCGAAGTGTCATTCACTTGACAGCCGATCCAGTCCTCCAATAAACTAAAGTTTACTTCTAGGAGAGGATTTTGTCTCTTGTGCTCTGCCGAGAGTCAGCGTGGCATGAGCAGCTGTCCTGAGAGCCTGGTTCACAGAGCCGGGAGCTGCTCGACTGTAGTGGGGTTTGAACCCCTGACCTATGGGGTATAAGTCACTTGTTGAGGGATATGGTACCATTCTGGTTCAGTCGGCTGCCTGACTTGGAAGACTTCTCCCGACCCTCAATAGACTGTATTCATATCAAGTTCAAAGTTGGAACAAAATATCACCTCGAATTCTCTTTCAACATTATGTCCTCCACCATCTAATTTCTTCACAGCAGCAAGAAATTTCCCATCAAAACATGCTTTATAAACACGTCCACGACCGCCTTCACCCAAAACATTACTTTCCCGGAAATTGTTCGTCGCAGCTTCCAATAACCGATACTCAATAACAGCTACTGAACCCTTTTTGCTAGCCATTGGTAATGAATTAAACTGATCCACAATTGGACTCAACGAAAGTGTTTTTGTAGGTTCTTCAGATTGCATATTAAAAAACCAAAACAAAGAACAAAGTTACAATCAGCAGACAAGACTTTGAGACCAAAACACAAAGGTGATTGAGTAAGGCAAAAAGATACCCAGATTCCGTTTGGCTTCCCCATTGGAATTCTTCATGATTTTGTGTCTACAAATCCAGAAATATAACAAAAAGAGCAATATCCCACAAAGAAGAGTGGAAGCAACAATTAGAGTAACAAGGATTCTCTTGTTCAAATCTTGATGGTGCACTACTTTAATCACTGCCATTCCTGCTTTACCATTAACATAGCGTTAAGCATTATATATTGTTTTTGATGAAGCTAGCACTTATCCCTTGTTTCCCAAAAATCTCAAATGGTCTAAATCCCAATGCAAAGCCTCTAATGGTAGTAAAGCATTTAGAGCAATGAAGAAGAAATACCTGGAGAAACAGCTTCCATTTGTGAAGAAAAGGAAGAAACAGTGGAGACAGGTGTGGTTCTAGCAAGAATTACAAGTGATAACAAAGACAAGAAACATTGCCACATGGGAAGTAATAACAGACAGAGAAGATTCATGTCTCTCTACTAAGACAAAGAGAAGAAAGGTGTTTGTTGTTTCACTTTTGAATCTAAGAAAAAATACCCTTTCTTTGGAAAAAGAAAATGTAAGCAAATGGAGACAAAAAGTGGTAATTATTGTTGCAAGCAAACCAAGAAAAAAGAGAAAAAGGAAGAAGAAAAAAGTAGAGAAGGAGAGATCTTTCTTATTCAATTAAATACCTATAATCTAATTGATTTTGTCACTTTTTGTGTGAATGGGAGTGCTAAAAGAGAGAGAAAAAGGGCAGAGATGGGGGATATAGACAAAAGTGAAGAGTATCCATGTGTGGCAGTTATGAAAGAGAGCAAATTTTTATGAAGTTATGTGAGTTTGCTTTGAGATGGACAGTTGGAAATGGATTTGGATAATGGTAGTAAGCTAAGAAAGGAAAATGGAACATCACTCCTTTTTGTTTTCGGTTAAATTGTACTATCAGTCCCTGTATTTGTGAAAGTTGTGGATTTAGATCCTATATTTTAATTTGGTTACTTTTAAAATTCCAATCATCACCAAACAATAATTATTGAATTCATTCAGTTAAGTTCTGTTATTTCCAAAATATAATACTGCAAGCATATTATTATATGCGTGATGGCATTCCAGCTTATTATTTCCACATATTACTCAATAAAAATTTAATTAATGGATTAAAATTTTAAAAATTAAAAAAATATAGGGACTTAGAATGATCGAATTAGAGAATATTAATTAAATCTACTACTATACATAAAGTACAAGACTAATAATTGAATTTAACCAAACAAATTTAATTACTACTGTTTAGGTCAAAGACTAAAATTTTAAAACTCAAAAAGTATAGAGACTAAAATTCATCAATTCAAAAATGAAAAGGATTCAAATTGATCAAATTAAAATATAGAGACTAAATTCACAAATTCGATAAAGTATAAGGACTTAATGGCGGAATTTAACCTTTTTTTTAAGAAAAACTTTTCAGCTACATGCCTTATTAGCTAGGTAGTGTTCATCTGGTCCCTACGGGACAATCGATACATACTGTTTTTATTATCTATCAGTATTCTTAAAATAAAATTTTGATTCGGGAAAAAAAATTAGATTTTCAGTTTGGTTACAAAACAAATTAGTACATTATTTTGTCTCTTTCTATTTCACCTAGCTGGACTTGCGTATAGATATTCAATCATTCAAAAGGTGTTTTGAAAAAATAATAATAATTAAATTTCAAAAGGAAAATTACAATTAAAAATAGATATTTAAAAAAAAAAGAAAAAGTTCAGGATTATTTGATAACCGGATGAAAAATTTTCAATCACTTGAAAATTAAATATTTAAACACGTTTGGTAATTTATAAATAAAAATAATTTTATAGAATTTTTTTAATAATAATAATAACTAGATAAGAAAATATGTTTGATAAACCATTGAAAATTAATATGTAATAATTATTTTAATTTTAATTTTTAATTTAACATAAAAATTTTAACAAAAAAATGTTGAATAAGATAAGTAAGTATGTAACCCCAGAAATCGTAATATTTGAATTAACAAAAAAGAAACTCTAGTTTAGGTGGTAGAGAGGTTAGAAAACTCTCTAAGCTTCACTCTTTCCATTTCCCTTTATTTTTTTCGGTAATGAAGGAACAAAATCAAGTTAGTATACATATTAAATGTAGTAGGAAATAATTAAGAATGGATAGTATTCCAAATGGTAAGGCCTTAGTATAATTCCCCCTTGCATCATGTCAATTCTTTTTCATTTGTTTTAAATTTTGGTAGAATGATTTATTTGCCAAATCAGCCCCTAAAGTTTGAAAACCCTAACTATTTAATCCATTTTCCTAATTACATGTGGATTTCTACTTCTTTTTCAACCCTAATTAGAATTTCTCTTCGCTAAATACATATTTTTCTTTTATTTCCTCTTTTTTTAAATAAATATCTCCATATTCTTTTAATGGAAATTTTATTTTTGAAACTCGAACTCAAAATCAACCTCGTTTAATTCGTTCTTCGTGTCAATTTAAAATAACGATGTCAATTTCATTTATAACGTGTCAAGAACCCTAGAATCCTTGAATAACATCGTTCTTGACAATTTTCCAAAATTGATTTCGAATCTTTTACGAGTTTTCCTGATAATCTTGATAATTTCGATAAATCTTGAAAGTTGATATTAATTCTTACGTATTTTTTGATCGAAAGACCCTTTGTAGGTATCCTAGATCAAATTTGGATGTGAGGGTCGTTGCTCGAGACCCCAAAAGTCAGATGTGTTTTCTTTTACGAGAAAATCGAGGTAAAACTGAACCCAGCTAGACCACACGACCTACCACATGGGCGTGTAGGCTACCTATGTGGACTGCAAGACCACACACATGACCATGCCACCCCTGAAACCCTAGATTTTCGCTTCTCACACGTCCTAGAACCTTCCACACAGCCTGTCACATGGTCACGTCTCCCTTGTAAGCTATTTTTTCGAACACAACACGGCCACAGTCTCTCCACACGACATGCCACACGATCGTGTACCCCTTCCACACAGCGGTGTGTCCCTTGGAACCAAGAATTTATAGTTTTGACCTAGATTTTACAATTTATTCAGATTAGTCCCTGATTAATTCCCAAACTTTTTTTAGTATTTTATTTTATTCAATTAAGCCCCTAATAATATGAATTCTACTATAATCCATGATCTAATTGACTAAATTAATATTACATATACATATTTGCATGAATTATGAATGAACATGCCTATTGAACCTATATTTGCGATTGATTGTACAACATGCCTTCTGTTACGATTGAAACTGAACACTTAATAAGCTTGATTTTTGCTATTGAGATGATATGTAATAAACATATTATTTGCTATTGCATTGAGCTGTTATAAGCATATTGATTGCTACCATATTGTTCTGTTAAAAGCATAATTAAATGCTACTGTATTGAACCATTTTTGAGCTTGCCATATTACATTGCATAGGGTGGAATGTTTTGAACAAAAGAAGTAGTCGACAATTTATCTGCTCAACCAGTAGTTTATCCACAATGTATTGATAATTAATTGTGACCTATCCCATGAGTTAATTTTCTAAATGATTTGTGATACATGCATGGATGGGGTGAAATTTATTAAATTTCATTCACTGGAGCTGCTAATTTTTAAGTTTGAGAAATCAGTAGACTTTCGATAATTTTTTGGATGGGGTGGAGGCATTTCTAGGTTTAGATGTCTCACGGCATTCGAATATTTATCTCTTATCTTTGAAACTCACTTTGAATCACTTGATTTCGAATTCCAAAGCTCAAGTTATGACCATTTTAGTGAAGACTACGCGAGTAAAATTTCTAGACAAGATTATAATGGAAATTATGAGTTTCAAGCTTTTAATTGAAGTTAAAATCATATTGGGTTCTATTTTTAGGCTTAATTTTTATTATATATGAGCTCAATATTGTAATTCTTATTCTTAGGCCTTATTATTTTATTATTGCGATTTTTTTATAATTATTAAGTATTTTAAGTTATTTAGGTTAACAAGAAAGTTTTGTTTAAAACTACTTCTTATTTAGATTAATTAGAGTTTCAATATACTTTTGAGTTTTATTTGGATGTACTTAGCTAGCATATATAAAGGCTTCTTTATTGTTCATTAAGGAGACAATTGTTTTCATTAGTAAAATTTTCAATTCTAGGCGTTTGTTTATTGTGCAAGATTTCTTTCTTATGATTTTTAGAAATAGTTTTCTTCTCGATTTTCTTCAAGGGGTCGTGGAAATTCATTTTGCACCCTTTAATTAGCCAAGGATTATTTCTTGTAGGGTCACCACCAATCCTTTTTTTTATAAGGTGTGATTGGGTCACCTCATACTTTGATTTTTTAATAAAAGATTTGATTTATTAAAACAATATTTCTCGGTCTACAAAATTCGAAAATGGGTTCGAGAGTCAGTTAGATACGAGGAAGGATTAGCACCCTCGTAATGCCCAAAATTGGTACCTAATTGATTAATTAATCTCTTAATGACGAAAGTTGAAAACTAGAAAAGAATTTAAAATACGATCCCTCTTTGTATGATTGTTATTTTTACTTTAAAAATTGCTTGAATAAATCAAAACGTACGTTAAAGACCCTCTCGTCTTGAGATAACAAAATGTCACATCCCGTAAGTTAGGACACGACACCTTAAACCCTTGAGAATAAGCTTGCCTTTTATTTTTTTAATCTCATGTATTTTAATTTTAAAAGGATATTCGGTCATTTAGGTTCAACAAGAAAAATTGAAACCCTGTAAGTTAGGGTATGACTTCTCGAATCTCCAAATACGGAATATTGTCTTATTTTGAAGATTTTTGCATAATAACAAGTGTAATATTTAAACGATGTTTATTTAAAATGATAAAGTAACTTAATATAAATATGAAAATGGGAAATGCATGTTTAAAAAGGATAAATAAAATGACATGAAAATATTAATGATAATAATAAAATAATAAAATAACAAGTGCACAAGACAAAAATAAAATAAAATAAAATAAAATAATAACGACAATAAATAACAAATGCACAAATAAAAAAAAAGGTATAAACACTTTGATTTTTAAGAGAAAAAAAAAAGTAAATAAAGAAATAATAAATAAATAAAATAAAAAACAGTTTGTAAGAAAAAAAATTGAAGTTAAATAAACCAAGGATCGAATTGAAATCGAAATAAAAATAAGGGGTATAAATTGTAAATAATAAAAAATAATTAAAAAAAAAGAATAAAGGATTAAAATGAAGCACGAGAAAAGAAATATGGACTAAAAAGGAAATTATCCCAAATCCTTGGGACACATGTCATTCCCTGGAGGGCCAGCAGATTGAGGACTAAATTGAAACAAGCAAAACATTAAACAACATAATTTCTAAAAGAAAAAAAAATGGAATTGGGATCTAAATAAAATAAGTAAAAAGGAGGAAGGACTGAAAGCGTGAATATCCCTTCTTAAAAAAACACGCGGATCCTAGGTCGGGCGGGTCAGGTCGAATCGGGTGGCCTCCCAAATGACATCGTTTTGGGGTCTAAGGTTCCAGGCCAAAACGACGTCATTTTAGCCCCCTATTTAAGTAAAAATAACTCCAAAAAAAATTTCATTTTAACAGCTTTAAAAAAAACCCAAAATCCCTATTTTTTCTCTGAAATGACCTAAGGTCCAGCCATCGGCGTCGCTGTAGACTGCCGCAGTGGCGGCCGCCATCCACGGTGATTGAAAAACTCAAAATTTCCCCCTGTTTTTTTCGGTCTCTCGAACCTAGATCTGGCGATCACCGACCAAAAAAAGGTAAAAAGCTTCTAACTTTCTTCTCTTTATATTCAGTTAATATATATATTTATATTCAACAAAGAAAAAAAATCACCTCTTGTTGTTGATTTCTTGTATTTTTTTCTTCTTTTTTTTCTCAAAATAAAAAAAAGAAGTCCTCTCCAATACATTTAGATTCGGCTTTTATAGCTGATTTCTACATATTTTTTAATACTTGTCTATTGTTTGATATGTGTTCTTCCTTCTTTGCAGGAGCAGTTGGTGGAGCAAGTGGAGAACTGGTGGTGGCAGAGGCTAGGGATTTAGGGTGCGGCGGCTAGGGTTTCTTTTCTTTTCTTTTTTTGAAAACAGTTTAGGTTTTGAGCTTGTTGGGCCATTAGGTTTTTTTTTTATTTGGGCGGTTGGGGGATTTGTAATTTTGGGCCTGCAATTTAGGCTAGTATTGTAACTGAACTGGCCTTTTAATATTTTAGATTTTTTATTTATTTTTTGTTTGGGTTTGGGCCCGGATAAAATTGGCCCATTACATAAACCATTCTAGATTTAAATTTTACCTCCATCGAAATATAAATAATTTGAAATTCAACATATATTTTTTAGTATTTTCTATATCTATACTTCTATCTTAATTGAGTTGGTCTCAGATCAACATGTAACATTCCAAAATTATTGTTTTTGAATTGTTAAAAAATGGTCAAAGTGAGTTAATTTGTTTTAGTGGTTAATTGTTGTGGCTATGGGGGAGAGGTTTTGGGTTCAAATCCTTTCCAAAAACATAAACATTTTACTAATTCCCAATCTGTGCCTCCCATGTGGTAGAGGTTGGATGAAATTTGAATTCTAAATAATGATAAGTTGTCATAAAATCAATTTGGTTATGATGGTTTTCAAAAAAAATTTAAATTAGAAGATTTTCCCCAAAATTTCACTACTCTCTCATGTTTCTCACTCTCTCCCCTCTTTTCACGTTCAGTTGTTTTTTTGTTTTTTTTTTTTTCAATTTTGTGACCGTTCCATCTTTTGGTTTTCCTTCTTTGCGTTTCCCTTCTAGTATCTCTTTTCCTTCCTTCATGTTTCATCTTCTTGCTGCCTTTTTGTGTTGTTGGACGATTTGATTAAGGTACGTTTGTTTAATACGGTAAGTTCTTCAAAAATAGTTTCTGTTTACCACTCTAGGTGTTACTTGGATTCGAGTCGCGTTAGTCGTTATTTGTAATTCACCAAAAAAAAAAATAGATGATCTTGTTTCTTGTGAAAGTTTGTTAGTGTTTGTGTTTTGTAAGAATCATTTTCATTGATAGTTTTGGTGTATTGTTAGGAGAGGCTCATGAACTGCACTAACAAAAAAGTTTCTAATAGTCGAGTGACAATTTATATAGTTTACCTATAAATAAAATATACTATTACGAAGGTACTTTTGTCTTTCTATATGTTTAATAAAATCAATAAAAATTGCATTTGATGAGATTTGAACCTATCCCATTAATATCTATTAATTTTTTTCTTTCCTACATCAACCAGTGTCTTATTTTAATGTTTTTACACATTTCAATTTTGTTACACATTATTTCACCCTCATTGTTTGTATATCTATACTTATATTTAAACTCTTAATTGAGTATGTGTTCAATCAATCGCCAACTTGGTTAAGAAAATTATGAAAATACCCTTCCATATATAAATAAATTATATTATTATGAAGATACTTTTATCTTTTTATACTTATAATAAAATTAATAAAAAAATTACATATGATGAAATTTAAACACATGCCAGCAACATTTATAATTTGCTAATATTTTCTAATTGCAATTAATGTTGTTTTTAACTTAGACATTCTATATATTGTACCTGTAAAGATAGAAGAACATTGACAGCATCATAAAATTGCTCTTTTTCCATTTTGTCACCAACCATTTCTGGTGCCATCATTGCAAAATTTACACTGTACGGGCCCAATTTTGCCCGGCCCGTTTAAACAAAAACCAAAATAATAACAACAGTCCATTTTACTACAAGGCCCAAGCAAAATACGGCCCAAAACACAAAATAACTCAGAAACCCTAGCAGCTTAGGGTGTTGCGCCTCCATGTGCGCCCTCGGCATGCACGACGCCCGAGGTTCGGCCCTCCATTCCCCTGTTGCACCAAAGCGGCCATGTACGTCCTGTTGACCTTCGTGCACCTGCAAAAAAAAAAAGAGCAAAAGAGGAAACGAAACAAGACCACAAGGCAGAGAGCAAAGACGAGGCAAAAAAAAGAAGCAGAAATAAACAATAGCAATAACAAATCAATTATTTTCGGCTATAAAGCCCCAAAGAAATGGATTGTATTTTCTAGAGATAAAAAAAATCAATACAAAAAAGACTTTGAAAGAGAAATCAGACTAAAAAACTCCAAAGGTTGTTCCTTTTCTTTATTTTTATGATTTTCGTCTTATTTTAAAGCAGTAATAATAACAAATAGTATTAGAAATCTAACCTGTCGATCGGCCTTCCCTTTTGTTGAGCATCGCCCATATCCGAACACCCAAGAGCCTATAGAGGCTCTGACGCGGGTCCGAGAGTCGAAGAACAGAGGGAGTTCGAAGGGCACTTTCGTTTTCATTTTCTCTTTTCATTTTTGTTCTTTTGTTTAGGTTTAAGAACACCCAAATCGGGTAAGTTTTAAAAAGAGGGGCTTCCTTTTCAATCTTCTCTCTTTCCGGCACGGCGGAGTTACGGCGAAGTCGCCGCGTGAGTTCTCCGGTGTCCAGGCCAGAGGAGAAGGAAATAAGGGAGATTGAGAGAAGGTTTGAGAGAAATCTCAGAAACCTTTAAAAAAATGGGGAAGGGTTCTTTTTTTTTGGCTTATTTCATTTATATGGGAGCCCATACGACACCGTTTTAGGCTAGTTCAGATAGCCATAAAACGATGCCGTTTTAAGTGACCCGAATTCAACCCGACCCGTGACTGCCTAGGATCCGCGTGTTTTGGACTGAGGTTATATTTGCGACCTCAGTCCTTCCACTTTTGAGGTCGTTCCCAATGTGGTCCTTATCCTTTTTTTCATTTTTTTTGAATTTATCCTTGCAATTTCTTCGTTGTTTCATTTTGGTCCCTATTAGAACTGCGTGTTTTGGGGAGACGGGTTTATTACCCATCTGGTCCTCCCATATTATTCGCGTTTTCAAATTGGTCATTCTCTCTTTTATTTTTCTTTTAAATCTGCCACCAATGTCTGTTTAAATTTCAAATTGATCCATTTTCATTCCTTTTGCTATTTTATTGACCAATTAAATATCATTATACTCAATTATATTTTATTTTTATGCTTGTCATTTGCTATTGTTGTCGTTATCACTCTGATTCTTTTGTTATATTATTCACATTATATTATTGTTAGCATTATTATTATCCCTTAGTTTATTATTATTTTATCATTATCTTCCATTATTGTTATTATTAAAATACTATTATCATTCACTACTCTTTATTTTCATATTACTATTATCACTACATCATGTTATTAATTTTATATTGGTACTGTCAGATCATATATTTTTTCTTTCTTCTTGTTTTTATCCACATTATTATTATTATTATTGTATTTATTTTTGAACATATAATGCATTTTAAACTATTATCGATTTTAAATATTTTATATATATCATTTCCTTTAAAGCATCATACGTAGTATTTATTTTAAGATTTTTATATATATCTTTGTATTTTAAATTATTACATACATACATGTATACATATACATATTTTTTATTTTAAACATTTTATGCATTATCTTACATCAAATTTCTCTTTTTACCTTGTTTTTTTTAAACATTTAATATGCCATTTGAGTTGAATCATCTTATATATTATCTATTTTAAATTTTTATATTATTTGATTACACTATTTTTATATGAAAACTATTTTAAATTCTTTTATTATTTATCGTGAACCTTTATTATTAATTTTAAGACTATATATGTTACTTACTTTAAACTTATATATATATATATATATATATTTGTGTGATTTATTTCAAATGTTTATGTATATTACCTATTTTAAAGTTTTATATGTATTACTTGGCTTAAATTATTTTATATTACTTTAAATTTCTTTTACATTATTATTTTTAAAACTATTTTATATTTTTATATATTATGTATTTTTACTTATTTATTATTATTATTATTTTTACAAATTATTTAGTTTAAACTTTTATATGTCATCTTAAGTTGTTTTATAAATTAGTCCTTTTAGATTGTTTTACATATATTATTTTATTTTAAATTGTTTTTTATATTAATTTTTTACTTAAAATTACTTTTGTAATATCTATTTTTAAACTTGTTTTTTCATGCATTATTTGTTTAGAATTGTCTCATGATTTATTTCAAATTGTTTATATTATTTACTTCATGTCTTTATTGTTAATGTTGATACTTAAATAATGTGTGTGGTGTGCTTATTGTCATTATGTATCATATTTCAGTTATTCGTATTTTCACGTCATTTGTCGTTCATTTGTATGACGTTTCATCCATGCATTATTATTCCATGCTCATTACTGTATTTTATTCCATGTCATCGCATCAGGTATTAAGCTCCAACGTTTACTCAATATGGATCGTTTTGTTTTTACTCCAAATAAAACAACATACATCGTTCAAATGCCATATTTGCTATTATTCAAAAACAAAGTTTCAAAATAAGGCAATGTTTTGCGTTTTAGAACATTGAGGAATTGTGCCCTAACTTACGGGGTTTCGATTCTCTCGTTAATTCTAGATAGCCAAATATCTTTTTGAGTTTTTTTTAAATACATGGAAATCCAACTAAAATTAAAGACGACTTTGCGCTCGGGAGTTCATAGTATTGTGTCCTAACTTACGGGATGTGATACTCCGATATCTCGAGATAAAGAAATCTTTAACAATCATTTTAAGTTAATTCAAGCGTCTTTAAAATCAATGTTAATATAAAAAGGGATCGTATTTCAAATTCATTCCCAATTTTCAATTTTCCACGTTGAGACATTAACTAATCAATTCGGTACCAATTTTTTTGGGCGTGTTGAGGGTGCTAACCCTTCCTCGCACGTAACCGACTCTCGAACTTGTTCTCTTGAATTTCGTAGACCAAAATACCGTTTTAATAAACTAAAATTGTTTTATTAAAACAAAGGTGATCCGATAACACCTAATAAAGATCGGTGGCGACTCCCATTTTAATTTTCACTTTCAAACAAAGTCGATTCCCGTTTTTTTTAAAAAAATGGTTTCGACATACACAACACTGCAAAATAAGTAACATATTTTAAGCAATAATTTCTATTGCGGATCATTAAAACTTGAAATGTTGTGATTAATTTAGACTTGTGATTAAGTCATTTCGCTAAACATGAAAATTCATTAATATTTGAAAAATATTAATCGTGTTGAAAAAATGAGTATTTTAAGATCCAACATTAAAGGTTTTAACCCAACTTAGCTACCTCATATGAACCAACTTGAATATAACCAACTTCATGAACACTTCTTATTTAATTGAATGAAACAAAATTTACCTTCAAACTTTCTGCAGTACAATCAGAAACTTGCCATCCATGATCTTGATCAGCGAATGCCCATGATCCTTTAGAAATGTGTCTAAACATTCTTTTAAAGTCTTCTGGAGGATTATCCCTAACCTTAAATTTTCAACCAATATTTGAACCATCAATTCCGAGCAAATTGGTGAAATTAATCACAACTTTGTGCTGTACAGTGAAAAAGAAAGTAGTTAAGAAACTATATATAATGTTTAGAGTTTTGAATCTAAGGTTCATAAAACCTGAGTTCTTTAAGACATTATGCCCCTTCATCAGAGTTGGTCCAATTTCATCATATAGCAAGCAAAGCTTGGAGAAGGAGACTAGCATCCCAACTTTGACTTGCAACGCCCTTCATGGTGAAATATTGAAAAAAGAGAGAGCATAAACTGATTAGCAAAAATAGTAATCAACAATCAAAGTCAATAATTTAATGAATGTTTAACTAATTCAACAATTTTAGTGCTTTATAATTAACAAACCTGCAGCTTCATTCCATCATGATCTTCTCCATCCCACAAACAGTCAACAACCCCAGCAAGATGCTTCTTAAAATAAATTCCATTTGGATCTTCAACCCAACAAGTAAGCATACATAGAGGCTGCCCAATGTATTATATCAAGTGTATTAGCAAGCATTATATGCTGCCAAATATTATTCAAAATTTTTTATACTTCAATTGTATTACCTTTTCCACACATCCAATGGTAATATAGCGACTGTTTTCATCTTCATAGTGAATGAGATCCATTGCTACTTTAAGAGCTTTCTTTTCTCAATTTATTAAAGGGCCAACGATTAAGGAGAGGCTCTGAAAATAAGTAGAGACTATCCCAAAGCAATATTGTCGTAACCATTTTAAAAAAAAAAAACGGTAATCGACTTAGATTTTTGAAAATGAAAAACGAATAGAGGAGTCGCCACCAATCTTTTTTTGATGAGGTGTGATCGCGTCACCTTAAATTAATCATTTTAATAAAAGTTAAGATTTACTAAAACGATAATTTTTGGTCTACGAAAATCAGAAAATGAGTTCGGGAGTCGGTTACGTACGAGGAAGGATTAACACCCTCGATACGCCCAAAATTGGTACCTAGTTGATTAATTAATGTCTTAAGATCGAAGATTGAAAACTTTGAAAGACTTTTTGGAATACGATCCTTCTTCTAAAAAAAACTCAAGTGTTAAAGAGCTTTTCGTCTCAAAATATGAAATGTTACATCCAGTAAGTTAGGACACGACATCTTTGAATTTTCGAGAGCGAGTTTGCCTTTTATATGAAATTTGCGTTTTTAGATTTATTAAAAGGGTATTCGATTATTTAGAGTAAACGAGAGAAGTCGAAACCCAGTAAGTTAGGGCACGTTTTCTCAAATTCTCAAACTCTGAACATCGCCTTTATTTTAAAACAAATTCTTATTTCGAGGTGACAAAATGTCATACCCGGTGAGTTAGGGAATAACACCTCATTTCTCCGAGAATAAGCATTTTTCAAAACTCGTGTTGTGGTTTTTTAAAGAATATTCCGTTATTTAGGTAAAAATCAGAATCGAAACCCAGTGAGTTAGGGCACGATCGTCTCGAATTACCAAATACGGATTATCACTTTTATGAAAGAATTATTTTAAGGCATCAAGTAAAAAACATGATGTGATTTATAGGATTATGTCGTTATTTAGATTAAAAGAGAAAAACCGAAATCCAGTAAGTTAGGACACGATTTTCTCGAATTATCTAAATACGAAACTTGTTTTATTTTAGAAAACATAATTGTATGCGTCGAGTAAAGGACCCACGTAATCATAATCACATGGCGAAATGGGAAACAAATCGCAGGGTTAGCAAGCATAATAATAACAGAGGTGATGATATAACGACAATAATGACGAATAATGTGGATTTGCAAATATATCGAGACACATGTGAATAAACGAATAAACATAATGCTAACGGCGTCATAATGACGAAAATATAAGTGAATAAGAAACGTAAATAACTAAGTAATGAGAAAATAGAAAAGTAATAATAATAATAATGCAATGATAGTAAGAAAGAGAGAAGGAAGAAAAGAAAAAAATGAATGACAACAATAATATGTCAAATGATAAAATTAATAATAATAAAAGTGATGATGATAATGAGAATATATAATATATAATATTAAAGGTAAACACATAATATATATATTAGAAATAATCATAATCTTTGGAAGCAACTATTAACAATTAAATACGTGGATAATAGCAGTATATACGTGCTAAAGAATGATAATGATGCTTAAAAATAAATATTAATGATATTACATAGATATACAAATGTATGAATACATGATAATATTAGAAGTATGCACACAATATACACAATATATTAAAAGCATATATATATATATATATAGTATTTATAAAAATATACATATGGTATAATGTTAATATGTATATGCATAATATAGAATATGATATAGTATTTAAATGTATATACACAAAATATATGTTAGGAATAATAATAAAACAACTATATAAATATATATATATATATAATATATAAGTATTAATTAAAACTAAAAATGTCTAAATAATGATAAAATATGTTAATGATGATGATAAAAAATAGTAAAATATAATAATGAATGATATTTGAATAATAAAGAGTGAAAAATAATAGAAACCGTATTAAGTCTAAAAAAGGGACTAATTTGAAACAAATATTAAGTTTTGGGGCCGATTTTAAAAATTAATAAAGGGGAAAGGGACTATTTTGAAAGCGCAAATAACACACGGGGTCCAAAAGGGTAATTTACCCGAGCCTTTGAAACGGTGTCGCCGAAGGGAGGACCAACTTGCAAAATGCGATAAACCTCGGGGCTAATTTAAAAGAATTAAAAACTTGATTACAAAACATATAAAAAGCGGAAGGACCGGGCATGCAATTAGCCCCTAAGAACAAAAACACACGGATCCCAGGGTAAGACGGGTCGGGTCCTCGGGTCAAAGCCTAAACGGCGTCGTTTTGGTGCCGAGGGTTAATGTCCAAAACGGCACCGTATGCCAGCCCTATAAAAATCAAATTTTTTTTTGATTTCTCATTTCTGCTGAGATTTGAGAAAAAAAGGAGAGAGTGGGGTGGATTTTCTCTCTGGAGAAAATCGAAACTGGTCAGGGGGTCCGGCCATCGCCCCGCCGTGGCTTCGCCGCGCCGGCCACCGTACACGGTGGTCGAAAATCATCCAAAGGTAAGAAATTTTCTCTCTTTTTTATTTTATTTATTCGTTTAATATATGTATGTTGTTTTGCTTAGATTATATATTTATATATAGAGAGAGACTCGAAAAAATAAATAAATAAAAGAAAATCACCTTAGGTTCGGGTTTGATTTCCAGTATACTTAGATTCTTTCTGATTTGGTATTGTTTGCTTGGATTTGCTGATTTTTCTTATTCGAATGTCCTTTTTTAAAAAAAAAACCCTTTTACAAAATTTTTAACAAGGCTTTATATAGCCGTTTACAAAAGGTTTCTATTCATTAATTGTCATTTCTTTTTACTTCTTGCAGGTACAACTTGGGGTGGTGGATGTGACAAGGGCGGTGGAGCAGACGTCGGTGGTGGATGGGACAGGGGTCAAAGGCGGCTAGGGTTTTTTTAGGTTTCTTTTTTTTTTTTGTGTTTGGGTTGGGATTTGTTTGGGCTAGGGTTGTTGGGGCTAAACGGGCTTGTTTGGGTTTTGGGTGGTTATTTGGGCTCAATTGGGTTTTGGGGGGGTTAGTTGGGCTAGGTTAAAATTTGGGCCTGTACAGCTGCCCCTCTTTGCTCGTTGTCGTGTAACGAGAATGGAGCAAAGACTCAGAAAGGGCCAAATTTGCCTGGTCTCACCGGGTCTCGATTTTTTTGGTGTCCATCTTCTTCAAGTATTTTCAATGTGTTCCACTGCAACTCAGGTGTATAGACTTTATTGTTTCAATCCGCTCCATTGTAGCTTCAGGGAAATGAGATTTGCTATCTTCAGTCTGCTCTGCTACAATTTTTAGCGAGATAAGACATGTGACTTCAATTAACTCTACTGAAGCTTCAATGGGATCTGCTGTGCTTGGATCAACTCCACTGCTATTTCAGGGAGAAAGACATTTGATTCAACCTGTTACCCTACTGCTTAGGGGTTTAAGGCCCATCACATTTGACCTGTTTCCCTACTGCTTAGGGATTCAAGGTCTGTAAATTTAGCTTGTTACCCTACTGCTTAGGGGGTTAAGATTCGTCAATCTCCAGCCTGTTACCCTACTGCTTAGGGGTTTAAGGCTTGCCACCTTTGATCTATTTCCCTACTACTTAGGGGGTTAAGATCTGTGAATTCAACCTGTTACCCTAACGTTTAGGAGGTTACGGTTTGTCAATCTTCGATCTGCTCCCACTCATCGCTTAGAGATAAGATCTCGCAATTTGGTCTGCATTACCCTCTTTGCTAGGGGTTTAAGACCCTTCGTCTTTGATCTGCTTCCCTCTTCGCTTGGGGATAAGATCTCAGTAACTTCCATCTTCCTGCTTTGAAACTTCAAGAGATGCATTGCGGCTTCGAGCCGCTCCAACGCCATCTCAGGGAGAAAAGATGTGTAATTCCCAGCCTGTTACCCTACTGCATAGGGGTTTAAGGTCTATCACTTCTGATCTATTTCCCTACTGCTTAGGGGGTTAAGATCTGCAAATTCGGCTTGTTACCCTACTGCTTAGGGGGTTAAAGCCCTTCGTCTTCGATCTGCTCCACTACTGCCTAGGGAGATAAGATCTGCAATTCGGTCTGTTACCCTACTGCTTAGGGGGTTAAGACCTTGTGAATTCAGCGATTCCACTGTACGGTCCCCTGAAGAACATGATCCGCAGAATCTGTTTCATGTATCTATGTTTATGCCAAATAATTAGGATGCTACGATTGAAATGAATCAAATGCTCCTAACTAAATGTGATGCTTATGTCAAATGATTAGGATGCTATGATCGGAATGAATCAAATGCTCCTAATTAGGTGTGTCATAAATGATCTATGAATGCACAAGTGTAGCATGTTGTGAGAATGGATCCCTTTTTAATGTTTGGGTTGTCATTGCTCTTTGTACATCAAGGTTCTTTCACTGAAATGGTACTTGGTCTTCTTGTTCACCTTAGTTCTTTGAACAGCAAACCCGAAGAGGTAGTCTCGATTTAAATTCTTTCTTCTCAAACGCTTCCAATATTTAAGTTTGGTTAGTTCTAAATAATATCCCTGTTTCAGGTTTCTGTACTATTTAGAGACTTTCAGAGTAATGTGCAGAACTCTTTTTGCAAAAATGACTTTAATCCATTAGTCATCATTTCAATGCAAAATGCTTGAAAAAGATCACAATAATGACAGGAATGAAATTTGTCAGAAACAAAACTTGGGAATAGATTAATCACAGACAACAAATGTTGCTGGAGTACAGAATGGATAGGAAGAAAATAGGTGCCCCAGATATCGCAGCATGAGCTTCTATGTACGAACTTCTTGAGGTCTCCCTTTTTGCTCGATGTGTGTTTAGGGGATCTAGAGTACCCTTGTAGATGCCTCGAGATGTAGCATACTCCTTTATTGTTAATTCAGGCATAACAAGACTGTTGTATGCCCCACTTTGTTCGAATTTGAGTCGCCCTTTTCGGGTTTTCAACTCAAATCCCCTTTGGTCTCAAGATGCCCTTTGCGGGTTTTCACCTTGGCCTCTCCCTTTTTTTTTTTAGGCGAAGTATTTCTTAACCGAATCTGAATTCACAGGATTGGGTAAAGTCTTTCCATCCATTTCAGCCAATATCAATGCTCCTCTAGAAAATGCCTTTTTTACCACATAAGGTCCTTCCTAATTCGGCATCCATTTTCCTCTGAAATCCTTTTGTATGGGTAAGATCTTTTTTAATACTAGGTCTCCTTCGTGAAATTCTCTTGGACGAACCTTTTTGTTGTAAGCACGCATCATTCGCTTTTGGTACATCTGACCATGACGGATATCCCTTAGCCTCTTTTCTTCAATCAGATTCAATTGATCGTATCGTGACTGGATCCACTCTGTTTCATCCAACTTTACTTCTGACAAAACTCTGAGGGAAGGAATCTCAACCTCGATAGGTAAAACCGCCTCCATTCCATAAACCAACGAGAAAGGTGTGGCACCCGGTGGAGGTCCTGACGGACGTTCGATAAGCATAGAGGGCGAATGGTAGCTTTTCATGCCAGTCTTTATAAGTCTCAGTCATTTTCCCCACAATCTTCTTAACGTTTTTGTTAGCTGCCTCGACCGCACCGTTCATCTTTGGACGGTATGGTGACGAGTTGTGGTGTCTGATCTTGAATTGGTTGCAGACATCCGCTATTGTGCTATTGTTCAAATTCAATGTGTTGTCTAATATGATCCTTTTTGGCATTCCATACCGACAAATGATTTCTTTTTTTAGAAACTTGCTAACTGCTGATTTAGTAACATTGGCATATGAAGCAGCTTCTACCCATTTGGTGAAATAGTCAATAACCACGAAGATGAATCGATGCCCATTTGAAGCTTTTGGCGAAATTGCCCCAATCACATCCATGCCCCACATCGAGAAAGGCCATGGTGAAGTCATGACATGCAGGGGTGAAGGAGGCACATTAATCTTGTCTCCATAGATTTGTCATTTATGATATCTTTTGGCATAGTTGATACAGTCTCCTTCCATGGTGGACCAATAGTAACCAAACCCCATAATTTGCCTGGCCATTGTAAAGCCATTAGCGTGTGTCCCATAGACGCCTTCGTGGACCTCTTCTAAGATTTTCTTAGCCTCAATAGCGTCCACACATCTTAACAGTACTTGATCCTTTCTTCTTTTGTATAGGATCTCCCCGTCCAAGACGTAGTCATTGGCCAGTCTCCTCAACGTTCTTTTGTCATTCTCAGTAGCCTGGTCGGGGTACTCGCGATTCTTCACATATCGCAGGATATCATGGTACCAAGGGTGGTCATCATTTTCTTCTTCTTCTTCGAGGTTGTAACAATGAGCTGGAGCCTCGTAAATGCTCATTTGGATTGGTTTCACATCCTCTTGCCTATTCACCCTGATAATAGAGGCTAAAGTTGCTAGGGCGTCAGCCATCTGATTTTCTTCTTGCTGGAGGTAGCAGAAGACAATGTCATCAAACTCTTTAATTAATTCAAGGATCAGCTTTCGGTAATTGACCAACTTAGGGTCTCTCGTCTCCCATTCACCTTTGAGTTGATATATCACTAGGGCAGAATCTCCGTATACCTCTAACGCCTTGATTTTACGCTCTATGGCCGCACGAATTCCCATGATGCATGCTTCGTGATTCGCCATATTTTTACGTGCGATCAAAATCCAATTTACTAGTAAAGGGATAATGATCTCCGCTTACGGGATACCAAGGTCGCTCCGATTCCGTTGCCCACAGCATTTGATGCTCCGTCAAAGTTTAGCTTCCAAGGATGACTTTCTTGAGGGTCTTCTTCAGTGGTCGCTATGTACATTAGATCTTTATTTGGGAAGTCAAAGTTCAAGGGCTCGTAGTCCTCTAGGGCTCTACTGGCTAGAAAATCTGCTATCGCACTTCCTTTTACAGCTTTCTGGTTAAAGTAGACTATATCGAATTCAGAAAGTAGAATTTGCCATCAGCCCATTCTCCCATTCAAAGCAGTCGACTCCATCAAGTACTTCAGAGGGTCCATTTTAGAGATTAGCCAAGTTGTATGATACAACATGTATTGTCTCAGTCTTCGGGTTGTCCAGATTAGGGCGCAGCACAACTTTTCAATTGGCGAGTATCTTGTTTCACACTCAGTGAACTTCTTACTGAGGTAGTATATCGCTCTTTCTTTCCTTCTCGACTCATCGTGTTGGCCAAGCACACATCCCATAGAATTTTCAAACACCGTTAAATACAGTATCAATGGCTTGTCTGGATTAAGTGGTGTCAACACTGGGGTATTAGACAAATATTGCTTGACCTTGTCGAAAGTCTTCTGGCAATTCTCGTCCCAAACACCAGGGTTGTGTTTCTTTAGGAGACGGAATATGGGGTCACATTTCTCGGTTAGTTGTGAAATAAACCTAGTGAATCTTCCTAGGAATCCCCGAACTTCCTTTTGAGTACGCGGTAGAGGTAGCTCTTGTATGGCTTTGACTTTATCTAGGTCAATCTCAATCCCTTTTTCGCTGACCACGAATCCTAGCAGTTTTCCTGACTTGGCCCCGAAGGTACACTTCGCTGGATTGAGTTTCAGCTGAAATTTCCTCAACCTCAAAAATAACTTCCTCAAGACTAGCACATGTTCCTCTTCTGTCCGAGATTTGGCAATCATGTCGTCGACATAAACTTCAATTTCTTTGTGCATCATATCATGAAACAAGGTCACCATGGCCCTTTGATACGTTGCTCCCGCATTTTTTAGTCTGAATGGCATCACCTTATAGCAAAATGTTCCCCACATAGTTATGAATGTAGTCTTATTCATGTCCTCAGGATGTATCTTTATCTGATTGTACCCTGAGAAACCATCCATGAAGGAGAAAAGTGAGTAACCTGCCGTATTATCCACTAAGGTGTCGATATGAGGCAACGGGAAATTATCCTTCGGGCTGGCTTTGTTCAGGTCCCTATAGTCCACGCACATCCGTACCTTTCCATCTTTTTTAGGGACGGGGACAATATTAGCTACCCATTCCGAGTACTTGACTACTTGTAAGAACCCAGCATCAAATTGCTTCTTGACCTTTTATTTTATTTTTAACAAAACATCGGGCCGCATTCTTCGAAGCTTTTGTTGAACTGGCTTGCATTCTTCTTTGATGGGGAGCTTGTGTACCACGATGTCAGTACTTAGCCCAGGCATGTCTTGATACGACCATGCGAAGACATCCTTAAACTCTTGGAGTAACTCAATAAGGTCCCGTTTTGTCTCTGTGGTAATGCAGGCTCCGATCTTTACTTCTTTCCTTTCTAGTTCATCTCCCAAGTTCACGACTTCTACTGTCTCTTCATGGGGTAGAATCTGTTTCTCCTCTTGTTCTACCATCCTTAACAAATTAGGGAATAGGTCACAGTCTCTATCATCCTCAAAGTCCTGAGATCCCTCTAGACACATATCCCGTTCAAAAGGAGACTCTGAGTTAGTAGCAATGTCGCTCACATCGTTGATATCTGGAGACCTTTCGGAGGTGCAAAGGAGGATACAAAGAACAAAGGAATCTAAGAACAATGATATGTATGGTATGATCATGAATGAAAGAATAAAAGAATATTTGGGAATAAGACAAAAGGATGCATTTCATTGAAATAACAATTTTGAACATAGGCCTATTTTCACAAAAAGGGACTCTTATTACTCCTAGGCCTAGAGTAATAAGTGTGTTTTGAATATTACTCTGTGTTAGTTCTAAAGACTACAGGAATCTCTTCCGCAGTCCAATTATTCAGAACACTTCCTGGCTCATGAGAGCGAATGCCCGACAGATTCTCTATCCCAGTTCCTTCTTCGTATGTGGCATTGATGCCCAAATTTTCCATCATTCCTTCCACGATTTCCTTTCTCGACGCGTGCCTCTCGAGAGTGAATGACTCCTTCAGACACAAAAGTCTTTGAAATATGGGGAAGATCATGGGTTCCCATTTGATTTCTCCCCGCTCAATCGCGCTCTCTCTCTCTCTTGCTTCTTCTCCAGCTCCTTCTTTCTTTGTTTAGTGTCCGCCCGAATCCTAACCCAAAACGGTCTTGTTTGTCCTTTATCATTGGTGCATTAGTCACTCCCTGGAGGTATTTCCCGAGTCCTCTTCTGGGTAGGGCCCCTTTTCCAACGGTTAGCCGTAGCCCCATTCTTATAGTCTCAGATAACCTGGGCCTCGAAATCTCGTTTCCTTCGGTAATTAATGTCGCGTTCACGAATTCTAAAGACCGAAAAGAACATTCAACTGCTGCATCATCTGTCCCCACATATGGCGCGTCGCTGGTAACGGATGCAATGATATCTTCCTCCGCATTTATGGTCACTAATCGACCTTCCGTTATAAATTTGAGCTTTTGATGTAACGATGACGGCACTGCCCCCGCTGAGTGAATCCATGGCCTCCCCAATAGGCAATTATACGAAGGCTTAATGTCCATGACTAGGAAATCTACCTCGTACGTGTTCGGCCCGATTAAGAGGGGTATTTCAATTCTCCCCATTACCTTCCTCTCCGTACCATCAAATGCTCTCACTGCATTTTGACATGTCTTCATATGGGAACTATCTACTGGCAACCTATTTAGCGTAGATAGAGGTAGGACATTTAGTGCAGACGCATTGTCAATCAATACACCTGGTAATGTATACCCTTTACAGCGAGTCGTGATATGCAAAGCTTTAGTCGATCCTCGGCCTCCTGGCGGTACTTCATCGTCATTGAAGAATATGAAGTTGTCGGCACTTATATTGTTGACTAAGCGGTCCAGCTTGTTTACAGATATATCGTTAGCAACATAAGTTTCATTCAGCACCTTCATCAATGCGCTGCGATGGGTTTCTGAGCTTAAGAGTAAGGCCAGTACCGATATGTGAGCTGGTTGTTTGTACAGTTGTTCCACGACGTTGTATTCACTGTGCTTTAGAAATTTTAAGAATTTCTTTGCTTCTTTTTCAGTCACTGATTCATTAACAGTTGGTTCAGGTCCCGCTGACCTCTCTTTATTTTGCTCAATTGCCACTAATTTTCCTTTAACCTGCTCGACTTTTGTACTTGGGGTATAACGCCTTCCGCTGCGTGTATAAAAACCCTCGTCTTGACTTTCCTCAGATGCATTAATTGGGATTTCCTCTCCTGGTGTAACACCCCTAACCCGTATCCGTTGCCAGAACAGGGTTTCGGAGCATTACTACCATTTGCAGATTACTTAAAAAAAATTTAAATGCTTACCGATTCAATGCATCATGTAAATAAATATATTACCATTCAATCAACAGATTAGTACTTGTATAAGCATCAAACAGTAATATTGTTAGTGTACTTGCACATATCTCATATAAATTCAACATTGATATAACTATTTTCTCGACATATCGTACTTGAGTTCAATAATAGTCTCAACTTACATAAATTTCTTGTATCAACATATCAAAGATAATCATATATGTACATGTCATGAAACATATCATGCTCTTACCGTTTATTCATAAGCATATATGATTCATTTCATTATATTAATATTTCATACTCCATCATTTCCATATATTTTATGTATATTTATTCCGATAATAGCTTATATCAAACCTAACATAATTTATATTCCACGTACTCATACTTATTTCGTTTATCTATCTTCATAATTATTTCATACAACTATTTTGTACATATATATTTCTATATGACCAGTTCTTGTAAACATTACACGCAACCATTTCATATAACCATTCGTCATCCGATACATATTACCGGATATCAATTGTTCAACGATGATGTCATAGCATCTCCCATCCACGGTCTTATTCATCTTTGACATGATGCCATAGTATCTTTCAACTATGGTCTTACTCATTTTCTGTCATGTTGCCATGATATCTTTCAACCATGGTCTTGTTCATTTCATATCACGTTGCCATGGTATCTTTCAACCATGGTCTTACACATTTCATATCAGTTGCCATGGTATCTTTCAACCATGGTCTTACACATTTCATATCAGTTGCCATGGTATCTTTCAACCATGCTCTTTCACGTTTCATATCAGGTTGCCATGGTATCTTTCAACCATGGTCTTACACGTTTCATATTAGAGAGCACACTCGCGAACCTCATCCTTACGATGGGATTACCACCCAGCTAAATCCCCTAACGACAATTACTCTAATGAGCTTGGATCCAATTACCAGTCCAGGCTAAATTCGAACCACGATTCGGATTACCCGTCCGGCTAAATCCATTTTCCAAATATTCTTCGGAGGGCTATATCAGATAGGATCACCCGTCCGGCTAGATCCTTTTACCGTCAATTCCTTTTCGAGATCCATCGAATTTTTCCTTTTCATTCAACCGAGATTTATTTTCAATTTATTTCGAGTATTATCAATATTTCATCAAATATCATGAATTGAATATTCAAATCATATTTTCATCACATAACCACATATTTCAAGTATTTAAAATATAATTCAAGTTACACAAACTTACCTCATTGCTTGTTTGTGTTTATAATTTCATTAATCCGATATCTTTTCTTTTTCACGATCGAGTCTCATATTTGAGTCGTTCGGATCTTTATAAATAAATTTGATCATCATTTTCATTCATTTCATATACTAATGCATTTAATTAATGCTTTAGGCAAAATTTACCATTTTGCCCCGAACTCTTAATTAATGACGATTTCATCCTTAGGGTCGGAAAATAAAATTTTTGCAATTTAATCCTTATTTCCAGCTATTATTCTTATATATATTGATAACAGTCCATGAATTCTATAAAATATCAGAATTTTCTATAATTTCAACACTTTTCAATTTATTCTTTCAACACTTTTCAATTTAATCCCTAAAACATGTTTTCCCCCGATCTTGAACTAAATTAATAATTTCATTCAATTTTGTAATTTAAATAATAAAATAATCCATTTCATGCAATTTGATCATTTTTTACATTTTTACAAAATTGCCCATAAAATTTTACTTTTATTCAATTTAGTCCTTGAGCCTAGAATATGCAAATTAGCCATGCTAGATGAATATTCATACATATTTTTCCTCCTCCTCTCCATTCCACATCCTTAATGTAGATAATACACTTGTAAGTAACATTATCCATAATTTTTATTATTTACTTTTATGAATATTCAAGCTGTCTATCTGCATCATGGTCACTAAATTATTTATATCTGGAGCTATAGAACTCAAAATTAAGATCCGCTAATTTTCCCTAAAACTAGACTCATATATCTTTTTACCATAAAATTTTCAGAATTTTTAGTTTATCCAATAAGTACAGTTTATTCTTTAAAATTACCCCTGTTCTGCTGTCTAACAGTTCTGACCCTTCTTCACTAAAAATTAATTATCTCCTTGTACAGAATTCAAATGATGTTCCCGTTTGTTTATATTGAAAATGGACTCATTCAGGATTCTAAAAATATAAATTTAAACCCATAATTATTTTTATCCAAATTTTTATGATTTTACAAAGTCAGAACAGGGGAACCCGAAATCATTCTGACCTTGTCTCACAAAATTCAGCATATCTTATGATTTACAATTCCATTGCTTACATAATTTCTTCTATAAGAAACTAGACTTAATAAGCTTTAATTTCATATTTTATTCATCCTTTAATTAGATTTCTAAAATTTTTGATGATTTTTCAAAGTTAGACTACTGCTGCTGTCCAAAACTGTTTTAGTACAAAATATTAATTACCATGTTATAACACCCTTATTTTCTTTTTCTACACCATTTCTCATCACTTTCTCTTATTTTCTCTTCACTAACATATCATGAACATAGGACCTTATGTAAGAAAACTCTACTATAACATTATTTCCATGCTTTGTCAATAATAACAAACTTAAAAACATATTGAAATCTTGATATACTTACCTTGTTCTATTGATACTAATCTTTAACTTGATTTTCTCTCTCCTCCAGCTTCTATTTCTTGAATCCAACTTGATATTCTAACTCCCCATGGTCTCCTTAACATTTTTCTCTCTTGGTAGCTATGGAAATTCATTTGATTTTTGGGTGAAAATGGTGAATTTTTGGTAAAAGGACCAAATTGTAAAGAAAGCAAAACTTTCTTTCTTCCTCTCTTCTCTCACGTTAGTGCATGGGAAATATGGATGAGAATTTCTCATCTTTCTTTCTTTATATACTAATAAAATAATAATAAAATAATAATAAAATATCTTATTAAAATATTAATAAAATAATATTTATCTAATTAAATAATTATAAAATATCAAAATATCTCTAGCATCATTATTACTTTCTAGATTTCTCTCTCTTTCAATTGACCATTTTGCCCTTCATTATATTTTAAAATTCCATCCTTAAGTCATCATTTAATTTGGTAAAATTGCAATTTAGTCCCTCATAATTTCTTCATCTATTCAATTTGGTCCTAATTCATCCATTTTCCTTAGTTTCTAGATTATTCCACTCTTAAAATATTTACACTATTGGTCCTTCAAATTTTTCATATTTACACTTTAACCCCTCAAATTTTGAGTATTTACTCTTGTGCAACAAAACTTTTCTCACTTTTACAATTTAGTCCTTTCTTGAATTAATATATCATAATATACTTCTCAATATTGACATATCTCAAAATTTCCTCTTTTTTTTTTCACTTTATTTCCTTATTTTACTATATCAAGGATAATATCTTACTGTAAATATTTTCAGGGTATTACACCTGGGATTGTCACATTGCAATTATAGTTCCACGGTACCCTTTTGCTATCTCTGTAAGGGAAAGCAACGGGCTTCTGGATTATAACCTTGGGCGCAATTTGTGCCCCGGTTTCATTCATTCTCGGACGTGATATGATAACCACTGGGTGGTTGACTTTATAAACATCCTTCGTCGAACTTTCTTCGGAGGCACACACATCTGTTTCTTCTAGGCTCCCGACATGTTCGAAGAATTCCAGCTCCTTATTATCTATCAATCCTTGTAACAAAGCCCTGAATTCGCTGCATTTCTGAAGCTCGTGATCCTCTAGATCATGAAATTCGCAATAATTCTTTGCTTCTCGAGGTCTGTCCCTTGAATTTTGTGCTATCAACCCTCTTTCTACCATTTTCTTCCATACTTCTTTCAACGGGGTTTTCACTTCTGCAATATTCATCTTAGTTTCTTTCCCCGAACTCTCGATTATCGCATTTACCCCTTTGTCCCCATGGTTGGGTAATGGATTCTCTGCACT
This sequence comes from Gossypium longicalyx, assembly GCA_025698465.1. Classification (NCBI taxonomy): domain Eukaryota; kingdom Viridiplantae; phylum Streptophyta; class Magnoliopsida; order Malvales; family Malvaceae; genus Gossypium; species Gossypium longicalyx. Next base: position 97,064,924 of record CM047000.1, read on the forward strand.
AGATGTATCATCAAATTTCACGATGCCCATGTTGATGAGTCTTTCAACCAATTTCTTGAAAGTGGTGCAGTTTTCTATCGAGTGTCCTGTGGCTTCGGCATGGTATTCGCATTGGGCATTTGCATCGTACCATTTGGGGTATAGAGGTTGTATTGGTTTTAGATAGAAGGGAGACACGACATGTGCGTCGAATAAACTTTGGTATAACTCATTGTATGTCATCGGAATGGGCGTAAATTGGAGTTTTTCCCTATTTTGCCTTGTATTAGGCTCTTGTCTAGGTGGGCCTTGATGACCAGGGGTTGTTGACCTCGGTTGGCTTACGGTGATCGACTTCGAATATGAGCTCACATTATTCACCTCGTGCTCTTTCTTTCTCGGTGCTGACCTTTTGGTGCTTTCTCCCGCCTCTATTTTCCCACATCTTATCGCATTTTCTATCATTTCTCCAGACATCACTATGTCTGAAAAGCTTTTGGTCATGCTACCCAGTATGTGGTTAATAAAAGGCGCCTTCAGGGTGTTGATGAAGAGCATAGTGGTTTCCTTTTCCAACAGGGGGTTGGACTTGGGTGGCCACCTCTCTCATCGCTGGGCATACTGTTTAAAGCTTTCATTATGCTTTTTCTCCATGTTCTGTAAAGTGATTCTGTCAGGGGCTATGTCTGCCACATGACCATACTGCTTCATGAAAGCTTGTGCTAAATCTTTCCATGAACCGATCTGAGTGCGAGTCAGTTGGTTGTACCATCGAGAAGCGGCCCCAACCAGACTTTCCTGGAAGCAGTGAATTAATAGTTGGTCATTATTAACATGGCCTGCCATTCGTCTGCAGAACATAGTGATGTGAGCTTCGGGGCAGCTAGTACCGTTGTATTTCTCAAATTCTGGAGTTTTGAACTTAGGAGGGAGTACCAGGTCCGGAACCAAACTTAATTCCTTAGCATCGATTCCACCGCGATAGTCGGTGTTTTCCATTTCTTTAAATTTTTCTTCTAACCATCTACATCTTTCTTCAAGCTCTTTCGGGAGTTCCACCCTCGTTTTTTCTACTTCTTTTACTTCATCGAGATTGAGGACCACATGGTTGGTCGGGTTGTCCCCTGGATTGGAGCCCGAACCAGCCTGAAAATTCATTGGTGCTGAGACACCGGCCTAAAATGGTTAGGGCCTAATTGTGACTGATGGCCTTCTTGGGTACACATCAGGTTGTGTCTGAACGTCCGTTGGGGCAAAACCCGGAGGGTAAGTAGGATCTTCAATATCATCTTCCACATTGATCAGAGGGCTTTTCCCTTTTTCTAATCCGCCAGCCAATAGACGCGTTAATTGATCCATCATATTTTTCTGGGATTCCAACATCTGGTCCCTCATATCTTGCTGGATTTTGGCAAGCTATTCTTGCATACGTGTTTGTAGTTGGTCCTGCATCTCTTTTTGCATTTGTTCCAATCTCTCTAATCTTTGGTCCATTACTCTTGTTTTTCCTCTTGTACAGTAACGATGTTCCAGGGTAACTGCCATGATTTTTAGGGTTTTGTGTGAGTTTTAGTGCATATGATGCAATGCTGACGCATGAATGCAATGAATATGATGAATGCAAAAAGCGTTGATTCCAATCCGATTTCATTAGAGTAACTTTTCTAGAAAACAAGTTTCTTTACATAAAATAGATTACATATATGGCTTGGCCCTGATACTTAGGGCCTTGACCTGCCTAAGAAGCCAAGCTAGCTCTCGGCCTCGGTCTGATTCTGACTCGTATTTTAGACTCAGCACATCGGCTTGTACTGCTAGTGTTTGCCAGTGATCAGCCACTTCTCGCACTTGAGTCAAAGCTTCGCCCATGACGTAGTCTCTGTTCTGGACCTGATCTTGGGATTGATGAAGCTACGCCTTACATCGCTCGTTATCCACCTCAAGGAGTTCAATCTGAAGTTCACGATTTTGCAGCTCTGTTTTGAGTTCTTCTATATTCTCTTTTAATTCTTCAATTCTATTCTGACTGGCTTTCAACTCGATCACAGAGTTACGCGCATGATACTGATACAAGGACCTCTCTAACTCTAATACCCGAATCTTTAACCCCTCCTTCTCATTCTAGCTTTCCACCAAACTTTTTTTCAGAGCACCTTCTCGAGTTTGAACATCCCGGAACTTTTCTTCCCACTGGTTGGCTTTGCTTTTCTCTTCTTTGACTTTTTGTCACCACTGTTCAGATGTTTTTCCTAACCCAGCGATTTTCATTGACCTACACAGATTCTTGTAATCCGTCTTCAAACTGTCCAAATCCTCTTCAGCCTTGTTTTTTCCTTTTCTGAGTCTTTCAGCTTCTAGTTTTTGGACATCGACATCTAATCCCAATTGCATTTTTTCTTCCTCCAATTGCTCGATCCTCTTTTCTAATTCTAGACTCTTTCTCTCAAAATCCTGCCTGATGATTTCTAACTCAGATGGGATTACTTTCAAGTGTTCTTCCATCGACCGAGGGTTCTCTTGATCTAACGTAGGGATGTTGTCGTTAATCCTCTGATTCCACCACCGGTCGTACTCAGGGGTAGTCATAGGATTGGCAGTAAACTTTTTCATTCTACGAGTCTGGCTTCAGGCATTTGATATCTCGTGAACTTTCTTTTTGTAATTGTTCCCTGTGAATACGAACTCGCATTGAGCTAACCTGTATGTTGGTGGTGTAAACTTTCTAGACCTGTACTGTCTTAATGCAAGCAAAGGGGCATACCCGACGGCTCCCCATACTCCTAACAAGGGAACCCAATCAAAATCTCCGGTATAATATTTCATCGGGAACCATCCACGGGGCCCTCCATTCAACGTCTTCCTCTTGCAAACTTTGAAGAATCGCCATCCAATTTTCTTCTGTGATATCATCTCTCCTCGGTGTAGCTACTAATTCTTTCAGTGAAGAGTAATTTCTAGAGAAGATACGATACGAGACCTTTTCCACTTTCCAAAAATGACTGTGGAACCAAGATAGCAAGAGCTGTGCACATCCTATAAATCTCCCTTCACCCGCTTTTCGACAAGCATTCAATGATCTGAAAGTTTCAGCCAAGATTGCGGGTACCGGTGTGGTCCCTTTACCAAGCCTGTCAAAAAGATCGGAGACCGCCTCGTCTACATGTCCCAAAGCTTTAGGGAAGATAACCAGTCCATAAATGCTCAGGGCGAAGACATCTACCCTTTTCTTCACATCGGGGTGCGCCAAGATTAGATCTTTCAGGTTCTTCCAAGGAATGCATTTACAATCTTCTTTCTGTTTGATCCGGGTTGTAACCCACTGTTCGCTCATCCCTATGATGTTCATCAGCTTTTTTGAAAATGCTGAGACGTTGGCAGGTCTGGAATAGATTCTGTCAACCTGAATCTTCGGGCAATGGAGCAAGGCCGTGTACTCTTCTACAGTAGGTACCAAATCTACCTTCCCGAAAGTGAAGCAACTGTAAGCAGAATTCCAATATTGGGCTCGAGCTCGAAACAGGTGTTCATCTACCTTGACATCGAGTAGATAAGGTAAATCCCCGTAATGACTGTAGAATAACCGTTTGACCTCGTCATCCCACTGACACCAAATTTCTTTCATCTCTTGGAGATTATTCTGAGTTAAGCTGATTCGAGTAAAATCCCACAACTCTGATACGTACCCCTTGGTAAGACTGTCGCCCTTCTCTTGTTGTGTTGTCTCAGCCCATATCTGGACTGTCGCGTTGTCTTCTACTTTATCAAAAAACCCCTTTTCCATGATAAGCTATATATTTAGGAACCGAATGCGAATCAACACCTTTTATGATAAAAATGCCATGCAAATACAATCAAAGTAAAACAAAGTGAGTCAGTACACAGTTCAAAGCAAACAAGGAATAATAAATATAGCATTTGCCCAGGTAACCACTAGGGTTTCGGAGTGGCTCTACCTAGGGTGGGTTCTTAAGGTTCGCTACATGGGGTTCGGTTCTAGAGTAAGGGTACCTGAACCAGCAGATTCCTCGATCTTCACCCATTATAGGCTCATACAGACCGAGTTCAGTTCAGGGGAATACATTTCCCTATGGCTGCACGGAGATGAAAATTTCACGAAGACATAGGTACGGATGTATCCCGAAAATGATCCGCTATCCTGCACGAAGGTGAAAACCTCACGAATGAGTAGTTTCGCGCTCCCACTTAAGAGGGTGTGACCACAGCGGTCATGCACTGCAATATGCGACACTATTTAAAGATTTGGACCAACGTAGCAGGTATTATACAAATCACAAAAAGCTGATGAAATGCAATGAAAGGATCGTATTTCAAAATCAAATTTTCAATTTTCGATAAAAAGACAAAAGTTAATCAACTCGTGGCTTGACTCTCTTATTTGATGTCCCCAGTGGAGTCGCCAAGCTGTCGTAACCATTTTTTAAAAAAAAACGGGAATCGACTTAGATTTTTGAAAATGAAAAATGAATAGAGGAGTCGCCACCAATCTTTTTTTGATGAGGTGTGATCGGGTCACCTTAAATTAATCATTTTAATAAAAGTTAAGATTTACTAAAACGATAATTTTTGGTCTACAAAAATCAGAAAATGAGTTTGGGAGTCGGTTACGTACGAGGAAGGATTAACACCCTCGATACGCCCAAAATTGGTACCTAGTTGATTAATTAATGTCTTAAGATCGAAGATTGGAAACTTTGAAAGACCTTTTGGAATACGATCCTTCTTCTAAAAAAAACTCATGTGTTAAAGAGCTTTTCGTCTCAAAATATGAAATGTTACATCCAGTAAGTTAGGACACGACATCTTTGAATTTTCGAGAGCGAGTTTGCCTTTTATATGAAATTTTCGTTTTTAGATTTATTAAAAGGGTATTCGATTATTTAGAGTAAACGAGAGAAGTCGAAACCCAGTAAGTTAGGGCACGTTTTCTCGAATTCTCAAACTCTGAACATCGCCTTTATTTTAAAACAAATTCTTATTTCAAGGTGACAAAATGTCATACCCGGTGAGTTAGGGCATAACACCTCATTTCTCCGAGAATAAGTATTTTTCAAAACTCGTGTTGTGGTTTTTTAAAGAATATTTCGTTATTTAGGTAAAAAGCAGAATCGAAACCCAGTGAGTTAGGGCACGATCGTCTTGAATTACCAAATACGGATTATCACTTTTATGAAAGAATTATTTTAAGGCATCAAGTAAAAAACATGATGTGATTTATAGGATTATGTCCTTATTTAGATTAAACGAGAAAAACCGAAACCCAGTAAGTTAGGACACGATTTTCTCAAATTATCTAAATACGAAACTTGTTTTATTTTAGAAAACATAATTGTATGCGTCGAGTAAAGGACCCACGTAATCATAATCACATGGCTAAATGGGAAACAAATCGCAGGGTTAGCAAGCATAATAATAACAGAGGTGATGATATAACGACAATAATGACGAATAATGTGGATTTGCAAATATATCGAGACACATGTGAATAAACGAATAAACATAATGTTAACGGCGTAATAATGACGAAAATATGAGTGAATAAGAAACGTAAATAACTAAGTAATGAGAAAATAGAAAAGTAATAATAATAATAATGCAATGATAGTAAGAAAGAGAGAAGGAAGAAAAGAAAAAAATGAATGACAACAATAATATGTCAAATGATAAAATTAATAATAATAAAAGTGATGATGATAATGAGAATATATAATATATAATATTAAAGGTAAACACATAATATATATATTAGAAATAATCATAATCTTTGGAAGCAACTATTAACAATTAAATACGTGGATAATAGCAGTATATACGTGCTAAAGAATGATAATGATGCTTAAAAATAAATATTAATGATATTACATAGATATACAAATGTATGAATACATGATAATATTAGAAGTATGCACACAATATACACAATATATTAAAAGCATATATATATATATATAGTATTTATAAAAATATACATATGGTATAATGTTAATATGTATATGCATAATATAGAATATGATATAGTATTTAAATGTATATACACAAAATATGTGTTAGGAATAATAATAAAACAACTATATAAATATATATATATAATATATAAGTATTAATTAAAACTAAAAATGTCTAAATAATGATAAAATATGTTAATGATGATGATAAAAAATAGTAAAATATAATAATGAATGATATTTGAATAATAAAGAGTGAAAAATAATAGAAACCGTATTAAGTCTAAAAAAGGGACTAATTTGAAACAAATATTAAGTTTTGGGGCCGATTTTAAAAATTAATAAAGGGGAAAGGGACTATTTTGAAAGCGCAAATAACACACGGGGTCCAAAAGGGTAATTTACCCGAGCCCTTGAAACGGTGTCGCCGAAGGGAGGACCAACTTGCAAAATGCGATAAACCTCGGGGCTAATTTAAAAGAATTAAAAACTTGATTACAAAACATATAAAAAGTGGAAGGATCGGGCATGCAATTAGCCCCTAAGAGCAAAAACACGCGGATCCCAGGGTAAGACGGGTCGGGTCCTCGGGTCAAAGCCTAAACGGTGTCGTTTTGGTGCCGAGGGTTAATGTCCAAAACGGCGCCGTATGCCAGCCCTATAAAAATCAAAAAAAAATTTTGATTTCTCATTTTTGCTGAGATTTGAGAAAAAAAGGAGAGAGTGGGGTGGATTTTCTCTCTGGAAAATCGGGAATCGCTGTGGGTCCGCCCATCGCCTCGCCGTGGCTCACTTGTGCACGCCCACCACCGTACACCTGGCCAAAAATCGTCCAAAGGTAAGAAATTTTCTCTCTTTTTTATTTTATTTATTCGTTTAATATATGTATGTTGTTTTGCTTAGATTATATATTTATATATAGAGAGAGAATTGAAAAAAAAATAAATAAAAAATAAAAGAAAATCACCTTAGGTTCGGGTTTGATTTCCAGTATACTTAGATTCTTTCTGATTTGGTATTGTTTGCTTGGATTTGCTGATTTTTCTTATTCGAATGTCCTTTTTTTTAAAAAAAACCCCTTTTTACAAAATTTTTAACAAGGCTTTATATAGCCGTTTACAAAAGGTTTCTGTTCACTAATTGTCATTTCTTTTTACTTCTTGCAGGTGTAACTTGGGGCGGTGGATGTGACAAGGGCGGTGGAGCAGACGTCGGTGGTGGATGGGACAGGGGTCAAAGGCGGCTAGGGTTTTTTTAGGTTTCTTTTTTTTTATTTTTGTTTTGTGTTTGGGTTGGGATTTGTTTGGGCTTGGGTTGTTGGGGCTAAACGGGCTTGTTTGGGTTTTGGAGGGTTATTTGGGCTCAATTGGGTTTTGGGGGGGTTAGTTGGGCTAGGTTAAAATTTGGGCCTGTACAAATATTTGAAGCAATGTATGAGGATAGTGGAGATCTTCCTGCATGCAATGAATAAAACCTTCTTTCACATTTTCTAGATATAAATATTGTATCAAACATATATAGATTATAATTACCTTTGCACATAAATGCCTCCTTTTGCTCCAATAGATTTCATCATATGGTTCAGTGTGGAGTTCTTGTCTTAACTGTAAAATCAGAGGTGTGATTGGACCCACGAATTTTCTTCCGTACTAATATGACATTGGCAGGTAAGTTAATCAGCAATAACAAAGCATCTTTGCTGCATTGCAATATCTTCATCACTAATATATATACGTACACACACACACATACACGTGTATATATATATAAACAAATCACTTATATGGTTTGTTGCAAACTTGGATTAATGGGAAAATAAGAAGGAAACAGCCAAAACTCTGAAGGCATTGGGTGGCAGCCTGACCATTCATAAACACCCAATATCTACGTACAACAAAATTAATATATATATAAAATGTTGGGTTATATTAAGTTGTAATTGTATTTGTACAAGCCCAATTTTGGGCCCACTAAACAACCCACTAAACCTAACAGAATCCCAAACCCAACACAAATAACCTACCCAAAACCCACTAAACCCACATGGCCCAAACACAAAACAGAAAAAGAAAAATGAAAGAAAACCTAAAACCCTAGCCGCTTCCTTCCTCGACCCTGTCCCATCCACCGCGCTGCAAAGACCGCCCCACCGCGTCGTCAAGTTGCGCTCTCGCAAGCATTAAACGGGAATCGACATAAAGCAAAACAAAGAAATGTAATGGCTATTTAAAAGCCAAATCCAAAAACCATGTACTCATTCGGGCATTTTCAGTAAAAATAAAGAGCAAGATTAGATCGTAAAATGTAAAGCAAACAAAGAAAACCCTAGCAATATCAAACAACAAAATCAGTTCAAACAGAGAATAGACATCTAATAACCGAAGGTGATTCATCTTAATCGTCTTGCTTTTTCTTTCTTTTTCACTTATTCTTCTCACATATATATATACGCTTTAAAAAAAAAAATTCTTACCTTTTTCAATCTCCGGCCACCGTGCACGGTGGCCAGCACGGCGGACGGCATGGCGGCGCTCGGCCTGCACCTCGTCGGCTTCTGGGCCGACAGACCGAGAGAGGGAGAGAAGATTCGGGGCTTTTTTGAAGGAGAGGAGAGGAGAAATGAAAAAAATAAAAAAAATAAATGTCTTATATAGGCCGGCAAAACGCACCGTTTTGCCCGGCCATTTTAAAACCCAGAAACGGCGCCGTTTAGGCGCGACCCGAAGACCCGACCCGTCTTACCCTGGGATCCGCGTGTTTTTGCTCTTAGGGGCTAATTTCATGCCCGGTCCTTCCGCTTTTTATATTTTTTGCAATCAGGTTTTTGATTTCTCTTAAATTGGCCCTAGAATTTATCGCGTTTGCAATTCGGTCCTCCCTTCTGCGACGTCGTTTTAAGGGCCCGGGAAAATTTCCTTTGGCCTCTCTGATCATGCATACGTTTTTTCAAATTAGTCCCTTTCCTCTTTATTAGTTTTTTAAATCGACCCCAAAACTTAATATTTGTTTCGAATTTAATCCCTTTCTCAGATTTAATACGGTTTCTATATCATTTTTACTCTTTATTATTTTAATATTATTCATTATTCTATCTTACTATTCTTGTATTATTATTTTTAAATTTAGACATTTTTAATTAATACTACATATATATATTTTATATATATTCTTATAGTTGTTTTATATATATTATTATTGTTATTCCTAATAAATATTTTATGTATACATATTTAAATACTCTATTATATACATTTTGTTATATCTATTTTTACCTCTATATTTATTATTAATATTAATATATGTTTTATTATATATCTTTAACATATATATGTATACATTTATGTATTATTGTTATTATTAGTTTTGATATTATTGTTTTGTTAATACATTTGTGTCATATATACATACTTTTAATATATATTTATATATCATACTTCATATTATGCCCATGTAAATTAATATTATATCTATATCATTTTATTATAGTTTTGTATATTGTAAACATCATATTATGTTTTATCATATGTATGTCATGTATATGTTTTAATATATTATGTGTATATTTTGTTTCAGTATATTATGTATATATTATGTATATGCTTTTAAATATTATTATACATCTATTTTCAAAATATTTATGTAATGTTTTTTTATTATTACCATTATTATTACTAATATGTATATACACTATGTAATTTTCATTATATTACGTATACATTTTTATACTACGCATATGTATCTTTTAATATTGTACTATTATTATTATCATATATATATATATATTTTTTTTTTCTTTCATATATTTCTTATAACGTCTATTATTACGTATATACCTTAACCCATATATGTATATACTTTTATATCATTACTATCGTTATCATTGTCATTTTATTTTTCCATTTTTTGTATCTATTTATTTATTTATTTGCTTGCGTGTTCGATTATTCCATTTTCCCCACGTACCTGTTTACATTTATATGATACTTAGCCTCGTTATTGTTTCATCTCTTATAACTGTTCATGTTATTGTTTTGACATTATCCTCATATTATTATACGTGTTAATACCATAATTTGCTTTCATATTTTACTATAAATCACATCATGTTTTTTTTGATACCTTAAAATAATCTTTTCATAAAAGTGATATTTTGTATTTAGAAATTCGAGAAAATCGTGCCCTAACTTACTGGGTTTCGATTTTTCTCTTTTAACCTAAATCACGAAATATTCTTTTAAATCACAATACGAATTTTAAAAAATGCTTATTTTCGGGGATGCAAGTTGTGGTGCCCCAACTTACCGGGTATGACATTTTGTTACTTCGAAATAAGATTTTTCGCGAATAAAGGTGATATTTGGTGTTCGAAAATTCGAGGAAACGTACCCTAACTCACTGGGTTTCGATTTTCCTCGTTCACCCTAACTAACCGAATATCCTTTAAAGCACGTTAATTTTAAATAAAAGGCAAGCTCGTTCTCGAAAATTCAAGATGTCATGTCCTAACTCACTAGATGTGACATTTTATATTTTGAGACGAGAAGGTCTTTAACACTAGATCATTTTCATAAAGAAGGATCGTATTTCAAAAGTCTTCAAAGTTTTCAATCTTCGATCTTAAGACATTAATTAATCAACTAGGTACCAATTTTGGGCGTCTCGAGGGTGCTAATCCTTCCTCGTGCGTAACCGACTCCCGAACTCATTTTCTGATTTTCGTAGACCAAAAATTATCATTTTAGTAAATCTTAACTTTTATTAAAATGGTTAATTTAAAGGTGACCTGATCACACCTCATCAAAAAAGATTGGTGGCGACTCCCAGTTTTTCGTTTTCATTTTCAAAATCCAAGTCGATTCCCGTTTTTTCCAAAAAATGGTTACGACAGCTTGGCGACTCCGCTGGGGACAAATAAGAGAGTCAAGCCACAAGTTGATTAACTCTTGTCTTTTTATCGAAAATTAAAAATTTGGTTTTGAAATACGATCCTTTCATTGCATTTCATCAGCTATTTTTTATGGTATATGATACAATAACTGCTGCATTGGTTCGAGTCTTTAAATAGTTTTGCATATTGCATTGCATGACCGCTGTGGTCACACCCCTTTAAGTGGGAGTGAGAAACTACTCCTTCGTGAGGTTTTCAAATCCGTACAGGATAGTGGATCGCTTTCGGGATACATCCGTACCTATGTCTTCGTGAGATTTTCATCTCCGTGCAGCCATAGGGAAATGTATTCCCCTGAACTGAACTCGGTCTGCATGAGCCTATAATGGGTGAAGATCGAGGAATCTACTAGTTCAGGTACCGTTACTCTAGAACCGAACCCCATGTAGCAAGCCTTAAGAACCCACCCTAGGTGGAGCCACTCTGAAACCCTAGTGGTTACCTGAGCAAGTGCCATATTTGTTATTATTTGTTTGCTTTAAACTGCGTATGAAATACTGACTTGTTTTGTTTTACTTTGATTGTATCTGCATGACATTTTCATTACAAAAGGTGTTGATTCACATTCGGTTCCTAAGTAGATAGCTTATCATGGAAAAGGGGTTTTTTTGATAAAGCAGAGGACAACGCGACTGTTTGGATATGGGCTGAGACAACACAACAAGAGAAAGGTGACAGTCTTACTGAGGGGTACGTATCAGAGTTGTGGGATTTTACTCGGATCAGCGTAACTCAGAATAATCTCCAAGAGATAAAAGAAATTTGGGGTCAGTGGGATGACGAGGTCAAATAGCTATTCTATTGTCATTACGGTGATTTACCTTATCTACTCGATGTCAAGGTAGATGAACACTTGTTTCGAGCCCTCGCCCAATATTGGAATTCTGCTTACAGTTGCTTCACTTTCGGGAAAGTAGATTTGGTACCTACTGTAGAAGAGTACACGGCCTTGCTCCATTGCCCGAAGATTCAGGTTGACAGAATCTATTCTAGACTTGCCAACGTCCTAGCATTTTCAAAAAAGCTGATGAACATCACAGGGATGAGCGAACAGTGGGTTACAACCCGGATCAAACAGAAAGGAGATTGTAAATGCATTCTTTGGAAGACTTGAGAGATCTAATCTTAGCGCACCCCGATGTGAAGAAAAGGGTAGATATCTTCGCCCTGAGCATTTATGGACTGGTTATCTTCCCTAAAGCTTTGGGACATGTAGACGAGGCGGTCTCCGATCTTTTTGACAGGCTTGGTAAAGGGACCACACCGGTACCCGCAATCTTGGCTGAAACTTTCAGATCATTGAATGCTTGTCGAAGAGCGGGTGAAGGGAGATTTATAGGATATGCACAGCTCTTGCTATCTTGGTTCCACAGTCATTTTTGGAAAGTGGAAAAGGTCTCGTATCGTATCTTCTCTGGAAATTACTCTCCACTGAAAGAGTTAGTAGCTACACCGAGGAGAGATGATATCACAGAAGAAAATTGGATGGCGATTCTTCAAAATTTGCAAGAGAAAGACGTTGAATGGAGGGCCCCGTGGATGGTTCCCGATGAAATATTATACCGATACGGAGATTTTGATTGGGTTCCCTTGTTAGGAGTATGGGGAGCCGTCGGGTATGCCCATTTGCTTGCATTAAGACAGTACAGATCTAGACAGTTTACACCACCAACATACGGGTTAGCTCAGTGCGAGTTCGTATTCACGGGGAATAATTACAAAAAGAAAGTTCGCGAGATATCAAATGCCTGGAACCAGACTCGTAGAATGAAAAAGTTTGCTGCCAATCCCATGACTACCCCTGAGTATGATCGGTGGTGGAATCAAAGGATTAACGACAACATCCCTGTGTTAGACCAAGAGAATCCTCGGTCGATGGAAGAACACTTGAAAGTAGTTCCATCTGAGCTGGAAATCATCAGGCAAGATTTCGAAAGAAAGAGTCTGGAACTAGAGAAGAAGATCGAGCAATTGGAGAAAGAAAAAATGCAGCTGGGATTAGATGTTGATGTCCAGAAATTAGAAGCCAAAAGACTCAGAAAAGGAAAAAACAAGGCTGAAGAGCATTTGGACAGTTTGAAAACGGACTATAAGAAACTACGTAGGTAAATGAAATCGCTGGGTTAGGAAAAACATCTGAGCAGTGGCGACAGAAAGTTAAAGAATAGAAAAGCAAAGCCAACCAGTGGGACGAAAAGTTCCGGGATGTTCAAACTCGAAAAGGTGCTCTGAAAAGAAGTTTGGTAGAAAGCCAGAATGAGAAGGAGGGGTTGAAGATTCGGGTATTAGAGTTAGAGAGGTCCTTGTATCAGTATCGTACGCGTAACTCTGTGATCGAGTTGAAAGCCAGTCAGAACAAAATTGAAGAATTAAAAGAGAATATAGAAGAACTCAAAATAGCGCTGCAGAATCGTGAACTTCAGATTGAACTCCTTGAGGTAAATAACGAGCGCTTTAAGATGCAGCTTCATCAATCTCAAGATCAGGTCCGAAACAGAGACTACGTCATGGGTGAAGCTTTGACTCAAGTACGAGAAGTGGCTGATCACTTGCAAACACTAGCAGTACAAGCTGATGTGCTGAGTCTAAAATATAAGTCAGAATCAGACCGAGGCCGAGAGCTAGCTTGGCTTCTTAGGCAGGTCAAGGCCCTAAGTATCAGGGCCAAGCCATATATGTAATCTATTTTATGTAAAGAAACTTGTTTTCTAGAAAAGTTACTCTAATGAAATCGGATTGGAATCAACGCTTTTTGTATTCATCATATTCATTGCATTCATGCATCAATATTGCATCATATGCACTAAAACTCACAAAAAACCCTAAAAATCATGGCGGTTACCCTGGAACATCGTTATGGTACAAGAGGAAAAACAAGAGCAATGGACCAAAGATTAGAGAGATTGGAACAAATGCAAAAAGAGATGCAGGACCAACTACAAACACGTATGCAAGAACAGCTTGCCAAAATCCAGCAAGATATGAGGGACCAGATGCTGGAATCCCAGAAAAGTATGATGGATCAATTAATGCGTCTATTGGATGACGGATTAGAAAAAGGGAAAAGCCCTTTGGTCAATGCGGGAGATGATATTGAAGATCCTACTTACCCTCCGGGTTTTGCCCCGGCGGACGTTCAGACACAACCTGATGTGTACCCAAGAAGGCCATCGGTCACAATTAGGCCCCAACCATTTCAGGCCGGTATCTCAGTACCGATGAATTATCAGGCTGGTTCGGGCTCCAATCTAGGGGACAACCTGACCAACCCTGTGGTCCTCAATCTCGATGAAGTAAAAGAAATAGAAAAAACGAGGGTGGAACTCCTGAAAGAGCTTGAAGAAAGATGTAGATGGTTAGAAGAAAAATTTAAAGAAATGGAAAACACCGACTATCGGGTGGAATCGATGCTAAGGAATTAAGTTTGGTTCTGGACCTGGTACTCCCTCCCAAGTTCAAAACTCCAGAATTTGAGAAGTACAACGGGACTAGCTGTCCCGAAGCTCACATCACTATGTTCTGCAGACGAATGGCAGGCCATGTTAATAATGACCAACTATTAATTCACTGCTTCTAGGAAAGTCTAGTTGGGGCCGCTTCTAGATGGTACAACTAACTAACTCGCGCTCAGATCGGTTCATGGAAAGATTTAGCACAAGCTTTCATGAAGCAGTATGGTCATGTGGCGTATATAGCCCCGATGTAATCACTTTTTACGAACATGGAGAAAAAGCATAATGAAAGTTTTAGACTGTATGCCCAGCGATGGAGAGAGGTGGCCACCCAAGTCCAACCCCCCTGTTGGAAAAGGAAACCACTATGCTCTTCATCAACACCCAGAAGGCGCCTCTTATTAACCACATTCTGGGTAGCGCAACCAAAAGCTTTTCAGACATAGTAATGTCTGGAAAAATGATAGAAAATGCGATAAGATGTGGGAAAATAGAGGCGGGAGAAAGCACCAAAAGGTCAGCACCGAGAAAGAAAGAGCACGAGGTGAATAATGTGAGCTCATATTTGAAATCGATCATCGTAAGCCAATCGAGGTTGACAACCCCTAGTCAGCAAGGCCCACCCAGACAAGAGCCTAATACGAGGCAAAATAGGGAGAAACTCCAATTTACGCCCATTCCAATGACATACAAGGTGTTATACCAAAGTTTATTCGACGCACATGTCGTGTCTCCCTTCTATCTAAAACCAATGCAACCTCCATACCCCAAATGGTACGATGCAAATGCCCAATGCGAATACCATGCGAGAGCCACAGGACACTCGATAGAAAATTGCACCACTTTCAAGAAATTGGTTGAAAGACTCATCAACATGGGCATCGTGAAATTTGATGATACATTTAGTGCAGAGAATACATTACCCAACCATGGGGACAAAGGGGTAAATGTGATAATTGAGGGTTCCGGGAAAGAAATTAAGATGAATATTGCAGAAGTGAAAACCGTGTTGAAAGAAGTATGGAAGAAAATGGTAGAAAGAGGGTTGATAGCACAGAATTCAAGGGTTAGACCTCGAGAAGCAAAGAATTATTGCGAATTCCATGATCTAGAGGATCACGAGCTTCAGAAATGCAGCGAATTCAGGGCTTTGTTACAAGGATTGATAGATACTAAGGAGCTGGAATTCTTCAAATATGTCGGGAGTCTAGAAGAAACAGATGTGTGTGCCTCCGAAGAAAGTTTGACAAAGGATGTTTATAAAGTCAACCACCCAGTGGTTATCATATCACGTCCGAGAATGAATGAAACCGGGGCACAAATTGCGCCCAAGGTTATAATCCAGAAGCCCGTTGCTTTCCCTTACAAAGATAGCAAAAGGGTACCATGGAACTATAATTGCAATGTGACAATCCCAGGAGAGGAAATCCCAATTAATGCATCTGAGGAAAGTCAAGACGAGGGTTTTTATACACGTAGCGGAAGGCGTTATACCCCAAATACAAAAGTCGAGCAGGTTAAAGGAAAATCAGTGGCAATTGAGCAAAATAAAGAGAGGTTGGCGGGACCTGAACAAATCATTAATGAATCAAGATCAAAAAGAAGCAAAGGAATTCTTAAAATTTCTAAAGCCACAAATGAATACAAATATCGTGGAACAAACAATTGCACAAACAACCAGCTCGCATATCGGTATTGGCCTTACTCTTAAGCTCAGAAACCCATCGCAGCGCATTGATGAAGGTCTGCTGAATGAAACTTATGTTGCTAACGATATATATCGTAAACAAGTTTGGACCGCTTAGTCAACAATATAAGTGCCGACAACTTCATATTCTTCAATGACGATGAAGTACCGCCAGGAGGCCGAGGATCGACTAAAGCTTTGCATATCACGACTCGCTGTAAAGGGTATACATTACCAAAACGTAGATAGTTCCCATATGAAGACATGCCAAAACGTAGTGAGAGCATTTGATGGTACGGAAAGGAAGGTAATGGGGAGAATTGAAATACCCCTCTTAATCGGGCCGAGCACGTACGAGGTAGATTTCCTAGTCATGGACATTAAGCCTTCGTATAATTGCCTATTGGGGAGGCCATGGATTCACTCAGTGGGGGCAGTGCCGTCATCGTTGCATCAAAAGCTCAAATTTATAACGGAAGGTCGATTGGTGACCATAAATGCGGAAGAAGATATCATTGCATCCGTTACCAGCGACACGCCATATGTGGGGACAGATGATAAAGCAGTTGAATGTTCTTTTCGGTCTTTAGAATTCGTGAACGTGACATTCATTACCGAAGGAAATGAGATTTCGAGGCCCAAGTTATCTGAGACTACAAGAATGGGGCTACGGTTAACTGTTGGAAAAGGGGCCCTGCCCGGAAGAGGACTCGGGAGATACCTCCAGGGAATGACCAATGCACCAATGATAAAAGACAAACAAGATCGTTTTGGGTTAGGATTCAGGCCAGACATGAAACAAAGAAAAAAGAAGCTAAAGAAGAGGCAAGAGAGAAGGAGAGCGCGATTGAGCGGGGGAGAAATCAAATGGGAACCCATGATCTTCCCCCATATTTCAAAGACTTTTGTGTCTGGAGGAGTCATTCACTCTGAGAGGGGCACGTCGAGAAAGGAAATCGTGATTGGGCATCAATGCCACATACGAAGAAGGAACTGGAATAGAGAATTTGTCGGGCATTCGCCCTCATGAGCCTGGAAGTGTTCTGAATAATTGGACTGCGGAAGAGATTCCTGTAGTCTTTAGAACTAACACAGAGTAATATTCAAAACACACTTATTACTCTAGGCCTAGGAGTAATAAGAGTCCCTTTTTGTGAAAATAGGCCTATGTTCAAAATTGTTATTTCAATGAAATGCATCCTTTTGTCTTATTCCCAAATATTCTTTTATTCTTTCATTCATGATCATACCATACATATCATTGTTCTTAGATTCCTTTGTTCTCTGTATCCTCCTTCGCACCTCCAACAGGTCTCCAGATATTAATGATGTGAGCGACATTGCTACTAACTCAGAATCTCCTTTTGAGCGGGATATGTGTCTAGAAGGATCTCAGGACTTTGAAGATGACAGGGACTGTGGCTTATTTCCGGATTTGTTAAGGATGGTAGAACAAGAGGAGAAACAGATTCTACCCCACAAAGAGACAGTAGAAGTCGTGAACTTGGGAGACGAACTAGAAAAGAATGAAGTAAAGATCAGAGCCTGCATTACCACAGAGACAAAACGGGACCTTATTGAGTTACTCCAAGAGTTCAAGGATGTCTTCGCATGGTTGTATCAAGACATGCCTGGGCTAAATACTGACATCGTGGTACACAAGCTCCCCATCAAAGAAGAATACAAGCCAGTTCAACAAAAGCTTCGAAGAATGCGGCCCGATGTTTTGTTGAAAATAAAAGAGGAGGTCAAGAAGCAATTTGATGCTGGTTTCTTACAAGTAGTTAAGTACTCAGAATGAGTTGCCAATATTGTTCCTGTCCCTAAGAAAGATGGAAAAGTACGGATGTGTGTAGACTACAGGGATCTGAACAAAGCCAGCCCGAAGGATAATTTCCCGTTACCCCATATCGACACCTTAGTGGATAATACGGCAGGTTACTCACTTTTCTCCTTCATGGATGGTTTCTCAGGGTACAATCAGATAAAGATGCATCCTGAGGACATGAATAAAACCACATTTGTAACCATGTGGGGAACGTTTTGCTATAAGGTGATGCCGTTCGGACTGAAAAATGCGGGAGCAACGTATCAGAGGGCCATGGTAACCTTGTTCCATGATATGATGCACAAAGAAATTGAAGTCTATGTTGATGACATGATCGCCAAATCTCGGACAGAAGAGGAGCATGTGCAAGTCTTGAAGAAATTATTTTTGAGGTTGAGGAAATTCCAGCTGAAACTCAATCCAGCAAAGTGTACCTTCGGGGCCAGGTCAGGAAAACTGCTAGGATTCGTAGTCAGTGAAAAAGGGATTGAGATTGACCCAGATAAGGTCAAAGCCATACAAGAGTTACCTCCAGCACGTACTCAAAAGGAAGTTCAGGGATTCCTAGGAAGATTAAATTACATCGCCCGGTTTATTTCACAACTAACCGAGAAATGTGACCCCATATTTCGTCTCCTTAAGAAACACAACCCTAGTGTTTGGGACGAGGATTGCCAGAAGACTTTCGACAAGGTCAAGCAATATTTGTCTAATGCTCGAGTGTTGACACCACCTAATCCAGACAAGCCATTAATATTGTATTTAACGGTGTTTGAAAATTCTATGGGATGTGTGCTTAGCCAACACGATAAGTCGGGAAGGAAAGAAAGAGCGATATACTACCTGAGTAAGAAGTTCACTGAGTGTGAAACAAGATACTCGCCAATTGAAAAGTTATGTTGTGCCCTAGTCTGGACAACCCAAAGGTTGAGACAATACATGTTGTATCACACAACTTGGCTAATCTCTAAAATGGACCCTCTGAAGTACTTGATGGAGTCGACTGCTTTGAATGGGAGAATGGCCCGATGGCAAATCCTACTTTCTGAATTCGATATAGTCTATGTTAACCAGAAGGCTGTGAAAGAAAGTGCGATAGCAGATTTTCTAGCCAGTAGAGCCCTAGAGGACTACGAGCCCTTGAACTTTGACTTCCCAAATCAAGATCTAATGTATATAGCAACCACCAAAGAAGACCCTCAAGAAGGTCATCCTTGGAAACTAAACTTTGACGGAGCATCAAATGCTGTGGGTAACGGAATTGGGGCAGTCCTGGTATCCCCGAACGGAGATCATTATCCCTTTACTAGTAAGTTGGATTTTGACTGCACGAACAATATGATGGAATACGAAGCATGCATCATGGGAATTCGCGCGGCCATAGAGCGTAAAATCAAGGTGTTAGAGGTATACGGAGATTCTACCCTAGTGATTTATCAACTCAAAGGTGAATGGGAGACGAGAGACCCCAAGTTGATCAATTATCGAAGGTTGATCCTTGAATTAATTAAAGAGTTTGATGACATCGTCTTCTGCTACCTCCCGCGAGAAGAAAATCAGATGGCTGACGCCCTGGCAACTTTAGCTTCTATGATCAAGGTGAATAGGCAAGAGGATGTGAAACCAATCCAAATGAGTATTAACGAGGCTCCGGCTCATTGTTACAACCTCAAAGAAGAAGAAGAAAATGATGACCACCCTTGGTACCACGATATCCTGCGATATGTAAAGAATCGTGAGTACCCCAACTAGGCTACTGAGAATGACAAAAGAACGTTGAGAAGACTGGCCAATGACTACGTCTTGGACGGGGAGATCCTATACAAAAGAAGAAAGGATCGAGTACTGTTAAGATGTGTGGATGCTATTGAGGCTAAGAAAATCTTGGAAGAAGTCCACGAAGGCGTCTGTGGGACACACGCTAATTGCTTTACAATGGCCAGGCAAATTATGAGGTTTGGTTACTATTGGTCCACCATGGAAGGAGACTGTATCAACTACGCCAAAAGATGTCATAAATGCCAAATCTATGGAGACAAGATTAATGTGCCTCCTTCACCCCTGCATGGCATGACTTCACCATGGCCTTTCTTGATGTGGGGCATGGATGTGATTAGACCAATTTCGCCAAAAGCTTCAAATGGGCATCGGTTCATCTTCGTGGTTATTGACTATTTCACCAAATGGGTAGAAATTGCCTCATATGCCAATGTTACTAAATCAGCAGTTAGCAGGTTCCTAAAGAAGGAAATCATTTGTCGGTATGGAATGCCAGGAAGGATCATATCTGACAACGCATTGAATTTGAACAATAGCACAATAGCGGATGTCTGCAACCAATTCAAGATCAGACACCACAACTCGTCACCATATCGTCCGAAAATGAACGGTGCGGTTGAGGCAGCTAAGAAAAACATTAAGAAGATTGTGGGGAAAATGACTGAAACCTATAGAGACTGGCATGAAAAGCTACCATTCGCCCTCTATGCTTATCGAACGTCTGTCAAGACTTCCACCGGGGCAACGTCTTTCTCATTGGTCTATGGAATGGAGGCGGTTTTACCTATCGAGGTCGAGATTCCTTCCCTCAGAGTTTTGTCAGAGATAAAGTTGGATGAAGCAGAATGGATCCAGTCCCGATACGATCAGTTGAATTTGATTGAAGAAAAGAGGCTAAGGGCTATTCGTCATGGTCAGATGTACCAAACGCGAATGATGCGAGCTTACAACAAAAAGGTTCGCCCTAGAGAATTCTACGAGGGAGACCTAGTATTGAAAAAGATCCTGCCCATACAAAAGGATTTCAGAGGAAAATGGATGCCGAATTGGGAATGACCTTATGTGGTAAAAAAGGCCTTTTCTGGAGGAGCATTGATATTGGCTGAAATGGATGGCAAGACTTTACCCAATCCTGTGAATTTAGATTCGGTTAAGAGATACTTCGCCTAAATAAAAAAAATAAAAAAAAGAGGAAAAATGGAGAAGCCAAGGTGAAAACCCGCAAAGGGCATCTTGAGACCAAAAGGGATTTGAGTTGAAAACCCGAAAAGGGCGGCTCAAATTCGGACAAAGTGGGGCATACAGCAGTCTTGCTATGCCTGAATTAACAATGAAGGAGTATGCTACATCTCGGGGCATCTACAAGGGTACTCTAGATCCCCTAAACACACATCGAGCAAAAAGGGAGTCCTCAAGAAGTTCGTACATAGAAGCTCATGCTGCGATATCTGGGGCACCTATTTTCTTTCTATCCATTTTGTATTCCAGCAACATTTGTTGTCTGTGATTGATCCATTCCCAAGTTCTATTTCTGACAAACTTCATCCCTGTCATTGTTGTGATCTTTTTCAAGTATCTTGTATTGAAATGATGATTAATGGACTAAAGTCATTTTTGCAAAAAGAGTTCTGCATATTACTCTGAAAGTCTCTAAATAGTACAGGAACCTGAAACAGGGATATTATTTAGAACTAACCAAACTTAAAGATTGGAAGCATTTGAGAAGAAAGAGTTTAAATTGGGACTACCTCTTCGGATTTTCAGTTCAAAGATCTAAGCTGAACAAGAAGACAGGGTACTGTTTCAGTGAAAGAATCTTGATGAACAAAGAGCAATGACAACCTAAATATTAAAAGGGATTCACGCTTACAACATGTTGCACCCATACATTCATAGATCATTCATAATGCATCCAATTAGGAGCATTTGATTCATTTTGATCATAGCATCCTAATTCTTTGACATAAGCATAAATACATGGAACTAATTCTACAGGTCATGTCCCTAGAATCAGTGAATTCACAAGCCTTCAACCCTAAGCAGTAGGGTAACATGCTGAATTTATGGACCTTAAACCCCTAAGCAGTAGGGTAACAGGTTGAATTTACAGATCTTAACCCCCTAAGCAGTAGGGAATCAGATCTAAGGCGATGGGTCTTAAACCCCTAAGCAGTAGGGTAACAAACTAAAATTCCAAATCTTATCTCCCTAAGCATTAATGGAGATGGTCAAAGATGAAGAACCTTAAACCCCTAAGCAGTAGGGTAACAGGTTGAATTTACAGATCTTAACCCCCTAAGCAGTAGGGAATCAGATCAAAGGCGAAGAACCTTAAACCCCTAAGCAGTAGGGTAACAGGTTAAATTTATAGATCTTAACCCCCTAAGTAGTAGGGAAGTAGATCAAAGACGGTGAGCCTTAAACCCCTAAGCCGTAGGGTAACGGGCTGGAAATTACAAATTTCTTCTCTCTGAAATGGCGTTGGAGCAGCTCGAAGCCACAACAGATCTCCTTGAAATTTCAGCAGAGTAAATTGAAGCCATTAGTCTTATCTCCTTAAAGTTGTAGCGGGACAGACTGAAGATAGCAAATCTTACTTCCCCGAAGATGCAGTGGAACAGATTGAAGCCATAAATAAACAGATCTTACCTATCTGAAGTTGCAGTAGAGCAGTGAAATGGAGTGAAGCAACAAGATGCAGTGGATCAGATGAAGCTACCTGAAGAAAAGGAGCGCTAAACAAGACCAGACACGGTGAGACCGGGCAAAATTGGTCTTTCTTAAGTCTTTGCTCTGTTCTCGTTACACGACAACAAGCAAAGAGGGGCAGCTGTACAAGCCCAATTTTGGGCCCACTAAACAACCCACTAAACCTAACAGAATCCCAAACCCAACACAAATAACCTACCCAAAACCCACTAAACCCACATGGCCCAAACACAAAACAGAAAAAGAAAAATGAAAGAAAACCTAAAAACCTAGCCGTTCAGCCTCTGACCCCTGTCCCATCCACCGACGCCTGCAGCACCGCCCCACCGTCGTCCAAGTTGCGCTCCTGCAAGCATTAAACGAGAATTGACATAAAGCAAAACAAAGAAATGAAATGGCTATTTAAAAGCCAAATCCAAAAACCATGTACTCATTCGGGCATTTTCAATAAAAATAAAGAGCAATATTAGATCGTAAAACAGAAGCAAAAAACAAAGAAACCCTAGCAATATCAAACAACAAAATCAGTTCAAACAGAGAATAGACATCTAATAACGGAAGGTGATTCATCTTAATCTTCTTGCTTTTTCTTTCTTTTTCACTTATTTTACTCACATATATATATATATATATACACTTTAAAAACAAAAAAAAAAATTCTTACCTTTTTTGATCTCCGGCCACCGTGCACGGTGGCCGGCATGGCGACGCTCGGCCTGCACCTCGCCGGCTTTTGGGCCGACAGACCGAGAGAAGGAGAGAAGATTCGGGGCTTTTTTGAAGGAGAGGAGAGGAGAAATGAAAAAAATAAAAAAAATAAATGTCTTATATAGGCCGGCAAAACGCACCATTTTGCCCGGCCATTTTAAAACCCAGAAATGGCGCCGTTTAGGCGCGACCCGAAGACCCGACCCGTCTTACCTTGGGATCCGCGTGTTTTTGCTCTTAGGGGCTAATTTCATGCCCGGTCCTTCCGCTTTTTATATGTTTTGCAATCAGGTTTTTGATTTCTCTTAAATTGGCCTTGGAATTTATCGCGTTTGCGATTCGGTCCTCCCTTCTGTGACGTCGTTTTAAGGGCCAGGGAAAATTTTCCTTTTGGCCCTCTGCAGTCGCGCGCGTTTTCAAATTAGTCCCTTTCCTCTTTATTAGTTTTTTAAATCGGCCCCAAAACTTAATATTTGTTTCGAATTTAATCCCTTTCTTAGATTTAATACGGTTTCTATATCATTTTTACTCTTTATTATTTTAATATTATTCATTATTTTATCTTACTATTCTTGTATTATTATTTTTAACATATTTTATTATTATTTAGACATTTTTAATTAATACTACATATATATATATTATATATATTCTTATAGTTGTTTTATATATATTATTATTGTTATTCCTAATAAATGTTTTATGTATACATATTTAAATACTCTATTATATACATTTTGTTATATCTATTTTTACCTCTATATTTATTATTAATATTAATATATGTTTTATTATATATCTTTAACATATATATGTATATATTTATGTATTATTGTTATTATTAGTTTTGATATTATTGTTTTGTTAATACATTTGTGTCATATATACATACTTTTAATATATATTTATATATCATACTTCATATTATGCCCATGTAAATTAATATTATATCTGTATATCATTTTATTATAGTTTTGTATATTGTAAACATCATATTATGTTTTATCATATGTATGTCATTTATATGTTTTAATATATTATATGTATATTTTGTTTCGTATATTATGTATATATTATGTATATGCTTTTAAATATTATTATACATCTATTTTCAAAATATTTATGTAATGTTTTTTATTATTACCATTATTATTACTAATATGTATATACACTATGTAATTTTCATTATATTACGTATACATTTTTATACTACGCATATGTATCTTTTAATATTGTACTATTATTATTATCATATATATATTTTTTTTTTCTTTCATATATTTCTTATAACGTCTATTATTACGTATATACCTTAACCCATATATGTATATACTTTTATATCATTACTATCGTTATCATTGTCATTTTATTTTTCCATTTTTTGTATCTATTTATTTATTTATTTGCTTGCGTGTTCGATTATTCCATTTTCCCCACGTACGTGTTTACATTTATATGATACTTAGCCTCGTTATTGTTTCATCTCTTATAACTGTTCATGTTATTGTTTTGACATTATCCTCATATTATTATACGTGTTAATACTATAATTTGCTTTCATATTTTACTATAAATCACATCATTTTTTTTTTATACCTTAAAATAATCTTTTCATAAAAGTGATATTTTGTATTTGGAAATTCGAGAAAATCGTGCCCTAACTTACTGGGTTTCGATTTTTCTCTTTTAACCTAAATCACGAAATATTCTTTTAAATCACAATACGAATTTTAAAAAATGCTTATTTTCGGGGATGCAAGATGTGGTGCCCCAACTTACCGGGTATGACATTTTGTTACTTCGAAATAAGATTTTTCACGAATAAAGGCGATATTTGGTGCTCGAAAATTCGAGGAAACGTACCCTAACTCACTGGGTTTCGATTTTCCTCGTTCACCCTAACTAACCGAATATCCTTTAAAGCACGTTAATTTTAAATAAAAGGCAAGCTTGTTCTCGAAAATTCAAGATGTCGTGTCCTAACTCACTGGATGTGACATTTTATATTTTGAGACGAGAAGGTCTTTAACACTAAAGCATTTTCATAAAAAAGGATCGTATTTCAAAAGTCTTCAAAGTTTTCAATCTTCGATCTTAAGACATTAATTAATCAACTAGGTACCAATTTTGGGCGTCTCGAGGGTGCTAATCCTTCCTCGTGCGTAACCGACTCCCGAACTCATTTTCTGATTTTCGTAGACCAAAAATTATCATTTTAGTAAATCTTAACTTTTATTAAAATAGTTAATTTAAAGGTGACCCGATCACACCTCATCAAAAAAGATTGGTGGCGACTCCCAGTTTTTCGTTTTCATTTTCAAAATCCAAGTCGATTCCCGTTTTTTCCAAAAAATGGTTACGACAGTATTTAGTTCAAAGTAAGAGTGATCTAATATGGTTAAAGTAAACTATGCTTATATTTGTAGACAGTGATGTAATTAATTTAGGATTGATCATGGGCTAGTTAGAAATTAAGGTTAATGTGTAAAAGTTATATATTAAAGTTATTGTCTCAAATTAAACATACATGATTTTTCTAAAATCCTATCATCAAAAAAAGAAAAAAATGGTAATCTTCTCTAAAATATTTATTTCTTTTTCATTTTTGGAAACCTTGAAATTTTTAACATATAAATGGATTTAGGTATGTTTCCGCATCTAATTTTTGTTCTTAACAATCTGATATGATAGATATTAGTTTATTAAGTTTTATATCATTCTTTCATTTGTGAATATTAAGTTTTCTAGCAAATAAAAGAAAGACGACATACTGAAAGCCAAGTCTTGCCCCAAGAGGAAATGATAGTGACACCCCCATGATCGAGAATCCACTTTCAAGCTCTCTCGCAAGCATTGTTAAAGCCACCGTCATGTATTTATAGTGCAACCATTTATGGAAACGTTTGACTGTGCCAAAGCATAAAACTCACGATGTTGGAATGGAAATTATCTTAAGTCTAAGAATCATACATACAATTGCCACTATGAGAAATGTTGTGACTATTACATAATATTTCAAGAAACATTCTCATGATGGGTCAATCCAGTATATTGTTCTCTAGCATATACTTATGTGTTGATTTGATATCACATATCTATAACAACACTTGTTATCAATCAAGCACATATTAGTCTCAAAGTATTATTATTGTTCAAACCCACAATAATACTTGACTAAGGACATTTAAGAATGGTCATATCATTATTTGGACATTATCATTATACAATTCATTCAAACACAAATATATACTGAAAACAATAATGACAATGTTTTTATTAATAAATTAAGTAAATGTATGTTAATACAATCATCATATGATTGGTCTTTGGGCATACTCCAACATGTAAGTGAGGTTTGGGTAAGTGGTTGTAACTAGTTGCGACTAGCTATTGAGGTTGTAAATACAACTTTGTGTAAGGGTAATTTGGACTTTCACTAATAAGTGGTTGGATCAATTAAGGAATAAGAGACCATTCACTGAGTGAGGCTTCGCAAACTAGGATTGTTTTAGAACTACTTTAACAAACATTTGTGTACCAAATCTCTCTTATTCTTTTGTTTCTATTTCATTGTGTGATCAATTCTATGACTAAGCACAATATTGAATAGTCAACCTTTTGATAGGTGTTAAAAGTAACATGTTTTAGTCTCATTCTTAATACGTTTTTGGGTGATTATTCGATGTTAACGATGAATTTTATGCTCCTAATCCTTTAAATTCATGTTTTTATACTTAGGAGAATATTTGAGAGCAAAAGAAGAAAAATAAGCGAAAATTGAAAAATTGGATCAAGTTATAGGAGCCACACCGGCTAGATCATTCCACACGACCGTGAGAGCCACACGGGTTGCAACACGACCATGTGACAGGCCATGTCGATTTTGCGAATTGCACTCCAACAACAGAAAAAAACGCGATTTTTGGGTTTTTTTTGGGCATTTTATGACCTATATATGACAAAAATATGAAGATAGGTGAGAGTCATCGTAGAATACTTAAGAAAACAGTTCGAAAAACACCATTGAAGTAGATTCTAAAGCAGACTTCCATCAAGGTTGAAGATTCCCATTTGATTTTTTAGAAGATTATAATGAGTTTCTTTATTTCTTTCGGTTATACTATCTCTAGGTTGTTTTTATTTTCAAGCATGAACTAATTTTCTAAATACCTAGGAGAGATGAATCCTATGATGAATTCTGTCTTTTGATTTTTATTTTACACAATAAAGACTAAGATCTTTCTCAATTATATGTGTTTAATTCTTGGTTTAATATTTATAGACTATTGATCCATGTTTGATGTGCTTAAATTAGAGGAAGAATAAACCCTGTTTAAGAGTAGATGTAGCGTAATTGAGTGGAGTTGCATGCAATCCTAAAAATAGTACATATATTGATCCATAAAAAAATAATCTTTTGTTTACAAAAAAAAATTGCAATTAACACAAGTTCCTCACAATGAATAATATATATGCTCATACACAAACCTTCTTTTAAATAGACGTATATTGATCCATCAAAACTTCAATCAATGAACTGCAATATCCTTGAAGTAAACTTGAGTAAGTCTTCAATATGAAAGCAAATATCAGAGATGTTCTAGGAATAATTTCTTTTTTCCGGAAAAAAGATCTTTTCAATTAAGGAGACAAAACAACAACAAAATAGTAGCAACATAATAGTGAAATGATAATAAAACAATAGAAAAACAACAACAAAACAAGAAATTCTTTTTTTTGTAAATTTGGGTCAGACTCGGGCAAAAAACCTTATCCGAGGCCGAACTTATTTTTTAAATGAGCCTTGGCCTGGCCCATGGATAGATCTAGTTCATCTCGACTCAAACTCGAAGCTTGAATTACTTATTTGAGTTGACTCAAATAACTTGATTTAATTAACTCAAAATTGAGTTTTTTTCTAATTTTTTCTAATCGAATCGAATTTTTCTCACTTATACTTAATATAGTGTAAGATAATATCCAGAATTTTTCAATAAAAAAATGTCAACATATGCACCACAACCCAATTCTAGAGCGAGTTGCAACTAACATTAGATTTCATCTTAGTCTCATTTCTTAATCTGTCATAACTTTTAAGTTGTGGTAATTCTTCTTACATTGCTGTTGTTGACCCTATATTTTGACTAAAGAAATTTAAGATATTTATAAATAGAAATAAGATTATGGTTTTATATTGTGTTACTTTGTCTTTGATTTATTTGGCATTTAATTGAAGGAAAAAGTTGTAAAGAAAAGCTAAATCTACTCGATTCCAGAAACGACAATTAATTAAGTTAAAAGATCATCATATTGGATCAAAAGTTATTCATTGTTGTCCAATGGCAAAGGGTAAAGAAAAAAGTTTATTGTAAATTTTAAGATGCAACTAATATATATATACATGATTTTATTATATATAATCCTCGATTATTCAAAAGCATACATGTTTTGAAGGCCAAACATGATTGCGATACTCAGCTAAAGCCCATAGAGGGAAAATACTCCTATATAATGCAAAGTGTAGCATACAGTTCCTCATGAAAACTGCAGTCAGTCCCTGCCAAATTCCATCATCAAAAAATTAACATATAAATTTTCTTTTTATTTTCCCCTTCTCTTAATGGTATAATATATGATAAAAGTATCATGGAGGTCTTTACATTAAGAGTCAATTTGTATTTTTTTTAAATAAGCAAATTAGTTCATGTACGTTATATTAAAGAGTAAATCGATCATTCTATTAAAAATCCCATCTATTTCTACTTGTTAAAAATTTGTCATTGTACGTTAGCATAAGGTACAAGTGACACATCACGTATAACTGTCTGGTTATTCTATAAGTTACAACAGTTTTTACAACTAGAAATGGATGAAATTTTTAACAGAAATGATCAATTTACTTTTTAATCTATCATATATGAATTAATTTACCTATTTTTTGAGTAAATGAAACAAAATTTAATCACTTCTAATACATAGGCCTCCTTAATACTTTTACCTATAATATATACATGGAAAAAGTTACCTGCTGGGGAAAATCACCGTTTGGCAACTGAGAATTTATTAACAATTTTGCAGCTCGATGCAAAGGTGTAGGATCCCTCTCAGCCTATTCAATAGCATATCATATGTAGATATGTATCGTGATTAAGAAATCAACATAGCAATCATTTTAGAATACAATATATATAGTTTATCTGTTAATTTGGGTACATTAAAATTATAAAATCATTGATAATTGCATGTAAAGCATACCTGGCCGCCAATAATTAAACCCATCAAAGCCTGTGCAGTATTTACCAAATTCGATTCTTTTCCTTCGATGGGTATATATACCTTTTATCAACAAGGAAAATAAAACTATTCATAATTACATATATATTGTTTCCGAAGAGATTCGTGATTCCAAAGGGTAAATTTCAAATTTACACAAATTAATATTTTAGATTTATCCTCTAAAAATAAAATGAAGAAAAGAAAGAAGCTATATTAAATATTAATTACCCTTGTAGGACAAGAAAGATAGCTCTCCCCCCAACCACCATCTTCTCTTTGGGTTTTAAGCAAAAACTCAACTCCTTTCCTAATAGCCAAGCAATTTTTGAAGTTCTTTCCTGCAGCCTTAAGACCTAATAGTGCAAACCATGTCCATAAAAGAAACAAATTCCCCAACTTCCATACCTATACATGTATATAAAATTTTATCAGAAGTGTATGCGTATGAAAATCATATATTTAGAATAAAAAAATGTGTTTAAAAATAACATAAAGAAAATAATAAAATGTATGGCTTTGAACTAATTAATAATAACAAATGAAATATATAAGATATTAAAAAATAAATTAAATTGTGAGTAAAACGAAATTTAAACGCAAAAGTACATCAGGTTAAAAATATTAAATGAATACAATTGTTATCATGGTGTTGTCATCGATCATAAGTTGACGTTGAGTTAATTTGTTGCACCAACTCACTCGATAACATTATTAATAATGAAAATTTTATCAAATGCATATGCGTGTGAAAACTACATACTTAAAATACAAAAGAGTGGTTTTTTTGGTAATTTCCTAACTAGGTTAGGACTCGGTTGATGGGTAACACCAATTCAATAAAGAACTTTATAAATAGTATAGATATACATATATATATATATATATTCACTAAAGTTCCATATAAAAAATAAAATTTGTTTTAATTTAAATGGTAAAATAAAAAGTTTTATATGCATGCTATTTTTGGTTTGAATTTCATTATGTAATTTTTTATTAATTTATAAAAATATAAAAAATCCAAAGTACGGACATAATCATAGAATTTAATTTGCAAATAAAATTATATTTCAATATTTTACCATCTGAGTTGAAACTTGATTGTTAAGTAACATTAATTCGGTAAAGAAATTTATAAATAGTACATGTTGATAAGGGACATTACCAAGAACCATCAGGGTATTGTACGTCTTCAAGGAACTTTGCAGCTTTTCTGATGCAATTTTCAATCTCTAGTTTTCTATGCCCAGGGTATAATTTCTTGAAAATAGCTAGTGCCTGGATTGATGATGAAGTGCACTCTACATGCCTGGATTTTACAATTATTTTTCCTTCTCATTAGTATAAACTTTATAACCAGTTTTCCATAACAGTGTATACTTAATGAAATTAATTAAAATAATAAAAATCATAGGAATCTTACTCATATTCTTTGGTCAGATTCTCAAGAAACTCAACTGGATTCAACCACTAAAAGGATAATTTAAGGTGAAAAAAATGGTTTATTAAATTCATAGGAAATTATAAAATATCCAAGACAAGTACAAATATTGAAATATTACCTCCCACCAGAATGCACCTCCTGCTGGTTCCCAAGCTGTATAACCACCATTTTTACTCTGCAATCATTTCTAAAATAGATTATACTTAAAGCATAGGGATACTAAAGATTAAATTTATGTGTTAATCCCATACAATACAAAAATTGGTTGGCAAATAACAAATTTAAATAAGGACAATTTAAACCATTCTAGATTTAAATTTTACCTTCATATATATTTTTAATATTTTCTATATCTATACTTCTATCTTAATTGAGTTGATCTCACAGGTCAACATGTAACACTCCAAAATTTTTATTTTTGAATTGTTAAAAAATGATAAAAGTGAGTTAATTTGTTTTAGTGGTTAATTTTTGTGGGTGTGGGTAAGAGGTTTTGGGTTCAAATCTTTTCTCTTAATTTTTTTAAAATTTTTGTTCCAACTCCTATATTTGGATATTAAACTTAAAAATTACTTTCGCTTGATAATAAGAATGAATTCGTCAGTTTAATGGTATGGTTTCAACTTACCTAAAGGTCTTGTATTCAAATCCTTATGCGTGAAAAACATGAATATTTTACTAATTCTCCAATCTTTACCGCCCATGTGATAGAGGTTGGATGAAATTTAAATTCTAGATAATTTAATAAGTTGTCATAAAATCAATTTGATTACTATAGTTTTTTAAAAAAATTTAAATTAGAAGATTTTTCTCAAATTTTCACCACTCTCTCACGTTTCTCACTTTCTCTCTCCCTCTTTTCACGTTCAGTTTTTTTTTTCTTTTTTTTTTTTCAATTTTGTGACCGTTTCATCTTTTGGTTTTCCTCCTTTGTGTTTCCCTTCTACTATCTCTTTTCCTTCCTTTTTTGTTTCATCTACTTGCTGCCTTTTTGTGTTGTTGGACGTTTTGATTAAGGTACGTCTGTTTAATACAGTAAGTTCTTCGAAAGTAGCTTCTGTTTACCACTCTATGTGTGATATGAGTTCGAGTCGCGCTAATCGTAATTTGTAATTCACCAAAAAAGATGTTCTTGTTTCTTGTGGAAGTTTGGAAGTGTTTGTGTGTTTGTAATAATCATTTTAATTGTTTTGGAGTACTATTAGGAGAGGCTCGTGAATTGCACTAACAAAAAAGTCAACAAAAATTATACTATTATGAATGTACTTTTGTCTTTCTATATGTTTAATAAAGTCAACAAAAATTACATACGATGAGATTTAAACTAATGCCATTAATATCTATTAATTTTTTTTCTTTCCTACATCAATTAGTGTCTTATTTTAATGTTTTTACTCATTTCAATTTTGTTACACATTATTTCACCCTCATTGTTTATATATATATACTTATAATTAAACTTTTAATTATTTTGTATCATAGGTCAACTAGTCACTAACTTGGTTAAGAAAATTGTGAAAATACTCTTCCATGTATAAATAAATTATATTATTATGAGGGTAAAAATTACATATGATGAAATTTAAACACATGCCAGCAACATTTATAATTTATTTTAAAGATACTCTTATATTTGACACACAAACGCATGTGAAATATTTTTCTAATTGCAATTAATGTTGTTTGTAACTTAGACATTCTATATATTGTACCTGTAAAGATAGAAGAACATTGACAGCATCATAAAATTGCTCGTCTTCCATTTTATTACCAACCATTTCTGGTGCCATCAATACAAAATTTACACAACACTGCAAAGTAAGGAACATATTTTAAGCAATAATTCCTGTTGCGGATCTTTAAAATTTGAAATGTTGTAATCAATCTAGACTTGTGATTAAGTCATTTGTCTAAACATGAAAATTCATTAATATTTGAAAAAAATTAATTGTGATGAAAAAAATGAGTATATTAGGATCCAACATTATAAGTTTGAACTCAATCTAGTTACCACATATGAACCAACTTAAATATAATTAAGTTCATGAACACCTCTTATTTAATTGAATGAAACAAAATTTACCTTCAAACCTTCTGCAGTACAATCAGAAACTTGCCATCCATGATCTCGATCAAAATATGTCCATGATCCTTTAGAAATGTGTCTAAACATTCTTTTAAAATCTCCCGAAGGATTAACCCTAACCTTAAATTTTCAACCAATATTTGAACAATCAATTTCGAGCAAATTGGTGAAATTAATCACAACTTTGTGTTGTGTAGTTAAGAGAGTTATTAATTTAAGGTTCATAGAACCTGTGAGTTCTTTAAGAAATTATGCCTCTTCATCAGTGTTAGTCCAATTTCATCATATAAATTAGTAGCAAGTAAAGCTTGGAGAAGGAGACTAGCATCCCAACTTTGACTTCCAATTCCCTTCATGGTGAAATATTGAAAAAAGGAGAGCATAAACTAATTAGCTAAAATAGTAATGAACAATCAAAGTCAATAATTTAATGAATGTTTAACTAATTCAACAGTTTTAGTGTTTTACAATTAACAAACCTGCAGCTTCATTCCATCTTCTCCAAGCCACACATAGTCATCAATCCTAGCAAGATGCTTCTTAAAATAAATTCCATTTTGATCTTCAACCCAACAAGCAAGCATAAATAGAGGCTGCTCGATGTATTATGTAACAAACATTATATGTTGACAAATATTATTCAAAATTATTTATACTTCAATTGTATTACCTTTTCCACACATCTAATGGTAATATAGCGACTGTTTTCATCTTCATAGTGAATGAGATCCATTGCTACTTTAAGAGCCTTTTTTCTCAATTTATTAAAGGGCCAACGATTAAGGAGAGGCTCTGAAAATAAGTAGAGACTATCCCAAAGCAATATTTGAAGCAATGTATGAGGATAGTGGAGATCTTCCTGCATGCAGTGAATAAAACATTTTTCTTTCACATTTTCTAGATATAAATAGTGTATCAAACATATATAGATTATAATTACCTTTGCACATAAATGCCTCTTTTTGCTCCAGTCGATTTCATCATATGGTTCAGTGTGGAGTTCTTGTCTTAACTGTAAAATCAGAGGTGTGATTGGACCCACGAATTTTCTTCCGTACAAATATGACATTGGCAGGTAAGTTAATCGGCAATAACAAAGCATCTTTGCTGCATTGCAATATCTTCATCACTAATATATATACGTACACACACGTGTATATATATATAAACAAATCACTTATATGGTTTATTGCAAACCTGGATTAATGGGAAAATAAGAAGGAAATAGCCAAAACTCTGGAGGCATTGGGTGGCAGCCTGACCATTCATAAACACCCAATATCTACGTACAACAAAATTAATATATATAAAATTTGTTGGTTTATATTAAGTTGTAATTGTATTTAATTCAAATTTAAAATAATTTAATATGGTTAAAGTAAACTATGCTTATATTTGTAGATAGTGATGCTAATTAGAAATTAAGGTTAACCTGTAAAAGTTATATATTAAAATTATAGTCTCAAATTAAACATACATTATTTTTCTAATATCCTATCGTCAGAAAATAAAAAAGAGTCCTCTTTTCTAAAATATTTGTATGTTTGTCAATTTAGAAAGTTTGAAGATTTTAACATATGAGTGGAATTAAGTATTTTTCCGTATCTAATTTTTATTCTTAACAATCTGATAGGCTTTAGTTTATTAAGTTTTATATATTCATTCATTTGTAAAGATTAAGTTTTCTTGTAAATAAAAAAAAGACGACATACTGAAAGCCAAGTCTTGCCCCAAGAGGAAATGGTAGTGACACCCCCACGATTGAGAATCCACTTTCGAGCTCTCTCGCAAGCATTGTTAAGGCCACCATCAGTTCCTACTCCCAATAAACGCATACAAATGTAATTGAGAGTAGTGCAAAACATTGTACTGTGACCTCCTATGGATAATCCCCATCCTCCATCCTCGTTCTGCCATGCCAAAACCAACTTTCTTTATTAAATATTATCAATCCACCGTTTAATACATATATAGCTAAACTTATATACATACATATATAAATTTATTACCTGATGGCAGTAAATATAACGGAGAATTTCTTTGCGATGCTCGCTAGAGAATATAGTATTGAGATCTCCTGTGATATATAGACACATGACCAAAGGAGGAGTATAATACAAGGGGCCAGAACTCTCAGCTGGCCAATGGCCATCTTTTGATTGTAGAGCTGAAAACAAGTGGACACTTCTCTTCACTGCCGCAGTTGTAACTTCATATGTCACTTCTTCACCATCCTCTATCTTTGGTTGGGGAATGGTTTGTTTCATCTTCTTCTCTCTTAGAAACTGCATTCATCAAACATATAAATAATGATAAATAAGCCTATTTAATTCTATATATAGTAAAATGTTACATTAAGGCAATTGATGTACCTGCATTTGCCAGAGGAGATCAGAACTGGGCTGAACATTGTACCGATTGTTGTAGAAGTTAAGACGAGCTTCTTCAACCTCAGCTCGTTCTTCAGCTGTGCCTGCATTTGGATCGAACTCCCACGTTTGTCTTCCCAGAAAATTGTTGGTACTGTAAAGGTAGGGATCATTGCCACCTTCCCCTATCTTAAGCCTCCACATTTTCTTTCTTAATTTTTCATGAACAAAGTCCTCATCTTATAAAGACTTTACACTACAACCACTACTTACCATTATTAAATGAAAGATAAAATTTAAGAGCGAGGGGTGGAACTATTAATGGGCCGGATCACCCATCAAGTTTAAAGTCACACTTAAAATTTGGAAGAGTTTAACTAAAGTAATGGAGGTCTAAAAATGGATTTAAATAAAAAAAATTAGATCTATTTAAAATAGAGCTTGAGCTTGAGCTTGAGTTTGAACATTAAAGGTATGAGCTCGATTTGATCTAATTTTTAAGTTTGTAATATTTTATATTATATTATTTTGATATATTATGTAATTTGTAACACATAAGAACTAAATCTATATTAATATATAATACTACTAAACAACCGATATATATAATACTACTATAATGTAAACATATAATTATATATTTAATTTAATTTAATCTTTTTTTAAAATGATATGGGCAGGCTTAAATAGGCTTAGGTTAACTATTTACAAAATATGGACGGGTTTAAACAAAAATTTAAGCTCATATTTCAAGCAGAACTAAACATGTGCAAGCATAAAATGTATTAATATCATACTTAAGCCCGACCCATGAATACCCCTACAGCAAAGACTTTTAAAGTCCAAATAAATAAATAGCTAAAGACTTCTTGCAAGAATACTCATATTTTATGGTAAAATCATAACTTAGAAACTAATTTTTATTAAGAAAATATTACTACTGACAAAAATCTTGAATAATAAAAATATAAAGACATAGAATATAGTACAAATGATAAATAATATATGACAAACTGATGCACAAATGGTTTGTTTGCAAAATAATTCTAAAAGATGAGAAAGACAAATTGATGATACTTGCAACATTAGAAGCATTCAAAAATAACTAGAGATGCATTACATTGATCACACCATTAAAAATTGTATTCTAACCCACTATCATCAAACTAACATAATGATAAACCCCGATCAACTAAAAAACCACTTTCAAGAGCCTCAAGAAATCTATCACGCCATTAATATATAAAAAATCAAATCTCAAATGATTTATCCTTTTTATTATTATCTCGAAACGTAACTTTACAAAAATCATTATTGTATTTTATCGTGATAAAAACCTTCATGAATTATTTCTAATATATCTAGTGTGACCCTATTGGAAAATATTTTATATATATATACCAGAAAGTTGTTAGAAATTATAAATTAGAACTTAAACCATGATAAGTTTTAGAGAAAATAGAGTCGAAAAATATCGAAAAAGTGTGGACAAAATCACAATTGTGTAAACTGAAACTAAAAATAAAAGAAAAATTAAAGAATACTTTTGTGAAAAGCACAATCATTTTCTTTTTCTATAACTACACACAAGTGTCATTCAAAAACATCTCACTCAATTAATTAGATTTGATGGTTGATTATAATCTATGAATGATTATCTAAGACGTGTTTAAATATTTTCTCTCTTTTTTAGCATTTGAATAATTTTACTTTTATTAATTTAACTTTTATTTTTTAATTAGTTTGACAATATTATCAATTAAATTCAGTAATTAATATTTTAAAAAGAATTAATTTTTTTAATGAAAATATTGAATAAAACATTAATATCTTTTATGATGTTGGTGTAGCAATTTGATAGTAATTCACGTATACTTTATGTTAACATGACACAATTTATTTTATATGTCACGCTAAAAATTAATTTAAAAATTATAAAATATTCAAAAATGAAAATTTTAAAAAAAATTAAATTCAAAGAAAAAAGTTTCATGAATTACGTGTATGTCATTCAGGTTGCCGTGTTTAAAATTAATATTTTAGTCAATATTTTTATTAAAAAAATAAATTTGACTCTTTTTGAAATATTGATGGTCAAATTCAATTTCCTTTTAAAGGTTGATGGCCAAATTGAACTTAAGAAAAAAATTTAGGAGACAAATTTGCAAAAATTGTATACGTTAAAGGTTAAATTTATAATTATATTATTTTTTTAAAATAATATAATAGTAATAATAATCAAGTTTCA
Source organism: Gossypium longicalyx (assembly GCA_025698465.1). Classification (NCBI taxonomy): domain Eukaryota; kingdom Viridiplantae; phylum Streptophyta; class Magnoliopsida; order Malvales; family Malvaceae; genus Gossypium; species Gossypium longicalyx. The sequence continues at coordinate 97,102,397 of CM047000.1, forward strand.
ATTATAATCTCCACGCATAAATTTAAGATTTAATTATCTTTTGACATAATTTGATATCTCAATTTTTATAATAACATTAATTAATTTAAATATTTTTTTAATTAAAATTATTTATATAAATTTTTAAGACTCGTTAACACTCTTAAAAATCTTTGTTAAATTTAAGATATTATAATATTACTTTTTTGTTATATAAATATCAAAGAAGTTTTTTTCTTGATTTTAAATATCAGAATAACAAATTTATCAGAAAATTTTAATGGTGCAAATAATTAAATTTAAATATTTCAATAAAAAATAAAAAATTAAAATTCTAAATAATGGAAAGTACAAACGCTTGAAGGATATTTTAATGAAATTTATTACTCTATTTTTTTGGCCCAAAACTTCAACAGTGATAATAATAAATAAACAACTACCTTTACCATTTTAGATTTATTAAAAGACAACTCATTAAATTGGGGATGTAGGTCAACTAGTGATAATAATAGATAAACAAGTCCTTATCATTTTAGATTTTTACAAGAGACATTAAGATATAATGAGCAACTCTATTTCAAGAGTTAAACGTCTTAAATGTTTTCATTTAATTCTCAAATTAAAGAGTTAAATGTTATTATTTAATATCTCAATCATATTTCGAAACCTTAAATGTCTCGAATTAAAAAGTTTATGAGTTGCCTATAGTGCTTATATCTGACACCATTCTCTCAAATGGTATCATATCCCATGATACGGTGTAAGAAAACATTTTCTATTTGCATAATTTGTAACACCTCTGAAATTATTATACTGTGAAAATAATAAAAAATCGAGATAGAGTACAATTGATTTCTCGATAAAGTGAGATAGAGTACAATTGATTTCTCGATAAAGTAAAATAAGAAAATGAAAGTGATAAAAGAGAAGGTTTAGAAGTATGTTGAGGTATACTAAAGTAAAGTTAGGACTAAATCGTAAATATGTAAAAAATTTTGAGGTTTAAGTATAACTATTTGAAATTTTAGGGGTTGAAGCATAAATATGAGAAATTTAAAGGTTCAAAAGCGAAAATATAACATGGGATTGGTGCGCAACGACAAAATTGAATAAGTGGAGAAATATAAGAGACTAAATTACAATTTTAATAAAAGTGAGTAGTGATTCAAGGATATAATTTTGAATAAATAAAAAGGATAAAATGGTAATTACCTAAATTAAATAATTATATGGTGTAATAATTAAGAAAGAAAATTGTTGAAATATGATTGGTTGAATATTTTATTATTATTTTATTATAAGATATTTATTTATATTTTATTAATTAAAATTAGAATAAAAAGAAAGAAAGATGAAATTTCTTCATACTTTCTTCATGCTTCTGACGTTCATGAAAGAGAGAAAGAAAGAAAGTTTTAATTTCATTACAATTTAGTCTTTTCCATCAAAATTCACCTTTTTCACCCAAAAATTTTGAAAATTTCCATAGTCATCAAAAAGGAAAAGTGAAGTGGAGACACTAGAGAGTTAGAATATCATCTTGGAACAAAGAAACTGGAAATGGAAGTGGAGAAATTTGTGGAAAGGTGAAGAGATTAAAGAGACAATGTAAAAAATTCAAGTATATCTTATAGAATTTATGTTTAATTAAAGTAGAGACATAAGAAAGTAATTTTTTGTGTGAGTTTTAATTATGTATTTGATGTGTTCATGAAGTAGAAAAAAAGAGAAGAAATTATAGAAGTGTTGGAAACAAAGTGAAGATGATGACAAAGTAAGGAAAAAAGAGAATTAAAGGCAAAATAGTGAAATTCTAACAAAAAAGAGGTAAGTACTTCAAGAATTTTACTTTGGTTTAATTTTAATTCAAGTATGAATTATGTTAGAATAGTTAATTTGAATTAAAAATATGTTAATATTATGTATGCGAATTTTTAATAAGTACTGAAAAATATAGTTTCAATTGTAATTATGTGATGAATTGATTTGATATATTAAAATATTAGTAAAAAAAAAAAAGACTAAATAAAATGTACAAAAATTTATGTGTGAAATAAAGTATTATGATAGAGAGCTTAAATGAATGTTAAGTGTTAGTGAATTAATTACAAAGTGAAATTATAGTAAATAATAAATTTTTATGATACTAAGGACTAAATTGTAAACTTGCAAAAATTAAATTTTAAATAAGAGAAGTACAGTGAAGTGCATAAAAATATGATATGTGAAGTAAGATATTATCATGAACTATTTGATTAAAGTGTTATGAGATAGTGAAATTGAATGAAAAGTGAAGTTAGAAGGATAATAATAATAATTATTGAATTTTTATTATGTTAATGACTAGATTGCAAGATATTTAGAAGTGACTACAAACATTAAAAAAAATAGAAAGAATTATTCAAATGAACTGCTACACGAAAGAGAATTAATTTAAAGTGATTATGTAGTAAAATAAATAAATTTCATATTGAAAAGGACCAAATTATAAAATAGACAAAAGTGACAAAGTGCATTAAGATTTTGATACAAAATATTCAAGTGTAAAGGTAGATAGAAGTGAAGTGAATACTAAGAAAGAGGATGGTGATTAATGAAGATATATGCTAGTAGGGGCTAAAATATAATCAATAACAACTCATATTAAATAGGGAATGTGGGTCAACTAGTGATAATAATAAATAGACAACTCCTTATCATTTTCGAAAGAGACATTAAAATATAATCAACAACTCATATTAAATGGGGATGGAGGTTAACTAGTAATAATAATAGATAGATAACTCAAATTTAAGCTCATATTTAAGTCTATTTCGAGCAGGATTGAACATGTGCAAGCATAAAGTGTATTAATATCATACTTAAGCATGACTCAAGAACACCTTTACGGGAAGACTTTTAATGTCCAAATAAATAAATAGCTAAGGACTTCTTGCAAGAATACTCATATTTTATAGTATAATCATAAGTTGAAATTAATTTTTATTAAAAATATTATTATTGACAAAAATCATGAATAATAAAAATATATATAGAATATAGTACAAATGATAAAAATATAAGGAATAGGCACACGCTTATGTGCCTACAATTTTCATGAACAGTGAGTTACACGGCCTGGCACACGACTGTGTGGCGTTAATAGTCTCATTTTTCGACGACTAAAATTTGAAGAAGAAGGGGTTTTCAATACCCAACTGATACAGATTCAAAGCAGAAACAACAAGGATGAGTTCCTGTCCCTAAACGACAAGCAATCGCCCAACAAACAGTTAACTCACAGTCAAATTGCTAAAAACTAACATTCCAAATTCGAAGTTATGTCGAAGAACTTTTGACACAAAAACTTTAAATCGAACTTACCGACCAACGAATTGAACTAGAAAAGATAAGTCAGATCTCAAATAGAATCAGCGCAATGTAACACAACAAAAGAAAAGGTACTTTGAAAGGAAGAAACCAAAACGAAGAACTAAATATCGGGGGAATGAATGTCGGAAGAAACATGATAGGAAAAGAAAAGAACAAAAAGTTGCAAAACCTCATCGGAGGTTTCTGGAAGGTTTTAAATAACCAACCGAACTAGCTACCACACAACGAAATGCAAAAAAAAATAAAACATTCCCTAATGCACAGGTCAGGATTCGAACATAAGACCACAAACACAAACAATTGTTTAACCATTGAACCAACAAGTTCATTCTTAACATTAATTGATTGAGTTTAACTTATAAACCAACATTCAAACGTAAGGGTTTAAGCAAAATGACAACATTTCCAGAAACAAGGTTCAAACCCAAAACCCCACACACATACCTAAAACACTTAACCACTGAAGCAGATTAATTTACTTGTCAAAAAATTCCAAAGTCTAAACTTAAATCAATGGATGACCTCTTTTGGTTACAAAACCCTATTTCTTCTAACTTGGTTTTTGGGATGTTACAGTAAAAAAGACTAAATTATAAAATGTATAAAATTTTATGTGTGAAATAAAGTATTATGATAGAGAGCTTAAATGAATGTTATGTAACACCCCAAACTTGGCCTAGACATTATGGCCAAATCTGGTGATGTCACATGGAATGGGTTTGAAACCAAAATAACTCGATAAAAACCTTAAGCTTAAAATCCTTTATTTTCTTTCATTTATTTCAAAACATTTATTCATTTACCTTAAAAATCCTTTAGTGCGGAAGCTTATGAAAATCGCGATGTTTAAGCAATTCAGTTCGCGATTTGGAAAACCTTGTTTAAGTGAATCGACGTTTTAGGAGAAATCATTTTGTCAAAGTATGAATAAAAACAAGCAACAAACCAAAACCACAGTTAAAGTCCATATAGTCCAAAAATTACAAACCCTCCAAAAATAATTACCGAAAAATAAAATCATAAATCCACACAAAACAGTTCTATGGCGAGTGGTTACCATCGAGTCCTCCGCTGCACCGATCTGCCTAAAATTATGGATTACCTGTACAGAATAGACAGAAAGGAGTGAGTTCACGTAAACTTAGTGTGTAACCCAGCATAATTAAACAAGCACACACACAAATTATCACAAATCAGATACATTCAAATTCGGGTCTGGACCCATGTCAGATACATATATAGATTCGGGCTAGAGCCCATTTCAGTTGTAAATACAGATACAGATATGCAAATCAGATATCAGAATCCTACCCCTATCCTCTACACACCATCTCCGACCATCCCTGCACACCATATGGGGTTTAAAACACCCACCCATCCCTACACATCACATAGTACTGATGTGGTACATGACAGATTTAATGCAGTCATGCTGCCAGATATTAGGCATAAACTGCCTTTATGAAGACTTCCTCCAATATACATCATCTCACCCTAATAATAGTAACATAACATACATATAAAATTAATAGATAAATCATGCTTAACATGCTTTGATAAGCAAATAGCAGATAGTAGTGCAAGTAGACATGCATCAGAATTCTAGTCAGGTCAGAATATCAAATAGACAGTTCATACAGTTTAGGGTTTAATTAGCCCTTACCGTTCCTTCAATACGCCCACAGTCATTTGGGACGACTCGTGCAACCCTAGGGAAAAATTCAGATAAATGAGCCCACACGCCCAGATTGGCCTTGCCTGTGTGGCGTACTCGTGTGGGCCCACACGCCCAATTTGGCCTAGCCCGTGTGGTTCACACAGCCATACTCCGGCCATCACACGGTCGTGTCTTACGTACAGCCTGGCCTTCGTCGATCACACGGTCGTGTCGTCACACACGACCGTATGGCGTCGACAGTGGGGTTTTTCGGCTTTCGCCAAATCCCATTTTTCTTCATTTCGGGTACATACCTGGTATCATTTTGATGTGAAAACCACTTCTGAGCCTCTCAAAACCTATAATCAGAATACCCACAATGAATTTAGCCAACAATTCTCAACCCTTCAAAATTAAACAGAAAGAAACGCACCCACTTACCACCAACACACCCGTTCACTCGCACCGACTCAACCGTTGAATAGAAGCTGCTGTTTCCCCCACTTCACCATGTATGTTGTCAAATGCCAACTTACCGAAGTCATTTTGGGCGTAAATATTTCATCGCATGTTTTTTGATCAACCGATCTCCATCCATTGCCATTGAGAAAAGACTCCACAAATGTGTATGGTCCGTAATCCTGCTAATTATTCTGATTTAAAGATCTTTGGGTGTCCTGCATATGCTCATGTTGATAATGGAAAATTGGAACCGAGATCTATTAAATGTGTTTTTCTTGGTTATAAAGTTGGTGTAAAAGGGTATAAGTTATGGTGTCCTAAAAATAGAAAAGTTGTGATTAGTAGAGATGTTGTTTTTTATGAGACTGCTATGCTACCTAACTTATCTCTTAAAGACTCTTCCAATAAAGAAAATCAAAAACAGTAGAGCATCGATTAATACAGAGTCAACTCCTCAAGCCAAGACAAAAATTGAGAATAGAGTTGCTTCTTCACCACAATACTCTATCGCCAAAAACAGAACTAGAAGAGAAATTAAACCTCCAAAGAAGTATGCCGAGGCTGATCTAGTTGCTTATGCTTTAAATGTAGCTGAAGATATAGATGCGAATCAAGAGCAATCTAATTATTCTGAGGCGGTTAGCTGTGAAGGCTCAGAAAAGTGGATGTTTGCTATGCAAGAAGAGATGGAATCACTCCACAAAAATAGAACATGGGACCTTGTGAAACTTCCTAAAGGTAAAAAGGCTGTTCGTTGTAAATGGGTGTTTAAAAAGAAAGAAAGGACTCCAGGAGTTGAAGAACCCAGATATAAAGCAAGGCTCGTTGCAAAGGGTTACAGTCAAATTCCAGGAGTGGACTTCACAGATGTGTTCTCCCCAGTTGTTAAGCATAGTTCGATTCGAGCTTTGCTTGGTATTGTGGCCATGCATAATTTGGAGCTTGAGCAGTTAGATGTAAAAACTGCATTTTTGAATGGAGAACTTGATGAAGATATTTACATTCAACAACCAGAAAGTTTTACAGTTTCAGAAAAAGAGGACTATGTTTGCTTGCTGAAAAAGTCCCTTTACGGTTTGAAACAGTCACCAAGACAGTGGTACAAGAGGTTTGATTCCTTTATGACTTCTCATGATTTCAAAAGAAGTAGTTTTGATAGTTGTGTTTACTTTAAGAAAAACAGTGATGGTTCTTTTGTGTATCTACTTTTTATGTTGATGACATGTTGATAGCAAAGAAAAGATAAAGAAGAGATAAGAAAGGTCAAAGCCCAACTAAGTAAAGAATTTGAGATGAAAGATTTAGGACCAGCAAAGAAGATACTTGGTATGGAGATTCTCAGAGATAGAAAATCAAGTAAATTGTACCTAAGTTAGAAGGGGTACATTGAGAAAGTTCTTTGCAGGTTCAATATGCAGAGTGCTAAGCCTGTTAGTACTCCTTTAGCAGCCCATTTCAGACTTTCATCGGTTTTGTCTCCACAATCAGATGATGAGATTGAGTACATGTCACATGTTCCATACTCTAGTGCAGTGGGATCTCTCATGTATGCTATGGTTTGTTCACGCCCGCATTTATCATATGCAAATCAGTGTAGTTAGCGTGATACATGGTAAATCCCAGTAAAGAACATTGGAAAGCAGTTTAGTGGATTTTAAGATACTTACGAGGCACTACTGATGTTTGCTTACAGTTTGGAAGAACTAAAGATGGAGTCATAGGGTATGTTGATGCTGATTTTGCTGGAGACCTTGATAGAAGAAGATCTCTCACAAAGTTACGCTTTTACAATCGGAGGTTGTGCAATTAGTTGGAAAGCCACTTTGCAAACTACGATCGCTTTGTCTACCACTCAAGCCGAGTACATGGCGACATCGAGGCTTGTAAAGAAGCTATTTGGTTGAAGGGACTATTTAGTGAACTCAATGAAGACCTTCAAATCAGCATAGTATTTTGGACAGTCAGAGTGCTATATTTCTTACAAAAGATCAAATGTTTCATGAGAGAACAAAACACATTGATGTTCGGTATCATTTTGTTCGTGATATTATTGCTCGTGGTGATATTGTTGTGAGCAAAATTAGTATTCATGAAAATCCTGCTGATATGGTGACTAAGTCACTTCCTATAACCAAGTTTGAGCATTGCTTAGACTTGGTTGGTGTTCATTGTTGAAGTTAAACCCTTAAGGGGTTTTATGGAAGAGGTGGAGAACTTGTTTATTGAAAGTTCGCGATGAAGAATTTGTTCATTGAGAATTTGTGTCAAGGTGGAGATTGTTAGAATTAAGTGACCCAAATTCTTATTTAAATAAAATACGATGGAGAATAAAATAAAAGTAAAATCCATATAGAACTAGACTTCTTTTATTTTATTTTAGAATAAGGTTTTTTAAACCTTATTAAACTTCATCTATTTTATATTGATTAGGATAGGGTGTTTCAATCCTATTAGAATATGGCTTTACAAGCCTATAAATAGATATAGTCTATTCCTCTTGTATTTATTCAAATTTTCGACATAGTGCATTTTCTTCTCCTCTGCCCGTGATTTTTTCCCGATAGGATTTTCACGTAAAATTTGTGTGTTCTTTATTTTATTTATTTTATTCTATTTTATTTTTTCACAAATAAATTTTCATGTTTAGACAAATGAATTAATCACAAGTCTAAATTAATCACAACATTTCAAGTTTTAATGATCCGCAATATGAATTATTGCTTAAAATATGTTCCTTACTCTGCAGTGTTGTGTAAAATTTGCAATGATGGCACCAGAAATGGTTGGTGAGAAAATGGAAGAAGAGCAATTTTATGATGCTGTCAATGTTCTTCTATCTTTACAGGCACAATATACAGAATGTCTATATATTGCAATTAAAAAATATTTCACATGCTTTAAATTTAAATCTAGAATGATTAATACATGAATTTAATCTTTAGTATCCCTATGCTTGTTCCTCAATTATCAACTGTACTCTAAAAATCTAAATAAATAAATAAACATATTGGTTGAAGTATAAGCTATTTTAGAAATGATTGCAGAGTAAAAATGGTGGTTATCCAGCTTGGGAACCAGCTGGAGGTGGATTCTGGTGGGAGGTAATATTTCAATATTTGTACTTGTCTTTGATATTATATAGTTTCCTATGAATTTAATAAACCAGTTTTTTCACCTTAAATTATCCTTTTAGTGGTTGAATCCAATTGAATTTCTTGAGGATCTGACCAAAGAATATGTGTAAGTTTCCTATGCTTTTTTTATTTTATTTTAATTAATTTCATTAATTATAAAATGTTATGGAAAACTGGTTTATAAAGTTTATACTAATGAGGAGGAAAAATAATTGTAAAATCCAGGCATGTAGAGTGCACTTCATCATCAATCCAGGCACTAGCTATTTTCAAGAAATTATACCCAGAGCATAGAAAAATAGAGATTGAAAACAGCATCAGAAAAGCTGCAAAGTTCATTGAAGATGTACAATACCCTGATGGTTCTTGGTAATGGCCCTTATGAATTCCTCAAACAAAAGATTTCACCGATTCCTACAAATGCATTAATATATGAATTCCTCGTAAAAATAAAATCTTTTATTGAATTAGTGTTAACCAACAATTGAATTTCAACTCTGTTAAAATATCAGTTTATTTAGAAAGTAAGTTATATAATTCTATTGGTATTTTTGACTTTTTATATTTTTATGAATTAATAAAAAATTGTTCATAATCAAACTTTTTATTTTACCATTTGAATTAAAATAATTTTAATTTTTATATGAAAATTTACTAAATATTTTATATATATATATATATATATATTTATATATGTATACTATTTGTAAAACTCCTTATTGAATTTGTGTTATTCATCAACCAGATTCCCACTCAATTAGTGAATTACCAAAAAAACCACCACTTTGTGTTTTAAGTACTAGTTCCCACACGAATGTGCATGTGATAGAATTTCTAGTATTAATAATGTTATTGAGTGAGTTGGTGCAATAAGTTAACTCAACGCCAACTCAAAATTGATGACAACACCATGATAAGAATTGTATTCATTTAATATTTTTATATGATGTGCTTTTGTATTTAAATTTGGTTTTACTCACAATTTAATCTATTTTTTAATATTTTATATATTTTATTTGTTATTATTAATTATTTTTAAACCATACATTTTATTATTTTTTATATGTTATTTTTAAACATATTTCTATATTTTAAATACATATTTTCATACACATACGCTTCTCATAAAATTTCTTATAATGTATAGGTATGGAAATTGGGGAATTTGCTTCTTTTATGCGACATGGTTTGCACTATTAGGTCTTAAGGACGCAGGAAAGAACTTCAAAAATTGCTTGGCTATTAGGAAAGGAGTTGAGTTTTTGCTTAAAACCTAAAGAGAAGATGGTGGTTGGGGGGAGAGCTATCTTTCTTGTCCAACAAGGGTAATTAATATTTAATATAGCTTCTTTCTTTTCTTCATTTTATTTTTAGAGGATAAATCTAAAATATTAATTTGTGTAAATTTGAAATTTACCCTTTGGAATCACGAATCTCTTCGGAAACAATATATATGTAATTATGAATAGTTTTATTTTCCTTGTTGATAAAAGGTATATCGTAACCATTTTTTTGAAAAACGGAAATCAACTTGGATTTTGAAAATGAAAACAAAAACTGGAGTCGCCACCGATCCTTTTTGATGAGGTGTGATCGGGCCACCTCAGATTAATCATTTTAATAAAAGTTAAGGTTTACTAAAACGATGATTTTTGGTCTACGAAAAAATCAGAAAACGAGTTCAGGAGTCGGTTACGCACGAGGAAGGATTAACACCCTCGATTCGCCCAAAAATTGGTACCTAGTTGATTAATTAATGTCTTAAGATCGAAGATTGAAAACTTCGAAAGACTTTTGAAATGCGATCTTTCTTCGTATTAATGCTGATTTGAAAATGATCGAATAAATTGTTAAGGGTTCTCTCGTCTCGAAGTAATAAAATATCATGCCCAGTAAGTTAGGACACGACATCTCGAGCTTTGAGAACGAGCTTGCATTTATTTAAAAATTCATATATTTTAACCCCTTATTTTAAAAGGATATTCTGTTGTTTAGTATAAATGAGAGAAATCGAAACCCAATAAGTTAGGGCACGATATCTCGAATTTCCAAATGCCGAATATTGCCTTTGTTAACAAAAATCTTACCCCGAGGTAACAACATGTCGTACCCGGTAAGTTAGGGCACAACACCTCGTACTTTCGAAAGTAAGTACTTTTAAAACTCGTGTTGTGATTTAAAAGAGTATTCCGTATTTAGGTTAAATGAGAAAAGTCGAAACCCAATAAGTTAGGGCACGATTGTCTCGAATTATCAAATACGGAGTATTTACTTTTATGAAATTATTTTAATGTTTTGAGTAAAAATATAACATGATTTATAGTAAAACATAGAGCGTATAATGTAATGGGCTTGGGGTTTGGGCTGGTTTGGGCTTGGGGTGTTTTTGGGATTGGGCTAATGTAATGGGGCTTAAGTTAGGTATGGGTCTGGGGGGTCAAACGGGCTTGTACAGCTGCCCCTCTTTGCTTGTTGTCGTGTAACGAGAATAAAGCAAAGATTCTCGAGAAAGACCCGTTTGGCCCAGCCATATCAAGTCTTGACTTCTTTGGGTGCTCCTCTTCTTTAGGTGGCTTCATTCTAATCCACTGCATCTTGTTGCTTCGCTCCGCTTCACTACTCTACTGTGACTTCAGAAAGATGAGTCCTGTAGTTTCACTCTTCTCCGCTGAAACTTCAAGGAGATAAGGTTAATGGCTTTGATCCGCTTCACTGCAACTTTGATCTGTTTCCCTACTGCTTAGGGGGTTAAGATCTGTGAATTCAACATGTTACCCTACTGCTTAGGGGTTCGAGGTCTGTAAACTTGGCTTGTTACCCTGACGCTTAGGGTGATAAGATCTTACGAATTTCAGCTTGTTACCCTACTGCTTAGGGTGATAAGATCTTACGAATTTCAGCTTGTTACCCTACTGCTTAGGAGGTTGAAGCTCGTCGCATCCGTTCTGTTTCCCTACTGCTTAGGGGGATAAGATTTGTAACTTCCATCTTCTCTGCTGAAACTTCAAGGAGATCTGTTGTGGCTTCGAGCCGCTCCAACGCCATCTCAGGGAGAAAATGTGTGTAATTCCCAGCCTGTTACCCTACTGCATAGGGGTTTAAGGTCCATCACTTCTGATCTATTTCCCTACTGCTTAGAGGGTTAAGATCTGTGAATTTAGCATGTTACCCTACTGCTTAGGGTTTAGGGTCCGCAAATTCGGCTTGTTACCCTACTGCTTAGGGGGTTAAAGCCCTTCGTCTTCGATCTGCTCCACTACTGCTTAGGGAGATAAGATCTGCAATTTGGTCTGTTACCCTACTGCTTAGGGGTTTAAGACCCTTCTTCTTCGATCTGCTCCACTACTGCTTAGGGAGATAAGATCTGCAATTCGGTCTGTTACCCTACCGCTTAGAGGGTTAAGACCTTGTGAATTCAGCGATTCCACTATACGGTCCCCTGAAGGACATGATCCGTAGAATATGTTTCATGTATCTATGTTTATGCCAAATAATTAGGATACTACGATTGAAATGAATCAAATGCTCCTAACTAAATGTGATGCTTATGTCAAATGATTAGGATGCTATGATCGGAATGAATCAAATGCTCCTAATTAGGTGTGTCATAAATGATCTATGAACGCACAAGCGTAGCATGCTGTGAGAATGGATCCCCTTTTTTAATATTTTAGGTTGCCATCGCTCTTTGTTCATTAAGGTTCTTTCACTGAAACGGCACTTGGTCTTCTTGTTCAGCTTAGTTCTTTGAACAGCCAACCCGAAGAGGTAGTCTCGATTTAAATTCTTTCTTCTCAAACGCTCCCAATCTTTAAGTTTGGTTAGTTCTAAATAATAGCTCCGTTTCAGGTTCCTGTACTATTTAGAGACTTTCAGAGTAATATGCAGAACTCTTTTTGTAAAAATGACTTTAATCCATTAACCATTATTTCAATGCAAAATGCTTGAAAAGGATCACAACAATGACAGGGATGAAATTTGTCAGAAATAAAACTTGGGAATGGATCAATCACAGACAAAAAATGTTACTGGAATACAAAATAGATAGAAAGAAAATAGGTGCCCTAGATATCGCAGCATGAGCTTCTATGTACGAACTTCTTGAGGACTTCCTTTTTGCTCGATGTGTGTTTAGGGGATCTAGAGTACCCTTGTAGATGTCCCGAGATGTAGCATACTCCTTCATTGTTAATTCAGGCATAGTAAGACTGCTGTATGCCCCATTTTGATCCAAATCTGAGCCGTCCTTTTCGGGTTTTCAACTCAAATCCCCTTTGGTCTCAGGATGCCCTTTGCGGGTTTCCACCTTGGCCTCTCCATTTTTTTTTAGGCGAAGTATCTCTTAACCGAATCTGAATTCACAGGATTGGGTAAAGTCTTGCCATCCATTTCAGCCAATATCAATGCTCCTCCAGAAAAGGCCTTTTTTACCACATAAGGTCCTTCCTAATTCGGCATCCATTTTCCTCTGAAATCCTTTTGTATGGGCAGGATCTTTTTCAATACTAGGTCTCCCTCGTAGAATTCTCTAGGACGAACCTTTTTGTTGTAAGCTCGCATCATTCGCCTTTGGTACATCTGACCATGGCGAATAGCCCTTAGCCTCTTTTCTTCAACCAAATTCAACTGATCGTATCAGGACTGGATCCATTCTGCTTCATCCAACTTTATCTCTGACAAAACTCTGAGGGAAGGAATCTCGACCTCGATAGGTAAAACCGCCTCCATTCCATAAACCAATGAGAAAGGCGTTGCCCCGGTGGAGGTCCTGACAGACGTTCGATAAGCATAGAGGGTGAATGGTAGTTTTTCATGCCAGTCTCTATAGGTTTCAGTCATTTTCCCCACAATCTTCTTAATGTTTTTATTAGCTGCCTCAACCGCACCGTTCATTTTCGGACGATATGGTGATGAGTTGTGGTGTCTGATCTTGAATTGATTGTAGACATCCGCTATTGTGCTGTTGTTCAAATTCAATGCGTTGTCAGATATAATCCTTTCTGGCATTCCATACTGACAAATGATTTCCTTCTTTAGAACTCGCTAATCACGATTTAGTAACATTGGCATATGAGGCAGCTTCTACCCATTTGGTGAAATAATCAATAACCACGAAGATGAACCGATGCCCATTTGAAGCTTTTGGCGAAATTGGTCCAATCACATCCATGCCCCACATCGAGAAAGGCCATGGTGAAGTCATGACATGCAGGGGTGAAGGAGGCACATTAATCTTGTCTCCATAGATTTGGCATTTATGACATCTTTTGGCGTAGTTGATACAGTCTCCTTCCATGGTGGACCAATAGTAACCAAACCTCATAATTTGCCTGGCCATTGTAAAGCCATTAGCGTGTGTCCCACAGACGCCTTCGTGGACTTCTTCTAAGATTTTCTTAGCCTCAATAGCATCCACACATCTTAACAGTACTTGATCCTTTCTTCTTTTGTACAGGACCTCCCCGTCCAAGACGTAGTCATTGGCCAATCTTCTCAACGTTCTTTTGTCATTTTTAGTAGCCTGGTTGGGGTACTCACGATTCTTTACATATCGCAGGATATCATGGTACCAAGGGTGGTCATCATTTTCTTCTTCTTCTTCGAGGTTGTAACAATGAGCCGGAGCCTCGTAATTGCTCATTTAGATTGGTTTCACATCCTCTTACCTATTCACATTGATCATAGAAGCTAAAGTTGCCAGAGCATCAGCCATCTGATTTTCTTCTCACGGGAGGTAGCAGAAGATAATGTCATCAAACTCTTTAATTAATTCAAGGATCAACCTTTGATAATTGATCAACTTGGGGTCTCTCGTCTCCCATTCACCTTTGAGTTGATAAATCACTAGGGCAGAATCTCCGTATACCTCTAACACCTTGATTTTACGCTCTATGGCCGCGCGAATTCCCATGATGCATGCTTCGTATTCTGCCATATTGTTCGTGCAGTCAAAATCCAATTTACTAGTAAAGGGATAATGATCTCCGTTCGGGGATACCAAGATTGCCCTGATTCCGTTACCCATGGCATTTGATGCTCTGTCAAAGTTTAGCTTCCAAGGATGACCTTCTTGAGGGTCTTCTTCAGTGGTCGCTATGTACATTAGATCTTCATTTGGGAAGTCAAAGTTCAAGGGCTCATAATCCTCTAGGGCTCTACTGGCTAGAAAATCTGCTATCGCACTTCCTTTTATAGCTTTCTAGTTAACGTAGACTATATCGAATTCAGAAAGTAGAATTTGCCATCGGGCCATTCTGCCATTCAAAGCAGCCGATTCCATCAAGTACTTTAGAGGGTCCATTTTAGAGATTAGCCAAGTTGTGTGATACAACATGTATTGTCTCAATCTTCGGGTTGTCCGGATTAGGGCACAACACAACTTTTCAATTGGCGAGTATCTTGTTTCACACTCAGTGAACTTCTTACTGAGGTAGTATATCGCTCTTTCTTTCCTTCCCGACTCGTCATGTTGGCCAAGCACACATCCCATAGAATTTTTAAACACCGTTAAATACAGTATCAATGGCTTGTCTAGATTAGGTGGTGTCAACACTGGGGCATTAGACAAATATTGCTTGACCTTGTCGAAAGTCTTCTGGCAATCCTCGTCCCAAACACCAGGGTTGTGTTTCTTAAGGAGACGGAATATGGGGTCACATTTCTCGGTTAGTTGTGAAATAAACCGAGCGATGTAATTTAATCTTCCTAGGAATCTCTGAACTTCCTTTTGAGTACGTGGTGGAGGTAACTCTTGTATGGCTTTGACCTTATCTGGGTCAATCTCAATCCCTTTTTCATCGACTACTTAATCCTAGCAGCTTTCTGGACTGCCCCAAGGTACACTTTGCTGGATTGAGTTTCAGCTGGAATTTCCTCAACCTCAAAAATAATTTCCTCAAGACTTGGACATGCTCCTCTTCTGTCTGAGATTTGGCGATCATGTCGTCAACATAGACTTCAATTTCTTTGTGCATCATATCGTGGAACAAGGTTACCATGTCCCTTTGATACGTTGCTCCCGCATTTTTCAGTCCGAACGGCATCACCTTATAGCAAAACGTTCCCCACATGGTTACAAATGTGGTCTTATTCATGTCCTCAGGATACATCTTTATCTGATTGTATCCTGAGAAACCATCCATGAAGGAGAAAAGTGAGTAACCTGCCGTATTGTCCACTAAGGTGTCGATATGGGGCAACGGGAAATTATCCTTCGGGCTGGCTTTGTTTAGGTCCCTGTAGTCTACACACATCCGTACTTTTCCATCTTTCTTAAGGACAGGGACAATATTGGCTACCCATTCCGAGTACTTAACTACTTGTAAGAAACTAGCATCGAATTGCTTCTTGACCTCCTCCTTTATTTTCAACAAAACATCTGGCCGGATCCTTCGGAGCTTTTGTTGAACTGGCTTGCATTCTTCTTTGATGGGGAGCCTGTGTACCACGATGTCGATGCCAGCCTGTGCATGTCTTGATACGACCATGCGAAGACATTCTTGAACTCTTGGAGTAACTCAATAAGGTCCCGTTTTGTCTCTGTGGTAATGCAGGCTCCAATATTTACTTCTTTCTTTTCTAGTTCATCTCCCAAGTTCACGACTTCTACTGTCTCTTCATGAGGTAGAATCTGTTTCTCCTCTTGTTCTACCATCCTTAACAAATCAGGGAAAAAGTCACAGTCTCTGTCATCCTCAAAGTCTTGAGATCCCTCTAGACACATATCCCGCTCAAAAGGAGACTCTGAGTTAGTAGCAATGTCGCTCGCATCGTTGATATCTGGAGACCTGTTGGAAGTGCGAAGGAGGATACAAAGAACAAAGGAATCTAAGAACAATGATATATATGGTATGATCATGAATGAAAGAATAAAAGAATATTTGGGAATAAGACAAAATGATGCATTTCATTAAAATAACAATTTTGAACATAGGCCTATTTTCACAAAAAAGGGACTCTTATTACTCCTAGGCCTAGAGTAATAAGTGTGTTTTGAATATTACTCTGTGTTAGTTCTAAAGACTACAGGAATCTCTTCCGCAGTCCAATTATTCAGAACACTTCTCGGCTCATGAGGGTGAATGCCCGACAGATTCTCTATCCTAGTTCCTTCTTCGTATGTGGCATTGATGCCTAAATTTTCCATCATTCCTTCCGTGATTTTCTTTCTCGACGTGCCCCTCTCAGAGTGAATGACTCCTCCAGACACAAAAGTCTTTGAAATATGGGGGAAAATCATGGGTTCCTATTTGATTTCTCCCCCGCTCAATCGCGCTCTCATTTTCTCTTGCTTCTTCTCCAGCTCCTTCTTTCTTTGTTTTGTGTCTGGCTTGAATCCTAACCCAAAACGGTCTTGTTTGTCTTTTATCATTGGTGCATTAGTCACTCCCTAGAGGTATTTTCCGAGTCCTCTTCCGGGTAGGGCCCCTTTTCCAACAGTTAGCCGTAGCCCCATTCTTGTAGTCTCAGATAACCTAGGCCTCGAAATCTCGTTTCCTTCGATAATGAATGTCGCGTTCACGAATTCTAAAGACCAAAAAGAACATTCAACTGCTTCATTATCTGTCCCCACATATGGCGCGTCGCTGGTAACGGATGCAATGATATCTTCTTCTGCATTTATGGTCACCAATTGACCTTCCGTTGTAAATTTGAGCTTTTGATGCAACGATAACGGCACTGCCCCCGCTGAGTGAATCCATGGCCTCCCCAATAGACAATTATACGAAGGCTTAATGTCCAAGACTAGGAAATCTACCTCGTACGTGCTCGGCCCGATTAAGAGGGGTATTTCAATTCTCCCAATTACCTTCCTTTCCGTACCATCAAATGCTCTCACTATGTTTTGGCATGTCTTCATATGGGAACTATCTACTGGCAACCTATTCAGTGTAGATAGAGGTAGGACATTTAGTGCAGACCCATTGTCAATCAATACGCCTGGTAATGTGTACCCTTTACAGCGAGTCGTGATATGCAAAGCTTTAGTCGATCCTCGGCCTCCTGGCGGTACTTCATCGTCATTGAAGAATATGAAGTTGTCGGCACTTATATTGTTGACTAAACGGTCCAAATTGTTTACGATATATCGTTAGCAACATAAGTTTCATTCAAAGACATTCATCAATGCGTTTGCGATGGGTTTCGAGCTTAAGAGTAAGGCGATCCGATATACGAGCTGGTTGCTTGTGCAAATTGTTCCACGACGCCAGTATTCATTGTGTGCTTTAGAAATTTTAAGAATTCTTTTGCTTCTTTTTCAGTCACTGATTCATTAACAGTTGGTTCAGGTCCCGCCGACCTCTCTTTATTTTGCTCAACTGCCACTGACTTTCCTTTAACCTGCTCGACTTTTGTATTTGGGGTATAACGCCTTCCGCTGCGTGTATAAAAACCCTCGTCTTGACTTTCCTCAGATGCATTAGTTGGGATTTCCTCTTCTGGGATTGTCACATTGCAATTATAGTTCCACAGTACCCTTTTGCTATCTTTGTAAGGGAAAGTAACGGGCTTCTGGATTATAAACTTGGGTGCAATTTGTGCCCCAGTTTCATTCATTCTCGGACGTGATATGATAACCACTGGGTGGTTGACTTTATAAATATCCTCCGTCGAACTTTCTTCGGAGGCACACACATCTGTTTCTTCTAGGCTCCCGACATATTCGAAGAATTCCAGCTCCTTATTATCTATCAATCCTTGTAACAAAGTCTTGAATTCGCTGCATTTCTAAAGCTCGTGATCCTTTAGATCATGGAATTCGCAATAATTCTTTGCTTGTCGAGGTCTGACCCTTGAATTCTGTGCTATCAACCCTCTTTCTACCATTTTTTCTATACTTCTTTCAACGGGGTTTTCACTTCTGCAATATCCATCTTAATTTCTTTCCCCGAACCCTCGATTATCGCATTTACCCCTTTGTTCCCGTGGTTGGGTAGTGGATTCTCTACACTAGATGTATCATCAAATTTCACGATGCCTATGTTGATGAGTCTTTCAACCAATTTCTTGAAAGTGGTGCAGTTTTCTATCGAGTGTCCTGTAGCTCTCGCATGGTATTCGCATTGGGCATTTGCATCGTACCATTTGGGGTATGGAGGTTGCATTGGTTTTAGATAGAAGGGAGATACGACATGTGCGTCGAATAAACTTTGGTATAACTCCTTGTATGTCATTGGAATGGGTGTAAATTGGAGTTTCTCCCTATTTTGCCTTGTATTAGGCTCTTGTCTAGATGGGCCCTGCTGACCAGGAGTTGTCGACCTCGGTTGGCTTACGGTGATCGATTTCGAATATGAGCTCACATTATTCACCTCGTGCTCTTTCTTTCTCGGTGCTGACCTTTTGGTGCTTTCTCCCGCCTCTATTTTCCCACATCTTATCGCATTTTCTATCATTTCTCCAGACATCTCTATGTCCGAAAAGCTTTTGGTCTCGCTACCCAACATGTGGTTAATAAAAGGCGCCTTCAGGGTGTTGATGAAGAGCATAGTAGTTTCCTTTTCCAACAGGGGGGTTGGACTTGGGTGGCCACCTCTCTCCATCGCTGGGCATACTGTCTAAAGCTTTCATTATACTTTTTCTCCATGTTCTGTAAAGTGATTTTGTCAGGGGCTATGTCTGCCACATGACCGTACTGCTTCATGAAAGCTTGTGCTAAATCTTTCCATGAACCGATCTGAGCGTGAGTCAGTTGGTTTTACCATCTAGAAACGGCCCTAACCAGACTTTCCTAGAAGCAGTGAATTAATAGTTTGTCATTATCAACATGACCTGCCATTCGTCTGCAGAACATAGTGATGTGAGCTTCGGGACAGCTAGTCCCGTTGTACTTCCCAAATTCTGGAGTTTTGAACTTGGGAGGGAGTACCAGGTCCGGAACCAGACTTAATTCCTTAGCATCAATTCCGCCACGATAGTCAGTGTTTTCCATTTCTTCAAATTTTTCTTCTAACCATCTACATCTTTCTTCAAGCTCTTTTGGGAGTTCCACCCTCGTTTTTTCTATTTCTGTTACTTCATCGAGATTGAGGACCACAGGGTTGGTCGGGTTGTCCCCTGGATTGGAGCCCGAACCAGCCTGATAATTCATCGGTACTGAGACACCGGCCTAAAATGGTTGGGGCCTGATTGTGACCGAAGGCCTTCTTGGGTACACATCAGGTTGTGTTTGCACGTCCGCTGGGGCAAAACCCGGAGGGTAAGTAGGATCTTCAATATCATCTCCCGCATTGATCAAAGAGCTTTTCCCTTTTTCTAATCCGCCAGCCAATAGACGCGTTAATTGATCCATCATACTTTTCTGGGATTTCAGCATCTGGTCCCTCATATCTTGCTGGATTTTGGCAAGCTGTTCTTGCATACGTGTTTGTAGCTGGTCCTGCATCTCTTTTTGCATTTGTTCCAATCTCTCTAATCTTTGGTCCATTGCTCTTGTTTTTCCTCTTGTACCGTAACGATGTTCCAGGGTAATTGCCATGATTTTTAGGGTTTTTGTGAGTTTTAGTGCATATGATGCAATACTGATGCATGAATGCCATGAATATGATGAATGCAAAAAGCGTTGATTCCAATCCGATTTCATTAGAGTAACTTTTCTAGAAAATAAATTTCTTTACATAAAATAGATTACATATATGGCTTGGCCCTGATACTTAGGGCCTTGACCTGCCTAAGAAGCTAAGCTAGCTCTCAGCCTCGGTCTGATTCTGACTCGTACTTTAGACTCAACACATCAGCTTGTACTGCTAGTGTTTGCAAGTGATCAGCCACTTCTCGCACTTGAGTCAAAGCTTCGCCCATGACGTAGTCTCTGTTCTGGACCTGATCTTGGGATTGATGAAGTTGCGCCTTACATCGCTCGTTATCCACCTCAAGGAGTTCAATCTGAAGTTCACGATTTTGTAGCGCTGTTTTGAGTTCTTCTATATTCTCTGTTAATTCTTGAATTCTAATCTGACTGGCTTTCAACTCGATCACAGAGTTACGCGCACGATACTGATACAAGGACCTCTCTAACTCTGATACCCGAATCTTTAACCCCTCTTTCTCATTCTGGCTTTCTACCAAACTTCTTTTCAGAGCACCTTCTCGAGTTTGAACATCCCAAAACTTTTCTTCCCACTGGTTGGCTTTGCTTTTCTCTTCTTTAACTTCTTGTTGCCACTGTTCAGATGTTTTTCCTAACCCAGCGATTTTCATTGACCTACGCAGCTTCTTGTAATCCGTCTTCAAACTGTCTAAATCCTCTTCAGCCTTGTTTTTTTCCTTTTCTGAGTCTTTCGGCTTCTAGTTTCTAGACATCGACATCTAATCCCAATTGCATTTTTTCTTCCTCCAATTGCTCGATCCTATTTTCTAGTTCTAGACTCTTTCTCTCGAAATCTTGCTTGATGATTTCTAGCTCGGATGGAATTACTTTCAAGTGTTCTTCTATCGACTGAGGATTCCCTTGATCTGACGTGGGGATATTATCGTTAATTCTCTGAATCCACCATCGGTCATACTTAGGGGTAGTCATGGGATTGGCAGCGAACTTTTTCATTCTACGAGTCTGGTTCCAAGCATTTGATATCTCGCGAACTTTCTTTTTGTAATTATTCCCCGTGAATACGAACTCGCACTGAGCTAACCCGCATGTTGGTGGTGTAAACCGCTCTGAGACTCATCTCTTGTCTTAATGCAAGCAAAGGGGCGTACCCGACGGCTCCCCATACTCCTAACAAGGGAACCCAATCAAAATCCCCGTATCGATATAATATTTCATCAGGAACCATCCACGGGGCCCTCCATTCAACGTCTTCCTCTTGCAAACTTTGAAGAATCGCCATCCTGTTTTCTTCTGTAATATCATCTCTTCTCGGTGTAGCTACTAACTCTTTCACTGAAGAGTACGATACGAGACCTTTTCCACTTTCCAAAAATGACTGTGGAACCAAGATAGCAAGAGCTGTGCACATCCTATAAATCTCCCTTCGCCCGCTCTTCGACAAGCATTCAATGATCTGAAAGTTTCAGCCAAGATTGTGGGTACCGGTGTGGTCCCTTTACCAAGCCTGTCAAAAATATCGGAGACTGCCTTGTCTACATGTCCCAAAGCTTTAGGGAAGATAACCAGTCCATAAATGCTTAGGGCGAAGACATCTACCCTTTTCTTCACATCGGGGTGCGCCAAGATTAGATCCCTCAGGTTCTTCTAAGGAATGCATTTACAATCTCCTTTCTGTTTGATCCGGGTTGTAACCCACTGTTCGCTCATCCCTGTGATGTTCATCAGCTTTTTTGAAAAGGCTAGGACATTGGCAGGTCTGGAATAAATTCTGTCAACCTGAATCTTCAAGCAATGGAGCAAGGCCGTGTATTCTTCTATGGTAGGTACCAAATCTACCTTCCTGAAAGTGAAGCAACTGTAAGCAAAATTCCAATATTGGGCGAGGGCTCGAAACAGGTGTTCATCTACCTTGACATTGAGCAGATAAGGTAAATCCCCGTAATGACTGTAGAATAACTGTTTGACCTCGTCATCCCACTGACCCCAAATTTCTTTCATCTCTTGGAGATTATTCTGAGTTACGCTGATCCGAGTAAAATCCCACAACTCTGATACGTTCCCCTCGGTAAGACTGTCCCCTTTCTTTTGTTGTGTTGTCTCAGCCCATATCCGAACAGCCGCGTTGTCTTCTACTTTATCAAAAAACCCCTTTTCCATGATAAGCTATCTACTTAGGAACCGAATGTGAATCAACACCTTTTGTGATGAAAATGCCATGCAAATATAATCAAAGTAAAACAAAGCAAGTCAGTATTTCATACGCAATTTAAAGCAAACAAAGAATAATAGATATGGCACTTATTCAGGTAACCACTAGGGTTTCGGGGTGGCCCTATCTAAGGTGGGTCCTTAAGGTTTAATACATGGGGTTCGGTTCTAGAGTAAAGGTACCTGAACTAACATATTCCTCGATCTTCACCCATTACAGGCTCATACAGACCAAGTTCAGTTCAGGGGAATACATTTCCCTATGGCTGCACGGAGATGAAAATCTCACGAAAACATAGGTACGGATGTATCTCGAAAGCGATCCACTATCCTACACGGAGGCGAAAACCTCACGAAGGAGTAGTTTCTCACTCCCACTTAAAAGGGTGTGACCACAGCGGTCATGCAATGCAATATGCAAAACTCATTTAAAGACTCAAACCAACGCATCAGTTATTTTATCATAAACCACAAAAATAGCTGATGAGATGCAATGAAAGGATCGTATTTCAAAACCAAATTTTCAATTTTCGATAAAAAGACAAAAGTTAATCAACTCGTGGCTTGACTCTCTTATAGGTCTCCAGTGGAGTCGCCAAGCTGTCGTAACCATTTTTTTGAAAAACGAGAATCGACTTGGATTTTGAAAATGAAAACAAAAACTAGAGTCGCCACTGATCCTTTTTTATGAGGTGTGATCGGGCCACCTCAGATTAATCATTTTAATAAAAGTTAAGGTTTACTAAAACGATGATTTTTGGTCTACGAAAAAATCAGAAAATGAGTTCGGGAGTTGGTTACGCACGAGGAAGGATTAGCACCCTCGATTCACCCAAAAATTGGTACCTAGTTGATTAATTAATGTCTTAAGATCGAAGATTGAAAACTTCGAAAGACTTTTGAAATGCGATCTTTCTTCGTATTAATGCTGATTTGAAAATGATCGAATAAATTGTTAAGGGTTCTCTCGTCTCGAAGTAATAAAATATCATGCCCAGTAAGTTAGGACACGACATCTCGAGCTTTGAGAACGAGCTTGCATTTATTTAAAAATTCATATATTTTAACCCCTTATTTTAAAAGGATATTCTGTTGTTTAGTATAAATGAGAGAAATCGAAACCCAATAAGTTAGGGCACGATATCTCGAATTTCCAAATGCCGAATATTGCCTTTGTTAACAAAAATCTTACCCCGAGGTAACAACATGTCGTACCCGGTAAGTTAGGGCACAACACCTCGTACTTTCGAAAGTAAGTACTTTTAAAACTCGTGTTGTGATTTAAAAGAGTATTCCGTATTTAGGTTAAATGAGAAAAGTCGAAACCCAGTAAGTTAGGGCACGATTGTCTCGAATTACCAAATGCGGAGTATTTACTTTTATGAAATTATTTTAATGTTTTGAGTAAAAATATAACATGATTTATAGTAAAACATAGAGCGTATAATGTCATAATAGGTGCGACAGTGTCAGAACAATAATATGAGCAATTATAAGAGATGGAATAATAGCAAGGCTAGTAATATGTAAATACAAATTCATACGTGAGGAAAATGAAACAATAGAATACGCAAAAAAATAAATAAATAAGTAAATAAATAAATGAAAAATGGCAAAATAAAATAACGTTGATAACGGGAACGAGAGTATTAATAATAATATGAATAATAATGGTGTAAAATGATAATAATACATGTGGTATTAAAATATATGCGTAATAATATATACACGGGATACATACATGAAATACGTACGTAATAGTTATATATACAAAATGCATAGTAAAATATATGAATAATATAATATTTATAATATACATAAAAACATAACGAGGAAATGATATATATAATATAGTGTAATATGCATGTGCATGATATGGGGTATTATATGTATATATTAAAAGGATGTGTATACGACATACAAATGCATTAACAAAACGACAACTATTAATTATATATGAATGTATATGCAATATAATGAAAATTACATAGCATATATATATATATATATATATATATATATTTATTAGTAATAATAATGATAATGATAATAATAAAAACTTACATAAACATATATTGAAAATAGATACACATATAACTAATAACACGAGCGATGTATGCATACTATATAAAGGCATATACGATACATATATATATTAGAAATGGTGATAATGTAAAAAACAATTATTAATAATACTATATAAATACATATATATAAATAAATACCTAATAATATTAAAGGCATATACGTAATATATACATAGTGTACAAAACAAAACATATACGTAATATATTAAAATATATACATAATATTAAAAAGGAAGAATACACACATA
Source organism: Gossypium longicalyx (assembly GCA_025698465.1). NCBI lineage: Eukaryota > Viridiplantae > Streptophyta > Magnoliopsida > Malvales > Malvaceae > Gossypium > Gossypium longicalyx. Next base: position 97,127,095 of record CM047000.1, read on the forward strand.
TATACATACCTATGTATAAAAAAGGAAAAATATAATATTAACATACATATGCGTTAATAAGGATAATAATATTGAAACTATTAATAATATTTTATAACATATATATACACATATATAATAAAATGATAATAATGAACTATTAATAAAAATACAACAATAATAAAATATGGTACTATAAGTAATATTAAAATTAAATTAGAAATATGAAGAAAAGTAAAAAAAAAAGGATGAAACTGAATTAACAGTGGAATTTTAAGGTGAATTTAAAATAAATGAAGGAAAAGGGGATTAATTTGAGTATGCGCGCGACTACAGAGGGCCAAAAGGGCAATTTGCCCAAACCTTTAAAACGACGTCGCTGGGGGGGACCAATTCACAAAACTTGGTGAATTTTGAGACCAATTTGAAAGAAATAAAGAGCTAATTGCAAAATGTGGGAAAAGCGGAAGGACCTGCAGAGCAATTACCCCCAAAGACAAAAACACGCGGATCCTCCTAGTGGGTCGGGTCAACACGCAGATCCCAGGCTTAAAACGACGCCATTTCAGCGTTCTGAAGTGGGCACCAAAACGGTGCCGTTTTGGTAGGCTATAAAAGCCTGAAAATTTCTAAAAATTTCATTTTAGCTGCCGAGGAGAAAAGAAAAAGGGAGAGAGAGGGGAGAGGGGCGATTCCCGGCCAGGGGGCCGGTCGCCGTCCGGTCACCGGACTGCCGTGCGCCGCCATCGCCGGCCACAGCGCGCGGTGGTCGGAATTTCGAGAAAAGGTATTTTTTTAATATTTTTTTTGTATGTGATTATATATATGTGTGTGTGTTGTTTGCCCCCTTTTTTAAAAAAAAAATATGTGTGCGTACTGGAAAGTAGAAGGAAAGAAAAATAAGCAAAAGATCGAGACCTTTGCACGATGAGTCTCTTTGGTTAGCTTGCTGCCTTCTCCGTTTCGATCTGCTTCTCTTATTGTATTCAAAAGAAAAAAAAATTCCCCCTTTACATGATAGATCCTCCCCTCTTTATATTCGAGAGACATATTACATTTTATATATTTTTTCTTGGGCTGTTGTCTTTGCTTTTTATCTTCTTTTGCAGGTTCAAACATCGACGGTGGCAAGTGGTGAGGTGACAATGGCGGTGGCAGCAGGCTAGGGGCGGTGCTGAAGTGTTGTCAGGGGCGTCAGAGGGCAGGTGGTTTTAAGGTTTCAGAGTCTGAAACCCTAGTTTGACTGACGGGCTTGGGGTTTGGGCTGGTTTGGGCTTGGGGTGTTTTTGGGATTGGGCTAATGTAATGGGGCTTAAGTTAGGTATGGTTCTGGGGGGTCAAACGGGCTTGTACAAGGTATATATACCCATCGAAGGAAAAGAATCGAATTTGGTAAATACTGCACAGGCTTTGATGGGTTTAATTATTGGCGGCCAGGTATGCTTTACATGCAATTATCAATGATTTTATAATTTTAATGTACCCAAATTAACAGATAAACTATATATATTGTATTCTAAAATGATTGCTATGTTGATTTCTTAATCACGATACATATCTACATATGATATGCTATTGAATAGGCTGAGAGGGATCCTACACCTTTGCATCGAGCTGCAAAATTGTTAATAAATTCTCAGTTGCCAAACGGTGATTTTCCCCAGCAGGTAATTGTTTTCCATTTATATATTATAAGATAAAAGTATTAAGGAGGCTTATGTATTAGAAATCAGATTGTATTTTGTTTTATTTATTTAAAAAAATAGATAAATTAATTTTTATATGTTAAATTAAAGAATAAATTGATCTTTTCTGTTAAAAATTTTATCTATATTTCTAATGCTAAAAATTATTGTAGCTGATAAAATAACCCTGTAGTAACACGTAATTTGTCACTTATACCTCATGCTAATGTATAATAACTAATTTTTAACAAGTAAAAATAAATAAAATATTTAGTAAAATGACCAATTTGCAACGTATATGAATCAATTTATTTATTTTTTCAAAAATACAATCTACTTTTAATATAAACATCTCCATAATGAAAAAGAAAAGAAAATTTTATATGTTAATTTTTTTGATGATGGGATTTGTCAGGGACTGACTGGAGTTTCCCATAGGAACTTAATGCTACACTTTGCATTATATAGGAGTATTTTTCCTCTGTGGGCTCTGGCTGAGTATCGCAATCATGTTTGGCCTTCAAAGCATGTATGCTTTTGAATAATAAAAATATATATCGGAGGATTATATATAATAGAATCATGTCTATGTATATATTAGTTGCATCTTGAAATTTACAATAAACTCTTTCCTTTACCCTTTGCCACTGGGCAACAATGAATAACTTTTGATCCACTATGATGATCGTTTTACTTAATTTTTTCTAGTTTTCAAATGTTCAATTGTGGTTTTTGGAATAAAGTAGATTTAGCTTTTCTTTACAACTTTTTCTTTGAATTAAATGCTAAATAAATCAAAGACAAAGTAACACAATATAAAACCATAATCTTATTTTTATTTATAAATATCTTAAATTCCTTTAATCAAAATATAGGGTCAACAACAGCAATGTAAGAAGAATTATAAAATTTAAACAACTTAGAAGTTATGAAAGACGAAGAAATGGGATTAAGATGAAATCTAATGTTAATTGCAACTCCCTCTAGAATTGGGTTGTTGTCCAACTTGTTATATATGTTTATATTTTTTTTATTGAAAATTTTTGGATATTATCTCGCACTATATTAAATAGGGTGAGTAAAATTCGATTCGATTAGAAAAAATCGAAAAAAATCCAATTTTGAATTAACCGAATAGAGTTGTTCGAGTCAACTTGAATAAGTAATTCGAGTTTTGAGTTTGAGTCGAGTTGAACTAGACTTGTCCATAGGATAGGCCTTGAGGATTTGGGCAAAAATATAAATGTAACACCCTAAAATTTAGGGGTTTAGAATAATTAGATATTACTGTATTAATTTAAAATGAAACTTGATTAGGAGGTCTAATTTTAAAATAGTGTGTTTTAATTGAGTTAGGACCTAATTAGGAAAAGAGTAAAAAATAAATTAAAATACTAATAATTTATAAACTAAAATAGGGATCTGTTAAAAGTTATAAAGTTAAATAAATTAATCAAATAATTGATTAAAAGTATATGCTAATAAAGAATAGGAAAGTTAAGCACAAAATAAATATACACAATAAAGTGACAAAAATTAGTAGGAATTTAGTCCTAGCATAAGTGGTTAAGAGTTTAAGAAATTGCTTCGAAAGTAAAAGTTCAACCCCACTTTTTGTATTTTTTCCTCTTTATTTTTCAAGCAATTAAGGATGGAACCAAGTTAGTATAAGAATTAAATGTGGTAGAAAAAGAACATGATATGGGCAGTAGCCTAATGTTGCTTCTTTCCCTGCACCCAAATTCAAGTTACGCCAACTTCTTCCTATTTTTGTTTATTTCGGTAAAATGATTTAATTACCAAAACAACTCTCTAAAGTTTGTTTAATCTTGTCATTTAATCCTTATCCTAATCATAATATGATTTTGATTATCTTTTTTTAAACTTATTTAGAATTCATATCTTATGGTTCTTCAAAACTCAAATAAAATTAAAGTTTCATCACCTTTTTTTATCTTTTTATTCTAACTAGAATTTAAATTACTCATTTTCAAACCCTAATAGAATTTATCATCCTTATTTCTATTTATTCTCATATTTTCTCTTCATTGTTGATAATTATTTTTGTCCCCGAATCAAAATCTATTTCCGGTTTCAACTCGTTTTTGTACTGGTTGATTTTCTATCAATTACATTATGTATTTCCATTAAAATTTCAGTAAGAATTCTCGTTTCGATTTATTAAAACTCATTTGAAATTTCGTTGTTTTCGTTAAATCCGCCATCAACCTTTAACGTTTTGGAAAGGGGGACGATGGGGTGAGTTAAATTGGAAAAGGGCAAAGGAAGGTTTAGTGAGGCTAGGGGGGCTAGTTGTGCATGTGTGTGTGATGGTTTGGGCCGACGAAGAGGAGAGGAGGAAGAAAGGAAATGGTTTCGGGGGGAAAGAAGGACGACGATGGTGGGTAATGGGTTGTGGTCGGGCAAGCAACGTAAAGAGGAAGGAAAGGGTGAGAAAGGGGAAGAGAAGACGGAAGGGAGAAAGGGGAGATGAGCTGCAAGTGGAAATAGTGAGGGAGATCAGCAATGGGAGGGTCTGTCGAGGGTGGAGAGGAGGAAAGAAAGTACCTCAGCGGCGTGGGGTTGAGTTTGGGTGAAACGTTGGCAAAAAGGGCTAGGGATCAGCGGCTAGGAAAAGGAATAAAAAAAATTAGGTTTTAAAGAGGACATGGTCGTGTATATGGCCTGTGTTGGGCCACACGGCCATGTATGGAGACCGTGGAAGACCCCCTAGCCCATGTATCAGTTCAAAAAAAAATTAATTCTAGTATCCACACGGCCTAAAACACGCCCATGTGTCCAAGTTGTGTGTCACACACGACCATGTCTCCAGCTCGTGTAACTCTCTGTGCCCGTGTGGGTTAGATTAAAATTGAAAAAAATTAACTCTAGTATGCACATGGCCTAAGACACGTCCGTGTGTCCAGGCCATGTGGATCACCCCAAGTCGAAAAAAAATTGTTTTAATTTATCTTTATTATAATTTAAACTTTCATCGTTATAAAAAAATATTTATATTATTTTTAATTTTTCAATAATAATATTCAGCGAATGTTACAAATTTTGTACCATTTCTTTAATAATTCAGTATAATATATTTAAATTAAGATATACAATCAACCCGTACATTGCATGTAGAAAAAAACTAGTTATACTCTCTTTGAAAATTATAGTTCTCTATAATTATAAAAGAGTATAATTATTATGTTAATAATTATATATATTTTTAATTACTCTGTATTATCTAACTAATTTATAGTACATAAACCAAATCTTAAATATTATGCGAGGACTAACAACATATTTTAACCTTTTTTCTAAATAAATATATAAATTTTTTTTATTTAAAAAATTATATAAGTGTATTAGAAGAGACATATTTCTATAATAATATTAATTATAAAATAGAAAAAATCCAAAAAGAGAAATATGATTGAAGTTAAGGCACAATTATGTGAAAATGCATGGAATTCAAGCCTATGCCATTTGACCTACATCCCCCATTTAATATGAGTTGTCGGTGATTATATTTTAATGTCTTTCAAAAAATCTAAATGTTAAGGACTTGTTTATCTATTATTATCACTAGTATAGTTAGCGTTGAATTTTTAGGCCAAAAAATAGAGTAATAATTTACATTAAAATATCCTTCAGGTGGTTGTATTTTTCATTATTTGGAATTTTAATTCTTTTATTTTTGTGGATTTAAATATTTAAGTCTAATTTAAAATTTTTTGTTTTGATATTTAAAATTAAGAAAGCAACTTTTTTTAATATTCATGTAATAAAAAAAGTAATATTATAATAATTTACATTTAATAAAGAATTTTAACAATGTTTACGATTTTTAAAAATTCACATAAGTATTGAGGTATCTAATTATGTAAAAAATTAAAGTTTAAAAAATTAATTCTCAAATTTATGTGTATCATGGAGATTATAATTGAAACTTGATTATTATTATTGATTATTATTATTATCATATTGTTTAAAAATGATATAATGATAAATTTAATATTTAACATATAATTTTTTTATGAATTTGTCTCTTAAACTTTTTTTTGAGTTCAATTTGACCATTAGCCTCTAAAAAGGAAGTTGGATTTGACTATCAATATATCAAAAAGAGTCAAATTGATTCTTTTACGGATATATTGACTAAAATGTTAATTTTTAAACACGGCAACTCGAATGACAACCTACATGTAATTCATGACTTTTTTCTCAACTTTTCATTTTTAAATATTTTATAAATTTTAAATTATTTGTTAATGCGACATATAAGATAAACAGTATCATGTTAATATAAAGTACACGTGAAATGTCACGCAACTTGCTACACAAACATTATAAAAAATATATTAATATCTTCATTAAAAAATAATTTAATTATTTTTAAAATATTAATTATTGAATTTAATTGATAACATTATCAATTTAATTAAGAAAATAAAAGTTAAATTGATAAAAATATAATTATCCAAGACTTATATCATGCTAAAAAAGAAAAAAGAAAATATTTAGACGCGTCTAATATCTAATTAATTGAGTGAGATGTTTTTGGGTGACAGGTGTGTAGTTTTTATGACAGGCAGTTGAGCGAACATATCAACATGACTCTCAATCAATTTGTAGACTATAAGTGACATGATAACTTATAATATTATTTTTAAAAATAGATTGATTTATATCATTATAAAATTAAAATAATTTTAATATTTTTAGCACCTTTAATATAATTAATAGTTTAATAGTTTAATTGTTGAGTTTATAAATACAATTATATTTATTATATAAAATTTCAAATCAATTATATATTTTTATTTAAAATATTATATATTAATATTGGTTTAATGGTTGAATTTTTTTACATAAAATAAATATATATAAAATTTTAATTTATATCAAATTTGACATACATATTTTTTGTATATATATATGTTATTTTCTAATATAAGAGTGTCGTTAGATATATTAGAAATAGTTTTTTGAAAGTTTTTATTATGATAAAATACAATAATAGTTTTCGTAAAAATGAATTTCGAGATGATGATAAGAATGATAGATTATTTGAGACTTGACTTTTTTATGTATCATTGATGGTGTAGATTTCTTGGGGGATCTAGAAAGTGGTTTTTTAGTTGATCGGAGTTTATCATTAGGCTAGTTTGATGATATTGGGTTGAAATACAATTTTCAATGGTTTGATCAATATAATACATCTTTGGTTTGTTTTTTAATGCTTCTAGTGTTGCAAGTACCATCAATTTGTATTTCTCATATTTTAGAATTATTTTGCGAACATACCATTTGTGCATCAGTTGATAGTGTATTGTTTATCATTTTTACTATATGCTATGTAACACCCCAAACCCGACCTAGACGTTATGGCCGAATTCGGATGTGTCACAAGATAGAGTTTTGAATACAAAGTCGTCACGCCCAAATTGTTTACGATTCAAAATTCGTACTCATTTATGCCAATTTCCGAAAGTATTACTTAATCCCAATTATTTGCTAAAAATGTAATTTACAATGGAAGTTTAATAAAACCGTTATATTTAAAAAATGTAGTTGTGTTTTTAGAAAGAAAATAAAACCTTTGTTATGTAAACTGTCGTTTTTAAGGAAAAACGCTTTGTCGTCCAGATAAAATATTAAACAAAATTCAAAACCCAAAAATTCAGAAAAACAGTCTAGAGAGTTCAGTTAATACAAAACTCCCAAAAATAACATTTAAAATAAATAAACAGAACCCTTAATTAACTTAGTTCGTGGACTAGTGGTCACCGCAAGACCCCGCCGCACTGATCTGCCTAGGTCTGTGGATTACCTTAACAGAAAAGACAATAGATGTGAGTTTATGAAAACTCAATGTGCAACCTACAGAATTAAGCATACAAGCATACAGGTTTAAATACACAGTTAGAAGCAGATACAGTTTCAGATTCAGAATCAAATCCAAATTTAGATTAAAGATACAGATAAACATAAGTTCTACCCCCATCCTCTACACACCATCTCTGACTATCTCATCACACCATGTGGGGTTTAAAACACCCACCCATCCCTACACCCCACGTTGTGCCTTTAAGACACATATCAGAATATATATACGCAGCCAAGCTGCCAGATTATAGGCGATTAACGCCTATCAGATACTTCCTCCATACATATAAATCCCCACCCCAATAACAAATACAGAAATCAGATGCAAATATAACATGCTCAACATGCTTAGTACAGATAACAGATACGCATACATTAATATATTCAGACGTGCATTTTAGGGTATAGTTAGCCCTTACTGACCCTACAATAGACTCATAGTCGATCGGAGCGACCCGTGCGACCCTATGGAAAATTTCAGAATTATGGCCCACATGCTTGTATGGTTTGCCCATGTGGGCCCACACGCCCGTGTGACCCACACGCCCAGATTGGCCTTTGCCTGTGTAGTCCACACGGCCTACCCTAGAAACCTACACGCCCATAGAGAATGCCCGTGCGGTCCACACGGCCATACTCGAGCCACCACACGGCCATAACTACTTCGTTCACACGGTTATGTCTCACACACAGCCATCCACACTGGCGACCACATGCCTGTGTGGCGTCGATAATGCAATTTTTTTTACTTTTGCCGAAACCTTATTTTCTGCGTTTTGGGTACACACTTGGTATCGTTTTGACGCTACTACAAACATGAACCCTCCAGAACCTAAAAACAGTGTATTCCAACCTATTAACAACCACACCAAGAGACTAAAACGATACCCAAACACACAGAATTGACTCATCGCTAACGAAAACGATCCCCAACTCGAATCAAACCATTGAAGCGCGATTTCCTGCCTCACCACTTCCCCCTAGACATGGAACGAACTCCATTAACCAATGATTTATTAGCCAAAACAAGAATCATACCCACCAAACTTACGAGTATTGCACGAAAAGCACCGAAATACAGAGACGTGGAGATTCGATAGAAAATACCAAAAGAAAAATTAAGTCGATGACAAGACAGAGAAGGAAAAAGGTAAAGAGCAGAAAGGAAAGAAATGTTATGTTTCTAAGCCTTATTTTTGTGCGCTTTGAACACTTGGTTTCGGTCTAATCGGTAAGTGAGCTAGTGGTAGCATTCTTTAATCGTTTGATTTCTAGATGCTGAACCTTTGCGGGTTTTTTTGTACGTATTGAACCTTCTCTATGATCGTTCTGTTCATTCGTTTTGCAACGCCGTTTTGTTGTGGAGTATGACGAACTGTCAAGTGTCTCATGATTCCTTCTGACTTGCATAATCTATTAAACTCATCAGAACAGAACTCTAAGCCATTGTCTGTACGGAGGTATTTTATCTGTTTTCCCGTCTGTTTTTCAATCATAATTTTCCAAGACTTAAATGTGGAAAACACATCACTTTTCTGCTTCAGGAAGAACGCCCAAACTTTTCTGGAAAAATCATCAATAAAGGTTAGCATATAATTAGCTCCACCTCTGGAAGGCACTCTAGATGGCCCCCACAGATCAGAATAAATATACTCCAATGTTCCCTTCGTGTTATGGATTCCTCTAGTGAATCAAACTCTCTTTTGCTTCCCAAAAACACAGTGCTCACAGAAATTCAGTTTACAAATTCCTTGCCCATGAAGAAGTCCTCTTTTGCTCAATTCTGTCATGCCATTCTCACTCATATGCCCTAGGCGCATATGCCAAAGTCTAGTAGTATCATCATCTGACAAGGAAGAGGAAGCGACAGTTGCATCACCAGTAACAGTAGAACCCTGCAAAATATGTAACTTGGCAATCTTTCTCTGTCCTTTCATCACAACAAGGGACCCTTTGGAAATATTTAAAACACCACTTTCAGCTGTGTATATGTACCCTTTTGAATCAAGAGTACTCAACGAAATTAAATTTCTTTTCAATTCTGGAACATGCCGTACATCACTAAGTGTTCTGACAACTCCATCAAACATCTTAACTTTAATTGTTCCAACACCGCAATTTTACACGAAGCATTATTTCCCATCAAAACAACACCTTGGACAATCGTTTCGTAAGTTGTAAACCAATCCCGATTGGGACTCATGTGGAAGGTGTAGCTTTGAATCAAGTATCCACTCCTCGCTTACTTTAGAATCATTGTGAAAACGACTAGAAGTTTACCATCATTGTAGTCTTCTACAACATCGCCTTCACTTTGGAATTTTCTCGGTTGTTTTCCTTTTGATTCACACCTCCTCCCTTTTAATCTTATTTTGTAGCTTATAGCACTCAGATTTAATGTGCCCTTTCTTCTTGCGTGGTTACAAGTTTTACCTCTGTTTGAAGACTTGATCTACCCTTAGATTTACCACGAGGATTCCGTTCTGTGTCCTACCACGATCATCATCAGCATTCCGATCTTGTCTCCCACGAACAATGAGACCCTCTCCCGAGAGTCGGGTTTAACCACAAGATGCTTCATCTTATCATACGAGGTTAAAGAATCATAAACCTCATCAACCGTGAGAGACTCGCGGCTATATAAAATCGTGTCTCTAAAGGTTGAATAAGGCGGGGCAACGAACAAAGTAGAATCAACCCTAGATCTTCCTTATCATACTGAACCTCCATGGCCTCCAAGTTTGAGAGAATTTCTTTAAACACTGTTAAGTGTTCGTGTACAGACGCACCTTCCTCCAAATGATGAGCATAAAGACGCTGCTTCATATGCAACTTGCTTGTTAGAGTTTTCGACATACATATTTGTTCTAGCCTCTTCTATAATGCAGCGGCAGTTTTCTCTTTCATCACATCCTGCAAAATTTCGTTGGACAAATGCAGATGTAATTGTGTTAATGCCTTTCGATCCTTACGCTTCTTCTATTCATCTGTTAATGTCGAAGGCATCTTATCTATCCCTAGCAGGGCATCCTCCAGATCCATCTGTGCAAGAACTGCTTGCATCTTAATTTGCCACAACGCAAATCTGGTGTTGCGATCCAACAGTGAAATTTCATACTTCAAAGACGCCATTACCGTGATCGAGATGAATAACCCGGAAGCTCTAATACCAATTTGTGAAAAAATAAAATAGAATAAAATAAATAAAATAAAGAACACACAAATTTTACGTGGAAACCCAATCGGGAAAAAACCACGGGCAGAGGAGAAGAAAATGCACTATGTCGAAAATTTGAATAAATACAAGAGGAATAGACTATGTCTATTTATAGGCTTGTAAAGCCATATTCTAGTAGGATTGAAACACCCTATCCTAATCAATATAAAATAGATGAAGTTTAATAAGGTTTAAAAAACTTTATTCTAAAATAAAATAAAAGAAGTCTAGTTCTATATGGATTTTACTTTTATTTTATTTTTTATCGTATTTTATTTAAATAAGAATTTGGGTCACTTAATTCTAACATTATTAATATTTGAAAAATATTAATCGTGTTGAAAAAAATGAGTATTTTAGGATCCAACATTAAAGGTTTGAACCCACATATGAACCAACCTGAATATAACCAACTTCATGAACACTTCTTATTTAATTGAATGAAACAAAATTTACCTTCAAACTTTCTGCAGTACAATCAGAAACTTGCCATCCATGATCTTGATCAGCAACTGTCCATGATCCTTTAGAAATGTGTCTAAACATTCTTTTAAAGTCTCCTGGAAGATTATCCCTAACCTTAAAATTTCAACCAATATTTGAACCATCAATTCCGAGCAAATTGGTGAAACTAATCACAACTTTGTATCGTGCGGTGAAGAAACTATATATAATGTTTGGAGTTTTGAATTTAAGGTTCATAGAACCTGTGAGTTCTTTAAGAAATTATGCCCCTTCATCAGAGTTGGTCCAATTTCATCATATAAATTGGTAGCAAGCAAAGCTTGGAGAAGGAGACTAGCATCCCAAGTTTGAGTTGCAACGCCCTTCATGGTGAAATATTGAAAAAAAGAGAGCATAAACTAATTAGCTAAAATAGTAATCAACAATCAAAGTCAATAATTTAATGAATGTTTAACTAATTCAACAATTTTTTTTACTTTATAATTAACAAACCTGCAGCTTCATTCCATCTTCTCCAACCCACAAACAGTCACCAACCCTAGCAAGATGCTTCTTAAAATAAATTCCATTTGGATCTTCAACCCAACAAGCAAGCATACATAGAGGCTGCCCAATGTATTATATCAAGTGTATTAGCAAACATTATATGTTGCCAAATAGTATTCAAAATTATTTATACTTCAATTGTATTACCTTTTCTACACATCCAATGGTAATATAGCGACTGTTTTCATCTTCATAGTGAATGAGATCCATTGCTACTTTAAGAGCTTTTCTTCTCACTTTATTAAAGGGCCAACAGAGGCTCTGAAAATAAGTAGAGACTATCCCAAAGCAATATTTGAAGCAATGTATGAGGATAGTGGAGATCTTCCTGCATGCAATGAATTAAACATTCTTCTTTCACATTTTCTAGATATAAATATTGTATCAAACATATATAGATTATAATTACCTTTGCACATAAATGCCTTTTTTTGATCCAATCGATTTCATCATATGTAAAATCAGATGTGTGATTGGACCCACAAATTTTCTTCCGTAAAGATATGACATTGGCAGGTAAGTTAATCAGCAATAACAAAGCATCTTTGCTGCATTCCAATATCTTCATCGTTAATATATATACGCACACACGTGTATATATATATATAAACAAATAATTTATATGGTTTGTTGCAAACCTGGATTAATGGGAAAATAAGAAGGAAAGAGCCAAAATTCCGGAGGCATTGGGTGGCAGCCTGACCATTCATAAACAGCCAATATCTACGTACAATAAAAGTATATATATTAATTGTTGGGTTTTTATAGGCATGACATATATAATATAAGTAGTGATTTAATATGATTAAAGTAAATTGAGTTTATATGTGTATATATTAATGTAATTAATTTATGATTGATCATGAACTAATTAAAAAATAGGATTAATGTGTAAAAATTATATATTAAAAATATGATCTCAAATTAAATATTTGTATTTTTTTTAATATTCCAGCTTTAAAAAAAAATCATCTTCTCTAAAATACTTATTTAAAATATGAATTTAGGTATGTTAATTTGCGAAGAATAAGTTTTATGGTAAATAAAAGAAGGAAGATATACTGAAAGCCAAGTCTTGCCCCAAGAAGAAATGGTAGTGACAACCCCACGATCGAGAATCCACTTTCGAGCTCTCTCGCAAGCATTATTAAGGCCACCATCAGGTCCTACTCCCAATAAACGCATACAAATGTAGTTGAGAGCTGTACAAAACATTGTACTATGACCCCCTATTTATAATCCCCATCCTCCATCCTCGTTCTGCCATGAAAATTTAATTTAATTTTATTTATTATTATCAATCAACCGTTAATACATATATAGCAAACTTTATATACATATATGTATTTAAATTTATTACCTGATGACAGTAAATAAAACGGAAAATTTCTTTGCGATGCTCTGCAGAAAATATAGTCTTGAGATGTCCTGTGATATATAGAGACATGACCAAAGGAGGAAGATAAAACATGGGGCCAGAATTCTCAGCTGGCCAATGGCCATGTGTTGATTGTAGAGCTGAAAACAAGTGGACACTTCTCTTCACTGCTGCAGTCGTAACTTCATATGTCACTTCTTCACCATCCTCTATCTTTGGTTGGGGAATGGTTTGTTGCATCTTCTTCTCTCTTAGAAACTGCATTGATAAAAAATATAAATAATGATAAATAAGTCTATTTAATTCTTTTATATTATAAACTGTTACATTAAGGAAATTGATGTACCTGCATTTGCCAGAGGAGATCAGAACTGGGCTGAACATTGTACCGATTATTGTAGAAGTTAAGACGAGCTTCTTCAACCTCAGCTCGTTCTTCAGCTGTACCTGCATTAGGATCGAACTCCCACGTTTGTCTTCCCAGAAAATTGTTGGTACTATAAAGGTAGGGATCATTGCCACCTTCTCCTATCTTAAGCCTCCACATTTTCTTCCTTAATTTTTCCTGAACAAAGTCCTCATCTTATATAGGCTTCACACCACAACCACTAGTTTATATTATTAAATGAAAGATTAAATATAAGACTTTTCACCACAGCCGCCAGTATTAAATGAAAAATAAAATATAAGAAACCAGAACACTAGTTGCAGTTATTAAAGCTGGGGTAAAATATAGGAGGGAGTTGTAGATGGTTTTTGAAATTTGGAAGAGTTTTTGAGTAAAAGATATTAGGATTGAAAAATGGTTGAGTAAAAATATTAGATCCATTTAAAATATGGTTTGAGCTTGGGCTTAAATATTTAAGTTTCAAGCTAGGCTCGATCTTTTTTTTTAGTTTGTAATATTTTATATTATATTATTTTTATATACTGTGTAATATATAACATATAAGAATTAAATCTATATTAATATATAATACTATAATAATCACCAAAAAAATGCACTAATAATTGAAGATAAAACATGTTATTTTTGACACTTACAAAATTATTAAGGGAAAGATAAAATTTAGAGAGGAGCGGTAGACGGTTACCTGAAATTTGGAAGAATTTGAGTAGAGATATTAGGTTCAAAAAATTATTTTGGGCAAAAAATCAGGCTCATTTAAAATATGGTCTGAGCTTAAACTTAAACATTAAAGTCCCGAGCCTCGATCAATTCATTTTTTAAGTTTGTAATATTTTATATTATATTATTTCTATATGCTATTTAATATATAACACAAGAAATAAATCTATATTAATATATAATACAACTATAATCTAAACATTGAAAAATATTAAGATAATTATATATAAAATTTTAATAAATAAAAAATATTAAATTAAATTTTAATATTTTTAAAAATAATATTTGGGGACCAAATGGGATTGGGTTATCTATTTGTTAAATATGGGCAGACCTGGGCAAAATTTTAAGCCTATATTCTGGGTCGAGCTAGGCTTGTACAAGCATATATTGTGTTAATATCATGCTTAGGCCTGACCCATAAACAACATTAGGGGAGGACTTTTAAAGTCCGAATAAACAAATAGCTAAGGACTTCTTGTCAAAATAATCATATTTTATAGTGAAATCATAACTTGAAATTAAATTTTATTAAGAAAATATTATAATTGATAGAAACCATGAATAATAAAAATACAAAGAAATAGCACATAATATAAATGATAAATAACACTCTACAAACTGATGCACAATTGGTATGTTTGCAAAATAATTTCAAAATATGAGAAAGACAAACCGGTGGCACTCACAACGCTAGAAGCATCCAGAAACAAATAAAAAATGCAACACCATGATCAAACTGTTGAAAATTGTATTCTAGTCCCATTATCATCAAACCAACCTAATGATGAACATCGGTCAACTAAGAAACTACTTCCAAGAGCCCCATGAAATCTACCACATTAATGATGCACAAAAAGCCAAGTATGAAATAATTTATCCTCATCATCATCATCATCTCGGAACCCAATTATACAAAAACCATCATTGTTTTTTATCGTGATAAAGACCTCCGAGAACTGTTCTCAATATATCTGGCGCTACCCTTACATTGGAAAATATCATATATACGCCATTACATTATTAGAAAGTATAAACTAAAACTAAAACCACTATAGGCTTCAGAGAAAAATGATGTTTTTCTTTTTTTAGTTTGATGTCCTAGAGTATAATTATAAAATCATATTTAGATTTGATCAGGAAAGTAGTGAGATACGAAAATATTGGATATTAGGGTTGTTACATACTTAAATGTCTTTTTCACTAATTTCAAATTCTGTTTTAATAATGTCTATGTTTTTATAATCAAAATATCAAAAATTTTTCCAATGTAGTCAAAACTTATGCATGCAAAAATCCCGATTAAAAATATCCTATACATAGTCCATACTTAAATAAAAATTACAATTCCAAGTAAAATTACTAAAATAAGTAGAGTAATTACAATAAACTTTATTGCCACTAGGTCCGAAATAAGACCTCCGTATGCTGAATCCGAGGTTAATCTTGAGGGTTATCTGTAAGTAGTAAACTAGGGGGTGAGCTTAAGAAGCCTAATGTGAGTCTAAATAATATAAGTATTTAATCAATCAAATATACATACAATTATTACACAATTCAACCAGTTTGTCACGACACAACTACATATGAATATGGCATGCTAAATGATTCAATACAATAATCCTACTCATTCATCCACTGCACACCATGAGTTCCCCAAAACTCATCAACCGAACTCTAAACAGTAAGGGCTTAAGCCCGTTGTGGTTAAAACTACCAATAACAGTATAAAGATAAAACTGTAGCGCCCCAAATAATTTATTTCTACTTCTGTAAAATCTAACACAATTGTGTATCTGCTTCAATAGTTAAGTGTTCTAGGTGTGTATGAGGGGTCTTCGGTTCAAGCCTTAATTCTATCAATTTTGGTTATTTTTGAATCTAAGTCTTATCTTTGTTCAGTGGGCTTTTATTAAATTATCTGTAAATTCATATCAGAATGAGCCTGCTAGTTCAACTTGCTCCACCGCCACTGTGCCACTGCCCAGCTGCACCTGCAAGCATTAAACGGAAAAGACAGAAGCAAGAAAAGATAATGGTGTATTCGGCTATATATAGCCAAACAGAATGTAAAGAAAGGGATTTTTTTTCTTATTAAAAAAATACGAAGAATATCAATCAAATACAAAAGAAAAGCATCATAAAAAAGGCTTCAATATAAAATCAAAGCAAGAAATATCAAGGACGAAATCGAAGGTTTTTTTTTTACTTTTTTTTTCTTTTTTCGAATTTATTTGTATATACAATCTATAACCCATTAAAAACCATATATATATATTAAATAAATATTGAATAAAAAATTTTTTACCTATAGGCGATTTTCAGCCACCGTGTACGGTGGTCGGCACGGCGGAGCCACGGCGGGGCGATGGCCGGACCCCCTGGTCAGTTTCGGATTTTCTCCAGAGGGAAAACCCCCCTCTCTCTCCTTTTTTTTTCTCAAACGCAGAAAGAATGAAATTTTCAAAAAAGTTTTGGCTTTTATAAGCCTTTGAAACGGCAGCGTTTTGGGGTACCCTCCCCAGACGCAAAACGACGTCGTTTTGGGGAGGGAACCTGTGACCCGACCCACCTGGGAAGAGATCTGGGTGTTTTTTTAGCGGAAGGGCTATTTGCGCGTTTAGCCCTTCCGCATTTTTTTTGCTTTTAAATTTCTTTTTTTCTGCTTTTAATTTATGCCCAGGAATTTGATTTCTTTTCCAATTTAGCCCCTTTGAAGCTGCACGTTTTGGGACAATAGGGTTATTGCCCATTTTAGTCCTTCCTGATTATTTGCGTGTGCGAATTAATCCCCTCTTCTTTTATTTATTACGGATTTGCCCCAAACTTGTGCTTTCAGATTTAATTATGTCCTTTCTATTACTTTTGATTGTTTTATTACCTTATTTATATTATTATGTTTGCATTTATATCTATTTTATTCTAATACTAGCATTATTATCACTTCTATTGTTTTTACTATTAATTAATGTATGTTTTATTACATATACGTATGTACATTTTTATATATAGTACTATTTTAATTACTTTATTTTAATATTACTATTATATTATATTTACTTTTTGCATTTTTAATATTATTATTATTATTACTATTATCATTATATATTAGTGTATATTTTTATGTATATATATATTTATATACAGTATTATTTTTGTTTACTTTACTTTAACATTGTTATTATCATTATCATCATCATTGTAATTACTATTACCATTGTATTATGACTATTATTATATTTTCATTTTCTTATTACTCATCTATTATGTTCTTATCTATTTATATTTCCATTATTATACCATCTCTATTATTTATTAGCATTTTACTATTACTATTATTAGTATTAGCATTTTTTATCAATACTTATATGTATGTATTATTTTATATATATACTGTTATAGGTCAATTTTGGGCTGTTTACAAATTACCCAGACCCATTACAATCAAACCGAGAGGCCCAATCATTAAACCCAAAACCCATTTTTACATTAAACCCCAAAACCCAATTACAGAAGCCCAAAACCCCAACAACCCAATACCTAAACCCACTAACCCATCAAAAACCCAACAACCCAATTACCCCTAACTCTAATCAGCTCTCAACCGAAACCCTAGCCGACTCAGCCACTTGCCCACTTGCCCTCTGACACTAGCACCATTCCCTGCACCACCAGTCACCTCCCATGCCCATCCCCTGCAATCAGTAAAGAAGACAAGATAGAAACAATAGGAAAATAGATGAAAAAGGGGTATAAAACCCGAATCAGAATTGTAAAAAGGGGTTCGGCATATTTTTCAATAGAAAAAACAATAGGAAGTATTAATCTTTCAAATACTAGAGCAAATCGAATATAGAAGAAAAACAGAAGCCAAAACAAGTATCAAAACAGAAAGACAATCACAAATCGGAGAATCAAACACCCGAAAACATAAACCGAAGAACTAAGGTGATTTGTTTTTATTTATTCCTCATTTTTTTAGCCTATTTTTAATTTATAAACACATATTTAATAAATATATATTTAAAAAATAATAAAAAAAGAAAAAGAAATTACCTTTCCGGCCACCGTGTACTGTGGCCGGCGCCGGCGAGGGTCCGTCGACCGGACGGTGGCCGGCCTATGGCCGAAAATCTCCTCTTCTCTCCCCCCCTTTTTCTTTTTTTTTCTTTTCCCCCTGTTTCAAATGATTTTTTTAAAAAAATTTTAACTTTTATAGGGACCAAAACGGTGCGTTTTGGTCCCTCCCCATTTAAACATAAACGGCGTCGTTTTGTTCAGGGCCGACTCGAGACCCGGCCCGCTCCAACTGGGATCCGCGTGTTTTTGTGCGGAATGGCTATTTGCGCTTTTGCCCCTTCCGCATTTTCGTCGTTTTACAATTAAGTCCTTTTTAGTTTTAAATTGGCCCCGAGGATTATGCTTGGATTCCAATTAAGTCCCTCGTGATACTGCACGTTTTGGAGGAGTGGGTATTTATCCGATCTGGTCCCTCTTGTTAGTTCGCGCATGCAATTTAGTATTTTTTTTCCTGTACTTCAAATTCACCCTAGAACTTCATTTCTAATTCGATTTCATCCTTTTTTCACTGTCTCTCATTATTTTATTTTAATTTTATATTATGAATGCTATTATATCTTTTACTATTATTATTATATTTATTATGTATTAGCATTAGTATTATTTTATACAATACTTATATATATTATACCGTATTATTAATAGTTTTATTTTGTTATTATTATTTCTCTTAACTTTTATATTATGTATTTACTCTTTTAATATATTAGGTATATTTTATATTCTATATTATGCATATAAATACATTTTTATACTATATTATGTGTATGTTCTTAAATATTGTTAGTTATATCTTTATATTATTATATATATTTTTAAATACTATATCAAGTATGCATATATTATATACGATTTTTCCTTAAATATTATATTATATGTATTTAAATACTAATATTATGTATATATGTTTTCCATGTATGTATATATGTTTACGTATATGTAGTATCATTAATTTTCTTTATTTGTTTTTATTTGCACATGTACACTGTTGTTTATACATTCTTTTATGAATATTATTCATTAGTATTTTACTATTACTATTATTAGTATGTATATTATGTTTTTTAAATACTATATTTTTAAATATCATATTATGTACACATTATTTCATTTATTTTTATTCCTATTATATTATTAATATTAGTACATATTTTATTATATGTGTATATATATATATATTTTATATAATATTATTTTCATATATCATTATATTCATTATTGTACTTATTATTTTCGCCATTATTATTTGAATATATATATATATATATATGTGTGTGTGTGTGTATGTATTTACATAGTATATGCATAGTTTTTATATCTTTATCATTTCTAATAAATATTATATATTTTATATGTTATGTATGTATTTTAATGTTATTATTTGCATAGGTTTCTTATACTATTCCATGAGTATATTTTTTGTGTCATCTTATGTATATATTTTCAAATATTATGTTATATATATATGTATATAATATAAATTTTTATACCATATTATGTATATACTTTAGTATCATAGTTATATATTTTTATATGATCTTATGTACATATATTTTCATGCATATATCTACTTTTATATATTATGTATATACATTTTTTTAATATTATATATGTATATATTTTTACTATATTAGTTAGTTTTTTATACTATCTCATGTGTACCTTTTGAATGCTATGCTATGTATATATTTTAAACACTATATTTTTATATATATTATATGCATATTTCAATACTATTATTATGTACAAATCGTTAATATATATACGTATGTATATAGGTAACGTTATTAGTGTTTTCAATATTATGTTTCCATCACTTTGCTTATTGTTATTATATGTTTATATATGTTCGTCTCTATTTCTTGTTTAATACTATTATTATCATGTTTAGTATCATATCCATTACTTTTGTTTTATTATTATTATTATCGCATATACATTGTTAATGCTTTATATATTATTTGCTTCATATATTCTTAACTTTTCATTATTATTTGCCTGTTCCGAATTTAGCATATTAGTTCACATCTTATTCCAACATCAACATTAGTTTTCTTTTTTACTTTATTTTTATCTAGAAATATTTTCATTCATGTTTTTAAATTAATTTCAATAAATAAGGCAACGCGCCGATTTAACATTAAGCCGTTGATTTCATCGCTATGTTGGGTGAATATCATCGGCTAGTGTTAAAAACGGAACGTCCTTCTCAAAAGAAATCGAAACCTGAAATTTCTCGTGTTTTATTTAGATCACGATTTAATGTTACATTGAACTTGCAATTTTGAAAATTAATACAACACTTGTTTAATAAGATACCAATTTTGGGCGTTACGAGAGTGCTAATACCTTCCTCGTGCGTAACCGACTCCCGAACCCAAATTTTTCTTTGAATTTTGATGTAGACCTAAACGCGGCCTTCATTTTTGTTCAAGAATCAATTTTCTTTTTAAAAAAAATGATTTATTAGGTGTCCGATCACACCTAGAAAAAAGATCGATGGTGACTTCCTCTTTTTAATAAAACCGAAAACCGGTTTTTCAAATTTCTAATAAATCACCTCAATTAGCGACCAAGCTAAAATTTTTACGTCGCTACATATACTATTTTTAATACCATGCATGTTGTGTATATTCTTAATACTATATTATGTATATATTTTTAATACCACGTATATTTTTTATTATTATTTCTATTATTACGTATATATTTTAATACATGTACGTATGTATCTATGCATCGTTATTATTAGTTACCTTTGTATATATTACCATTGTTTTCAATAAATATCGTATGTATTTTTTAATCTAGTATCACATATTTTACGTATGTATGTTCCCTGTTATTTCATATTTACATTATTGCTATTATTACCATGTTTAATACCATATGTATTATTATTGTTTCATACTATTATTATATTATTATTATCGTTAGTTATCATTGTCAATTCTATTTTGCCATGCTTTATTTATTTATTTACTTATGTATTCGATCATTTCATTTACCTTATGCTTTTGTTTCATATTTTTATATTACTAGCCTTGCTTTCATCTTTTTATAATTGCTCATATCATTGTTATTGACACTGTCGCACTTATTATTACGTATTAACACCATAATTTGCTTTTATGTTTTACTATAAATCACGTTATATTTTTACTCAATACATTAAAATAATTCTTTCATAAAAGTAATATTTCGTATTTGGTAATTCAAGACAATCGTGCCTTAACTTACTGGGTTTCGATTTCTTCTCATTTTACCTAAATAACAGAATATTCTTTTTAATCGCAATACGAGTTTTTTTTTAAAAACGCTTATTCTCGGAAGTACGAGGTGTTGTGCCCCAACTTACCGAGTATGACATTTTGTCACCTCGAAATAAGAATTTGTTTTGAAATAAAGGCAATATTCGGTGTTTGAGAATTCGAGAAAACGTGCCCTAACATATTGGGTTTCGATTTCTCTCGTTTACTCTAAATAATCGAATACCCTTTTAATAGGTTAAAATACGCGAATTTTATATAAAAGGCAAGCTCGCTCCCGAAAATTCAAGATGTCGTGTCCAAACTTACTGGATGTGATATTTTATATTTTGAGACGAGAAGGTCTTTAACATTTGAGCATTTTCACAAAGAAGGATCATATTTCAAAGTCTTTCGAGTTTTCAATCTTCAACACTAAGACATTAATTAATCAACTAGGTACCAATTTTTGGGCGTATCGAGGGTGCTAATCCTTCCTCGTGCGTAACCAACTCCCGAACTCATTTTTCAATTTTCGTAGACCAAAAATTATCGTTTTAGTAAATCTTAACTTTTACTAAAATCATTAATTTAAGGTGACCCGATCACACCTCATCAAAAAGGATTGGTGGCGACTCCTCTATTCGTTTTCGTTTTCAAAATTCAATTCGATTCCTGTTTTTTCAAAAAAATGGTTACGACATGGCCGATGAAAACGGTGATGATTTCTTGTTAGTGTCAACGAGCGATAACTCCAAGCTCACGTTCGAGTGGATCCCAGATTCGGGATGTTTTTTCCACATGTGTACTAATAGAGAATGGTTCTCTATATACAGTTCGGTTGAAGGTGGAGTTGTGCACATGAGAAACGATTCACCTAGTAAGGTAATTGGTATTGGTACTGTTAAAATTAGGATACATGATGGGACGACTATGACACTCTCAGATGTCAAGTATGTACTTGATTTACAACAGAATCTCATCTCATTGAGTATTTTAGACTGGAAAGGATGCAGAATCAACATCAAGTCGAGCGGCATTAAAGTATCTAGTGGAGCTCTCGTTTTGTTAAAAGGTAAGAGAACCGACAGTCTTTATATTCTGAAAGGTTCTACAGTGACCGGTGAAATCGGAAGTCCCTCGTCCGTTACGGAGTCGAAGTCAACTCGTTTGGAGCGGAGGCAACTTGGTCATAGGAGGGAAAAAGGTATGACCGTTTCGTTGAAGAAAGGTTCTCTTTTGGATGCAGGTTTTGAAAAGTTAGGGCACTGTGTTCGTGAAAATCAGACCCGAGTTAGTTTTGATTTGGCAGTGTACAAGTCGAAGGCTAGAAGTCTTCCAGTTTCTAAGCACAAATTCAACTCAGTTAATTCCCTGCATAGCTCAAGATAGGTTCGTGACGGGCCTTGGCAAAGATGGCGTTGTGGAAATATGAGTCAAGGTGGAGATTTGTTAAATATGACTCCTATTTTCAATCAAATTTGAGAAATAATATTTCAGTTAAACTCTATTTACTTGTTTCAATCAAACACTGATTAATTTAAATTATTTTATTATTATTTGACCTATGAATTTAGCCTATAAATAGGCTCTTTTATAATATTAGAAAAAATACACCCATTAGAGATTAGAACTCATAACACATTTAGACAATTTTGTGTTTACGTTTTGTGGGTTCTTTGTTTTCGGGTTTTCGGGGTTTAGTTTTTATTTTCATCTTTTGTACTCTTTGTTTTTTTGCCATTATAGTAAAATTATCTTTACCCGTGATTTTTTATCCTCTTTGGAGGGATTTTTCCACGTTAAATTTGTGTGTTCAATTTCTCAATTTATTCCGCTATTTTTCTTGTTCATTGCTTAATCGGGTCGATCCTAACAATTTTATTTCTTCCAAAAATGACAATTGAACATTTAAAAACTAGAAAAAATTAAGAAAAAATTAAGTAAAAAGATCATCATAGAGGATCAAAAGTTATTCATTGATGCCCAATGGCAAAAGTTATGCAACTAATATAGAGAGAGACATGAGTTTTTTATATATAATCCTCCAATAGATAATTCTTTATTATTGAAAAGCATACATGTTTTGAAGGCCAAACATGATTGCGATACTCAGCCTGAGCCCACAGAGGGAAAATACTACTATATAATGCAAAGTGTAGCATACAGTTCCTCATGAAAACTGCAGTCAGTCCCTGCCAAATTCCATAATAAAAAAATTTTAACATATAAATTTTCTTTTTCTTTTTCCCTTTCTCTTAATGGTATAATATATGATAAAAATATTATGGATGTCTTTATACTAAGAGTTAGATTGTATTTTTGAAAAAACAGACAAATTAATCTATGTACGTTACGTCAAAGAGCAAATCGATCATTCTGTTAAATACTCTATTTATTTCTACTTGTTAAAAATTGGTCATTATACATTAGCATGAGGTACAAGTGACACATCGCGTGTAACTACCTGGTTATTCTATCAGCTACAACAATTTTTGGCACTAAAAATGGAAGAAATTTTTAACAGAAAAGATTAATTTACCTATTTTTTGAGTAAATAAGACAATTTAATCTGACTTCTAATACATATGTCGAAACTATTTTTTGAAAAAAAAGAGAATCGACTTTATTTGAAAATGAAAATTAGGTGTAATCGAATCACCTTTGTTTAAATGAAACAATTTTAGTTTACTAAAACAACATTTTGGTCTACGAAATTCAAGAGAACAAGTTCGGGAGTCGGTTACATGCGAGGAAGGATTAGCACCCTCGACACGCCCAAAAATTGATACCGAATTGATTAGTTAGTGTCTTAATGTCGAAAGTTGAGAATCGAAAATGAGTTTAAAATACGACCCTTTTTATTAACATTGATTTTAAAAATGGTTGAATTAGATCAAAATGATTGCTAAAGATTTTCTTGGAGAATCGCATCCCGTAAGTTAGGACACGATACCTTGAACTTCCGAGCGCAAGTTTATCTTTAATTTTAATTGAAATTTCATGTGTTTTAAAACTCGAAAAGATGTTTGGCCATTTAGGATCAACGAGAAATCCAAAACCCCGCAAGTTAGGACACAATTTCTCGATGTCCCAAAACGCGAAATATTACTTTATTTTAAAAATTTTGTTTTTGAACTATAACGAATACGATATTTAAACGACGTGTGTTATTTTGTTTAGAATAGAATAAAACGGTCTATGTTGGATAAGTACATAACCTTTGAAGTGACTTTAATGAAATGAGAATGAATAACGATATCAAACATGGCATAATAATTTACGAATAAATATTACAATAATGAATCATAAAAACATGAAAATACGAATAAAGTATTATAAAACACAATGACAATAATCACACGATGTTGATTTTAATAAAAAAATTTAAAATAAACAATAAGATAATTTTAAAATGGACAATATATGGAGAAACGAATTTAAAATGGATACTATAAAAAAATTTAAGCAAATAGTATAAAACAATCTAGAATTATTAATATACAAAATAATAAAATAATAGGTAGAATAACTTAAAATAAATAATTTATGAAACAATTTAAAATAATATATAGAAGTTTAAAGGGGATAACATATGAAAAATAACCTTTTAAAATGAATAATATAAAATATATATGTATATATAAAATAGTCTAATATAAATAATATATGAAGTCTTAAAACAACTTTTAAAATGAATAATATAAAATATATATGTATATATAAAACAGTCTAAAAATGTATGAAGTCTTGAAACAGCTTTTAAAATGAATAATATAAAATATATATGTATATATAAAACAGTCTAATAATATATGAAGTGTTGAAATAAATAATAATAATAAGGTTTATAATAAATAATAAAAGAATCATATAAAACAATAATCTAAATCAGATATAAGAAATTTAAAATAAACATTATATATATAAAATAGCCCAAAATAAGAAGGTATATATATATCAACTTCAAACATGGCAGTTTAGAAACAGATAATATGTATAAAGTTTAATATGGATGTTAGTTTTAAAAAAAATAAAAAATAAAATAAAAATAAAATAAAACGATTTAAAACAAACAGTTTAATGACATGCAAAAGGATTTAACAAATGAAATGTAAAACCATTAAAATAAATAATATATATATAAATAAATAAATAAAGGAAAAATATAAAAAGATTAAAATCGAATTGATTAAGGTTTAAATTGGAATAAAAATGGAATTAGAAGTGAAAACTATCACCAAATAAAAACAAGGGGGTGAACATGAAAATACGCGCAAGGTTCGAGGACCAAACGGGCAAAAAACCCAATCTGTGGACACGTGTCCGCATTTCAGTGCGCCGATGAGTCAGGGACTCGATTGGAAAGCTCAACAAAATCATGGGGTCAAATTCATAAAATATAATAGTAAACAAAGGGACTAAATTAAAATAAACCAAAAATGTGTAAGGACTACGGGCATAAATAACCCATTTAGCTAAGACACGCGGATCCCCCTAGAGCGAGTCGGGTTGCGCGGGTCATGGCCTAAACGGTGCCGTTTTGGCACATAGGAACAAGGCCCTAAACGGCGCCGTTTTATTTGCTTTATAAAAGTAAATTTAAAAAAAAAAAACATTCTGCCCTTTGTTTAAAAAAAAATCTGGGGACCTCCCTCCCCCTTTCTCTGTTAGGGTTTTTAAACCCAACTTTAGGGAGCCGTCATCGGCCCACCATGGCTCCGCCGCGAGTCCGTTGACCGCCACACACGGTGGCCGGGGCTCACAAGGTAAGTTTTGCTTCCTTTTTTTTTGTCTTATTGATATATATATATATATATATATATAAAAGCAGTTTAAAAAAAAAAGAATATGAAAAACATAAGTGTATGTATATGCAGTTTTGAAGAAGAAAAAAAAATGGTAACCTTGAACTGATTTCCTCTATCTTTTATTTCAAAAAGAAAAAATCCCATCCCCCCCTTTTTACAAATTGATTTTGTTTCGGTTTTATAACCGATTACAATAGAAAAGAAATCCCCCCCTGTTTCTCTGTTGTCGTTACTCTGTTGTCTTTTCCACTTTGCGTGTCTCTTTTTCTCTGTTTGCAGGTAACAGTGAAGCGATGGGACGGTGGCGTGCTGTAGGCGTGGCCAGGAGAGGGGTACGACGCACATGGGGCTAGGTTTTCCTTTGTTTTCTGAAAATGTTAGGAATGGGCAATAAGGTTGGTTTGGGTAGTAGGCTTAGTTGGGTTTAGGTCCATTTAGTTTTTATTTAGGCTGATGACTGTTTAATTATTTATTTTTTGATTGTTGGGCCCCGGGCAAATTTGGGCCTCCACAACATAGGCCTTCTTAATACTTTTACCTATAATATATACATGGAAAACAATTACCTGCTGGGAAAAATCACCGTTTGGTAACTAAGAATTTATCAACAATTTTGCAGCTCGATGCAAAGGTGTAGGATCCCTCTCAGCCTATTGAGGTGATTAAGAAATCAACATAGCAATCATTTTAGAATACAATATATATAGTTTATTTGTTAATTTGGGTACATTAAAATTATAAAATCATTGATAATTGCATGTAAAGCATACCTGGCCACCAATAATTAAACCCATCAAAGCCATCAAAGTCTGTGCAGTATTTACCAAATTCGATTCTTTTCCTTGGATGGGTATATATACCTTTTATCAACAAGGAGAATAAAACTATTCATAATTACATATATATTGTTTCCGAAGAGATTCGTGATTCCAAAGGGTAAATTTCAAATTTACACAAATTAATATTTTAGATTTATCCTCTAAAAATAAAATGAAGAAAAGAAAGAAGCTATATTAAATATTAATTACCCTTGTTGGACAAGAAAGATAGCTCTCCCCCCAACCACCATCTTCTCTTTGGGTTTTAAGCAAAAACTCAACTCCTTTCCTAATAGCCAAGCAATTTTTGAAGTTCTTTCCTGCAGCCTTAAGACCTAATAGTGCAAACCATGTCCCATAAAAGAAGCAAATTCTCCAACTTCCATACCTATACATTTATATGAAATTTTATGAGAAGCGTATGGTCTAGAAAGTAGAAATATGTTTAAAAATAACATACAAAAAATAATAAAATGTATGGTTTGAAACTAATTAATAATAACAAATGAAATATATAAAATATTAAAAATTAAATTAAATTGTGAGTAAAAAGAAATTTAAATACTAAATAAAATTGTGAGTTAACTTATTGCACCAACTCACATAATAACATTATTAATATTAAAAATTTTATCACATGTATTTGGAGGAACTCGTGAAGTTATTTCTTTGAGGAATTCATAAGGGCCATTACCAAGAACCATCAGGGTATTGTACATCTTCAATGAACTTTGCAGCTTTTCTGATGCAATTTTCAATCTCTATTTTTCTATGCCCGGGGTATAATTTCTTGAAAATAGCTAGTGCCTGGATTGATGATGAAGTGCACTCTACATGCCTGGATTTTACAATTATTTTTCCTTCTCATTAGTATAAACTTTATAAACCAGTTTTCCATAACAGTGTATAATTAATTAAATTAATTATAATAAAATAAAATAAAAAGCATAGGAATCTTACTCATATTCTATGGTCAGATCCTCAAGAAACTCAATTGGATTCAACCACTAAAAGGATAAGTTAGGGTGAAAAAAATGTTTTATTAAATTCATAGGGAATAATATAATATCGAAGACAAGTACAAATATTGAAATATTACCTCCCACCAGAATGCACCTCCTGCTGGTTCCCAAACTGTATAACCACCATTTTTACTCTGCAATCATTTCTAAAATAGCTTTTACTTAAACCAATATGTTTATTTATTTAGATTTTTAGAGTACATTTGATAATTGAGGAACGAACATAGGATCCTAAAGATTAAATTCAAGTGTTAATCCCATACAATACAAAAATTTGTTGGCAAATAAAAAATTTATAATATAAGGTCAATTTAGAGCATTCTAGATATAATTTTTACCTCCATGGAAATAAAAATAATTTGAAATTCTATCTTAAAGATTTTCTATGTCTATACTTCTATCTTAATTGACTTAGTGTCATAGGTTAACCGGTTACCAATTTTGTTAAGGAAGTTATGTAAATGGTTACCCAAATATTAGAAACTTTTTTGTTAAACCATCAACTTTAAAAAATTACAAAATGATCACGTAATTTAAAAAAAAAAGTCTAAAACCATAAAATTACTGACACTCTGCTGACAAGGTTGTTAACTTAATGACATGTTCACTCAACCATTAATTTTATTCCACACGTTAAAATTTTTTTTATTAGTCGAATGACTATTTTGTAATTTTTTAAAGTTAGTGACCTAATAAAAAAGTTTCTAATAATCAGGTAATCATTTATGTAGTTTACCTATAAATAAATTATATTGTTACAAGGGTATTTTTAATAAAATTAGTAAAAATATTGTATAAGCTTGTGAGAACTGAACTCATGCTATCAACATCTACAAAAAAAATTCTTTCCCACATCGACCCAATTTTTATTTTAATGTTTTTACACATTTCAATTTTGTTACACATTATTTTACCGTCATTGTTTGTATATGTATACTTATATTTAAACTCTTTATTGAGTAGATGTAACAGGTCAACCAATCACCAAGAAATTATGAAAATGTTCTTCCATATACAAATAAATTATATTATTAAAATAATACTTTTTATCTTTTTATATTTTTACTAAAATCAATAAAAAATTAAATATAATGAGATTTGAACCCATTACGCAATTAATAATCCTTTTTAACGTAGACATTCTATATATTGTACCTCTAAAGATAGAAGAACATTGACAGCATCATAAAATTGCTCGTCTTCCATTTTATTACCAACCATTTCTGGTGCCATCAATACAAAATTTACACAACACTGCAAAGTAAGGAACATGTTTTAAGCAATAATTCCTGTTGCGGATCTTTAAAATTTGAAATGTTGTAATCAATCTAGACTTGTGATTAAGTCATTCGTCTAAATATGAAATTTCATTAATATTTGAAATATATATATGTTGAAAAAATAAGTATTTTAAGATCCAACATTAAAGGTTTGAACTTAACCATATTTATTTTTTCAGATAGTGTTAAGAAAATGAACCAACATGAATATAACTGAATTTATGAACACCACTTATTTAATTGAATGAAACAAAATTTACCTTTAAACTTTCTGCGATACAATCAGAAACTTGCCATCCATGATCTCAATCAGAGAATGTCCATGAGCCTTTAGAAATATGTCTAAACATTCTTTTAAAGTCTCCTGAAGGATTATCCCTAACCTTAAAATTTCAACCAATTTCGAGTAAATTGGTAAAATTAATCACAACTTTGTGTTGTGTGGTGAAAATGAAAATAGTTAAGAAATTATATATAATGTTTAGGGTTTTAAATTTAAGGTTCAGACAACCTGTGAGTTTTTTAAGAAATTGTGCCCCTTCATCAGAGTTAGTCCAATTTCATCGTAGAAACTGCTAGCAAGCAAAGCTTGGAGAAGGAAACTAGTATCCCAAACTTGACTTCCAAAGCCCTTCATGGTGAAATATTGAAAAAAAAAAAAAGAAAGAGAGAGAGCATAAACTAATTAGCTAAAATAGTAATGAACAATCAAAGTCAATAATTTAATGAAAGTTTAACTAATTCAACAATTCTAGTATTTAATAATTAACAAACCTGCATCTTTATTCCATCTTCTCCAACCCACACATAGTCATCAATCCTAGCAAGATGCTTCTTAAAATAAATTCCATTTGGATCTTCAACCCAACAAGCAAGCATACATAGAGGCTGCCCAATGTATTATATCAAGTGTATTAGCAAGCATTATATGTTGACAAATATTATTCAAAATTATTTATACTTTAATTGTATTACCTTTTCCACACGTCTAATGGTAATATAGCGACTGCTTTCATCTTCATAGTGAATGATATCCATTGCTACTTTAAGAGATTTTTTCCTCAATTTATTAAAGGGCCAACGATTAAGGAAAGGCTCTGAAAATAAGTGGAGACTATCCCAAAGCAATATTTGAAGCCATGTACGAGGATAGTGGAAATCTTCCTGCATGCAATGAATGAAACAGTCTGCTTTCACATTTTCTAGTTAAGGAAAAAGATATAAATATTGTATCAAACATATATAGATTATGATTACCTTTGCACATAAATGCCTCTTTTTGCTCCAATCGATTTCATTATATGGTTTAGTGTGGAGTTCTTGTCTTAACTGTAAAATCAGAGGTGTGATTGGACCCACAAATTTTCTTCCATACAAATAGGACATTGGCAGGTAAGTTAATCGGCAATAACAAAGCATCTTTGCTACGTTGCAATATCTTCATTATTAGGATATATACATACAAATATATATAGACAAATCATTTATATGGTTCGTTACAAACCTGGATTAATGGGAAAATAAGTAGGAAAGAGCCAAAGCTCCGGAGGCATTGGGTGGCAGCCTGACCATTCATAAACACCCAATATCTACGTACAACAAAATTAATATATACATAAAATAAGTAGTAATTTTATTTAGTTCAAATTAAAACTGATATAATATGGTTAAAATAAATTGGGTTTATATGTGTAGATAGTGATGTAATTAATTTACGATTGATCATGCATTAATTAAAAATTAATGTTAATGTATAAAAGTTATATATTAAAGTTATGGTCTCAAATTAAACATACTTAATTTTTCTATCATCTTATCTTCAAAAAATTATATTTTTCTATTAATTTCGAAAGTTTGAAGATTTTAACATATCAATATTGATATGATAAATCTTTATTTATTTAGTTTTATATCATAGGTTAATTTGTGAAAATTAAGTTTTATGGTAAATAAAAGGAAGACAACATACTGAAAGCCAAGTCTTGCCCCAAGAGGAAATGGTAGTGACACCCCTACAGTCAAGAATCCACTTTCGAGCTCTCTCGCAAGCATTATTAAGGCCACCCTCAGGTCCTACTCCCAGTAAACGCATAAAAATGTAGTTGAGAGCTGTGCAAAACATTGTACTCTTACCCCCTATGTATAATCCCCATCCTCCATCCTCGTTCTGCCATGCCAAAACAAACTTTCTTTTTATTATTATTATCAATCCACCGTTCAATACATATATTTATATTTATATTTATATTTATATTTATTACCTGATGATAGTAAATATAACGGAGAATTTCTTTGCGATGCTCTGCAGAGAATATAGTATTGAGATGACCTGTGATATATAGAGACATGACCAAAGGAGGAAAACAAAACATGGGGCCAGAATTCTCAGCTGGCCAATGGCCATGTTTTGATTGTAGAGCTGAAAACAAGTGGACACTTCTCTTCACTGCTGCAGTTGTAACTTCATATGTCACTTCTTCACCATCCTCTATCTTTGGTTGGGGAATGGTTTGTTGCATCTTCTTCTCTCTTAGAAACTGCATTAATTAAACATATAAATAATGATAAATAAGTCTATTTAATTCTTTTATATTATAAAATGTTACATTCAGGAAAATGATGTACCTGCATTTGCCAGAGAAGATCAGAACTGGGTTGAACATTGTACCGATTGTTGTAGAAATCAAGACGAGCTTCTTCAACCTCAGCTCGTTCTTCAGCTATGCCTGCATTTGGATCGAACTCCCACGTTTGCCTTCCTAGAAAATTGTTGGTACTGTAAAGGTAGGGATCATTGCCACCTTCCCCTATCTTAAGCCTCCACATTTTCTTCCTCAAATTTTCATGAACAAAGTCATCATCTTATACAGACTTTACACCAATAGCATTAGTTGCTATTATTCAATGAAAGATAATATTTAAGGGGGAGGGGTAGACGGTAGCGTGTGTAAAGACACTAGTTCGAAAAATGAGTTTTCGCAGAAAATTAGATTAATTTAAAATATGGTTTGAGCTCGGGCTTAAACATTCAAGATATGAGTCTTGCTAGATCTGTGTTTTAAGTTTATAATATTTTATAATATTTTATTTTTATATATTATATAATATATAACACATAATAATTAAATCTATATTAATATATAACACTACTATAATGTAAGCATTAAAAAATATTAAGATAATTATATATAAAATTTTCATATATAAAAATATTAAATTATTAAATATTAAAAAAATTAATATTTTTAAATTAATATTTGGGGCCTAAATGGGCTTCAGTTATTTATTTGCAAAATATTGGTCAAATTGGGCAAAATTTAGGCCCATATTTTCAGTCGAACTGGGCTTGTGAAAGCTTAAACTGTGTTAATATTAAGTCCAACCCGACCCGTAATACCTCTAGGGGAAGGACTTTGAAAATCCAAATAAATAAATAGCTAAGGACTTCTTATGAAAATAATTATATTTCATAGTAAAATCATAACTTGAAATTAATTTTATTAAGAAAATATTATTATTGATAGAAACAATAAATAATAAATATATAAAGACATAGCACATAGTACAAACGATAAATAATACACTACAAACTGATGCACAAATGATATGAAAAATAATTCCAAAAGATGAGAAAGACAAACTGGCAGTACTTACAACACTAGAAGCATTCAGAAACAAACCAAAAATGCAACACCTCGATCAAAACATTGAAAATTGTATTCCAACCCTACTATCATCAAGCCAACCTGATGATGAACTTCGATCAATAAGAAACTACTTCCAAGAGCCCCAGGAAACCTACCACATCAATGATGTAGAAAAAATCAAGTCTCAAATAGTCTATCCTCTTCATCATCTTCTCAGAACCCAATTTTACAAAAAACCATTACTATCATTTTTTGTGATAAGGACCTCTGAGAATTATTCCTGTCGAAACCATTTTTATTTTGAAAAATGGAGATCGACTTTAAAAAGAAATATGAAGTCGCCATTAATCCTTTTTTTTAGGTGTGATCAGATCACCTAGAAAACATTTTATTTTATTAAAATATTGATTTTGGCCTACAAAATTCAAGAAAACAGGTTCGAAAGTCGGTTACGTACGAGGAAGGATTAGCACCCTCGCAACTCCCAAAATTGGTAACTAATTGATTAATTAATGTCCTAATGTTGAAAATTTGAAAAGATTTTTAAAATACAATTCCTTTCAAAAATGTTTGGATAATTCGAACTGAATATTGAGATTCTCTTGTTTCGAAAGAATAAAATATCATATCTAGCACGTTAGGATACAACATTTCAAACTCTCAATACCAAGATCATCCCATGATTCCCAAAACTCATGCATTGAAAATTTCAAAAGGATATTCGATTATTTGGCCAAACGAAAAATCGTAACCCTGCACGTTAGGGCACGATTTCTCGAATTTCTAAACACGGAATTGTCGAAACCATTTTTTGAAAAAACGGGAATCGACTTAGATTTTGAAAATGAAAACGAACAGAGGAGTCGCCACCAATCCTTTTTGACGAGGTGTGATCGGGTCACCTCAAATTAATCATTTTAATAAAAGTTAAGATTTACTAAAACGATAATTTTTGGTCTACGAAAATCAGAAAATGTGTTCGGGAGTCGGTTACGCACGGGGAAGGATTAGCACCCTCGATACGCCCAAAGATTAGTACCTAATTGATTAATTAGTGTCTTAATGTCAAAGATTGAAAACTTGAAAGAGATTGAAATACGATCCCTCTTTGTAAAGAAAATGCTCAAATATTAAAAACTTTCTTGTCTCAAAACATAAAATGTCACATCCAGTGAGTTAGGACACGACATCTTGAATTTTCGAGAGTGAGCTTACATTTTATATAAAATTTACGTATTTTAACTTATTAAAAGGGTATTCGATTATTTAGGGTAAACGAGAAAAATCAAAACCCAGTAAGTTAGGGCACGTTTTCTCGAATTCTCAAACACCGAATATTGCCTTTATTTTAAAACAAATTCTTATTTCCAGATGACGAAATGTCATGCCCGGTAAGTTAGGGCACAACACTTTGTATCTCAAAGAATAAGCATTTTTCAAAACTCGTATTGTGATTTAAAGGAGTATTCCGTTACTTAGGTAAAACGAGAAGAATCAAAACCCAGTAAGTTAGGGCACGATTTTCTCGAAATTCCAAATACGGAGTATCGCCTTTTATGAAAAGATTATTTTTTGTTGGGTGAAGGATGATATAACTCAAACTTATAAAAAAACAAAAAGAAATAAATCTTGATGTTTACAAGCATAATAATAAAGGAGTAGTATAAAGGACAAAAACGAAAGAAGCAAACAAGCTATGTAAAAGAAGAGGATAATAGGTGAAAATAATAAGAAACGATAAAAATAAACAAGAGTAATGGGAATAAGTAAAAAAAGAAGAAAACTTCATAGTAAACTGATAAATAAATAAGTGATATATAAAACAGTAAGAAAAGTAATAATAATGTTGCTGAAAGGTAAAAATGTGTTAATAAGGATGATAATAAAAAAATATACTAATAATTTAATGGTAATGATAATAGCAATAGTAGTAAAAATAAAATAGTAAATAGAATAATAATAATAGCAAAAAAAAAAATAATGGCGATATTAAATAAAGCGATGGTAATAGAAAAGGTGCTAATATCGATAGTAACAAAATGAAGAAGATAACAAATTGTAATGATGATAATGATGTAAATGATATTATTAAAATAAAAATAATAAGTAACAATAGTGAGAATAATAAGCATAGTAATAAATATAATAAAAATAATACTATGTATAAAACATATATATATATACGCGTATAATAAAATACATGCAGATATTAATAATAATATAATAGCTGTAAAAATAGACGTAATAGTAACATGGGGCATAATACGGTATTAAGAAATATTATATTAAGAGTATATATATAGCATATATGCTAGGAACAATAATAATAGTAAAAATAATGCTACATAAATAGATATAGTAATAGTATAAACGTAATATAGTTATTAAAAATATATACGTAACATATAGAAAAATACAATACTAAAAGGACGTATATACGATACGCATGTATTATAAATGATGATAATGTCAGAAAACAACCATTAAAGATATTATATAAATATATATATGTATATATGAAAAACAAGTACATGATAATATTTAAAGTATGTACATATAGTATATATATATTAGAAAACGTATACATGATATATAGAAAATATATATAATATTTAAAAAAATACATAATTATAATGCTGATATATATATATATATATGTATAAGTGTGATATGGAATATAATATGTATGTATATTAAAAGGATGCCTATGTAACATACAAAACATTAACCGAAACAATAATTAAAAAACTATTAATACTATCTAATATATATACGTATTAAATAAAAAGAATAATAATGAAATGCTAATAAATAAATAAATAAAGATAATAACAGTAATAAAATATGATAGTAAAAATAATATTTAAAATTAAAGTAGAATAATGAGAAAAGGTAAAAGAGGGACGAAAATCAAAATAAAAACGAATTTTGGGGCGAATTTCAAAAGAAATAAAAAAAGGGACTGATTTGAATACTCGAAAAACCAGGAGGGTCTAAAGGAGGAAATATCCCAAACCCCCCCAAAACGGCGTCGTTTGCATAGGTACCAATTTGAAAACGAAATAAATTTCAGGGTAACATTAAAATAAAAAAAACCTAATTGCGAAGTTAAGGAAAAGCGGATCCCATGCCAGACGGGTCGGGTCGGCCCGCTCCACCCCGAAACGACGTCGTTTCACGCCTTATGGGGAAGGGCTAAAACGTTGCCGTTTCGGTCAGCCTATAAAATCCAAATTTTTTTTAAAAGTTTTTCATTTCCCTGCTGTTTCAGAAAAAAAGAGAAGAGAGAGTAAGTGTGGCAAAGCCACCAATATCAGTAATTGTGGCTTCTCGGTTTGGACTGCTTTCTGCTTTTTGATGTTACTAGGGTCTCTGTTCTTGCTTGGAATCGAATGTTGTTTGTTTTTTATTGATCACAAAAATGCCGAACCTTACAAGGGTACTAGATATGGCTTTTTATAGCCATTTTACAATATTTTTATATTTTTGTTGTCATTTCATTTTAATGGCTTGCAGGTGCTTGTGGCGGTGGATGTGACCTGTCAGTGGAAGCAGAGGCGGTGGCCAGGCAAGTGGTGATAGACCTGGCATGGGGCGGCAGCAGTTGATTAGGCTAGGGTTTTTTAGTTTTATTTTGGGTATTGGGCTTAGGTTTGATTTGTTTGGGCTGGGGCTGTAATGGGTTTTGGGTAGTTGGGCCCGGGCCAAATGGGCTTGTACAGGAACATTGCCTTATTTTGTAAGATTTTACTAAGCGATTATAAAATTGACTCAAAAAATATATTTGTTTAGCTTGTTTGGGGATAAAACACAATCAATATCGGGCGAAAGTGGGAATTTGAATCATGATGCAATAACAAAAAATAGAAGCATAATTACAAGCATGAAATAATCATATGTGAATACAACTTTGTACAAATGGATGACGAGGATAATAATATGAACATACAATTCAAAATATACAATAACAATAATCTCACAATCCTATTTTGAAAAACTAACATTAATAATCAAGAGACAATGAAAGCTAAAAATATAGCTAATTAAAAAACAAATTAAAATAAAATATGGCAAGTTTTCAAACGTAGATGAATAAAATTAAAATAATATAAAAGACGGGAAACATGGACTCAATATGATATAAAAACAATTTAAAAACTATTAAATGAATGAAAATTTACAAATAAACAACACATGATAGGGTTTGAAATAGTTTATCTATATAAAGAAATTAAAAAACATAATATTGTATAAATGATTATTAAAATTGATATCATGAAAGAAGAAGTTTGAAGTAAATAACGTACAAAATATTTTTAAAAACGAAACATCTATTTAAAGTTGATAATATACATACAATGGAAAAAATAATTTAATATAAATAATATAATAAAGGGATAATAATATATGAAAGGGTTTTAATTAACAAAAATATATAATAAAATATGTTTTTAAGGAATGGACTATATACATAATATATTTGAAGGGACATATATATACATAAATAGATTTAAAAGAAAATATATACATAAAACAACATGAAATTGATAATGTACATAGAATAAAACTAATCTTAACATAAACTATATATATATAATAATATATAAGGGTAATTAAATTAAATATTATACAAAATTTTAAAACAACATGATATAAAGGAGAATTTTAAAATAATAACTATATAATTAAACAAATGAAAAAATAGACAAAGTAAAATTATTAAAGTAATTCAAATGTATATTTAAATAATTTTTTAGAAAAGATGAATGCTAAATAAATTTAAAAAAAATAATGAATTATACATATTGAAATGAAAAAAACTTAATTGAAATAAAATCAAACTAAAAGGGATAATTAATAAATAAAATAAACCATTGAAACTGAAATAAGGACTAAAGTGCAATGCGCGCAAACGTACGAGGATTAAAAATGTAAATGTTCCAAAATCCCAAAACGCAGCGTTTTGGCGCGGACCAAGTTGAAATAACGTGTAAATGTTGGGGAAAAATAAAAAAACAGAGAAAATATGAAGAGGGCCCAATCAGATGCCAGCATGAAAGGGAGGGACCAAGCGCACAAGTATCCCTTCACAGCGAAAACGCGCGGGTCCAGAGGGTAATAGGGTCGGGTTGAATCGGGTCACCTTATACGATGTAGTTTTGCGGCCACTAAAGAAGGCTCCAAACGGCGTCGTTTCTTCCCTCTTATAAATACAACATTTTCTTCTTTAAAACAAAACAATCAGTCTTTTTTTTTTAAAAAATCCTAGCCACTTTAAAAAAACAAAATAAAACCTCTCCTTCCACTATTTGGCTGACCTAGGAATCCGTGCCATCCGACCACCATTCCACCACTGTAATTGGTGGATGATGAAGTGCGGTGACGCCCTCTTACCCCTGCTTAGAACCAAGACTCAAGGATCGTCGATTTCTGCCCCAAAATTCCCATCTCAAGCTTCGATTTCGACGAAGGAGATAAGGACTCCGATGGCTCGTTTGCGAAGGTAAACCCCCCTCTCTTTTTTATTTTCTTATGCAAAAAACTACATGCAAAACCAAAGAAGAAAAACAAATCGAAAAGAAAAGAAATGGAACTTGAGATCACCTTTCAATAATTTTTAGTTGCCTTTTTTTTGTATTCAGAATGCGTACCCCTTTACACAGATTACCTTTGGCCTTTTTATAGCCGATTTTTAGAATAAATGATAGAATAATAAAAAAAAACTCTTATTTTTGCTATACATTTGCTGGTTATTTTGTATTCTGGTACTGCTTAGCTGTTTCTTCTCGTAGGTTCTATTGTGGAAATGGCCGTACGGAGGAAAAGGCTGTTTGTGGTGACATGGAGGAGGCTAGAAGGCTGCGGCGCTGGTTTAGCTAGGGTTTCAGTTTCTGAAACCAAAATTTGGGTCGTTTAGGCCTATTTTAGGATTGGGCCATTAGGCCATTATTATTTTTGCATTTGGGCCTTTGTATTCGGGTCTGTGAAAATAATTAGGCCAATCGGGCTTTGTATTTATTTGGGTTTTGTAATTAAGGGACTGTTATAAATTTGGACTTTATTTATTAGTTTTTTATTTATACTATTTATTATTTTTTGGATAATTTATTGGCCCGGACGAAATGAGCCTATTACAGTTCCCAATATATCTAATACTACCTTTACATTGGAAAATATCATATATATATATATATATATGTTAGAAAGCTATTAAAAATTATAAACTAAAACCATGATTAGTTTTAGAAAAAAAGGGTGTTTTTTTGATAATTTGAGGTTCATAAAGTATAGCTATAAAATCATATATAGATTTGAGCGGGAGTGTAGTAAAATACAGGGATTTTGGATATTAGGGTTTTAAGAGACGTAAATTAAAAAATGCATTATTTTGCTTTGATAATGTTTATGTTTGAGTATGTGAAATTAGTACTATTTCTATAATTAAATTACCGCATAGCTAATGTAATGAACTGAACTTCAACTATATTAAAAAGTTCGATTTTTAAGTTGAAATTAGTGAATCAAATTAGCTGACAATTTGAATTGGATAATTGCGTGTTGAACCTGTAATTAAGGATCACTGCCACCTTCCCCTATCTTAAGCCTCCACATTACTCATCTTATAGGCTTTACTCCACAACCACTAGTTGCCATTAGTACATGAAAGATAAAATATAAGACTTTACACCACAAGCACGAATTGTCATTATTAAATATGAAAGATAAAATTTAAGGGGAGGGTATACTAGTCTGCGTGAAGGTTGGTTTGAAATTTGATAGAATTTAAGTAAAAATATTAGGCCTAAAAAATTAATTTTGTTAAAAAATTAGGCTTATTTAAATATGGTCTGAGTTCGAGTTTGAACATTCAAGGTTTGAGCTCAAGTCAATCTCTAAATTACACAATTTCTTTACTCAATACCTTAATCCGTAGAAATCCCTAAATTATGCTAATTTCTTTTTTTAGCATAAAAGCAATTGACTCTAGGTTGATTAATTGAAATTTATTTCTAATTAAAAACCCCTATTATTGTATTAACTCATGTTATGGATTCCCTATAAGATTTGACTCTAATCCGGTAGATTTATATCGTCCTATTTCTAGGATTGCATACAACTCCACATGAGTATACAAGATCTACTCTTAAACAGGGTCTATTCAACCACTGATTTACGCACATCAAATATGGATTATTAATTTAGTAATATCAAACCAAGAATTAAACACACATAATTTAGAACAAGAAACTAAATATTTATCGCGTAAAATAAAAATCAAACGACAAAATCCATTATAGGCTTCATCTCCCCTAGGTATTTAGAAAATTAGTTCATACTTGAAAATAGAAACATCCAAGATTTAGTATAACCGAAAGAAATAAAAAAAACTCATGATAACTTCCTTAAAAATCAATTGGGAATCTTCAATCTTGACGGAAATCTGCTTCAAAATCGGCTTCAATGATGTTTTTCAAGTTGTTTTCTTGAATATTCTATGACGACTCACTCCTATCTTCTTATTTTTGTCATATATATGTCTTAAAATGTCCGAAAAATCTAACATTCGTGATTTTCTGCACTTCGATGCACAATTCTGCGAAATCAACCTGACCTACCATACATGTCCATATGGTCTGGCCGTGTGGAATAGTTCATCCTATGTGGCTCCTGTAGCTTGATCTGACATTCTGATTTTTGCTCGTTTTACTCTCAAGTGCTCTATTAAGAATTAAAACATTAATTTAAATTATTATTAGTATAAAATTCATAATTAACATCAAATAATCACCCAAAAACGCATTAAAAATAAAGTTAAAACATGTTAGCACTTATCATGATGTTATGAATATTTTTTTTAAATGAAATAGAGTAAAAAAATTCAAAATGCTAATACTTTTAAATTATTTAGTAGTTTCAATGGCATGTGTAACGCCCCAAATTTCTATAGTTTCGGCTTTTGTAAGTGTTGGGTTTGGAAGTGTCTGAATCTGTGTTTCGAGTTATTTTTGGTTTAAATATTTGTGGGTTAAGGGATAATGTGCTCTGGGGTGTGTTTGGGAGGTCCTAAGTTTAAGCTATAACTTGGGCTAAATTTTGGTTTTTATTGAATAAAGCCTGACTTGAGGACGGTGGGCTTATAATGAATTATGGGCAAAAACTTAGCAGAATGGGCATGCTGGTCTAGTGGTTAAGTGGCAAGGGAATACGCTTAGGGTCAGGGGTTCGATTCCTTGTAGTGGCGATGGGATTATTTTTGCTGCAAGTTGCAATTAAGAGTTGGGCTTATCAGAAATCTGAGTTGGGGTTTTAAGGGAAATTAGGGTTTATTCCCTTCTTTTTTGAATAAAAGGCATTCTTTTTATTTTCTCCCGTCTTTTCTTTTGTTCCCCAAAACCTTGTTGTCGAAAATCATCTTTCTTCTTCCCTTCTCCTTTGTTTTTCTTCTTTTTTGATAAGCTTAGACGTATCGCTAGTAGGTTCTGTCGATTCGGTAAGTAACACTTTAATTGGGTTACGTGTTTTCCTTTGGAGTTTGTTTAAAGAAAGATTGTGGTTGCTGTTTAGGGAATATTGAAGGAGCTGTGGAGCACTAACCGAGTTTTTAACAGCGAAGAATCACTGTTCTTCATCGAGGGTAAGTAGGTCTCGTTTCGAGTTTTGTCAATTCTAAAGAAAGTTGATTTAAGTGACTAATTTTGGGCTCGATATTATCGATCTTAGGCTTTAGAGTGCTCGTGGTTGGATTAGCAGTGAAAAAGAACTAGGTTTGTACTCTGATTATGCAAACGAGATTCGACGAAAGTCAAAAAGTGGTTTATCGATGCCACATGGGCGTGTGGTCTGCCAATGTGGTAGCTTGCGTCGCGAGACACGGCCGTGTTGCTGACGAGCGAGGCCGTGCACGCTCCATACGGGCACGACAAACACGGGCGTGTGAGGTTGATGAGGCCGTGTGCGAGGCACGAGCTCAGGCAAATAGGCCGTGTGGGCCACACAAGCGTGTGAGCCCATACGGGTGAATCGCACGGGCGTGTGGGAATCTGGGCCAGGCCAATATAGGCCGTGTGACCTACACGGATGTGTGGGCCCACACGGGCGTGTGAGCCCAGTCAACGTGAAATGTTCGGTAAGGTTACACGTGTCGCCTAAGTCGACTGTGACCTGATTGTAGGGGCGGTAAGCATTACTCAGACGCTATACTCTGATTGATTACTGGATTGTATGCAAAAGCATGGTATTATAAGCATGTGTAACTGTCTGATTCTGCATGTCTGTTCTGTCATGATATTGATATGATTTGATATCTGCATATAAGCATGCCATGATATGTATGTTGTATTGCATTGGGTTGGGATTGCTGCGAAGAGAAGGAAGTCTGAGAGGCGATTAGCCTGATATCTAGCAGCTGCGCTCCCTTATCTGTTGAGTACTGTTTTACGGTACCTGTTGGTGTGTAGGGCTGGATGGGTTGACTATGTCCCCATACTTGGTGTGTAGGGTTAGGTTGGTCGATTTTATCCCCATATGGTGTGTTGGGTTGGTCGGAGTTGGTGTGCAGAGTGGTGGGTGTGTTTTCTGATATCTGATCTGTTCTGTATGCGATATTTGTATGGCTAAGGCCGAACTATCTGTACTCTGTTATCTGCTTGTATGCATGATGCTTATGGGGATGTACACACTGAGTTTGCGAAAACTCACCCTTTGTTTGTTTTGTGTGTCATGTAATCCTCAGCAGTAGAAGGATCGGTGTGGTGGAGGGCTCGATGGTGACCACTGGTAGACATTTAATGGTTTTATGAGTGATATTTAATTCATCTGTTTTACTTTAATATTTATTTTTGGGATTACTCATATATTCAGATCCAAACTGTTTTGGGTTTATTTGAGGTCTTAAATTTTTAAGTCTATTGATTTATAACTGAATGATGTTTTAACTTCCGCGTTAACGAAATGTTTTCATATAGTAATTGGAATAAAGTTTTCACGACTTAAGTAAATATAATAATTTGTACGATTTCCACTAGATAAGGTTTCGAGAAAAGGGTTTTCTAAAAGCACTCTCATGTGACGCCGTCAGATTCGGCCATAACGTCCAGTCCAGGTTTGGGGTGTTACAACATGTGTTATGCACATGATGTTATCTAATAAACTAATTTAATTATTTTCACAAAAATATAATTAAAATAATTTTTGTTATATTGTATTAATTAATAAAAAATTAATAAAATTTTATTAATTAATTCGATGTATTTTCAATTGGATATTAACTTATAATTAGTTTCCAATATAAACATATAAGAGTAAATATTTGGTAAACTGGCGGTGGAAATTTTTAACTTCATAAGCGGGATCTCGAATCTTTACCAAGAAAAGGTAAGTAAATCTTGTTCTGATGCTTAGATCCCGAATCTTCGTAGAATTCCTATCCAATGCTAATCTTACGTTCGATTAATTAATCTTTTACGATTCTTGCTAAAAAAATTAGGCCTATTTAATTATGGTCTAAGTTTGGGCTTGAACATTTAAGGCTCGAGCCCAACTCAATCCGTTTTTTAAGTTTATAATATTTCACATTATACTTTTTTTTATATATTATGTAATTTATAAAATATAAGAATTAAATATATATTAATATATAATACTACCAAAAAGTAAACATTAAAAAATATTATGATAATTATATATAAAATTTTGATAAATAAAAATATATAAAATTTTTAAATATAAATTTTTTAAAAAATAATATGAGCGGGCTTAAATGGCTTGGGCTAGATATTTGAGAAAACATAGGTGGACTTGGACACATTTTTAGACACTTTTCGGATCAGGCCAAGCTTGTGCAAGCACAAAATATGTTAATATCATTTTTGGGCAAAATATGAATGTAAGCATGAAAGCAGGATATTAAAAGCATGAGACAAGAAATGTAAACATGATTTAAGTTATGGTTGGATTTCATATTAAATTTATATGTTTATTTTTGTTATAAATGATTACTGTTTTAAATCATGTTAGCAACACTGAGCTGTATTGCTCAGCGTACAATTTTGTTGTTTCCGTGCGCATATCGCAGACAAGAGCTTAGTAGACTCGAAGTCAAGCATCCAATTTCTCCCACTCATCTAAGAAGTCACCTCTTTGCTATTTTGTATATATATAACTGATTTGGGTCATATAGCATTTACCGAGGTTAGTTAGTATGTTGTTAAGTTAATATTTGATGCTTTTAGCATTATAACCTACAAAGTTTTAAAAGTTAAGTTTTATGCTTTGATTAGTGATTATCTATATTTATTTATATAAGTTTGAATGTGTTAGTTGATAGGTTAAACCTTAATGCATTGGATACTATAATTTGATGGTGGTTGATTGTTTTTACATGTGTTAATTTGGGATTTAGCATTGACGTAATATTTGGATATGTTTTAGGTACAATTAAGTGAGGTTTGAATGAATGAAAATGTACATTTTAAACCATTTGACCATTAAGTATTAAGATAATAAGAGCATGTTTCAAGATCGTTAGAACAAAAACCTACCTTATTATCCATTCAATTGCTTAATTTCTCAATACATGTCAAATTGGTCTCGAGACAAACTCATCTAGTTCTCGAGACTAGTGGCCTTTGTCTTGAGACAAGGGTACTAGTAAACTTGTAAATTTTTCTAAAAGATTGGTTAATAAAATAATTCGTGGATTACACTAATATACTTTGTATAATGTCCCCATGTGATTTTTGCATGCAAAGCAAATATTTGCTCATTGGTTGTCTAATATTTAAACTAATACTAAGC
Source organism: Gossypium longicalyx (assembly GCA_025698465.1). Lineage (NCBI taxonomy): Eukaryota > Viridiplantae > Streptophyta > Magnoliopsida > Malvales > Malvaceae > Gossypium > Gossypium longicalyx. Next base: position 97,172,085 of record CM047000.1, read on the forward strand.
GGTATTACGTGGTCAGATACAGAAGGACAATTTAGGATCATTTAGTCACAAAGTCATTCCATTATAGTATCGTGACTAAGCTCTCCCTAATGACATACCATTACGAAAGCAACTCGATCATGCTTATCTAATGACCTTGTCAAAAGTGTGTTACCCTCATAGGATATCCCTAATCTTTTTGTGATAAATTTTCTCTCCCAATGTGATCCTATTTTATCTTGTGGTAACTGTCGAAACCATTTTTTTGAAAGAAGTCGACTTATATATTTTGTAAAAACAAAAACAAAAACGGGAGTTGCCACCAATCCTTTTTATGAGGTGTGATCGGATCACCTCGAAACTTGATCTTTTAATAAAAATGTTAATTTATTAAAACTATATTTTTCAGTCTACAAAAATCCAGAAATGGGTTCGGGAGTCAGTTACGTATGAGGAAGGATTAGCACCCTCGTAACGCCCAAAATTGGTACCTAATTGATTATTAATGTCTTGATGTCAAAAGTTGAAAACTCGAAAAGAATTTAAAATACGATCCCTCTTTGTATTATATTATTAATTATACTTAAAAAATCACTTGAATAAATTGAAATGTATGTTAAACACCCTCTCATCTCGAGGCAACAAGATATCACATATCGTAAGTTAGGACACGACACTTTGAATCCTTGAGAATAAGTTTGCCTTTTAATTTTTTATTTAAATCACACATATTTTAATTTTAAAAGGATATTTGATTATTTAGATTCAACGAAAAAATCGAAACTCCGCAAGTTAGGATACGACTTCTCGAATCTCCAAATACGAAACATTGTCTATTCTTAAAAATTTCATTTTTATGCACTGAATAAAAATTAATGTAACACTTACAATGGTATACATGTTTAATTCGGGCATCGTATATAAAAAAATGGACAAATGTGTTTGAACATAGGGTATAATACAATGATAATGAAATAATATGATGTGGCTATAGGTAGGACATTTATTTTAGAATGATAAATGACAAGTAAATGGACAAATACTATGGCAATAATAATGTGAATATAGCAATAATGATAATAAAATTTTTTTTATGACATCACAACATAATAAATAAAGTAATTCAAAATAAAAAAAATGAAAATGAAAGGTGCTTAATGAATATAAGTGGTGTCCAATTTTAAATATTAAAAAAAAGGAATAATAAATTGATGGATAGATAAAATAAATATCATTAAATTGAAGTATTTAAAATATTGAATTTAAATTTTTTTTTAAATGTAAAAGAATAAATAAGTGAATAAATAGATAAAACAAATATAAACAATATTAAATTTAAGCATTTGAAAAGTAAAAGAATAATAAGTAAATAAAATAAATATTCATAATATTAAATTTAAATATTTTAAAAGTAAAAGAATGATAAATAAATGAGTAAATATATAGTATTAAACGTGGATATTTTAAACGGTAAAAGAATGATGAACAAAAGTAAAAAGAAAAAATGCTAATAAACATATACACAATCCAATTTTTAAGCACATATATAAAAAGAGTAATAAAGAAAAATAATAAAGCAAAATAAATAAAAATACCCGAAAGAATAAGAGAACAGTTTTGAATATAAACTAAAAAAATAAAATAATACTAAATAAGCTAGCAAGTAAATAAATAAAGAATTAAAATGAATAAAGGATCCGATTGCCAGTCAAATTAAATTAGCAGGATAAATTAAGATAAAAAAATAAACAAAGGACTAAATCGAAAGGCGCGAAAACAAACGAGGACTAAATGGGAAAATAACCCAATCCCCTGGACACGTGTCCTTTCTAGCGAGCCAGGGACTAAATTGAAACGCGCAAAAGTTCAATGGCCAAATTAAAAAAATAAAAAAAGTGAAAAAAGACTAAACTAAAACAACCCAAAAATGCAGGAGAACCAGAGGCAGAAATAGCCCAAAACTCGAAAACACGTGAATCCCCCTGGAGCGGGTCGGGTCGCGAGCGGGTTGGAGGCTAGAACGACGCCGTTTTGAGGCTACTGAAATTAGCCCTAAACGACGCCATTTAATGGGCTTATAAAAGTCAGATTTTTTTTTTAAGTTTTCATTTTCCTCCCCCTTTTTCAAAAAACCAAAGTATTCTCTCTCAATCCTCCCTTCTCCTCTCCAAGCGCAGGCCATAGAGCGCCACCGTGGCCACCGGCCGCAGGCGATGGCGACCGCCGTCCACGGTGGCCGGAGTTCACCAGAAAAGGGGCATTTCGACTATTTCTTCTCCCTCGTTTCATTTCTGAGGCGAAAACAACCAAAAAAAAGCAAAGAAAATAAAGAAGCCTTCTACCTTACTTTCTCCAATTCATGACAAAGGTAAAGAGTCAGTTTTGAAAATATCTTGATGTATTTGCTATGTTGAAAGTAAAAGTACCTTAGGGAAACTATAAACAAAAATTGTTTGCTATTTGGATTTCTTTCAAAATTTTTGTTCGATTCTCTGCCCTTTTTTTTTTTTGTATTTTTTGTTTCCTAAAAGAACAAGTAAATATAAAGTAAAAAGAAACTAATAAAAAGACCTTTTCGACTATTTCTTTGAATTGATTCTCCGATTTAATTTTTTTTTCTAATTTTTTTATTTGATCTTCTATCCAAAAAATACATAATGGATCTGGCTTTTATAGCTGTTTCATTACAATATTTTTTATTTCTTGCTTTTGTTTGCTACTGCTTGTGTGCTCTTCTTTCTTTGCAGGAGCAGTTGGTGGAACAGGTGGTGGCAGAGCTGACGTATGGCGCATGGGGGCAATGGCGCAAGAGAGGAATTGGGGTTTTCCTTTTACTGAAAATAGGTTTAGGTTGTGGGCCATTTGGGCCTTTAGGTTTTTTTTTTAATTTTGGGCTTGTTATTTTGTTGTAAATGGACTTTGGTACTTGGTTTTTTTTTTTTTGGTAAATTTGGACTGTTATTTAATTTTTGTTTTGGTTTTGTTTTATTGGGCCTGAGCAAATTTGAGCCTCTACAGTAACTATTACATCTTCCTTCATGAAAAGTCAATTACTATTAAATAGTAATCAAGTCATTCATCATAAAGATGAATAAACCATGGTCATGTTTACTTTTCATCTATCATATAATGCCAACGAGAGAATATTATTTACTCATGTCTTGGACTATGAATTCCACTATTGTGAATGATGCTACATACCGCAGAAGTCGTATATCCAATGCACAAGCTTTCGATTCCTTATCTATTTGAACTTGGGCTTTTACTTACCTAAATTATCTTTCTGTATTCGACCATGTAATACCGCTTAGTATTAGTTAAACATTAGATAACCAGTGAGCTAATATTTACTTCCATTTTGCTTTTCATGAAAAAACCATTGAGGACAATATATAAAAAGTATTTATGTAATTTATAAATAATTTTATTAAACCAATCTGTTTGAATCTGATAGGTACTCCATAGCGTTTGTTATGTTGGTGGGAGCTTTAGTGCTGAGCGCAAATTATCATTTGATAGTTCTCTAATACCCTAGGGTTCGAGAACGTATCACTAGCTCAAATACTCTAGGAGTACGAGTGTATACTAGTGTGGTTATGGTTATCGGTGCATTTATGCCTGGCCAGCACTTGTGCATATTCTAGTATGTTGGACTTAATTATGTGTCATTTTATTATGCTTTATTGTTTAATTTAATTATGTGTTGAATTTAAATTATGTTAGCACCACTAAGCTTTCAATGCTTAGTATGTGGATATGTTTGTTTTTGCGCGTAGATGAAGGTAAAATTTGAGTGGCATGTTAGAATCGAGAGCATTTTCAACGAGTTCGTTTTAATTTGATCTGAAGGTGATTGGCTTCCACCCTCGAAAAACCCTCTCGTCGCGACTACTCTCCGAAGAGGTAAACGACTGGTCATGAATTGTGTTCCATTCGTTATTTTGTCTTGGTATAGGTGTTTCATGATGATGTACAGGTGTTTGTTTGTATGATTTATTTTTGCAATGAAAGAATGAACTGTTTGATGGCCAAAAAAGGTTAGGATGTAATTAAAAATAAAAAATAAAATTTAACACGGTACAATTTCTTAGTTACAATTAAAAAATTTCACCACCAATACTTCAAAGAAATTACGTTAAAATTCATCACTAGCCTATAATTAAAGGTATCGTTCATATTTATTTATTTAAGGTCCATGAAGGTTAACCAAGGTTAACCATTTCAAGTTTGATGACTTTCCCTCCTAATGTCACTTACACACGACACTAATGTCACTTACTCTACTTTTTATTTAGCCATCTTTTTACTTTTATTTTTCCTTTCACCTATTATATATTGTGGGTGTTAATAGGAAGACTAGTTTAAACAAACTTTTATATATAGTTGAAATAATTCTACTGACAATATTGAGAGAAACAAATACAAATCACAAATATAGATCATAAAATAAATATAAAAGATATTAATAATTGAATCGAAGGTTGAACAGGTTGAACATTAACTTTTGATTGAATTGGTTTAACTTAATAGTTCAACCACTTTAAGAAAAAAACATAAATTAATAAAAGGATCAATATATATCTTTTAAAGGAAATTTATATTTATAAAAAATCAAAGATGAAATAAACTAAAATACAATGAAAATATAAAAAATATATATATATATTGCACTATTTTATTAGAGAAATTATTTAGTATATTATTAATGGAGCTTTTAAACTCCACAAATAAAATAAGGAGTTGACAAATATCCTATAGAATATAGTAAAATATTAAAAAATAAATATTTAAAAAAAAAAGAGAGATACATATCAAGATTCTAAAATTACCTATAAAATAATACACTAACCAATGTACCAAATACTCACTAAATTTTTTTATTCAGAAGATACAGATTTTGATGGCCAAACATAATTGCAATACTTGGCCAAAGCCCACAATGGGAAAATGTTCCTATATAATGGATAGTGTAGCATACAATTCTTAAAGAAAGATCCACCCACTCCCTGCCATTTGATCCAAAAATTACATCATCACAAAAATATTATATATATATATATATATATATTCTTCTCCCGTTAAAAGTACTATGAAAATATTTGTATTAAGAGTTAAATCATATTTTATCCTATTATTTAAAAAATAGATAAATTAATTCTTATATTCTAGATCAAAGAATAAATTGTTCCTTTTTGTTAAAATTTTCATCTAACTCTACTGTTAAAAACTTATGTGACTGACAGAATAACTAGACAAATATAGCACGTCACGTGTATCTTATTCTAATATACAGGGACCAGTATTTAACAATAGAAATAGATAAAAATTTTAACATATAGAGACTAACTTATCTATTTTTTAAATAAGAAGATAAAATATAATCTGACTCTTAATACAATAGCATAATCAGTACTTTTACCCCATTTCCTTTCCCTTCTCTCTTAATGGTGTATGTATATACATAAAGAAACTTACCTGCTGGGGAAAATCACCATTTTGTAACTGAGAATTTATCAACAATTTTGCAGCTCGATGCAAAGGAGTAGGATCCCTCTCAACCTAGCAATAAATTTAAGTTTAGAATATATAGTTTTTTTTAAGGCATAAAGTCAAATTTCATACTCAACATTTATATTTTTTGGTAATTTGACTTTTATTTTTTTTAAAAAATTAAATTTGACTATTAACCTTTAAAAAAGAATAAAATTTTTAATGGAAATGTTAACTAAAATATTGATCTTTTAACAATGTTGACGTGATAGTTCACATGTACTTTATATTGACATGACACTATTTATCATATATGTTACGTCAATAAATAATTTAAAATTTATAATAATATTCAAAAAGATAAAAAATTTCTAAATTAAAAAAAAGTATATATAAAAGTCATATTTTTTAAATAACATAGAGTACATGTGAATTGCAATGTTAGTTGTCATATTTAAAAATTTAATATTTTAGTCAATATTTTCGTTAAAAAAATGACAATTCAACCCTTTTTGAAATGTTGATGGTCAAATTTAACTTTTATTTTAAAACATTGAGGCAAAATTTAATTAAAAAAAAGAATAATGACCAAATTGAAAATAATATAAACGTTAAGGGTTAAATTCAATGTTAATCCTTTCTTTATTTAATTGGGCACATTAGGAATGTAAAATAAATTGAGAATTGTAAGTAAAGCATACCTGACCACTAATAATTAATCCCATCAAAGCCTGTGCAGTATTTACCAAGTTCGATTCTTTTCCTTCGATGGGTGTATATACCTTTTATCAATAAGGAAAATAAAACTTCAAATTTGACAACTTCAAATTTTGATTAGTGTATCCTCAATGATATGGTACATGATTGAAAGAAAATAAATATGTTAAATTGACAAATTTTATCATAAATTGGCAACAATTATAATGATTATAGACTAGAATTTTAAATTGAAAAAGTAAGAGGACTAAATCTAAAATTTTACCATATGAACAAAAGGAAATTTATATTAAATATTAATTACCTTTTTGGGACTAGAAAGGTGACTCTCTCCCCAACCACCATCTTCTCTTTGGGTTTTAAGCAAAAAATCAACTCCTTTCCTAATAGCCAAACAATTTTTGAAGTTTTTACCAGCAGCTTTAAGACCTGATAGTGCAAACCATGTCCCATAAAAGAAGCAAATTCCCCAACTTCCATACCTACACACACATATATAGGAATTATATATCCATCCCATCAAATTTCATGTTTTGAAGAAATGAAAGGGCCTTATTAAGTCCTTACCAAGAACCATCAGGATATTGTGTATCTTCAATGTACTTTGCAGCTTTTCTGATGCAAACTTCAATCTCTTGTTCTCTATGCCCTGGGTACAATTTGTTGAAAAGAACTAGTGCCTGGATTGAAGCTGAAGAGCACTCCACATACCTGGAGTTTACTTTTGTTTTTTTTCTCCATCATTAATATATAATTTTATAAATTGGTTTCTTTTGCATTAAATAATTAATGAAATTTATTAAGGGATAAGATAAGCCTCTTACTCATGTTCTTTAACTATATCCTCTAGAAACTCCACTGGATTCAGCCACTAAAAAGATAATTTAAGGTGAAAAGTTATTGATATATGTATGCATATATATATATATAAAGACTAATCCAAATATTAAAAATAGTTATTACCTCCCACCAGAATCCACCTCCTGCTGGCTCCCAAGCTGAGAAACCACCATTTTTGCTCTGCAATAATTTGTATCATAGAATATACTTAAGATCAAGATATTCATCATATAAGGACAAATTAAAATAATTTGACATTGATATGAATTAATTATTGGTATTCAGAGAAGGCTTGACCTCAGAAAATGGTAAATTTATCATAGAGACTCTTTAAATTTTATCAAATCATAATAATTTATTATTTAATTTTAAAATTATACCTTCCCCTACAAAAATTATTATTCATTTTTTTAGTTCCGCTAAAGTCCCTATTGGACGTGTTACAATCTATACCTGTAAAGATAGAAGAACATTGACAGCATCATAGACATGCTCTCTTTCCATTTTCTCACCAACCATTTCAGGTGCCATCATTGAAAGATATAGGCAACACTGCAAAAACAATTAGCAGTTTTTTAAGCAATAATTTCCAATTGCAAATTTGTTTCAAAATCAAAATGCATTGAGTTTAATTGAAACTAAAACAAAATTACCTTTAAACTTTCTGCAGTACAATCAGAAAGTTGCCATCCATGATCACGATTAGAGAACGTCCATGATCCTTTAGAAATATGTCTAAACATTTTTTTAAAATCTCCCGGAGGATTATCCCTAATCTTAAAATTTTCAACCAAACCTTTCAACTATCAAAGTCTAAACAGAAAAATATTGGAGAAAGTAAAATAGAAGAAACCCAAAACATTAAACCTGTGAATTCTTTAAGAAATTGTGCCCCTTCATCAATGTAGGTCCAATTTCATTAGATAAATTGCTAGCAAGCAAAGCTTGGAGAATAAAACTAGCATCCCAAACTTGACTTCCAAAGCTCTGCATGGCGAAATATTGAAAATATACGGTAAAAAGATGTTTATGGTTTCTTTTAATTTTGATATTGAATAAATTTATTCTTTTTTTAAAAAAAATTAAAGCAAATTAAGTTTAATCAATTTCGAAAATGAGCAACTAAGGATAATTAATCACAGCGTTAATGTTTTTCTTCAAATGTACATATATTTTACCGGTATAATAACAAATTTAGCCCGCAACATTTACATATTCTAACAACATTTTATGCAAAATATATAAACTTTGAGGGCTAAATTTATTATCATACTGATTAGAATTATATACAATTGACAGGAAACATTAATGCCATGATTAATTGTCATTAGTTGCTCACTTTCAAAAATTGCTCAATTTTAAGGATTAAAGTTGTTATTATACCAACAAAAATATTGATCTTATGATCAATTGTTCTTGGTTGTTGATTCTCGAAATTGATAAAGATTATTTTAGAAAGAACAATTACTTCAATATCGAATATGAAAGTTTAATTAATTCAACATTTGTAGTGTTTTTATAATTAGCAAACCTGCATCTTTATTCCATCTTCTCCAACCCAAACATAGTCATCAACCCTAGAAAGATGCTTCTTAAAGTGAATTCCATTTGGATCTTCAACCCAACAAGCTAGCATACATAAAGGCTGCCCAATGTATTATCAAATTTTAATTAGTTAAATAATTAGCAAGCACTATATATATATATATATATATATATATATATAATATTCAAAATCTATTCTAATTGAATTGGGTTACCTTTTCTACACATCCAATAGTAATATATTGACTGCTTTCATCTTCATAATGAATGAGATCCATTGTTACTTTAAGAGCTTTTTCTCGTAACTTATTAAAGGGCCAACAATTAAGGAGAGGCTCTGAAAATATGTAAAGACTATCCCAAAGCAATATTTGAAGCCATGTATGAGGGTAATAAAGATCTTCCTGCATGCCATGTATAAAACATTTTTTCATTTACATTTTAACTATAAATATTGTGTCATACATTATGATTATAAATTTTACCTTTGCACATAAATGCCGCTTTGTACTCCAATCGATTTTATTATATGGTTCAATGTGGAGTTCTTCTCTTAATTGTGAAATTAGAGGTGTGATTGGACCCACAAATTTTCTTCCGTACAAATACGACATTGGCATGTACGTTAATCGACAGTAACAAAACATCTTTCCTGCATTAGAATATCATCATGGTTAATATATACAATTAACTCTGCATATCTTATGTTGTATTCCGATTTAATATCTAAATGATAAAATTCAAAATGATTCAATATTAAAATGATCTAAATTCTAAAATTTTAATACTCAAAATAATACATATTTTGAATTAACCACAAACAAATAAATATTGCAAACCTGGATGAATGGGAAAATAAGAAGGAAAGAGCCAAAATTCTGGAGGCATTGGTTGGCAACCTGACCATTCATAAACACCGAGTATCTACAACCAAATTAAATAGAAATATATATTTAATATAAGAAGAATTAAGTTTGATGGAAAATCTTGTCGTAAAAAAAAAAAAAAAAAAAAGATGACATACTGAAAGCCAAGTCTTCCCCCAAGAAGAAATGGTAGTGACACCCCCACGATCAAGAATCCATTTTCGGCCTCTCTCACAAGCATTATTGAGCCCACCATCAGGTCCTACTCCCAATAAACGCATACAAATATAGTTGAGAGCTGTGCAAAACATTGTGCTGTGACCCCCTATGTATAATCCCCATCCTCCATCCTCATTCTGCCATGCAAATCCAAGTTTTAATATTTATTAATACTAGTCCACTATTTAATGCAAATACACCTAATCATATGTCATATATACTCAAACGAAGAAAAAAATACCCTTCGTTTATGTTAAGAAAATGCTTCAACACTAAAACATGTCCACGTGTGTTTTTTTGTTAAGTTGATTATGTCTGTAACGATTCGATAGTCACGAGTATTGAAAAGTGTATTTTCGGGTCTTCGTTTTCGTAAAACGGACTTATAATTAGTTGTGTGGTTAATTAGGTTTTGGCTAAGTGAATTAGTTTGAATTAAGGGTAATTAGGTGTAAGGATTAAATTGAATAAAGGGTAAAGTTTAATTATAAAATAAAGAAAAAGTAAAAAGGACTAAATAAGTAATTAAACCTAAAGTTTACAAGTATTAGGTATTGATAATGGCATGTGTAATGTTTATTTACGTATATTTATAATAATTATATATTTACTTATTATTTAAGTATTTATTATTATATTATTATATTATATTATAATTAAAACATAAAAATAAAAGAAAAAGAATTAAAAAGAACAAAAGAAAGAAACGAAACAGAGAAGGGAAAGGGCAGAAAGAAAAGAAAAAGAAAAATTAGGGTTTCAAGTTCAAAGCTTAATTGGTAAGTCAATTTAGCCCATTTTCTTGTAATTTTTATGAAGTATCTATGAGGGAACATAGATTAGGTCAATAAGTTGATTGTTTTGACATGTTTTAGATGTATTTGAATGTGTTTTGGATTGGTTGAACGATTGGTTTTTAAGTTGCTTGTTGTTAAAGATTGCAGGGTATGGTAAACTTGATACTTAAGGTTCATTTTGAGTCCACACGGCCAGGCACACGGGCGTGTGACTGAACCGTGTGAGACACATGGCTAAAACATGGGCATGTAAATTGGTCGTGTGTCCCCTGCAACTTAAAAGTTTAAAATAAAATGCTCAGGTATTTTCACACGGGCAGAGACACGGACGTGTGTCTCAGCCGTGTGAGGCACACAGCCTAGCACACGGGCGTCTGGCTGGCCATGTGATCTAAGTCAGGGAGTTACACGAGGTCGGACACCGCCTGAGTACGGGCATGTTCATGGTCACACAGGTGTGCCCCTTGACCACATAGGCGTGTGTCCCCTACATTTAGGAAAAATTTAAAATTTCACGAAAAATTTTCAAAGTTCCCAATTAAGTCCCGATTTGTTTCTCACACGTGTTTTGGGCCTCGAGGGCTCATAAAAGGGACATTATGATTGAGTTATGATGTTTTTGTCTGGATAATTAATATGTAATGTTTGTAATTGATCTAAGAAGTCCGATAATGCTCCGTAACCCTGTTTCGGTGATAGATAAGGGTTAGGGGGTGTTACAGTGTCAAAGTTTGTTCCTTTTTTTAGGAATTAGTTATTTGTGTGTTGCTTAAGTTTAGGAGAAAGTTAGTGGGTTGTTGAATTTATTTTGTATAAATTCTGAATGATTGTTTAATAAAGTGGTTCAGTTTCCTTCATCCATTGAGTTTTTTCACTAAAATACTTACAATTGATATCAGAGCTATATTCTTAAGGGATCTGTGAGTGAGTGTGTGAGATTGTTATGTCATGGACGTCGAAGCAAGTTCCAGTTTCTCTTCAATTTCTCCATCAGTGTTTCATGGAGACAACTACCAGGTTTGGGCAGTTCGTATGGAGGCGTATATGGAAGCTTTGGATATTTGGGAAGCAGTGGAAGAGGATTGTGAAATTCCTGCTCTCTCAAACAATCCTACCATGATGCAGATCAAATTATAGAAGGAGAAGAAGACAAAGAAATCCAAGGCAAAGTCCTGTTTGTTCGCTGCAGTCTCATCTACTATCTTCACTCAGATTTTGACTCTGAAGTCAGCATATGAGATATGGAATTATCTCAAGTCAGAGTATGAGGGAGATAAAAGAATCAAAGGAATGCGTGTGCTAAACTTGATTCGATAATTTAAGTTATAGAAGATGAAGGAAATAAAATCAATTAAAGAGTATTTTGATAGGTTATTGGATATTGCAAACCGAATTAGATTACTTGGTTCTGAGTTCAAGGACTCAAGAATTGTTGAAAAAATTCTTGTAACAATGCTTGAAAAATTTGAGGCATCTATTCCAGTATTGGAAATACTAAGGATCTGACTCAAATCACTGTTGTAGAGATTCTCAATGCATTGCAAGCTCAGGAGTAAAGAAGAGCTATGAGGCAAGAAGGTGCTGTTGAAGGAGCCTTGTCAGCTAAGCATCATGAGAATGCGAGGAACAACAAGAAGAAGTTTTTCAAGAAGAATCAAAATTCTACTGGAGAATCTTCAGCCAACAACAAAGCAGGAGTCAAGAAGGGATCCTACTTTCCATATCAACATTGCAATAGAAAGGGTCATCCTCCTTACAAATGCTGGAGAAGATTAGATGCCAAGTGCACCAAATGTAACCAAATGGGGCATGAAGTTGTAATTTGTTGAAACAAGAATCAACAGCAAGGTGAAGAGGCTAAGATTGCTAATCAGGAGGACGAGGATCAACTGTTTGTGGCTACATGCTTCGTGGGCAGTGAATCAAATGAAAGTTGGCTGATTAACAGTGGTTGCACCAACCATATGACTCATGACAATGAGTTTTTTTAAAGATTTGAAGCCAACTAACATCACCAAAGTCAGAATTGGCAATAGGGATTACATCTCTGTCAAAGGAAAGAGGACTGTTGCGATTGCAAGCTGTACAGGTATAAAACGTATACAGTATGTTCTCTTTGTTCTGGACATTGACCAAAATCTATTGAGTGTGGGTCAACTTATTGAAAAAGGCTTTAAAGTTACTTTTGAAGATGAATATTGCTTGATTAAGGATGCAGCTAATCAAGATATCTTCAAATTAAAAATGAAAAGAAAGAGTTTTTCACTCAATCCTTTAGAGGAGGAGTAATCTACTTTTTCTCTCAAAGAAGATGTCATACAGATTTGGCACAAGAGAGTCGGACACTATCATCATCAAGAGCTACTACAATTAAGAGAAAAGAGGTTGGCACTTGATGTTCCCAAGCTTAGTGATGCAATTTCAAGCTACAAAACGTGTTAGTTTGGAAATCAAAATAGGAAGCCATTTCCGAAGTCAACCTGGAGAGCCACTCACAAATTGTAGCTCATCCACACGGATGTTGCGGGCCCTCAAAGAACACCTTCTTTAAAAGTTAGTCGCTATTATGTTGCCTTTATTGATGACTTCACCAGAATATGTTGGATTTTTTTCTTGACGTTTAAATCAGAAGTAGCTCAAGTTTTTTGGAAGATGAAAGTGGCTGCAAAATTCAGAGTATAAGGTCTGACAATGAGAATGAATACACTTCGACAGAATTTGATAAGTTTTGTGAAGATTCAGGCATAGAGCATTAGCTTACAGCCCCTTACACACCTCAACCAAATAGAGTTAGTGAAAGGAGAAATAGATACATCATGGAGATGTCGAGATGCATGCTGCATGAGAAGAATTTGCCAAAGAATTTTTGGGCAGAGGCAGCAAATATGGCTGTGTTTCTTCAAAATATGCTTCCAACAAAGGCAGTGAAGGAATAGACACCATTTGAGGCATGGTATGGTTACAAACCATCTCTGAAATTCCTTAAAGTATTTGGTTGCTTGTGTTTCACTCATGTTTCACAGAGCAAGCATGACAAGCTTGATAGGAGAGCCTCACCAGGTATATTTATAGGCTATAATACTATTAGTAAGGCCTATAAAGTTTTTTAGCCACAAACTGGAAATATTTTTGTTAGTAGGGATGTTCACTTCCTGGAAGAAAAGAGTGGAGCTGGGATGATTCAGAGAAAAATGGTTAGACCATGACAGAGTTGAAACTCAAGTTTTCTGATTCAAGCATCGAAGAAGAAGATGACTGGCAGAATGAAACAGCGGATGATGCTTCCATAAGAGGAACAAGGTTGCTCTCAGATATTTATGAAAGGTGTAATGTTTCTGTGTATGAACCTGTCGACTATGCAGAAGCAAAAAAGGATCAAAGGTGGATAGATACAATGGAGGAGGAGCTGTCAATGATAGAGAAAAACAAGACTTGGATCCTTGTGGACAGACCTCAAGGCAGGATGGTAATTAGAGTTAAGTGGGTATTTAGAACCAAGTTTAACGCTGATGGCTCACTTAATAAGCACAAAGCCAGATTTGTGGTTAAAGGGTATGCCCAAATCTTTGGTGTTGATTACTCTGATAGTTTTGCTCCTGTTGCTAGATTGGACACAATCAGGTTATTGTTTGTAATAGCTGCACAAAAAGGTTGAAAAGTGTTCTAGTTGGATGTCAAATCAGCTTTTTTAAATGGTGTCTTACAGAAAGAAATTTATGTTGAGCAGCCCTAAGGATTTTGGAAGGAAGGTGAATGAGATAAAGTCTATCTTCTTAGGAAGGCCTTTTATGGTCTAAAACAAGCTCCAAGAGCTTGGTATAGCAAAATTGATGAACATTTGTCGAACTTGGGATTTGTGAAAAGTTTATGAGAAACAACCTTGTATGTCAAGCACAATGATACATACATTCTTATTGTTTCACTGTATGTTGATGACCTACTGGTTACAGAAAACAATACAGATCGTATTCAAAATTTCAAATAGGAGATGATGAAGGTGTTTGAAATGACAAATCTCGGGTTCATGTCCTACTTCCTTGGCATGGAGATCAAGCAAGGGCAAGGTGAAGTTTTCATCTGCCAGAAAAAGTATGCAAAGGAAATACTGAAGAAGTTTCAGATGGAGGAATGCAAGGCAGCAAGCATTCCAATGAATTAGAAAGAGAGGTTGTGCAAAGAAGACGGTGCTAATAAAGTTGATGAAGGATATTTTAGGAGTTTGATTGGTTGTTTGATATATCTCACAGCAACAAGGCCTGATATTTTGAATGCTGTAAGTATTTTGTCCTGATTCATGCATTGTGCAAGTGAATTACATCTCAAGGCTGCCAAAAGAGTGATTCGATATGTCAAAGGCACAAGTGATTTTGGTGTTAAGTTCATAAGGAGCAAGGAGTTCAAGCTGGTTGGTTTTTCTGACAGTGACTGGGGAGGTTCCATTGATGATATGAGGAGCACTTTAGGCTACTGTTTTACTCTTGGCTCTGGTGTTTTCTCATTAAGCTCGAAGAAGCAAGAAACTGTAGCCCAATCCACTGCCGAAGCAGAGTTTATTGCTGCAACAACTACTATTACTCAAGCTTTATGGCTGAGGAAAATTTTACTTGATCTTGATCTGGAGCATAAGGAAAGCATAGAGATTCTTGTTGACAACCAAGTTGCCATTGCTATCTCTCATAATCCCGTGTTTCATGGGAAGACTAAATATTTTAATATCAAGCTATTCTTCTTAAGGGAAGTACAGAAACATGGAGATGTGATTCTTGTCTACTGCAAAACAAAAAATCAAGTTGTAGACATTTTAACCAAACCATTGCCTGCTTGCAAGTTCGAGTTTCTAAGGTCAAGACTTGGTATTTGCAGCTCCTAAAGCAAGGAGGAGTGTTAAGAAAATGCTTTAGAACTGAAACATGTCCACGTGTGTTTTTTTTGTTAAGTTGATTGTGTCAAAGTTTGTTCCTGTTTTTAAGAATTAATTATTTGGGTGTTGCTTAAGTGTAGAAGAAAGTTAGTGGGTTGTTGATTTTATTTTGAATAAATTCTGAATGATTGTTGAATAAAGTGTGATCAGTTTACTTCATCCATTGAGTTTTTTTTCACTAAAATACTTACAATTTATTTAGGAAAAACAAAATCAAATTTATAACCTGATGGCAGTAAATATAACGGAGAATTTCTTTGCGATGTTCTGATGAGAATATGGTATTGAGATGCCCTGTGATATATAAAGACATGACCTGCAAAGATTAGGATAAGATTTGCATAAAAATTTGTGATCTTCTACAAGGGAAATTAGAAGAAATATATATAGATATATAATATGAAAAAATGGAAAGGAATAAGAGGAATAACCAAAGGAGCAGAAAAAAACATAGGGCCAGAATTCTCAGCTGGCCAGTGGCCATGTATTGATTGTAGAGCTGAAAATAAGTGCACACTTCTCTTCACTACTGCAGTTGTAGATTCATATGTCACTTCTTCACCATCCTCTATCTTTTGTTGGGGAATGGTTTGTTTCATCTTTTTCTCTCTTAGAAACTACAATCATCAAACATAATTTAACTTTAACGAAAATGAAAAGAAAGATACATTTTACAATAATATATATATATATATATATATCATAATTGCTACAACTAGTTTTTTTAATCAGATTATCCTAAGTATTCTCAAGATTTCTCATAACCTAGTCCTTAAGTTTAGACAAACTGATCGAGATATTAAATTGTTGATTAGTTTGATTTATTATTTTAAAAAATTGATAGATTAAAGGATTTTTAATCATATGCATTTATATGTTTAATTAAAGTTTAAAATTTAATTCTCTATAACAAAACAAATTGTTACTATTTAATTAAATTTATTTATTTAAGTTAACTCGAAAATTTTAAATAAATCAAATTATTTAATTTAAAATTTTAAAAATTAATTCATTTATTAAAATCTAGTTAGATTACTCAATACTTATCACCAAGAAAACTTTTTAAAAATCAAACAGAGTAAAAAACAATCAAAATGCTAATACTTTTAAATTTTATTTCCCATCTAACCAAATATGATAAAATAATATATATAAATATATATACACATAGATAATTATATATTAGTTTCAATGGCATGTGCATACGCACATGATGTTATCAAATTATAATATGATAAGCTAATTTAATTATTTTCACAAAAATATAATTAAAAATATTTTTATTATATTATATTAATTAATAAAAAATTGATAAAACTTTATTAATTAATTTGATTTATTTTCAATTTGATATTAACTTACAATTAGTTTTCAATATAAGTATATACAAGTAATTATTTGGTAAATTGGTAGTGAAATTTTTTAATTTCATTAGCTGAATTAAAATTTTTCTCTATATCCTTAAGTTGTATTTAAAAAATTAGTGAATAAATAGATCAAACATGTGCTAAAATCTAAACCTCACCTTTGGAATTAAAATTTTTTACCGCTTATATATCAAATAATTACTTAATATTATAATTTTGATTACATATATAAAAATAAATAAGTTAAGAAGAGCATTAACTATTGTCTTGACTTGTATAAAATATTTGTTAAAATTCTTATCAAATACTTGTTTGATACAAATTCAAATCATGTTATCTCATATCACCCCAAATATTTTATAATTGAAAGAAAAAGCATTAATTGCTAACTAGAATAGGCTAGAAAAATAGATTAATGTCAAATCTATATACCTATAAAGGTTCAAATCCTTTGCTGACAAGTGGAACACTCATCATGAAGGTTTTTTTTAAAATTTTAGAGAAATGTTTAAATTTTAGTTACTAAAATTTAATCTTTATACTTTAATTTCTAACAAAATTTTATTTTTATATTTTTATAATATTATTAATTAACTCAAATAGTTAATATCTTAAACTATTCGATTAAAACATTAAGTGATTATATTTAATTTGAATATCCTAAGAGTCTTTGAGAATAAAATGTGACTTTCCATTCCTTTTAAGTTTGCATTATTTTTCCACATTATAAAACAATAGCTAAATTTTAATTTTGGCCCATAAACTATGCTAAAACTTAAGATTTAGTCTATATACTTTAATTTTTTTGACATAATTTGATGGCTCTATTTTATAATATCATTAATTAGCCTAAATAGTTAATATCGTTAATTATTTCAATCAAAATGCTAACATCGAGTTTTTCTTATAAACACTATCCAATAAAAAATTATTTTATCATGACGAGTTTGAATGGATGTTTTTAATATAAATCATGATAAATATTTTCAATATTATTTTTATTTTTATATAATTATCGAGTGATTTTTCAATTTCAAAATATCACGTTAAAAAATTTAATAGAATGGTTTTAATAGTAGTAACAACTAAATCTCAAATTTTAAATCCAAAAAGTGAATGACTATATATTTTAAAAATAAAATTTTTTTGACTAAATTTAAGATATATTTTAATTTAATTTAAGATATATTTTAGATATTAATATATGTGATCATTTTTAATATTTAATTAGTTAATTCCAATATTTATTACTTATAATTATATTTATAACATTTCCTAAGTGAAAAGAGAGTTTGATGAAATAGTATCACTTCAATAACTCTTTTAACAAAATTAAATAGAAACCGAATGATAATAAAATAATTATATTTTCTTCATGATTAATATTTTAATTTAATCCTATTTTTATATTATTTTACTGTTACATCATGACAAAATGATATACCTGCAATTGCCAGAGGAGATCAGAACTAGGATGAACATTGAACCGATTGTTGTAGAAGTTAAGACGAGCTTCTTCAACCTCAGCTCGTTCTTCATCTGTGCCTGCATTTGGATCAAACTTCCATGTTTGTCTTCCCAAAAAATTGTTGGTACTGTGAAGGTTAGGATCATTGCCACCTTCCCCTATATTAAGCCTCCACATTTTCTTCCTTTATTTATTCTTTCACTGCCAATTCAAGAATGGAACCGTAGGTGATAGCGATCAGTTTATCACTAAATAATTTAGTGGCTAGTTAAATGGAGAAAACAGGAATGAAAATATGGTTACCATTTGATGATAAAAACCTCCCACTTATAAAGACTTCAAGACAACTACTACTTGCCATTATTAAATGAAGGAATTTTAAGTTGGAGACTTTTATAGTCTAAATAAATAAATTGGCTAAGGTATTCCTAATAATCATATTTTTTAGGAATTTTCTGTAATGTTTCAAAATTTTTATTTTTGAATTATTAAAATATGTTAAGTGAATTGATTTGTGTTAAATATGACTTCTATTTTCAGTCAAATTTGAGAAATAATTTTTCAGTTAAACTCTGTTTATTTGTTTCAATCAAACACTGATTAGTTTAGATTATTTTATTATTATTTGACTTATGAATTTAGCCTATAAATAGGCTCTTTTACAACCTTAGAAAATACACCCATTAGAGATTAGAACTCATAACACATTTAGAGAATTTTGTGTTTACATTTTGTGGGTTCTTTGTTTTCGGGGTTTATTTTTTATCTCCATCTTTTGTACTCTTTGTTCTTTTTTCATTATAGTAAAAGTATATTTGCCCGCAGTTTTTTATCCACTTTGGAGGGGTTTTTTCACGTTAAATTTGTGTGTTCAATTTCTCAATTTATTCTGTTATTTTTTCTTGTTCGTTGCTTAATCGGGTCGATCCTAACAAGTGATATCAGAGCTAGTTCAATTTTCATAGATCAGCCCATTCAGATATGGCAGCAACAAGGTTTGAAATTGAGAAGTTCGATGGTGAGACAAATTTCAATCTGTGGCAATTTCGGATGATGGCAATTCTAGTACAATCCGGTTTGAAAAAGGTTGTTACCGAGAAAAAGCCTGAGAATCTAAATAAAATAGAATGGGAAGAGCTTGATGAAAAGGCTTTGTCTACAATCCAGTTGTGCCTCGTGAATACGGTATTGCAGGAGGTATTGATAGAGAAGACCTCATCTACCTTGTGGAAAATGTTAAAAACTCTTTATGCGACTAAGTCTCTGGCTAACCGTTTAGTATTGAAACAACGTCTATTTATGTTTAGCATGAACGAAGGTGAGCTTCTTAAAGATCACATCAGTCAATTCATTACTCTTTTAAATGATTTAAAGAACGTTGAGGTTTATATTGATGATGAAGATCAAGCTATGCTATTATTGTGCTCTTTACCCCCTTCATACAAGTCTTTCAGGGAGACCCTGATTTATGGCAGAGACAAACTCTCGTTCGAAGATGTGAAGGGTCATTTGTTGAGTAGAGACAAACTCGACAATGAGCTTCATTTGGATAGTAAGGCAGATAGGCAAGCTTCCGTTTTGATAGCATCAAAGAAACGAGACAAAAGGTGTCGCTATTGTAAAAAGTTAGGTCACGTCAAAGCAGATTGTTATAAACTGCGAAATAAAAGAGCTGCTGAGAGTAACGAGGAAGATGTAGCTGGTGCTAATTTAGCCGATGAAAGTGGTGATGATTTCTTGTTAGTGTCAACGAGCGATAACTCCAAGCTCATGTCCGAGTGGATTCTAGATTCGGGATGTTCTTTCCACATATGTCCCAATAGAGAATGGTTCTCCACATACAGTTCGGTTGAAGGTGGAGTTGTGCGCATGAGAAATGATTCATCTAGTAAGGTAATTGGTATTGGTACCGTTAAAATTAGGATACACGAGAGACGATTAGGACACTCTCAGATGTCAGGTATGTACCTGATTTACAAAAGAATCTCGTCTCCTTGAGTATTTTAGACTTGAAAGGATGTAGAATCAACATTGAGTCGAGCGGCATTAAAGTATCTTGTGGAGCTCTCGTTTTGTTAAAATGTAAAAGAACTGACAGTCTTTATATTCTGGAAGGTTCTACAGTGACCGGTGAAATCGAACGTCCCTCGTCCGTTACAGAGTCGAAGTCAACTCATTTGGAGTGGAGGCAACTTGGTCATAGGAGGGAAAAATGTATGACCGTTTTGTTAAAGAGAGGTTCTCTTTTGGATGCAGGTTTTGAAAGTTAGGGCACTGGGTTCGTGAAAATCAGACCCGGGTTAGTTTTGATTTGGCCGTGTATAAGTCGAAGGCTAGAAATCTTCTAGTTTCTAAGCGCAAATTTGACTCAGTTAACTCCCTGCATAGTTCAAGGTAGGCTCGTGGCGGGCTTTGGCAAAGATGGCGTTGTGGAAATATGAATTAAGGTGGAGATTTGATAAATATGACTCCTATTTTCAGTCAAATTTGAGAAATAATCTTTCAGTTAAACGCTATTTATTTGTTTCAATCAAACATTGATTAGTTTAGATTATTTTATTATTATTTGACTTATGAATTTAGCCTTAAATAGTCTCTTTTACAACCTTAGAAAATACACCCATTAGAGATTAGAACTCATAACACATTTAGAGAATTTTGTGTTTACGTTTTGTGGGTTATTTATTTTCGGGTTTTCGGGGTTTAGTTTTTATCTCCATCTTTTGTACTTTTTATTCTTTTTCCATTATAGTAAAAGTATCTTTGCCTGTGGTTTTTTATCCTCTTTGGAGTGGTTTTTCCACGTTAAATTTGTGTGTTCAATTTCTCAATTTATTCCGTTATTTTTTCTTGTTCATTGCTTAATCGGGTCGATCCTAACAATTTGTTTTAATGGCTAAGTGTTAGTTATGTGTGTTTGAGATCTTGTGTTTAAAGTCCTTCACTTAAATTTTTATTATTTTTCTCCAACCCCTAACTTTGAATATCTAGCTTATATATTATTTTTGCTCACCTATTGATAAGAATGTTGGTTTATTGGTTAGGTTTCATATTACCTAGAGGTCTTGTGTTCTAATCCTTGTGTGTACAAAGTGAAAATATTTTTCCAATGAATAACTAATCAAATTTAGTGGGGAAAATATTTTTGCTTACTGTTAAAATTTTCACTTATTTCTTTCTCTTTCTTTTTCCAAAGTTTCTCTTCTTTCTTGCTCAATACTTTCCTTATCGTCCTAATTTCCATGGTTGGTGTTTTTTTTCCTTATGCTGGTGTGGCCATGTGCGGTGAAACTATCGGGGACAAGTATGGCATTTCTGTTAGTATTGTAGTACTTCTTGTCATTAAGTTTCTTATGGTGTTGGAATAATCTTTTTAGTGGTTAACGGTTTCTAGTCTGATCATCTTAATGTACTGTTAGGAGAATATTGTGAGACGCGTGATTTACCTCCAATGAATTAGAGAATTTGTTGGGTTGTTGTTCTGTTGGGTAAGTAATTGAATGTCTAGAAGGGGTTGATTTTTGGTTTTAAGGTCGTGTCTGATTTCGTAGTCAAATTTAGTATGAGATTTGCTAATTAGTTCACTCTAAATGTCATTTTTAGGTGTTGGAATTGTGATTGTTGTGTCAACGTGTGTATCTTTTGTCCCGAAAAACACTGAATAGTACAAAGTTGAAGCTGTGTGGGCCATACGAGCTGGGTCAAGTAGGCTGTATGGACCACACGGGCAGGGTCAAGTAGGCCTTGTGGGTCCATTTTCAGTAAAATTTAGTTAGGTTCGTGCTTGATATGTAGTTCGAGGCTAGCCACTTTGTAGGATCTATTATGTGATATGTATAACATATATATAATTTGATACAATGTTTCTATATGTGTAACTTCTGAAAGCATTTAGCATGTTCTAATGTGTAAAGCCTATATTATTTGTGTGTGCTTCGATATCTGGTTAGTGATTGCATGTGCATTAGGGTGGGATAACTATGTGACGAAGGAAGTGTTGGTAGTTTAATGATTTTTCTTATCTGGTGGTTTAACCACATATCTGTTCTGGTAACTTGTCTGCAATTTTGGCAACTTGACCTCACATATTTGATTTTGGAAAATTACCGAATTATTTTTGACAGCTTTGACTGCACTTTTTTGTATAGTGGCATACGCTCACTTATTGGTGTGTGGGGTTGGATAGGTATTTACTACCCTATTTGGTGTGTAGGGATGGATGAAGATGGTATGTAGCAAATGGGTAGAATCTTTATTTATTTTGTATTAAGTGATGTAGCACATGATATACCATGTCATCCATATCTGATCTGATTATTATGTTGCATCGCATAGTATGTCATGATGTGTATTCTATTCGATTTCTAACTTCTGTGTGATTTTTTATTTGTTCTGTTTGTATGGGCTGAGTTACACACTGAGCTTTGTAAACTCACCCAAATTTTTTGACTTCTCAGGTGATCAGTAAATCTAGGATCAGGCGGCGCACGGGAGCTCGGATTGATTTTCTAGTTAATAAAATAAGATTGTAACATCCCCACTTTTTTTTAAAGAGAGAATAAGAATATTTATGGTAAAAGTCCTTGAATAAGTGATCTATAAATAAATAGTAGTATAAGAAATTGTAATCGTTTTTAGAGAAAACCGTCACACATGAAAACACAGAGGATTATTAGTAGGAGTATATGGTTAAGATAAAAATTCAGTATCGAGTTCAGGAATCAAATTAAATAAGTTAGAAAAGTATAGAGACTAAAGTGCAATTATCCTATTTTTATTTTGATGGAAAGGACTTAATGGCAATTTTTCCATTACTTAAAAAATATCCAAAGTTTCATGATGATTTTAAATAATATTTTCATTAAATTATTATTATTCAAAATTTTATTTAAAATAATAGTAATTCATTAAATATTATAATATATATAAAGAGAGAAAGATAAGTTCTTTCTCAACATCTTTCTCACGAAAGATTGAAAAAAAAAAACCCCTTTCATCATTTTCCTTCGATTTCAAGCTTAAGGTATAGTTTTTCTTCAATTTTTTTTATAGATTTTGAATCTTTGAAGCTTGCTTTACATATATATACCAATACTTTTTTATTTTATCAAATATTTTGGAAGTTTCCATTAAAGGACATTGATGTAAGCTTAGAAAACTTAAGTGAAATAGATATATTATTGGATAGAAAATTATTAGAAGATGAGTTCTAGCTTGTTAGAAGTGTGAAAAAGAAACAAAAATGGATGAAAATTTTATTTGGTATATTTGGCCATGTTAAAGGGGAAGTAGAGAACATTGGTCACTTTGTGTAATATTGGTGCTAAATGATAGCTTGTGAAGCAGTGAGTACTCTAGTGAAGACGGAATTGAAAACGGATAATCGAGTCGAAAGATATGTGAAAGAAAAGCAGTGAGTACATCTTGAAAGAGAAAGGCGAAGAAAAGGAGTAAAGTGAGTAAAACTTTGGTTTGTGCTAATATCTTATTTTCATTACATAAAGCTTTAGAATATTTAATTTAATATGACTAGTTATATTTATTTTCTTTTCTTTTATTTTATTTTTATGAGTTTTGGACGAGTCTGAATGATTTAATTAATATTTATACAATTATGTTTCAAGATGAATACTATATTTTTCATAAGATTAAATTAGCAAATTCATGGTTATTATTTGGATTTGAGTATTATGATTTTAGATGATTGAGCAAGAAAATATTTAATATGTTTCAAATTGGAAGCCTATTTTACATTAGGCGATATGTGATTTAAATATGAAACAGAATTGAAATGAGAATTATGAAAATAGAATTGAAATGGATCATGAAATTTGATTTTTACCCCATTTCACTAAGTTACACTAAATCAGATATGGTTGGCATGTCATAGAGTCTTTATGTCAGAGAATTTATATCTCCCCGATTCCCAGAGGGTCGAGGGAGAAAATGTCAAGTCGGTCAGTTGTTATTATTGTTAGCCCCAATTCTTAGAGGCTCGTGGACTACTCTGATAGCTATCGTTGCCGAATAACTCGAGGTGGCAGATTCGTGTATCTTGTTATAAGTCTAAACTTTAGTACGGGGTCTAAATTGAAAGAAAAAGCAAAAACAAAACTTGAATTTATTTGAATTTCTATATTGTGCAAATTAAATTAATTATGCGATTTTAAATTTAATTAAAAAGCTTATTTTCTTTATTCGATTTATCAATATCAAAATATTAAAGTTTATTAATATTAGAACTTTCTTTTATTGTGATGTTGTTAATGATATTTATAATCATGTTTTAGTTTATTTCTATCCATTAATTTCTGTCCAATACTTGTGTAATAATTTATATGATATTAGCACCACTGAGCATAAAAATTGCTCAGCGTACGATTTGTCTATTTCTCCGTGCGTAGTTAGTTAGATTCGTTAGATCGTTCCAGTAGCATCCGAAAAACCAAAGTTCAGCTCAAACAATGTTGGTGAAGAGTTTACTTTATAGTTGATGTAAATGGCATGTACCTAGGCTTTTTTATATATATAATATTATGTCGTAAACTGAATTTAAATATTTTCATTATGTTTTCTTAGCTAGTATTTTACAACTAATGTTTTGATAAAATAGTAAAGCGTAGAAATCTAGTTTATTGATATGTTTTGGGAAATCATAGTGCTGAGAATTGATTTGGGAGATAATTTGAATGTGGATATTTTGTGAAAATCTAAATTATTTTGCAGGGGTTTTATGTAAAATGGGAAGAAATGCTGCTGGAATTTTTATAAAATAATTTTATCACTACGTCTCCTTTTATAAAAAAATAAAGATAGAAAATTGAGCTGCTTTAGCAACAAAATGTGGCATTTTATATTCGGATCCAACAACTGGTTGGGTATAAGGTGTCACATTTGAATGGTATCAGAGCTATCTGAATTTGATACCAGATGTGCAAAAATGTCATGTAATATGTATAGTGAAGTCTAGTGTACATGTCATTTTTAAATTTTGAGTTTGAGCTGAAGTTGGATGCTGAAATTGTTTTGTTTGAAATTTTGTATAATAATCTGTCTGAGGAATCGAGAGATAGTATGGAACGATAAGTAGAAGACGAAAATAGACCCAATGCACCTAGTGAATAGGGAACTAGTGTTTATCAGTCCCCAACAACTTCTGGACAGAGACAGACGGCTCAAGGTGATTATCCATTATTGCATATTGTTGCTGATTTGTTACAGAGAGTTGCTGGTATTGCACCTCAGCCTACACCTCTCACTAGACAAAGAGGTTTTTTTATTAAAGAAGTAAGAAAACAAAGGGCCACTGAGTTTAAAGGTGTAAGAGGTGTTGATCCTTCTATTGCTCAAGAATGGTTAGAATCAGTTGAAAGGATATTCGAACAATTAGAATATACCCCAGCTGAGTGTTTGAAGTACGTTGTGTCTCAACTGCAAGGAGATGCCTTTCATTGGTGGAGAACAGTGGTTCGTTCCCATCGTGCAGATGGAATTAATTAGGAGTTGTTTCAGACCGAGTTTAACAAGAGGTATGTTGAAGAATTGTATCTAGAAGAAAAGAAGAAAGAGTTTATTGAGCTAAAACAGGGAAAGATGAACATTATCGATTATGAACGAGAATTTCTTCGCCTGTCCAAGTATGCTCCAAAATTGGTTCTCACTGAGGAAGCTACTTGCAAATGCTTCCGCTAGGGATTGAGAGATGAGATTAAAGTCCAACTGGCTTCTCGCAGGATTACAGAGGTTGTTGATATGGTAGAAAGAGCCAAAATGGTAGAGCAAGCAATGAGGTTAAATAAAGATAAAATGGATGATAAAGCTTAAGGAAAAAGGCCGATTGGTTCTTGCTCACAGCTACCTTATAAACGAGCTAGAGATTTCAGAAGTCAAAAGAGATCCACTACACTTTAGATTGGTGTTGAGGGTAGAAGTTGATATAGATAGTCATCTATGCCAATAACCAGAACAGATCGTCATGGTCGTACGGTTTGGATACCACAGTGCAATTATTGTGGGAAGAGTCATAAAGGAGAGTGCTGGTGTAAGACCGGAACATGTATTAGATATGGTTCGATAGAGCATTATGTTCGAGATTGTCCGAAGTCGGTTGATGTTACTTCTGTGTCATCTCAGAGATCAACTTCTACACCTCGAGGTCGTGGTAGTACCCGAGGTGGTGTTGGTGGTAGGGGCAGTCAAATGAGAGTCACTGATTCATCTACGAGTCATGCAAAAACTACCATTCTTATCAGAATCCATACTGTCAAGACTAAAGGGGAAGGTGAGTCCATACTACCATTCCTGCCTTTTGGGCTGACTAATGCTCCTGCTGCATTCATGGATCTCATTAATCGCATTTTTCAACCACATTTAGATTGGTTTGTAGTAGTGTTTATTGAAGATATTTTAATTTATTCAAAGATTGAGGAGGAGCATGATCAGCATTCAAGGATTGTACTACAAAAATTATGAGAAAAGCAACTTTATAGGAAACTTAGCAAATGTGAGTTTTGGTTATCTAAGGTAATGTTTCTTGGGCATATAGTCTCGGCTGAAGGTATCTGTATAGATCCAAAGAAAGTTGAGGCTATTCTAGATTGGAAAGAACCAAAAAATGTTTATGAGATTCACAGCTTTTTTGGGTTAGCGGGATATTATCGGAGATTTGTTGAAGGATTTTCAAAGATAGCTTTGCCCCTGACTCGACTACTCCAGAAGAATGTATCATTCAAATGGGATGAGCGGTGTCAGGAAAGTTTTGATACACTTAAGAAATTGTTGACAAAGGCTCCAGTGTTAACACTTCCAGAATTCGGGAAAGGAGTTTGTGGTATACAGTGATGCTTCACTTAGTGGTCTTGGTTGCGTTTTGATGCAAGATAGAAAAGTGATTGTGTATGCTTCATTGTAACACCCTGAATTTTAGGGTTAAAATTTTTTGGGATTTGTGGGTAGGGTCAGTGAGAAGGTTGTGCTATTATGTTTAGTGGCGCGTTTAAGTGCCAGAATGGGCCTGCTGGTCTGGTGGTTGTGTAGGTGTTAGTATACCTCAAGGTTCTAGATTCGAGTCTTTGGGTGCGCTTTATGGAGAGACTTTTTATTTTGTTATGTTTTTAGTTAATATTTATAATTATTTATTTTATTTTGACTGTATTTTCTATTTTTTTGGTGGCTGGATGTTTTTTTTCTTTCTCTTGAAGTTGATTTTCCTTTTTACTCTCTCTTTTCTTTTTGGAAAAGGAGTGGTGTGATGGTTTTCAAGAAGCTCCAATTTCCTGGTCATCGGGTCAGCATCTGAACGTTTGCATTCACGAAATAAGTATGGGTTTCGTACCTTCTTTTAGTTTATTTGCAAATTTTATTTCGACTTTATGAAAAGTCGACAACGTGTGTGAGTGTTCGCAAATCTATTATTTCTGATGTTGTATCACAGTCTTATGCTTAGAATTTGTGTGATTTGGTGTAATTTCAAACTATCGAGGGTTGGGAATGCTTCGTGGCTGAAAGCATATTTTTCGGGGCTGTCTTATGTTAGTTTCGTGACTACACGGGTGGCCACACGGGTGTGTGCCGATACACACGACCGTGTGCTTTTAGGAATTAGGGTTTCTGGGTAAAATTTGGTGCCACATAGCTGTGTGGTCGATTTGGGGAAATTATTCGATTTTCAAACGGCCGTGTCCTCTGAGCACATGGACGTGTGTGTTTGGGAATTAAGGTTTTAGTGATTTGGTGCCACACGATCGTGTGGCTAATTTGGGGATTTAGGGATCCCACACGGTCGTGTATTTTAGACACACAGCCGTGTTTGGTGGCACACGGACGTGTGAGACCCTCACACGGCTGTGTTTGCCTTGTACTCTATTTTAGCTCAATTAGACAGTGAGTTACATGGCCTGTTCTCACGGCCATGTTTCTGGTCCACACAGGCGTGTGCCTCAGTCACACGGCCATGTGCCTATTTTCACACGAGCGTGTGCCTTAAGCACACGGCCATGTGCCCCTCTTCACATGAGCGTTTGACCTCACACACAACCTGGGCAGTTCTACACAGCCAAAGCACACAGCCGTGTGGTCCTAAGGCACTTATTTTGGTTCTGTGTGTGTTTCTAATCTAAAAATGTGTCTGTGTGCTTCAACCCTTGGCTAAACTTTCATAAAGTTAGTTAAGACTCCGATTTGGGCTACGACTTAAGTGTTATTTGTAATTGTTGTGTGAGATGTCTGACTCTGAACCCGTTTGATTGGGTGTGTATGCATATCTGTTCTGTCTGACTGTCTGTTAATGTGTCACTGTTCTGTAAGATTGTGTGCATACATACATTTGCATAAAGTAAAGTTTTGGGTGGGTTTGCGAAGAGAAAGGAGACTGATTCTGATCTAATTTAGTAGTTCTACTGCAACTCTTTCATACAACGATTTATCGCACAGTGCTGCAATTACGTTAGCTTTGTTGCGTACTATTATATGATCTGGCAGTTTAAACTGTAGCATGTCTATACAGCAGATTACCGTATTGCACTGTACAACACATACGCCAGCTCTGCTGCATATTAATATCTGAGTGGCTTAGTCCACATATATGGTGTGTAGGGTTGGATGGGCCTACGAGGTCCTATGTGGTGTGTTTTGGTTGGATGAGCTTAAACAGTTCTTATGGGGTGTGATCGAGGGACGGAGAGGTGTGTTGGCTTGATGGGTGTGTTTCGATTCTTGACTGCATTCATGTGTATCTGTTTGGGTGTAAGATTATTGAACTGTATTCTGTTTGTCTGTTTGTGATTTGGTGTGCTTGAGTATTATGTTTTGTTAGGACGTTGGTTCCTTATCTGGTAATTGTTTTTGCTTATATCTGTAAACCTGTTGCACTGTTGAATTAAATTATGTGATTCTGAT
The DNA here is from genome assembly GCA_025698465.1 of Gossypium longicalyx. NCBI lineage: Eukaryota > Viridiplantae > Streptophyta > Magnoliopsida > Malvales > Malvaceae > Gossypium > Gossypium longicalyx. Next base: position 97,201,190 of record CM047000.1, read on the forward strand.
TGTTTAGTTTCGTTTCAAACTTACACTGAGCTCGAGTAGCTCACCCCCTTAGTGTTTCCCCTTTCAGGTACTTTTCTGAATTATGATGCTAAACTCAGTATGCGGAGGACTCGGACAGTTTCGGTGAAAAATAAAATATCAGTTTGTATTTTTAGTTTCTATTTGGTTATTCATTTTTTGAATTGTAAGGTTTTATTAAGCTGTGGTACAAGTTTCGATTTGAATTTTAATTCATTTATTTAATTCCAGTTATATATTTAACTTAACTGTAATTCTACTTATTGAATTTTGATCAATTCAATGTTTCGGTTCGATGTGACAATTTGTTTGAAAAAGTTTACCTATGATCACTTCGGTAATCAATGTAATATTCAGGATTCAGTCTAAGCTTCTAGACCAGGTCTAGGGTGTTACATTCACAATAACTAAAACCATATGAACACAACTATCCGACATATGATTTAGAACTGACAGTAGTGGTTTTTGCATTAAAAATTTGGAGACACTATTTATATGGTGAAAAGTGCTACATCTACACAGATCACAAAAGCTTGAAATATCTTCTCACCTAGAAAAAATTGAACTTGAGACAACACGTTGGATAGAGTTATTAAAAGATTATGATTGTGTGATTGATTATCATCTAGGTAAAGCAAATATTGTTGTTGATGCTTTGAGCCAAAAACCTCTTGCTGATTTGAGATCAATATTTGCACAATTGAGTGTTTGTGAAGATGGTGCACTATTAGCTGAATTAAAAGTGAAGCAGCAGTTAATTGATCATATTAGGGCGGCTCAACAAAATGTTGATAAGGTAATGGAAAACGAAGATTAATTTAGCAAAATACCTTGGGAGACTTTGATATTGGAGATAATGGTTGTGTAAGATTTCATGGAAGAATTTATGTGTCAAACAAGGTTGAATTAAAGAATGAGATACTTCAAGAGGCGCATAATAGTCCTTATGCTATGCATCCAGGAAGTATCAAGAGGTACCGAGATTTGCGAGTGTTAAATATGACTCATATTTTGAGTCAAATTTGAAAAATAATCTTTTAGTTAAACTCTATTTACTTGTTTCAATCAAACACTGATTAGTTTAGATTATTTTATTATTATTTGACCTATAAATTTAGCCTATAAATAGGCTCTTTTACAACCTTAGAAAAATACACCCATTAGAGATTAGAACTCATAACACATTTAGAGAATTTTGTGTTTACGTTTTGAGGGTTCTTTGTTTTCGGGTTTTCGGGGTTTAGTCTTTATCTTTATCTTTTGTACTCTTCGTTCTTTTGCCATTATAGTAAAATTATCTTTGCCCGTGGTTTTTTATCCTCTTTAAAAGGGTTTCTCCACCTTAAATTTGTGTGTTTAATTTCTCAATTTATTCCACTATTTTTCTTGTTCGTTGCTTAATCGGGTCGATCCTAACAGCGAGAATTGTATTGGTGGCTAGGTATGAAGAGAGAGATTACAGAATATGCTACAAAGTGTCTGACTTGTCAAAGGGTGAAAGCTAAACACCAAGTTCTGACAGGATTACTTCAGCCTATATCGATTCCCGAGTGGAAATAGGACAGAATAACTATGGATTTTGTCAGTGGTTTACCTCTCACTCCAAAGAAGCATAACGCAATATGGTCATAGTGGATCAATTGACGAAGTCAGCTCATTTTCTACCAATAAGGATAGATTGGTCATTAGATAAGCTTGTAAAATTATACATAGCTGAGATAGTGAGATTGCATGGTGTGTCAAATATTATTTCTGATCGTGACCCCCGATTTACAGCAAGATTTTAGACGAAGTTACATGAATCACTTGACACCAGGTTGAACTTTAGCACAGCTTTTCATCCTCAGACAGATGTCCAATCAAAACGCGTGATTCAATTGTTAGAAGATATGTTACGAGCTTGTATCATTGACTTTGATAGTGATTGGGAACGTTGTCGAAACCATTTTTTGAAAATGGGGTCGACTTTGATTTTGAAAACGAAAATGAACGTGGGAGTCGCCACCAATCATTTTTTATGAGGTGTGATTGGATCACCTCGTAATTTGATCATTTTAATAAGAATTTCAATTTATCAAAGTGATGATTTTGGTCTACAAAATCCAAAAAACGGGTTCGGGAGTCGGTTACGTACGAGGAAGGATTAGCACCCTCGTAACGCCCAAAATTGGTACCTAGTTGATTAATTAATGCCTTAGTGTTGAGAATTGAAAATTTTAAAAGGTTTTAAAAATATGATCTTTTGTTAAAATATTATTTAATTGAAAATTTTGAGAAAGGGACGTATTTCACGTTAATCGAGAAAACAAATTACGTCCCGTAAGTTAGGACACAATGTCTTAAATCCTCGAAACAAGAATAAACACCTAAAAAATTATTTTAAAAGACATTTGATTATCTCGGTTTTAGAAAGAAATCGTATTATGTAAGTTAGAACACGATATTTTCATAATTCCTGAGATTATTATTATTTAAAATTTTAAAACATTCGTTTGTTCAGATTTGTCGAGAAAATCGAAACCCCGCAAGTTAGGGTACGATTTTTTGAAATAAAAAAACGTAGAATATTGCTTATTTTAAAGAGCGCGATTGTATGGGCAAAATTAATGTAACACCAATTGTAAATAAATCACGATGAATACATACATAATAAAATAAATGCGTAAAAAAATAATAAAAAGACAAGCATAAAATAAAAAAATTAACGCAACAAACGAGATGATTACAGATAAAAAGAGAAAAAAAGTAAAAATAATAAATAATAAATAATTACGTAAATAAATGATATATAAACAGATTAAAAATTAATAATATTAATAAGTTTAAAAATAATAAAGTTTGAAATTAAAAAATATAAAAATAATAAAGTTTGAAATTAAAAAAATCATATAAATAACAAATAATAAGCATAATATTAGTAACAATAGTAAATAATCTAAATGTGAAATTATAAGAGTATATAAGTAAATATAATAAAATGATAAAATAAATATATTTACAGAAAACATTAGGTAAACGAGCAAAAAGAAATATAATAATAGTAATAATAATAATACTAATAATAATAGTAATGATAATAATAATAATAATTTGAAAAGGAAATGAAAATATAAAAAGATATATGACAAATATATACGATAAAAAAAGAAAAAATAAAGACAATTTCAAATATTAAAGCACCAAAAAAAAATAAGTATGTACTTAAATAGACAAATAGAAATAAAAAAATAAATATAAAAATATAAAAAATATATAAGGAAAATAATCTAGTAAAAGCCAAAATTATAATAAAGACTGAAATGAAACTTAAACAAAATTTTAGGGGTGAAATTGAAAATAAAAATAAAGTAAAGGATTAAATTGTAACCCGCGCGAAAGGAGGGGACCAAAAAGGAAATTTATCCAGGCCTCCAAAACGGTGTTGTTCCTTTAAGGGATTAAATTGAGATAAAATCAAAATTATGCGGTAAAATTAAAAGAAAAATAAAAAAAAGGGTTGAATTGAAAATAGTCGAAAAAGCGGAAGGGCTAAAAGTGCAAATAATCCCTTTGCTTAAAAACACGCGGATCCTGAGGCGGGTGAGTCGAGTCAGATCGGTTCAGGGGTAAAACGACGTCGTTTTGGGCATTTGAGGCCAGTCCCAAAACAACATCGTTTTGGGGGCCTATATAAGTCAATTTAAAAAAAAAAAAAACATTCTTTCCCATTTCAACAAGAAAACTGAAAAGACCCGTCTCAAATTCTCTCAAACCTCTCTCTTTTCCGGCCATGGCTCCAGCCATCGGCTGCCGCACCGGCCGTCGGTTGCTGACGATCGCGCTGCCGTCTATGGCGGCCGGAACGCCAAAAATTCCCCTTTTTTAAGCGATCAAAAAAATAGGTAAGCACCCCTTTCCTTTTTTTATTATATATATATGTATAAAGAAAAGAAAAAAAAGAAAGTAGAAATAAAATAGACCTTTTCCGATCTTTTCTTCTTTATTTTTTGCTAGTTTTTGAACCTTCTTTTTGATTGATTCTAAAAAATCTTCCTTTTACACTCGAGTCTTGGCTTTTTAAATCCATTTACATATTACTTTTTATTATCTTTCTTTTCCATTTTCTTTTGCAGGTGCAACTTGGGCGGTGGCAACAGCGGCGGTGGAGTAGTGGCGGTTGTGTAGAAGGTCAGACACCCTAGGGGCTAGGGTTAGGGGCGGCGGCACTAGGGTAAAAATTTGTTTTTTTTTTCTATTTTTGGGTATTGGGCTAGGGTTTTGGTATTAATCTCAATTGTAATTAGGTTTAAAGTTTGGGTTTGGTTGGGATTGGGTTTAGTTTGGGCTGATGGTTTAGTTGGGCTTTGGGTTTTGAAATTGGGTTTAAAGTTTGGGTTTGTTTAGCCTGGGCCAAAATTGGGCCTTACAAGCGTTATCTACCACTAGCGAAATTTGCATATAACAATAATTTCCAATCAAGTATTTAGATGGCACCGTATGAAGCTATATATGGACGTAAATGTCGTACTCCTTTGTGTTGGACTAAACTTGGTGAAAAGAATATAGTTGGCTCAGAATTAATACAAGAAACTGAAGAAAAGGTCCGATGTAACACCATGAATTTGAGCCTAGAATTATTGGGCCTTGAGTGTGGGTCCGTAAGGAGGTTGTATATAGGTATTTAATTGTGCAATGAAATGACACAATTAATGTCTGCTTTAGTGGTTAATGGCCATGAGAGGTGTTGGAGAAATCTTGGGTTCAAACCTGGGCTTTAGTAAAAATTTTGGTATTAAGTGAATAAAGTCCTGGATGCTTGGATGATGGCCTTTTAAATTATTGTGTTAAATAAATGACACAAGGAAGCATGTAGTCTAGTGGTTGTGGCGTCATTAAGGTTGCAAGGGAGCTTGGGTTCAAGTCTTGGCTCTTACAATTCATTTTGGTTTTTCTCTTAAGTGAATCTGGACGCTGGCACATATGTCTTAAAGTTAATTATGGACGTTTTTAACACAGAAAGAGCCTGTGGTGGAGTGGCAAGGTGGCGTGTTGTGTAACTATGAGATCTAAGGTTCAAGTTTTGGGATACGCAGTGGAGTATTTATTTTGCTATTTGAGCTGCGTAGGAGGTGGAGTTGGACTGGAACTCTGTGGTTGAAGTGATCATAAGAATGAGGATTTTTCGTAAGGGTTGAAAGTAATCCCACATCAGGAAGCTAACATGAGAATTGGAGCGAACCAGATGAGTTAGGGGGAAGACAAAATGCAGAATGTGCCAAGGTTGGTGATCGTGGACTTTGGCGCATTCTCATAAACAGGTGTGTATTTCACACCACTCTAGCTATAGAACGGCAAATGCCGGAATGCTGAAATGCCGGTCACACGACGATGGCAGCCACACTAGCATGCGAGCGCACGTGTGAGAGCTTTGACGTGATGGTTGAGGCCATCATGAGTGCTCTCGTGGGCTTAGGTTGTTTTGGGCCGAAATAGGCCATGTGGGCCCATGGGCCCAAGCGGATTAATTATATGCTGGTGTAGTAAATATTGGTTTGGACTATGTGAATCTCATATCTGTAGGCTAGCATTACTGAAATACCCCTGTAGGGTAGAATTACTGAAATGCCCCTGTAAGGTAGAATTACCAAAATACCCCTGGTTTGTAAAATTACCAAAATACCCTTGGTTTGTGAAATTACCGAAATACCCTCGACCTGTAAAATTATCGAAATACCTTCGACTTGTAAAATTACAAAAATACCCTCAATTTGTAAAGTTACCAAAATACCCTTGATTTGGAAAAGTACCGAAATACCCTTAATTTGGAAAATTATAGAAATACCCTTGACTTTCAAAAAATTATAGAAATACCATTGGTTTGCAAATTACTGAAATACCTTTGGTTTGTAGATTTACCAAAACACCCTTATAGGATGAAATGACTAAAATACCCCTAATAGGTAAAAAGACCGTAATGCCCCTGTAGGGTAAAATGATCGTAAAGCCCCTGTAGGGTAAAGTGAACGTAATACCCCTGTATGGTAAAATGATGATTATGCCCTTATATTCCGTATGACTGATGTGCTTAGGATTTACATATATGATTGCACTGAGTATGACTTTGCATACACATAATATTTATGGCACGACATACTGCATGGGGTAGGGATTTTGATATGGAGGAAGTTCATGCTTCGTGACTATGTCACATTCATCATTCTTCGTGGCTATGCCACAATTCTCGATCCGTGGGTTTTTGCATTTATTGTTTTTGGCAGCTTTGCTGCGATATTGGTGTGCTGGCTGGGTGGGTCGATTTATATCCCCACATGGTGTGTTGGTTGGTACGGGTAGTGTGCTGGTTGGATTTGGGTGGGATGCATAATTGCATTACATCGTACTGTATTGTTACTGCATTGGGTTAGGCCCACACTGCCACTGTATAGGGCTTAGGCCCAGACTGTACTGATACTGAATAGGGCTTTGGCCAAGACTATACTAATACTATGTTATTCACTGTTTGTTTGTTATGGGGGTTACACACTGAGTTTTCGTAAACTCACCCCGTTTCTAACTGTGCAGGTAATCCCTAAGCTTAGTTGGTTTGAAGCTGCGAGGGACTCGGAGATGGCTACACTTCTGCTTCTATTTCTTTTATTTGCAATTAGATTTCATTTCGGGTTTTAATTTATGTAATAAAGTCGTTGGTGGGTTTTAAGTTTTAATTTGGATTTTGATTTCTTATACTAAACTGCTAGTCTAAAAAAACACGAGTTTTCAAAATAGAACGATTTTCTAAGGAACACGAGCTTTCAACAACAAAGTTTTTAAAATGTTTCCGCGGTTTAAATTGAAGTAATATACCAAAGCCAAACAAATTGGTAAACGTTTTGACGAGAACTTTTGTTAAATAATAATAAAAGGATTTAGATCCAGTAACGGATTCTTACCGAAAAGATCAATTTTTGAAAAATACTTTGATGTGACACACCAGATTCGGCCATAACGTCTAGGCCGAGTTTGGGGTGTTACATTTAATGGTATCAGAACCAGGTTACAAAACTCGACTGTGGTATGGGTAGTAGAAAATTATTGTTATTTTTTTCTTTTTCTGAAATTGGGGTTTGAAAAGGGTTTTCCTAAAATTTGGTTTTGAAATTTATCAACGAAACTTGACTTGTTTCTGAAAAAATGTTACTGGAGGTGTGGCACACCGAGTCTCAGGCACTAAATCTGTAAGTTCTCTAACTCTGTTTACTGTTATAGATTGAAATGCTATATTGAGAAACTACTATAGATAGTAGCACTATACTGGCACTCTCTAGTTAGAGTAAACTGTAACGCTTGAATTTAGATTTAGTATTTATTTGGTGTGTGTTCTGGAAATGTAGAAATTGTATGCATGTGAAATCTATCCGCTCCGATGGATAAATGTTTTGGGTGTATGTTAGTATTATTAGTATCAGAGTGCACAGCGGAAGTGTGGTGGTGTAGTCTGAGAGTGGGAAATTTCGAGGACGAAATTTCTTTAAGGGAGTAGAATTGTAACACCCTGAATTTGGGCCTAGAAGTATTTAGCCTTGAGTGTGGGTCCGTAAGGAGGTTGTATATAGGTATTTAATTGTGTAATGAAATGACACAATTAAATGTCTGCTTTAGTGGTTAATGGCCATGAGAGGTGTTGGAGAAATCTTGGGTTCAAACTTGGGCTTTAGCAAAATTTTTGGTATTAAGTGAATAAAACCCTGGATGCTTGGATGATGGCGTTTTAATTTATTGTGTTAAATAAATGACACATGGAAGCATGTAGTCTAGTGTTTGTGGCATCATTAAGGTTGCAAGGGAGCCTGGGTTCAAGTCTTGGCTCTTACAATTCATTTTGGTTTTTCTCCTAAGTGAATTTGGACGCTGGCACATATGTCTTAAAGTTAATTATGGACGTTTTTAACACAGAAAGAGCCTGTGGTGGAATGGTAAGGTGGCGTGTTGTGTAACTATGAGGTCTAAGGTTCAAGTCTTGGGATGCGCAATGGAGTATTTATTTTGCTATTTGAGCTGCGTAGGAGGTGGAGTTGGACTGGAACTCTGTGGTTGAAGTGATCATAAGAATGAGGATTTTTCGTAAGGGTTGAAAGTAATCCCACATCGGGAAGCTAACATGAGAATTGGTGAGAAGCTGGCTTTAAATAGAGCGAACCAGATGAGTTAGGGGGGAAGACAAAATGCAGAATGTGCCAAGGTTGGTGATCGTGGACTTCGGCGCGTTCTCATAAACAGGTGTGTATTTCACACCACTCTAGCTGTAGAACGACAAATGCCGGAATGCCGAAATACCGGTCACACGACGATGGCAGCCACACGAGCGTGCGAGCACACGTGTGAGAGCTTTGACGTGATGGTTGAGCCCATCATGAGTGCTCTCGTAGGCTTAGGTTGCTTTGGGCCGGGATGGGCCATGTGGGCCCATGGGCCCAAGTGGATTAATTATATGCTGGTGTAGTAAATATTGGTTTGGACTATGTGAATCTCATATTTGTAGGCTAGCATTACTTAAATACCCCTGTAGGGTAGAATTACTGAAATACCCCTATAGGGTAGAATTACTGAAATGCCCCTGTAGGGTAGAATTACTAAAATACCCCTGGTTTATAAAATTACCAAAATACCATTGATTTGTGAAATTATCGAAATACCCTCGACCTATAAAATTACCGAAATACCTTCGACTTGTAAAATTATAAAAATACCCTCGATTTGTAAAGTTAGCAAAATACCCCTGATTTGGAAAAGTACCGAAATACCCTTAATTTGGAAAATTACAAAAATACCCTTGACTTTCAAAAAATTATAGAAATACCATTGGTTTGCAAAATTACTGAAGTACCCTTGGTTTGTAGATTTACCAAAATACCCTTGTAGGATGAAATGACTAAAATACTCCTAATAGGTAAAAAGACCGTAATGCCCCTGTAGGGTAAAATGATCGTAAAGCCCCTGTAGGGTAAAGAGACCGTAATACCCCTGTATGGTAAAATGATGATTATGCCCTTATATTCCGTATGACTGATGTGCTTAGGATTTACATATATGATTGCACTGAGTATGACTTTGCATACACATAATATTTATGGCACGACATACTGCATGGGGTAGGGATTTTGATATGGAGGAAGTTCTGTCCTGGTGACTATGTCACATTCACTGTTACTGGTGGCTATGCCACAATTACTGATACCAGTGGCTTTGCCACATTTACTGTTTCTGGCAGCTTTGCTGCGATATTGGTGTGCTGGCTGGGTGGGTCAATTTATATCCCCACATGGTGTGTTGGTTGGTACAGGTAGTGTGCTGGTTGGATTTGGGTGGGATGCATAATTGCATTACATCGTACTGTATTGTTACTGCATTGGGTTTAGGCCCACACTGCTACTGTATAGGGCTTAGGCCTAGACTGTACTGATACTGAATAGGGCTTTGGCCCAGACTATACTGATACTGTGTTATTCACTGTTTGTTTGTTATGGGGATTACACACTGAGTTTTCGTAAACTCACCCCGTTTCTAACTGTGCAGGTAATCTCTAAGCTTCGTTGATTTGGAGCTGCGAGGGACTCGGAGATGGCCACACTACTGCTTCTGTTTCTTTTATTTGCAATTAGATTTCATTTCGGGTTTTAATTTATGTGATAAAGTCGTTGGTGGGTTTTAAGTTTTAATTTGGATTTTGATTTCTTATACTAAACTGCTAGTCTAGAAAAACACGAGTTTTCAAAATAGCACAATTTTCTAAGGAACACGAGCTTTCAACAACAAAGTTTTTAAAATGTTTCCGCGGTTTAAATTGAAGTAATATACCAAAGGCAAAAAAATTGGTAAACGTTTTGACGAGAACTTTTGTTAAATAATAATAAAAGGATTTAGATCCAGTAACAGATTCTTACCGAAAAGATCAATTTTTAAAAAATACTTTGATGTGACACACCAGATTCGGCCATAACGTCTAGGCCGAGTTTGGGGTGTTACATCCGACTAATTTAAGAAAAATTAAAAGCAACTTCAGATCGATAGAATTCATATGGTGATTTGAAGAGAAGAGAAATTGAATACGAAGTGGGAGATAAAGTATTTCTAAAAGTCTCTCCGTGGAAAAAGATTATGAGATTTGGTCGAAAAGGAAAATTAAGTTCGAGGTTCATTGGACCATATGAGATTATAGAAAGAATTGGACCTGTTACTTATCGGCTAGCTTTGTCTCTAGAATTAGATCGAATCCATAATGTGTTTCATGTATCGATGCTCTGAAGATATAGGTCAAATCCATCTCATATTGTGTCAATGGAAAACATTGAGGTATGACCTGACTTTTTGTATGAAGAAGAATCAGTGCAGATTTTAGCAAGAGACCTAAAAGAATTGAGAAACAAACGAATTTCTTTGGTAAAGGTATTGTGGAGGAACCATAACATAGAAGAAGCTACTTGGGAACCTGAGGATACAATACGATCACAATATCCACAACTCTTCAGGTAAATTTCGAGGATGAAATTTTTGAAGAGGGGGAGAATTGTAATATCCCCACTTTTAAAAAGAAAAAAAAAAGAAGAGAAGAAGAATATTTATGGTAGAAGTTCTTGAATAAGTGATCTATAAATAAATAGTAGTATAAGAAATTGTGATCGGTTTTAGAGAAAACCATCAGACATGAAAACACAGAGGATTATTAGTAGGAGTATATGATGAAGTTAAAAATTCAGTATTGAGTTCAGGGATTAAATTGAATAAGTTAGAAAAGTATAGAGACTAAAGTGCAATTATCCTATTTTTATTTTGATGGAAAAGACTTAATGACAATTTTTCCATTACTTAAAAAATATCAAAAATATCATGATGGCTTTAAATGATATTTTCATGAAATAATTATTATTTAATTTTTTATTTAAAATAATAGCAATTTATTAAATATTATAATATATATAAAGAGAGAAAGATAAGTTCTTTCTCAACATCTTTCTCAGGAAAGATTGAAAAAAGAAAAAAGAAAACCCTTTTCATCATTTTCCTCCAATTTCAAGCTTAAGGTATGGTTTTTCTTCAATTTTTTTTTAGATTTTGAATCTTTGAAGCTTGTTTTACATATATATACCAATAGTATCAAATATTTTGGAAGTTTCCATTAAAGGACATTGATGAAAGCTTAGAAAACTTAAGTGAAATAGATATATTTTTTGATAGAAAATTATTAGAAGATGAGTTCTAGCTTGTTAGAAGTGTGAAAAAGAAACAAAAATGGATGAAAATTTTATTTGGTATATTTGGCCATGTTAAAGAGGAAGTGGAGAACATTGGCCACTTTGTGTAATATTGGTGCTAAATGATAGCTTGTGAAGCAATGAGTACTCTGCTGAAGACGGAATTAAAAACGGACAATTGAGTCGAAAGATATGCGAATTTCGGACTAGAAAACTTTAGTTGTCAATATGAATAATCATGCGTATTTCAGTTTGTTTTTATTAGTTTTAATTTTAGAATGGATAAATGATATTATTTTGTATTGAATTGCTCCTATTGTAGCTAATAACAAAGCGAACATCTTGAAGGAGAAAGGTGAAGAAAAGGAGTACAACGATTAAAACTTTGGTTTGTGCTAATATCTTATTTTCATTATATAAAGCTTTAGTATATTTAATTTAATATGACTAGTTATATTTATTTCATTTTATTTTATTTTATTTTATTTTTATGATTTTTGGATGAGTTTGAATGATTTAGTTAATATTTATAAAATTATGTTTCGAGATGAATACCATAATTTTCATAAGATTAATTTAGCAAATTCATGGTTATTATTTGGATTTGAGTACTATGATTTTAGATGATTGTGCAAGAAAATATTTAATATGTTTCAAATTGGAAGCCTATTTTACATTAGGCTATATGTGATTTGAATATGAAACAGAATTGAAATAAGAATTATATGAAAATAGAATTGAAATGGATCATGAAATTTAGTTTTTACCCTGTTTCACTAAGTTATACTAAATCAAATATAGTTGGCATGCCATAAGGTCTTTATGTCAGAGAATTTAGATATCCCCAATTCCCAGAGGGTTGAGGGAGAAAAGGTCAAGTCGGTCAGTTGTTATTATTATTAGCCCCAATTCCTAGAGGGCCGTGAGCAGTCCCAATTCCAAGAGAGTCGTGGACTACTCTGATAGCCATCGTTGCCGAATAACTTGGGGTGGTGGATTCGTGTATTTGGTTATGAGTTTAAAATTTAGTATGGGGTCTAAATTGAAAGAAAAGCAAAAGCAAAACTTGAATTTATTTGAATTTCCATATTGTGCAAATTAAATTAATTACGCGGCTTTAAATTTAATTAAAAAGCTTATTTTCTTTATTCGATTTGTCAATATCAAAATATTAAAGTTTATTAATATTATAATTTTCTTTTGTTGTGATGTTATTAGTTATATTTGTAATCATGTTTTAATTTATTTCTATAAATTAATTTGTGTCCAATACTTATGTAATGATTCATATGATTTAGCACCACTGAGCATAAAAATTGCTCAGCATACAGTTTGTCTATTTTTCCGTGCGTAGGTAGTTAGATTAGTTAGATCGTTCCAGCAACATCCAAAGAACCGAAGTTAAGCTCAAACAATGTTGTTGAAGAGTTTACTTTATAGTTGATGTAAATGGCATGTACCTAAGCTTATATATGTAATATTATGTCGTGAACTGAATTTAAATATTTTCATTATGTTTTCTTAGCTAGTATTTTATAACTAATGTTTTGATAAAATAGTAAAGTGTAGAAATCTAGTTTATTGGTATGTTTTTAGAAATCATAGTGCTGGGAATTGATTTTGGAGATAATTTGAATGTGGATATTTTGTGAAAATATAAATTATTTTGCAGGGGTTTTACGTAAAATAGGCAGAAATGCTGCTGAAATTTTTATAAAATAATTTTACCGCTACGTTTCCTTTTCAGAAAAAAATAAAGATAGAAAAATGTGTTGCTTTGGCAACGAAATGTGGCATTTTATATTCGGATCCAACAACTGGGTCGGGTATAAGGTGTCACAAAGATGATTTATGTTTTAACTTTAATCTAGACTTCTGGAACTGTAAATCTATTTTCGGACTTTGCTTTATGGTTTGATTTATTTTTGACAGATTATGGTATTTTTATCATTAAATTACAAACGCACATGATTTACCAAATTAGAATCTTGATTTTCAAAACTAAAACTCTATAAATTTTCCACTACAATATTAAATAAGTGATTAAGTGTTTTTATTGTAAGATAAGTGTTTTCAAGTATGAGATTTCCTAAAAACATGTAAAAGGGTTAGCTAAAATTAGTATTTTCATATCACACGATTTCTAAATCTAGATTTTAACTTGGGGTTTCAAACGTGAAGCGTAATAACTGAAGATCTGGCCATAACATCTAGGTTGGGTGTGGGGTGTTACATTTTCTTTTAGTATTAGTCATATCTATTTTACGGATTATGTTCAAGGTTCGGAGTTATCCATCCTAACATTATCATATTCAAAGTTCGAATTTCCATCTCTCATTGAGAATGCAATGCATAAGATCACAACTTGTACAACTTAACCATTTGAAACATTTAGATACAATGCCAAAATGAATGAACTATACAAACTTTGTTGAGTCAAAAGTAGCGGTCTAGATGTTGACTTCAATTCTTGAGAGATAAAACTTAGTGGTACTTCCATGATTAAATATAATATAACATAAGGTAACATTAGCAATATGTCATAATACTTAAAATCTCAATTCCTACCAATACATATCCTATATTGTAACACAAGTATATAAACAATTACATATGAAGGTATACAATTATCAAGGGCAAAATAATTCAATTATCATGGAAAAAGAATGATCAAATCCAATTATATATACCAAAACCTATCTCGAGGCCTTTAGCAATAAATACCAATCTATAGTTTAAAACATTCATAATTCAACCATTATGACAAGTTCATTTCATATCAAAAATCTGTTTAATATATCATCTGAACCTCTTTCTACAGTCTATCGACTCTATTATTAATATATTTCATTACCTTTTTAAGTTTCCCAATTCCAATTATAATGTTACACCTGATGAAACCCTAGTAAAACATATTCAGATACCTAGGTAAACTACATCACACCAGATAGCTTGTAAGAGCTTAAAGTACACCACACCAAAGGACCGGAGTGCAAAGTTCGTAGGCATTAAATGCATTCTCATATGCATATGCATCCTTCTACCACACCAAAGTCCCTGTAGAGACATATAATACTAGATGATCCACAAAAAATGATGGACCCCTATATAACCTATAATGATCTCCTGTATAATCATATATCCCATATAAGTGTGCATGAAACCCTATTGTAACACCCTTAACCCGTCACCGTCGCTGGATTAAGGTTATGAAATTTTATCGATCAATAGGAAAACATTTAACATCATAACAGTAAACAAATTAATCTTATTAAAAACCAATCAATCATATGCATTTTTTCCTTAATTCGAGTCTTCAGGACCTTAAAAATAGCTTAAAAGTAATTTGGGACTAATTTTAAACAAAACAAAAGGTTAGGGAAAAAGTTAAAAATTTGAAAATTGGGGTCACACGAACATATGGCCAGGCTGTGTAACAATCGAACAAGGGACACACGGTCGTGTCCCAGCCTGTGTCTCCACCCATGTATCTTACCGAGTTAGGTCACACGGTTGTGTCGCAGGTCGTGTGCCAAACCGTGTAACTCTCTGAATTGCAACACATGGCCTTGTCATAGGCCATGTAACTCACTGACTTAAAATACTAGGAATTTACAAATGACACACGGTCTTGTCAATTTAGCATTAAATTAGGTCATTACATCTAATACTCGCCAATTTAGCAACCTCGTTATTTTACAAAGACTGAATCACTTTCCCAGTAATCTTCCCCCTCGAAAGCTTAGTTTCGCAATCCAAGAGACTCTCTTAATTACTCACAAAATAATGCACACATACATATTCCTAATCTAAACAAATTTGTGCTCTCTTAGGTTTTTTGTGTACCTTTAACCTAAGCAAAACTTGAGTTTATATAGTACTTAAGTTTTATTTACATAATACTCATAGTCTAATCACTTTTCTATGAAGTAAGGCTAAAAAAACAACATAAGATAATACATTCATAAGAGTCCCGATGTAATCCAATATCCTCAACTGTAGAAAATGACTTTACTTGTTTTGCAAGTAACCTGACTTAATCTGCAAGAAACCAATATTCAAGTATTCAATTTTAACTCAATTGGTGTTCAAGTGTTGGGCTTTACTCGTCCAAATATCTTCAAAATAATTAGTCCAATACTTTTGTTCTAAAATTTGTCAGCTCTTCAATTAGGCAAGTAAAAGCAATGAAATAGTGCTTCAGGTTGTGTCTACTATTTTAACCACAGAAACAACCACGGAATTAATTTTACCTTTAAAATTTTCAAATCATTATAATTTTAAAATAACAAAAAAATGAGATAAATAACACAATTACCACATGTCATCACGATGGGTATGTTATGTATCAAAAAAATTAAATCTTTATGTCACTTGAGAACTAATACCTTGTGATATAATTAATATATGTGATATTAAAAAAAGTGAAGTAGATAAGAATGAAGTTCTTGCGAGAATAATCAATACACAATCAAAGATGATCTCAATTATAAGATCAAATTTTAATAGTATTAAGAGTTAATATTTTTATGATTTTATTAATAAAATCTTAGGAGTTGAATAATAAAAGAAAAATATCTTTCGTGTCATTTTATTAAATAATAAATATTAAATTTATTACCGTTTAATTTAATTTAATTTAATTTAATTATTTTTAATAAGGTAAGGACTAAATTAATTAATTCAATAATGGGACTATTTTGATCTAATCCCTATGGTAGCGGGACATAACAGCTACTTTCACCGTTTTTAATTTATTTGCCGTTTTCTCAACTGTATGTCATTAAAACAAAACGCACGTGTCATTGAAACGAGTGTCGTTCAATTAATTAGGTTTGATTATTATCTAGTCTCTCCATATGAAGGAGTGCCATGCGCCACATTTCTTATCTCATATGTGTCGCTTTACATCACCAAAAAGAGTTCGATTATCGAAAATTGATTTGAATAGAATATCTAAACAATTTATAAAATATAAATTTAAAAATTGTAATTATTTAAAATCGAATTAGATTTTATTTTATATTTAATATATAATTAATGTTAATCTTTTATTATATAAAAATAATTTTTTATAATTAAAATAATTTAAAATTTCTTGAAAATTTCTTTTTTTTGAAAATAATTGTGAAAAAAAATCTTGAAATTTTATTAAATAATATTCAAAAGTGATAAAATAAAGTTCATTCTATTAAAATAAGTTTAAAAATTCAAACCCAAAATTAATATTGAAAAATCAAGAAACTAGCCGAGCTGAGCCGAATTATGATAAATGATTCAAAAAATCTAAAAAAAGAACTTGACCAAATCAAACCAATATCACCCTTAGTCACTGATAGCAAGATATATTCGTATTTTTAATACATTTATTTTTTATTAATTATCGAATAAAATGCTATTAAATTTTGTTTTTTCTTATTAGGAATGAAGTTGGTGTGCTGAATTCAAACTCTTACAAAAATAGACTAAATTGGAACAAAAAAAAAACCAAAGAGGAGGGCTTGATTGAAGATTTAAAGTTAGCTGGATAAAGATTGAAGGGTTGAACATTAAAAAAAAAAAGGTGGTTGGATAAAGATTGAAGGATTTTTTATATTGTTAAAGTTTTGTAATTAGTTTAAATTTAATCTTTAGCTTAAATTTGATCTTTAAATTTAATTATTTTGTGATAATATTTAGGAAAAATCTAGCTAAATTTTAGCATTAGAAGTGTGTATAAATACTTGGTGGCTATAACCAATTAAACACACACTTTGACTTCTCGCATTTAATAAAATTCTTTCTTTCTTTTCCTTCCTGCGTCTGCTCCATTCTGCCATTTTTATTTTTATTTTCTTTTACTTCCAATAATTTTGGCTTATTTGCCTTCCAAGCCCCTTCCCCTTTCCCCTTTCCCCTTTCCACTTTCCACTTTCCACAATTCTATTTAAACCAATTATGTACACCTTCAAGCATGGTTCTTTTCATGATTAACTAAACCTCTTTTTAGCCTTGGCCTGGTAATCGCTCCAACAAAACAATTGTGAGATATAAACCCGCTTTAAAACCTATATTCACTATCTTTTTGGTATATAGGATAGTACAAATTCGTTCCTTAAAGTTGATTCAGCGTCGATTCAAAAAGTGCACGTTGGGTTGGAGTTGTTTGGCATACAGTTGAAAATTCGAATCGGCCGTGTTGTGTTTAAATTCCCGCGAACAAATTGACATGTCCAAGTGGAAAAGAGTCAATTGGATTTTGTCATGGGAGATAGAGATCGAATTTAAACAACCCACGGAGTTAAGGCCATTAATTCGAGTTGGGTTTTTCAGATTGCAAGGCTGTCAAAATCTTGAATTGTGAACACGTGTACCGCAGTTAGAAATTTGGCAAGAGTCGGTTCGCAGGTCATACCGGGATCGACTATGTAACGCCCCGAATTCTAGGCCTAGAAGTTTTGAGATTTGAGCATAGGGACAGTGAGGAGGTTGCACATATGTGTTGAGTCGTGCAATTTAGTAACAGAATGGGCCTGCTGGTCTGGTGGTGGTGTGAGTGTTGGTGAACCTCAAGGTCGCAGGTTCGAGTCTTTGCAAGCACGTTTTGAGGTTTAATAGTTTTTTTGGTAACTTATTTGTTTTAGATTTTATTTTTATTTAATTGATTTTATTTTTGGAAGTGACGTTTCCTTTCACTTTCTCCCTTCTTCTTTACTTTTTGGTTTTTCAAAACAATTCTCTAAAACGGTTTATTTATGGATTCGGGAATCTCGTGCCTCTGTCGTCTTCACCGATCGCAAACAGGTGTGGGATTCAAACTGTAACTATGTTACATTATGTGTTTATTATTTCTGTAAATTTTTTATTGGGTTTATTTTTATTGTATACTAACCCATTAGTTTGGATTTTTAGTTGATGGAAGTGATGGGAAATCGTCATTTTCTGATATATGTTGATAGGGCAAAGGTTAGGGACAGTTCTGGTGGCTGAAACGGCAGTTTTAGAGCTATTGTAGGGTGGTTTCGTGATCACCTCGACGGCCACACAGGCATGTGCCGTGGCATACGGCCGTGTGGATTTGAGAATTAGGGTTTTCGAGCTAATTTGGGTGCCACACGGCCTAGCCACATGGCTATGTGGCTGATTTGGGGATTTTGTCAGAATTCACACGGCCGTGTCCCATGGGCACACGGGCATGTGGGTTTGGGAAAATTAGGGATTTAGAGTTTCGGGGTCACACGGTCGTGTGGCTGATTTGGGGATTAGGGATCTCACATGGGTGTGTGTTTTGGAACACTTGGTCGTGTCTGATAGCACACGGGCATATGAGACCCTCACACGGCCGTGTCTACCCTGCACCTTGTTTTAGCAAAATTGGACAATAAGTTACATAGCTTGTTCACACGGCCGTGTCCCTGCTTCACACGGGCGTGTACCTCTGTCACACGGCCATGTGCTACCCTTCACACGAGCATTTGGACCCTCACATGGCCTGGATTGCTCCACATGGCTAGAGCACACGGGCGTGTAGCCCTATCTCTTTAAATATGATTTTAGGTCAAATTTAAGTGTAATCGCAACTCTGTATATTCCAAACCTCGACTGAGCTTTATTGAGGGTAATTATGACTCTGATTTGGACTTGATGTGTGTGTTATTTGTGATTGGTTGTGCGATAAGCTTGATACTAAACTCGAGTTATGAGTGTGCACATGTCTGATTCTGGAACTGACTAATTGGATGTAAGTGTCTGCCTCTGATTAACTGTCTGAAACTGGTATTCTAATCATGTACATCTGACTGCATACATACATATGCATATACTATTTTTGGGTGGGATTTTGAAGAGAAGGAAGATTGACTAAACTGGCAACTGATCTGTTAGTTACTGATAGCCCCTACTACCCAGAGGGACGTGGGTAGTCCCACTACCCTGAGGGTCGTGGACTTTACTGATAACGATATAGCAGATTACTGCATTGCACTGTACGTCATGTACGTTAGCTATGCTACGTACCATTAACTAAACTAGAAGTTTCACTGCAACCTATCGGTATAGCAGATTACCATATTGCACTGTATTGCATGTATGTTAGCTATGCTACGTACCATTAATTGAACTGGCAGTTTCACTGTAACCTATCGGTATAGCGGATTACTGCATTGCACTACATTAGCTACACTACGTACCATTATCTAATCTAGCAATTCAAATTGTATGTCTTTACTGCAGTTTATCGCATTGCACAGTACAGCTTATACACTAGCTTTGCTGTGTAATATATGTGACTGGCAGTTTGTCTGCATACTGTTAGCCCCAATACCCAAAGGGTCGTGGGAAGTCCCAATACCCGGAGGGTCATGGACAATGTTGATGGCCATTGTTACCGGGCAACCCGGGATGACATCATATGGAGTGTAGGGTTGGATGGGCTTCTCGAGGTCCGATATGGAGTGATTGGTTGGATGAGCTTAATAACTCTATTGAGGAGTGATGGGGGATGGAGAGGTGTGTTGGCTGGATGGGTGGGTTTTCATTAACTCAACTGCATTCATATGCATCTTATTGACTGTTTTGTGAGTGTGACTGTTTGTTTTACAGTTTGACTGAACAGCATTTATTACACTGTGAAATTGTTAAACTCTGATTGTATCTGACTGACTAAATTGAAACTAGTGACTACTGAGAGTTTTATGAGTAGTATTTGTGATTGTGTAACTGAGTGTGATTTCTATATGCTCTAAATATTGCTATCAGCCGGTAAGTCCATTTCGAACGTACCAACTGTTTCTGTACAACTCTGTAAGTATGCTCCGTTTCAGAACTACTATTGGTTTTTTCTGTCTGATTCCAAAGTTAATTGGTTTTGATCTTACACTGAGCTCAAGTAGCTCACCCCCTCTTCTGTTTCCCCTTTCAGGTACATTTCAAATTTCTAGATACTGGACTTAGTATGCGGAGGTCTCGGACAGGCTTGTGAATGACAATTATGCATTTTTTGTTTAATGATACTATCTTCGTATTTGTTTCATTTTGAACTGTATGGTTAATAAATTGTGGTACAATTACTGTTTTAAAATTTTGATTTGTACATTTATTCCTGTTAAACTTGGGGATGGAATTTTAACGATTGAGCATTTTGATTGGTTTTGAAAATGGAAATTTTGAACGACTTGTTTTTGTAGAAATTTTCTCACGTTCACTTCAGTGGCCAATGTAGCATCTCGAATTCGGTCTAGACTTCTAGGCTAGGTTTGGGGTATTACAAACTACATAAGGAAAAGTTGGTGGTCGAGACGTTCTTGGTCACTATAACCAGCTTATTACTTGGAAGGGAAAATCTATTTTTCAAGGATCGATTCAAGATTGGAGTATACTGAGGCTAAGGCTAAGCTTTAAAAAATATTTTATTTATCCATTTAATTTTATTTTGCAATCACGTTTTTACTTTATTTTATATACATATTTTTTTATTTTAATATTATTATCTTTATCCACTAAAACCCACTTTTTATTTTCCAGCATTGCAACGCATTGGTCGTGGGCACGACTGTTACTGTAACAGTAATTCTGGTCATAAGAAAAGGTGAAATTAGATAACCAGTCCTTGTGGATTCGACCCTATTGCTCTATATTTCAATTTACTGTTATTTTTTCGTAATAATTTATATTTAGTGGTTTCAACGCCCATCAAATTTTGGCACCGTTGCCAAGACTAGTTAAATTTTCTAATTTTTCTTTATTTTCTTTATGACTAGGTTAGAACCGGGGACTCTAGAATTTGTACCAGAAATAGAAAAGTTAGCTCGATCACTTCGAAGAAAAGCTATTTAGCGTAGTAAATAACCACATCCTGATTTCAAAATAGGATATTACATTGAAGAAATTTTCTCACTCAAAAATTCAAAAAAAAATGGCAAATCAAACTATACGTCAACTTTCAGCTGGACCAAATGAACAACAACCACTACGCATAACTTATCCTGCAGGTGAAACATCGTTCAAGTTAAAGTCGGGATTAATACATTTATTGCCTACTTTCTTTGATTTGAAAAATGAGAACCTTCATACTCATCTGAAAGAATTCCACATGGTTTGTTTAAGCATGAAACTAGAAGGAGTAACTGAAGATCAAATTAAACTTCAAGCTTTTCCCTTTTCATTAGTCGACTCTGTTAATACTTGGACTAATATGTCTCAATTATTTCTTGATTGGTTTTTCCCAACAGCTCGAGCAACCGAATTAAGGAGGAGTATAGTCGAAATACAACAAAAAGAAGCTGAATCACTCTATAAATATTGGGAGCGATACAAGAAATTGTGCGCAAGTTGCCCACAACATGGCTTGTCTGAATAGTCCCTCCTACAGTATTTTTATGAAGGGTTACTCCCAATGGAAATGAATATGATTGATGCTTCTAATGGAGGGGTCTTGTGAACATGACTCCCCAAAGAGCTAGGGAATTAATTTCAACTATAGCTACAAATTCTCAACAGTATCGAGCACTTGTGGAACCTACAAGAAGGGTTCATAAGATAAGTATTCCTTCCTTAGTAGATAAGCTTGATGAACTTACTAATATGGTTAAAAATATGCTTGCAGGAAAAACAAACCCAACTCGATTGTGCGGTATTTGTGCTAAGTCTGATCATCCTACCAACTCACGCCCAATTTTACCTGAGGATACAACTGCACAAGCAGATGCCGTTGGGAACTTCCCATGACCACCTTAAAGGCATTACGACCCGTATTCAAACACGTACAATGCAAGGTGGAGGGATCACCCAAACCTGCGCTATGGATCAAACCCTCAATACAATCAATCGTATCAACCAAGGCCACCTCCACCTCAACAATATCAATCTTCGGGTAAAACCGAAAAAATTTGGTTAACCGACCGAATTCGGTTAATCGGTCGGTTAACCGAATTAATTCAGTCGAGGGTCGGTTAATAATTTTTTGAGTTTTTGGTTAACGGTTAATTCGATTCAAAATCGATCGGTTAACTAAATATTTTCAGTTTAATCGAAAATATTAATAAATAAATTTGTAATATATAAATAGCCCACTATTTATTCAAACCCAATTCAACATAAACCCAAATACCCAATGTAATATATATTAACTCAAGTACCCAACCCAACCCAATCATAAAAATTACAAATAATTTAATAAATAAAAATAAAAATCTAAAAATAAAAAAAAATATAATTTTATACAAATAATTCGGGTAATTCGAGTAATTCAGTTAATTCGATTAATTCGATTAATTTTATACTTATTTTAAACAAAAATAAAAAAAATATAATTTTCGGTTAATTCGATTAACCGATCGAATTAAACGAAAAAATTTCGATTCAGTTAATTTTTTTGAAAAAATTTCGGTTCAGTTAACGGTTAAAAATTTTGAAGGGTCGGTTAATTCGGTTAATGTTATTTCGGGTCGGTTAATCGATTGAACATCTCTACCAGTAGCTCCCACGGAACCAACACCATAGAAATCATTCGTCGTATCTCCCTCATTCCTTGGAAGGCTCGCCCAAGTTAAAAAAGGACGAGAGGAAAAAGAAATCTTTGAGACATTTCGGAAGGTAGAAATCAAAATTCATTTACTGGATGCAATTAAACAAGTTCCATGCTATGTAAAATTCTTAAAAGAGTTATGTACTGGAAAAAAGAAACTCAAAGGAAACGAATGGGTGAATGTGGGAGAAAACATTTTTGCAGTGTTACAAAGGAAAATCTCGTCTAAGTGTAAGGACCAATGTATGTTTTCTATATCCTGCAAAATAGGTAATATTGGCATAAAGAAAGCCATGTGTGATTTAGGAGCATCTATTAATATAATATCTTTATCTATTTTTAAATTGCTAAATACGGGTCCTTTGAAAGAAATAGAGATGATTATTCAATTGGCAAACAGGTCATTCGTATATCTAGAAGAGGTGTTGGAAGATGTTCTTATTAAATTAAAAGAACTATTTTTCTTACATACTTTTACATCATCAATATGAAGGACAACCACTTAAAAAATGCTTCTAATATTCTACTCAAAAGACCATTCCTAAGTACCACACATATAAAGATTGATGTTCAAAGTGGAACCCTTACTATGGAATTCGACGGTGAGGTGGTAAAATTTAATGTTTATGAGGCGATGGGCCAACCCAACACAATGTTGAATATTTTTAGTGTTGATATTATTGAACCACTAACGAAATTTTATCTTGAGCATCATGAAGAGGATGGGTTACAAATGATGCTTTGCCAGAGTTTAAACCTCGAAACTATGGATAAATTGGAAGAGTTAATGACGCTCAGAGAACCGATTAGAGAAACCATTTTTCTATTAGAGACTCTTCAATTTTCTAGAAGCCAAGGTAAATACTTTGAACTTTCTCCTTCTAAAACTAAACGGTTGCCTTCTATTTTGCAGGCCTCGGAAATAGAGCTTAAATTATTGCCAAAACACTTGAAGTATGCCTACTTATGTAATGGGAACACTTTACCAGTAATAGTTTCTAGTAAACTTTCAAGATTTGAATAGGAGAATTTAATTCAAGTCTTGAGAGACTACAAAGGGGCAATCGGGTAGACGATCGCCGACATAAAAGGGTTAAGTCCCTCGACTTGTATGCATAGAATACTGATAAAAGATAATGCAAGATCAAAGAGAGAAGCTCAAAAACATCTTAATCCGCCAATGATGGAGGTCATGAAAAAGGAAGTTCAAAAGCTACTAGATGCTAGAATGATCTATCCAATTTCCCACAGTAATTAGGTTAGCCCAATTCATGTGGTACTTGAGAAAACTGGAATGACCATAATAAAAAATGCAACAGGAGATTTAGTTCCCACTGGAGTCCAAAATGGCTGGAGAGTCTGTATAAATTATAGGAAGTTAAACTCTTTAACTCTAAAAGATCACTTTCCACTCCCTTTTATTGAACAAATCTTAGAACGTTTAACGGAAAAAACTCACTACTATTGTCTTGATGGTTATTCATGGCATCGGAGGACTAAGAGAAAACAAAGTTTACATGTCCTTTTGGCACATTCACCTATAAACGGATGCAGTTTGGACTTTGCAATGCGCCAGCCATATTCCAAAGGTGTATGGTAAGAATATTTTTTCAACTATGTCAAGAACATAATTGAGGTATTTATGGAGGATTTCACAGTATATGGTAATTCTTTCGATGAATATTTGTCAAATCTCATTAAAATTTTGGAAAGATGCCTAGAATTTAATCTAATTCTTAATTATGAAAAAAAGTCATTTTATGGTAAATAAAGGATTAATTTTAGGACATATTGTTTGCACTGAAGGGATCGCGGTAAATAAAGCCAAAACTGATGTTATCAACTCATTTTCATACCCCACAACTATGAGGGAAATTTGTTCTTTTCTTGGTCATACAGGTTTTTACAGACTCTTTATAAAAGACTTTTCGAAGATTTCACGATCGCTCTACAATCTCTTGCAAAAAGATAAAGTATTTGAATTTGATCAAGCATGCAAAGACGCATTCGACACTCTCAAACAAAAGCTTGTTTCAGTTTCTACAGTACAACCACCAAATTTGGATTACCCTTTCGAGCTCATGTGCGATGCAAGCGACCAAAGTGTAGGATCTATCCTTGGGCGAAGGATTAGGAAGGAATCCCATGTCATATCTTACACCTCCAAAACATTAGATGCTGCCCAAAGCAATTACTCAACTACTTAAAAAGAATTATTAGCCATTGTTTTTGCTTTGGAAAAATTTAGACCATATTTATTAGGCATTAAAGTTATTATTTTTTCTAACCATGCAATGTTGAAATATTTGATCGGGAAAAATAAGGCAAAACTTAGGCTGATTCGATGGATTCTTCTCTTACAAGAATTCAATCTTGAGATTAAGGACAAGAAAGGAAGCGAGAACTTAGTAGTTGATCATTTAAGTCGAATTCCCTTTTCAAAAGATGACACTCCTCTTAAAGATGACTTCCCAGATGAAAATCTACTATCCGCACAGGCAATTTACCTATGGTTTGTAGATATGGTAAATTACCTCGCTACAGGTATTGTTTCTTCATACTTATCATGTTCTAAAAAGGACAAAATCAAGAGAGACTCACAATATTATATTTGTGACGATCCATACCTATGGAAACATTGTTCCGATCAGGTAATCTAATGATGTGTCACAGAAATCGAGGTACAATCTATCCTTTCTTTTTGTCATTCTTATGCTTGTGGAGGGCATTTTGGTCTTAAATGCACTACACATAAGGTACTTGAATGTGGATTGTTTTGGCCACAAATATTTCGTGATGCTTATTTATTTCGCAAAACTTGCAAGAGATGTCAAAAAGTGGGGAATTTAAGCCGAAAGAATGAGATGCCCCTAACACCTATATATGTATGCGAAAATTTTGATGTATGGGGCATCGATTTCATGGGACCATTTGTTTCATTATTTAATAATGTTTACATTATTCTCGTTGTAGATTACGTGTCTAAATGGATAGAAGCTAAAGCTACCCAACATGCCAATGCTAAAACTGTAGTGGATTTTCTAACGAACTCTATCTTTTCCAGGTCTGGCACACCATAAGCATTAATCAGCAATTAGGAACTCATTTCTGCAACAAGGTAATTGATACTCTATTGAAAAAGTATGGGGTGACACAATGTATGGCCACGAGTTATCACCCACAAACAAACGGTTTAGCGGAAGTTTCGAACCGCAAAATAAAGCTGATTCTGGAAAAGACTGTGAAACCAAATCGGACCGTGTCAAGTTGAGTAACCGGGGTGAGGTGCTTGGGTTGGCATCACACTTCGCGTCAAAAGACTTAACTATGTTTGAAAATGATAATAATAATAATAATAATAATAATAATAATAATAATAATAATGTGAAGTACGGTTATCTCGCATGTTTGATTAAGCCTAAATTTAGTGAAGTAATTGAATTTGACATATTGCTCGAGATTTTGTAAAATCCTTATTGATTGAGTTTAGCGGTTGTTTATTTTTTATTCACCTAATTGTTTGCAATATGCTTGACTAGGAAAGGGGGTTTTGATTTTAAAAGGATTGACAAATTATTTTTAGTGGATATCATGCTTGAGAACAAGCATCGGCTAAGTAGGGGGAATTTGATAGCAAGATAAATTCATATTTTTAATACATTTATTTTTGGCTAATTATCGAATAAAATGCTATTAAAGTTTTTTATTCAAGGCATAAGTCTGGTTAGATCTGTTTTTTAAGTTTATAATATATTATATTATATTATTATATATTATATATTATATAACACATAAGAATTAAATCTATATTAATATATAACACTACTATAATGTAAGCATTAAAAAATATTAAGATGATTATATATAAAAGTTTCATAAATAAAAAAATACTAGATTATTAAATATTAAATAAAATTTTAATATTTTTAAAATAATATTTGGGGCCTAAATGGGCTTAGTTATTTATTTACAAAATATTGGTCAAATTGGGTAAAATTTAGGCCCATTTTTTCGGTCGAACTAAGCTTGTGAAAGCTTAAATTATTTTAATATTAAGTCCAACCCTACCTGTAACACCTCTAGGGGAAGGACTTTGAAAATCCAAATAAATAAATAGCTAAGGACTTCTTGTGAGAATAATCATATTTCATAGTAAAATCATAACTTGAAATTAATTTTTATTAAGAAAATATTATTATTGATAGAAACCGTGAATAATAAATATATAAAGACATAGCATATAGTACAAACGATAAATAATGCACTACAAACTGATACACAAATGATATGAAAAATAATTCCAAAAGATGAGAAAGACAAACTAGCGGTACTCACAACACTAGAAGCATTCAGAAACAAACCAAAAATGAAACACCTCGATCAAAACATTGAAAATTGTATTTCAGCCCCACTATCACCAAGCCAACCTGATGATGAACTTTGGTCAATAAGAAACTACTTCCAAGAGCTCCAAGAAACCTACCACATCAATGATGTAGAAAAAATCAAGTCTCAAATAGTCTATCCTCTTTGTCATAATCTCGGAACCTAATTTTAGAAAAACTATCACTATCCTTTATTGTGATAAGGACCTCTGATAATTGTTCCCAATATATCTAAGGCTACCCTTACATTGAAAAATATCATATACATGTTAGAAAGCTATTAGAAATTACATACTAAAACCATGATTAGTTTTAGAAAAAAAAATGTTTTTTTTTTTTTTTTATAATTTGAGGTTCGTAAAGTATAGCTATAAAAGCATATATAGATTTGAGCGGGAGTGTAGTAAAATAGAAGGATTTTGGATATTAGGGTTTTAAGGGACGTAAATAAAAAAAATGCATTCTATTTTGCTTTGATAATGCTTATGTTTGAGTATGTGAAATTAGTACTATTTCTATAATTAAATTACCGCATAGCTAATGTAATGAACTGAATTTCAACTATATTAAAAAGTTCGATTTTTAAGTTGAAATTAGTGAATCAAATTGGCTGACAATTTGAATTGGATAATTGCGTGTTGAACCTGTAATTAAGGATCACTGCCACCTTCCCCTATCTTAAGCCTCCACATTACTCATCTTATAGGCTTTACTCCACAACCACTAGTTGCCATTAGTACATGAAAGATAAAATATAAGACTTTACACCATAAGCACCACTACTGAATGGAAGGTAAAATATAAGACTTTGTACCACAATCACTAATTGTCATTATTAAACATGAAAGATAAAATTTAAGGGGAGGGTAGACTAGGCTGGGCTAGCAGTTAAGACACAACGTAGGTTTGAAATTTCATACAATTTGAATAAAAATATCAGGCCAAAAAATTTGACCTCGGCTAAAAAATTAAGCCTATTTAAATATGATTTAAGTTTGGGCTTAAACATTTAAGGCTCGAGTTTAACTCAATTCGTTTTTTAAGTTTGTAATATTTTATATTATACATTTTTTATATATTATCTAATTTATAAAACATGAGAATTAAATATATATTAATATATAATACTACTATAAAGTAAACATTAAAAATATTAAGATAATTATATATAAAATTTTGATAAATAAAAAAATATATAAATTTATTAAATATTAATTTTTTTAAAAATAATATGGGCGGGCTTAAATGGCTTGGGCTAGATATTTGAAAAACATGGGTGGACTTGGACACATTTTTAGACCCACATTTCGGATCAGGCCGAGCTTGTGCAAGCACAAAATGTGTTAATATCAATTTTCGGGCAAAATATGAATGTAAGCATGAAAGCGGGATATTATAAGTTTGAACAAGAAATTTAAACATGATTTAAATTATAGTTGGATTTCATATTAAATTTATATGTTTATTTTTGTTATAAATGATTACTGTTTTGAATCATGTTAGCACCACTGAGCCGTATTGTTCAGTGTACAGTTTTGTTGTTTCCGTGTGTATATCTCAAGCAAGAGCTTAGTAGACTCGAAGTCAAGCATCCAATTTCTCCCACTCATCTAAGAAGTCACCTCTTTGCTATTTTGTACGTATATAACTGATTTGGGTCATATAGCATGTACGGAGGTTAGCTACCATGTTGTGAAGTTAATATTTGATGTTTTTGGCATTATAACCTACAAAGTTTTAAAAGTTAAGTTTTATCCTTTGATTAGTTATTATCTATGTTTATTTATATAAGTTTGAATGTTAGTTGATAGGTTAAACCTTAATGCATTGGATACTATAATTTGATGGTGGTTGAATTTTTTTTTTACATGTGTTAATTTGTGATTAGCATTGACATAATATTTGGGTATGTTTTAGGTACAAATAAGTGAGGTTTGAATGAATGAAAATGTGCATTTTAGACCATTTGACCATTAAGTATTAAGACAATAAGAGCATTTCTCAAGACCGTTAGAACAAAAACCTATCTTATTATGCATTCAATTGCTTAATTTCTCAAGACATGTCAAATTGGTCTCGAGGCAAACTCATCTAGTTCTCGAGACTAGTGGCCTTTGTCTTGAGACAAGGGTACTAGTAAACTTGTAAATTTTTCTAGCAGATTGGTTAATAAAGTAATTCATGGATTACATTAATATACTTTGTATAATGTCCCCATATGGTGTTTGAATACAAAGCAAATATTGGCTCGTTGGTT
Source organism: Gossypium longicalyx (assembly GCA_025698465.1). Lineage (NCBI taxonomy): Eukaryota > Viridiplantae > Streptophyta > Magnoliopsida > Malvales > Malvaceae > Gossypium > Gossypium longicalyx. The sequence continues at coordinate 97,230,581 of CM047000.1, forward strand.
GTCTAATGTTTAAACTAATACTAAGCGGTATTACGTGGTCAGATACGAATAGACAATTTAGGATCATTTAGTCACGAAGTTATTCCATTATAGTATCGTGACTAAGCTCTCCCTAATGACATACCATTACGAAAGCAACTCCATCATGCTCATCCAATGACCTTGTCAAAAGTGTGTTACCCTCATAGGATATCCATAATCTTTTGGGATAAATTTGCTCTTCCAATGTGATCTTATTTTATCTCGTGGTAACCATTACATTTTCTTTAATGAAAAGTCAATTACTATTAAATAGTAATCAAGCCATTCATCACAAAGATGAACAAACCATGATCATTTTTACCTTTCATCTATCATGTAATGCCAATGAGAGAATATTATTTACTCATGTCTTGGACTATAAATTCCACTATTATGAATGATACTACATATCGCAAAAGTCGTATACCCAACGCACTAGCTTTCGGTTCCTTATCTATTTAAACTTGGGCTTTTACTTACCCGATGTTAGAATTAAGTGCCCCAAATCCTTATTTAAATAAAATATAGTGGTAAAATAAAATAAAAGAAGAATCCATATAGAATTACACTTCTTTTATTTTATTTTTAGAATAAGGTTTTTTAAACCTTATTAAATTCCATCTATTTGATATTGATTAGAATAAGGTGTTTCAGTCTTACTAAAATATGACTTTATAAGCCTATAAATAGACATAGTCTACTCCTCTTGTATTAAATTCGAATTCGACATAGTGGATTTTCTTCTCCTCTACCCGTGGTTTTTTCCCAAAAGGGTTTCCACGTAAAAATTTGTGTGTTTTTTATTTTATTTTATTTTCTCAAATTGGTATCCGAGCTTTCAGGTTTTTCATCTCCATCACGGTAATGGCGTCTTTGAAGTATGAAATTCCGCTGTTGGATCGCAACACCAGATTTGCGTTGTGGTAGATTAATAAACAAGCAGTTCTTGCGCAGATGGATCTGGAGAATGCCCTGCTAGGGATAGATAAGATGCCTTCGACTTTAACAGATGAAGAGAAGAAGCGTAAAGATCGAAAGACATTAACACAATTACATCTACATTTGTCTAATGAAATTTTACAGGATGTGATGAAACAAAAGACCGCTGCTGCATTATGGAAGAGGCTAGAACAAATATGTATGTCGAAAACTCTAACAAGCAAGTTGCATATGAAACAACGTCTTTATGCTCATCGTTTGGAGGAAGGTGCGTCTATACACGAACACTTAACAGTGTTTAAAGAAATTCTCTCAAACTTGGAGGCCATGGAGGTTCAATATGATAAGGAAGATCTAGGGTTGATTCTACTTTGTTCGTTGCCCCCGTCTTATTCAACCTTTAGAGACAAAATTTTATATAGTCGTGAGTCTCTCACAGTTGATGAGGTTTATGATTCTTTGACCTCGTATGATAAGATGAAGCATCTTGTGGTTAAAACCGACTCTCAGGGAGAGAGTCTCATTGCTCATGGGAGACAAGATCGGAATGCTGATAATGATCGTGGAAGGACACAGGAATGGAATCCTCGCGGTAAATTTAAGAGTAGATCGAAGTCTTCAAACAGAGGTAAAACTTGTAACTTCTGCAAGAAGAAAGGGCACATTAAATCTGAGTGCTATAAGCTACAGAACAAGATTAAAAGGGAGGCTGCGAATCAAAAGGGAAAACAACCAGAAAATTTTGGTGAAGCTGATGTTGTAGAAGACTACAGCGATGGTGAACTTCTAGTCGCTTCTGTCAATGATCCTAAAGTAAGCGAAGAGTGGATACTTGATTCAGGCTACACCTTCCACATGAGTCCCAATCGGGATTGGTTTACAACTTACGAAACAGTGTCTGAAGGTGTTGTTTTGATGGGAAATAATACTTCGTGTAAATTCACAGGTGTAGTCAACCAATTTTGCCCGGGCCCTTTTAAAATATTAAAATAAGCCAAACAAATAAGTCCAGTGTCCAGTTACAAATATTTGGCAAAAATAACTTAAACCCAAAATCCCTTAATATAAATTTAACCCAGTTACATAAAGTCTGACCCAATTGAACAGATACTCAAATTTCCAAATCCCCAAACCCAATAAAAATTAGCCCAAATAACCTATTACCCCAAGACCAACACACCCAAAAATAATGTTAGCAGCTAGAGAATGCTAGAATATTCTGGAATAAACCAGAGGGTCAGCATCACACGAGAGACCCTCGCGCTTGGCCTCCACGTCACCCGGGGTCATCTCCTCCATACGACCGTCCCTGCAAAAGAATACACGAGAAGAAATGCTAACAAAATACAACAAATGACAGCAAATAAAATGTATTTTATTTTTTATTTTTACTCTGTAAATTTGGCTATAAAAGCTGATGAATGTACCTGCAAAGGGATTACGTTTTTTTTACGCACAAGCAAAAGTACGCACGCGTATTGAATACTAAAGAGTAAGAAAAATTACCAAGAGGTGATTTCCCAAACATTTTCTTCTTTCGTTTTTTAATTAGCATATAATTTTGGTATAGAAATACAAAGAGAAAGCACCTGAGTCGACACCAATGAAAGCCTACATCTCACATATGGATACAGGTGAGGGTCGAACATCGTAGAATTCGGGTTCATTTTTTAAATTTCGTTCTATTTTTTTTAAAAAAAGAAAGAAAAATAGTGGATTCAAACGTTTTGCGAAAGAAAAAGAAAAAGGAAAGTATCTTACCACATTTTCATGGACGAGGCATGGATCTATTCATGGCGATATACTGTCGATTGCCAAACAAAATGGTGAATTTGGCAGATGTTAAGAACCCTAGTAGTTTTAATTTTGGGGTTGTGGTTCTTTGTTTGGAAGGTTGGCAGCCTTTGGGAAAAAAGGGATGAAAAAAGGGTTTTAAATTCTTTAAGGATCCGCGTGCCAACCTGCTGGAATACCCGGACCCGCGCCTTGCCCTTTTAAATGGTCAATTTGCGCGTTAGGTCCTTCCCTTCGCGCGAAGCCTTCAATCGCATCCTATTTATTTATTTTTTAATTTGACCTTCTAATTTGTGCCTTTTTTTTTTACTTTGATCCGCGGTTCAGTGCAATATTATGGGTGCGGGATATTTTCGATTTTGGTCCCTGCATGTTTGTGCGCATGGCACATTGATCCTATTTTTCAATTATTTCATTTGTAAATTGTTTCTCTTGTTTCAATTTTGTTTCAATTAAGTTTTATTTTTTTTTATTTTACTGCACATACATTTTTTACATGCTTAATCATTGGTTGTGATATTTTGTGTTGTTGATAACCGAATTTTGTAATCTTTTCTATTTTTATTCTATTATTTTTATAATTGGTGTACTATTTGTAATATAATTCATTTTAGTTTGTGTATGCTATTAGTTTCATGATATTTTGTAATTTCTCTTGGATTCATCCATATATTTAAATGTTTATTAAGTATATTTAGTATTATGTTTAATCTACATATGTTATTAAAGCGTTGTTGTTCTTATTATATATATAGCTTTCTAATAAATTTGTATTTAATTGTTTTTTAGTTTTAGTAAACGTATAATATATAATAAAATTAAGTTAATTTTAAATTCATATTTTTTTATGTTATTTTAACATTCAACTATTTCTAAACTTTCTTCATATGTATATCTTATGGTAATGTTAAGTTAATTTTAATTCATATTCTAACTCCAAGATTGTTTAAATATATAACTATTTCTAAAGGTGTCTTCACGTGTGTGTATAGCCCATATTAAATTATTATTACTATAGTACATGTTATTATGTTCATATAACTTTATGTAAATATTTTTTTTATGTATACATTTTCTTTTCAAGTTATTTATATGTATAATATATTTCTTTTTAAGGACCACATTTTAAATTGTACAATTTACTTATTGTATATATTTCCATATTTTATTATCTTTATGTATGTATTATTTGTATGTATCATCAATCCAAATTAATTTGTTGCATGTAAAACTATGTTATATATTATTTGTTTTAAATCTCCCTTTATAAATATAGTTTTAGGAATATACATCACCAAATTTATGTATTTTGTAAATATAGTTTTTTTTATCTTTTTATGTGTATGATTAGATTTTTTTTAAAAAAAATTCGTTACATATATAATTTATATATTTACTTATTTTTTTATACATTATTAATTTCATGCTATCTTTTACAAATAATCATTTCCAAATGTATTTATATATACGCGTTTTATAAATTTGCTATGAACATTATATCTTATCATGTATTTTATTTGTCTTTTATATTCTATATATTATTTAAGTTATCATGTACATTGTAAATCTCTAAATGAAATCGTGTTTAAAGTATTTTGCTTATTATTCGATTCAAATGTTCTATTCTATAATATTATTTTAAATAAATCTCTAGTTTTTTTATATATACAAGTTTATCAACTTATAGTATATGTTAATTAATTCATCAATTTTAAAAATGTCCTATAATATACTAAGTTCTAATTCCATTGCGTTTTGTACATATTTTATGGATAGTTTTATATTATGTCATGTGAATTATTGTTGAATATCATTTTTATTGATTGTTCATCATCCATGATTAAAAATTTATCACCTTTTACTTAGAATAGCTATACATAATTGTGGATTTGTTAATTGCGACTCGTTGTGACTTATATTTCATGTTCATAAATTCTTCCCCATGTAAACGTTTTGATACAATTCATTAAGCATTACATTTAAAAAATGAAAATGCGTTTTGAGCAAATTTCCAATTTTCTTTATCATTCAAAAATTCTGAAATAAGGCAATATCCAATATTTGGGGAATTCAGAAAATTGTGCTCAATCGTATTGGGTATGATTTTTCGGTGAACTAAATATTTGGATAACCTTTTTATAATTTTAGTGTATGAATTTTCAAAAGTCAAAAATCAATTGTATTTAAAGGTATAAAGGATCGTATCCAATCGTACTGGGTATGATACTGTGTATCTTTGAAACGAGAGATTTTTTACCACTAATTTGAACTATCCACGCATTTTAAAAAGAATCAAACTTTGAAAAATCTTTTCTTTAAAGAAAAACCTTTTGATATAAGGACAGCATCAAATCAATTTGGTACCAATCTTTGGGCGTAATGAGGGTGCTAACCCTTCCTCATGCGTAACAGGCTCCCGAACCCGTCGTTATTTTACATGAACCAAATTTATTTTTCATAGAATAAAATGTTTTAGTAGGTGACCCAATCACACCTAAATCAAGAGATTGGTGGCGACTTCACATTTTTGTTTTCAAAAATCGATCCCCATTGTTTTTCAAAATAAAAAAAATGGGTTTCGACAGCTTGGCGACTCCACTGGGGATTGAACAAAGAGAGTCAGGCCATAAAATTGATTGTTTGCTGTCCTTTTTGTCAAATAATTTAAAATTTATTTTGAAAATCATGGTTCTTTTAATTGCATTTATTTGCATGATTGTTGTGGTTCGAGTCTTGTAGAATAATATGGCATTGCATTGCATGACCGCCGTGGTTATACCTGTTAAGTGAGAGTAAGAAACTATGCTTTCGTGAGGTTTTCACCTCCGTATGGGCTAGTGGATTGCTTCCGGGATACATCCGTACCTATGATTTCGTGAGATTTTCATCTCCGCATGGTCATAGGGAAATGTATTCCCCTGAACCGAACTCGATCTATATGAGCCTATAATGGGTGAGGATTGAGGAATCTGCTGGTTCGGGTACCTTTACTCTAGAACCGAACTTCATATAGTGAACCTTAAGAGCTGTCCTTAGGTAGAGCTGCGATAAGCCTTAGTCATCGCCCATATGTGTGTTATGATTATCTTTGTTGTTATACTTGTATTTTATTACTCATATTTGATACTAACCTGTGCTTTGTTTTGGTTGTGTTTTACATGACATTGCATACTAAAGGAGGTGTTGGTTCGTATTCGATTACTAAGTTAGAAATTTTAACATGGAGAATGAATTTCTTAGTAAAGTTGAGGATAATGCGGCTGTCCGTGCATGGTCAGAGAAGTTGTAAACAGAGAAAGGGGATAGCCTGACAAAAGGATATACATCAGAGTTGCAGAACTTTACTCGCATCAATGTAACACAGAATGAGCTGCAGGAGTTGAAAGATATATGGACCCGTTGGGATGAGGGCATTAAACGGTTGTTCTACCAGGGTTACGGAGATATACCATACTTGCTCGATGTTAAGGTGGATAAGCGTTTGTTCTGAGGTATGGCTCAATTTTGGAATTCTGCTTATAATTGCTTCACTTTTGGAGAAGTAGATTTGGTCCCCACTCTGGAAGAATACACTACTTTGTTGAGGAGTCCAAAGGCTCAAGTCAGGAAAATTTATGCTAAGGTTACTAATGGTCAAACTTTTACGAAGAGGCTGGTGAATATTTCGGGGATGAGTGAATCTTGGGTCACTGCTCGAATTCAACAGAAGGGGAATAGTAAGTGTATTCCCTGGGAAAATTTGAGAGATTTGATTTTGACGCACCGGGATGAAAAGAAAAGGGTCGAAATATTTGCCTTAAGCGTCTATAGATTGGTGATTTTTCCTAAGACTTTAAGACATGTTGATGAGGCAATCACTGATTTGTTTGATCGTCTCGGGAAGGGAGTCACACCTGTACCTGGAATACTGACCGAGACGTTTAGATCTTTGAGCATGTACTGGAAGACAGGGGAAGGTTGATTTATTGGCTGTGCACAGTTGTTAATGGTATGGTTTCACAGACATTTTTGGAAAGTAAATAAGGTATCATACCGGGTTTTCTCCGAAAGTTACTCCTTATTAAAAGAAGAAATAGCGATGCAAAGGAGAGATGATATTTCGGAAGAGAAATGGATAGAAATTCTCCAAAATCTAAAGGGAGATGATGTAGAGTGGAGGGCTTTCTGGATGGTTCCTGATGAAATCTTGTATCAATGTGGGAGCTATAATTGGGTGCCATTGTTAGGAATCTGGGGAGCTACTGGATATACTCCTTTACTTACACTAAGGCAATATAAAACGAGGCAGTTCATACCTACGACGCATGGGTTGGCTCAGTGTGAACTCTAATATAAAGGAGACCACTGTAGGAAGAAGGTTCGGGAATTGTCTGATGCTTGGAGGCAAATACATTGGATGAAAAGGTTGACTATTGGTTCCATGGTAACACCTGAATACAATGGATGGTTTAGGAAAAGGGTCAATGATAATATTCCTAGACCGAGTTTGGAAAGTACTCAACCAATGGAGGAACGGTTACAAATTGCTCCGTCAAAGTTGGAAATTATAAAGTAGGATTTTGAAAAGAAGAGTTCCGAGTTTGGGAGAAAGATTGAGCAGTTGGAAGAAGAAAAGATACACTTGAAGTTAGAAGTGGAGATTCAAAAGCCAGAGGCAGAGAAGCTATAGAAAAGGAAGGGTGAAGTTGAAGAAGATTTGGAAGGCTTGAGAACAGATTATAAAAAGCTGCGCTTATCAATATGGACTGCTGAGCTAGGAAAGACTTCGAAACAATGGCGCCAAGAGGTTCGAGAAGAAAGGGCTAGGGCAGATCAATGGGAAAAGAGATTTCAGGAGGTTCAAGCTCGAAACGAAGCTTTGGAAAGAAGTCTGTCAGAGAGTAAGAATGAGAAGGATGAACTAAGAGCCAGAGTGGTGGAGCTTGAGAGATCTCTGTGTTTATACCGGAATCTCAATTCTATGACCGAGTTGAAAGCAAGCTTAAATAAGATTGAGGAGATGAAAAGGAAAATAGAAGAGTTAGAAATGACATTGCAGAGTTGTGAAATGAGGATTGAGTTCTTGGAGACAAATGAGGAGCAATGGAAGAATCAGCTTCATCACTCTCATGACCAAGTTAGAAGCAGGGATTACATCATGGGAGAAGCTGTAACACAAATTCGAGAAGTGGCTGATTACTTGCAGTCTTTGGCAGTACAAGCAGACGTGTTAAGTGTGAAGTATGAGCTGGAGTCAGATAGGGGACATGAACTAGCTTCATTGCTTAAGAAAATTAAGGCCCTGAGTGTTAGGGCGAAGTCGTATTTGTAACTCAGTTTTATGTAAAAAGTTTTATTTTCTAGTAAAATTTTCTAAAAGGAATTGAATCAGAATTGATGCCTCTTTTGCATTCATGCATTTGCATTACATTACATCATATGCATTAAAGATCATAATAAGATTCTAATTAATTAAAAATTATTTCAGTAATCTGGAAACCAACCAAAATACACCAAATACGCATCCCTATAAAAAGACTAAGTCAATGGACAAAAGACTGGAAAAGTTAGAACAAATGCAAAAGGATATGCAAGGGCAAATGCAGTCACAGATGCAACAGCAGCTGGTTAAGATTCAGTAAGAGATGAAAGAACAGATGATGGAGTCCCAAAGAGACATGATGAGTCAGTTGTCCCAATTGCTGATGGGAAGAGTGGATAAAGGAAAAGGTCCTATGGATAATATGGGAGAAAGTAATGAAGACCTTCAATATCCTCCTGGCTTCACTCTTACACATGTGCAGACACAACCTGAGATTAATTTGCAGAAGTCATCTGTTACGATCAGGCCTCAGTAGTTTTAGGCCGGGGTTTCGGTTCCAATAAATTTTCAAGCTGGTTCAGGTTATAATCTTGGTAACAACTCATATAATCCAATGGTCCCTGATTTGGATGAAGTTTCAAAAGAGGAAAGAGCAAAGGCAGAATCACAAAGGCAGTTAGAAGAACAGTGTAAATGGCTGGAGGAAAAGTCAGAGCAATGGAAGGTGTTGATAGACACCCGGGAATTGATGCAAAAGATCTAAGTTTGGTCCCAGACTTAGTACTGCCATACAAGTTCAAGATGCCAGAATTTGAGAAATACAATGGAACGAGCTGTCCTGAAGCTCATATCACTATGTTTTGCAAAAGGATGACCGGGTATGTTCATAATGACCAATTGTTGATTCATTGCTTCCAAGATAGCTTGGTAGGAGTAGCTACTAAATGGTACAATCAATTAAGCCGAAACAGAATTAATTCATGGAGAGATTTAGCACAGGCGTTCATGAAGCAATACAGTCATGTGACAGATATTACTCCTGATAGAATTACTCTGCAGAATATGTAGAAGAAGCCAAATGAAAGTTTTAAGCAGTATGCACAGAGGTGGAGGGAAATGGCTATTCAGGTTCAGCCACCGCTATTGGAAAAGAAAACCACGATGCTCTTCATTAATACCTTAAAGGCTCCGTTTATAACTTATATGCTAGGAAGTGCCACGAGAAGCTTTGCGGATGTGGTCATGATAGGAGAAATGATTTAAAATGCCATAAGAAATGGAAGGATAGACGCAGGAGAAAGTGCTAAAAGGTCTGTGCCACGGAAGAAAGAGAATGAAGTGAACAATGCGAATGTGGGATATTCGAAGTCTATTACCGTGAGTCAACCAAAAGCAACAACTGCTAGTCAGGGTTTATCACGACAAGAGTCAGGAACTAGGCCGAATAATGAGAAGATTCAGTTTACACTAATTCCCATGACATACAAAGAGTTATATCAAAGTTTGTTCGATGCACATATGGTGGCACCTTTTTACTTAAAGCCAATACAGCCTCCGTTCCCTAAATGGTACGATGCTAATGCTCAATGTGAGTATCACGCAGGAATTGTGGGTCATTCAATAGAAAATTGCACCACTTTTAAGAAGCTGGTTGAGAGATTTATCCAGATGGGTATTGTGAAATTTGATAATGCGCCCAGTACTGAAAATCCACTGTCTAATCATACTGATAATGGAGTAAATGCAGTAGATGGAGGAATTGGAAAAAGGACCAAGAGAGATGTTTTAGAAGTAAAGACTCTTTTGAGACAAGTTTGGAAAGAGATGGCAAGAAGAGGGTTAGTTACTTCGAGCACAGAAAAAATTGATAATGGGATAGAGAATTATTGTGAGTTCCATCATGAAGAGGGACACAGAATTCAGGAATGTGAAAAATTCAGAGCTATTATTCAGGGCCTGATGGACGGCAAGGAAATGGAGTTTTATGAAGAGATCCATGAGGAGGAATATATATGCGCATCAGAATCCACATCAAGTCCAAAGGTCAATTATCCTGTGGTTATTATCTTGCGTCCTAAGAATGAAGCAGGAGTTCAAATGACACCAAAGATTATAATTCAGAAGCTAGCGGTTTTTTCTTACAAAGATAGTAAACAGGTCCCTTGGAACTATGATTGTAATGTGACAATCCCGAGAAAGAAGTGTCCGTTAAAGGAAGATCAAAATATAGGCTCTCACACACGTAGTGGAAGGCGATATAATACCTGAATAGAACCGATGAAAGAAAGAGATGTGCTGGTCGAGCAAAAGAAAGGAAAAGTAGTTGAACTTGATGTACCTGTTAATGAACCAGTGAAAGAAGAAGAAGCTAAAGAATTCCTGAAATTTCTAAAACATAGCGAATACAGTGTGGTGGAGCAGTCGCGTAAACAGCCAGCCCGCATATCTATATTGGCTCTACTTCTGAGTTCAGAGGTGCATCGTAGTGCATTGATGAAGGTGCTTAATGAGACCTATGTAACCAACGGTATTTCTGTCAATAAGTTGGATCGGTTGGTTAACAACATAAGTGTAGACAACTTTATTTTTTTCAATGATAATGAGATTCCGCCAGGAGGGATAGGATCTACCAAGGCTTTGCATATAACTACTAGATGTAAAGGATACACGTTGCCAGGGGTATTGGTAGATAATGGTTCAGCATTGAATGTGTTGCCTTTGTCCACACTAAACAAGTTACCTGTGGATAGTTCTCACATGAAAGGATGTCAGAACATAGTACGAGCATTTGATGGCACGGAGAGGAGAGTCATGGGGAGAATAGAGGTACCCTTATTAATTGGCCCAACCACGTATGAGGTAGATTTTCTAGTAATGGATATTAAGCCCTCTTACAACTGCTTGTTGGGAAGACCTTGGATACACGCGGCAGGGGCAGTGCCTTCATCATTACATCAAAAACTGAAGCTGGTGTCGGAAGGGCGATTGATAACGATAAATGCTGAAGAAGATATTATCGCGACCGTAAGTAGTGATGCGCCGTATGTAAAAATAGATGAGGAAGCCATTGAGTGTTCTTTTCGGTCTTTGGAGTTTGTGAATGCAACATTCATCACTAAGGGAAGTAAAATTCTGGAGCCGAAAATGTCTAAAACTACGATGATGGGTTTACGGTTGATGGTAGGCCGGGGAGCTGTACCAGAAAAGGGACTTGGAAGATGCCTTCAAGGAAGAATTGCAGTTCCAATGCTGAAAGACAAACAGGATCGCTTTGGTTTGGGGTTCAGGCCAGATGCAAGACAAAGGAAAAAGGAGATAGAAAGAAAGCGAGAAAGAAGAAGAGCACGAGTGAGTGGTAGGTGTAGTAGCCCAAATTTGACCGGGCTTTAAAACCCAAAAGCAAAATAATAAATAAATAAATATTTATTTATTAAAGTCCATTCAAAAATAAACAGTCCAGGTTACAAAATAAAAAACAGCCCAACAGACCCTAAATTAACCTAGTACCCTTTAGCTCAAACCCTTTTGGCCCAAATACTTCAAGCCCGTTATACCCAAACAGACCGTTTCCTACCTAGCAGGCCTAAAACTATCCCTTAACCCATTTACACCCCTAACCCATTATAGTTACAACCTCAACCCAAATACACCCGAAGCCCAAACCTAAATCAAACCCAAATAGCAGAGGCCCAAAACTTAAGTTACCAGCTAGGGTTTCCAACCTAGCTCTTTCTCCTCGCGCCACAAATGGAAGATTCCAGAAGCCATCTTAACGGACGCGTCTACTCATCTCTCGTGTCGTTCCAGTGACCCCCCACCATCGCCGTGATTCTGCCTCCGAAATCAACGTGCGAATCTACACCAGCCCTCGTCACCACCAGATTTCTCGCAAGTGCCTGCAAAAGAAAAGGAAAACAAGCAGATACGAAAAAACAAAAAGGAAACTAAAATAAAAAGATTTCAGCAGATCACAATCAGAGATATGGTGGATACAGCAGACAAGAAATGGAAAGAAATCTTCGATTTCTTTCCCAGTTTATGTAATAACAGTAGTGGCTATAAAAGCCCGAATCAAACAGTGTAAAAGGACCCCTTTTTAGAGGCTCTGAAATATACACACAGAGAGAATCAATAAAAATTTAGAGATTCAGCAAAAGAATTTATTCTCGCATACATATACACAGCAAGTATCTCAATCGATTGAATACACAAAGGTGAAATATTTTAAATATATGTACATATATATACTGTAGATAATGAAAAGAGAAAGCAATACCTTTAATCGGCGATGAAAGGTGAGGTTTTTAAACCTCCGACCACCGTATGCGGTGGAGAAGACGAGGGCACGTGAGCGCGTACGGACCCCTAGATGGAGGTCCGATGTCCCTCCGAATACCCTTCCCCAACTCTCTTTCAGAGAGTTTTTTTCTTTTTTTTAGAACCGATTCAAAATGATTTAAAACCAATAGTTTGGCGTATATAGCCATAACAGAACGACGCCGTTTTAGCTTAATCCAATAAGCTTAAAACGACGTCGTATTAAGGCTAAGGATCCGCGCGTTGACCCGATTACCCGGGAAGGATCCGCATGTTTTTGAGAATTGGATTAATTACCCAATCAGTCCTTTCACCTTTTTGTGTGTTTATAATCACGCTTTATTTTATTTATGATTTGGCCCTAACAGTTTGTATCTGTTTCAATTTAGTCCTAAATGGCCTTTTAAGGCTTAATTAGGGAAACGGTGCCGTTTTGGGAATTGGGAAATTTTCCCAATGAGTCCCTTTGGTGTTGCGTGTGTTTTAATTAGGACCTTAATTCAGCTTTATTTTTGTAAAATTTGCCCTGTAATTTTATTGAACTTCAAATTTAACCCTATATTTATTTTTATTATTATATACATATATTTTTATATTGTTAATTGTTTTATTTTTAACCTTATTTTTATATCTTATATTATAAAATTACTTTATTATATGTTATTTATATTATTATTATTTATTATATATTATTTTACATTATTATTATTATTATTATTATTATTTTACTTGTATTGTATATTTATTAATTATTTATACATATTATATATTATTTGTACATATATACACTTTCATATTATAAATTATAGTTATTTTATATTATGTCATTTTTTATACCATTATAAATTTTTTATCTATATATTATTATCATTAAAAGTTTTAACTTGTATTATATACTTATTCTTATTCATATGTTAATAATTATTTTACTTATATTCTATTATTATATATTTTGAAGATATTATAATATTATAATTTGTATAATACGTATATTTCATCATTAATTACTTATTTTATATTATTCTAAACTTATATTTATATATTATATAATTATTTTATTATAAATATAAACTCTTTGGCATATTTGGTATTTATACATTATTTTTCAAAACCAATATATTTTTATTTTTATATATTATTATTCTTTTATAAATTTTTGTTATTATATACTATATATTGTATTTTAAATACTATTTTTATTATTAAATATCATATTTTATTTGTATTATATATATATTGTTAATGATTGCTTACTTTATTTTATATTTATATTATTCCTTTTATATGTTATTATACAAATCATTGGGTATTGAATGTTATTTTATAATTATTAATTGATATTATATTTTATGAATGTGTATATTGATACTACATTACTTTTTTTTGTATATATCAAATTATATATCATACATCATTTTATTTATTAATAAGTTCAGATATGTGTTGAATTGCATGTTTATGTGTTTTTACCTATGCTTCTTAGATATTATGTTTTGCCATGTTTTATTTTTTATATATACATGCTAGTAAATGTATGATATCCATGCTATTGCACTTTTACTTACCTATAATTATAACATGTTATCTCATATATTATATTAATATTCTCCTTCATACATCGGTTTTAAAAACGAGACTTCAAAGTTTTCAAAATAAAAAGGCAATGCTTGAGGTTTGGAAGCTTCGAGAAAAGTAGTGCCCTAACTTACTGGGTTGCAACTTTCCTCGTTGAGTTCAAATAGTCAAGTACCCTTCTACATTTTTAAGGTTTTCAAAATACGAGCACTGTCTTGGAACTTCAAAGCGTTGTGTCCTAACTTACTGGATATGGCGTCTTATCGTTGTAAGGTAGGGATTTTCTAAAAAAGGCAGCTTAGCTTCGAATGTCTTAAAAATATTGCTTCCTAACTCATTGGACGTAATATTTTGATTCATTTGATACAAGTGAACCCTAATTTTTTTAAAAAATTAAAATATTCTAAAGAGGATTGCATTTTGAAACTTTTAAATTTCCGAAATTAAAGACACTTGATAATCAATTAGGTACCAATTTTTGGGCGTTACGGGGGTGCTAACCCTACCTCGTACGTAACCAGCTTCCGAACCCGTTTTTTGATTTCGTAGACCAAAAACTAATGATGTTTTAAAGGTGATCCAATCACACCTAAAAAGATTGGTGGCGACTCCCGTTTCTGTTTTTTAAAGTCGATTCCCATTTTCCAAAACTCAATTTTAAAAAATGGTTTCGACAGTATGGAAATCAAGTGGGACCTATGATAATTCCTCATATCTCCAAGTCTTTTGTATCAGGAGGCATTATTTATCCGGAACAAGGGGTACTAGAGAAGGAAGACATAGGAGAAGTATTGGGAAATATGTACATCAATGACATTTTTGAAGAGAAAATTGAAGAGGGGATTTTGTCAAATATTCGTCCATATGAGCCTGGGAGTATTCTAGACAATTGGACTGCAGAAGATCTTCCTGTAGTTTTTAGAGCTTACTCAGAGTAATGTTTGAAACAAACTTGTTGTTTTAAGTCTAGAGACAATAAAGTTTTCTTTGTGAAATAGGCTCATGTTCAAACCTCATTATTTCAATGAAGTACATTTTTTGCTATCATTTTGAGCAAATATTATTCTTTTCACAAGAAATTGTGTTATTGTTTTTATCCAAATAATTATCCTGATTCTTTCTTCAATCATTCTTTTATTTCATTCATAAACATACCATACAAAACAATAGTTACCAAATTCATTCATTCTTTATATATTTTTGTACCTATAATAAGTCCCTAAATATCAATGTCATGAGCGACGCTGTTACGGACTCAAAATCACTATTTGAGCAAGACATGTGTTTAGAGGGATCTCAGGACTTTGAAGATGACAGAGATTGTGATTTATCTCCGGACTTGTTAAGGATGGTAGAACAAGATGAAAAACAAATTTTGCCTTATAAAGAATCCATAGACATGGTGACTTTGGAAGAGGGGAAAGTTGTAAAAATTGGAACATGCATAGCTGAGGAAACAAAGCGAGACCTTGTTAGGTTGCTTCAGGAATTCAAGGATGTTTTTTGTGTGGTCATACTAGGATATGCCCGATTTAAGTCCTGATATTGTGGTGCATTGCCTTCCCATAAGAGAAGATTGTAAGCCAGTACAGCAGAAACTTCGACTAATGAGGCCAGATATTGTCTTAAAGATCAAGGAGGAAGTCAAAAAGCAGTTTGATGCAGGATTCCTTCAGGTGATCAAGTACTCATAATGGGTAGCCAATGTTGTGCCTGCTCTCAAGAAAGATGGCAAGGTACGAATGTGTGTGGATTACGGAGATCTAAATAAGGCTAGTCCAAAAGACAATTTCCCTTTGCCCCATATTGATACACTAGTGGATAATACAGCTGGTTACTCATTATTTTCCTTCATGGATGGTTTCTCTGGATATAATCAGATAAAGATGCATCCTGAAGACATGGGAAAGACTACTTTTATAACCTTGTGGGGCACGTTCTGTTACAAGGTGATCCCATTTGGATTGAAGAATGCTGGAGCGACATATCAGAGAGCTATGGTGACTTTATTCCATGATATGATGCACAAAGAAATCGAAGTGTATGTTGACGATATGATAGCCAAATCTCAAACTAAAAGGGAGCATATCAAAGTATTGAGAAAGTTGTTCATAAGATTGAGAAAGTTTCAGTTAAAACTTAATCCCACGAAGTGTACTTTTGGGGCTAGATCTGGAAAGCTATTGGGCTTTGTGGTCAGTGAGAAGGGAATTGAGATTGATTCAGACAAGGCCCGGGCTATACAGGAGTTGTCTCCACCACGTACCCAAAAAGAAGTTCGAGGTTTCCTTGGGAGACTAAATTACATTGCGCGGTTTATTTCTCAATTAACAGAGAAGTGTGACCCTATATTCCGTCTTCTTAAAAAGCATAACCCAGGGGAATGGGATGATGAATGTCAAAAGGCTTTTGATAAAGTTAAAGAATATTTGTCAAGTCCTCCAGTGTTATCACCCCTAAGTTCAGACAGGCCGTTGATATTGTATTTAACCGTGTTTGGTAATTCAATGGGATGTGTACTTGGTCAACATGATGAATCAGGAAGAAAGGAAAGAGCGATATATTACCTCAGTAAGAAATTCACTGAGTGTGAGTTGAGATATTCGCCAATTGAAAAATTGTGTTGCGCTTTGGTTTGGACAGCACGAAGATTGAGGCAATATATGTTGTATCATACAACCTGGATAATCTCAGAGTTGGATCCTTTAAAGTATATGATGGAGTCAAATGCCTTGAATGGAAGGATGGCTAAGTGGCAAATTTTGCTTTCTGAATTTGACATAATTTACATGAGTCAAAAAGCTGTAAAGGGAAGCGCAATAGTAGATTTTCTGGCTAGCCGTGCTCTAAAAGATTATGAACCCTTGAATTTTGACTTCCCCAATGAAGAGATAGTGTATGTGGCAGCTGCTGAGGAGGACAATACAAAAGGTCACTTTTGGAAATTGAATTTTGATGGAGCCTCAAATGCTGTGGGTAATGGGGTTGGGGCAGTTCTGGTATCACTAGGTGGAGACCATTATCCATTCACATGTAAATTAGATTTTGATTGTACAAATAATATGGCAGAATATGAAGCATGTATCATGGGGCTCAAAGCAGCTATAGAACACAATATCAAATCATTAGAAGTATTTAGAGATTCTGCATTGGTAATTTACCAACTTCGAGGTGAATGGGAGACAAGAGATTTCAAGCTAATCAATTACAGAAGGCTGGTGTTGGGGTTAGTTGAAGAGTTTGATGATATTACTTTCAATTATCTCTCGCGTGATGAAAATCAAATGGCAGATGCTTTGGCTACTTTGGCTTCCATGATCAAAGTAAGCAAACAAGACGATGTGAAGCCCATTCAGATGAGTATTTATGAGGCCCCATCTTATTGTTATAATATAGAGGAAGAAGAAAGAGATGATCATCCTTGGTATCAAGATATATTGCGGTATGTGAGAAATCGTGAGTATCCAGATCAAGCCACGGAGAATGACAAAAGAACGTTGAGAAGGCTCGCTTGCGATTACATTTTAGATGGAGAGATCCTATATAAAAGAAGGAAGGATCAGGTACTTTTGAGATGTGTGGATGCCGTGGAGTCCAAGAAAAACTTGGAAGAAGTGCACGAAGGTGTTTGTGGAACACATGCCAATGGGTTCACAATGGCCAGACAAATTATGAGGTTTGGATATTATTGGTCGACCATAGAAGGAGACTGCATCAATTATGCCAAGAAATGTCACAAATGTTAGATTTATAGTGATAAGATTCACGTGCCTCCCTCGCCTTTGCATGTTATGACTTCTCCATGGTCGTTTTCCATGTGGGGCATGGATGTCATAGGGCCAATTTCACCAAAGGCTTCAAATGGGCATCGTTTCATTTTTATGGTCATTGATTATTTTACCAAGTGGGTGGAAGCTGCATCATACGACAATGTAACTAAATCGGTAGTTAATAGATTCTTAAAGAAAGAAATTAAATGTCGATATGGAATGCCTGAGAAGATCATATCTGATAATGCACTGAATTTGAACAATAGTACAATAGCAGAGGTCTGCAGTCAGTTTAAAATCAAACATTATAACTCGTCACCTTATCGCCCGAAGATGAATGGGACAGTGGAGCAGATCGAGAATGGTGAATCTTATCTCCATATATCGGCAATGGAATAGATTTTATCACTAACCTTATCTCTCTGAGGTAGCAAGAGAGCAGGTTGAAAGATGGAGTCTTATCTTCCTGAGGTAGTAAGGAAGCAGATTGAGAATTGACAATTTTATTTCCCTAAGCAGTAGCGGAACAGATCGAGGATGGCGAATCTTATCTCCATGTATTGGAAATGGAGCATATTTTAGCCACTGACCTTATCTCTCTGAGGTGGCAAAAGAACAGGTTGAAGAATGAGTCTTATCTTCCTGAGGTAGCAAGGAAGCTGACTAAAAATTGAAGATTTTATATCCCTGAGATTGCAGTAGAGCAAATTTTACCACCAGCCTCATCTCTCTGAGGTAGCAAGAAAGCAGACTGAGGATTGATGATCTTATGTCCTTGAAGTGGCAGTGGAGCAGACTA
The DNA here is from genome assembly GCA_025698465.1 of Gossypium longicalyx. Classification (NCBI taxonomy): domain Eukaryota; kingdom Viridiplantae; phylum Streptophyta; class Magnoliopsida; order Malvales; family Malvaceae; genus Gossypium; species Gossypium longicalyx. The sequence goes on from CM047000.1 coordinate 97,249,098, forward strand.
AAAATGGTGAATCTTATCTCCATGTATCGGTAATGGAGCAGATTTAACCTATCAACCTTATCTTCCTACAGGTGTTTGGAAAAGAGAAGCGCCAAAAAACCAAAATTTAACAAGACCGAGCAAAATTGGTTCTTTTGAAGTATTTGCTCTATTCCAGTTACATGTCAATGAGCAAAGAGGGGCAGCTGTAGTCAACCAATTTTGCCCGGGCCCTTTTAAAATATTAAATAAGCCAAACAAATAAGTCCAGTATCCAGTTACAAATATTTGGGCCAAAAATAACTTAAACCCAAAATCCCTTAATATAAATTTAACCCAGTTACATAAAGTCTGACCCAATTGAATAGATACTCAAATTCCCAAATCCCCAAACCCAATAAAAATTAGCCCAGATAACTTATTACCCCAGGACCAATACACCCAAAAATAATGTTAGCAGCTAGAGAATGCTAGAATATTCTGGAATAAACCAGAGGGTCAGCTTCACACGAGAGACCCTCGTGCTTGGCCTCCACGTCACCCAGGGTCATCTCCTCCGTACGGCCGTCCCTGCAAAAGAATACACGAGAAGAAATGCTAACAAAATACAACAAATGACAGCAAATAAAATGTATTTTATTTTTTATTTTTACTCTGTAAATTTGGCTATAAAAGCCGATGATTGTACCTGCAAAGGGATTACGTTTTTTTTACGCACAAGCAAAAGTACGCACGCATATTGAATACTAAAGAGTAAGAAAAATTACCAAGAGGTGATTTCCCAAACATTTTCTTCTTTCGTTTTTTAATTAGCATATAATTTTGGTATAGAAATACAAGGAGAAAACACATGAATCGACACCAATGAAAGCTTACATCTCACATATGGATACAGGTGAGGGTCGAACATCGTTGAAATCGGGTTCATTTTTTAAATTTCGTTCTGTTTTTTTTAAAAAGAAAAAAGAAAAATACTGGATTCAAACGTTTTGCGAAAGAGAAAGAAAAAGGAAAGTATCTTACCACATTTTCATGGACGAGGCATGGATCTATTCATGGTGGTATACTGTCAATTGCCAAACAAAATGGTGAATTTGGCAGATGTTAAGAACCCTAGCAGTTTTAATTTTGGGGCTGTGGTTCTTTGTTTGGAAGGTTGGCAGCCTTTGGGAAAAAAGGGATGAAAAAAGGGTTTTAAATTCTTTAAGGATCCGCGTGCCAACCTGTTGGAATACTCGGACTCGCGCCTTGCCCTTTTAAATGGTCAATTTGCGCGTTAGGTCCTTCCCTTCGCCCGAAGCCTTCAATCGCATCCTATTTATTTATTTTGTTTTTTTTAATTTGACCTTCTAATTTGTGATTTTTTTTACTTTGATCTGCGGTTCAGTGCAATATTATGGGTGCGGGATATTTTCGATTTTGGTCCCTACATGTTTGTGCGCATGGCACATTGATCCTATTTTTCAATTATTTCATTTGTAAATTGTTTCTCTTGTTTCAATTTTGTTTCAATTAAGTCTTATTTTTTTTTATTTTACTGCACATACATTTTTTACATGCTTAATCATTGGTTGTGATATTTTGTGTTGTTGATAACCGAATTTCGTAATCTTTTCTGTTTTTATTCTATTATTTTTATAATTGGTGTACTATTTGTAATATAATTCATTTTAGTTTGCGTATGCTATTAGTTTCATGATATTTTGTAATTTCTCTTGGATTCATCCATATATTTAAATGTTTATTAAGTATATTTAGTATTATGTTTAATCTACATATGTTATTAAAGCGTTGTTGTTCTTATTATATATATAGCTTTCTAATAAATTTGTATTTAATTGTTTTTTAGTTTTAGTAAACGTATAATATATAATAAAATTAAGTTAATTTTAAATTCATATTTTTTATGTTATTTTAACATTCAACTATTTCTAAACTTTCTTCATATGTATATCTTATGGTAATGTTAAGTTAATTTTAATTCATATTCTAACTCCAAGATTGTTTAAATATATAACTATTTCTAAAGGTGTCTTCACGTGTGTGTATAGCCCATATTAAATTATTATTACTATAGTACATGTTATTATGTTCATATAACTTTATGTAAATATTTTTTTTATGTATACATTTTCTTTTCAAGTTATTTATATGTATAATATATTTCTTTTTAAGGACCACATTTTAAATTGTACAATTTACTTATTGTATATATTTCCATATTTTATTATCTTTATGTATGTATTATTTGTATGTATCATCAATCCAAATTAATTTGTTACATGTAAAACTATGTTATATGTTATTTGTTTTAAATCTCCCTTTATAAATATAGTTTTAGGAATATACATCACCAAATTTATGTATTTTGTAAATATAGTTTTTTTTATCTTTTTATGTGTATGATTAGATTTTTTTTTAAAAAAAATTCGTTACATATATAATTTATATATTTACTTATTTTTTTATACATTATTAATTTCATGCTATCTTTTACAAATAATCATTTCCAAACGTATTTATATATACGTGTTTTATAAATTTGCTATGAACATTATATCTTATCATGTATTTTATTTGTCTTTTATATTCTATATATTATTTAAGTTATCATGTACATTGTAAATATCTAAATGAAATCGTGTTTAAAGTATTTTGCTTATTATTCGATTCAAATGTTCTATTCTATAATATTATTTTAAATAAATCTCTAGTTTTTTTATATATACAAGTTTATCAACTTATAGTATATGTTAATTAATTCGTCAATTTTAAAAATGTCCTATAATATACTAAGTTCTAATTCCATTGCGTTTTGTACATATTTTATGGATAGTTTTATATTATGTCATGTGAATTATTGTTGTATATCATTTTTATTGATTGTTCATCATCCATGATTAAGAATTTATCACCTTTTACTTAGAATAGCTATACATAATTGTGGATTTGTTAATTGCGACTCGTTGTGACTTATATTTCATGTTCATAAATTCTTCCCCATGTAAACATTTTGATACAATTCATTAAGCATTACATTTAAAAAATGAAAACGCGTTTTGAGCAAATTTCAAATTTTCTTTATCATTCAAAATTTCTGAAATAAGGCAATATCCAATATTTGGGGAATTCAGAAAATTGTGCTCAATCGTACTGGGTATGATTTTTCAGTGAACTAAATATTTGGATAACTTTTTTATAATTTTAGTGTACGAATTTTCAAAAGTCAAAAATCAATTGTATTTAAAGGTATAAAGGATCGTATCCAATCGTACTGGGTATGATACTGCGTATCTTTGAAACGAGAGATTTTTTACCACTAATTTGAACTATCCACGCATTTTAAAAAGAATCAAACTTTGAAAAATCTTTTCTTTAAAGAAAAACCTTTTGATATAAGGACAGCATCAAATCAATTTGGTACCAATCTTTGGGCGTAATGAGGGTGCTAACCCTTCCTCATGCGTAACCGACTCCCGAACCCGTCGTTATTTTAGATGAACCAAATTTATTTTTCATAGAATAAAATGTTTTAGTAGGTGACCCAATCACACCTAAATCAAGAGATTGGTGGCGACTCCACATTTTTGTTTTCAAAAGTCGATCCCCATTGTTTTTCAAAATAAAAAAATGGGTTTCGACAACAGGTGTTGGAACAATTAAAGTTAAGATGTTTGATGGAGTTGTCAGAACACTTAGTGACGTGCGACATGTTCCAGAATTGAAGAGAAATTTAATTTCGTTGAGTACTCTTGATTCAAAAGGGTACAGATACACAGCTGAAAGTGGGGTTTTAAAGATTTCCAAAGGTTCCCTTGTTGTGATGAAAGGGCAAAGAAAGACTGCGAAGTTATATGTTTTGCAGGGTTCTACTGTTATTGGTGATACAACTGTCACTTCCTCTTCCTTGCCAGATGATGATATTACCAAACTTTGGCATATGCGCCTAGGGCATATGAGTGAGAATGGCATGGTAGAATTGAGCAAAAGAGGACTTCTTGATGGGCAAGGAATTTGCAAACTAAATTTCTGTGAGCATTGTGTTTTTGGGAAGCAAAAGAGAGTTCGATTCACCAGAGGAATCCATAACACGAAGGGAACATTAGAGTATATTCATTCTGATCTGTGGGGGGCATCTAGAGTGTCTTCGAGAGGTGGAGCTAATTATATGCTAACCTTTATTGATGATTTTTCCAGAAAAGTTTGGGCGTTCTTCCTGAAGCAGAAAAGCGATGTGTTTTCCATATTTAAGTCTTGGAAAATTATGATTGAAAAATAGACGAGAAAATAAATAAAATACCTCCGCACAGACAATGGCTTAGAGTTCTGTTCTGATGAGTTTAATAAATTGTGCAAGTCAGAAGGGATCGTGAGACACTTGACAGTTTGTCATACTCCACAGCAAAACGGCGTTGCAAAATGAATGAACAGACGATCATGGAAAAAGTTCGATGTATGTTGTCAAATGCCAACTTACCGAAGTCGTTTTGGGCAGAAGTAGCCTCTACTGCATGTTTTTTGATCAACCGATCTCCATCCGTTGCCATTGAGAAAAAAACTCCACAAGAGGTATGGTCTGGTAATCCTGTTAATTATTCTGATTTAAAGATCTTTGGGTGTCCTGTAACACCCCCTACTCGTATCCGTCGCCGGAATAGAGTACGAGGCATTATCGAGAAGCACGAAACACTTACAGATAATTTAAATACATTTTCATAACAATTTGTTTCGAACTCAGATTATTTCATACTAGAAGTTTTCTCATTAACTCATTTGGAATACCAATTCATACGGATAATACACTCAAGGTGTAGAAATATATTATCACAAATGAACTCATTCATCAACCAAGTTTTATGCTTATGTCTCATCAACTCGTATTTTCTTATATCATATAATTCCATGTAATACTTACCAAACTTCTTCAAATTAGTGAACATCTTACGGAATTGAGTACTTCGTTTTCTCGATGCCATAGTTCAACTATGGTCTTACACATCTTCACATAATGATGCCATAACCCAGCTATGGTCTTACACATATTCATATATCGATACCATAGCCCAGCTATGGTTTTACACGTAATCACATATCACATATCGATGCCATAGCCCAGCTATGGTCTTACATGAATCACATATCTCACTGATGCCATATCTCAGATATGGTCTTATACAATAGCATATATCACACCGATGCCATATCCCAGATATGGTCTTATACAGAAATCACTTGTCACTTGTCACTTGTAGCCGAAGCTACCACTATTCACTGATCAGGTAGCCAGAGCTATCATTTTCACCGATCGGTGGCCGAGCTACCACTTTTCATTGATCGGTGTGCGAAGCTACCACTTTTCACTGATCATGTAGCCGAAACTACCACTTTTCACTTTTCATTTGTCATTGATCAGATAAGTGTAGTCGAAGCTATCACTTATCACTTTCACTTGTCCTTGATCAGATAAGTGTAGCCGAAGCTATCACTTATCACTTGTTGCCATGGTCCAACCATGGTCTTTTCCTTCAATTCATCTTGTCACTGAACTGAAATGCTCAATTTGATCATTTATTCAATTTTCATGCTTTTACATTATTCACGATTTTATCATCAATACATATGAAATAACACATCATGAAATTCATAAAATTAACAAATAATCACTAAAATTCAGCCATATAAACTCACAAGTTCAATTTTCTATTATAATGATAATCATAATTTCATAATAAATATTTCAAATAAAATATTATATCATTTCTAATCCAACACTTATCGATTATAATCGGGCATGTGATCAATTTATACATGAGTCATTCATATATTTTTCCTCCTCCTCTCCATCCACATCCTTGGTATAAATAACACACTTGTAAGTAACCTTATCCATAATTTTCACTAATTACTTATGTGAATATTCAAGCTATTCACCCGTGTCATAGTCACTAAATTATTTATATCTAAAGCTACGAAACTCCAAATTAAGGTCCGCTAATTTTACCCGAAACTAGACTCACATATCTTCTTACGATAAAATTTTCATAATTTTTGGTTAGGCCAATTAGTACAGTTTATTCATTGAAATCTCCCCTGTTCTGCTGTCTGACAGTTCCGACCCTTCTTCACTAAAAATTAATTATCTCCTTGTACAGAATTCGAATGATGTTCTCGTTTGTTTCTCTTGAAAATAGACTCATTCATGATTCTAAACATATAAATTTAATCCCATAATTATTTTTATCCATTTTTTTATGATTTTACAAAGTTAGAAAAGGGGAACCCAAAATCATTCTGACCTTGTCTTACAAAATTTATCATATCTCATGATTTACAGTTCCATTGCTTACATCATTTCTTCTATAAGAAACTAGACTCAATAAGCTTTAATTTCATATTTTATTCATCCTCTAATTTCATTTCTACAATTTTTGATGATTTTTCAAAGTTAGACTACTGCTGCTGTCCAAAACAATTGTAGTGCAAAATGTTGATTTCCATTTTGCCCCAAATTTCACAATTCATACAATTCAGTCCTTGCTCAATTAACCCCTATATTAAGATAATTTTCTTAATTAATACTTTTACTAGACATTATAGGTTATTTCATAACTATTGAAATTCAGAATTTCCACATAAAACTCTAACTTCAAACTCTTTTACACTTAGGTCTCAAACATTCACTTTCTATTCAATTCTTTCAATAAAATCAACATATAAACAATTTAAAGCTCTAATTACATGCCAAATCATCATATACTTCCAGCACATATTCATAGCAACTTTCAATTTCTTTCATAGAATCAAAAACTAATGAATTCAACAAGTGGACCTAGTTGTAAATGTCACAAAAACACAAAAATTTTAAGAAATAATCAAGAATTGAACTTACTTGAAGTAAAAATATGAAAAACCAGCTTATGGGAACTCTTCCATGGCATTTTTGCTGATGAGAATGCAGAAAAATAAAGAGAAATCTAGATAATTCCACTTTAGTCCTAACTTTATCAAGTAAATTTTACAATTTTCCAATTTTACCCTTAATTCTCCTTATTTTCTTGCTGATTTCATGCCCTTGCCGTCCAGCCCAAATAGACCTTGGGTCTATTTTCCTTTTAAGCTCTCTTTATTTTATCGTTTAAGCTATTTAATCATTTCCCAGAATTTTGCATTTGATACAATTTAGTCCTTTTTGTTCAATTAACTATCAGAACTTTAAAATTTCTTGACGAAACTTTAATACTAGCTTATTAACACTCCATAAATTTTTATAAAAATATTTATGGCTCGATTGAAAATTCCCGAGGTCTCGGTACCTCATTTTCGATTCTAATTATTTTAGTATTTATTTTTAGTACACTATTCACTATTTCAAAAATTTTCCTAACTTCACATTTAACTTATAATTACTAAATTAATAATATTTCCTACTCATTTGTCAGATTTAGTGATCTCGAATCACTGTTTCGACACCACTAAAAATTAGGCTGTTACATGTCCTGCGTATGCTCATGTTGATAATGGAAAATTGGAACCGAGATCCATTAAATGTGTTTTTCTTGGTTATAAAGCTGGTGTAAAAGGGTATAAGTTATGGTGTCCTGAAAATAGAAAAGTTGTGATTAGCAGAGATGTTGTTTTTGATGAAACTGCTATGCTACCTAACTTATCTCTTAAAGACTCTTCCAATAAAGAAAATCAAAAGCAGGTGGAGCATCAAATTAATACAGAGTCGACTCCTCAAGCCAGTACAAAAATTGAGAATAGAGTTGCTTCTTCACCACAATACTCTATTGCCAAAAACAAAACTAGAAGAGAAATTAAACCTCCAAAGAAGTATGCCGAGGCTGATCTAGTTGCTTATGCTTTAAATGTGGCTGAAGATATAGATGCGAATCAAGAGCCATCTAATTATTCTGAGGCGGTTAGCTGTGAAGACTCAGAAAAGTGGATGTTTGCTATGCAAGAGGAGATGGAATCACTCTACAAAAACAGAACATGGGATCTTGTGAAACTTCCTAAAGGTAAAAAGTTTGTTCATTGTAAATGGGTGTTTAAAAAAAAAAAAGAAGAGACTCCAGGAGTTGAAGAACCCAGATATAAAGCAAGGCTTGTTGCAAAGGGTTACAGTCAAATTCCATGAGTAGACTTTACAGATGTGTTCTCCCCAGTTGTTAAGCATAGTTTGATTCGAGCTTTGATTGGTATTATGGCCATGCATGATTTGGAGCTTGAGTAGTTAGATGTAAAAACTGCATTTTTGCATGGAGAACTTGAGGAGGACATTTACATGCAACAAACAGAGGGTTTTACAGTCTTAGAAAAAGAGGACTATGTTTGCTTGTTGAAAAAGTCCCTTTACGGTTTGAAACAGTCACCAAGACAGTGGTACAAGAGGTTTGATTCCTTTATAACTTCTAATGATTTCAAAAGAAGTAGTTTTGATAGTTGTGTTTACTTTAAGAAAAACAGTGACGGTTCTTTTGTGTATCTATTTCTTTATGTTGATGACATGTTGATAGCAGCAAAAGATAAAAGAGAGATAAGAAAGATCAAAGCCCAACTAAGTAAAGAATTTGAGGTGAAAGATTTAGGACCAGCAAAGAAGATACTTGGAATAGAGATTCTCAAAGATAGAAAAGCAAGTAAATTGTACCTAAGTTAGAAGGTACTTGGAATGGAGATTCTCAAAGATTTAGGACCAGGAAAGAAGATACTTGGAATAGAGATTCTCAAAGATAGAAAAGCAAGTAAATTGTACCTAAGTCAGAAGGTACTTGGAATGGAGATTCTCAAAGATTTAGGACCAGGAAAGAAGATACTTGGAAGAACTAGAGATGGAGTCATTGGGTATGTTGATGCTGATTTTGCTGGAGACCTTGATAGAAGAAGATCTCTCACAGGTTATGCCTTTACAATCGGAGGTTGTGCAATTAGTTGGAAAGCCACTGTGCAAACTACAATCGCTTTGTCTACCATTGAAGCTGGGTACATGGCGATTACTAAGGCTTGTAAAGAAGCTATTTGGTTGAAGGGACTCTTTAGTGAACTCAATGAAGACCTTCAAATCAGCACAGTATTTTATGACAGTCAGAGTGCCATCTTTCTTACAAAAGATCAAATGTTTCATGAGAGAACAAAACACATTGATGTTCGATATCATTTTGTTCGTGATATTATTGCTCGTAGTGATATCGTTGTGAGCAAAATTAGTACTCATGAAAATCCTGCAGATATGATGACTAAGTCACTTCCTATAACCAAGTTTGAGCATTGCTTATACTTGGTTGGTGTTCATTGTTAAAGTTAAACCCTTAAGGGGTTTTATGGAAGAGGTGGAGAACTTGTTCGTTAAGAGTTCACGAAGAAGAACTTGTTCATTCAGAATTCGTGTCAAGGTGGAGATTGTTAGAAGTAAGTGACCCGAGTCCTTATTTAAATAAAATACAGTGGTAAAATAAAATAAAAGAAGAATCCATATAGAATTACACTTTTTTTATTTTATTTTTAGAATAAGGTTTTTTAAACCTTATTAAATTCCATCTATTTGATATTGATTAGAATAAGGTGTTTCAGTCTTACTAGAATATGGCTTTATAAGCCTATAAATAGACATAGTCTACTCCTCTTGTATTAAATTCGAATTCGACATATTGAATTTTCTTCTCCTCTGCCCATGGTTTTTTCCCGAAAGGGTTTCCACGTAAAAATTTGTGTGTTTTTTATTTTATTTTATTTTCACACCTGAATTATCTTTCTGTATTCGACCATGCAATACCGCTTAGTATTAGTTAAACATTAGATAGCCAGTGGGCTAATATTTGTTTCCATTTTTCTTTACATGAAAAAAACATTGAGGACAATATATAAAATGCATTAATGTAATTTATGAATAATTTTATTAAACCAATTTGTTCGAATTTGATAGGCACGCCATAGGGTTTGTTATGTTGGTGGGAGCTTTAGTGTTGAACGCAAATCATCATTTGATAGTTCTCTAATACCCTAGGGGTCGAGAACATATCACTAGCTCAAATACTCTAGGAGTACGAGCGTATACTAGTGTGGTTGTGGTTATCGGTGCATTTATGCCCGGCCGACACTTGTGCATATTCTAGTATGTTAGACTGAATTATGTGTCATTTTATTATGCTTTATTGTTTAATTTAATTGTGTGTTGAATTTAAATTATGTTAGCACCACTGAGCTTTCAATTCTTAGCATGTGGATATGTTTGTTTTTGTGCGTAGGTGAAGGTAGATTTTGAGTGGCATGTAAGAATCGAGAGCATTTTCAGCGAGTTCATTTTAATTTGATCTAACGGTGATTGGCTTGCCACCCTCAAAAAATCCTCTCGTCGTGACTACTCTCCGAAGAGGTAAACGACTAGCCATGAATTGTGTTCCTTTCATATGGGTGAAGATCCATCCTCCTACCTCATGGTTAAATGCTTGTTATTTTGTCTTGGTATAGGTGTTCCATGATGATGTACAGGTGTTTGTTTGTATGATTTGTTTTTGCAATGGCATGAAAGAATGAATTGTTTGATGGCCAAAAAAAGGTTAGGTTGTAATTAAAAATAAAAAATAAAATTTGACACGAAACAATTTATTAATTACAATTAAAAAATTTCACTACCAATACTTCAAAGAAATTACCTTAAAATTCATCATTAGCCTATAATTAAAGGTATCATTCATATTTCTTTATTTAGGGTCCATAAAGGTTAACCATTTCAAGTTTCATGACTTTCCCTCCTAAGAATGTCTCCTAACATTGCACACAACACTAATATCACTTACTTTACTTTTTATTTAGCCATCTTTTTACTTTTATTTTTCCTTTCACTGGGTGTTAATAAGAGGATCTAGTTTAAACAAACTTTTATATATGGTTGAAATAATTCAACTGACAATATTAAGAGAAACAAACACAAATTGAATTGGATTTCAACTATATTAAAGAGTTCGATTTTTAAGTTGAAATTAGTGAATCAAATTAGCTGAAAATTTGAATTGGTTAATTGCGTGTTGAATCTGTAATTAGGGATCATTGCCACCTTACCCTATCTTAAGCCTCCACATTTTCTTCCTATTCATGAACAAAGTCTTCATCTTATAGGCTTTACTCCACAACCACTAGTTGCCATTAGTACATGAAAGATAAAATATAAGACTTTACACCATAATCACTAATTGTCATTATTAAATATGAAAGATAAAATTTAAGGGGAGGGTATACTAGGCTGCCTGAAGGTTGGTTTGAAATTTGATAGAATTTAAGTACAAATATTAGGTTTAAAAAATCGATTTCGATTAAAAACTTAGGCTTATTTAAATATGCTTTGAGTTCGGGTTTGAACATTCAAGGCTTGAACTCGAGTCAATCCCTAAATTACACAATTTCTTTACTTAGTACCTTAATCCGTAGAAATCCCTAAATTATGCTAATTTCTTTTTTGAGCATAAAAACAATTGACTCTAAGTTGATTAATTGAAATTTCTTTCTAATTAAAACCCCTATTATCGCATTAACTCATGTTATGGATTCCCCTATTAGATTTGACTTTAATTCAGTAGATTTATGTTGTCCTATTTCTAGGATTGCATGCAACTCCACTCAACTATACAAGATCTACTCTTAAATAGGGTCTATTCAACCACCGATTAAATAGGGTCTATTCAACCACCGATTTAAGCACATCTAATATAGATTAATAATATAGAAATATCAAACCAAGAATTAAAGACACATAATTTAGAACAAGAAACTAAATATTTATTGCATAAAATAAAAATCAAACGATAGAATCTATCATAGGGTTCATCTCCCCTAGTTATTTAGAAAATTAGTTCATGCTTGAAAATAGAAACATCCAAGATTTAGTATAACCAAAAGAAATAAAGACATTCATGATAACTTCCTTAATAGTCAATTGGGAATCTTCAATCTTGACGGAAATCTGCTTCAAAATTGGCTTTAATTGTTTTTTTCAAGTTGTTTTCTTGAATATTCTATGAAGATTCACTCCTATCTTCTTATTTTTGTCATATATATGTCTTAGAATGTCCGAAAAATCTAAAAGTCTTGATTTTCTACACTTCGATGCACAATTCTGCGAAATCAGCACAACCTAGCACACGCCCATGTGGTCTGGCCGTGTGGAATAGTTCAGCCTATGTGGCTCTTGTAGCTTGATCTGACACTCCAATTTTTGCTCGTTTTACTCTCAACTACTCTATTAAGCATTAAAACATGAATTTAAATGATTATGAGTATAAAATTCACAATTAACATAAAATAATCACCCAAAAACACATTAAAAATGAGGTTAAAACATGTTAGCATTTATCATGATGTTATCAAACCATTTTTTTAAATGAAATAAAGTAAAAAAATTCAAAATGCTAATACTTTTAAATTATTTAGTAGTTTCAATGGCATGTGCTATGCACATGATGTTATCTAATAAATAATTTAATTATTTTCAGAAAAAATAATTAAAATCATTTTTATTATATTGTATTATTAATAAAAAATTGATAAAATTTTATTAATTAATTTGATGTATTTTCAATTAGATATTAACTTATAATTAGTTTTCAGTATAAACATATACGAGTAAATATTTGGTAAACTGGCGGTGAAAATTTTTAACTTCACAAGCGGGATCCCAAATATTTACCAAGAAAAGGTAAGTAAATCTCGTTCTGATGCTTAGATCCTGAATCTTTGTAGAATTCCTATCCAATGCTAATCTTACGTTCAATTAACCAATCTTTTACGATTCTTACTAAAAAATTAGGCCTATTTAAATATGGTCTAAGTCTGGGCTTAAACATTTAAGGCTCGAGCCCGACTCAATCCGTTTTTTAAGTTTGTAATATTTCACATTATACTTTTTTTTATATATTATGTAATTTATAAAACATAAGAATTAAATATATATTAATATATAATACTACTATAAAGTAAACATTTAAAAATATTAAGATAATTATATATATAAATTTTGATAAATAAAAATATATAAATTTATTAAATATTAATTTTTTTGGAAATAATATGGGCGAGCTTAAATGGCTTGGGCTAGATATTTGAAAAAACATAAGTGGGCTTGGACATATTTTTAGACCCACTTTTTGGATCAGGCCGAGCTTGTGCAAGTACAAAATGTGTTAATATCATTTTTGGGCAAAATATGAATGTGAGCATGAAAGCAGGATATTAAAAGTATGAGACAAGAAATGTAAACATGATTTAAGTTATGGTTGGATTTCATATTAAATTTATATGTTTATTTTTGTTATAAATGATTACTTTTTTTAATCATGTTAGCACCACTGAGCCATATTGCTCAGTGTACAATTTGTTGTTTCCATGCGTATATCTCAAACAAGAGCTTAGTAGACTCGAAGTCAAACATCCAATTTCTCTCACTCATCTAAGAAGTCACCTCTTTGATATTTTGCATGTATATAACTGATTTGGGTCATATAGCATTTACCGAGGTTAGTTAGTATGTTGTTAAGTTAATATTTGATGCTTTTGGCATTATAACCTACAAAGTTTTAAAAGTTCAGTTTTATCCTTTGATTAGTGATTATCTATGTTTATTTATATAAGTTTGAATGTGTTAGTTGATAGGTTAAACCTTAATGCACTGTATACTATAATTTGATGGTGGTTGATTGTTTTTTACATGTGTTAATTTGTGATTTAGCATTGATGTAATATTTGGATATGTTTTAGGTACAATTAAGTGAGGTTTGAATGAATGAAAATGTGCATTTTAGACCATTTGACCATTAAGTATTAAGATAATAAGAGCATGTCTCAAGATCGTTAGAACAAAAATCTACCTTATTATGCATTCAATTGCTTAATTTCTCAAGACATGTCAAATTGGTCTCGAGACAAACTCATCTAGTTCTCGAGACTAGTGGCCTTTGTCTTGAGACAAGGGTACTAGTAAACTTGTAATTTTTTCTAACAGATTGGTTAATAAAATAATTCGTGGATTACATTAATATACTTTGTATAATGTTCTCATGTGGTTTTTGCATGCAAAGTAAATATTTGCTCATTGGTTGTCTAATACTTTGTGAAAAAAAAATAGAATAAAATAAATAAAATAAAGAACACACAAATTTTACGTGGAAACCCTTTCGGGAAAAAAACCACGGGCAGAGGAGAAGAAAATTCACTATGTCGAAAAATTTGTATCAATACAAGAGGAATAGACTATGTCTATTTATAGGCTTGTAAAGCCATATTCTAGTAGGATTGAAACACCCTATCCTAATCAATATAAAATAGATGAAGTTTAATAAGGTTTAAAAAACCTTATTCTAAAATAAAATAAAAGAAGTCTAGTTCTATATGGATTTTACTTTTATTTTATTTTCCATCATATTCTATAAGAATTTGGGTCACTTAATTCTAACATACTTAAACTAATATTAAGCGGTATTACGTGGTCGGATACAGAAAGACAGTTTAGGATCATTTAGTCACGAAGTCATTCCATTATAGTATTGTGACTAAGTTCTCTCTATTAACATATCATTATGAAAGCAACTCGATCATGCTCATCTAATGACCTTGTCAAAAGTGTGTTACCCTCATAGGATATCCCTAATCTTTTTTGGGATAAATTTGCTCTCCCAATGTGATCTTATTTTATCTTGTGGTAACCATTACATTTTCCTTCATGAAAAGATGAACAAATAGGAATCAAGTCATTCATCACAAAGATGAGCAAACCAAGGTCATGTTTACTTTTCATCTATCATGTAATGCCAATGAGAGAACATTATTTACTCATGTCTTGGACTATGAATTCCACTATTGTGAATGATGCTACATACCACAGAAGTCGTATACCCAATGCACCAGCTTTCGGTTCCTTATCTATTTGAACTTGGGCTTTTACTTACCTAAATTATCTTTCTGTATTCGACCATGTAATACTGCTTAGTATTAGTGAAACATTAGATAACCAGTGAGCTAATATTTGCTTCCATTTTGCTTTACATGAAAAAACTATTGAGGGCAATATATAAAAGGTATTAATGTAATTTATGAATAATTTTATTAAACCAATTTGTTCGAATATGATAGGCACGCCATAGGGTTTGTTATGTTGGTGGGAGCTTTAGTGCTGAGCACAAATTATCATTTGATAGTTCTCTAATACCCTAGGGGTCGAAAACGTATCACTAGCTCAAATACCCTAGGAGTACGAGCATATACTAGTGTGGTTGTGGTTATCGGTGCATTTATGCCTAGCCAACACTATGTTGGAGTTAATTATGTGTCATTTTATTATGCTTTATTGTTTAACTTAATTATGTGTTGAATTTAAATTATGTTAGCACCACTGAGCTTTCAATGCTTAGCATGTGGATATGTTTGTTTTTGTGCGTAGGTGAAGGTAGATTTTGAGTTGCATGTTAGAACCAAGAGCATTTTCAACGAGTTCATTTTAATTTGATCTGAAGGTGATTGGCTTGCCACCCTCGAAAAATCCTCTCGTCGCGACTACTCTCCGAAGAGATAAACGATTGATCATGAATTGTGTTCCATTCACATGAGCGAAGATCCATCCTCCTACCTCATGGATAAATGCTTGCTATTTTGTCTTGGTATAGGTGTTTCATGATGATGTATAGGTGTTTGTTTGTATGATTTGTTTTTGCAATGAAAGAATGAATTGTTTTGTGGCAAAAAAAAAGGTTAGGTTGTAATTAAAAATAAAAGATAAAATTTGACACGGAACAATTTATTAATTACAATTAAAAAATTTCACTACCAATACTTCAAAGAAATTACCTTAAAATTCATCACTATCCAATAATTAAAGGTATCATTCATATTTATATAGGTTCCATGAAGGTTAATTATTTCAACTTTCATGACTTTTCCTCCTAAGAATGTCTCCTAACATTGCACACAACACTAATGTCACTTACTTTTTTTTTTTATTTAGCCATCTTTTTACTTTTATTTTTCCTTTCACCTATTGTGGGTGTTAATAGGAGGACCTAGTTTAAACAAACTAAATAATTCAATTGATAATATTGAGAGAAATAAATACAAATCTTAAATATAGATTGTAAAATAAACATAAAAGATATTAATAATTGAATCGAAGGTTGAACAAGTTGAACATTTACTTTTTAATTGAATTGATTTAACATAATAGTTCAACCACTTTGAAAAAAAAACATAAATTAATAAAAGAATCAATATATCTCTTTTAAAGGAAATTTATATTTATAAAAAAAATCAAAGATACATATTATTATATACTGTCAAATGTACAAAATACTCGCAGATTTTATTATATATAATTTCTTATAGATAAATTGTTTTATTCAAAAGATACAATTTTTTATGGCCAAACATAATTGCAATACTCAGCCAAAGCCCACAGTGGGAAAAAGTTCCTATATAATGGAAAGTGTAGCATACAATTCTTAAAGAAAGATCCACCCACTCCCTGCCATTTGATCCAAAAATTACATCATCACAAAAATATTATATATATATATATATATATATATATCCTTCTCTTGGTAAAAATACTATGAAAATATTTGTATTAGGAGTTAAATTATATTTTACTCTATTATTTAAAAAATAGACAAATTAATTCTTATATACTAGATCAAAGTCATTTTTGTTAAAATTTTTATCTAACTCTACTCTTAAAATTTTATGTGACTGACAGAATAACTAGACAAATATAGCACGTCACGTGTATCTTATTCTAATGTACAGGGACCAATATTTAACAATAGAAATAGATGGAATTTTTAACATATAGAGACTAACTTATCTATTTTTTAAATAAAAAATAAAATATAATCTGACTCTTAATACAATAGCATAATCATTACTTCTACCCCATTTCCTTTCCCTTTTCTCTTAATGGTGTATGTATATACATAAAGAAACTTACCTGCTGGGGAAAATCACCATTTTGTAACTGAGAATTTATCAACAATTTTGCAGCTCGATGCAAAGGAGTAGGATCCCTCTCAACCTAGCAATAAATTTAAGTTTAGAATATATAGTTTTTTTTAAGGCATAAAGTCAAATTTCATCCTCAACATTTATATTTTTTGGTAATTTGACTTTTATTCTTTTTAAAAAAATTAAATTTGACTATTAACCTTTAAAAAAGAATCAAATTTTTAATGAAAATGTTAATTAAAATATTGATCTTTTAACAATATTGGCGTGATAGTTCATATATACTTCATATTGATATGACACTATTTATCATATATGTCATGTTAATAAATAATTTATAATTTATAATTTATAATAATATTCAAAAAGATAAAAAAAATTTCTAAATTCAAAAAAGTATATAAAAAGATCAAATCTTTTTAAATAACATGGAGTATATGTGAATTGCAATGCTAGTTGTCATGTTTAAAATTTTAATATTTTAGTCAATATTTTTGTTAAAAAAAGTAACAATTCAACTCTTTTTGAAATATTGATGGTCAAATTCGATTTTTATTTTAAAAACATTGAGGCAAAATTTAATTAAAAAAAGAATAATGACCAAATTAAAAATAATATAAACATTAAGGGCTAAATGTTAATCCTTTCTTTATTATTTGGGCACATTAGGAATATAAAATAAATTGAGAATTGTAAGTAAAGCATACCTGACCACTAATAATTAAACCCATCAAAGCCTGTGCAGTATTTACCAAGTTCGATTCTTTTCCTTCGATGGGTGTATATACCTTTTATCAATAAGGAAAATAAAACTTCAAATTTGACAACTTCAAATTTTGATTAGTGTATCCTCAATGATATGGTAATGATTGAAAGAAAAATAAATATGTTAAATTGACAAATTTTATCATAAATTGGCAACAATTATAATGATTATAGACTAGAATTTTAAATTGAAAAAGTAAGAGGATTAAATCTGAAATTTTACCATATGAACAAAAGGAAATTTATATTAAATATTAATTACCTTTTTGGGACTAGAAAGGTGACTCTCTCCCCAACCACCATCTTCTCTTTGGGTTTTAAGCAAAAAATCAACTCCTTTCCTAATAGCCAAACAATTTTTGAAGTTTTTACCAGCAGCTTTAAGACCTGATAGTGCAAACCATGTCCCATAAAAGAAGCAAATTCCCCAACTTCCATACCTACACACACATATATAGGAATTATATATCCATCCCATCAAATTTCATGTTTTGAAGAAACGAAAATGCCTTATTAAGTCCTTACCAAGAACCATCAGGGTATTGTGTATCTTCAATGTACTTTGCACCTTTTCTGATGCAAATTTCAACCTCTTGTTTTCTATGCCCCGGGTATAATTTCTTGAAAAGAACTAGTGCCTGGATTGAAGATGAAGTGCACTCTACATACCTGGAGTTTACATTTGTTTTTTTTTTTCCATTCATTAATATATAATTTTATAAATTGGTTTCTTTTACATTAAATAATTAATGAAATTTATTAAGGGAAAAGATAAGCCTCTTACTCATGTTCTTTAACTATATCCTCTAGAAACTCCACTGGATTCAGCCACTAAAAAGATAATTTAAGGTGAAAAGTTATTGATATATGTATGCATATACATATAAAGACTAATCCAAATATTGAAATAGTTATTACCTCCCACCAGAATCCACCTCCTGCTGGCTCCCACGCTGAGAAACCACCATTTTTGCTCTGCAATAATTTGTATCATAGAATATACTTAAGACCATGATATTCATCATATAAGGACAAATTAAAATAATTTGACATTGATATGAATTAATTATTGGTATTCAGAGAAAGCTTGACCTCAGAAAATGGTAAATTTCACCATAGAGATTCTTTAAATTTTATCAAATCATTATAATATATTATTTAAATTTAAAATTATACCTTCCCCTACAAAAATTATTTTTCATTTTTTTAGTTCCGCTAAAGTCCCTGTTGGTGTTACAATCTATACCTGTAAAGATAGAAGAACATTGACAGCATCATAAATATGCTCTCTTTCCATTTTCTCACCAACTATTTCAGGTGCCATCATTGAAAAATATAGGCAACACTGCAAAAACAATTAGCAGTTTTTTAAGCAATAATTTCCAATTGCAAATTTGTTTCAAAATCAAAATGCATTGTGTTTAATTGGAACCAAAACAAAATTACCTTTAAACTCTCTGCAGTACAATCAGAAAGCTGCCATCCATGATCACGATCAGAGAACGTCCATGATCCTTTAGAAATGTGTCTAAACATTTTTCTAAAGTCTCCCGGAGGATTATCCCTAACCTTAAAATTTTCAACCAAACCTTTCAACCATCAACTCTAAGCAGAAGAATATTGGAGAAAGTAAAATAGAAGTAATTAAGAAACCTAAACATTAAACCTGTGAATTCTTTAAGAAATTGTGCCCCTTCATCAATGTAGGTCCAATTTCATTAGATAAATTGCTAGCAAGCAAAGCTTGGAGAATAAAACTAGCATCCCAAACTTGACTTCCAAAGCTCTGCATGGTGAAATATTGAAAATATACGATCAAAAGATCTCTATGGTTTCTCTTAATTTTGATATTGAATAAATTGATCCCTTTTTTAAAAAAAATCAAAGTAAATTAAGTTTGATCAATTTCGAAAATGAGCAACTAAAGATAATTAATCACAAGTTAATATTTTTCTTCAATTGTACATATATTTTACTGGTATAATAACAAATTTAGCCTGAAAAATTTACACATTCTAACATTTAATGCAAAATATATAAACTTTGAGGACTAAATTTATTATTATACTGATCAGAATTATGTACAATTGACAGGAAACATTAATGCCATGCTTAATTGTCGTTAGTTGCTCACTTTCAAAAATTGCTTAACTTTAAGGATTAAAATTATTATTAGACCAGTAAAAATATTGATCTTGTGATCAATTGTTCTTAGTTGTTGATTCTCAAAAGTGATAAAGATTAAATTACTTTAATTGTTTTTAGAAAGAACAATTAATTCAATATCAAATATGAAAGTTTAATTAATTCTTGTAGTTTTTTTTATAGTTAGCAAACCTGCATCTTCATTCCATCTTCTCCAACCCAAATATAGTCATCAACCCTAGAAAGATGCTTCTTAAAGTAAATTCCATTTGGATCTTCAACCCAACAAGCTAGCATACATAAAGGCTGCCCAATGTATTATCAAATTTTAATTAGTTAAATAATTAGCAAGCACTATATATATAATATTCAAAATCAATTCTAATTGAATTGGGTTACCTTTTCCACACATCCAATAGTAATATATTGACTGCTTTCATCTTCATAATGAATGAGATCCATTGTTACTTTAAGAGCTTTTTCTCGTAATTTATTAAAGGGCCAACAATTAAGGAGAGGCTCTGAAAATATGTAAAGACTATCCCAAAGCAATATTTGAAGCCATGTATGAGGGTAATAAAGATCTTCCTGCATGCCATGTATAAAACATTTTTTCATTTACATTTTAACTATAAATATTGTGTCATACATTATGATTATAAATTTTACCTTTGCACATAAATGCCGCTTTGTACTCCAATCGATTTCATTATATGGTTCAATGTGGAGTTCTTCTCTTAATTGTGAAATTAGAGGTGTGATTGGACCCACAAATTTTCTTCCGTACAAATACGACATTGGCATGTATGTTAATCGACAATAACAAAACATTTTTGCTGCATTAGAATATCATCATCGTTAATATATACAATTAACTCTGCATATCTTATGTTGTATTCCAATTTAATATCTAAATGATAAAATTCAAAATTATTCAATATTAAAATGATCCGATTCTAAAATTTTAATACTCAAAATAATACATATTTTGACTTAACCACAAACAAATAAATATTGCAAACCTGGATGAATGGGAAAATAAGAAGGAAAGAGCCAAAATTCTGGAGGCATTGGTTGGCAACCTGACCATTCATAAACACCGA
Organism: Gossypium longicalyx; assembly: GCA_025698465.1. Classification (NCBI taxonomy): domain Eukaryota; kingdom Viridiplantae; phylum Streptophyta; class Magnoliopsida; order Malvales; family Malvaceae; genus Gossypium; species Gossypium longicalyx. The sequence goes on from CM047000.1 coordinate 97,270,067, forward strand.
GTATCTACAACCAAATTAAATAGAAATATATATTTAATATAAAAAGAATTAAGTTTGATGGTAAATCTTGTTGTAAAAAAAAAAAAAAAAAAAATGACATACTGAAAGCCAAGTCTTCCCCCAAGAAGAAATGGTAGTAACACCCCCACGATCAAGAATCCATTTTCGTCCTCTCTCACAAGCATTATTGAGCCCACCATCAGGTCCTACTCCCAATAAACGCATACAAATGTAGTTGAGAGCTGTGCAAAACATTGTGCTGTGACCCCCTATGTATAATCCCCATCCTCCATCCTCATTCTGCCATGCAAATCCAAGTTTTAATATTTATTAATACTAGTCCACTATTTAATGCATATACACCTAATCATATGTCATAAATACTCAAATGAAGAACAAAGATACCCTTCGTTTATTTAGGAAAAACAAAATCAAATTTATAACCTGATGGCAGTAAATATAACGGAGAATTTCTTTGCGATGTTCTGATGAGAATATGGTATTGAGATGCCCTGTGATATATAAAGACATGACCTGCAAAGATTAGGATAAGATTTGCATAAAAATTTGTGATCTTCTGCAAGGGAAATTAGAGATATATATAATATGAATAAATGGAAAGGAATAAGAGGAATGACCAAAGGAGCAGAAAAAAACATAGGGCCAGAATTCTCAGCTGGCCAGTGGCCATGTATTGATTGTAGAGCTGAAATTAAGTGCACACTTCTGTTCACTGCTGCTGTTGTAGCTTCATGTGTCACTTCTTCACCATCCTCTATTTTCGGTTGGGTAATGGTTTGTTTCATCTTTTTCTCTTTTAGAAACTGCATTCAACAAACATGATTTAGCTATATTGAGTCTTTCTAGGTATTTTTCATCCAATTTTTAGTATGTGAATTGATTGAGAAAATAAAAAGAAAGATACATTTTACCATTATATATATAATTGTATGGCCTCAAAAATTTAGATATTTAATTTGTTAAATTTTACTATAATTTTAGCTTTTGACTTAAGTTTAATTCCTGCGCAAATTTTGACAAGGATGAGTTTGTTAATTTAGTGGTAAGGTGTTCGCTTATCTTTTCATATTTTGTGGCGTTTGCATAGGAGGGTTCGAAGTAAATTTAAATTCTAAAGGAATCTGAGTAGTTATTAAAAAAGGATTATATTGTTCCTTTATTAAACTAAAATTAATTTCTTTTTTCCAAAATTCCCACGTTCTGTTGCTTTATTCCAACCTTAATCTCATATTTGTTTTTCTTTTATTAGTTTTCTTTCTTTCTTTCTTTGTTTCCAACCGCCGTTTGCTAGTTCCATGGTTCTTGTTCTTTTACTTTTATATTCTTTGGTTGGTTTCATACTTTTCTTGTGCCGTCCAACACTTAGTTCTTCTCATTTTTCTTTTGCAATTCTAATCGTCATCGAGGTGAGATCATACTATCTATTTATTGCATAAATGCTTTTAAGTTTCTTCTGTGGTAAGTGGCTGTTCTTTTTCGTTAGTTGTGGTTTAAAGGTTTCGTTTATTAATTGTTTGAGTTTATAAATAAAGTTGGCAAGATGGTTAGTTCTCCGACGACCTAGAATCGTTATTGGGCTATTGTTTCTTGAAGGTAAGAAGTTAATTTAATTTGGGGATTTAGGTCGAAATTTTTCATTGTAACTTTGTTATTAGATATGTCAATCTTAATGAATTGATTTTGGAAAATAGTTTGATTGGTGGTTTAGTTGACGCTTTAGGTTCGGGATTTCACATGGTAGTACTTCTATCAAAACTTGTCAAGGTGCATGACGAAAACCCGAAAAAATAGCGAACGGTGAAAGTTGAAATCAGAAATTAAAATCTGAAATTTTTTATTCCCCTAATGGTCTGACAACTAGACTACAAATATTATGAAAAGTGTCATACCGACACTAAGTGGTGTGTAGGTTGGATGAGATTTAATACCTATATGGTGTGTTAAAATCATCGAAGATGGTGTGTAGTAGATGGGGTAGAATTAAAAATCTACAATTGATATGTTCTAATACTGTTTCTATTTATGAGATATGTCTGAAATGATATTTGTTGATCGTATCATATGTTACACTGAGCTTTGAAGTTCACCCTATGTTTCAATCCTCAGACTTAGGCAGATCGGTGTGATAGGAGCTCAATTAAACATTTTTTAATTATTTATGTTATTTTTAATTTGATTTATGATGTTTTGGTTTTGATGGACTGTTCTGGATGTTTTTGGGACTGTTTTGATTTTTGGGTTTTACTTACTTTTTAAACGGTTTGAACCTCTTCAAAATTACACTTATTTTGACTGCAAAATATTGAATTTTCTAAAAACAAATTGTATTTTCCAAAACTCTTACTAAATAAGAAATTCCGCTGCAAAAATAAGAGATTTCATAAGAATTTATCCGCAATAACTTAAGGATTTTATAATGAAAAAGTGTTTGCGTAAATAAATGAGAATCAGATTTATTGAAAATATTTTTGAAATAATAAACAAATTAAGGTAACATCTCTAGATCCAATCATAACATTTAGGTCGAATTTAAAGTGTGATAATCATAATTTTTACAACTGATTTTTTTAATCAAATTATCCCAAGTATTCTCAAGATTTCTCAAAAACTAGTCCCTAAGTTTAGGCAAACTGTAAATTACTCATTAGTCTAATTTATTATTTAAAAAAGAAGTTTGATAGTTTAAAGGATTTTTAATCATATGCTTTTATATGCTTAATTAGAGTTTAAAATTTAATTTTTTATAATCAAACAAATTGTTACTATTTAATTAAAATTATTTATTCAAGTCAACTTATAATTTTTAAATAACTCAAATTATTTAATTTGAAATTTAAAAAAAAATTAATCCATTTGTTAAAATAGAGTTAGTTTTTGCTTACCCTTCACTATGATGTAACCCAATACTTACCACTAAGTAGAAAAACTTTTTTTTTTAATGAAATGGAGTAAAAAAAAAATTCAAAATGCTAATAATTTTAAATTTTAATTTTCCATCTAACTAAATATGATAAAATAATATACATGATGATATCAAACTTTTTTTTTAATGAAATAGAGTAAAAAAATCAAAATGCTAATATTTTTAAATTATTTATTAGTTTCAATGGCATGTGCCATGCACATGATGTTATCTGATAAACTAATTTAATTATTTTCACAAAAATATAATTAAAATCATTTTTATTATATTCTATTAATTAATAAAAAATTGATAATATTTTTTTAATTAATTGTATGTATTTTTTAAATTAGATATTGACCTATAATTAGCTTTCAATATAGATATATACCACTAATTATTTAGTAAATTGCTAGTGAAAATTTTTAACTTCACAAGCGAGACTAAAAGTTTGCTTTGTGTCCTTAAGTTGCATCTAAAATATTAGTAAATAAATAAATAAAAATGTGACAAAATCTTAACCCCACCAATGAAATTAAAAATATTATAATGTTGATTATATCTGTAAAAATATATAAGTTAAGAGGAGCATTAACTATTGTTTTGAGTTGTATAGAATGTTAGTTAAAGTTCTTGTCAGACACCCATTTAACACGAATTTAAACTATGTCATCTCTTCCCATATTTTATAATTAGAAACAAGAGAGCATTAATTGTTATCTATAATAGGTTAGAAAAATATATTAATGTGAATCATTTCTTTAAAGCTTATTGGTAATAAGTTGTTTCTTGGTTATTTGTATTAGTGCAGTCTCCTTGCTGTTATATTTTTTTATAGGTTGAACTGTTGTTTTTTGTAACTCTGTCAATCAGACATGAGCTAGGAGTTTTTATTCCTCTATTCTATTTATAATCAATTGATTGAGCTAAAAAAAATATTTATATCTATATATCTATAAAAGGAAGGCTCGGAACTTCCTTTTGTCCTTTGTTGGCAAGTGACATTTTTTTTTTAATATTTTTGATAAATGGTTAAATTTTAGTCCCTTTAATATATCTAAATTTAAAATTTAGTTTTTATACTTTAATTTCTAACATAATTTAGTCTCTATATTTTTATAATATTAGTTCAAATAGTTAATATTTTTAATTTTTTGATTAAAATATTATGTGGTTATATATAATTTGAATACCTAAAAGTCTTAGAGAATGAAATGTGAATTCCCATTCCTTTTAGATTTGCATCGCATTTCTTATAGTATAAATAATGACCAAATTTTAATTTTGGCCCATAAACTGTACTAAAACTTGAGATTTAGTCTATATAATTTAATTTTTTATATAATTCGGTGCCTTTACTTTTATAATGCCATTAGTTAGCCTAAACAGTTAATATTGTTATCTATTTCAAACAAAATGTTGACATCAACTTTTTTTTCTTACGAACACTATTCCAAAAAAAAAAATTATCATGAAGAGTTTGAATGGATGTTTTTAAAAAAAATTATGATCAATATTTTCAATGTTATTTCTATCGGTACATGATTATCGAGTGAATTTTCTTTTCAATTTCAAAATACCACACCAAATAATTTAGTAAAAAAAATTTAATAGTGATTACAATTGAACCTCAAATTTAAATCCAAAAAGTAAATGACTCCTAAAAATGAAAACAAAGACTAAATTTTAAATATAAAAAATGTATAAAGACTTAAAACATATTTTTAACCTTCAAACTTTTACTTTATAATTTGTGACAAATAAATAATCAACTAAATTTGTAGCTGAGAATGGCAATGTTGATTATTAATTTTAAAGTAAATTATAATACAAAAAGTTAGAATAAATTAATATCATATAACATCCATTTCAAGATAATTTATTTAGTAATTGCTAATTCCAGTAATTTACTCATTTACATGTTTAGGTATATTTTAATTGTGTTGATAATTCTCGAAGGAAGTCTAGATGTTCCTCTATTTGTTTATTTTTGTTTCTACACATTTAATTTTGATTTGATCCCATTTGACGATTATTTTTGCTTTTCAAAGAAAACTTTTCAGTTCATTTAATTCATTTTAGTCCTCCTGCAGTTTGCAGCTAGCAATAATTTTCTGGAACTTTTCCAAGGTTTGGGTATTATTCACCATTTTTTAGACTTTGATGTTTGATGTTCCATTTTTATTCTCAATAAATTATATATGTAATTTATCTTTAAATTATTTTGACTTAAAATTAATAATGCTTGACTTTCTTCAAATTTATTTTAATATAATTTTAAATATACTCTAGATATTAATACATATAATTGCTCTCTTCAATATTTGATTATCATTATAATTCATTCGAATATATATTATTTATAATTATACTTATAAATTTTAAAAAATTATTATTTAATGTCTTGCTGTCAATGTAGGAAGACGTAGGTTCGAGTACGTTGAAGCGCATTATCCTTCTATTTATAAATAATTCTAAATATTATATTAAAAAATTTGTGTATCATTAATGAACCAAAAGTTGATATTCTAATTATGTTTTAAACAATATCTCATCATTTGATTCACGAATAATCATAAAATTGTAACATTTTTTTATAAAATAACCTTATTATTAAAAAGTCAAAATGATGAACACATTATAACCCAGTAATAAGCATTAGAAACCCATCGAACTTGAATGCATATAAGTTTAATTGAGTACTTTGAGTTCAAATGTAAGTACAAAATTTGATGAACAAGTTTAATATAACTTGAACTCAAAATTGAATAGTTCAATTATATTTAGAATTGAGCTCGAGTTTAAAAAAAATATATTCAATTAAAGTTTTCAAATTTTGAGTTAAAAACAAATAACATTTTAATTTAAATCAAAAAATTAAGAAACTGAATGTCAATGTTCTTCACCAAACATATCTATAACTTTTCCAAGTGAAAAGAATGTTTAATGAAATTGTATCACTTCATTAACTCTTTTTAACAAAATCAAATAGAAACAGAATGATAATGAGATAACTATATTTTCTTCATGATTAATCCTATTTTTATATTAATTTATTGTTATATCATGGCAAAATGATATACCTGCAATCGCCAGAAAAGATCAGAACTAGGCTGAACATTGAACCGATTGTTGTAGAAGTTAAGACGAGCTTCTTCGACCTCAGCTCGTTCTTCATCTGTGCCTGCGTTTGGATCAAACTCCCATGTCTGTCTTCCCAGAAAATTATTGGTACTCTGAAGGTAAGGATCATTGCCACCTTCCCCTATCTTAAGCCTCCACATTTTCTCCCTTTATTTATTCTTTCACTACCAATTCAAGAATGGAACTGTAAGTGATAGTGATCAGTTTATCACCAGATAATTTAGTGGTTCGTAGTTAAATGGAAAAAATAGGAATGAAAATATGGTTACCATTTGATGATAAAAACCTCCCGCTTATATATAGACTTTAAGACGACTGCTACTTGCCATTATTGAATACAAACAATTTATATTTATATTTATATTTAATTATTTAAAATACTTATTATTATTTAAAATTAACCCTACATAATTTATTAATCAAAATTAATATTTGGTTTAAATTATTATTATTTAAAATTTTAGTTTAATTTTATACTTAAATAACAATTTTTGTTATTGATATCTTCACCTACATAATTTTAATTAATAATAAAATTAATTAATTTAAATTTATAAATAATATATATCTTTCAAATAATCTTATTTAAAAATTTTAAATATTTAATATTTTATAAAATTTAAATTTTGAACAATTAATATGGCATTACTTGTTATTGTTAAAATTTTATTACTTTTATAAAACTCGTGCACAGTGGAGTGTGTAATTTATGTATTTTAAATATTTAAATTTATAATTTATTGATATTATTCGAATATTGTATTATGTAGAAAGGAGGGGTTTACTTGCTTAGAAAACAAAAAATGTGGCTAAAATGGTATTTGAAATTGTAACTAGTTTTAACCACAAAACCAAAAGTGTAGAAAAAGCAAAGAAAAATTAAAAGTGTAGAAAAAATTAAATATCACGAGTTCGAATGAATGTTTTTAATAAAAGCCCTGATCAATATTTTCAACATTATTTTTTTGTTAAATGATTATCGAGTGAATTTTTTTCAATTTTAAAATATCACGCTTGTAACATCTCAGAATCTAGGGTTAGAAGTTTTGAGGTTTGTGGTTAAGGTTGGTGAGTGGGTTGAACATTTTAGTTCAATTTCGCGTTTTAATGTCAGAATGAACCTGCTGGTTTGGTGATTAGTTGTGTATTAGTGTGTCTTTGGGTTCTGAGTTCAAATTCTTGTGAGTGTTTTGATATTTATTTGTTTTTATGTTTTTTTTAAAGAGGAAGTTACTTTTAAATAGAAAAATAAAGTTTACGTTCTTCATTTCTTTTACTTTTCTTTTTCTTCCCCATCGTTTCCTTTTTCCGTCCTCTCCAATTTTAATTGCGTTTGTTCTTGCTTCTTCTGTTTTACGCAATTTATTTATCGTTCTGTCAAAGGAGATTATCCTTGTGCGTTTCGTTTTATTATAGGTGTTGCTTGATATTGTGTTCTAAGGTGTGTGTACTGAAACGATTTAACTTCGTTATAGAATTGCAGTGAAATTTGATAATGTCTTGTGTGTTTATGAAATTGATTATTTTAAGTATCATATTGTTACTGAATTGCATGGGATTCTGTATGTTTTGGCTTAATTATGGGTTACCAAGTGTTGGGAATCGTCTCAACATTAAAATCACGAATTTCAGGCTGTTTCGATGTGGTTTCGTGACCATACAGGTGGCAACACGGGCGTGTGTCCCCTCCACACGAGCGTGTGTAGCCTCCACATGGGCATGTCGACCCCTACATGGCCTAGGCACTTCCACACGGCCGGGGCACACGGCCATGTAGCCCTATTTTGTAGAATTTTTGTTTTGAGTCATAAACTGCCTGTTTTATGTTTCTGTGTAATTCGAACCTTGTTCAAGCCTCGGTAGGTGTGTTTGGCTCGTGTATATACGTACGTTTATGAGTTTTGATTTTATTGCTCATTAATGTGATGAATAAGTATGAGTTTATTATTTTTGTCGTAACTAAACATTAGAATACAAGTGTAATCAAATCTGAATATGTTCAACTGGAAATGTTAATGTTTGTTTCTGTACATTGTCTGCATAATATGTGCATTGTTGCGTAGCATGAAAATTTTGGGATCTGGCTATGAAGAGAAGTAAGACAAACTTAGCAGTTTTAACTGCGATACTTTTGTATAGCAATTTACCACACTATCCTATATGTATATCAGCTCAAATGTATACAGTTACTCAAGTGGCATGGTTCCATGTTGTAGTGTGTTAGGTGGATAAACCTATTATGATTCCATACACTTTCGAAAAATCTTTTGATTTCTTAAAACCGTAATTTTAGACAAACGTCATTATAAAAGTAAAAACATAACCAAAACTAAATAAAAATTTAAACAGTCCACAAATTACATAACTCCAGAAAACCTTTAAAATCAATATAAAAATATAATCATTAACCGTTTACAAACTCGTGGTCACCAAGAGGCTTCGTCGCACCGGTCCGCCTAAGTCTGTGGATTACCTGAACAGAACAGACAAATAGGGGTGGTTTTACGAAAACTCAGTGTGTAACCCAGCAGAAATAGACAAGTAATCAAACAGAAGTCTCATACAAAATCAGATACAGACTCGAACTTATGTCCTTTTTCAGATACAAAAATCGAAAATGGATATGCAGATCAGATATACGAAGTCCTACCCTCATCCTCTACACACCATCTCTAACCATCCCATCACACCATGTGGGGTTAAAAACACCCACTTATCCTTACATACCACATTGTGCCATTACGACACGTATCAAAAAAAGTGCAGCCAAGCTGCCAGAATAGAGGCGAAGGTCGCCTTTCAGATCACTTCCTCTACATATACAAATCCCTACCCCAAGAATCAAATACAGAAACAGAAATAGATAGAACATGCTCAACATGCTTTATACAAATAATAGATACACGTACATCACTACAATAAGGCATACATTTAGTATCCTACATAACCAGTCTATCAGAATATCCTAGCATACAAATTAGGGTTTAGTTAGCCCTTAACAACCCTACAGTAGGCCCACAGTCGATCGGAGCGACCCGTGCGACCGTAGGGAAAATTCCAGAATTATGGGCCCACACACCCATGTGGCCCACACTGCCTAACCCAAAATCCACATGCCCGTGTGACATGCCCTTATGGGTTTACACGTTCGTGTGGTCCACATGCCAAACTTGGCCATGCCTGTATGGCTCACACGGCCACACTCGAGCCACCACATGGCTGTGTGCTGTGCACGACCATGTCATCGTCGACCATACGATCGTGTCTTACACATAGCCATCCACACGGGTGCCCATACGACCATGTCTCACACACAGCCATCCACACGGGTGCCCACATGCCAGTGTGGCGTTGACAGTGCAGTTTTTCAACTTCTGCTGAAACTCAGATTTTCGCATTTTGGGTACACACCTAGAACGATTTAGATGCGAAATGTAACACCCCCTTATCCGAGACCATCGCCGGAGTTGAGCACGAGGCGTTAACAGACTTAACTTATCACTTAAACAATTTAAAACAATTTATTTTACCTTTCGTAATAAACTGCCCATCTGCGTCACAGTCGCTAAAAAAATTCATATCTTGAGTTATGAAACTCGAAATCCAAATCCGTAAGTTTTCCTTGAAACTAGACTAATATATCTATTTACTAATATTTTTTTCTATAATTTTTGGTTGGGTCAGTTAGTACAGTTTATTAGTTAAAGTTTCCCCTGTTTCAGTGTTTGACTGCTCTGACCTTTATTCATTACGAATCACTTTTCTCTCTATAAAGAATTCAAATGATGATGTCGTTTTTTTCTATTAAAAATAAACTCAATAAGGATTCTAAACATATAAAGTATTACTCCTAATTATTTTTTTACAATTTTTGGTGAATTTCTAAAATCATAACAGGGGATTCAGAAATCGCTCTAACCCTGTTCCACCAAAACCCAAATATCTCATGAAATAAAACTCATTTACCTGTTTTGTTTCTTCCATATGAAAATAGAATTAATAAGCTTTAATCTCATAATTTAATCACCATCTAATTATGTTTCTACTATTTTTAGTAATTTTTCAAACTCAAGTCATTTCTATTGTATGATATTGTTTTATAGAAAATTTCACCTTTTTATGAAATTCCATGATTTAGATAGCACATTAAGCATACATAACACCATACATGATTTTTGATTAGCCATCCCAATGGCTAATCATAACCAAACATTTCCTTATCACTCAATAGCCATATCATAAGATTACATACACAAAATGATTATCATGCTATACATGCCATACTCAAGGTATATAAGTTACTATATCAAAATGGTCCATGGATAGTGTGAGCGATCCTCCGACCGTTCCCGATTTCTGAGTTGGCTTGACAAAACTACAAAGAATGGAAAGGAGGGAGTAAGCATAAATGCTTAGTAAGTTCACATGCAAATAGCAAGTAACATAATCATGCAATCCAGCATAAAACATCATTTGCATAAACAACACCAAGGCATTCATGTTACATTTGCATTTACTATCTTACCACAATTTCATCATACCGAGTTCTCAACCTGAGGGTTTAAGCACATACCTGTCAAATTTTCTCATTCACCACACTTACCAACATGTCACCTTCGTTTTAGGTACTCTTCTTATTCACTTAAGATTCACCCGTTGAACACATCGGAATATGATTCGAATACACGGATTGCATGTACATAAGTGTCATACCCACAGCTAGGCAAACTCAATAGCCTGCGGAAATTATGTAGCCAAGCTACCATGTAATCCGCCCATAAGTGAACTCGGACTCAACTCAATGAGTTCGGAACTCAAATGTATTCTAATCTATTCTCAAGGTTCAAACGGGCTTTTCCTCGATTACACATCTTTGTCGTCTTCCACGGAATGTCGGAACCGATACTTGGTAGCAATTCATATTTATCAAGTAGTAAACATAATTTGCATATTACTCAATAATAACCACAAAACATAATATTTCATGATAATAATCATCATATCATATAAATATCATTAAATTACTTAAAATGACAATTATGTTACCATATTTACACATGAACTTACCTTGGTACAAAATAAAGAAATTTTGCAATTTAGTCCACAATATTTTCCTTTCCCCGATCAAGGTCGATTCTACGTCTTTCTTGATCTAAAATAATACATTTATCTGATTTAATACTCACATTCATCAAAATAGTCCTTAACTCTAACTTTGGAAAAATAAAGATTTTGCCCCTAAACTTTTGCATATTTACACTTTTATCCCAAAGCTCGGAAATTAAACTTTTTCCAAAATTCTTATGTTTTATGACATGATGATCATTTTTCCCTTCTATGGCAACATCAAATTCTCACTTTAACATGTAGTTATGAACATTAGGTATTTTTACCGATTATGTCATTTTACTCATTTTCACGTAAAATCGCTTAGCAAAAGTTGTTTAACACAATTTCAAGCTTCATATTCTACCATAAAACATCAAAATAAACACATTTCACCTATGGGTATTTTTCCAAATATAAACCCTAGGTTAAATTATTGCTATAATAAGCTAAATCAAGTTACCGGGACTCAAAAAACGTAAAGAACATTAAAAACGGGGCTTGGAATCACTTACTATGGAGCTTGGAAACTTGAAACAAGCCCTAGCTATAGAGAACCCTTGAAATTTCGTCCTAATGAAGAAGATGGACATATTTTGCCATCTTTTTCCTTTTTTTAATCTTTTAATTACCAAATGACTAAAATACCCTTCATTAAAAACTTTGGTTATTTCTACCTATGTATGTCCATTTTTGTCCATGAAAATCTAATGGTATAATTACCATTTAAGGACCTCTACTTCAATTATGCTCTTCAATTAAATCCTTTAACATCTAAAACTCATATTTATCAACTTTTGCGATTAAGTCCTAATAGGCAAATTAGACATGCAATTCATGAAATTTTCTATCGATATTCTAACACATGCATCTAATCACTCAATAAATTATAAAAATTAATCAGAATAAATTTTTCTACTTCAGAATTATGGTTTCGAAACCACTATTCCGTTTAGGCCCTGATTCGGGATATCACAACTCTACCCCCTTTAGGGATTTTCATCCCCGAAAATCTTATCGGTAAACAGGTGTGGGTATTGATTCCTCATAGTTTCCTCGGACTCCCATGTAGCCTCTTCTACTCCGTGCTTTTGCCATGATACTTTCACGAGAGCGATACTTTTGTTTCTTAGTTGCTTGACCTCCCGAGCTAAAATATTAATCGATTCTTCATTGTAAGTCATATCTGGTTGTAGCTCAATTTCCGTCAGTGAAATTACATTTGAAGGATCCGAACGATACCGACGTAACATAGATACATGGAACACATCATGAATCTTCTCTAATTCAGGTGGTAATGCTAACCGATATGCTATCGGTCCAACTCTTTCAATTATCCCATACGGTCTGATAAAATGCGGACTCAACTTGCCTTTCCGACCAAATCTAAGAATTTTCTTCCATGGAGACACTTTTAAAAATACCTTATCGCCGACTTGAAACTCGATTTCTTTTCGTTTCAAATCCGCGTAGGATTTCTATCTATCTGAAGCAGCTTTCAAACAATCTCGAATCATTTTCATTTTTCTTCGGTTTCTTTAATTAGATCAACTCCTTAAATCTGGTTTTCTTTGAGTTCAGTCATATACAATGGCATCCGACACTTATGACCGTACAATGCTTTATAAGGTGCCATCTTCAAACTCATCTGATAACTATTATTGTAGGCAAATTTTACTAACGATAAGTATCTTTCCCAACTACCTTAGAATTCCAATACACAACATCTGAGCATGTCTTCAAGAATCTGAATTACTCTCTCTAGTTGTCCATAGTCTATGGATAGAAAGCAGTATTGAAATTTAACTTCGTACCTTATGCCTCTTGCAACTTTTGCCAAAATCGCGATGTAAATCTCGGATCTCTATCCGAAATAATAGACAAAAGTACTCCGTAAAGTCTAACAATCAGTACATACCGGAATAAAATGAGTCGATTTAGTCAATTTGTCGACTATTACCCAGATGGCATCTTTCTTCTTCGGAGTTAACGGCAATCTTGATACAAAATCTATAGTAATTCGACCCCACTTCCACTCGGGAACCATGATAGGCTGAAGTAGTCCCGAAGGCACTTGGTGTTTAGCTTTCACTTGTTGACAAATTAAGCATTTAGATACAAACTCGGAGATATATCTTTTCATTCTGTTCCACTAATACATTTTCTTCAAGTCATTATACATTTTTGTACTGCCCGGGTGAATTGACAAACAACCATTATGTGCTTTGTGCAAGATCTTTTGAATCAACTCATCATTTTTCGGTACACAAATCCAATCTTTAAACATCAAGCAACCATCAAAACTGATTCTGAAATCTGATCCTGTATCAGCCTCACATTGCTTCCGCTTAGCTTGCAAATCTTTGTCACTTTTCTGAGCTTCACAAATCTCTTGTAAAAATATCGGTCTTGCTCTCAACTCTACTAGAATCGAACCATTGTCAGACACTGTCAACTGAGTATTCATAGCTCTCAAGGCAAAAAACGACTTTCTACTCAAAGCATCGGCAACCACATTCACTTTCCCCGGATGGTAGTCAATCACAAGCTCGTAATCTTTCAATAATTCTAACCATCTTCATTGTCTCAGATTCAAGTCTTTTTGTGACACCAAGTACTTGAGACTTTTGTGGTCGGTATATACTTGGCACTTTTCACCATACAGATAATGTCGCCAAATCTTCAAAGTAAACACTATAGTAGCCAATTCCAAATCATGAGCCGGATAATTCATTTCATGAGGTTTCAACTGCCTCGAAGCATAAGCCACAACTTTTCCTTCTTGCATAAGTACACATCCTAAGCCATTTAGAGAAGCATCACTATATAGCACAAATTCTTTACCTGACTCGGGTTGTACCAACACTGGTGCTTCAGTTAGTAACTTTTTCAATTTCTCAAAGCTCTGTTGACATTCTTCCATCCACTCAAATTTAACATCCTTTTGGAGTAGTCTGGTCATAAGAGTAGCAATTATAGAAAATCCATTTACAAACCGTCGATAATAACCAGCTAGACCCAAAAAACTTCTATCCTCAGTTACATTCTTCGGCAGTTTCCAATCAACAATAGCCGAAATTTTACTGGGATCAACCCGTATACCATCACCTGAGATAATATGACCCAAAAATCCTACTTGTCGAAGCCAAAACTCACTCTTACTAAACTAGGCATACAACTGTTTATCTCTCAAAGTTTGCAAAACTATCCTCAAGTACGCAGCATGCTCTATCTCATCTTTTGAATAAATTAAGATATCATCAATAACTACCACGACAAATTGTCCAAGTATGGCCGAAATATGCAATTCATTAAGCCCATAAACACGGCAGGAGCATTTGTCAAACCGAATGACATAACTAAAAATTCATAATGGCCGTACCTTGTTCGAAAAGCAGTTTTAGGCACATCTGACTCTTTTACTCGTAGCTGGTAGTATCCAGACCTCAAGTCAATCTTTGAAAACCATGTTGCTCCTTTCAGCTGATCAAAAAAATCGTCAATTCTCGGCAATAGATACTTGTTCTTGACCGTCACCTTATTTAACTGCCGATAGTCTACACGCAATCTCATAGAACCATCCTTCTTTTTCACAAATAATACAGGAGCACCCCAAGGCGAAAAACTCGGTCTCACAAAGCCTTTGTCAGTCAACTCTTTCAACTGCGACTTCAATTCTTTCAACTCTGTTGGTGCCATTCTATATGGAGCAATCAAGATCGGAGTTGTTCTCAGTATCAACTCAATACCAAATTCTACTTCTCTAACAAGAGGTAAACCTGACAACTCTTCTGGAAATACATCCGCAAATTCACATACAATCGGCACTGATTCAATTTTCTTCTCAAATTCTTTTGTATTCAGTACATACGCCAAATAAGCTTCATAACCCTTTCTCAAATATCTCTGAGCTGACATCGAAGAAATCACACTAGGAAATACCTCTGATTCGTCTAATTCAGCCCGCAGAATTTTACCATTTCACATTTTAATTCAATAACATTTTGTTTACAATTTACTATAGCATATGCAATGTCAACCAATCCATACCCAAAATAACAACAAATTCGTCAAACGACAACAACATCAAGTCGGCCGGAAAATAATGACATCTAATCATCAAAGGACATTTTTTGCATACTTTATCAACTATAACACATTTGCCTAACGGGTTTGACACTTTAATCATAAATTCTATAAACTCAACAGGTATACTCATATTAGACACCAATTTCATGCACACGTATGAATAAGTAGAACCGGGGTCAATCAAAGCAATAACATTAACACCATAAAGAGAGAAAATACCAGTGATCACATCGGGAGATGAAGCATCTTCACGCGCCCTTATGGCATTATTTCTTCAGCTTGCAAGCCTGATCAACAAGTACTACGAACTCTTTCAACTCAAGAATTCCCACAAATACTTTGGTGTCTTCATTGAGTCCGTCTTCAAATCGTCTGCACATTTTAGCCTCTGAAGGAATACATTCTCTAGTATACTTACTCAATCGAATGAACTCTCTTTCATACTCAGCAACTGTCATGTTGCCTTGTTTCAACTTGAGAAATTCTTTACGCTTCTGATCAACAAATCTTTCACTGATGTATTTCTTCCGAAATTCTTCTTGAAAGAATTCCCAAGTCACTTTCTCTTTCGGTACCACTAAAATCAATGTCTTCCACCAATAATAGGTTGAATCTTTCAACAAAGATATAGCACATTTCAAGCACTCTTCAGGTGTACAAGACAATTCATCAAATACCTGAATAGAATTTTCAAGCCAAAATTCTGCTTTCTCGGCATCATCATCAACATTTACCCTGAACTCTTCAGCTCCTTGCTTGCGAATTCTGTCAATTGGGGTTCTATGAAATTTCATCAGATTCATACCTTGAGGCATCGAAGGTACAAGTTAAGGAATCGGGGGAGGTGGGGGAGGTTGAGCATTCAGGTTCGTATGAACGAACTCGGTGTACCATGCATTCATCATCTGGAGAAAGGCTTCCCAAGCCCCTTCTCCTCCTCCTTGACCAACAGTAGGAGGTCGACTTTCAATTGGCGCCACCCCTTCAGCAGGAGCTAGGACATTGCTCTCTACATTATTAGCTACAGCTGGATCGGGATCCATATACTATAAAAAAAATCATTTTAAAGGTCAAGAGTCGTCACACTATCATAATATATATATGGCGTGTATAGTAAAACCTATACATAAGCCACGTTAGTTCAAGAACCGACTAAATCGTAGATCTGATACCACCAAATGTAACACCCCTTTACCCGAGACCATCGCCGGAGTCGAGCACGAGGCGTTAACAGACTTAACTTATCGCTTAAACAATTTAAAACAATTTATTTTACCTTTCGTAATAAACTGCCCATCTACATCACAGTCGCTAAAAAAATTCATATCCTGAGTTACAAAACTCTAAATCCAAATCTGTAAATTTTCCCTAAAACTAGACTCATATATCTATTTACCATTTTTTTTCTAGAATTTTTGGTCAGGCCAATTAGTACAGTTTATTAGTTAAAGTTTCCCCTATTTCAGTGTTCGACTGCTCTGACCTCTATTCATTACGAATCACTTTTCTCTTTGTAAAGAATTCAGATGACTATGCCATTGTTTCTATTAAAAATAGGCTCAATAGGGATTCTATACATATAAAGTATTACTCCTAATTATTTTTTTTTACAATTTTTGGTGAATTTTTAAAGTCAGAATAGGGGATTTAGAAATTACTCTGACTTTGTTCCACCAAAACCCAAATATCTCATGAAATACAACTCATTTACCTATTTTGTTTCTTCCATATGAAAATATACTTAATAAGCTTCAATTTAATATCTTACTCACCATCTAGTTTTGTTTCTACTATTTTTAGTGATTTTTCAAACTCAAGTCATTTCTGCTATATGATACTGTTTTATAGAAAATTTCACCTGTTTATGAAATTCCATGATTTAGATAGCACATTAAGCATACATAACACCATACATGATTTTTTATTAGCCATCCCAATGGCTAATCATAACCAAACATTTCCTTATCACTCAATAGCCATATCATAAGATTACATACACAAAATGATTATCATGCTATACATGTCATACTCAAGGTATACAAGTCACTATACCAAAATGGTCCACGGATAGTGTGAGCGATCCTCCGACCGTTCCCGATTTCTGAGCTACCTTGACAAAACTACAAAGAATGGAAAGGAGGGAGTAAGCATAAATGCTTAGTAAGTTCACATGCAAATAGCAAGTAACATAATCATGCAATCCAACATAAAACATCATTTGCATAAACAACACCAAGGCATTCATGTTACATTTACATTTACTATCTTACCACAATTTCATCATACTGAGTTCTCAACCCGAGGGTTTAAGCACATACCTGTCAAATTTTCTCATTCACCACACTTACCAACATGTCACCTTCATTTTAGGTACTCTCCTTATTCACTTAAGATTCACCCGTTGAACACATCGGAATATGATTCGAATACACAGATTGCATGCACATAAGTGCCACACCTTTTTACTGTTTTTCGTTATTTTATTGTAATTTGATATTAAGTATATTATTATATTTTATTACTATTATATTTATTAATATTAATGTTATATTCACCTAATATTTATGCATATATTATATAGTACTATTAAATTTTTATATATATTATGTATATATATATTATGTACATATTTTAATATTATTATGTATTTTTATGTGTATACTTATGTAATATTGTTAATAGTTTTTTTTATGTATATATATTTTTATTTTAAATATGTGTAAACTATGTAAAGATATTAACACCCTCTTTTGTATATAATTTTATTTACATATATATATCTTCTTGACATTATAATATATGCCATATATATTGTGTAGGTACTTTAATATCATAGTTATATTTTTGTACGATCTTATGTACATATATTTACATGCATATATTTTATTTTATATTATGTATATATAATTTTTTTTCTACATTATATATGTATATATATATGTTTTAATATTATATATTATTATGTATATTCTTAGTATATATATTTGTGAGGAATCATCAATAGTTTTTTATTATTTTTAATATGTATATATATTGTGTATATATATATGTTAATATTACATTGTATAAATATTTTCATATTACGTATATATTTGTAATATTCCTAGTTATATTCAATATACTATTCCCATGTATATATTTTGTCCTTACTTATTGTCATTAATCTTAATACCTGTTTTGTTATATACGTACATTTAGTATATATATATAGATGTATATTTACGTGATAGGATTTATATATATATATATATATGTGTGTATACATTATGTAAATATTTTGATGTTATATTATATATGCATTTTTATATTATGTATATGTATATTTTTACTATGATTAGTCTTTTAAATATATATTATTCTATTTACATATTTCCATATCACTTTATATACATATTCCTAAATACTATTGTATGTATAGGCATATTTTCATCACCATATTGTGTATATTATTATTACATTTATTTTATCCCTATTATATTTATTATTAATATTAATGTATTTTGTTATATATATGTAAATATATACTTTTATAAATAGTATTATTGTCATACATCCTTGTCTTTATTACACTTATAATTTTATTCTAATATTATTATATATGTATTTTAAGATATATGTATATATTTGTGTAGTATTGTTAATGTGAATAATTTTTATATTATTAGTATTATAATGTATCTCACGTACGTTCATTTTTATATATTATTAGGTATATATTGCATACGTATTTTTTAGTATTTCTACGTATACATTTTTCCTTCTTATCATTACACATACTTTGATATGTATATACATATAGCACTACTAGTATTTTTAATATTATGTTTACGTTATTTCATTTGTTCTTATTATATGCTAACGTATATTCAAATTTTTTATTTATTTCGTGTTTGATACTATTATTATGCTTAATATTGCATATATCATCGTTGCCTTTAATATTATTGTCATATTCATTATTTGTTTCAAAGTATTTCTAATTCTTTTATTTTTCTATTTCCCGTCCGTCTATATCAATTTTGCTTCGCATACTTCGAGGAATCTTGTTCTCGTTTTCTAATTAGTTTCAATAATCAAGGCAATGTACCGATTTAATATTAAGTCATCGAATTTCATCGCTATGTTGGATGAAATTTGTCGGCTCGTGTTAAATCGATATATCCTTCTCAAAGATCAAAATCTAAAATTTCTCTCCTTTTCAATCGGATCACGATTAAATCTTATGCTTGAACTCATATTTATGAAAATCAAGACAACACGTGTTTATGAGATACCAATTTTGGGCGTCGCGAGGGTGCTAATACCTTCCTCGCGCGTAACCGACTCCCGAACCCTAATTTTTCTCTAGATTTTAACATAGACCTAAACTCGGCCTTCTCTTATTTTAAAAATAAATTTATTAGGTGTCCGATCACACCTAGAAAAAAGATCGGTGGCGACTCCCTTTTTAAAATCAAAATTTCGATTTTTAAGTTTTCACTAAATCGCCACAATTAGCGACCAAGCTAATTTTTACGTCGCTACAGAAATAATTAAGAAGAGGAAAAAGTTTGTTTGGGAACTACGGAAAATAATTAAGAAGAAAAAAGAGAGTAAAAAGGAAGCAATTTTTATTTATCAATACGGATATATTCAATAGTTGTCGAAAGTATATATTTATATACATAAAAATTATAAATTACATAAAATTCTACTCTTAATGAACATTAATCTTAATGTATATCAAACTATTTTTTATCTTAATAAATATTCATTTAATAATAAAATATTTATAATAAAAAATAATTTTATATTCAAATTTAAATACAAAAATTAAAGTGAAGCTTAATAATAATATCAAAACCATAATTTCGCGTAAATTCAAACAACCCTACCGACAATCTTATTAATGAGCCTTGAATTCAACCGTTAACATTAAATGAATGTGATGTTCTACCTATAATAATGATGGGCCAACTTTATACATTTGTCACTCAACTGAATACATAAATTCACATTTATAGTCGATGAAATCTACAAATTTTATAAATAATAATACTACTAATTAGGTTGTAATTAAAAATAAAAAAGTTAAAATAGATATGACAGTATTATATAATTAAAAATTTCACTAAAGATATACAAAAGAAATTATATTAATATTTCTTTCTTTTTTTTTAACAATACAATCTAAAAAATTTCACACACTCACAGATGCACTCACCTATACAATCACACAGGTAAAATTTTCG
This sequence comes from Gossypium longicalyx, assembly GCA_025698465.1. NCBI lineage: Eukaryota > Viridiplantae > Streptophyta > Magnoliopsida > Malvales > Malvaceae > Gossypium > Gossypium longicalyx. The sequence continues at coordinate 97,290,560 of CM047000.1, forward strand.
AATTCATCCTACGAACTTGGAACTGTGGTCAACGTCTTTAACCAATGAAACAAATGTTGGGTTCTATATTAATGTCCAAAAGAGATTATTATTGGCCTATAATTAGTTTCGATGCATATATCCCCAATATACTAATTGAATAGATTATATAGATATCTTTCTGGTAATAGATTATAGCTTAAATTCTGTCATCACTCCATGTATTTTTTAAATTCTATCAGCGTTAAACGATAATTATTAAATTCATTTAATTAAGTTTTATTATTTCTAAAATTTATTATGGGAAACATATTGTTATATGTGTAATGTCATGTCAGCTTCTTATTTTTACAAATTACTCACTAAAAATTCAGTTAATAGATGATAATCATTTGTGTCAAGATTGAAATTTCAAATTTTGATGATATAGGGACTTAGAATGATTTAATATATAGACTAAATCTAGAAATGTACGCATAGTACAAGATTAGTAATTGAATTTAACTAAACATATTTAACTTCTATTGTTTGGGTCTAGACTAAAATTTCAAATTTTGAAAAACATAGGAACTAAAATTAATTAATTCGAAAAGCATAGAGACTAAATTTGATCAAATTATAGTACAAAAACTAAATACATAACTTTCGCAAAGTACAAGATCTAATTGTAAATTTTAACCTAGATTATATTGTTATTCATTATTGGCCTATAATTAGTTTCGTTGCATAAATCCACATCAAAATGGAAACTCTAAATTGACGACTTTTTTTTTATAAAAATGACCTCAAAAGTTTTAATTATTTACGAAAATAATCTACTTTAAAAATCATGTACACAAATGACCCGTTTTGAACAGTAAAGGTTGGTGACGTCGTTGCCATTGGTGTCACCACCTGTCATTTTCATCCAATCATTAGTGATAGGAAATAAAAAATTATATTTTTGGGTGTCGCCATTGGCATTGGCGGCACCAATATTTGTACGCATCCAAAATACCTATATTTTGAGGAAAGAATAGGAAAAAAAATATTTTTTTAATAGGTGACGTCACCCGTGTAAAAGAATATTGTATTTTTTTGGTGATGTCATAGGAAATGGCATGACCAATGTCAAATGGAGAATTTTTTTTTTTTGGTTGACACCGAAGTGCAAACCCGTACGAGCGCAACTAACCCTATTAGCATGTCACTTGTAGCCTAATAATTTTCTAAGTTCACACAAGCATTAACACTGAATCTGTAACATTTATAGCATTGTAGCATAATCACATACATATCGTCTACTATAACACATTTCGTATCCATTTAGCACTTCATACAAGTTTATAATTGTCACATTTGCAATATTTTACAAATTAGTCCATATCTCACCTTTCTTACTAAATCATAAAGATTTCAGAGTATAATTAAACATCCATACATACATAATTCAATTATATAACAAATTAAATATGTTCGTACCACTTGAACTTACCTAACAAAATCAGCAGACAAGTTGAACTACAAGGACTAATCAATAATTTTCTCTTTTCTCCGATCGAAAAAAGTTTCCTAAAGTTTGTATTTTTATTCAATTTAGTCCCTAAAACTGAAATTGTCATAAGTTACAAATTTGAGTTTCTATTTCAAAATCAATCTCAATTACATCCTTCTACAGCCCTTTAATATTATAGAAATTTCATGTCAATTTTGAATTTATTACACTTTAGTCCTTATGTTCAAAACTAACAATTCTCACCTTATAAATTAGTCATTTTTCATATCTAAGCTAAAATATAACAATTTAGCACCAAAAGCTTCAAGATTTTACAACGGAAACTTTTTAAAACTTTAACAGTTTCACAAATCGATATTCGAACTAACTAAATCAAGCACCCTAAACCTCAAAAATATAAAAATTACAAGAATGACTTTCCAGGGACCAAAGCTTGAACGTGACGGAGAATTTTCTCCTTTCTTACATTCGGGTTTTGAGAGGAAAAGATGAAAGAATGATTGTTTTCTTCCAATTTTGAACTTATATATTTAGTTTAAGTTATAATTAATTTAATTAACAATTATTTAACTAAACATAAACCTAATTAACAAACTTGGTGGAAGTTAAGTGTCATCCACCACCGTTACATTTTAAAGAAAGTTTAATTGGTCAATTGATTCTTCAGTTAATTAAAAATTTATAGCGATTAATTTTTATTATTTTTACAATTTATTCTTTATATTTTATTTTGGTAAAATTATCAATCCAACACACAATCATTTTTACTGTAATTTATGAAAAATATGCTTTTTAAATTGAATCCTACCGACAATCTTATTAATGAGCCTTGAATTCAACCATCAACATTTATTTTCATTAATTGGTTGAATGTACGTACCTATATTAATTACAACTGAAGCATTTGTCAAATCCCCATTAATTGGGCCAACTTTATACATTTAGCACTCAAATGAATACATAAATTCACATTTATAGTCGATGAAATCTACAAATTTTATATATGATATTACTAAAATAATACTACTTGTAATTATGAAAGAAAAGAAGTTAAAATAGATATGATACTTTTTTAACTCACGATTATATAATTAAAAAATTCACTAAAGATATACAAAAGAAGTTATGTTAATATTTATTTTTTATACAATACAATCTAAAAAATTTCACACTTACAGATGCACTCTCCTATACAACCACACAGGTAAAATTTTAGAATTCATCCTACCAATTTAGAACTGTGGTCAACGTCTTTAACCAATGAAACAAATGTTGGGTTCTATATTAATGTCCAATATACTAATGATATACTAATGAAAGAGATTATAATTGGCCTATAATTAGTTTCGATGCATGTCGAAATCATTTTTTTTTAAAAAGGGCGTCGACTTATTTAAAAATAAAAATGGAGTCGCCACTAATCTTTTTTATTTAGGTGTAACCGGATCATCTAAAAATTTAGTCGTTTCAATAAAATATTTTGATTTTTTAAAACAAATGATTTTGGTCTACGAAAATTGAAAAAACGGATCCGGGAGTCGGTTACGTGAGAGGAAGGATTAGCACCCTCGTTACGCCCAAAATTGATACCTAATCGATTAATTAATGTCTTAATGTCGAAAGTTGAAAAGATTTTTAAATAAATTTTAAAAAACGATCCCTTCTCATGAATGCTAATTTTAAAACGCCTCCCGAGATAGTAAGGTGTCACATCTAGTAAGTTAAGACGCGATGTTTAAATCTTCGGGAGCAAGTTTGCCTTTAATCTTTATCGAAAGTTGGTGTATTTTGAAATCTAAAAGGATATTTGGCCTTTTAAGTTTAACAAGAAAATCGAAACCCAGTAAGTTAGGGTACAATTTCTTGAATTCCCGAAACGCGAAATATTGCCTTACTTTGAATAAAACGAATGCAATATTTAGCAATATGCATTTATTTTGTTTGGAGTAAAACGAAGCGATCTATATTGAATAAAAACGTTGGAGTTTAATTCACGATGCAATGACATGAAATAAAAGTATAATAATGAGCATGGAACAATAGTATATGAATACAACATTATACAAGTGAATGATAATGACGTGAAAATACGAATAACCGAAATATGATACACAATGACAATAATCACACCACATACATTATTTAAGTATTAACATTAATAATAATGAAATGAAATAAATAATATAAAACAATTTAAAATAGATAATTCTAAACAAATAATACATAAAAAATCAAATTTAAAATAGATATTACAAAAGCAATTTTAAGTAAATAATAATTTTAAAAAAATTAATATACAAAAAATTTTAAAATAAAATAATATATAAAACAATCTAAAATGACTAATTTATAAAACAATTTAAAATGAAATATAAAAGTTTAAACTAAATAATATGTAAAAAAATTTAAAATACATAATATATATAAAAAAATAAAAAACAGTTTTAAAAATAATAATGTAAAGAAATTTAAAGTGAATGACATATAAAATAATTTAAACCAAATAATACATATAAAACTTTAAAATAGATAATATACACAAATATTTAAAATAAATTACATATGGAAAAAATTTAAAATAAATGATATGTAAAAATAATTTAAAATGAATAATACATAAAATTTTAAAGTAAATGATGTATAAAAAGAGTTTAAAATGGTCATTATAAAAATAAAATAGATAATAAATGAAATTTTAAAAATAAACAATATATATAAATTCAATATAGATAATATGTAAAAGAGTTTAAGACCAACAAAAAAAATTAAAGACAGAATATATATATATAATAAAACAGTTTAATATGAATAATATCTAAAAAAAAATTAAAGCGAGTAAAATAATTTGAAAGGAATAATATATTAATTATTAAATAAATAACAAATTAAAAGGTTAAAATCCAATAGATTAGGACTAAATCAAAATAGAAATGAAATTAAAAGTAGAAAACAATAATAAAACAAACAATTTAAATAATAAAATAAAACAAAGGATTGAAATTAAGTGCGCGAAAATATTCGGGGACTAAAAAGGCAATTAACCCCATCTCTAGGACATGTGTCCTCTTTTTAAAGCATCAGTGGGTCGGGGACTCGATTAAAAACTAAACAAAATTAAAGGGTAAAATCTATAAAAATGAAAATAACGAAAAATAGGCCTGATTGAATGGAGCCACAAAAGCGGGGGGACTATTTGCGCAAATAACCCATAAAATAGAAACGCGTGGATCCCCCCTGGGTACGGGTCAGATTCGGGTTGGCCTTCCCCAAAACGACGTCGTTTTGCGCCTGGGAAGGCCACCCAAAACGCTGCCGTTTCAAACCCATTATTTAAACCCCATTTTTTTTGTTTTTCTTCATTTCAGCCCTCTCACTTTAAAAAAAAAAAAACTGAAATCCTCTTAACTCTCTCCCCTCTCTCCCATGTCTGGCGATAGGACTTCCCTGGTGTCTGTCGCGCCGCTGTCATGGTCCAGTGGCCGGCGTTGCGCGAAAGGGACTTTTCCGGCGCCGAGGAGATCGACGGAGGTGAATGCTCTTTTCCTTTTATATCTTTTTATATTTTTTTCACATAAAAAAGAAGAAAAACTAAAAGAAAATAAAAATAACAGCAACTTAAGAGCAAAAAATAAAAAAAAAAAAGTAGCCACATTTGAAAGTTTTTAGTTTTTTGATTGATTTTTATTGTATCCGAAAAAAAGAAAAAGGAAGAAATACATTGAAATATCATGGCTTTTATAGCCGAAACTACCATCTTCTTATTTCTATTTTTTTGTCTCTTTGTTATTTGTTTTCTCTACTGTTGCGTGTTTCTCTTTGCTTGCGTGTTGCAGGTGGTTGTCAGGGAAGCGTGGAGGAGGCGTCCGGAGGAGCGGCGCGCAAGGTGGCTAGGGGTAGGCCTAGCATGCAGCGGCTGAAGGCTTAGGGGGCTAGGGTTTTTTTTTCTTTTTTTGCTGATAGTGTTTGACTTTGTGGGCTAAGGTTTTAATTTGGGCCTGTAATTGGGTTTGGGTTATTTGACTAGGTTTTTGTTTGGGTTTTGGGTCATTTAATGGTTTGTAAAAAATATTTGGACTTTTTTTTATTTTTTTGTTTTTATTTTATAAATGGACCAGGCCATAATTGGCCTATTACAGCTGCCCCTCTTTGCTCATTGTCGTACAACGAGAATGGAGCAAAGACCTTGAAAGGGCCAATTTTGCCTAGTCTTGCTGAATCTTGACTTTTTGGTGCCTCTTTCTTTCACGTAGCCTCATTCCAAACCACTGCAACTTCAGGGAAGTAAGCCTTGTAACTTCAACCTGCTCCACTGCAACTTCAGGAAGATAAGGTTTTTGATTTGTAGCTTCAATCTGCCCCACTTCAACTTCAGGGAGATAAGATTCGTTATCTTCAGTCTGCTCCACTACAACTTCAGGGAAGTAAGCCTTGTAACTTCAACCTGCTCCACTGCAACTTCAGGAAGATAAGGTTTGTGATTTGTAGCTTCAATCTGCCCCATTGCAACTTCAGGGAGATAAGATTCGCTATCTTCAGTCTACTCCACTACAAATTTAGGGAGATAAGACTTGTAACTTTAACCTGCTCCACTGCAACTTCAGAAAGATAAGATTCACTATCTTCAGTCTGCTCCACTGCAACTTCAGGGAGATAAGACTTGTAACTTCGACCTGCTCCACTGAGACTTCAGGGAGATAAGGTTTGTGACTTCGATCTGCTCCACTGCAACTTCAGGGAGATAAGATTTTAGTGGCTTCAATCGCTCCAATGCCATTTCAGGGAGATAAGATTTTAGTGGCTTCAATCGCTCCAATGTTATTTCAAGGAGAGAGATTTGTAGCTTCGATCTACTCCGTTGGAACTTCAAGGAGATACGAATTGTGGCTTCGAGCCGCTCTAATGCCATTTCAGGGAGAAGAGATTTGTAGCTTCGATCTTCTCTGCTGAAACTTCAAGGAGATAAGAATTATTGGTTTCAACCTACTCCACTGCTGCTCAAGGAGATAGGACAGTGGCTTAAATCTGCTCCACTACTGCTTAGGGAGACAAGATTTGCCATCTTCGATCTACTCCACTACTGCTTAGGGAGATAAGATCTACAATTTTCAGCCTACTCCATTACTGCTTGGGGAGATAGGATAGTGGCTTAAATCTACTCCACTACTGCTTAGGGAGACAAGATTCGCCGTCTTCGATCTGTTTCACTACTGCTTAGGGAGATAAGATCTGTAATCTTCAGCCTACTCCACTACTGCTTAGGGAGATAGGATGGTGGCTTAAATCTGCTCCACTACTACTTAGGGAGACAAGATTTGCCGTCTTTAATCTACTCCACTACTGCTTAGGGAGATAGGATGGTGGCTTAAATCTGTTCCACTACTGCTTAGGGAGACAAGATTCGCCGTCTTCGATCTGCTCCACTACTGTTTGGGGAGATAATATCTGTAATCTTCAGCCTACTCCACTACTGCTTAGGAAGATAGGATGGTGGATTAAATCTGCTCCACTACTGCTTAGGGAGACAAGATTCGCCGTCTTCGATCTGGTCCACTACTACTTAGGGAGATAAGATCTACAATCTTCAGCCTACTCCACTACTTCTTAGGGAGATAGAATGGTGGCTTAAATCTGCTCCACTACTGCTTAGGAAGACAAGATTCACCGTCTTTGATCTGCTCCACTACTGCTTAAGGAGATAAGATCTATAATCTTCAGCCTACTCCACTACTGCTTAGGGAGACAAGGCTAGTGGCTTGAATCTGCTCCCTTGCTGCCTCAGGGAGATAAGATTCGCCGTGTCGATCTGCTCCATTGCTACCTCATGGAGATAAGATCTGTGAATTCACCAATATTGCTACATCGTCCTTTAGGGGAATGATCTGTAGAATTGGTTTCATGCATCTATGCTTATGCCAAATGATTAGGATGCTATGATCGAATTAAATCAAATGCTCCTACCTAGATGTGTTATGAATGATATATGAATGCAGAACTGAGAATGATCCTTTTTAAATGCTTAAGGTATCATCATTTGTTGTTCATCAGGGCATTATCACTGACATATTACACTGCCATCTTGTTCGGCTGGTGTTCTTGACAGAAAACCCAAAGAAAAAATCACATTATGTTCAGCAAGCTTGTCCCGCTGTAATTTCAGAGTCCCTTCCACTATACCTTCTAGGACATAAAGTTTATACCTCCCACTGCAACTTTAGGGGAATAACATTTGGTTTCATCCATCCATCCTGCTGCAACTCAGAGGTATGAGATTTGTATCATCTTCAATCAATTTGATTTGTTACACCATTCCCTGGGTGTAATGACCAGATGTATATGTCTGATATCTGTATGAATATAAAGTATCATTTTTCTTTTCCCGAGAATGATCCCCTTTTACACTTGGGTTGACATTGCTCGTTATTTATCGAGGTTGTATCGTCGAGGAAATGTCTTGTCTTTTTGTTCAACCAATAAAAAGTCCAAAGAGATAATCATCTTTCTCCAATATTTCCAACCCTTGGGCTTGGTGAGTTATAAACAATAGTCTTGTTTCATGTTCTTGTAATATTTAGAAGCTTCAAAAGTAATATGTAAAACTCTTTTTGTGAAAGTGTTATTAGTCCACTAATCGCTATTTCAATGCAAAATGCTTGAAAAAAATCATAACAATGGACCGGAAGGAAATTAATTAAGAGCATAGCTCGAAGCAAGTAAGTTAATCAAGGATCGAAAATGCAATTAAAAAGGAAATTTATTGGGACGTATCTTGAAAAGAATAAGGTAATCAAAGATAACAAATTCAAAATGGGTAAAATAGAAAGCTAGGTGCCCCAGATATCGCAGCTTGAACTTCTCTATACCCACTTCTTGAAGACTATTTTGAGCTCAATCTGTGTTTAGGGGATTCAGAGTACTTTGTCGATGCCCCAAGACGTAGTATACTTCTTCATTTTTAATTCAAGCATAGCAAGACTACTGTTATTTGTTTTTTGATTGATTTTTATTGTATCCGAAAAAAAGAAGAAGGAAGAAATACATTGAAATATCATGGCTTTTATAGCCGAAACTACCATCTTCTTATTTCTATTTTTTTGTCTCTTTGTTATTTGTTTTCTCTGCTATTGCGTGTTTCTCTTTACTTGCGTGTTGCAAGTGGTTGTCAGAGAAGCATGGAGGAGGCGTCCGAAGGAGCGGCGCGCGAGGTGGCTAGGGGTAGGCCTAGCATGTGGCGGCTGAAGGCTTAGGGGGCTAGGGTTGTTTTTTTTTTTTTTGCTGGTAGTGTTTGGCTTTGTAGGCTAGGGTTTTAATTTGGGCCTGTAATTGGTTTTGGGTTATTTGACTAGGTTTTAGTTTGGGTTTTGGGTCATTTAATGGTTTGTAAAAAATATTTGGAATTTTGTTTATTTTTTTATTTTTATTTTATAAATGGGCCAGGTCAAAATTGGCCTATTACAATGCATATATCCCCAATATACTAATTAAATAGATTATAGGTTAAATTTTGTCATCAGTTCATGCATTATGTGAAAGTTGTGGATTTAATCATTGTATTATGTGTATAATTTTAATGATATAGGGACTTAGAGTAATCTAATAATATATGGACTAAATCTAGACTTGTACACATAGTACAAGATTAGTAATTGAATTTAATCAAACATATTTAACTTCTATTGTTTGAATCGAGACTAAAATTTCAAATTTTGAAAAGTATAAAGAATAAAATTAACTAATCCAAAAAGTATAGAGACTAATTTTGATTAAATTAAAGTATAAGGACTAAATACATAACTTTTGCACAGGAACTAATAGTAAAATTTAACCTAGATTACATTGTTATTCATTATTGGCCAATAATTAGTTTCCATGCATAAATCCGCATCAAAAATGGGAACTCTAAGTTGACCGTTTTTTTTTAAATATCCAGAAAATTTTATTATTTATAAAAATGACTTACTTTAAAAATCATGTATGCAAATGACTCATTTTGAATAGTAAAGGTCGGTGATGTCTTTGCCATTGGCGTCACCACCTGTCATTTTCATCCAATCATTAGCAGCATGGATTAAAAAGTTATATTTTTGGATGTCATCATTGTCATTGGCAGCACCAATATTTGTATGCGTCCAAATACCTGTAATCTAAGGGGAGAATAGGAAAAAAAATTATTTTTTAATAGGTGGCGCCATAGCCATTAGTGTCACCAAATTTGAATTTTTTTTGTGGTGCCATAGGGAATGGCATGACCAATGTCAAATGGGGGAATTGTTTTTTTTTTTTGTGGTTCCATAGGTATTGATGTCACTCGTATGAATTTTTTCCTATTATTTGATTTTCTTTTGTGGTGTTGTTAACATTGGTGCACTAAAAGGCTATACATACCCATGCCCCTGATGAAATATCAGTGTAAGATGAAGAATTTTTTTTTTTTACAATTTTATTATGTTGAAGGATGAAGGGGAGGGAGAAATTTTTTTGATTAGTTTTAGAGGAGGGAAGATAGAAATTTTTAATGTTGAGAAAATTGTAGAAATTTTTAATGTTGAGAAAATTGTACAAACAAAACAGAAACAACACAGAAGTTTGTTTACAAAATTCAGTTTCTCTACTTCTACAGAGCCTAGTTTAATGAGTAACTTCACTATCTTTTATCATAAATACAACAAGTGATTCACACTCTATCACTTCCAAAGTATAGAGATCTCATCTTTGTACCTAAATACTAAAATACTCATCTCCAGATCCTCCCCCTAAGAACTTGGGTAGTAAACAATTAACAATGTTTACAATTCAATTTGCACTCTCTCACAAAGTCATTCCTCAATGAACAAATTAGAATGCATTCAATAAGCTCTCTTATAAAACCTATACAAGCCTCAAAGTATATATCAGATTCAGCTTGCTAACATAGAATCTAAATAAACACAAAGTAATTCCTTGAAATAGCTATCACAATCTCAATAATTAAAGTACAACCAATCAAAGATCTGATTTCCATAACAACTACAAGGTCTTCATCGATCCTCTATGTTTCAAGGGTTGATTTGATTTACTCGAATCCAATCCAACCTCCAAATGCCTAGGATTGGTTTTCCATAGATGGACCATAATATCTTCAAAAATGTTGCATATAACTAGGTTCAAAGATTTTCTTCATTAAATTTTCAAACCAAATATGGCAAGTTTTTAAACCACCTCAGTGGCAATCTGCAATTGGCACTGTCGAGTGCCACTTAGCAACTCTTAACTCATTTTACCTCAACATTAACAATTTCAAGTCACTTTTAGAACATTTTTTTTGAATATTTTATTTTTTTTTGGTTTTTTTATAAATTTTAATAACTTTGGAATTATATATATTAAATTTTTTAATTCTTTTTAATCTTTTTAATTTTTATAAATCAAAACTTAAATGACAAAATGGATAAATGTTAAGGGTCAAAATTGTTGAATTTTTTTTAAAAATTAAGACTAAAATAACAAAATGTTTAAACTTTAATTTTGTTATTATACTAGCATTTCATCTGATGACCAAAAATATTTTAATGGAGTTGCTACAAATTACAATTTATCTAACGAGAATGACTAAAATAACAAAAAGAATTGAGATGACCAAAACTGGAATGCTTTAAAACTTGGTTGACTATTTAGGTAGTTTACTTTTTTATATAGTTAAATTTTAATTGAAAAACCATTTTTCTATTATTTGAATTGAGTTGACCCGAAATAAAAATCTCTTACCTATACCTAACCTGTTTTGGGTGGACCACACATGTTTAATAAGAAGATTTTAGCAAATAGTAAATGGCTAACAATTCGAAGGAGCAATTGGATAAGGTTTTGTGTTGAAATCATATCTACTACATCTAGGGGTAACACCAAAGCTGGAAGGGGCCAGTTCGAAAAAATTATTGCATTCGAGTAAATAGTTGAATTGTATTTTGACTCTTTAAAAATAATAAAATTTTAATTTAATCTTTTAAAAATTATAAAGAGATAAATTAATACAATGATAAAATTACATTTTAACACTTAAAAAAATACATAACTTAATTGACTTTTAACATTTTATAATGATAAATATTTCTTTTCCTTTCCCTTTTTCTAATGATAAATATAAAAACTAAATTACGTTAGAAATAAAAATACAAAGATTAAATTTTAAATTTAGACATAATAAAAAGGACCAAAACTAAAATATTGTACTTTTGTTATAATGTGAAAATAGAGTTAGCATACCTACCAAAGGATAGTTTTAGTATGGCAACAATCTCTTGACATAGTGGCAAGAGTATTAAATTGTACGTACAACAAGAGTTTGAATTCAATCTCAATCAACCTTATTTTTCACCCCCAATTAAAAAAAAAAAAGAAAGAAAGAAAACGATAGTCTTGCTACCTTCCTTTTATATATAATTTATAGATATTCATTAACAAAAAGTAAAATTATTAAAAAAGAATCTCAAACTTTATCAATTTATTTAAATAAGCCCCTTATTTAAGAATAAATCAAAAGTTAATGTCTAATAGAGTACAAAATGCAGTTAATTATATTTATAGCTTATAATTTTTAAAAACTAAAACAACGAATAGAGAATTTTTCTTTTTGAGGGGAAGACTTAAGTTGTTAAATTATTAAAAGATTATTATTTTTCAAAGTAATAAATATTACATAAAATTCAGAAAAATACATACATATATTAAAGTTAGAATCCAAGATACTATAACATCTACCCTTCAACCTTAGATTCCAATCGAAGCTACATCTGATTTTTATGCCAGTTTTCAATATACTTATTACATCATTATTTATACTCAGATCGTAGGTTAACCAATCTATGATATATAATTCTCTGATCCATCCTTATGATTCAAAAGCATATATATTTTGAAGGCCAAACATGGTTGCGATACTCAACAAGCGCCCATAGTGGAAAAACATTTCTATATAATGCATAGTGTAACATACACTCCAGCCATTCCCTGATATTTTTCATTTGATCCAAAAGCCACAATATTAGTATATATAATTAAATATTTCTTTTCCTTTCCCTTTTTCTAATGATAAATATACAAATATAAAAACTTACCTGCTGAGGAATGTAATGGGCTAAATTTGCCCGACCCACATAAACAAAGAACAAAAAACCAAAAATAAAATAAAACCTTAAACAAAATTAGGGCTAGTTTGGCAATACTTTTGAAATGTGCTTTTTAAAAGTGCTGTGGGAAAGTGCTTTTGAGAAGTACTTTTAAAAAGTTTAGTTTAAAATTTAAATATTTAGCATTGCTGTCAAAAAGTGCTTTTGAGAAATAAAATGTCCATTTTAGACTTGTTATTATCAAGTAACAAATATGCATTTAAATAATATTTAAATTAGTTAATATTATTATATTTTAATAAGAATATAAAAAATTTATTATAACTTCTTGTTAATATTTTAATATATAAAATATAAATTTTAAATATTTTTAAGCAATACATATTAATTATTTATAAAATTTAATTAGAATATATAAACTATATTTTAAATATTTAAATATACTATTAAATTTTTGTTATTAGTATTTTAAAAAATATATTTTTATTTTTAATTAATGATTTTAACACATTTGTAATTAAGTACCAAGAAAAAAAGAGAAGAAGTACTATATTATTAGAGGGGTGAAAAAGTAATTAAGCACTAAAAGTGCTTTTGGGAGAGGAAAAGCTAAAAATTTTAGCTTCTCCTTTTCAGAAGTGCTTTTGAAAAGTACTTATGTAAAGCTAAAAAATTCAGCCAAAAGCAGTTTGTTCTACACAGCTTTTCTTCCAGAAGTGCTTTTAGAACCAGAAGTGCTTTTGAAAAGCAATGCAGAACTGGCCCTTACACAATCCATTTACAAGAAAATCTAATCCAGACACAAACCCAACATTACAAGGCCCGATTGGCCCAAGAATTAAACACCATCAACTAAACTAAGAAACCCTAGGCGCATTTCCCTCCTTTCGCATGCCTCGAGTGCGCCGTACCCCGTGCACACATCGCTCGAGGATCGTTTCCTCTATCGACCTTACACCAAAACGACCACCTACGACCCCGTTGACCCATTGTGCACCTGCAAAAGAAAGCAAAAAAGGAACAGAAACAATACAACACGCAAAAGGGCAACAGAGACCAAAATATGTATTCGGCTATATAGCCAAGAGAACAAAATGTATCCTTTTTACAAGCATACTGTAATAGCCCAAATTTGACCGGGCCTTAAAACCAAAACAGAAATACAAAAATAAATAAATAAATGTTTATTTATTTAAACAGTCCATGTACAATAGCCCAAACACAAACTCAAATACCTAAACCCATGTACCCAAATACACCCGTAGCCCAACTTAAACCAGACCCAAACAGAATACCAGTAAACCGAAGGCCCAAATAGCAGGGGCCCAAATGACTTTCAGATAGGGTCAGAAACCCTAGCTCCCTTTCTCCTCGTGTTGCAACCAGAAGGTTCCAGAAGCCAAGCCTCACAACCCTTCGGTTTTCGTCGTCCCAGTTACCCCCCATCAAGGCCACGATTCCAGGCTCCGAGTCACGCCGAGATCAACGCCGCCGTTAGACCATCATCAGGCCTTCGTCATCGACATATTCCTCGCACTCACCTGCAAACAAGGGAAGAAATCGCGACAGACAAGGAACAAATATGGAAAGAAATGCAGCAAAAGCAAAACAAATATGGAAAGAAATAAAAGGATTTCTTCCCAAAACATGTAACAACAGTGGCTATAAAAGCCTGAATCAAATTATGTAAAAGGATCTGATTTTTTGACAAAAAAAAAGGGGAAATACACATACTTATTCATAAAATGGTTCAAGCAGTTTCTTTACGAGGTGATATACTCTTATTTTGTTTCATTTTTCTTCTTCTTCTTTATATGCATGCAAATACCATTAAAATAAAATAAATTTACTGTCAAAATCGCGTTGAGAACTGAGATTTTGGGGCTCCGACCACCGTACGGGGAGGAGTCGGTGACAATGCGTGGGCGCGTGAGGCCGACGACCGGGGCTCGGCTCGACGGAGACTAGAGCCTAGATTTCTCTCTCTCCCCTCTCATTTCAGAGAGAATCTTAGATTTTTTTAAAACTCGGGTTGCAAATGAATTTAAAACTAAAAGTTTGACTTATATAGCATAATTGAAACGGTGCCGTTTTGGCTTAATTTGATAAGCATAAAACGACGTCGTTTCTAGGCACAGGATCCGCGCGTTGACCCGTGACCCGGGGAGGATCCGCGTGTTTTTGGAAAATGGGCAATTTTCCCGATTGATCCTCCCGTGTTTTCTGAATTTTCAGTTTGATTCTATTTTATTTCTTAATTTAGCCCTTATATTCTAATTTTGTTTCAATTTGGTCCCATAAGTGACTTTTAAAACAATATCTAGAAAACAGCGTCGTTTAGGATTAGGGCAAATTGCCCAGTGAGTCCTTTGACGTTTTTAATTCTTGCAAATCAGGCCCAGAATTTTTACTATTATGCAAATTAGCCTTATAACTTTATTTAAATTCAATTTTAGCCCTTTCTTTTTATTTTTTTATAATCATTAAAAATACTATTTATTTATATAAAAAATTTTATTTTATATATCATTTTTTTAAAAAAAATCGATATATTTTTATTTTATATAATTATTATTCTTTTATAAAATTTTTATTATGTATTACATTTTGTATATTAAATACTATTTTAAAATTATTATTAAATATCATATTTTTATTTGTATTATAAGTATACTTTGTTAACAATTACTCACTTTATTTTATATTTATGTATATACTAATTCTTTTATGTATTTTTATATTGTATATATCATTTATGTATTAAATGTTATTTTCTAATTATTATTTGATGTTATATTTTATGAACATGTACATTGATACTTTTTATATCATGCATCATTTCTTAATTATTACTTTGTATGTTTGTATGTTTTGCTTATTCATCTTCAATACATGCTATGTGTATCTTTGTATATATGTTGTTATGTAATTTTAAACATGTATGTATCTAGTATATTATCTTTATATTATTGCCATTGCATCGTTAAAATGCATGTTTTATTGCATGTTTTATTCACTTATTATTGCAATATTCTATTCCATAATGTTAATATGCTCCTTCATGCATCAGTTTTAAAAACGAGACTTCAAAGTTTTCAAAAATAAAAAGGCAATGCTTGGTATTTGGAAGCTTCGAGGAAAGTAGTGCCCTAACTTATTGGGTTGCAACTTTTCTCGTTGAGTTCGAATAGTCGAGTACCCTTCTAAGTTTTTTTTAAGATTTTCAAAATACAAGCAACTGTCTTGGAATTTCAAAGCGTTGTGTCCTAACTTACTGGATGTGGCGTTTTGTCGTTTCGAGATAGGGATTTCCAAAAAAGGCTAACTTAGTGTCAATATTTTGATACAAGTGAATCCCAATTTTCAAAATCAAAATATTTTAAAGAGGATTGTATCTTAAAATTTTTAAATTTCTGACATTAAAGACATTTTTGATAATCAATTAGGTACCAATTTTTAGGCGTTATGAGGGTGCTAACCCTTCCTCATACGTAACCGACTCCCGAATCCGTTTTCTCGACTTTCTTTGACCAAAATTAATGATTTTAAAATAAAATGTTTTAAAGGTGATCCAATCACACCTAAAAAGATTGGTGGCGACTCCTATTTTTGTTTTTTAAAGTCGATTCCAATTTTCCTAAAACTCGATTTTAAAAAATGGTTTCGACAGCTTGGCGATCCACTAGGGACTAATAAGAGAGTCAAGTCGTATAATTGATTACCTTTTGTCTTAATGTCGAAAATTTGAAAAATTTTAAAATTCAATCATCTTTGCATTACATGAGTTTGTATTATTGCATATGTTATATATTCTGATACGCATTGCATTTGTATGACCGTTGTGGTCACACCCTTAAGTGGGAGTGAGAAACTACACCTTCGTGAGGTTTTCGCCTCCGTGCAGGATAGTGGATCACTTTCGGGATACATCCGTACCTATGGTTTCGTGAGATTTTCATCTCCGTGTAGCCATAAGGAAATGTATTCCCTTGAACTGAACTCGATTCAAATGAGCCTATAATGGGTGAGAATCGAGGAATCTGCTGGTTCAGGTACCTCAACTTTAGAACTAAAACCTCATATACAAAAACTGTAAGAGCTCAACTTAGTTAGAATTATACTTTAGATATTACCCTCACATATCATTCTTGAGTTTATTAATATTATGTGATACTGACTGTTTCCTTTTTACATTGCATGTCATTTCGCATTTAAAAGGTATCGATTCATGGTCAGTTTCTAAGTTAGAAAGTTTTATTATGGAGAACAGACTTCTTGATAGAGTGGAGGGCAACGCTAACATCCATAGATGGTCTGAGCAAACTCAGCTAGGAAAAGGGGATAGCATAACTGTGGGATATATGTCGGAGCTGTCAGACTACACTCGCATTAGTGTCACACAGAATAATCTGCTGGAGCTTAAGGCGATTTGGGATCAGTGGGGCAATGAGACCAAGCAATCATTCTACGGTAAGTATGGAGATTTGCCCTATTTGTTTGATATTCAGGTTGATGAGAACTTGTTTCGAGCTCTCGCTCAGTTTTGGAACCTAGCATACAGTTGTTTTACCTTTGGGGAGGTAGATATAGTGCCTATTGTGGAGGAGTACGCAGCCTTTCTTTGATGTCTTAGATTTTAGTATGATAGGATTTACTCTCGAGCTGCTTGTGTCCCAACCTTTGGTAAGAAGTTGATGACCATTACGGGGATGAGCGAGCAGTAGATCATGGCTAGAATTAAGAAAAAGGGTGAGAGTAAGTGCATTTCATGGGGAGCTTTGAAAGATCTGATCCAAACACATCTAGACGAGGCGAAGAGGGTAGACATTTTTGCCTTAAGCTTATACGGATTGATGGTTTTCCCCAAGGCCTTGGGATATGTGGATGAGGCGACCACGGATCTCTTCTATCGACTTAGCAAATAGGTCACTTCTGTTCTTGTGATTTTGGCAGAGACATTCAAGTCCTTGAATGCATGTAGGAGGGCTGGTGCAGGCAGGTTTGTTGGTTGTGCTCAGTTACTTTTAACTTGGTTCTACAGTCACTTCCGATTGATAGATAGGGTGGTTTGTCAGGTCTTCTTTGAGGATTACTCCCCGTTGAAGGACATAGCAGCTTCAACTAGGAGAGTTGATGTTCCCGAAAAAAATTGGATAGCGCTACTTCAGAACCTGCAGTCAAAGAATGTGGAGTAGAGGGCTCCATGGATGATTCCTGGTGAGATTCTTTACCGATGCGACAGTTTTGATTGGGTCCCTTTATTGGGAATTTGGGGTGCCATTGGTTATGCCCCTTTGCTTGTGTTGAGGCAACATGGATTGAGACAGTTCATACCGACAACTTAAGGGTTGGTTCAGAGTGAGTTCGCGTATAGAGGAGCCGACTACAAGAGGAAGGTCAGTGAGATCTCTAGTGGTTGGAACAAAACTTGTCAATTAAAAGGAGTAGCTATTAGCCCTGTTACGACTTCGGAGTACATCGAGTGGAGAGGTAGAAGGATTAATGATAACATTCCTAGGCCAAGCGTGGAAGGAGCTCGACCGATGGAGGAATATTTGCAAGTGACGCCCTCGGAGTTAGAAATTATAAAGCAAGAGTTCAAGAGAAAGAACTTGGAGCTCGAGAAGAGGATAGCAAAGCTCGAGGAAGAAAAGATATACTTGAGCCTAGACGTCGACGTTCAAAAGATGAAAGTTGAAAAAGAAAGGAAGGAGAAAAGGAAGATTGAGGAAGATCGAGATGATTTAAAGAAGCATTACAAAAGGGCACAAGTATCCTTGAAGAGAGTGAGAATAGGAGGGTCTTCAGATCAGTTGCAGAAAGAGGTCCGAGAGGAAAAGTCCAAAGCCGAATATTGGGAGAGGAAGTTCCAAGAGATGCAATTACGGAATTTGACCTTAGAGAAATAAAATCAAGGGTAAAAACTAAGGTGACTGAGCTTGGGCGATCCCTTCATCTGCAACAAAGTCGTGATTCCACGGTAGAGGTAAAGAAGCTAAAAGGCAAAGTTGAGGAGTTGGAATCAACATTGCAAGATAGTAAGCTTTTTATCGAGCAACTTGAGGCACGAGAGGATTATTTAAAGGGAGAGCTGTGCCAGTCTAAAGAACAAGTCAGAGATAGAGATTACCTTATTGGGGAAGCCATAATTCAGATCCGAGAGGTAGCTGAACATGTTCGAGACTTGGTAGTACGAACTGACGTATTGAGTATGATGCATGAGTTATCATCGGATGTAGGTCGAGAGTTAGCCCTTTTATTAGATAGAGTTAAAACTTTGGGCATTAGGGCGAAAGTGTATTTGTAATCCATTTATATGTAAAGATATTCTTTTTCTAAATAAAGTTTTCTAAATGAGATTGAATCGAGATCGATACCTTTTGCATTCATTTGCATCTTATAGCATTTCATTGCATCATTTGCATTCAAAATTATAAAAAGACCTTAATTAGTTAAAGTTATTAAACAGAGAAAGAAAAAGAGAGAGAGAGAAGCGGGTCACGGCTGAGTGAAAAAGAAGTTGAATGGGAATTAACAATGTTCCTTTATATATCCCCGACTTTTGTGTCAGGAGGAATAGCTTACCTGGAGAAGGGGGTGTTTGGAAATGAAAATCATCCCATCAATGTCATACATGAGGAAGGGACTGAACAAAGAAACCTTGAGGGCATTCGCCCTTACAAACCAGAAAGTTTTTTTAAACAATTGGACTGCAGAAGAACTTCCTATAATCTTTAGGAATTTTACGGAGTAATATTCAGAACACTCTTGTTGCTGTAAAGCCTAGGAGTAATGAGATTTCTTTTGAGAAGTGGGCTCATATTCAGACATTTTTATTTTCAATAAAACATACTTTTATTATTTATCCGAGTAAATATTCTTTCATTCTGATTCTTTTGACCTTTGACATTCTTTATAAATTTTCATTTTATGTAAATAGTCATTCTTGAATTCATTTATTCCTTGTATATTATTTTGTGTGCCTATCATAGATCCCTAGATATCAATGACACGGGCAATGATACTACAGATTCAGAGTTCCTTTTGAGTGCGATATGTGTTTAAAGGAATCTCAGTATTTTGAAGGTGACAGAAATTGTAACTTGTTTCTAAATTTGTTAAAAATGGTTTTTACCCCATGAAGTGGTGGTAGGAAATATAGCCTTAGAGGAAGGAAAGATTGTGAAATTAGAATTAGCTGAGGAGACAAAATAAGACCTTGTTGAGACTATTATGGGAATTCAAAAATGTGGTCCAAAGACGTATGCAGGAGGATTTGCAATTGCCAGGATAAACATGAGGTTTTGGGGCACTGTTGGTCCATCATGGAAAGGGATCGCATCAGTTGTACAATGAATGCCAAATTTAAAGGAGTCAAGACTTATGGGGCATGTATGTTATGGGCCCGAGCTCGTCAAAAGTTTCAAGCTGACAATGACTCATCTTTGTGGACGTCAACTACTGCATTAAGAGGGGGAGATAGCTTTATATGCCAATATTACAAAGTCAAAAGTCATCCATTTAAAAAAAAAGATTATATAACTGCACAATGCCAAAAGTTTGCAGTCTTTTCAAAGATAATGCACCATACCACAGTACAACAAAGGTTGCCAAGAGAAAAGAAAAAGAAGAAAAAAACAAATTACAGAAGATGACCGAGACTGGTAAAAATTGGTATAAGAAACTACCGCCTACTCTCTATGCTTATGCTGGGGCAAACACCTTCAATTCCAGTTGTTTCAAAGGTTCCAACCATCATCCTTGGAATGGGTGTATTGTTTTTGGCTTTCTGAGCGATCGATGTGCCGTCAATAATAGTGCGATGGTTAGCTCCAGTGTGGTGCCATTGATTTCCAAATATGAGGTATCGGTAAGTACGATCTCGAAGCTTAAAATGATAGATTCTTTCTTCAAATCCAGTTTCTGACAAAGTGGATGATGGTATTATGAAAGAAGCTCTCTTAG
This sequence comes from Gossypium longicalyx, assembly GCA_025698465.1. Lineage (NCBI taxonomy): Eukaryota > Viridiplantae > Streptophyta > Magnoliopsida > Malvales > Malvaceae > Gossypium > Gossypium longicalyx. The sequence continues at coordinate 97,311,101 of CM047000.1, forward strand.
ACTTCTATACAAGTTCAGGGAAGAGGAAACCTGATCAAATCATTATTTTCAGGGATGGGGTTAGCGAGTCTCAATTCAATCAAGTTTTGATCAAGTTATTAAGGCTTGCAAGTTCCTTGACGAGAAGTGGAACCCTAAATATTGTGGTTATTGTTGTACAAAAAACCATCATACCAAGTTTTTTTAGCAGGGATCTCCTAACAATGTGCTACATAGTACTGTCATTGACAACAAAGTATGCCATCTAAAGAACAATGATTTTTACCTTGGTACCCATGCTGGAATGATTGGAATCACGAGGCAGACCCACTATCATGTTCTCTTAGACCAGGCTGGGTTTTCGGCTGATGATCTGCAAGAGTTTGTTCATTCTCTATCCTATATGTATCAAAGGAGCACCACAACCATATTTGTTGTGGCTCCTATTTGCTATGCTCATTTGGCAGCTTCACAGTTGGAGGCAATTTATGAAGATTAGGGATGCTTCAGAAACATCATCGAGTCATGGTGGGATGTAAGCTCCGGGAATAATCTCTGTACCTCAGCTTTCCAGGTTGAAAGATAAAGTCAGTAACTTCATTCTTGTCTGCTGAGAATCATTGAATTATCTTTTTGTAGGGTTTGACAAACAACAGCTAGGACTGCTGCTGGGGCAATCCCTTTCTCATGGGTTTATGAATGAAGATTTTTCCTTCAAGCTTTGATGGAGTCAAGAATTGAATACCTCTAGTAAACTTAACTTGAAAGTATTCATCCTAAGCAAATGTACCAAGAATGGATGACACAGACTTATGACAAAAAAGGTTCGTCCAAAAGAATTTCATAAAAGAAACCTTGTGCTGAAATAGATCCTTCCCATGCAAAAGGATGCCGAATTGGGAAGGGCCATATGTTACGAAGAGGGCTTTCTCTAGAGGTGCACTGATTTTGACAAGAAATGGATAGGAAGAATTTATCTGATCCAGTGAATTCGGACTCGGTCAAGGAGTACTTTGTCTGAAGGAGAAGGGAAGCCAAGGTGAAAACCCGCAAAGGGCACTTTGGGACTTCTATTTATTTAAAAAAGAAAAAAAAGAGAAAAAAAATAATAAAAAGAAAAAAGAGAAAAAAGAAAAATAGAGAGGCCAAGGTGAAAACCCGCAAAGGGCGCCTTGTGACCAAAGGGGTTTTTGAGTTGAAAACCCGAAAAGGCAGCTCAAATTTTGAAGAACACACGGTAATCTTGCTATACCGGATTCAACGAGAAGTGAAGTATGTTACATATCGAGGCATCAACAAACTATTTTGGATCTTTTAAACACATGTTGAACTCAAGAAAGTCTTTATGGAGCTGGCGTATAAACGCTCAAGCGGCGATATCTAGGGCATCTAACTTTTGTCCTGTTTGCTATCTTTAGATTCTCTTTCTTCTCAAAGATAGGCTTTCAGATTAATTCCCTTTGTATTTTTTTTGACAAATTCGTTCCAATCTAATTATTCTCAAGATTAAATTCATCTTCCATTATTCTTAAAGTATGTTGCATTAAAATAATGATGGATGAACTAAATAATTTTCACAAATGAAGTTTTGCTCATTACTCTGGAAATTTCTAGATAATACAAGAAACTAAAATAGAACAATTGTTCGAAGAATTCACGTAAGTGAAGTTTGAAAGAACTCGAGGAAATTCTTTCTTTAGTCCAAAATGATGATTGGACAAATCAAACGATTCGATCCTAAAAGAGGATCATCTTACAGACATTTTTGGTGGGTCATAGCATTTGAAGAATGGTACAAACCCACATGCTGAGTAGGAATGATATTTTGAGAGAAATAAGGATAAACTTCGACGAAAGAGTGAATAGTGACATCTGGAATAGGGGTCATGTTCATAAACATTTTGCATTATAACAGGTTTAATTAGGAGCATTTGATTCACTTCGATCATAGCATCCTAATCATTAGGCATGAACTCATACACATTATACAGGTTATGTCCTTCAAGGGACAATGAAGATTGATGCGCCTTAACCCCCTAAGCAGTAGGGTAATAGGTTAAAGCATAGTAGATCTGATTTTCGGATGTTATCACACCAAAGCAGATCCAAGATAACAGATTTGGCATCTCCATTTCGAACGGAGAGCAGGTACCTAGCAGATCTAACCTTCAGATGTTTATACTGAAGCAAGATCCAAGATGGTTTGGTATCCTTGTACTTACAAGGAACAAATCGAAGACATAGCTGATTTGGCTTTCACGTGCTTACGATGAAGCAAATCTAAGATGATTTGGCATCTCTGTACTGTCAGAGAACAAATCAAAGTTTGGCGTCTCCATATTCGACGGAGAGCAGACACATAGCAGATCTGGCCTTCAGATGTTTATACTGAAGCAAGATCTAAGATGATTTGGCATTCTTGTGTTTACAAGGAGCAAATCGAAGACATAGCTGATTTGGCTTTCACGTGCTTACGTTAAAGCAAGTCTAAGATGATTTGGCATCTCTATATTGTCAGAGAGCAAATTGAAGTTTGGCGTCTCCATATTCGACGGAGAGCAGACACATAGCAGATCTGGCCTTCAGATGTTTATACTGAAGCAAGATCCAAGATGGTTTGACATCCTTGTGCTTACAGGGAGCAAATCGAAGACATAGCTGATTTGGCTTTCACGTGCTTACGTTAAAGAAAGTATAAGATGATTTGGCATCTTTGTATTGTCAGAGAACAAATCGAAGTTTGGCGTCTCTATATTCGACGGAGAGCAGACACATAGCAAATATAACCTTCAGATGATTTTACTGAAGCAGATCCAAGATGATTTGGCATTCTTGTGTTTACAAGGAGCAAATCGAAGACATAGCTGATTTGGCTTTCACGTGCTTACGTTAAAGCAAGTCTAAGATGATTTGGCATCTCTGTATTGTCAGAGAACAAATCGAAGAAGCAGATTTGGTGTCTCTGTTCGGCAGAGAGCAGATCGAAGATATCAACATGACAATCTTGAGTTTACATTGAGCAGATTGAGAACCATGATTTGTTAAGACCGGTCAAATTTGGTCTTTCTATGAGTCTTTGCTCGATTTTCGTTACACAACAATGAGCAAAGAGGGGCAGCTATAATAGCCCAAATTTGACCGGGCCTTAAAACCAAAATAGAAATACAAAAATAAATAAATAAATGTTTATTTATTTAAACAGTCCATGTACAATAGCCCAAACACAAACCCAAATACCTAAACCCATGTACCCAAATACACCCGTAGCCCAACTTAAACCAGACCCATTACAACAGACCCAAACAGAATGCCGGTAAACCGAAGGCCCAAATAACAGGGGCCCAAATGACTTTCAGATAGGGTCAGAAACCCTAGCTCCCTTTCTCCCCGTGCCGTAAACAGAAGGTTTCAAAAGCCAATCCTCACAACCCTTCGATTTTCGTTGTCCCAATTACCCCCCATCAAGGCCACGATTCCAGGCTCCGAGTCACGCCGAGATCAATGCCGCCATTAGACCATCATCAGGCCTTCGTCATCGACGAATTCCTCGCGCTCACCTGCAAACAAGGGAAGAAATCGTGACAGACAAGGAACAAATATGGAAAGAAATAAAAGGATTTCTTCCTAAAACATGTAACAACAGTGGCTATAAAAGCCTGAATCAAATGATGTAAAAGGATCCGATTTTTTGACAAAAAAAAGGGGAAATACACATACTTATTCATAAAAGGGTTCAAGCAGTTTCTTTAGGAGGTGATATACTCTTATTTTGTTTCATTTTTCTTCTTCTTCTTTATATTCATGCAAATACCATTAAAATAAAATAAATTTACTGTCAAAATCGCGTTGAAAACCGAGATTTTGGGGATCCGACCACCGTACGGGGAGGAGTCGGTGACGGTGTGTGGGCGCGTGAGGCCGACGATCGGGGCTCGGCTCGACGGAGACAAGAGCCTAGATTTCTCTCTCCCCTCTCATTTTAGAGAGAATCTTAGATTTTTTTAAAACTCGGGTTGCAAATGAATTTAAAACTAAAAGTTTGACTTATATAGCATAATTGAAACGGTGCCATTTTGGCTTAATTTGATAAGCATAAAACGACGTCGTTTCTAGGCACAGGATCCGCGCGTTGACCCGTGACCCGGGGAGGATCCGTGTGTTTTTGGAAAATGGGCAATTTTCCCGATTGATCCTCCCGTGTTTTCTGAATTTTCAGTTTGATTCTATTTTATTTCTTAATTTAGCCCTTATATTCTAATTTTGTTTCAATTTGGTCCCATAAGTGACTTTTAAAACAATATCCAGAAAACGGCGTCGTTTAGGATTAGGGCAAATTGCCCAGTGAGTCTTTCGACGTTTTTAATTCTTGCAAATCAGGCCCAGAATTTTTACTATTATGCAAATTAGCCTTATAACTTTATCTAAATTCAATTTTAGCCCTTTCTTTTTATTTTTTTATAATTATTAAAAATACTATTTATTTATATAAAAAATTTTATTTTATATATCATTTTTTTAAAAAAATCGATATATTTTTATTTTATATAATTATTATTCTTTTATAAATTTTTTATTATGTATTACATTTTGTATATTAAATACTATTTTAAAATTATTATTAAATATCATATTTTTATTTGTATTATAAGTATACTTTGTTAACAATTACTCACTTTATTTTATATTTATGTATATACTAATTCTTTTATGTATTTTTATATTGTATATATCATTTATGTATTAAATGTTATTTTCTAATTATTATTTGATGTTATATTTTATGAACATGTACATTGATACTTTTTATATCATGCATCATTTCTTAATTATTACTTTGTATGTTTGTATGTTTTGCTTATTCATCTTCAATATATGCTATGTGTATCTTTGTATATATGATGTTATGTAATTTTAAACATGTATGTTTCTAGTATATGATCTTTATATTATTGCCATTGTATCGTTAAAATGCATGTTTTATTCACTTATTATTGCAATATTCTATTCCATAATGTTAATATGCTCCTTCATGCATTAGTTTTAAAAACGAGACTTCAAAGTTTTCAAAAATAAAAAGGCAATGCTTGGTATTTGGAAGCTTCGAGGAAAGTAGTGCCCTAACTTATTGGGTTGCAACTTTTCTCGTTGAGTTCGAATAGTCGAGTACCCTTCTAAGTTTTTTTTAAGATTTTCAAAATACAAGCAACTGTCTTGGAATTTCAAAGCGTTGTGTCCTAACTATCTAGATGTGGCGTTTTGTCGTTTCGAGATAGGGATTTCCAGAAAAGGCTAACTTAGTGTCAATATTTTGATACAAGTGAATCCCAATTTTCAAAATCAAAATATTTTAAAGAGGATTGTATTTTAAAATTTTTAAATTTTCGACATTAAAGACATTTTGATAATCAATTAGGTACCAATTTCTGGGCGTTATGAGGGTGCTAACCTTTCCTCGTACGTAACCGACTCCCGAATCCGTTTTCTCGACTTTCGTAGACCAAAATTAATGATTTTAAAACAAAATGTTTTAAAGGTGATCCAATCACACCTAAAAAGATTGGTGGCGACTCCTATTTTTGTTTTTTAAAGTTGATTCTCATTTTCCTAAAACTCGATTTTAAAAAATGGTTTCAACACATACAATATTAATCAAAGAGAGAATTCAAACAAATAAAAAAGAGGTGATTTTTTACATGTTTCATTTTTATTTTCGCAAAAACAAAACACAAAACTTACCTTTTTCGTTATTTCGCCGTCTCCGGGCTCTCTCTCCATGTACGAGAGCCGCGAGAACCCTTTGGGGTCTCCAATCAGGCCTCGTTAAGACTAACCAGAGAGGAGGAAGTGGCAATCAAAATTATCTTTTTTGGGATATAGCTTTTAAACTCGAAATTTGGGGTAAAAAGGGGAGAAAAAGAGGATCTCTTCGTATTCTCTGGCCCCGTGGACGGCGGCGCCGTTTCTAGCGACTGACGGCCGCCACGGTGGTCCAGTGCTGGACCCTTGGCCGAGATCTGGGTTAAACCAGAGAAAAAGGAGAGCCTTTTTCCAAAAAAATTTTTGAGAGTTGTAAAAAATGAAATTTTCAAAAAAAAAAATTGAATCTTTATAAGACCCTGAAACGGCATCGTTTTAGGCTGGGCATTTAGGCGCTGAAACGGCGTCGTTTTCCCCCAGACCCACGTGTCGACCCGACCCGTTAGCCAGATCCGTGCGTTTCTAAGATGGATGGGTCAATTTCTTTTTTAATCCTTCCGTATTTTCGTTATCATTCAATTTCGTCCTATTACTTGATTTTAGTTTCTAATTTCACCCTTTTATTTTATTTCTTACGCGACTTGGCCCCTCAATTTATCAAAAGGGAATGGTGTGTTCAGAATTTTGGGAATATTTCCCTAATTAACCCTCCATTCCCTTTGCATATTTCATTTCAACCCTTTTTTTATTTTGTTCAATATTTCCTTCTAATTCGATTTAAATTTCAATTAGCCTTTTATTTTATTTTAATTTATTGGTTCATTCATTCATTTATTTGTTGATATATGTTATTCATTTATGTGTTTATATTAATTCTTGTATTCAATCATTAGTCGTTCTTCCATTCTTCTTAAATTTTTATTATGTTATGTGTTTTATCATTATCACCTCATTACTTATCATCATTTTATAATCATTCATCAATTTATCACCCTTTTCATATATTTTATACCTATTGCCCTTATTATTATTATGTATTTTAAGTTTATTTTAGGCGTTTTAAACTGTTATGCTTGTAATAACTAATTTTGGCCCGGGCCAGCTAAAAAACCCCAAATATATATGTACAAAAAATTAAATGAACGAAAAGTTTAAAGCAGTAATAGTCCATTACAGTCCAATTACAGAAACTAATAGCCCAAACTAATATTAAAACCCAAGACCCAAGTTACAGACCCAATAACTAAACCTAGACCTGACCCAAAAATAGGCCCAATAAGCCCAATGCCTAAACTGAGAAACCCTAGCAGCTTTCTGCTTGCGCCGCAGCAACCCCTGAAGCCTCCAGGCGCTGTACAATGCCTCTAGCAACCACGCCTGCGCCAGCACAGCCTCCGTACGATGCCAACGCACCTGTACCTGCGAAGAAATAGACAAGGCAAACACAGTAGCGAAAAAAAACAAAACACAGAAAATGCTGTATTTTGATTTATTTTTCCTCTTTCTTTTCAGCTATAAAGCCAGATTTTAATCTTGTAATCAGTTATGCACATTTACGAATGAAAATACGCATACAAAAACAATAGAAAACGAAAAATAGAGGAATATACAAAAAAAAGCAACGAGTATTCGAAGGTGATTCCGATTCAAATATCTGAGACTCTTCTTTTCTTCTTTGTTCAGTTTGTTCTTTTTATTTTTTTATTTTTTCATTTGTTCCTTCACAATTTGAGTGTACAAAAAAGAAACGAAACCTTACCTTGAAAGTAGGCCATCGGTTCTCCTTTGCTTCGCCAAAATCGGAGACTAAAGGGGAACTACAAGGCCATAAAACAGTCGCGCATAGCCTGAGGATGCTGGTCATCCACATGACGACGGCTTGGCATTTGAGGAGAGGGATCTGGGGGCTGCTGGAGAGAAAGGAGTGAGGCTAGGGTTAGGGTTCGGCCTAATCTGCCGATTTAGCCTTTTTATAGGACCTCAAACCGCACCGTTTTAGGTCTTGCCCAATGATCTCCCAAACGGCATCGTATTGGTACACTCGACCCGATCCGCATCCTAACCCCCAGGACCCGCGCGTTTTTGTGGTGAGGGGTTATTTGCCATATCAGCCCCTCCCCATTCGCGCCCTATTCAAATCAGTCTGCATGTGTGCTTCCCTCTTTTTTTTTTTAATTTTTTCCTATAGTTTGCGCACGAATTCGTATTGGTCCTTGTCTCTGCGCTGCGTTTTAGAGCTGGGGTTATTCTCAGTTTTGGTCCCTATATGCTGGCACGCTTCGCACATTGGTCCTTCTGGATTATTTTATTTGTAAATCAGTCATTTTCTTGTTTTAATTTTATCTTAATTAATCTATTCATACATTCATATATTGGTTATTTCAATATGTTTTGTATATTTCATGTAAATGTTTCTATATACACTATTATATATTTATATATATATATATATATATACATATATATTTTGTATTAAAGTTGGTTTTATTTCATATATACATATATATATATATACTATTATAAACCTTATTTTTTTATACATATGATTCCTTAAATTTATTCTTGTATTTTATTATATAATCCTACGAAATACATCTTTTAAATTAATATATATATACTTCGTAACAAGGTTCATTTTATTTGATACACATTATTAATCCTATATTATTTTACATATATAATTTCTTTTAAATTTATTCTCACCTTTTATTGTATAATCTTACATAATATATCTTTTAAATCATCATTATATATATTTTTATTGATACCTATGTTTGATATATACATATACGTTATTAAATTTATGTATTTTATACACATAGTTTTCTTTATATTTATATATACATAGGTAGGTCCTTAAAACTATTATATAATTTGTTATAAAATTAACTTAATCTTATATATATTTCTGTGTTTTTTACAAATGATTATTTTCAAAATCATTTTTGTATATTTTGTAAATCTATTTTGTGTGTTACGTCTTGTCATATATCTTTATTATTCTTTCGTGTTATATAAATTATTTAGATTATCATGTATTTTGTAAACCTTTACATGAATTTGTGTTTAAAACATTTATATTTACATACAATTGGATTCAAACTTTGATTCTATAATATTTCTTTCAATAATTATATATATATTCTTAGTTTCTATGCAAATTTATCAACTTATATATTACGTATTTTAAAAATATTCATTCTACGATATATATCTTATGATTGCGTGTTTATTAAGCTTGTCTTTACAAATGTTTTTTATTTATCAATTCATCAATTCATATAGTATGTGTCATGTACTTATCATTGTTTTAAAATAATTTTATATCATATTGCTTATTTGACTTGCATTTTTTTTTGTGCATCTAGTAGTAATCATTTTATGTTATGTCATGCATGTTGTTATAGCATATTATTTGTTCATTGTCTTATGTTGTCATGTTAATTATTCCCCATGCACAATTGAAGTTGAGTTATATTTTCAAGTTAGTTATACTTAATTGCTTAAGTGTTTGATAGTTGATTAAATAAATTGTTTTGCCTCCACTCTTCCATTGTCGTGTTTTATGCGTACACATATTACCCCATATCATCGCTTTCCACTTGATTTTTGAAATGTGGTTTTATAAAATCCAAATTTTATGATTAATTTTGTCTTATCTCAAATCGAGTTAATGCGTTTTAAGCTAGTTTCACAACTATTAAGAATTCTTTAAAACGAAGGCGGTATTCGATACTCGGTAATTCGTGGAGTTGTGCCCTAACGTGTTGGGTTGTAATTTCTCGTTTGCTCAAAGTAATCGAAGGTCCCTTTAGAATTTCACCCATGCCTTTTAAACGAAGGCGATGTGCGATATTTGGCAATTCGCAGAATCGTGCCCTAACGTGCTGGGTTGCAATTTCTCATCTTCTTAAAATAATCAAACATCCCTTCAAAATTTCGCTCATGTCTTCTAAAAATCCTTTAAAACGAAGGCAATACTCGGTGTTTGACAATTCGAGAATCATGCCCTATCGTGCTGGGTTGTGATTTCTCGTTTGTTTAAAACAATCGAATATTCCTTTAGGTTTTCACTCACGTTTTCTAAAAACCCTTTAAAACGAAAGAAATGTTCGATGTTTGGAAATTCGGGGAATAGTACCTATCGTGCTGGGTTGCAATTTCCCGTTTGCTCAAAATAGTCAAATGTCTCTTCGGAATTTCACTCGTATTTTCTAATGTGAGGCAATGTTCAATGTTTGGAAATTCGAGGAATCGTGCCCTACTGTGCTGGGTTTCGGTTTTTCGTTGGACTAAATAGTTGGGCATCCTTTTGTAATTTTCAAATTATAAACTTTCGGACGTCGAAACAAGAAGATTTTGGCAACCAACTCGGGTTACTCAAATGTTATTAAAAAAAAAACCATGTTTCAAAAACATTTTTATTGTAGACATAAGGACAGTATCTAATCTATTTGGTACCAATTTTGGGCATAGTGAGGGTGCTAATCCTTCCTCATACGTAACCGACTCCCGAGCCTATTTTCTCGTATTTTCGTAGACCAGGATCGTTGTTTTAGTAAACCAAAATGTTTTATTGAAATAACCAAATTCTTAGGTGACCCGATCACACCAAAACAAAATATCAGTGGTGACTCCATAATTTTGTTTTTCAAAAGTCGATTCCCCCATTTCTTTTAAACCTAAAAAAAATTTAAATAAAAAAGGGTGGTTTCGACAATGCTTTTAACTTTTATATGTATCATTTATTTTAAACTGTCACACATATTATTATTTTAAAATTTTTATATATACCTTTTATTTTACACTATTTTATATCATATTTATTTTAAATTTCCTATATGTCATTTAGTTATACTATTTTACATGCTAATTATTTTAAATTCTTATTATGTATTGTAAATCTCTTTATCATCATTTGTTCTTAGATTTCACATATATTACTTATATTAAATTGTTTATATATGTATATTATTTATTTTAAACTTATTTTTCATATATTGTTTATGATAAATTTCTTCATGTCATTTTAAAATGTTTTATAAATTGTTTGTTTTGAGCTTGCTCTATTTTATTATTTCATATATCACGATTCTAACTCGTTTGTGTTTTTATATATATTATCTATTTCAAATTTGTTTTTCCACCTATTATTCATTTCAAAATTGTTTTATTGCTTATTTCAAATTGTTTTATATCATTCATTTCATGTCTCTTTGATTATTAATGTTGGTGTCCAAATTACTTGTGGCGTGATTATCGCCATTATGTGTCTTATAATTCTTTATTCATATTTTCATATATTTCTGATTCATTATTATAATATTTATTCATAAATTATTATGCCATGCTCGACATTGTCATTTATTTTCATTGCATCAAAGTCACTTTAAAGATCATATACTTATCCGATATAGATCATTTCATTTCACTCCAAATAAAATGAACTCACATTGCGAAGCGTCGCATTCGTTTTATTCAAAATAAGGCCATGTTTCACGTTTTGGGAATTCAAGAAATCGTACCCTAACTTATTGGGTTTCGATTTTCTTGTTAAACCTAAAAAGCCAAATATCCTTTTAGACTTCAAAATACACAAGTTTTCGATAAAGATTAAAGGCAAATTTGCTCCCGAAGATTTAAACGTCACGTCCTAACTTACTGGATGTGACACCTTACTATCTCGGGACTAGTAAGTCTTTGATGCTCGTTTCAACGTAATTAGGCGTTTTAAAATTAGCATTTATGAAAAGGGATTTTGTTTTAAAATTTATTTTAAAATCTTTTCAACTCTTGGCATTAGGACGTTAATTAATCGATTAGGTACTAGTTTTGGGCGTGACGAGAGTGCTAATCCTTCCTCTCACGTAACCGACTCCCGAATTCGTTTCCTCGATTTTCGTAGACTAAAATCATTTGTTTTAAATAAAATTAAAATATTTTATTGGGACAACTAAATTTTTAGGTGATCCGATCACACCTAAATAAAAATATTGGTGACAATTCCATTTTTATTTTTAAATAAATCGACACTTTTTTTAAAAAAAATGATTTCGACAAGGAAAATCACCGTTTGGCAACTGAGAATTTATCAACAATTTTGCAGCTCGATGTAGAGGTGTAGGATCCCTCTCAGCCTATTTAGTAGCATATGCATATATCTTATAGTGATTAAGAAATCAACACACCAATAATTTTAAAATATATAGAATCTTTGTTTTTGGGTACATTAAGTCATAAAATCATTGTTAATTATACGTAAAGCATACCTGGCCACTAACAATTAAACTCATCATTGCTTGTGCAGTTTTTACTAAATTCAATTCTTTTTCCTCAATGGGTGTATATACCTTTCATCAAAAACCAACAAAAATAAAAGTATTTATAATTATATGTCATTTACGGAGAGAATTAAGCGTGATATGAGATAATGTGCGATTTAGATAAAATATTGTAGTGGATGAGTCGATTCTTTTGAAACTTAGGTAATTAATTTAACTTTCAATAGTGTTATCAATTTTGTTTTTCCGTACTCTATTAAGAGTTAGTATGTCTTGAGGGCCTGATTCATAGAGTCGAAAGCGTCCACTTGATGGGTGGTTGTGCGCCCATGTACAAACGAGGCGCTCTCTGCTCTATGAACCAGTCTCTCAAGGCATATTAGCTCTCAGAAGAGCACGGGAGATAAAACCCTTTCTGGAGACAAAACCTTCGATTGTTGGGGATTTGATCGGCTACTCAGGTAATGACATTTTGAAAACTTCTCCCAAATGACCTAGTCCACCCTCAGCAGATATAAATCTTAAAATTGCATATCAATTTTGATTTAACGCACATGTGATATGTAAACATTTACAAAATATATAAATTCAATTATTTTCATTTGGAATAAATTTATTTATTTTTATATGTGTAAAATTGTACAATATTAATATCTGCATTAATAATTTGTGGAAAGTAAATCATACTTAAAATTTCAGATTAAACAAAAATCTAAATTCATTTATCATATAAATAATTATGAAACCCTAACCAATACGCCCCTCCAATTTCATTTGATAGTACTAGAGTTGCTCCTCCCCTAGCATGTGGAAGGCTGCTAACCCTACTTTATTGGCTCACTAGTGCATAGAAAATATCATAGCAAACTATACTAATGAATTAGGAATGTTTTAATTGAACTACTCATATTTTTTAAAGTATCATAGCTAACCCTACTTGTACGAGAACTTCAGCTCAAGAGGCATCTTCTCATACTTTTAAGTAGCCTTGACAATCTTATCATTTTGCAGAAACAGAATTTGAAATATGAGAGATCAATAAGGGAGATTAAGCTTAATAAAATATTTATAAAAAGTCAAAGATGAAATAAACTAAAATACAATGAAAATGTAAAAATTATATATATTGCAGTATTTTATTAGAAAAATTATTTGGTACATTGTCAGGTTGACAAGTGTCCTATAAAATATAATAAAATATTAAAAAAAGAAATATTTATAAAAAATGAAATACATGTCAATTTTTAAAATTACGTGTGAAATAAAAAATACACTACTAATGTACTAAATACTCACACATTTTATTATATATAATATTCTTATAGATTTTTTTATTCAAAAGATACATATTTTGAAGATGAAACATGGTTGCGATACTCAGCCAAAGCCCACAGTGGGAAAATGTTCCTATATAATGCATAGTGTAGCATACAGTTCCTCATGAAAACTCCAGCTAGTCCCTGCCATTTTTCATTTGATCCAAAAATTACATCATCACAAAAATATTATATATATATATATACATATATATTTCCTAGTAATAGTATTATGAAAATCTTTGTATTAAGAGTCAAATCACATTTTGTTTCATTTACTCAAAAAATAGATAAATTAACTCCTATATATTAGACCAAAAAACAAATGTTCCTTTATTGTTAAAAATTTTATCCATTTCTATTTTTAAAAACTGACGTGACAGATAAAATAATTAAACAATTACATGCTATATGTATTTCATTCTAAAGTACATGGTCTAGTTTTTAATAATAAAAATAGATGAAATTTTTAACAGAAAGATCAATTCATTCCTTGATCTAATAAATAGAGACTAACTTACTATTTTTTTAGTAGCAAAACAAAATGCAATCTAACTCCTAATATAAGAGTCTAGTTAACACTTTTACCCCATTTCCTTTCCCTTTTCTCTTAATGGTGTATACATAAAGAAACTTACCTGCTGGGGAAAATCACCATTTGATAACTGAGAATTTATCAACAATTTTGCAGCTCGATGCAAAGGAGTAGGATCCCTCTCAGCCTATTTAGTAACATATGGGTATATGTATAGTGATAAAGAAAATCAACATAGCAATAAATTTAAGGTTAGAATATATATATATATATATATAGTTTTAGAATAATGCCAAATTTCACCTTTAAACATAAATTTGTTAACGATATTAATATGGCAGTTCACATTTATTTCGTGTTGACATAAACATTGTTTATCTTATATATCAGGTCAACAAATAATTTAAAATTTATAGAAACATTTGAAAAGATAAAAAAAAAAAATCTAAATTCAAAAAAGTATATAAAAAGTTCTTCTTTTTTTTAAATAGTATGGAGTATATGCGAACTGCAATGCTAGTTTTCATGTTAAAAAATTTAATATTTTAGTCAATATTTTTATTAAAAAAATAACAATTCAACTCTTTTTGAAATGTTGATGGTCAAATTCGATTTTTATTTTAAAAGATTGAGGCTAAATTTAATTAAAAAGATAATAATAACCAAATTAAAAATAATGTAAAGATTAATGGCTAAATTCGGTGTTAAGCCTTTCTTTATTTGGGCACATTAGGATTATAAGATAAATTGACAATTGTAAGTAAAGCATACCTGACCACTAATAATTAAACCCATCAAAGCCTGTGCAGTATTTACCAAATTCGATTCTTTTCCTTCGATGGGTGTGTATACCTTTTATCAACAATGACAAAAAAAAAGTATTTATATAATTAAATATATATATATATGAAAGTAAAAATATATTGTTTGTCCCTAAATTTTGACAAAATTTGAGGTTTAATTTCTGTATTTAAAATGCTACATATTAAATCTCAATTTTTTTATTTAAAAATTTTAGTCAAATTAAGTTAAAAAAAATTCAGTCTAATCATTAAAATCATAAGTATTTTCTGTCAAGATTTGTCAACTTGAAATTTTGATTAGTCTATCCTCAATGATGTGGCATATGATTGATAGAAAATAAACATGTTAAATGAATAAATTTTGGCATAAATTGACAACAACAATAATGATTGGACTAGGATTTTAAATTGTAAAAGGAAGAGGATGAAATCTCAAATTTTATACAAATACAGGGACTAATTGATAATTTCACCATATGACAAAAGGAAATTTATATTAAATATTAATTACCTTTTTGGGACAAGAAAGGTGACTCTCTCCCCAACCACCATCTTCTCTTTGGGTTTTAAGCAAAAAATTAACTCCTTTCCTAATAGCCAGGCAATTTTCGAAGTTCTTCCCAGCAGCATTAAGACATGATAGTGCAAACCATGTCCCATAAATGAAGCAAATTCCCCAATTTCCATACCTACACACACATATATAGGAATTATATATCCATCCCATCAAATTTCATGTTTTGAAGAAATGCAAAGGCCTTATTAAGTACTTACCAAGAACCATCAGAGTATTGTATATCTTCAATGAACTTTGCAGCTTTCCTAATGCAAATTTCAATCTCTTTTGCTCTATGCTCTGGGTATAATTTCTTGAAAAGAACAAGTGCTTGGATTGAAGATGAAGTGCACTCTACATACCTGGAATTTACAATTTTTTTCTTTTGTTTTCATTGATTTTAAAAATATATAAACGGGTTTCCAATTACATTGAATGGCTAATGAAATTAATTGGTAAAAATACTTCTCCAGTCTCTCTCAATTTATATTGAGCAAATTGGTCCATCTTAAAAAAAAAAGAGTAATTTAATCCCTATCAATTTAAAAAGTGAGCAATTAAATATAATTAATCACAGCGTTAATATTTTTCATCAATTTTACATCAATTTTACTGGTATAATAACAAATTTAGCTCTCATAATTTGCACATTGTATCAATTTGATCATGATTTAACAAATTTAGCTCGTGATCATTTTTTATAAATGTGTAAATATTGAGACTAAATTTGTTGAATTTTTTTAAATCAAGATCAAATTAACAAAATATGTAAATATCGATGGTTAAATTTTGTTATTATACCAATCACATTTTTACATAATTGACTAAAGACATTAACACCGTGATTAATTATCTTTAATTGCTCACTTTCACAAAATTGTCAGAGATTAAATTACTCTAATTTTTTTTTAAAAAGTTTAATTTGTTCAGTATTAAAATTAAGAAGAAGTAAATGGCTGTTTTCACCAAATAAAAGGAAAAGAAAAAAGAATCTTACTCATATTCTTTGACTAGATCCTCAAGAAACTCAACTGGATTTAACCACTGAAAAGATAATTCAAGGTGAAGAATTGCTCTTAGTTAATTGGTAATAAATTTACATACACACATGCACAAGAGTAAAGACAAGTGCAAGCAGTGATGTTGGCCTCTTAAATTTGGTAACTCAGTTATATAATTCTTTAAAATTTTATAAAATCACAAATTATAAATTTATATTCTAGTCTCTAAGATTTCATTATTTACTTTTTTTCTCTAAAATAATTTTATGGCTTCGACCTTCTAAAAAATTGGTATAAATATTAAATTAATTATTACCTCCCACCAGAATCCACCTCCTACTGGTTCCCAAGCTGAAAAACCTCCATTTTTGCTCTGCAATAATTTGTATCATTGAATATACTTAAGACCAAGATATTTATCATATAAGGACAAATTAATATGATATGTACTAATTAATTATTGGTATTCAGCGGGTAGGCATGAGTTTTGGCCACGAAAAATGGTAAATTTACTATAATTTTTTTTTTAATTTTATCAAATCATAAATTAATATGATAATAAAATTATATTTTCTCTTACAAAATTTATTATTTATTATTTATTTCTAGCTCCTTAAAATAATTTTTTAACTTCGTCTCTTTTTGGATTACAAGTTATACCTGTAAAGATAGAAGAACATTGACAGCATCATAAACATGCTCTCTTTCCATTTTCTCACCAACCATTTCAGGTGCCATCATTGAAAAATATAGGCAACACTGCAAAAACAATTAACAGTCTTTTAAGCAATAATTTCCAATTGCAAATTTGTTTCAAAATCAAAATGCATTGTGTTTAATTGTAATTAAAATAAAATTACCTTTAAACTTTCTGCAGTACAATCAGAAATTTGCCATCCATGATCACGATCAGAGAACGTCCATGATCCTTTAGAAATGTGTCTAAACATTTTTTTAAAATCTCCCGGAGGATCATCCCTAACCTTAAAATTTTCAACCAAATCTTTTAACCATCAATTCCAAGTAGAAGATTGGAGAAATTAAAATAGAGGTGAATAAGATATCTAAACATTAAACCTGTGAGTTCTTTAAGAAATTATGCCCCTTCATCAATGTAGGTCCAATTTCATTAGATAAATTGCTAGCAAGCAAAGCTTGGAGAACCAGACTAGCATCCCAAACTTGACTTCCAAAGCTCTGCATGGTGAAATATTGAAAATATACACTAAAAAGATTTCTATGGTTTCTTTTAATTTTGATATTGAGTAAACTGATTCTTTTAAAAAAAATTTAAAGTAAATTAAGTTTGATCAATTTCGAAAATGAGCAACTAAGAATAATTAATCACAACTTTAATATTTTTCGTCAATTGTACATATATTTTATTGGTATAATAACAAATTTGGCCCGCAACATTTACACATCCTGACAACATTTTATGCCGAATATATAAACTTCGAGGGATAGATTTGTTATCATACCGATTAGAATTATGTATAATTGACAGGAAATATTGTCGCCATTATCAATTCTCCTTAGTTGCTCACTTTCAAATATTGCTCAATTTTAAGAGTTAAAGTTGTTATTATACCAACAAAATATGTACAATTGACAAAAACATTAATATTGTGATTAATTGTTCTTAATTGTTGATTCTTGAAATTGATAGAGACTAAATTACTTTAATTATTTTTAGAGAGAAATTAATTAAATATTGAAAGTTTAATTAATTCAACATTTATAGTGTTTTTATAATTAGCAAACCTGCATCTTTATTCCATCTTCTCCAACCCAAACATAGTCATCAACCCTAGAAAGATGCTTCTTAAAGTGAATTCCATTTGGATCTTCAACCCAACAAGCTAGCATACATAAAGGCTGCCCAATGTATTATCAAATTTTAATTAGTTAAATAATTAGCAAGCACTATATATATAATATTCAAAATCAATTCTAATTGAATTGGGTTACCTTTTCCACACATCCAATAGTAATATATTGACTGCTTTCATCTTCAAAATGAATGAGATCCATTGTTACTTTAAGAGCTTTTTCTCGTAACTTATTAAAGGGCCAACAATTAAGGAGAGGCTCTGAAAATATGTAAAGACTATCCCAAAGCAATATTTGAAGCCATGTATGAGGGTAATGAAGATCTTCCTGCATGCAATGTATACAACATTTTTTTCATTTACATTTTAACTATAAATATTGTATCAAACATTATGATTATAAATTTTACCTTTGCACATAAATGTCGCTTTGTACTCCAATCGATTTCATTATATGGTTCAATGTGGATTTCTTCTCTTAATTGTGAAATTAGAGGTGTGATTGGACCCACAAATTTTCTTCCATACAAATACGACATTGGCATGTACGTTAATCGGCAGTAACAAAACATCTTTGCTGCATTATAATATCATCGTCATTAATACTTATGATAAACTCAACATATCTTATCTTGCGTTCTGATTTAATATCTAAACAATTAAATCTAAAATAAATCAATATTGAAATTATCCAAATTCTAAAATTTTAGTACTCAAAATGATCTAATCCACTTAAACAATATACAGTCAACAAGGGTAACCAAAAAAAATATTAGGGGCCAAAATTAAATTGTAATTTTTACGATAGTAAAAGTATAATTTTTAAAAGATTAAATTAAAATTTTATCATTTTTATAGATACGAAAGTATAATTTTATCTTTATTAATTTAAAATTTTTAAAAATTTATACATTCTATTAAAATAGGGGCGGGGCTCTGCCACCCCTAGATTTGTCACCAACAGTCAATATATATTATACATATTTTGAATTAATCACAAACAAATAAATATTGTAAACCTGGATGAACGAGAAAATAAGAAGGAAAGAGCCAAAACTCCGGAGGCATTGGATGGCAGCCTGACCATTCATAAACACCCAGTATCTACAACCAAATTAAATAGAAATATATATATATATAAAGAATTAAGTTTGATGGTAAATATTGTTGTAAAAGAATAAAGTTGACATACTGAAAGCCAAGTCTTCCCCCAAGAAGAAATAGTAGTGACACCCCCACGATCAAGAATCCATTTTCGGCCTCTCTCACAAGCATTATTGAGGCCACCATCAGGTCCTACTCCCAATAAACGCATACAAATATAGTTGAGAGCTGTGCAAAACATTGTGCTGTGACCCCCTATGTATAATCCCCATCCTCCATCCTCATTCTGCAATTCAAATATCCAAGTTTTAATATTTATTAATACTAGTCCACGTTTAATGCATATACACCTAACCATATGTTATATATACTCCAATGAAGAACAAAGACACCCTTTGTTTACTTAGAAAAAACAAGATCAAATTTATAACCTGATGACAATAAATGTAACGGAGAATTTCTTTGCGATGTTCTACAGAGAATATAGTATTGAGATGTCCTGTGATATATAATGACATGACCTGCAAAGATTAGGATAAGATTTGCATAAAAATTTGTGATTTTATGCAAGGAAAATTAGAAATAATATATATGAATAAAGGGAAAGGAATAAGAGGAATGACCAAAGGAGGAAAATAAAACATGGGGCCAGCATTCTCAGCTGGCCAGTGGCCATGCATTGATTGTAGAGCTGAAAATAAGTGCACACTTCTCTTCACTGCTGCAGTTGTAGCTTCATATGTCACTTCTTCACCATCATCTATCTTCGGTTGGGGAATGGTTTGTTTCATCTTTTTTTCTCTTAGAAACTGCATTCAACATACATGATTTAGCTATAACGAGTCTTTCTAGGTATTTTTCATCCAATTTTTAGTATGTGAATTGATTGAGAAAATGAAAAGAAAGATACATTTTACTATTATATTTATATATATCATAATTTCTACAACTGATTTTTTTAATCAATTTATCTCAAGTATTCTCAAGATTTCTCAAAACCTAGTCCCAAAGTTTAGACAAACCAATCGAGATGTTTTTTCAATTAGATATTAACTTATAATTAGTTTTCAATATAAATCTAGTAATTATTTGGTAAACTAGAGATGAAAATTTTTAACTTCACAGGATTAAAATTTTGTTATGTGTTCTTAAGTTATACTTTAAAAAAAGTAAATAAATAAATTAAACATGTGACAAAGTCTCAACCCCACATGAGGAATTAAAAATTTTCACCACCTGCATATTAAATAATTACCCAATACTATAATGTTGATATATAAGTTAAGAAAGCACTAAATATTGTCTTAATCACTAAATATTATCTTAACTTATACAGAATGTTAATTAAAACTAAATGTTGTCTTAACTTATACAAAATGTTAATTAAAACTATTGTTAGACACCTATTTAACACGAATTCAAATCATATTATCTCATCCTACCGTAAATATTTTATAGTTAAATAGGTCAGAAAAATAGATTAATATCTATCTATATACCTTCATATAAAAGGAAGGTCAAGAGGAACTTCTTCTTGTCCTTTGTTGACAAGTGGCACACCCACCATGAAGTTCTTTTCTAATATTTTAGTTAAATGGTTGAATTTTAATTTCATATTATAATTTTTATACTTTAATTAAATAATTAATATTTTAATTTTTTATTAAAAAATTATATTATTATATATCATTTAAATATTCTAGAAGTATTAGAGAATGAAATGTGATTTCTTATTCCTTCTAGGTTTGGGTTCCTTTTCTTTTACAATATAAAACAATGTTTAAATTTTAATTTTGGCCCACAAATCTATTAAAACACAAGATTTAGTCTATATATTTTAATTTTTGATATAATACGGTCCCTTTATTTTTATAATGTCATTAGTTATCTTAAATAGTTAATACTATTAACTATTTCAATTAAAATATTACCATCATTTTTTTCTTATGAACAAATTATCATAATGAGTTTGAATGGATATTTTTAAGAAAAATCTTAATCAGTATTATAAAAGAAATTTAATGGTAGAAACAATTGAACCTTAAATTTTAAATCCAAAAAGTAAAGGACTACATTCCTAAAAAAGAAAGACTAAATTTTAAATGTAAAAAGTATATAGAAATTTAAAATAAAATATATTTTAAACTTTAAACTTTTATTTTATAAATTAAAAAGAGCTATTCTAGTAGTTTACTAATTTAGATATAATTTAATTGTGCTGATAATTCTCGCAGAAAATTCAGACGGTCCTCTGTTTATTTATTTTTGCTTTTATGCATTTAATTGTTTTTGCTTTTCAAAGAAAACATTCCAGTGCATTTAATTCATTTTAATTCTCCTGCAGTTTACAGCTAGCAATGCATTTCTGGAACTTTTTAAAAATATTCATTTTAAGCCTCCCTTTCCTGTCCAGAATAAAACCCTACTCAAACCTCCGATATTTCTTCCTCATCCGTCACTGTCACCATCAACCCAAAAGACACATTGTACAGTTCACAAAAATCTCATAAAATATAAAAATGCAGCCTCTCTCAGCAGTCAAGACGATGAGTGTTAGTACTGTTTTGTTCAGCACCATAGTATTATCATACAGATGAAATGTGTTGCAACATATTTGATCGGTGGGGAATGCAAGTTAAACTCCCCATGGTTATCAAGTAATACGCATTATAAATCTATTCAACTTGAATAGATATAAACTTAATCAAGTTTAAGTAGGAAATCTAATTTAAATAGTTTAATTATATTTAGAATCGAATTTAGACTTAAAAATAAATATTCAATCGAATTTTAAATTTTAAATTAAAAACAAATAATGCTTTAATTGAAATTGAATATCAATTTTCTTCTTCGCCAAACATACCTATAACTTTTCCAATTCAAAAGAAAGTTTGATGAAATAGTATCACTTCAATAACTCTTTTAACAAAATCAATTAGAAACACCGAATTATTATTATTTTAACAACTTAATCCTACTTTTGTATTATTTTAGTGTTATATCAAGGCAAAATGATATACCTGCAATTGCCATAGGAGATCAGAACTAGGCTGAACATTGAACCGATTGTTGTAGAAGTTAAGACGAGCTTCTTCAACCTCAGCTCGTTCTTCATCTGTGCCTGCATTTGGATCAAACTTCCATGTTTGTCTTCCCAGAAAATTGTTGGTACTGTGAAGGTAAGGATCGTTGCCACCTTCCCCTATCTTAAGCCTCCACATTTTCTTTCTTGAATTGTAAGTGATAGTGATCAGCTTATCACTAAATAATTTAGTGTTTCATAGTTAAATGGAGAAAATAGGAATGAAAATATGGTTACTAAAAAACCTCCCACTTATATAGAGACTTAAAGACAACTACTACTTGCCATTATTAAATGAAGGGCAAAATTTAATTTGGATAGTCTAATAATAATAATATTTTTTAGGAATATTCTTTTGGTATTAGACATATCTATTTTACGGATTATGTTACGGTTGAATTACGCTCTCAGCAATGTAGCCTGCTATAGCATCCAATCCTGTCAATGAAAAATCTTATTTTAACATTAAAAATAGAGAGGGTTCATGCGTAAGGCATTGTGTGGAAATTGTAGTGTCATTTGGGGAGAAATGAATAAGGGGCTAATTCTTGGATTTGGGTCCCTCCTGTTTTGTTATTTATGTGATTAGGTCTCTATCTGAAGCATTTAGCATGTTCTGTTGGGTCCATGGCTTTGACTAATGAATTTATTTTATTAGATCAAAATAAAGTACGTTTTTTGGGAAAAAAAAAAAGATAAAATTTATGAATTTATTTTCAACATTATTTTTATTATTATTATGTAACTATCAAGTGAATTTTAAATAAAAGGTAGGGCTAAATTGAAAAGGAAAACAATTAAACAATTAAATCTACAAATATCCCAAAACATAAGAGTTTCTTTCCTCAATACTTCCATCGCTAATTAAAATTAAAATAATAAACAAAAAAATTTATTTATATTTAATTAATTAAAATACTATTATTATTTAAAATCAACCTCTACATAATTTATTGATTAGAATTAAGATTTTATTTTAATTATTATTATTTAAAATTCAATTTTAATTTATATTTAAATAACAATTTTGTTATGCATATCTTCACCTATATGATTTTAATTAATAATAAAATTAATTATTCTAAATTCATTAAATAATATATAACTTTGAAATAATATTATTTAGAAATTTTAAATATATAAATTTATAAATTATTGATATTATTTAAATAATGTATTATGTAGAAACGAGGGGATTACTTACTTAGCAAATTGAAATTGTGGCTAAAATGGTGTTTGGAATTGTGACCACAATTTCAACCACGAAATCAAAAGTGCAAAAAAAAGTAAAGATGAACACCGAGATTGTTTATGTAGTTTGACCTTAGTTTACGTCTGTGGAGCCTTACCCAGAGCAATGATTCACTACCCTTCTCATAGTACAACCAATTATTTAAATCCTAACATCGGTCTAACTCTCACTAATTTAGATACCATACCGTTGTACAAAGGCTAGATTACTCTCCCACTAAGCTTCCCCCATGAAAACTTAGTTTTGCAATCCAGGAGACTGTCTTGATTGCTCACAAATATAATGCACACATATATGTTCCTAACTTGAACAAATTTGTGCTGTCTCAAAGTTTTTTTCCTTTATTCGGTACTCTTAGCCTAAGCAAAACTTAAGTTTATATAGTACTTAAGTTATGTTTACATAAAAGTTATAATCTAATCATTTTTCTATAAAGTAAGGCTAAAAATCAACAAAAATATTTTTTTTCTCTATTCATATTGCTACATTGTCAACAAGACATATATATATATTTTTTAAAGAATATTAATAAAAACAAAATATGTTAGAATTAAGTGACCCAAATTCTTATTTAAATAAAATACGATGAAAAATAAAATAAAAGTAAAATCCACATAGAACTAGACTTCTTTTATTTTATTTTAGAATAAGGTTTTTTAAACCTTATTAAACTTCATCTATTTTATATTGATTAGGATAGGGTGTTTCAATCCTACTAGAATATGGCTTTACAAGCCTATAAATAGACATAGTCTATTCCTCTTGTATGAATTGAAATTTTCGATATAGTGCATTTTCTTCTCCTCTGCCCGTGGTTTTTTTCCCGATAGAGTTTCCACGTAAAATTTGTGTGTTCTCTATTTTATTTATTTTATTCTATTTTTTTCACAAATTGGTATCAGAGCTTCCGGGTTATTCATCTCGATCACGGTAATGGCGTCTTTGAAGTATGAAATTCATTGTTGGATCGCAACACCAGATTTGCGTTGTGGCAAATTAAGATGCAAGCGCTTCTTGCACGAGATAGATCTGGAGGATGCCCTGCTAGGGATAGATAAGATGCCTTCGACATTAACAGATGAAGAGAAGAAGCGTAAGGATCGAAAGGCATTAACACAATTACATCTGCATTTGTCCAACGAAATTTTGCAGGATGTGATGAAAGAGAAAACTGCCGCTGCATTATGGAAGAGGCTAGAACAAATATGTATGTCGAAAACTCTAACAAGCAAGTTGCATATAAAGCAGCGTCTTTATGCTCATCGTTTGGAGGAAGGTGCGTCTGTACACGAACACTTAACAGTGTTTAAAGAAATTCTCTCAAACTTGGAGGCCATGGAGGTTCAGTATGATAAGGAAGATCTAGGGTTGATTCTACTTTGTTCGTTGCCCCCGTCTTATTCAACCTTTAGAGACATGATTTTATATAGCCGCGAGTCTCTCACAGTTGATGAGGTTTATGATTCTTTAACCTCGTATGATAAGATGAAGCATCTTATGGTTAAACCCGACTCTCAGGGAGAGGGTCTCATTGTTCGTGGGAGACAAGATCGGAATACTGATGATGATCGTGGTAGGACACAGGAACGGAATCCTCGTGGTAAATCTAAGGGTAGATCGAAGTCTTCAAATAGAGGTAAAACTTGTAACTTTTGCAAGAAGAAAGGGCACATTAAATCTGAGTGCTATAAGCTACAAAATAAGATTAAAAGGGAGGCTGCGAATCAAAAAGGAAAACAACCAGAAAAATTCCTGGTGAAGTGATGTTGTAGAAGACTACAAATGATGGTGAACTTCTAGTCGCTCACAATGATTCTAAAGTAAGCGAGGAGTGGATACTTGATTCAGCTGCACCTTTCACATGAGTCCCAATCGAGATTGGTTTACAACTTACGAAAACAATTAATCAAGGTGTTGTTTTGATGGGAAATAATGCTTCGTGTAAAATCGCAGGTGTTGGAACAATTAAAGTTAAGATGTTTGATGGAGTTGTCGAACACTTAGTGGCGTCGGCATGTTCCGAATTGAAAAGAAATTTAATTTCGTTGAGTACTCTTGATTCAAAAGTGCAGATACACACAATTGAAAGTGGGGTTTAAAGATTTCCAAAGGGTCCCTTGTTGTGATGAAAGGACAGAGAAAGATTGCCAAGTTATATGTTTTGCGTGGTTTCTCATCATTCTCGGTGATGCAAATTGTGTCTTCCTCTTCCTTGTCAGATGATGATATTACTAAACTTTGGCATATGCGCCTAGGGCATGTGAGTGAGAATGGCATGGCAGAATTGAGCAAAAGAGAACTTCTTTATGGGCAAGGAATTTGCAAACTGAATTTTTGTGAGCACTGTGTTTTTGGGAAGCAAAAGAGAGTTCGATTCATTAGAGGAATCCATAACACGAAGGGAACATTGGAGTATATTCATTCTGATCTGTGGGGGCCATCTAGAGTGCCTTCTAGAGGTGGAGCTAATTATATGCTAACCTTTATTGATGATTTTTCCAGAAAAGTTTGGGCGTTCTTCCTGAAGCAGAAAAGTGATGTGTTTTCCGCATTTAAGTCTTGGAAAATTATCATTGAAAAACAGATGGGAAAACAGATAAAATACCTCCACACAGACAATGGCTTAGAGTTCTGTTCTGATGAGTTTAATAGATTGTGCAAGTCAAAAGGAATCATGAGACACTTGACAGTTCATCATACTCCACAACAAAACGGCGTTGCAGAACGAATGAACAGAACGATCATGGAGAAGGTTCGATGTATGTTGTCAAATGCCAACTTACCGAAGTCATTTTGGGCAGAAGCAGCGTCTACTGCATGTTTTTTGATCAACCGATCTCCATCCGTTGCCATTGAGAAAAAGGCTCCACAAGAGGTATGGTCTGGTAATCCTGCTAATTATTCTGATTTAAAGATCTTTGGGTGTCCTGCATATGCTCATGTTGATAATGGAAAATTGGAACCGAGATTCATTAAATGTGTTTTTCTTGGTTATAAAGCTGGTGTAAAAGGGTATAAGTTATGGTGTCCTGAAAATAGAAAAGTTGTGATTAGTAGAGATGTTGTTTTTGATGAAACTGCTATGCTACCTAACTTATCTCTTAAAGACTCTTCCAATAAAGAAAATCAAAAACAGGTAGAGCATCAGATTAATACAGAGTCAACTCCTCAAGCCAGTACAAAAATTGAAAATAGAGTTGCTTCTTCACCATAATACTCTATTGCCAAAAACAGAACTAGAAGAGAAATTAAACCTCCAAAGAAGTATGCCGAGGCTGATCTAGTTGCTTATGCTTTAAATGTGGCTGAAGATATAGATGCGAATCAAGAGCCATCTAATTATTCTGAGGCGGTTAGCTGTGAAGGCTTAGAAAAGTGGATGTTTGCTATGCAAGAAGAGATGGAATCACTCCACAAAAACAGAACATGGGACCTTGTGAAACTTCCTAAAGGTAAAAAGGCTGTTCGTTGTAAATGGGTGTTTAAAAAGAAAGAAGGGATCCAGGAGTTGAAAAACCCAGATATAAAGCAAGGCTTGTTGCAAAGGGTTACAGTCAAATTCCAGGAGTGGACTTCATGAATGTGTTCTCCCGAGGTTGTTAAGCATAGTTCGATTCGAGCTTTGCTTGGTATTGTGGCCATGCATGATTTGGAGCTTGAGCGATTAGATGTAAAACGCATTTTTGCATGGAGAACTTGATGAGGATATTTACATGCAACAACGAGAAGGTTTTACTGATTT
Source organism: Gossypium longicalyx (assembly GCA_025698465.1). NCBI lineage: Eukaryota > Viridiplantae > Streptophyta > Magnoliopsida > Malvales > Malvaceae > Gossypium > Gossypium longicalyx. The sequence continues at coordinate 97,338,281 of CM047000.1, forward strand.
GAGAAAAAGAGGACTATGTTTGCTTGTTTGAAAAAGTCCCTTTACGGTTTGAAACAATCACCAAGACAAATGGTACAAGAGGTTTGATTCCTTTATGACTTCTCATGATTTCAAAAGAAGTAGTTTTGACAGTTGTGTTTACTTTAAGAAAAACAAGTGATGGTTCTTTTGTGTATCTACTTCTTTATGTTGATGACATGTTGATAGCAAAGAAAAGATAAAGAAGAGATAAGAAAGGTCAAAGCCCAACTAAGTAAAGAATTTAAGATGAAAGATTTAGGACCAGCAAAAAGAAGATACTTAGTATGGAGATTCTCGAGAGATAGAAATCAAGTAAATTGTACCTAAGTCGGAAGGGGTACATTGAGAAAGTTTTTTGCGAGTTCAATATGCAGAGTGCTAAGCTGTTAGTACTCCTTTAGCAGACCATTTCAGACTTTCATCGGTTTTGTCTCCACAATCAGATGATGAGATTGAGTACATGTCACATGTTCCATACCCTAGTGCAATGGGATCTCTCATGTATGCTATGGTTTGTTCACGTCCGGTTTATCATATCTGATCGGTCTGATTAGCGGATACATGGCAAATCCTGGTAAAGAACATTGGAAAGCGATTCATGGATTTTAAGATACTTACGAGGCACTACGATGTTTGCTTACGAGTTTGGAAGAACTAAAGATGGAGTCATAGGGTATGTTGATGCTGATTTTGCTGGAGACCTTGATAGAAGAAGATCTCTCATAGGTTACGTCTTTACAAATCGGAGGTTGTGCAATTAGTTGGAAAGCCACTTTGCAAACTACGATCGCTTTGTCTACCACTCAAGCTTGAGTACATGGCGATTACGAGGCTTGTAAAGAAGCTATTTGGTTGAAGGGAGTATTTAGTGAACTCAATGAAGACCTTCAAATCAAGACGATATTTTGTGACAATCAGTGCTATATTTCTTACAAAAGATCAAATGTTTCATGAGAGAACAAAACACATTGATGTTCGGTATCATTTTGTTCGTGATATTATTGCTCGTGGTGATATTGTTGTGAGCAAAATTAGTACTCATGAAAATCCTGCAGATATGATGACTAAGTCACTTCCTATAACCAAGTTTGAGCATTGCTTAGACTTGGTTGGTGTTCATTGTTGAAGTTAAACCCTTAAGGGGTTTTATGGAAGAGGTGGAGAACTTGTTTATTGAAAGTTCGCGATGAAGAACTTGTTCATTGAGAATTTGTGTCAAGGTGGAGATTGTTAGAATTAAGTGACCCAAATTCTTATTTAAATAAAATACGATGGAAAATAAAATAAAAGTAAAATCCATATAGAACTAGACTTCTTTTATTTTATTTTAGAATAAGGTTTTTTAAACCTTATTAAACTTCATCTATTTTATATTGATTAGGATAGGGTGTTTCAATCCTACTAGAATATGGCTTTAGAAGCCTATAAATAGACATAGTCTATTCCTCTTGTATGAATTGAAATTTTCGATACAGTGCATTTTCTTCTCCTCTGCCCGTGGTTTTTTTCTCGATAGGGTTTCCACGTAAAATTTGTGTGTTCTCTATTTTATTTATTTTATTCTTTTTTTTTCGCAAAATATTTAGGCATACGACGGGTATGTGACCAATGATCTTTCATATCACATTGCTAAAATAATTTATATCTACCTTTTGAAGATTTATCTTAAAAATTCTCATCGTTCTCTTTAAAATTTGTGTGTTCTCTATTTTATTTATTTTATTCTATTTTTTTCGCAAAATATTTAGGCATACGACGGATATGTGACCAATGATCTTTCATATCACATTGCTAAAATAATTTATATCTACCTTTTGAAGATTTATCTTAAAAATTCTCATCGTTCTCTTTAAAAGTTTTGCATTATCTAAGAGAAACTTATTTCTCTTAATATTCGAGTGCTATTAATTTCAATGGCGGAATATCATCAAGTATGATAGCAATGAAAAAGCTCTATTTTTGCTCAAATGGCCAAATGCCATTTTTTAATGGTAGAATGCCATTTTTAAACTTTTGTAATGAACATATGGTCATTTTATTAAAACTACAGAAGTAATTGTTTTTATAGGAAAAAAAACTTATATATATATATATAAACTACAAATGGATTGATAATTTTTTGGTAATTATCTTTTAATAACTTTAATGGGTTTAGGTTCTACTCCATTATAGGTAGACCATATCCTATTCAATTCAATATTTTCAATCAAAATATAATCTTAAAAAGAAAATTTTAATTACCAATTATGAATCTTATTAATATAATACTCATATGACGTAAAAGTATATATGAAAAATTGGTGTAGCTAAATAATTGAAGCCCTAGACCTAAAAAAAAATACATCAAAGCTCCCTATCAATCTAAATTTTACTCGATAAATTCAATATCGATTATCAAAATCAATACTAAGATAGAATCTTTCACCATTTTCAAAAAGATAGAAATAAAACAAGTTAATTAAATAATAAAAATATTTGAATGGTTAAAGAAGGAGCTTTAATCTTTTAAGACTTGGTTCGATTCTAGCTTGGTTATGCAATATTTTTTTCATAATTTTGTTTGGGTCTAGGGAAATAATTAAGAAGAAGAAAGTTTAGTAGAAAACTGTGTCGATAATGAGTTATGAAATAAATAATAAAGAGAATAAAATAATCAAAAATAAGATAACAAAAGAGAATGTATTTTTATTCACCAACAGGGACGCATACTATGGTTTTCCAAAGTTATTATATATGGACATAAGTGTTAAGTATAGGATAAGTTAGGTTGTTAGCAATTTGTTATACAAACTAGTATACTGTTAATAGAGTTAGTTTGCAGTAGTTAGTCATTCTTTCATGTATATAAGTCCTACTACTGTACTGATCAAATCAACCAAAGAATACCAGAATATTCATTCATATTCACTTTGTATTTCTTCATTTTCTGTACTTACTAACATGGTATTAGTCGCCTGAAGCTCCTGGAGGTTTTTCTCGTTGCTTTCATGGCAAATTCTGCTGACTCTACTGTTGTTGATCGTGGCAGTCCCGCACTCTCCGATGTTCAGTTGGTTTAGACTTGTCCTAGGCATGATACGGTGAAATTGGATGAAGGAAATTTCGTCCAATGACAACAGCATATACGGTTAATAATTGAAGGATATAAGCTACTCAGATATTTGGAAGGGACGTTACCTGCTCCGCCTCGATTCATCTCCTCTCCAGACGGCGTTATCACTCCAAATCCTAATGCCTTTGTCTTCGTCCAACAAGATAAGCTTCTTGCTTCTTGGCTGCTTTTTACCATTAGCTCTTCTCTGTTATCTTGTTTTATAGCGGCAAAATCTACCTGTGATGTTTGGAGCACGGTCAATCGTCTTTTCACCATTGCCACTGGAGCAAAAATATCCCGAATAAGGTACGAACTTCATTCCATCAAGAAAAGAGTCATGTCTGTCAAAGAATATGTCACAAAAATACAAAATACCTGTTCGTTGCTTGAGGCCTCTGGATCTGCGGTTCCGGTGGCGGAGAAGGTGGAAATTATACTTTTCGAACTCTCATCAAATTTTGATGTTGTTTTAACACTAGCATCGTTCTCAATAGAGTCTCTTCCTCTCCAAAAACTTATCGATGCTCATCTGGAGTTTGAGAGCTGTCAAACTTGTGTGGTAACAAAAGCGACGTTTCATGCACATTTAGGTGAATCGCTTCGTCAACACTGGTGGCTGACTCTTTGCGAGGCAGTGGCATTCGTCTTCCTCTACTCGTAGATAAGGGTTTCGGCCTTGGATCCACTGCTAAATCCGCAGACGCTATGGCCACTTGGCGTAACATTGTTATTATTGTTTTGATCTCGAGTACGGTGGCTCATCCACTCTAACCGTGGCGTCGATGTCATCTGGATGTACTGGCCAAGGACCACGCGAAGTTCTTTTTAGCAAGCTTAGATGGTGGTCATCTGAGCATCGTGGCCCGCTCTTTTTTAGTGGATCTGGGAAGCATATCAATCCTTTGGCGGCGACCCCGGTGGCGTTCCCGTTTGGTCCTTCCTAGGGAAAGATGCAAAGTCATTTTTCTGTGCCTCATTATCAAGCGGTTAGGGTTTCTAATCCTTTTCTTTTTACCAATAATGTTGATACAGGTCATGGAGTTGGGTCTTCTTCAATGTCACATGGAACATGTCCTAATTTTGGGCCGCATAGTATAGGTCATTGATTTGGGCCACAAGATATGGGTCACCAATTTGGGCTGTACACTTTTGGTCATTCTGGTGGGTTTAGGCCGCATGTTTCAGGCCATGGCGTTGGGCCATATAGTAGGCTAGGCAATGTGACTTCTAATGTTGGCCATATTAATGAGCCGAATGGTCAGACTAATGAGCCGAATACCAATCTTATTGGGCTTGAGCCCGCTGGTAATAATGCTATACAAAATTAGGGTGTGCCGTAGCAAACTAAATCGAGGGCCCGTGTTTATGATTTTGATGCTTCGTTGTACGTTAGGTTGCCGCGTATTCTTGATTTTCATGCCTTTGATTTTTTTACCACCTCGGGGTCCAATGCTAACACAACTTAATATGGGTTTAACTTTGATAATGATTCTTATATTCCTATGCATGTAGGGACCACATCTTGGTGTCCTAATTCAGAGGCTACACATCATGTCTATCGCGAGGCCACTGCTTTGCATGAGTCCACACCATACTCAAGTACATCTTCTCTTCTTATGGGTGTTGGGTCTCCTACGAAAATATCGTGTGTTGGGAATTCTATTTTACCTACAACAAGTAAGATGTTTCATTTGTCTAATGTTTTGTGTGTTCCAAATATACGGAAGAATCTGTTATCTGTCTCTCAGTTTGCTAAGGACAATAATGTGTTTTTTGAATTCCATCTGTCTTATTGTGATGTTAAAAACATCCTGACTCAGGAAATTTTGCTACGGGGCCACGCTCGTGACGGGCTCTATTATTTTTCTCCAATAACTCCTACTTCATCTGTTCAGGCTCTTTCGGTCCACAACACTAAATTTTAGCTGCATAGTGATGGTGATGATGTTTTTGCATTGTGGTACTACAGACTTGGTCATCCATCTGCCTCCACTGTTAAACTTATTCTTGATAAGTGTAAAATTGTCTCATAAACTATCTTTTTCAAATTCTACTATTGAGTATAAAGATTTGTTTGATTTAGGTGTCTCTGACTTATGGGGACCAGTGTCGGTTGTATGTGGTTCTAATTTGTATTATGTATCATTCATCGACATGTGTAGTCGATTTATGTTGATTTATCTTATCCAACGTAAGTCTCAAGCTGTTGAGTGTTTTCTTCAGTTTCAGAAGATGGTCAAAACTCAGTTTGGGAAAGATATTAAGAGTTTTCAAAGTGATTGGGGAGGAGAGTATCGTGCTTTCACGTCGATACTGACTAAACTTGGGATACTTTATCGTCTGTCTTGTCCGCATATATCTGAGTAGAACGGAGCTACTGAGCAAAAACATAGGCACATCATTAAAACTGGTCTTACTCTCTTATAGCACAAGCTAATCTGCCCATAAATTATTGGGGTTATGCCTTTAGTAGTGTTGTTCATCTCATAAATCATCTCCCTACTTCAATTCTGGAAGGAAAGTCTCCATATCAAGTTTTTCATGGTCGTGAGCCTACATATGATCACTTAAGGGTGTTTGGATACTGTTATTTTCCCTATCTGCAACCGTTTGCACATCACAAGTTGGGTTTTTTTCTCAGTCATGTACGTTTTTGGGGTATAGTTCCCCACATAAAATTTATAATTGTCTCACACCAGATGGTAAGGTCATTATTTCTCGTCATGCTATTTTTGATGAACGACGATTCTTGTTCTCTTCATCTACCATGAACAATGTTCAGACTAGTCCGCATGTTTATACATATGTTCCTATTGTTCAGTCTAATTTCCCCTACATTGCTTCAACAGTCATGAGGTCCACTGTGTAATATCCCAGAATCTGGGGTTAGAAGTTTTGAGGTTTGTAGTTAAGGTTAGTGAGTGGGTTGAACCTTTTGGGTTCAACTTCGCATTTTAATGTCAGAATGGGCCTGCAGGTTGGTGGTTAGTTGTGTGTTAATGTATCTCTAGGTCTCGTGTTCAAATCCTTATGAGTGTTTTGATATTTTTTTGTTTTTATGTCATTTTATTTTACTTTAAAAAGATGAAGTTATTTTTTAAAGAGAAAAATAAAGTTTACATTCTTCATCTTTTATTTTTTTATTTTTTTCTCTTCATCATCGTTCTTTTTTCTGTTCTTACCAAATTCCAATTTCATTTGTTTCTTGTTTCTTCCGTTTTATACACATTACGTGTTGTCTGTCAAGACTGAGCGTACTTTTGTGTTTCATTTTATCGAAGGTGAAGCAGGTAAGTTTTGTTCATGAGGGTTTACGATAGAATTGCTTCTGTTTCTATTAATTGTTAATGGAAGTTCTTATACTTTAAGTTTATGTGTGAAATGGAGGTTTTCGAACAGTCCATGAGGGCGAATCGATTGATCTTTTCTGCTTGATATCGCATTCTAAGGTGTGTGTTTTGAAACAGTTTAACTTCGGTATCAAATTGTGGTGAAATTTGATAATGTCTTGTGTGTTTATAAGATTGTCTATTTGAAGTATCATATTGTTTCTAAATTGCATGAAATTCTGTATGTTTTGGCATATTCTAGGTTGCCAAGGGTTGGGGATCGTTTCGACGTCAAAAGCATGAAATTGTGGTTATTTTGGTGTGGTTTTATGACCACACGGGTGGCCACACGGGCGTGTGCCCTACATGGGTGGCTCACACGGTCGTGTAAAATTGGTAATTAGGGTTTTTAGGCAAATTTCAGTGCCACACGGCCTGGCCACACGGGTATGTGAGATCACTACACGGTCGTGTCTCCTCTATTCTTAATTTTTAGCATTTTTGGACAGTGAGTTACACGAGCTACTCACATGGGCATGTGTGGCCTTTACATGGACATTTAGACCCCCACATGGCCTAGACACTTCCACACAGCTGAGGCACACAACCATGTGGCCATATTTTCCAGAATTTTTGTTTTGAGTCATAAACTGCCCGTTTTATGTTTCTGTGTAATCCGACCCTAGTTCAAGCCTCAGTAAGTGTGTTTAAGACTCGATTTAGTTTGGTTCATATATATATATATATGCGTTTATGGGCTTTAATTTTATTGCCTATTTATGTGATAAATAAGCATGAGTTTATTATTGTTGTCATAACTGATTATTAGAATACAAGTGTAATCAAATCTGAATCTGTTCAACTAGAACTGTTAATGTTTGTTTCTGTATAATGTCTGCGTGATGTGTTCATTGTTGCACAGTATGAAAATTTTAGGATCTGGTTATGAAGAGAAAGAAGACAGACTTACCAGTTTTAACTGCAATACTTTTGTATAGTTGTTTACCGCACTATCCTATATGTATATCAGTTCAGCTGTATACAGTTACTCAAGTGGCATAGTTCCACGTTGTGGTGTGTTGGGTGGATGAACCTATTATGGTTCTATGTAGTTTGCATGGTGGACGGGCCTATCATAGCCCTTATGTGGTGTGCTGGATGGACAAAGTGGTGTTTGGTTGGTGGGGTGGGATTTTGACTTGTGCATCTGTTCGCATCTGAATATACGTCTGTTTGTCAAAATATTTTATCTGTTTCTGTGAATTTCTGGTTATTGACAGTATAGTTAATGTCATGTAATATGATCTGATTATTGCGTATGATTGGAAAATCATTTCTGTAGTTTGATATTATATTTGACATACCGATTGAGTCTTTCGTAAGTGATATTTTTATGCACATGCTTGTCTAAAGTATTTATTGTGTCACTCCGTCTATTGTTGTCTGTTCATGCTCCGGACTCACACTGAGCTCACGTAGCTCATCTCTGTAGTGTCTTTCCTTTCAGGTACTTTCCTTATTTTGGAGCTAGACTCGGTATACCGGAGGTCTCAGAAAGTTACGGTTTGATTCGATTTAAGTAAAATCTCATAAGTTTTATACGGTAAATTTTAAGTCGGTTTGTAAGACGATTATACAAACTGTGGACTGAACTTTAGAAACTTTGGATTTATTTCTGAATGTTTGACTCTGATTTAATATTGTTTCAAACATAATGAACAAAAAGGTTTTCTTGGTTTAAATTAACATTTTTGTTTCTGCCACTTTTGGTGGCAAATGTAACCTCTAGGATTCGGTCTATACTTTTAAGCTAGATTTTAGAGCGTTACATTTAATGGTATCAGAGCCAAGTTTACAAAAACTCGGCCTGTATTTTCACGTATCCATGTGCGTACGTGTTTGTTAAAAAAATTTAAAAAATTGTACCACAATGTTTCGAAAAAGTTTTTGAGAAAATAAAATATCTGAGACTCTGATGCTAGTTCGTGCGAAACTCTAAACTTGTCGAATTAGTTTTTGAGAAAATAAATAGCTTGATTCAACTTTTAGATAAAGAGTTTTCTCTGAAGGATATGGGAGACCTTCACTACTTCTTAGGCATTGAAGTCACTCGATTCTCCATTGGAAGTCTTCATTTATGCCAACGCAAGTACATCAGGGATCTACTTGACAGAAGTTCTTTTACCAATGTAAAAAGTGTCCACACACCAATGATCAGTTCATCAATGTTGTCCAAAGATGAGGGTACTCGTCTTGCTGATCCTACAGAATATCGAAGTCTTGCTAGTGTTCTTCAATAAATGGTCCTGACCTGACTTGATATTGCTTATACTGTGAATCGTGTGCGTTAGTTTATGCATGCACCCACTACAATACATTTGGTGGCTTTAAAACGAATCTTACGGTATTTACATAGAACTATTGATCATGAGTTGGTTTTTCGTCCGTCTAATAGACTATCTCTCGTTGGATATACTGATGCCAACTGGGGATTGGATTTTGATGATCGTCGCTCTACGACAGGATATTGTGTGTATTTTGGAAATGCGCATGTTTCGTGGTGTTCAAAAAAGCAACAAGTTGTTTTGTACAGTTGAGGCTGAATATTAAAGTTTGGCTGCAACCACTAGTGATGTTACATGGTTAGTCTCTCTGCTAAGGGAGTTACAAATTTGTTTTGCTGATTAGCCTATTATTTGGTGTGACAATTCTGGTATGGTAGCAGTTGCTGCTGATCCGGTCTTACACTCCAAGTTCAAACATGTTGAGCTTGACTTGTTTTTTTTTTCCATGAAAAGGTAGTTGAGGGTTCGCTCAATGTCAGCGAGGTGCCAGCTTGTGACCAAGTTGTTAACATTTTCACAAAACCCCTATCTGTCTCATTGTTTACTCGATTTCATCATTTGCTTCGGGTCTTACCTATTGAGAAGTTGAATGAATGTTAAGTATAGGATAAGTTAGGTTGTTAGCAATTTGTTATACAAACTGGTATACTGTTAATAGAGTTAGTTAGCAGCAGTTAGTCATTCTGTCATGTATATAAGTCCTACTATTGTACTGATCAAATCAACCAAAGAATACCAGAATATTCATTCATATTCACTTTGTATTTCTTCATTTTCTGTACTTACTAATAGTAAGAAGTATAAATTACATAAAAATACTACTCCTAATGAATATTAGAGTTTTAATTTACATCAAATTTATCTTGATCTCGATAAACATCTACCTAATAATAAAATATTCATAACAAAAACATAAATATATATCAACAAAAAATAATAAAAATATCAAAACCATAATTTAGCATAAATATCAATCAGCCTTGAATTCAATTCCATCAACATTAAGTTTGATTACATTGGTTGAAACTGATTTAGTACCTATTGTAATGGCCAATTTTGACTCGGGTCTAGACCACAAGAATAGAACAAATTCAAATAATAAAATTCCAAAGCTTCAACAATCCAATTTATACATTAAAAGACACAAATTACAAAGGCCAAATATAGACCCAAATTAAACTAAACCCTATGGGACCGATAAGCCCACTACCTAAACATTTTTCAGCCAAGAAAGGAACCCTAAGCATTGCAGCCGCCGCTCAGCCCCTCACGCGCGCCATCACCGCCATCACTGGCCACCAAGCGTGTCTGACACCTGCAAAGAAAGATCCACACACAAGCAATACAAACAATAGAGAAACAAACAAAAAGAAAAATGATAAACAAAAAAAAAACAAAGCCTTGTATTCGACTATAAAGGCTATAATCGATCCCCTTGTATTTTTTTACGCGATATTAAGGAATCAAAAGCAAAAAAAAAAAAAAAGTTGATCCGGTTTTCCTTTTATTTTTCGATTTCATGTTCCGTTTTATTTTTATTTTTTTGATATCTTTTGCAAATCGATTCTAAACAAAATATAAAAAGAAAAGGAAACTTACCTGAATCCTCGCGGTCGTGTCGCCGGAGTGCTTCCCCCTCGCCGAAATCGAACCGAAAGGAGGAGGGAGAGACTCTTTTCTCCTGGTCCATCGGGAGAAGAAGGCTTAGCCTTCGGGCATGTCTTATACGAGGGCTGAGAGGCTCCTCTCACACTGCCCCAACCACCACCCATGGTGGCGCCGTGATGACGGCGGCGATAATGGGTTTTGAAAACCGTATCCGAAAGGAAGAAAATAGGAGAGGAGGGGGCTGCTCTCTGATTTTAAAAAAAGGAAGAGGAAGGGCTGCAGTTTTTTTTTAAATTCTAGGGCTAAAATGGAATAAACAAAAAAAATGGGCCCTTTATACATTTACAAAAACGGCGCCGTTTTTGCGTGGGAGTCCAAGTGCCAAAACGGCACCGTTTTGGACCGCCCGTGCGCGACTCGATCCGCTCCAGGGGGTCTGCGTGTTTCCTTTTAATGGGGAAATATCCACTTTGGTCCCTCCGCCTTTTCTGTCCTTATATTTAGTCCCATTTTGCATTTTTCTTTTATTAAAAATCTCGCCCTATTGTTTTATTTTATTTCCAATTCAGTCCCTGGCCTGGACAATTGAAACGCAGCGCATTTGGGCTTGGGATATTGTCCCATTTTGTCCTCACAAATTTAGGCGCGTTTTATTGAGGTCCCTGGCAGCTTTCTGATCTATACCTCAAATTTCGATTCGGTTTCAATCATGTCCTTAATTTATTTAATTCATTTATTAACCTTTTTTAAGTTTCATAATATATTTAATTAAATGTCTTATATGTTATTTACTTTAAATCCATTGTAACTTACTTTAACGTACTGTTTATTCAAATTATTATTATTTATTTTAATTTGCTTTATGTATGTATTATTTATTTTATATTCCTTACCTATCATATATATATATGTATACATATAGTTTATTTCAAGCCCTTTTTTATATATTTATAATTCTTTTAAAAATCATTTTGTTATATATTTATTTCAAATTATTTTATATTGTTTATTTTTAAGTTATTGTACATTATATATTTCAAACAACTCCTTTTTATTACCTTTGAACTATTATTATAAAATATATTTATATTCTCTATTTTTAATTCTTTTACACATTATATATTTTTAGACTTGTATTATATCATTTTAAATCGACTTATATATTACTTATGTTAAATTTATTTTATATACCTTATTTTAAACCCATTATACTTAGTTCAAATGATTTTATTATTATTTATTTTAGGTTTTTTTTTACATATTATTTTACATTTTTTATATATACATATTATCTATTTTAAAATTATTCACATATATAATTTTTTTTATCTGCTTTGTGTGGTTATAGATTTTAAAATTCTTTTTTACATTATTTATTTTAAACTCATTTATTATCATTCTAAAATTTGTTTACACTTTATTTATTTTAATTTGTTTTACACCTTTTTATCATTTAATTCATTGGTCCTTATTCATCGATGTTATTATTTAAATGTTGTATGATTATTGCCATTGCATGTACTATGATTCGTAATTTGTATTTTCATATTATTGTCATTGACTTGTGTAATATTTTATTCATGTATTATTATTCCATGCCCATTATTACATTTTTATTTCATGTCATCACATTGTGAATTAATATTCATCCAACTTGGATCGCTTGATTCTATTTCAAACAAAATAACGTACGTCGTTTAAATATCATGTTCGCTATTATTCAAAAATAAAAATCTCAAAACAAGGCAATGTTTCGCATTTTAGAACATTGAGGAATTGTGTCCTAACTTAAGGGGTTTCAGTTTTCTCGTTGATTCTAAATCACCAAATATCCTTTTGAATTTTAAAATACATGGATTTCCAATCAAAATTAAAGACAAACTTGCGCTCGGGAGTTCATGGTATCGTGTCCTAACTCACGGGATGTGATACTCCGATATCTCAAGACAAGGAAATCTTTAGCAATCATTTTGATCTAATTCAAGCGCTTTTAAAATCGACGTTAATAAAAAAGATTGTATTTTAAATTTATTCCTGATTTTCAACTTTCGACATTAAGACACTAACTAATCAATTCGGTACCAATTTTCGGCGTGACGAGGGTGCTAATCCTTCCTCGCATATAATTGACTCCCGAACCCGTTCTCTCGAGTTTCGTAGACCAAATAACACCGTTTTAGTAAACTAAAATGTTTTATTAAAACAAATGTGATCCGATCACACCTAATAAATATCGATGGCGACTCCCATTTTAATCTTCGCTTTCAAATAAAGTCGATTCCCATTTTCAAAGAAATGATTTCGACACCTATATTAATGACAATTGAAGCATTTGTGAAATGCACATAATTTTATACATTTTCACTCAACTGAATACATAAAATCACATTTATAGTCGATAAGATCTAGAAATTTTATACTAAAATAATAAAATTATCAGAACCAAAATTTGGCCTAAATTCAAACAACCCTACCGACAATCTTATTAATGAGCCTTGAAATGAACCATCAACGACCTATATTAATTACAACTGAAGCACGCGTCAAAATGCCAATTAATAGGGCCAACTTCATACATATATCACTCAACTGAATACATAAATTCACATTTATATATGATATTACTAAAATAATACTACCTGTAATTAAGAAAGAAAGAAAATTTAAAATAGATATGACACTTTTTTAATCACGATTATATAATTAAAAAATTCACTAAAGATATATAAAATAAATTATATTAATATTTATTTTTTTATACGATACAATCTAAAAAACTCACCACACATGTAAAATTTTCGAATTCATCCTACCAACTTAGAACTGTGATGAACATCTTGTGTATTAATATCCAATATACTAATGAAAGAGATTATATTCATATTCATCATCAGCCTATAATTAGTTTCCATGCATATATCCTCAATATACTAATTAAATAGATTATATTGATATTTTTTGGTAATAGATTATAGGTTAAGTTCTGTCATCAGTCCATGTACTTTGTGAAAGTTGTGGATTTAATCTTTATGTTTTAATTTCTCATTTTTCATCTTTGAATTTTTTAAAATTTAAAATTTCAGTCCTCACCAAACGATAACTATTAAATTCATTCAGTTAAGTTTTTCTATTTCCAAAATCTGATGTAGGAAAAATATTATTATATGTGTAATACCATTTCAACTTGTTATTTTTATAAATTACTCACTAAAAATTCTGTAATGGATGATAGTTGTAAGGGCCCAATTTTTTCCGGCTCAAAACTAAGAAATAAATAAACAAAATAAAAAACAAAAAAATAAAAAGTTCAAGTTCATTTACAAAATAATGGCCCAATATACAAAACCCTAACCCAAACCCAGTGTTACACAAACCCAAGCGCAACTAACTTAGAATTTTCAGAAACCCTAAAACCCTAGGGTTACCCACACCGCCGCTTCTGCCTCGTCAGTGAACTAGACGCCCGAGGTCTGACGCCTCATCTACCCTTTCACCGAAATGGCAAGGCGTGACTTTCTAGTGCCGTTGACCTTGCCATGGGTACCTACAAAGAGAGAACGAAAGGACAGAGAGCGAAAACAATGAAAATAGCAGAAGCAACAAGAAAAAATATAAAAAATGATTAATATGTAATATATGGCTATAAAAGCCATAACCACGGATTGTAATTTTTTCACGAAGCAATCAAAAAACAGAGCAAATACGAAGAACAAAAAAGTTAAAAGAAAAAGGTGATTCATTTTCTTTTTTTTTTTACATTCGAAAAATAGAATAAAAATAGAACATTTTACTTGTTCGCTGTCACTATGAGGTCGTCATCTCCGATGAAAGATGACTCCTTTTCTGATGAAAAGGTTTTCAAAACTCAAAAACCGAAAGGTTTTTTTTGGGATTTTTACGATTTGGCGGATTTGTAGAAAATATCGACCCCAGATTTGGATTCTAGGAGCCGAAACGATCAAAGGGGTGTTGTTTTGAGGATTTCGGCCACCAGGAAGGGCGGAGCTCTTCTCCGGCGACAAGTGACCACTGTGGGGAACTCACCAGACCTTGGGGCTGGCCTAAAGGCTGGTTAAGAGAGAAAAAAAAAAAGAAGACTCAAACTGTTTTTTTTTTCAGAAACTAAAAAAGTGAATTTTTTTAAACACTTTTTTTACTTATATAGCCCTATAAAACGGCATCGTTTTTCAAACGCCAAAATGGCAGACCCGACCCGAATGCTAGCAAGATCTGCGTGTTTTCACGGCAAGGGTCTAATTGCGACCCTAGTCCTTCCGCTTTTAAAATTTTTTTAATACGGTCCTAATTTCATTTTTTTAGATTATACCATTTAATTTTTGTTCGTTTTCAATTTAGTCTTCAGTTTGCTGACCCTCAGGGGAATGACGCGTGTCCCAAGGCTTGCAATAATTACCCATTTGGCCCCTGTTATTTTTCGTGAGTTATATTTTAATCCTTTATTTTTTATTTATTCATTTATTTATTTTATATAATTCATTATTTAAATTTCAATTTAATCATTCCTTTTTATAATTTCACAACTTTAATTACTTTTTTTTTATTTTTTTAGCATTTAAAATTTATGTTTTTTATACTTTTTTTTATTTATGCATTTTTAGATGGTTATTGTATTTCTTATTTATTTATTTTTATATTATGATAAGTGATGTGTCTATTGTCATTAGTACTATGAATTAGTATCCTTATTATTACTATAATTACATTATTAATATAGTGTTTATTTATTTATTCATTATTTATCATTCTAATATGGATGTTCTACCTACATGGTTATTTTATATTATTTCGCTATCACTATATCATGCATTATGTTTAAATATATTTATCCATTTTTATACTATGCCCAAATAAGTTAAATGCATATTGCTTTAAATGTTATATTCATTTTTATTCGATGCATAAAAAAGGGAAAATTTTAAAATCCAAGCAATGTTCGGTATTTGGAGATTCTAGAAGTTGTGCCCTAACTTACAGGGTTTGACTTTCTCTTTGAACCTAGATTGTCACACCCGAAACCTAGCCTAGACGTTATGGTTGAATCTGGTGGTGTCACAAGGAAAGGGTTTTGAAAACATAGTCATCACAATTATGTTGTTTGGTTTATCAATCCTTAGTTGCTAATGTCCATTGTCAAAACGATATTTATTTAGTTTATTTTCCAAAACTTATTTTATAGCATAAGTCTAACGAAAAACATTTTTTTTTAGAAATCCATTTTGTTTTATTAGAAAATCCCTTTGCGTAAAAACTGTCGATTTCATAAGATGTTTTATCAAACATGTAGATTATCAAGCAAATAAACCCAAAATCAAGTTAAAAACCAAATAGTCCGAAGAGTCCCAGAATTTACAAACTCTCCAAATAAACCCAAAATTGTAAATAAAAACCATAAATAATAACTTTAAGCAGTTTTACGGAAGAGTGGTCACCGATCCGCCTAAGACTGTGGATTACCTGACAGAACAAACAAACGGATGTGAGTTTACATAAACTCAGTGTGTAACCCAGCAGAATTAAGCATGAAATCATACAGAACCATATGCACAGTCAGAATCAGATACAGAATCAGATAACAAATTCAGAAGCAAATATGCAGAAATCCTACCGCCATCCTCTACACACCAACTTCGACCATCCAATCACACCATGTGGGGTTAAAAATACCCATCCATCCCTACACACCATGTTGTGCCATTAAAGCACATATCAGATAGTATGCAGCCATGCTGCCAGAATAAAGGCGATGCATCTCTTATAGATCACCTCCTCCTCATAACAAATACAAAGCCCACCCCAAAACAAATACAGAGCACATATACAAAATTAACGAATAAAACATGTTTAACATGGTTATATATATATATATATATATAGAGAGAGAGAGAGAGAGAGAGAGAGAGAAATAGATAGTTATCATATATGCATCTAGCGTATTAATCAGGTATGCACAACATAATCACACCCAGAATAGTATTTCAGACTAACAAATCACATAGTTTTAGGGTTTAGTTAGCCCTTACCGACCATACGGTAGGCGTACAGTCGAATGGAATGACCTGTGCAACCCTAGGGAAAGTTTCAATATAATGGGCCTACATACCGTGTGGCTTGCCCGTGTGGGCCCACACGGCCTGGCCCAAGAATCCACACGCCCGTGTGTCATGCTCGTTTGGGCCTACACGCCCAAGTTAACCTAGCCCGTGTGGCCCACACGGCCACACTCGAGCCATCATGACCGTGTGCTGCACGCGGCCATGCCTTCGTCGACTACACGGTTGTGTTCTCGCATACGGCCTCCCACACGAGTGACCACACGCCCAAGTAGCGTTGACAGTAAGATTTTTCAACTTTTACCGACGTTCATTTTTTTGCATTTCGGGTACACACCTGGTATCAATTTGATGCAAAACCATTCCCGAGCCTTTCACAACTCTAACACCCTAAACGATTCGATTACGATTTTGCACGAGGAGAGCCCCTTTCTTCCTGATTTGCTGCTACCAAAACAAACAATAAGGTTCCAATCGGAAGATTCAAAAATACAATAAATGGATTTAAAGAACCCTTGCGAAGAACCCTAAAATACTAAAGATAACAGTGGATACTAAGAGTGATGAGCAAAATAGAGGAAGCAAGAAAAGCCGAAATTTTTCAAGAAGGAGAAACATAAACGTCAAAAAGAAAAGGAAACAGATGAGAAACGGGTATGATAGCATATCCCTAGATTTTCTCCCACTAACTCAACTTCCTCAGACTTCCAGCTTGATCGAAATTCTATTAGACACCTGAGCAAAAATAATAATACTCACGCTCGTGCGAGGATTCGAACACAGGACCTCTAACACACTAACACCCTTACCACTCAAACCAGCAAGCTCATTCTAATATGAATTTATAGGCAATTTAATATAAGCCCATTGAACAGAGTTTAGGCTTAAATCTAAAAAATAACCAAAAATTGCTAAAGGTAAGGCTTAAACCCAAGACCTCTCACACACACCCAAAATACTTAACCACTGAAGCAAATACACATTTAAGTCAGGCACTTACAATAATAATAATAAAAAGGTCAGGGCGTTACATAGATAATCGAGCATCCTCTTTAAAACTAAAACACACGAGATTTGAATAGTAATTAAATAATGAGCAAGCTTATTTTTTAGCATTTGAGATGTCGTATCCTAACTTACGGGACATGACCTTTTCGTTTTGGTTACCTCGAGATAAGAAGGCCTTTTACATATGTTTTAATTTATTTTAATTAAAAATATCATTATGCAAGGTGGGATCGTGTTTTAAATTCTCTTGAAATTTTCAGTTCTTGACACTAAGACATCAATTAATCAATTAGGTACCAATTTTGGTCGTTACAAGGGTGCTAATCTTTCCTCGTTCGTAACCGACTCCCGAACCTATTTCCTAGATTTTGTAAACTAAAAATCATCATTTTAGTGGATCTAAAACTTTTATTAAAATGATCTAATTACGAGGTGATCCGATCACACCTAATAAAACTACTCCATTTTTCTTTTTTTTTAAATAAAAGTTGATCCCCAAAAAGGTTTCGATAATAGTCATTTCTGTCATGATCGAAATATCAAATTTTGATGATATAGGGACTTAGAATAATCTTACGCACAGTACAAGATTAGTAATTGAATTTAACCAAACATATTTAACTTCTATTGTTTGGGTTTAGACTAAAATTTCAAATGTTTAAAAGTATACGAACTAAAATTAATTAATTCAAAAAGTATAGAAACTAAATTTGATCAAATTAAAATACAAGAACTAAATACGTAACTTTCGCAAAGTACAAGAACTAATAGTAAAATTTAACATAGATTATATTGTTATTCATTTTTGGCTTATAATTAGTTTCAATGCATAAAACCACATCAAAATGGGAATTCTAAATTGACACAAGAATGCTTTGAGAGAGTGCAATCTATTTTTATAAATATTATTAAGTGTTAACTCTTCAAGTTCTCAGGGAGAAGATTTTGAGGTGAGTATTCTAGTTTTTAAATACAAAGATGAGATTAATATACTTAGGGGGTAATAGAGTGTGAGTGACTTATTGTATTCGTGATAAAAGATAGTGGAATTACTCACTAAGTTAGGCTCCGCAAACATAGGGAAACCGAACTATGTAAACAAATCTTGGTGTTATTTTTATTTTGTTTGCATAGTTTTTTGCAGTGTTAAGTAGCAGTGGTCACTACAGTCTAACACTTCCATTGCATTTGTTATTTTAAGCAAACAAGCAACTTACGGTAACAACAATATTTAATAAAAAATTCATATATAAAATATAAATATTTTAATAATATAGATAAGAGTATTTGTTTAAATTATGCTTTGCTCCATTTATCTATTTCAATTCTAATGTGTCATTATGTCTAGACCTGATCATGGATCGGGTCACTCGGCCCGCACGAAAAGTGAGAGTTTGGGCAAAACAATAGGCCCAGAAAATGGGCATGGACAAAAAAACAAGGCTCGTTTTCAAATACATCAAACCTAGGGTAAGTTTTTTGGCTCTGGCCCAACCCAAAAATAAAACTCTTGTTGATTTGCCACATGTCGAAACCATTTTTTTGAAAATAGGAATCGACTTTGTTTGAAAGCGAAGATTAAAACGGGAGTCACCACCGATCTTTATTAGGTGTGATCGGATCACTTTTGTTTTAATAAAATATTTTAGTTTACTAAAACGGTGTTTTTGGTCTACGAAACTCGAGAGAACGGGTTCGGGAGTCGATTACGTGCGAGGAAGGATTAGCACCCTCGTCACGCCCAAAATTGGTACCAAATTGATTAGTTAGTGTCTTAATGTCAAAAGTTGAAAATCGGGAAGGGATTTAAGATATGATCTTTTTTATCAACGTTGATTTAAAATAAACGCTTGAATTAGCTCAAAACGATTGTTAAAGATTTCCTTGTCTCGAGGTATCGGAGTATCACATCCCGTAAGTTAGGACACAATACCATGAACTCCCGAGCGTAAGTTTGTCTTTAATTTTAATTGGAATTCCGTGTATTTTAAAACTCAAAAGGATATTTGGCTATTTAGAATCAACGAGAAAACCGAAACCCCGTAAGTTAGGGCACAATTCCTCGATGTTCCAAAACGCGAAATATTGCCTTCTTTCGAAATTTTTGTTTTTGAATAATAGCGAATATGATATTTAAATGATGTACGTTATTTGTTTGGATTAAAACAAAACGATTTATTAGATAAATATAACGAGGCTTGATTCATGGGGCGATGATATGAAATAAAAGTATAGTGCGACATGGAACGATGATACATGAATAAAATATTACACAAGCGAATGACAACAATATGAACATGAATAAGCGAATTAAAGAGCATACAATGGCGATAGTCTTACAACATACATCATTTAAAATACCAACAATAATAATCAAAAGAATGAAATAACATAAAGCAATTTTAAAATAAATAATGAGACAACTTTAAATAAATAAAAACATAAAAAATTTAAAATGAATAGTATATAGCAATTTAAAATAATTAATATACCAAACAATTTAAAATAAAGTAAAGCAACTTAAAATAAATAATGTATATAATCATTTAAAATAACATATAAAAAGCCTAAAATAATATCATGTAAAAAAAATTTAAAGTAAATACTATACATAAAATATAAAAACAGTTTAATATAAATAATATATATGTAAAAAATAAAAGTGTTTAAAATAAACAATAGATATAAATTTGAAAATAAATAATCTAAAAAAAGTTTTAAGAATAAACAATATGCATATAAATTTATAATAACAATTCAAAAAAAATAAGATATAAAAAGAATTTAAAATAAATAAATAAATATAAAATAATTCAAAATCAAATTTATTAAAACAGTTTAAAATGAATATTATTTATATATATATAAAAAATAAAGATGAATAATATATAAAACAATTTATAAAAGCTGAAATTAAATAAAAGAGGACTTAATTAGGATAAACGCGAAATTAACAGTAAAAAATTATAATAAAATAAACAAAGAAGGACCAAATTTGAAAAGCGCGCAAGAGTAGAGGACTAAGTGGGCAAAAAACCCATTCTTGGACACACGTCCCTTCCCAGAGGATCGACACGCCAAGGACTAAATTGAAGCATGCGAGAAATGTTTGGGCCAATTTTAAAAGAAAAGAAAATAAATAAAGTAAATTAAATCAGAACAGTCCATAAAGCGGAGGGACCGAGCACGCAAATAGACCATAAGTCTAAAACGTGCGGATCCCCTCCGATTATGGGTCGGGTCGCACGAGTTTTCCCCTCCCCAAACGACGTCGTTTTGAGGCGTAGGGGGGTTTTGCAAAACGGTGACGTTTTGCTGGGCTATTAAAGCCAAAATTTTTATTTTCTTTTCATTTCAGTCTTGTTTTTTAAGAAAAAAACCAGAGAGCCTTTGCTCTCTCCCTCTCCCTCTTAGCCTCCTCCATGGCCAACCATAGGTTCATCGAGGGGTCCTCCGTGCCCACGCCGTGAACGGCGATCGACGTTGCGCGAAACAGGTCCTTTCGGCCCTCCTTTCGAACAGGTCCGAAGACGGCACCCTCATGGCCTACAGCGACGCAAAAGAAAAGAGAATGACTCTTTCAGTTCCTCGTTCTCCACCGCGGCCATTGACCGAACCCCCAGGGGTTCAACGACCTTCAAATCGATAAGAGAACATCGGAGCACACCCAAACAGTGGAACGAAGGTAATTTTTTATTATTATTTTATCTCTTTATTATTATTTCGTATGTGAAAAAAATGAAAAGAAAAAAATAAAATACAAAAGTTAGAAACTGAAACGCAAACAATGAAATCACCTTAGAAAATTTTTTATTCTTTTTTGATTAACCTTAGAAAAAAAACAAAGGATAGGTCTTGGCTTTTTAAAGCCAATCTATCAACTATTCGTTTTATTGTTTTTATCTTGTTGTCATTTACTTCACTGTTGCTTTGTATTAATTTCTCTCTGCAGGTGTCAGAGGCGTGGAGGAGATGGCGTGTGGTGCGACGAAACGGCACACGTGGTGGCCTTGTTGGTGAGGAGCGGCGGCTGAAGGCTTGGTGGCTAGGGTTTTTTGTTTGTTGTAAATGTTGTTGGGTTAGGGTTTCATTTGGGCTTTGACTTTGGGCTGTAATTAGGTTTGAATTTAGGTCTGAAATAGGTTTTATATTGTTGGGTCACACATATGTTGTAAATGGACTTAAAAAATTGAACTTTTTAATTGTTTATTTGGGTTTTATTTTTTGTTTTATTGGCTTGGGTTTTTAGGCCAAAATTGGCTATTACACCACACTTTTATTGTTATTTCGCTATTATATTGCTACTATTTTGTTATTATTGTTTGAATATTATATAACTAATGTTTTATTATTAATTTTGCTACTATTTTAGAGGCATTTGCTTGCTAACTTACACCTATCTTAGTGTTATTTAAGTATAATTTTTTTTAATTTATTTTCAACTTGTTGAGAAACATTTATTTTAATGTTTATAGTCTATTTGATGTATTATATTTTTAAAATTGTTTTTATATAAAAATAATAATATAAAAAATATTAATACGGACGAGCAGGACTCAAGTTTTAGCATTTCTATCTAGGTTAAATTTGAGTAAAATTTTAAGTTCATTTTTCAAGTCGAGTAGTCTAAATTTTTTTTGGGTCCGACACCGCCATAATCTACTCTAAAACAAACGTAACCTAAATGGATAGATGATAGGTTGGCCCCAACCTCTTTTGACTCTTGCCCGAAACAAAACTAAAAAACATTAAAGGGTAATCTACAAAAATAGTCACTTTTGTTTGCCTCAAGTTACATTTTAGTAACTTATGTTTGAAATATTACGTTTTAGTCACTTATGTTACTATTTTGTTACGAAGTGGTCACTCTACCGTTAAGTTTCGTTATCTCTCTAACGATAATCCTACATGGCAGTCTAACTAGATTTTAGATGTCAACTTGAATTTCTAAATGGAATGAAAATAGATTTTTAATTAAAAATTTAATTAATTAAAATTTTTAAACCTAAATCTTAACTAAAAAATCTGTTCATCTCCTCTTTTTAATTTTTCTTCAGTCTCTTCTTTTTTTCAATGGTTTTTTTTTTCATTTGATTGAAAAAATTATTATTAAGATCAAAATAGTTGAAATCAAATAGACTATTTCATAAAGATGGATTCAATGGAGAGTTCAGGTATGTCTTCTTTGCATTTTTCTATCTCTTTTATTCAATACTGAAAAACAAAAGATTAGATTTTTTATTGTTTAATGAAAACCCTAAATTAAAATTCTTGATGAATATTAACAACTAAAAGAATTTCAGATTAGAAAAAAGGGATACCCACAAAGGGATTGTGAACAAACAAGCCGATTCAGATCAGAAAAAATCGGATTGAGAAACTAATTATTCAAGAACATGAAGAATTGGAAAATATAATGATTAGGAACAAAAACGATTACCATCTTCTTATTTGTCGACAACCACTTCATTTTAAGTTTTAGAACATAAATTTATCGGTGAAAAAGACATACTTGGACCCTCCATTGAATCCTCTTTTGTTTTTGTACGTGAATAAAATTTTTTGATGATAATAACTTTTTTAGTCAATTGAAAAAGAAAACTAAAAAAAGGGGGAGATGAACGGTTTTTTAACTAAGATTTAGGGTTTAAAATTTTTAATTAATTAAATTTATTTAATAAAAAATCTATTCTCATCCCATTAGGAATTCAAGTTGGTACTTAAAATCTAGTTTGACTGCCAAGTAGGATTACCGTTAGGAAGATAACGGAACTTAACGGAAGAGTGATCACTTCGTAACAAAATAATAACATAAGTGACTAAAATGTAACATTTCAAACATAAATAACTAAAATATAACCTGAAACAAATAAAAATGACTATTTTTATAGTTTAACCAAACATTAAACACTAGAACTACTAATATCACCGCGCGGCTTTCAAAGGAAACCATGTGAGCTATTATCATCTCATTTCTACCATTTTCAAAGCTTTTAAATGAGTTTAAATCAATTCCAATGTGAAACCTCTTTAAATTTCACGAATTATCAAATCAAATAGACAAGAAAAATATCAAATGGAAGAATTGAGAGAAAAGTGGAAGATGATGGATATATATAACTACCCATATTAATTACAAAGGATTTGTCAAATTATACATTTGCCATTCAACTCTTATCTAAAAGTTCCACCGGTTAAGTGTTGGTTAGAAGTTGGATTTCATATCTAAGAGAGTTAGTAAAAATAATATTAAACTTAAAAAAATAAGTTTAATAGGAATATTATGACCTGATGGTTAAGGGTGTTTACCGTCTCAGGTGTATCCTAAGTCCAAATCGCATAAGTTGTGTTTGTTGTTTGAGTTTTGCTATGTTATTCTAATTCCCCAAAAAATGAGTTTAATAGCCGATTGAGCCTTAGCTCGAGACATGAGTTCAAGTGTTCTAAAGAGCATTATCCTCCTATTTATGGCAGGTTAGAGAGAGATTATACCTAAATTATGTCAAAAAATAAGTTTTGATAAAAAAAAAAAAATAAGCTTGTTTAAAAATGCAGGTGAAGCTTGGATTCTAATATTTAATGCTAGAGTTCATTCCAACTGTCCCATTTTTAATATCAAAATATCTTATTTTATTTTATATATTATATAATTTATATCACATAAAATTTAATTCTAAAATAATATATACTACTATAATGTAAATTATTTATTGATGAAATAAAAATATAAAAATTATTAAATATCAAATTAAAAATAGCATAAAATATTTTTTAATATTTTTAAGAAAATAATGGATAAACCTAAAACAAGTTCGAATTAATTATTTACAAATATAACTAAATTTAAACAAAATTTAAACCCAATATTTCAAGTAGATCTAGATTTCGGCACATAAAGACTTTTTTATATTAAATGGAATCTATAAATTTTAAAAATAATATTAGCATAGGCATAGCATGCCCTTGCCCCCTTGGTTAAACTTAAATAGAATATTTTGAGTTTTAATCACTCCGCAATTCTTTAATATTCAATTTAAGCATTTTGTAAAATAAAATTTTTATTTTTGACCCCTTTAATATTTTAAAATTTTATATTGGTCCCCAACACTGAATTTTTTATTTTGCCCATAAATATTAGATATATGAATTAGGTTATATTTTAAAAATTACAAAAAAAACAACTATCTTTTGATTTTTTTTTTTTTTTTTTTTTTCAATCAAACTATTATGTTTCAAAGCAACAGAACAATAGTTCCAGTCAAACAATACCCATAACCCTACGATTAATACCTGCTGACGCTAATGTTACTGCCATTTCATTGCCATGTTGCTCTACTTTTGAAAATGCTATCTCACCCATACAGGCTAGTCTCCTTTCCATATCTGCAAATATAATTTGTTGCGACCAAGGTCTCCTGTCTTTGTTCAATACCCAATTATACACCACCAATGACCCAATTTCAACAATAATCAAACCAGTTCACCTCCACCCTATCTCAATCATATAACTTAAAACAATATAATAGAGTAGTTAGATTATTATTCATTATTGGCCTATAATTAATTGTGATGCATATATCCCACCAATATAATAGAGTAGTTAGATTATTATTCATTATTGGCCTATAATTAATTGTGATGCATATATCCCACCAATAGGTATACATTTTGACAGTTAAGTTATCTATTATTTTTGTATCAGTCATTTGCTAAACTTGATAAATAATAAACTCATGTGGTTTTTTACAAAGCTTTCATATATCTTAAGCTCTATTTTACTTTTATTCAATTTCTTTTCTTTTAATGTTATCCTCATTTCATATTATAAATTATCTGAATAAAAGAATTTAAAGATTATCCTTGTTTCATTATTGGCCTCTGGACAGCCTCAAAACTTTTGAAAATTTTAATTATACCTTTAATTTTTTTAATTTAATTAAATCTTCAATTTTTTAAAATTTATTATTGAACATTTAAAAATTTTAATTAGATTCTTCAATTTTTTTTTTTATAAATTTTCATAAATCTCTAAAATTTAAAAAAAATCTAAATTTTCATAAAATCAATATCCTAAATTTTAGAGATGAAGCAATTGATGGGTCGATATATAACAAGTAATCAAGTTTTAAGAGAAAAGAAAGATATGAAGAGAAGGCATACCTCAAAATCTGCAAATGTAGCACCTAAACCCTAACTGGAAAAGCTTCTACGTAGTCAATCACACACATCCTCATCTACTTTGATTGTTTCTTTGGTTGCCTACACTACAGCAAAATAGGTTTTTAGTGGCGTTTGAATGAAAAACGCCGCTAAAAAATGAGCATTAGTGGCGATTTTCAAAAAACGCCGCTAAAGAACGAGCATTAGCGGTGCTTGTCAAAAAATGCCACTAAAGAAAGAGAATTAGCGGCGTTTGCAAAACTTATGCTCAACGTCGTCGTTTTAACTAAGCTTCAGCGGCTTTAGCGGCGTTTTTTGAAAAGCGCCGCTAAAGATCGAGTATTAGCGGCTCATTTTAAAAAACGCCGCTAATGCTCGATCTTTAGTGGCGCTTTACAAAAAACGCCGCAAAAAATTTAACACAACGTCGTTGTTTTGTATTGAGCCTTTGGTGGCTTTAGCGGCGCTTTTTTAAAAACGCCGTTATAGGTACACCTTTAGCGGTGCTTTTTAAAAAACGCCGCTAATGCTCGATCTTTAGCAAAAAACGCCGCAAAAGAATTTTGCAAAACGCCATCGTTTTGTATTGAGCTTTTAGTGGCTTTAGTGGATCTTTTTTTAAAACACCGCTATAGGTACACCTTTAGTGGCTCTTTTTAAAAAACGCCACTAATGCTCGATCTTTAGCGGCGTTTTTTGAAAAACACCGCAAATGAATTTTGAAAAACGTCGTCGTTTTATATTGAGCTTTTAGTGGCTTTTTTAATTTATATGTTAAATAGTTTCTTATATAATTGTAAAAGAGATAGTATTAATTTTAAAATATTAAATTAATTATCATTATAGTTTAGGGTTTACAGTATATGGTTAAGGGTTTAATGTTTATGAGTTACTATTTTAAGGTTTATGGATATGGGTTTAGGGATTATGGTTTAAGGGTGGTTTAAGGGTTGGGGTTTAAGGTTTAGGTGTTATGGGTTAATGGTTAGTGGTTTAGGGTTTAGGGTTTATGTTTTAGGAGTTAAGGTTTAGGGTTTAAGGATTAGGAGTTTAGGGTTTAGATTAATTAGTGTTTTTTAATTTATATGATAAATATTTTCTTATATAATTGTAAAAGAGATAGTATTAATTTTAAAATATATATTGAATAAATTATCATTATAGTTTAGGGTTTATGATTTAGGGTATATGGTTTAGGGTTTAAAATGTATGAGTTACTATCTTAAGGTTTATGGATTATGGGTTTAGGGATTATGGTTTATGATTTAAGGGTTGGGGTTTAAGGCTTAGGGGTTAGGGGTTAAGTATTAGGTTTTTAGGGTTTAGAGATTATGTTTATGATTATCCTCGGTAAATGTTTCTTTTTTCTAACAATGGTTTAGTGTGCAATTGTATACATTTAAATATTAGATTAAGAAAAAACATTGATAAATAAATAAAAAAATGTAACAGATTGATATGGATAGATAACTATATAGTTAGGGTTTAAGGTATAGGTTTATAGTCTAGGATTTAGGGTTTATGGTCTAGGATTTGGGGTTTGGTGTTTGAGGATCAAGGTTTAATTTTTAGTGTTTAGGGATAAATATGGTGAACTACTTAACTTGTGTATCTTGGATTTTTTATAATATAAATCTAAATAACATAAATATAAATTATTATTTTAAAATATATATATATATATATCAAAATGGGTTAAATCCAAAAGCATAAATGAACAATGGTTTAGTGTGCAATTGTATATATGAACTTTAATTTGATCCAGTTCTTGTAGATTATTAATACAATTATTGATATAACATCATTTTATATTTATATATTGCATACATAAATATTTATATTTATTCAATATAAAAATATATTGATGTATTTATTTTTTAAAATGTCTATGATTAAATCAAAATTAAAGTTTCAACTATACATTTAAACCACAATTAAAATTTCACGTCTACAATTACACATTAAACCGAAATACATATATAATTCTGAGATGTATCTCTATCAAAATTTAGGTGTACACATATAATTAAATGCCATTTATATAAAAATCTAAATAACTAATGCGGACCATACTTAAAAGAATAATGCTTGTATTGTTGTGTCATTTTGTATTTTTTTTTAATCCATCCATTCCATTTTATTTATATTAAAGTTTCCTTTTGTATTTTATATGTTAATTTAAAATTTATAAAAATCTTCAAAAAAATATAAAGTTTAAAAATTAAAAATTAAAAATTAAAAATTAAAAAAATTAAAAACTTAATATTTAATATGAAAAAAAATTAAAATTGAGCAATAGTAGCGCTTTTGGCTAAAACGCCATAAAAAATTGAGCTATAATAATGTTTTTAACAAATCCCGCTCACTCCCAAAAATTATTTTTTGTTTACCTGCTAGTTAACCAAATCCCCCAAATTCCCCCTAGACCTACCCAATACTTCCAAATCTAAATCATTAACAATCATCCTCCTAAAATGCACCGATTTCAAGCAAGTCAAATTCTCGGCTATTTCCTTTACCCACGGCGTTACGTACCCTCCCCAATCTTCCGGTTTGTGAAGCCGTTGATTTTTTCAACTTGTTATAATTTTCCCGATCCAAAAACTCAAATCGGATATTCAAAAGAGAAAACAAACGCTTGATCTGGAGACCAGAATAAGAAGCAAGAGGCGTTTCCTCAGCAATTGTTTTCTCCGAAAGCGAAGGAAAGAGGAATAGATTCGCCAGCAGATACTACAAATCGGGTCAGGCATGGGTCGGGTTGAGGAGACATGGAAGAAGAAGAGATAAAAGCAAGAAATGGAAAAGGGAGATTGGATGGAGAGAGAAAATAGAATGGTGGAAAACAAATTTATGGATTGTATGATAGTTTGGGTAATAATTGTGAATCAAACCTATAAATATCTGGGGAAATTTGAAAACCCAGCTCTTCAGAGTCATGTGTAGGCCATTCAATTTATTTTCTTTGTGTTATGATTGTTTTTTGAACTTTGATTTGCTTTTCAAGGTCGCCCAATGGTATGCGTCTATTCTCTTGCTTATTTGTTTTTTCTCCCCTAAGTTCTATTGTATGTTTTCTTTGAATTTCATGGGATTGGATTGATTGTGATTCTATTTATATTCAATTCTGGATCCTTTGAAGTAATGTAGTTTACATGATAAATTGAGTACTTTCTATTTGTCCTTTGAAGTAATGTAGTCATTTTCTATTTGTTGGTGTTTTAAATGATATGAGTGCTGGTTATTAGTTATGCACTTAGATTCACTTTTTAGAAAGCAGAACAATTAGTCTCCATAAAACCTGTCAATAAAGATGTGAGTAAAGACATCTGAACCAATGCAAATTTGAGGTTAAACTGTTTGGTATGTTGAGTCTGCCTTTCAATAAAGATGTTGATTTTATACAAGATCTTAAGAGTGATAAAGATGTTGAGTTATTTTTATAATCTTAAAATCTTTCACAAATTTTTAATAAATTTTTGTATATTTTTCAAAAAATTTAACTTCATTTTATAATTTAAAAAACTACATTGAAAATCAACTTCAACGGGATATCTAAATTGAAATAAAGTTGAATATTTATTTATTACTTGAAATTTTAAAGAATTTATATATTTTTTGAATGTTTTATTATAGTTGACTTAAATTGTTACATCAACATCATAATAGTTATTACACCAAATATGTTCTACTTGTTGACTTGGGATGATTTCAATATGTTCTTTTACAGGGAAACTGGACCTGGGAACATGCAAAACTTAAAGCTAGAATGCAGACTTTACAAAGAAACCTGAGGTACCCTCCAATGGCTTCAAATTTCAGATACATTCAAGGCATGCATCTTTCTCTTTTAATAAATAATTAATTATATTTCTAGGCATTACGAAGGAGAAGATATCTAGAATTTGAGTCTTAGAGAGCTTCAAAATTTGGAGCAACAACTTGATTCTGTCTTTAAACGAATAAGATCCAAAAAGGTTTAAATCACTCCAACAATATATATACTAAAATATTATTTTTCTTAGTGTAAAAGATTTTCATGATTTATATTTTAAATTGGTCCAATATTTTATCGTATTGATTAAAAATAGCGTCTCAACCACATAAACAATTAGTGGTGAATTCAAAAATCTTTTAAATAGACCATTTTTCATTTTTGAAGAGTCAAGTCTCTGCTTGCCTTTAAATTTGCCCCTCTAGTTAAACTTTTTTAATAAACTCAAAATTCGAATATCAAATCTTACTTTTGTACGAGAAGTTATGCATGCATGCATATAATTTTGCTTATAATTCTGCAGCAACATAACTTGGCTGTTGATAACGTTTAACTCACAGAGTCAACTTATGGTTGAATCAATTTCTGAGCTTCAGAAAAGGTATGCCATGGTTTCTCTTATAAATATCTAATTCCTGAGCTCACTTTAAATATTCTACTAAACCAAAAATGTCAAAACCAGCTTCGTTGTATTATTTTAACATATATTGTGCTCTGATTTTTTCATTATTTCTTTTTAAAGAATCCGACACCTTATATTAAAAATATATCAGACATGATATAGGATATAATTCTCTAATAACTCTCCAAATATATGAAAAATCTCATATTCCTATCTAATACGAATCCATGTCTTATAGTAATATCCAAATCCAAGTAGCATATATTTGAAATTATGAACTTGAGCTTGCTTGATTTGTTCCATATGCAGGACAAAGCACTGCAAGAACATAATACCAATAATAAGAAAGATTGATATAAAGCTTTATCACTCTTATCAATCACTTACCAGCTCCTTGATCACCATGTTTGCCAAAGGTAAAGTCATTGATTATATACATAAATTCCTCAAAAGATAAAAGAATACCAAAAATCTCAATATTCAGCTTGCTTTTTTCTTTTTCATGTCATGAACAGACAAAAAATGTGATGAAGATAATTATATTCTCACCTACCAGGACAAAGAAGGAGAATGGCTGATTGCAAG
Organism: Gossypium longicalyx; assembly: GCA_025698465.1. Taxonomy (NCBI): domain Eukaryota; kingdom Viridiplantae; phylum Streptophyta; class Magnoliopsida; order Malvales; family Malvaceae; genus Gossypium; species Gossypium longicalyx. Next base: position 97,368,899 of record CM047000.1, read on the forward strand.
CGATATTCCATGGCAGTAAGAATATTTTTCCTTCCTTTTCTTGGTTAATGAATCCTAAAATTATATATTAGTAGTAAATATAATAAAATTTAAAGTGCAGAAAGTAGCATTTAAGTTAATGAATCCTAAAAATCGAAATAATGGATTGAATATAGAAATTAGATTATCATTTTATTAAATATTTATTTGACAGAAAAGAAACAAAATCAGGTCATAACAAGCTATATAAATTAATTGTGACTTTTTTGGTACTCTTTTATATACTTTTATTAAGTTTGCATCATGATTTCACCACCATGATGTCATCGGGTTCTTAAATGGATTTTGTAATTTGATCCGCTTATCATATTTTGAATATTTCTTACTATAGGTTGTGGATTTTGGGGAAAGTGGTCCTGTTCGATGTTCCCGTTGCAAAGGTTACATAAATCCTTTCATGAAGTTCATTGATCGGAAAGGAAGTTTATCTGCGCAATTTATGTGGTCGGTATTAATCAGCTTTGTGTGCTCATCTCGTATATTTTGCAGTATCTTGTGTATTTTAACTTATTCTTATATTCAAGTATGGCCGAAAGTGATATTTTGAAAAGGAAAATTAAGGAAAAAAATTTGAAGCTGCTGTTTAACGGCACTAATGATTGATAACGTTAAGAATTCTTTGTGAATAGTGCAACAATTTCATACTTAAGAGAAATTATTGACTTCTATAATTTATTACTTATTTTTGTTAATTTACTTCAGATATGGGAGTAGCGGCAGAGTTTTGACTTTGATTTTAAGGGTTAGAAGGTTAAGGCTTTTAAAAAGCGTTATTTAAAAATTTGATGATTTTAGTATTGTTATTAAAAAATGTTCTGAAAATTTAAAATATTTATTTTATACATGATCGTATAAAGTAAAAGTAAGTTAATTTTATTTTTAAAAAGTAAGATAATTTAAATGATATTCAAAATGGTTAATAGTATGATATATGAAATATTAATTTAAATGTAAGTGTAGACACTCAATTTTTCCTAGGCCCAGAAATAAGTCCAAAAACAAAAATAATAAACCCAAAAAAAAACGAAGTCCAAGTTCAGTCCAGAATTACAAATATAATTTGGCCCGATCGGAATGACCCATTACTTGAAAAGATTTAAGGTCCATCTACAAGCTTGACTCATATGGAAATATAATCTTCAATGATATACAATCTTAGATATGATTGCAATCTTAGATATAATTGCAATCTTAGATATGATACAATCTTAGATATAATTGCAATCTTAGATATGATATGCAATCTTAGATATGATACAATCTTAGATATGATTGCAATCTTAGATATGATATGCAATCTTGAAGATATGATCTTGTAATCTTGGAGATTTAATTTGTAGATATCCTTTAATCTTAACCATTGATGTAATTGATCTGTACCGTTGGATTTGGGGAGGCTCAACTATAAATAGAGGCCTCTCCCTTCATTGTAAATCACTTGAGTTTTGGGAAGCAATAAAAATTCTTGAGAGCATTCACTCAAATTTCTCTCCCTCTTACATTCTTACTCTCTGTGGTTTGTTCTTATTTTATTCTTCGTCTATCTTAGTTTTTCAACCTTTTTTTTTATTTTAATTTCTTCATTTTTCAAATATGTATATTCATTCCTATCTTTTATACATTTGATTATGTATTTTATATATTATAATATTTAACCTTTTTATAAAGTTTATTTTCAAATATATATTTTCTATGCATCTATATATATTATATTATCATTTCATGTACTTTGAACTATTGCATTATATTTTTATAATTTGTAAATGTTCTATTTATTCATTTTTTTAGTGTATGTCATTTATCTTATTTGTGCATAGTTTCATTTTTTTATATGTTATGTTTAATTATTTCTTTTATGTGCTATTTTATGATATATATTGTTGTATAATTTTTGCATGTATTATGTTTTTCTTTTAGTTTACTCATGTTCTTATTTGTTTATTATCTTATATTTACCTAGTATGATTTTTTTTTATTAAACGTATGTTCATGTTATTTAGTTTTGTCTTAATGATATTATTTATGCTTGTATGGAAATGTTAGAATATTTTGTACATCTATGCTTCATGATGCATTAATATGTCATCCTAAAACGTCATTTAAAATAATATTCCAAGGTTTAAAAAAAAATAAAAGGCAATGCTTGATGTTTGGAAACTTCGAGAAAGGTAGTGCCCTAACTTACTGGGTTGCGACTTTTCTCGTTGAATTCGAATAGTCAAGCACCCTTCTAAGTGATTTTGAGTTTTCAAAACTTAAACAATTATTTTGAGATTTCAAAACACAGTGTCCTAACTTACTGGATATGGCGTTTTGTTGTTTCGAGATAGAAATTTTCGAAAGACGAGCTTAGTTTCGAAGGTTTTAAAATGTTGCGTCCTAACTTACTGGATGTGATGTTTTGACTCGTTTGAAATAAGTGAGTCTTAATTTTCAAAATTGAGACATTCTAATTAAAAGAGGTTTGCATCTTAAAACTTTTAAATTTCTGACATTAAAGACACTTGATAATCAATTAGGTACCAATTTTTGGGCGTTACGAGGGTGCTAACCCTTCCTCGTACGTAACCGACTCCTGAATCCGTTTTCTCGACTTTTGTAGACCAAAATTAATGTTTTAAAACAAAACATTTTATAAGGTGATCCAATCACACCTAAAAAGATTGATGGCGACTCCCGTTTTCGTTTTTCTTAAAGTCGAACCCCATTTTCCAAAACTCGATTTAAAAATGGTTTCGATGACTTAGCGACTCACTGGGACTAATAAGAGAGTCAAGCCATCGTATAATTGATTACCTTTTGTCTTAATGTCGAAAATTTGAAAAATTTTAAAATTCAATCCTCTTTGCATTACATGTGTTTGTATTATTGCATATGTTATATATTCTGATACGCATTGAATTTGCATGACCATTGTGGTCACACCCTTAAGTGGGAGTGAGAAACTACGCCTTCGTGAGGTTTTCGCCTCTGTGCAGGATAGTGGATCACTTTCGGGATACATCCGTACCTATGGTTTCGTGAGATTTTCATCTCGTGTAGCCATAGGGAAATGTATTCCCCTGAACTGAACTCGATTCAAATGAGCCTATAATGGGTGAGAATCGAGGAATCTGCTGGTTTAGGTACCTCAACTTTAGAACTAAAACCTCATATAGAAAAACCGTAAGAGCTCAACTTAGTTAGAATTATACTTTAGATATTACCCTCACATATCATTCTTGAGTTTATTAATATTATGTGATACTGACTGTTTCCTTTTTTCATTGCACGTCATTTCGCATTTAAAAGGTATCGATTCACGGTCAGTTTCTAAGTTAGAAAGTTTTATTATGGAGAACGGACTTCTTGATAGAGTGGAGGGCAACGCTAACGTCCATAGATGGTCTGAGCAAACTCAGCTAGGAAAAGGGGATAGCATAGCTATGGGATATGTGTCGGAGCTGTCAGACTATACTTGTATCAGTGTTACACAGAATAATTTATAGGAGCTTAAGGAGATTTGGGATCAGTGGGGCAATGAGACCAAGCAGTCGTTCTACGGTAATTACGGAGATTTGCCCTATTTTTTTGACATTTAGGTTGATAAGCACTTGTTTCGAGCTCTCGCTCAGTTTTGGAACCCAGCATACAGTTGTTTTACCTTTGGGGAGGTAGATTTAGTGCCTACTGTGGAATAATACACAACCTTACTTCGGTGTCCTAGATTTCAGTGTGATAGGATTTATTCTCGAGCTTCTTGTGTCCCAACCTTTGGTAAGAAGTTGATGACCATTACGGGGATGAGCGAGCAGTGGTTCATGGCTAGAATTAAGGAAAAGGGTGAGAGTAAGTGCATTCCGTGGGGAGCTTTGAAAGATCTGATCCGCACACATCCGCATTTGAGGCGAGGGGTAGACATTTTTGCCTTAAGCCTATACAGATTGATGGTTTTCCCCAAGGCCTTGGGATATGTGGATGAGGTGACCACGGATCTCTTCCATTGACTTAGCAAATGGGTCACTTCTGTTCTTGCGATTTTGGCGGAGACATTCAGGTCTTTAAATGCATGTAGGAGGGCCAATGCAGGCAGGTTTGTTGGTTGTGCTCAGTTACTTTTAGCTTGGTTCTACAGTCACTTCCGATTGATAGATAGGATGGTTTGTCGGGTCTTCTTTGAGGATTACTCCCCGTTGAAGGACATAACAGCTTCAACTAGGAGAGTTGATGTTCCCGAAAAAAATTGGATAGCGCTACTTCAGAACCTGCAGTCAAAGGATGTGGAGTAGAGGGCTCCATGGATGATTCCTGGTGAGATTCTTTACCGATGCGGTAGTTTTGATTGGGTCCCTTTATTGAGAATTTGGGGTGCCATTGTTTATGGCCCTTCGCTTTTGTTGAGGCAACATGGATTGAGACAGTTCATACTGACAACTTAAGGGTTGGTTCAGAGTGAGTTCGCGTATAGAGGAGTCGACTACAAGAGAAAGGTCAGTGAGATCTCTAGTGCTTGGAACAAAACTTGTCGATTAAAAGGAGTAGCTATTAGCCCTATTACGACTTCGAAGTATGTCGAGTGGAGAGGTAGAAGGATTAATGATAACATCCCTAAGCCAAGCATGGAAGGAGCTCGACCGATGGAGGAATATTTGCAAGTGACGCCCTCGGAGTTAGAAATTATGAAGCAAGAGTTCGAGAGAAAGAACTTGGAGCTCGAGAAGAGGATAGCAAAGCTCGAGGAAGAAAAGATATACTTGAAAAGATGGAGGTCGAGAAGGTAAGGAAGGAAAAGAGAAAGATCAAGGAAAATCGAGATGATTTAAAGACGCACTACAAAAAGGCCTAGGTAACATTGAAAAGGGTTGGATTAAGGAGATCTTCAGAGCAGTGGCAGCAAGAGATTCAAGAAGAAAGGGCCAAAGCCGAGTATTGGGAGAAGAAGTTTCAAGAGAAGCAGTCACGTAATCAGACACTAGAGAAGGAAAATCAAGGATTAAAAACTAAGGTGGCTGAGCTTGGATGATCTCTTCATTATCACCAAAGTCGTAAATCTGCGATCGAGTTAAAGGCAAGCTTGAATAAGATCAAGGAAATGAAGCACAATATTGGAAGGTTGGAAACAAGACACTTCTGAATCGCGAGAGCTACAGATTGAGCAAATTTCTCGAGGTAAGAGAAAAAAGCAAAGTGGAAGGAGAACTTCACCATCTTCGAAATCAAGTTGGAAATAAGGATTATCTCATGGGAGAAGCCATAATTCAGATCCGAGAGGTAGCTGAACATGTTCGAGACTTGGCAGTACGAGTTGACGTATTGAGTATGATGCATGAGTTATCGTCGGATGTAGGTCGAGAGTTAGCCCTTTTATTAGATAGAGTTAAAACTTTGGGCATTAGGGCGAAAGCGTATTTGTAATCCTCTTATATGTAAAGATATTCTTTTTCTAAATAACGTTTTCTAAATGAGATTGAATCGAGATCGATACCTTTTGCATTCATTTACATCTTATAGCATTTCATTGCATCATTTGCATTCAAAATTATAAAAAGACCCTAATTAGTTAAAGTTATTAAAAAGAGAAAGAAAAAGAGAGAGAGAAGAGGGTCACGGCTAGGTGAAAAAAAAGTTGAATGGGAATTAACGATGTTCCTTTACATATCCCCGACTTTTATGTCAGGAGAGATAGCTTACCTGGAGAAGGGGGTGTTTGGAAATGAAAATCATCCCATCAATGTCATACATGAGGAAGGGACTGAACAAAGAAACCTTGAGGGCATTCGCCCTTACGAACCAGGAAGTTCTTTAAATAATTGGACTGCAAAAAAACTTCCTGTAATCTTTAGGAATTTTTACGGAGTAATATTCAGAACACTCTTGTTGCTCTAAAGCCTAGGAGTAATGAGATTTCTTTTGAGAAGTGGGCTCATGTTCAGACATTTTTATTTTCAATAAAACATACTTTTATTATTTATTCGAGTAAATATTCTTTCATTCTGATTCTTTTAACCATTGACATTCTTTATAAATTTTCATTTCATGTAAATAGTCATTATTGAATTCATTTATTCCTTGTATATTCTTTTGTGTGCTTATCATAGATCCCTAGATATCAATGACACGGGCAACGATACTACAGATTCAAAGTTCCTTTTGAGTGTGATATGTGTTTAGAGGAATCTCAGTACTTTGAAGGTGACAGAAATTGTGACTTGTTTCTGAATTTGTTGAAAATGGTTTTTACCCCATGAAGTGGTGGTAGGAAATATAGCCTTAGAGGAAGGAAAGATTGCGAAATTGGAATTAACTGAGGAGACAAAACAAGACCTTGTTGAGACTATTATGGGAATTCAAAAATATGGTCCAAAGACGCATGCAGGAGGATTTGCAATTGCTAGGATAAACATGAGGTTTTGGGGCACTGTTGGTCCACCATGGAAAGGGATCGCATCAGTTGTACAATGAATGCCAATTTTTAAAGGAGTCAAGACTTATGGGTTATGTATGTTATGGGCCCGAGCTCGTCAAAAGTTTCAAGCTGACAATGACTCATCTTTGTGGACGTCAGCTATTGTATTAAGAGGGGGAGATAGCTTCATATGCCAATATTACAAAGTCAAAAGTCATCCATTTCAAAAAAAAAAGATTATATAACTGCACAATGCCAAAAGTTTGCAGTCTTTTCAAAGATAATGCGTCATACCACAGTACAACAAAGGTTGCCAAAAGAAAAGAAAAAGAAGAAAAAAACAAATTATAGAAGATGACCGAGACTGGTAAAAATTAGCATAAGAAACTACCGCCTACTCTCTATGCTTACATTGGGGCAAACACCTTCAATTCCAATTGTTTCAAAGGTTCCAACCATCATCCTTGGAATGGGTGCATTGTTTGGCTTTCTGAAGCGATCGATGTGCATGATAATAGTGCGATGGTTAGCTCCAGACGGTGGCCATTGATTTCTAGCTATGGGGCATTAGGCTGTACACAGTCTCTCAAGCTTAAAACGATAGATTCTTTCTTCAAAACCAGTTTCTGACAAAGTGAATGACAGTATCATGAAGGAAGCTCTCTTAGACTTCTATACAAGTTTAGGGAAGAGGAAACCTGATCAAATCATTATTTTCAGGGATGGGGTTAGCGAGTCTCAATTCAATCAAGTTTTGATCAAGTTATTGAGGCTTGCAAGTTCCTTGACGAGAAGTGGAACCCTAAAGATTGTGGTTATTGTTGTACGAAAAACCATCATACCAAGTTTTCTCAGCAGGGATCTCCTGACAATGTGCTACATGGTACTGTCATTGACAACAAAGTATGCCATCCAAAGAATAATGATTTTTACCTTGGTACCCATGCTGGAATGATTGGAATCACGAGGCAGACCCACTATCATGTTCTCTTAGACCAGGCTGGGTTTTCGGCTGATGATCTGCAAGAGTTTGTTCATTATCTATCCTATATGTATCAAAGGAGCACCACAGCCATATTTTTTGTGGCTCTTATTTGCTACGCTCATTTGGCGCCTTCACACTTCACGGTGGGGCAATTTATGAAGATTAGGGATGCTTCAGAAACATCATCGAGTCATAGTGGGATGTATGCTCCGGGAATAATCTTTGTACCTCAGCTTTCCAGGTTGAAGGATAAAGTCAGCAACATCATTCTTGTCTGCTAAGAATCATTGAACCATCTTTTTGTAGGGTTTGACAAACAACAGCCAAAACTGCTGTTGGGGCAATCCCTTTCTCATGGGTTTATGAATCAAGATTTTTCCTCCAAGCTTTGATGGAGTCAAGAATTGAATACCTCTAGTAAACTTAACTTGAAAGTATTCATCTTAAGCAAATGTACCAAGAATGGATGACACAGACTTATGACAAAGAAGGTTCGTCCAAAATAATTTCATAAAGGAAACATTATGCTGAAAGAGATCCTTCCCATGCAAAAGGATGCCGAATTGGGAAGAGTCATATGTTGCGAAGAGGGCTTTCTCTAGAGGTGCACTAATTTTGACAAGAAATGGATACGAAGAATTTATCTGATCCAGTGAATTCAGACTCGGTCAAGGAGTACTTTGTCTGAAGAAGAAGGGAAGCCAAGGTGAAAACCCGCAAAGGGCACTTTGGGACTTCTTTTTTTTAAAAAAAAAGGAAAAAAGAAAATAAAAAGAAAAAAATAATAAAAAAAGAAAAAAAGGAGAGGCCAAGGTAAAAACCCGCAAAGGGCGCCTTGTGACCAAAGGGTTTTTGAGTTGAAAACCCGAAAGGGCAGCTCAAATTTTGAAGAGCACACGATAATCTTGCTATATTTGATTCAACGAAGAACGAAGCGTATTGCATATCGGGGCATCAACAAACTACTTTGGATCTTTTAAACACATGTTAAACTTAAGAAAGTCTTCATGGAGCTGGCGTATAAACGCTCAAGCGGCGATATCTAGGGCATCTAACTTTTATCCTGTTTGCTATCTTTAGATTCTCTTTCTTCTCAAAGATAGGCTTTCAGATTAATTTCCTTTGTATTTTTTTTGACAAATTCGTTCCAATCTAATTATTCTCAAGATTAAATTCATCTTTCATTATTCTTAAAGTATGTTGCATTAAAATAATGATGGATGAACTAAATAATTTTCACAAATGAAGTTTTGATCATTACTCTGGAAATTTCTAGATAATACAAGAAACTAAAACAGAACAATTGTTCGAAGAATTCACGTAAGTGAGGTTTGAAAGAACTCGAGAAAATTCTTTCTTTAGTCCAAAATGATGATTGGACAAATCAAATGATTCGATCCTAAGAGAGGATCATCTTACAGACATTTTTGGTGGGTCATAGCATTTGAAGAATGGTACAAACCTACAGGCTGAATAGGAATGATATTTCAAGAGAAATAAGGATAAACTTCGACGAAAGAGTGAATGGTGACGTCTGGAATAGGGGCCATGTTCATAAACATTTTGCATTATAACAGGTTTAATTAGGAGCATTTGATTCACTTCGATCATAGCATCCTAATCATCAGGCATAATCATTCTACAGGTTATCAAAGACGACGTGCCTTAATCCCCTAAGCAGTAGGGTAATAGGCCGCAACATAGCAAATCTAACCTTCAGATGTTTATACTGAAGGAAGATCCAAGATGGTTTGGCATCGTTGTGCTTATAAGGAACAAATCGAAGACATAGCTGATTTGGTTTTCACGTGCTTACGATGAAGCAAATCTAAGATGATTTGGCATCTCTGTATTGTCAGAGAACAAATCAAATTTTGGCGTCTCCATATTTGACGGAGAGCAGACACATAGCAGATCTAACCTTCAGATGTTTATACTGAAGCAAGATCCAAGATGGTTTGGCATCCTTGTGCTTACAAGGAACAAATTGAAGACATAGCTGATTTGGCTTTCACGTGCTTACGATGAAGCAAATCTAAGATGATTTGACATCTCTGTATTTTTAGAGAACAAATCAAAGTTTGGCGTCTCCATATTCGACGGATAGCAGACACATAGCAGATCTGGCCTTCAGATGTTTATACTGAAGCAAGATCCAAGATGGTTTGGCATCCTTGTGCTTACAAGGAACAAATCGAAGACATAGCTGATTTGGCTTTCACGTGCTTACGATGAAGCAAATCTAAGATGATTTGGCATCTCTGTATTGTCAGAGAACAAATCGAAGTCTGGCATCTCCATTTCGACGGAGAGCAGATACATAGCAAATCTGACCTTCAGCTGTTCACGCTGAAGCAGATCCAAGATGATTTGGCATCTCTGTATTGTCAGAGAACAAATCGAAGAAACAGATTTGGCATCTCCATATTCGACGGAGAGCAGATCGAAGACATAGCGGATCTGACCTTTGGATCTTTTCACATCGAAACAGATCCAAGATGATTTGGCATTCTTGTGTTTACAAGGAGCAAATCGAAGACATATCAAATCTGACCTTCAGGTGTTCACGTTGAAGCAGATCCAAGATGATTTGGCATCTCTGTATTGTCAGAGAACAAATCAAAGAAACAGATTTGGCATCTCCATATTTGACGGAGAGCAGATCGAAGACATAGCAGATTTGACCTTTGGATGTTTTCACATCGAAGCAGATCCAAGATGATTTGGCATTCTTGTGTTTACAAGGAGCAAATCGAGACATAGCGATCGACCTTCGTGTGTTCACGCGGCGAGCGAGATCCAAGAGGATTTGGCATCTCTGTATTGTCAGAGAACAAATCGAAGAAACAGATTCGGCATCTCCATATTCGACGAAGAGCAGAAGACATAGCAGATCTGACCTTTGGATGTTTTCACATCAAAGCAGATCCAAGATGATTTGGCATTCTTGTGTTTACAAGGAGCAAATCGAAGACACATAGCGATCCGACCTTCTCTGTGTGTTTACACCGGCAGCATCCAAAGATGATTTGGCATCTCTGTATTGTCGAGAGAACAAATTGAAGAAACAGATTTGGGCATCTCCATATTCGACGGAGAGCAGATCGAAGACATAGCAGATCTAACCTTCGGATGTTTTCGCATTGAAACCGATCCAAGATGATTTGGCATCCCTATGTTTACAGGGAACAGATCGAAGATATAGCAGATCTGACATTCCTGTGCTTACAGCGAAGCAGATCAAAGATTTTAACATGGCATCCCTGTGTTTATAGGGAACAAGTTGAAGATAGCAGATATCGCCTTCCTGAGTTGCAATGAAGCAGATTGAAGCCGTCAAGAGGCCATTTAAAGAAGATCAAGGATCAAAAACTCAAGACTCGGCGAGCCCAGGCAAAATTGGTCCTTTTCTAGTTTTTGCTCTATCCCTGTTACACAGCAATGAGCAAAGAGGGGCAGCTGTAGAGACTCAATTTTGCCCGGGCCCAGAAATAAGTCCAAAAACAAAAATAATAAACCCAAAAAAAAACAAAGTCCAAGTTCAGTCCAGAATTACAAATATAATTTGGCTCGATCTGAATGGCCCATTACTTGAAAAGATTTAAGGTCCATCTACAAGCTTGACTCATATGGAAATATAATCTTCAATGATATACAATCTTAGATATGATTGCAATCTTAGATATGATATGCAGTCTTAGATGTAATAGCCCAAATTTGACCGGGATTAAATAAAGAAAAACAAATTAGATAAATAAATAAACATTTATTTATTAAATAGCCTATTGAAAGTCCAGCCTCACTGCATGCTACCCATAGCCCAAATACAAAAACCCATATCCGGTATAACCCAATAGCCAAAACAAGCATACCTAATACCCTAAGCTAAACCCAAACCCAAATAAGACCCGTTACACCCAAAGACGACGTTAGATCCATTATCCCCGCTAGCCTAAGTCGACCTAACCCATTACATTACGCACCTTGACCCAAAACAAAACAGCCAAAAAGGCCCAACAGACTTAAGAGAAACGGGAAACCCTAAGGTTTCCTGAATACTGTGGCACCGCAAACGTTTCTGGAAGCTTCGGGGAGCATCTGCCAACCCCAAATCAAGGCCACCGTTTAATGAGTTGTCCCAAAGGCCTTCAATGCCCATTAATACCCCGATCATCGGTCGTCCCTTGGTTTGACCCCGAATTACGTCACGAACGCCATGACCGTCGCCAATGCTCCATCGGTGCGCCGTGATCGGTAGCGCGCGCCTACACCAAAGATGGTCATCTGCCGGATCCTCGCTCGATTACTGCACAAAAAGGAAACAGATGACATGGACACGCGAAAAATAAAGCAAAGAATGGCAAGAAAATCGCGAGACATCGGAGACACGAGAATAGAAAGAAATCTTAGATTTCTTTCCCACGAATATGTAAAGGACCAAGGCTATAAAGCCTTTCTTTTCACTTGTAAAAGGGGAGAGGCACTGGAAAATACCAGAGAATCAATAAAAAACTAGAGATTCAACAAAAAAGTTTGTTTTCGCACATATATACACAAAGAAGCATTTCAATCGATTAAGTACTCAAAGGTGATTTTTTTAAATACATGTACATACGTATAAACTGTAAATAATGAAAAGGAGAAGGGTCAAACCTTTATTTGCGTTGAAAATCGGGGTTTGGAACTCCGACCACCGTCTGACGGAAGAATTGGTGATGGCGCGTGGCGCGCGTGGTAGAGAACTAAGGTTTGGCTCGATGGAGGCCGAACCCAAAGATTCTCCCTTTCCTCTCATTTCAGAGAGAATTTTAAGTTTTTTTTAACACCCAGTATAAAATGATTTTAGGGCTAAGGTTTTGGTTCTTATAGTCCCTGTGAAACGACAGCGTTTTAGACCCCCAGGATCCGCGCGTTGACCGGATTACCCGAGGAGGATCAGCGCATTTTTTTAAAATTGGGTTAATTTCCCAATCGGTCCTTCTACCCTTTTAGTGTTTACGATTAAGCTTTTTTATTTATGATTCGGCCCTATTATTTATTTTAGTTTTAATTTGGTCCTGACAGTTGTTAAATTTTATTCTGGGAAACGTCGCCATTTTGGGAATAGGGCAATTTCCCAGTGAGTCCCTCTAATTTTGCGCGCGTTTTCAATAGGTCCTTAATTCAGTTTTATTCCTTTCAAAATTTGCCCTATAATTTTGTTAAACTTTAAATTTAGTCCTATATTTATTATATTATTCTATATATATATATTTTATTATTTGTTTTATTTTACTTTTATATTATATATTATAAAATTATTTTATTATAAGTATTATTTTTAATTATATATTATTGTTACTTATTATGTATTATTTTTCTTAAATTATTATTTTACATCTCTTTTATATATTATTATATTTTCACATGTATTATTAATTATTTATATATATTGTTTTATATGTTACTTTATATTATATCTATTATTTTTCTTATATGTTTATATTACATTTTATTATATAATCTTTATTATGTTTTATTTTTATATTACTTATTGTTTTTTTATATATATGTTTTGTATATCATATATCGCAAATTATTATTATTTATGTTTATATTATATATATATTATTTTAAAAATGTAAATTATTACTATTAAATCATATTTTTAACTCACATTATATACACATTTCATTTTTTATTTATTTACTATATATATATTATTTCATTTTAAACTAATATTGTTATATTATGAAATCTCTCTACATACTTTTAAACCAATATATTATTATATAATTATTATTCTTTTATTCTTGTTATTATGTTATTATATTATATATTAAATACTATTTTAAAATTGATATGAAATGTCATATTTTTTAATTGTATGTATATTTTGTTAGCAATCAATCACTTTTTTTATATTAGTTCTTCTATATGTTTTATATTGTATGTATCATGTATGTGTTAATTTTTTTATAATTATATGCATATTGACGTTATATTTATTCTATTTGTATATCATGCATTACTTGATTATGTTTGTTTTTATACCATGCATCATTTAAATATTATCTCATAAGTTTATATATTGTTTATTCGTTCTCAATACATGCTATATATCTTTGATTGCATTTTTTCTGCTTTATATGTATTATTCTTTATATTGTAGTATTCATTTTTATCTACCTAGTACAATAATATATTATTATGATTTATAATGTAATACAATTCTGCACGCATCATCTTTAAAAGATAAGGCTCCAAAATTTTCAAAAAAATATAAAGGCAATGCTTGGTGTTTGGAAATTTCAAAAAGTAGTGCCCTAACTTATTGGGTTGCAACTTTTCTCGTTAAGTTCGAATAGTCATGTATCCTTCTAAGGTTTTAAAGGATTTCAAAATATAAGTGACTGTCTTGGAATTGCAAAGTGATATGTCCTAACTTACTGGATGTAGCATTTTGCTGTTTTGAGATAGAGATTTCTAAAAGGCTAACTTATAGTCAATACTTTGATACAAGTAAACCCAATTTTTCAAATAGTTTAAAGAGGTTTACATCTTAAAATTTTTAATTTCCAACATTAGAGACATTTTGATAATCAATTAGGTACCAATTTTTGGGCGTTACGAGGGTGCTAACCCTTCCTCAAATGCGTGAATCGACTCCCGAACCCATTCTTCTGATTTCGTAGACCAAAACCAACGATTTTAGAACAAATGTTTTAAAGGTGATCCAATCACACCTAAAAAGATTGGTGGCGACTCCCGTTTTCGTTTTTAAAATCGATTCTCATTTTCCAAAACTCGATTTGAAAATGGTCTCGACATTAGATATTATACAATCTTAGATATGATTGCAATCTTAGATATGATACAATCTTAGATATGATTGCAATCTTAGATATGATACAATCTTAGATATGATTGCAATCTTAGATATGATATGCAATCTTGAAGATATGATCTTGTAATCTTGGAGATTTAATTTGTAGATATCCTTTAATCTTAACAGTTGATGTAATTGATCTGTACCGTTGGATTTGGGGAGGCTCAACTATAAATAGAGGCCTCTCCCTTCATTGTAAATCACTTGAGTTTTGGGAAGCAATAAGAATTCTTGAAAGCATTCACTCAAATTTCTCTCCCTCTTGCGTTCTTACTCTCTCTGGTTTGTTCTTATTTTATTCTTCGTCTATCTTAGTTTTTCAATCTTTTTTTTTATTTTAATTTCTTCATTTTTCAAATATATATATTTATTCCTATCTTTTATACATTTGATTATGTATTTTATATATTATAATATTTAACCTTTTTATAAATTTTATTTTCAAATATATATTTTCTATACATCTATATATATTATATTATCATTTCATGTACTTTGAACTATTGCATTATATTTTTATAATTTGTAAATGTTCTATTTATTCATTTTTTTTAGTGTATGTCATTTATCTTATTTGTGCATAGTTTCATTTTTTTATATGCTATGTTTAATTATTTCTTTTATGTGCTATTTTATGATATATATTGTTGTATAATTTTTGCATGTATTATGTTTTTCTTTTAGTTTACTCATGTTCTTATTTGTTTATTATCTTATATTTACCCTAGTATGATTTTTTTTTCATTAAACGTATGTTCATGTTATTTAGTTTTGTCTTAATGATATTATTTATGTTTGTATGGAAATGTTAGAATATTTTGTACATCTATGCTTCATGATGCATTAATATGTCATCCTAAAACGTCATTTAAAATAATATTCCAAGGTTTTTTAAAATAAAAAATAAAAGGCAATGCTTGATGTTTGGAAACTGCGAGAAAGGTAGTGCCATAACTTACTGGGTTGCGACTTTTCTCGTTGAATTCGAATAGTGAAGCACCCTTCTAAGTGATTTTGAGTTTTCAAAACTTAAACAATTATTTCGAGATTTCAAAACATAGTGTCCTAACTTACTGGATATGGCGTTTTGTTGTTTCGAGATAGAAATTTTCGAAAGACGAGCTTAGTTTCGAAGGTTTTAAAATGTTGCGTCCTAACTTACTAGATGTGATGTTTTGACTCGTTTGAAATAAGTGAGCCTTAATTTTCAAAATTGAGACATTCTAATTAAAAGAGGTTTGCATCTTAAAACTTTCAAATTTCCGACACTAAAGACACTTGATAATCAATTAGGTACCAATTTTTGGCGCATGAGGGTGCTAACCCTTCCTCAGATGTGTAACCGACTCCCAAATCCGTTTTCGACTTTCAGTGACCAAAATTAATGTTTTAAAACAAAACATTTTATAAGGTGATCCAATCACACCTAAAAAGATTGGTGGCGACTCCCGTTTTCGTTTTTCTTAAAGTCGAACCCCATTTTCCAAAACTCGATTTAAAAATGGTTTCAACAGTAAGTATTAACTTAAATATAAGTATTTAATTGGATATAAACATATTTGTTGAGAGTTTCAATCAATAATGAAGATGATTGTGAATGTTGTCTTTTTTTTTTCTAAATTAATTTTATTAGGGAAAATGGCCTATATGTACAAAGCAAACATACAGTCTGACTCTTAGTTCTAACCTCTTTAGTTGTAACACCCCCTACCCGTATCCGTCGCTGGAATAGAGTACGAGGCATTAACGAGGACTACAAAAACACTTACAGATAATTTAAATATATTTTCATAACAACTTGTCTTGATTTCATGCTATTTCATATTTAAGCTTTACTCACCAAAGTATTTGAAATATCATCTTTATGCAAATAGCACACATGAGGTACATAATTCCATAATTAAGAATGAACACATTTATCAAACATATTCCACATTCATATATCAATGTCTCATATTTTCATATATCAATAACCGTCATTTTTCTTGTTTT
Organism: Gossypium longicalyx; assembly: GCA_025698465.1. Taxonomy (NCBI): domain Eukaryota; kingdom Viridiplantae; phylum Streptophyta; class Magnoliopsida; order Malvales; family Malvaceae; genus Gossypium; species Gossypium longicalyx. The sequence goes on from CM047000.1 coordinate 97,385,168, forward strand.
TCAGATAATTATGTATAACCATTGATAAGCATGCAACTCACTGTTTCTTCTTGTCAATCACAATTTTAAATGACAAATTCGTGTGAATGAGCTCAACCTCATTAGGTATTTAAATTCTGTCATTTTGATTCACATACTCATAATTTACTAACATATCCTGTCAAACACAATCTCTGAATGACAAAATCACATAATTGGGCTCAATAATAATAATGATAACATTACTTACATTTCTTTTTCCACATGTTACATTTACGACTTACCAACTTGTCCATTCAAGGAACAGCTCACGGATTTGAGTACATCATGATCTGAAGCCCGAAGTCTAGCTGAAGCACATAAGTGCTAGATGGAAGCCCGAAGGCTAACTGAAGCACATAAGTGCTAAACGGAAGCCCGAAGGCTAACTGAAGCACATAAGTGCTAAACGGAAGCCCGAAGGCTAACTGAAGCACATAAGTGCTAAACGGAAGCCCGGAACTAATCAAAGCTCACCAGAGTGAATCAAAACCCCAAAAGGGTTAACTGAAACTCATATGAGTTAACGAAAGCTCGTAAGAGCTAAACGGAAAAACAAACACGAGAATTCGCAACAAATGCTGAATCTCGGTTTACTTGGGTAATTTACCGTCAATTCATCTTTTCACTGAAAGATTTGTACTTATTTCCTGCGTTCCTGCCCTCCAAAATTCTCAATTCAATTTCATAACTTTTGTACATAATTTACTTATTTTCAACAATTAACATACATAAATATTAATAACCATTCATAAAATAATATTGAAATTTAATAATATTAACAAATGGTCACTAAATTTAGTTATATAAACTCACAAGTTCGATTTTTATATTATAGCGATAATCATAATTTCATAATAAATATTCCAAATAAAACATTATATCGTTTCTAATTCAACACTTATCGATTATAATCAGGCATGTGATCAATTTATACACGAGTCATTCATATATTTTTGTATATTTTCCTCCTCCTCCTCTCCATCCACATCCTTAGTATAAACAACATACTTGTAGGTAACATTATCCATAATTTTCACTATCCACTTAGGTGAATATTCAAGCTGTCCATCTGTGTCATAGTCACTAAATTATTTTTATCTTGGGCTACAGAACTCCAAATTAATATCCATAAATTTTCCCAGAAACTAGACTCATATGTATTCTTACCATAAAAATTTCATAATTTTTGGTTGGGCCAATTAATACAGTTTATTCATTGAAGTCTCCCCTGTTTCAGAGTACGACTACTCTGACCTATGTGCACTACGAACCAAATTTCTCCCTGTAAAGAATTCCAACGACCATGCCGTTTGTTTCCCTTAAAAATAGACTCAATAAGGAATCCATGCATGTAAAGTATGACTCTTAATAATTTTTTTACAATTTATGGTGAATTTCTAAAGTCAGGAAAAGGGATCTCGAATTCATTCTGACCTTATCTCACAAAATTTATCATATCTCATGATTTACAATTCCATTGCTTACATTATTTCTTTTATAAGAAACTAGACTCAATAAGCTTTAATTTCATATTTTATTCATCCTATAATTCCATTTCTACAATTTTTGGTGATTTTTCAAAGTTAGACTACTGCTGCTGTCCAAAACAGTTTTAGTGCAAAATGTTGATTTCCATTTTGCCCCAAATTTCACAATTCATACAATTCAGTCCTTGCTCAATTAACCCCTAAATTAAGATAATTTTCTCAATTAATACTTTTACTAAACATTATAAGTTATTTCATAACTATTAAAATTCAGAATTTCCACATAACACTCTAACTTCAAACTCTTTTACACTTAGGTCCCAAACATTCACTTTCTATTCAATTCTTTCAATAAAATCAACATATAAACAATTTAAAGCTCTAAATCCATGTCAAATCATCATATACTTCCAGCACATATTCATAGCAACTTTCAATTTCTTTCATGGAATCAAAAACTAATGAATTCAACAAGTGGACCTAGTTGTAAAAGTCACAAAAACACAAAATTTCAAGAAATAATCAAGAATTGAACTTACTTGCAGTAAAAATATGAAAAACCAGCTTGAGGGAACTCTTTCCTGGTATTTTTTCTGATGAGAATGCAGAAAAATAAAGAGAAATCTAGATAATTCCACTTTAGTCCTAACTTTATTAAGTAAATTTTGCAATTTTCCAATTTTGCCCTTAATTCTCCTTGTTTTCTTGCTGATTTCATGCCCTTGCCGTCCAGCCCAAATATACCTTGGGTCTATTTTCCTTTTAAACCCTCTTTCTTTTATCAATTAAGCTATTTAATCATTTCCTACAATTTTGCATTTGATACAATTTAGTCCTTTTTGTTCAATTAATTATCAGAACTTTAAAATTTCTTGACGAAACTTTAATACTAACATATTAACACTCCATAAATATTTATAAAAATATTTATGGCACGATTTAAAATTCTCGAGGCCTCGATACCTCGTTTTCGATTCTAATTATTTTAATATTTATTTTTAGTACACTATTCACTATTTCAAATTTTTTCCTAACTTCACATTTAATTTATACTCACTAAATTAATAATATTTCCTACTCATTTGTCGGATTTAGTGATCTCGAATCACTGTTCCGACATCACTGAAAATTAGGCTGTTACATTAGTGATGTCTTGTACAGATTGATTGAGACCCTCCCTCCCAATGCGCTACTATTAATTAATTTGTAAAGAAATTCAGTACAGATTGGTGTGATAGGCTTAATTTACATCTGAGGCAAACATTAACACTCAAAGGATTAGCCATCTCAAAGGATTATACCTAAATTTTAACTTTAAATATTCATACCAGTCTGTTACATCCTTCTTCTCTGTTTCTGCTCTCTGATTGTGTTGTTGTAATTATTTTAAGTATATTAATTAATATATGAGAATTTTTTTCTTAGACCAGTTGGAGTTTCTTAATTATTAATTTACTATGATGTCATATTTAAGGCCTCTCGAGTATTTTGTACTGACTTGGTTTTTTTTGTTCCGAGGATTCAGTGCCGCCAGCATTTAGAACTATTGCTTGAAAACATCCCTACAATGTTTCAATGTAGTACAACTGCTGAGTCATGTTTTGGTGCTGCAATCAAGGTAAGTCATTACAAGGTTATACCTTCATAATCTGTTTGAGGTGTTGAGTGTATGTAACTTGGTTACTTGAAGAAAACTGAGGTTAAGATACTGATACATCAATCCTTATCTTAAACAATTTGTATGTAGTTTTCATATGTAGTTTATTTGAGTGTTGGAGTTTTTGGACTGCTTTCTCAAAATTTTTATTGACTAGAAGTTTTCTAGGAAAATTTGACATGGTCCTGAATTCAATTTATAATTTTTTGCTAATATTCTTTTATTTTTAGCTGAATTAACTGACCAAATTCAGTTTGTTGGTTAACCATAAAAAATTTAGTTTGGTTAACAAAAGAGATTTTAAGAAAATTTGATATTTGAATGTTATTTTGGTTATTAGTTAGGATTAGTCCTGTTAAGTTTCTATACCTTCATTTTATTTGTTTTGAACTTTTAGTATGTGTTAATTTAACATCTGATGGTGATTAATATCTTCATTGTATTGTGCTTCTAGATTTTGATTTGTTCTGATATTTTGGTTGGATATGTAGAATTATCCATTGAAAAAATGTTGAAGGTTAATTTTGTTTCGTTAACAAAAACCAACCAAATTAACCGAAATATTAAGTTGTTCTCTCTTTTCCTGCAATTTTGTAGTTAACGGATTTGGGTTTCACGTTACATTATTTTCTATGTTGTAGGTACATATTATGCACAGCCTTTTCAACGACTTCTGCATTAACAAACTGGAGTAGTGTACAAAAATCCTTTAAACACTTGCAGACTATTCAAATCTATAATATTTTCCCCTCTGTTTGTAGGTTCATTGGCATCTTGTCCTGGTGAGAGTGTAGTTTATGAAGCTTTAAACTTTGCATTGTCCTTCAAGGTATTAGAATTCTTAGTTCATAACTTAGCAATTTGTTTTTTTATAAAAGATCAAATTTCTAATTTTCAATGTTGTTTAGGTTCGCAAACAAGATGTTGTATTTGGACTTGCTGTATTTTATTTATATCTTTATATTTAATCTAATTTTTATTATTTATTTTAGTTTTGATTCTATATATTTATTTTTATTTTAATATTTAAGATAACTTGAGTTCTAACTTTTAGATTTTAATTGTGTTATTAATTTATTATTTTAAATTCTAAATTTAAATTCATCAATTTTTATATTTAGTTTTAAAGTTAAAATTTTCATAGAAAATTTAATTTAAACAATATTTTTTTTATTTATCCTTAAAAATATATAGTTTGAAGTTCAAATTTCAAAAATAAAACATAATATAATATTTATTATAGAAATAAATATTTATTTAATTAAAATAATTTTTTTAAAGGTCATTTTTTTAGCGGCGTTTTTGGGAAAAGCGCCGCTAAAAGTCTTACATAAATGCCGCAAATTTTAGCAGCGTTATCTATAGCGGCGTTTTTTGCGGCGCTCATAAAATGCCACAAATTGTTTTAGTGCGCTCCTAAAATAACGTCGTTTTGTTGTAGTGCTATTTGGATGGATCAATAGTGACTTATTGCTTTTTCCCTTGTTTATGATAGTTTCCGTACTATCAAAAACCCAAGTGTTGCCAACTCAAAGGGAAAACATTGGGCATGTACAAAGGAAAGCAGATGCATGTTATCACGTTGTTCCAAGCATGGTATATAGGTATAGATAGATATTAGAATTTATGCTAATATGAAATGGTTGATTAGTGTTTAGTATTCATGACTCTATTTATAATCATGGATTGGATCTAATGAAATAACAAGAGATCATTGTATTATATGATATTAGACATGTCGCCTTTCAGCGCATAGAGGATGTCAGACATGATCCACTCAGAGCTAGCAATATTCAATCACTGAATCTCTGACTCCACAATCCAGAGAAAAGAAAATCTTAAAGAAAACTAAAACATATTTAAGGTTAAATCACTCTGAATTTGGCAATTGTTTTTACGCTTCAACTTATTTTCGATTAAGTTAACCCTTGAAAACCAAAACTTCAGGCTATGAAAACAATTATCAACTTCTCTGCTACCTTATAACTAAAAATCACCAAGAATCACCTTTCAGTCCTCTACACTAGGAACTTTTAATTCAAGAAAGGGGCTTTACCACTTATGCTCCTTTTTACTCACAATTCATAATAAATCCCTGACTTCCAGTCTGACATTCTTTCAGATTATTCACAATTGAACTTGGTGCTTTATCACTTTGACCTAATAGTCATTGAAACAAACACAAAATACCTTATGTCAACTGTTAAGTCCAAAAGTTACCTGATTTATTTTTTTGTTATTCAGACATCTTCAACCTGTGCAAAGTCTCACTTGAGTCCTGATATATGTTTTTCCTTATATTTTCTATCGACCCTTTCCCACTAGTACCAAAACCATCAGGAATTTTGTTGGACTCCCCCTGTTTTGCTAAGGTGTTTCATTTGTATAATTCTTGCAATGAAATAGGAGGTTGCGATTGTGATGGTGTAGGAATAGATTCAGAAGGAGAGGGCACTGGGAAACATCGGCGGAACTCGGAGAGATTCTTACGGGTTTCCAGTAAGGAAAAACTTCCTGACATGGGTTTGGAATTAGGAGTCGAAGGATTTGTGGGGTTTCTGGGTCTTTTTTGATGTTGGTTGGTTTTGACATTGGAGGAGTGGTCGTCGTTCGTGGTGAAGTTTTGGTTGTTCGGGTCATTTGAAGAAGTGAAGAAAAGGTGGAGGAGTGAAGGGTTGGCGAGGGATCTGCGTCTGGATGTGGCGAGAAAGAGTGCCATAGATATGAAGAGTGTAACACCTCTAACCCAAATTCGTCACCAAAACATGGTTACGGAGCATTACCGAAGTTTACAAATCAAACAGACAGAAAATGAAAACATTTCATATCTGATGCGGTCGTTGAGAGCACCAAAAATATCCTATTCCCTATAAAATAATGAAAAAGAAATAGTAAAGGGGAAGTAGGGTCAAATCCTCAGGGACCGGATTATACGAATGCTTGTCTCTCGAAATCCTGGGCAGAATCGTGCCCAAGAAAACCTGCGTTCCTGGAAAAAAATAAAAAAATAAAAAACAGAATTTAAGAATTGGTTTTGGAAGCGAAAATAAAATAAAAACAGAATTTAAAGTTTACTGAAATTATGATTACGAAAATAATAAAAATAATAAAGAGAGTTTTAAGAGAAAAGAAATTCTTATGGGAAAGTTCCAGCCTCTGGTTGTCTCATTCCGCCTTGGGCTCAATCCTTGGCTTTTGGATGGTCCTTCTCGACTCAAGAAAGCCGATTATAGTGGAAGAGGACGCCTCGACCACCAGCTCCAAAGATTAGATTTACGATTTTTAGGGAACTCGACTCTAGCCAAGAAACCTATGCTAGATCAACGCTTCTCAATGGCGAATCCCACGCCATTTTGTCTCTTTGGCTCGCCAACCTCGTGACGCAGATAAGTTAACGAACCGACTATGCGATCCTTCCAAAACATACAAAGCGGCGCCTTTGCATATGCTGAAAAGCTTACTTCTTAAGGGCCATGGACGGAAGCGTCAGCCCGTAGTGCGGAGAAACGATGAATACTTGGCGAGAAGGCTAAGTACGGATTCTAGGCCTCAAGAAACCTTTTTGGGGAAATATTGACAACTTTTGGCTAGAAGGGTTTTAGTGGCTCATGATAATGGTGGGAAAGTAAATAAAATTATGGAAAAAGAAATTTTATTGAAAGAAAAAAAAATATGGAAAGAACAAAAGACTTTTGGAGAGAGAGTGTTTACAGAAAAAGATCCCCAAATAGAGTCACTTCACCCCCTATTTATAGTGCTAGAGAGATAGTCTAATTGAACTTAAATTCTAAAAAGATAAATACATTTAATTAAAGATAAACAAAGATAATTAAAATAAAATCCTAAATTTGAATAATCCTAATAATTATCTTAATATTAATTATCCTAATAGAACAAAATAAAATAGAGTCTTCCAAAATAAAATCTCTTCTATTTGCTTTTAAGTCCTTGTGCCTTCCATGTTCGCACTTTTGGCACCATATTTGTCCCACGTTGCATATTGGCCCATTTAATCTCCAAATTGACGCTTTTTCCCTTGAATTTACTTTTCGCCTCCAATTTAGTCCCTAAAAGATAAAAAGACATAAATAGCTCAAATTAGTAGGCTCAAGCTCAAAATAAACACATGATTAATATATAAAAACACATCATTTTAGAGTATTATCAAATTCCCCCCACTTAGCCCATGCTTGCCCTCAAGTATGGTTCCTATCGACTGTGAAAGCTAGATTCTGCCATAAAAGAAATACCACTCCAAAGTTTCATAAAAATTAGTTAAAAACGCATATGAAAAATAAAGAGACCTCTAAACTTGCTTTAAGTAAAACAGAAAAAGTATTCCAATTAATTCACACAAAAATTAAGATCGACTTGAGTTATGCTATTTAGGTAAATTACCAAACCTACAAAGACACCTTAATTATTTCCTCCTTTAGTCCCCGAAGTGCAACTTTATTAGTACTTATTTTTTTTCTTTTTTTATTATTATTATTTATTTACTTAGGAATATATTAAACCTTTTGACGCGAAGAGAGATGACAACCCAAGCACCCCGCCCCGGTTACTCAGTCCAACATACTTCTAAAATTATTTATTTCCGGTTAGCGGAGTTTTACCCAACGCGTCACACAACCTTTTGACGCGAAGTAGAATGACAACCCAAGCACCCTACCCCGGTTACTCAGTCAGTCACGATTTGAGTCATACTCATAACCTCAGCTAGTGGAGTTTTACTTTTCACGTCACAAAACCTTTTGACACGAAGTAGGATGACAACCCAAGCACCCTACCCCGGTTACTCAGTCAGTCACGATCTAAGCTGTACTCATAACCATGGAAAACTTTTATTAAAAATTAAATGATATTTAAAATTCTTGAGAGCTCAGGAAAGAAAAAATTTAAGTGTCAAAAATAAGTTTCAATAATCACCTAATAGCCATGAACATTAATTAAGCACGCAATCATTTTAAGTGTTCACTTTATATTAAACTTGATCAATTTTACGAAAAGCAAGATAGAATTAACCCTATTAATCACAATTATTTTTAGCCTAATAAAAATAAAACAGTGGAGATGGCATCAATTATGGGAAAAATCATAACTTCCCTAGAAGGTAAGAATCATGCTTGTAGGTCAAACAGTAACAACGAATAATGCCTCCCCCCACTTAAAACACATAGTCCTCGATGTGAAAGTAAAAGGAAAACAAATAGGTGGAGAAAAAAAAAGTTTAGAAAAACTCCCCATGTAGTTACCGTCAGTTGGCGCACACGGTGGAGAAGAAGATGGCGAAACGGTAAGAGGTGGAGACGGGGTGGATGACGTGTGCAACGTTGGTTCGGCTTCGGGTTCTCACCATGGTGGCTAAGAAATCGGCGGTGGGTGGTGGAGGAGAAAGGAGTTGGCGGTTATGGAGAAATTTGGGGAAATAAAATGTAAGGTTTGGGGGTTTTATTTGCTGAAAATGGGTGTTTGGCTGCAGGTTTTTGGGATTCTAAGGCTGAAATAGGACTGTTTGGCTGCAGAGATATGACATTTTGGGCTGGAATAGAACTGTTTGGTAGCAGGGATATGGCATTTTGGGCTGGAATAAAACTGTTTGGTACCATGGATAGGGTTATTTTGGTGCACACTTTCTGTCTTTTTTTTTCTTCGTATTTTCGCTCCATTTCACCTAGATGGAAGAAGAGAAATTTATTAATATTTAACTAAGATAAAATAAAAATAAAAGAAAAATAAATAAATAATAAAAGAAAAATAAATAAATAAAAATAAAAATAAAAAGAAAGATTGGGTTGCCTCCCAACAAGCGCTTGTTTAACGTCGCTAGCTTGACGCCTCAACTAGTATTGGGGCTGTTCCAGCTGAATTCTTTTGTTCTTATGAGCTTAGAAATTCTCATTTCTTAACACGTCCACCATATTTGGGTTTAATCGTCCTTGCGCCTCTTTCTTTGGTTCCGTATTTTCCTCCAAGGGGATCCCCCCTTTTAAGTCGGCAATGGTCTCATCATTCTCCAAAAATGTGCATTTGAGATGTTCAGGAAGTGGATTTAATTTCAAATCTGGTGCCTGCACAACAGGAGGTAGAAGTTTAGTATTCATGGGAGCCAATAATTTATTAACAGATTCAAAATCATCAAACATCATTTTAGGTTTATCTCCATAAGATGACTCAAAAGTTTCGTCCACTAATGAGTCAATCAGGTCGACGCGGTTTACGCTCAAGACTTCACTTGGGTGACTAATAGTGCCATAAACGTTAAACTTCACAATCTCCCCGTCAAAGTCAATCTTGAGGGTTCCGCTTCGTACATCAATCTTAGTATTCGTAGTACTAAGGAAAGGTCGCCCCAACAAGATGTCTGAAGACCCAGGAGCGTTATCCTCCTCCATTTTTATCACATAGAAATCTGCAGGGAAAATAAGTTCATTAACTTTTACCAAGACGTCCTCGAGGACTCCTTCGGGATGCACAATAGACCTGTCTGCCAATTGAATAATAACACCTGTCTTTGTCAAAAAACCCGCTTTAAGTGATTCATAAATAGAATAAGGCATTACATTTATAGAGGCCCCTAGATCACACATAGCCTTCTTAATTCCCAAATGGCCAATTTTGCATGGAATAGCGAACATACCCCTATCTTTGCATTTAACCGGCATTTTCATTTGTAGAATCATGAAACATTCTCACCAACACTTACCTTTTCATTACCTGTAAGTTTTCGTTTGTTGGTGCAGAGTTCTTTGAGGAACTTGGCATACCGCGGAATCTGTCTAATAGCATCTAACAGTGGTAAGTTGATCTCAACATTCCTAAATGTGTCAAGGATCTCCTTGTCTTCCTTACTTTTTCAACACTGATTTAATCGTCCTGGGAATGGAGGTTGTATTTTCGGCAGTGGGGGTTTCGCTCGGATCTGTTCGTCGTTTCCTGGAGTCTCCTGGACGATTTCTTGACCAAGATTCTTACTAGGAACTGGTTTGCAGGACCTTTCCGCTTCGTAACGTTACTGCATTCGCATTCTGCCTCGGGTTTGGTTCTGTTTGTGATGGCAGTTTCCCTTGAGAGTTTAATTTCTCAATTGATGTGGTCAACTCCCTTATGGATGCTTCGGTTTTCTGCTGAAAACCCTTCATTTCTCTTTGGAAATTGAGAGTTTGCTGTTGAAAATTAAGGACATTAGTTGCTATTTTATTGACCAAAGTTTCTAGAAAATTACCTGAATCTTGTAGCTGTTGTGGGACTCGATTTTGGTATGGCTGGTTATATTGTGGATTAGCCCCATAACTAAAATTAGGGTGGTCCCTCCATCCTGGGTTGTAGGTATTGGCGTAAGGGTCGTATCGTCTTTGTGGTGGCCCAGGAAAATTTCCCACAGCATCTAAATGGGCCATAGAATTGTCATACAGACTAGGGCACGCATCAGTCGTATGTTCAGGTGTAGCACATATTCCACATACTCGGGCTGGTTTCGATTTTTCTGTAACAAGGGAATTCACAATATTAGTAAGTCTATCAAGTCTATCTTCAATGGTAGAATTACTTAGCTGGTGAACCCTTCTAGGGGGTTCAGGATTGGCTCGAAATTGCTGGGAATTCACAGCCATTGTGGAGATTAAGTCTCTTGCTTGTTGTGGAGTCATGTTGACTAATGCTCCTCCACTCGCGGCATCTACCATATTCATCTCCATGGGTTTCAAGCCTTCATAAAAGTACTGGAGCAAAGACTGTTCCGTTATACCATGTTGTGGGAAACTTGCACACAACTTCTTAAATCGCTCCCAATAGCCGTATAGAGTCTCTGCGTCTTTTTGCCTTATGCCCACGATTTCTCTTCTTAACTCAGCCGCTCATGATGCAGGGAAAAACCTGTTAAGAAATAAACGAGATAAATCAGCCCAAGTTGTAATGGATCCAGGAGGTAAATAAAATAACCATTCCCTAGCTGAATCTGCTAGGGAAAAAGGGAAAGCGCGCAATTTAATTTGATCCTCAGTTACCCCCTGAGGTTTCATACTCAAACAAACCATATGAAATTCTTTTAAATGCTTGTGGGGGTTTTCATTTTGTAGCCCACGAAAAGTTGGCAGTAGCTGAATCAAGCCTGACTTTAATTCAAAATCAGTATCCATAGTAGGATACGCGATGCATAGTGGCGGTTGTTCTCTGGTAGCTTGACGCCAAGCCGAATTGTCTGAGCCATAGGTTGAGGTGCTAAATTAGGGTTTTCGTCAACCCTAGTGTTCAGCACTTCTTCAGGGGAATCGACTTCTTCTTCTTTACTTTCTAACGTTTGAGTAGGGTTTTCGTTAACCCTAGACTCTACTTCGTCGTCGATTCTAATTTCTGGCGGTGGATTGCTTTGAGTTCCAACCACCATCGATTGCTTTTTCCTTAGTTTTGTTTCCTTTTCGATTAGCTTTCGCAGATCTTTTCGATTTACGAGTCGAACGCAAGAGTACCCAGGAGCAGATCTGGTCATAGAAAACAAAGAAAAACAAGATTAGTATGTTGCTAGGTCCCCGAACACGCGCCAAAATTTGATGCGATCGTTGAGAGCACCAAAATATCCTATTCCCTATAAAATAATGAAAAAGAAATAGTAAAGGGGAAGTAGGGTCGAATCCTCAGGGACCGGATTATACGAATGCTTGTCTCTCGAAATCCTGGGCAGAATCGTGCCCAACAAAACCTACGTTCCTGGAAAAAAATAAAAAAATAAAAAACAGAATTTAAGAATTGGTTTTGGAAGCGAAAATAAAATAAAAACAGAATTTAAAGTTTACTGAAATTATGATTACGAAAATAATAAAAATAATAAAGAGAGTTTTAAGAGAAAAGAAATTCTTATGGGAAAGTTCCAGCCTCCGGTTGTCTCATTCCGCCTTGGGCTCAATCCTTGGCTTTTGGATGGTCCTTCTCGACTCAAGTAAGCCAGTTATAGTGGAAGAGGACGCCTACGACTACCAGCTCCAAAGATTAGATTTACGATTTTTAGGGAACCTGACTCTAGCAAGTAACCTATGCTAGATCAACGCTTCTCAATGGCGAATCCCACGCCATTTTGTCTCTTTGGCTCGCCATCCTCTGACGCAGTAAGTTAACGAACCGACTATGCAGTCCTTCCAAAACATACAAAGCGGCCGCCTTTTCATATGCTGAAAAGCTTACTTCTTAAGGGCCATGGACGGAAGCGTCAGCCCGTAGCGCGGAGAAACGATGAATACTTGGCGAGAAGGCTAAGTACGGATTCTAGGCCTCAAGAACCCTTTTTGGGGAAATATTGACAACTTTTGGCTAGAAGGGTTTTAGTGGCTCATGATAATGGTGGGGAAGTAAATAAAATTATGGAAAAGAAATTTTATTGAAAGAAAAAAATATGGAAAGAACAAAAGACTTTTGGGGAGAGAGTGTTTACAAAAAGATCCCCAAATAGAGTCACTTCACCCCTATTTATAGTGCTAGAGAGATAGTCTAATTGAACTTAAATTCTAAAAAGATAAATACATTTAATTAAAGATAAACAAAGATAATTAAAATAAAATCCTAAATTTGAATAATTCTAATAATTATCTTAATATTAATTATCCTAATAGAACAAAATAAAATAGAGTCTTCCAAAATAAAATCTCTTCTATTTGCTTTTAAGTCCTTGTGCCTTCCATGTTCGCACTTTTGGCACCATATTTGTCCCACGTTGCATATTGGCCCATTTAATCTCCAAATTGACGCTTTTTCCCTTGAATTTACTTTTCGCCTCCAATTTAGTCCCTAAAAGATAAAAAGACATAAATAGCTCAAATTAGTAGGCTCAAGCTCAAAATAAACACATGATTAATATATAAAAACACATCATTTTAGAGTATTATCAAAATCATATAGAATTCATGTCAAAAAGCAATCAAAATCATACATATTGTCCTTTATACGGGCCCCTAAGGCCCATATTACGCATTAGAAACAAATCAGAACTAAATTGGAAACTCAAAAAAAAAATTCGGAAACATTTAAAATTTTCAACACTGCAAGGGTCACACGGCCGTGTGACCTGGCCATGTGACTCACACGGTAAAGAGACACGCCCGTGTCTTAGCCTGTGTGGACATTTGAATTAGGGACACACGACCGTGTCACAGCCCGTGTCCGTAACCGTGTAACTTTCTGACTTGGTCACACAGACAAGCCACACGCCTAGATGCCAGGCCGTGTGAGTATACTGACTTGCATTCTTTAAAAGATACAGAGGACACACTGCCGTGTCACCTGGCCGTGTGTCACACACAGCTGAGACACATACTCGTGTCTCTACTCGTGTGAATGAAAATAAGAAAATTTATAAACCATTTTTCTCAGCCAACAAGGCATGTACCTACAGTTAACATCATAGAAATAAATAAGCCATATTATGGCATCCAAAACAAGTAAAAAATCAAGCCTTAAACATATAGTATATTCACATACAACCAATATGCCCTTAGGCGCCTCAAATGACAATTATAAACATGTTTAACCATGTAATCCATGTAATCAAGAAATCAACCAACTTTTATGTATAATTGTATTAATACACAACATGTAAATCATTTACCAAAACTTACCATTTGGTACCAATTGTACCACTTATTCAATAGCATCAAATACATATACACTTACTATAGCATAGTACCAAATCACACCAAGTTATAAAACATACCTCATAAGCATATTCAACTACTATTTTACCTTTCATCATTTAACCACAAATCATTCCACACATCAACATTATAAGGCAAATTATGTACATACCAAAATACCAAAACACAAGCCAAATAAGTAGCTAATCTCAACAAAACACATATAGGCCAACATTTAGCCAAAATAACCTATACATGCCATTATAACCAAAATCAAAACATCCGAAAGTACCGATAGAACTGATAGATAGTGCGATATAGCTCCGACAAGCTTCCAACCCAATCGACCTTCTGATAATCTGTAAAGTAAGGGAAAAACAACTACGTAAGCAATGAATGCTTAGTAAGCTCGTATAAACTTCAAACATAATATTCCATTTCATCAATGAACTTTATAGATTAAATATAAACTTATACCAATGCCTCAAGATTTGTCAACTACATAACCATCAACTCATAAATGAGTAAGTCTATCAACATTATATATATATTTTTCATTCCTAACTTAACAGGATTTTATAAACATTATACATCATTATTAACCTTTTCATAGAACTATGAATTACTTCTTTTACTTACTTACCATTCCATTTAGTAAGCATAAACTTAAATAACATTATCAACTCACTGATTAGTATAATCATAGGCAAGCTCATCCATAACATATGTAATTTCTCATATATAAGTACATCATTCAATTCATCAATCCCTTTTTCGACATATTATATTTCAATAATGAACTTATCATTTCATTACCTTTTTCTTACCCATTTCATTTGTATAATACTAGATATAAGCATAAACATCAATCATGATCTCAAGTTTGACATAAGCCTAATCACCATCATCAATATACAAGTTAGTGCATTTAAGTATACAACTCATTTGGAGTCAATCACATGATAAACCATTTTATAAGATAATTCACCTTTTGAATCATACCAGCTTTTCATGAACATAAGCATATTCTCATTTTTTTCATTTACCATTTCATTATATATCATTAATATTAAACATGATATAATGTAACCATAAGCTTAGCATAAACCTAAGCATCATCCACAATCTCAACTATTGAATTCATTTATGTTCAGACCAATATTCAATAAATAACAAATCTTTCAAAATTCATTGAACAGATTATCTTACCTAGATTTCCCATTCGAAGAAAGACTTACGGATAAAAGTACATCATCAACAGAAGCTCATAGAGCTGGTCCATCAGAACACACTAACAAAAGCTCGTAAAAGCTGATCCACCCAAATCACTCCAAACAGAAAGTAAAACGCGAGAGTTCGCGACAAATGCTGAACCCTAGCTTACCTGGGTAATATGCTGATATCTCCCTCCAATACCATTTTCACTCCAAACCCCTGTCATACACCAAAACACGAATGTACTCAAATCCCGCGTTCAATTCAAACCGAATATCCAATTCAATATTATAATTCAAACAACAATTCATTCCCAACAATAGAATATATATAATACCAATCACCAATTAATAAAAATTTTAAATTTAACTGTATGAACTTACCTTGCTAAATTGCAGAAATTCTAAGATTTAGGGGCATTTTGGTGATTTTTTATTTTCCTCGATTTTCCACCCGATCTTGATCTACATTAATAATTTCAATAAATATATTAATTTATACAATAAAAAAATTCATTTCATCCAATTTGGTCATTTTTTACATTTTTATAAATTACCCCTAAAGTTTTACTTTTATTCAATTTAGTCCCTAAGCCCAAAAAAATACAAATTAACCATTTTTACCCAAAATTGAGCTTATCCAATAGTTAATAGATTCAAATACAGCCCATATTTATGAAAATTTCACATCAAATCCTTGTACTTATATTAATTTAACAATTTAGTCCCTAATCGATAAATTCATCAAAAATCACTTAACAAAATACTTTCAAATAACAATTAATATCTAATATTCATTATTTAACATCAAAAATCACAAGATTCATCAATGGAAACATTTAAAATCTTTAACAGTTTCAAAACCGAAGGTACGGGCTAGTTGGACCTAGTTGCAACGATCTCAAAAACATAAAAATTACAATAAATAGGATCGATTATACTCACATGTAAAGGAAATAAGCCAAAACTGAAACCCCCTCCATAGCTATGGTGTTCGGTGGAATGAAGAGGAAGAAGTGAAATTGCCATTGAATTTATATTATTTAATTCATTTCCAACCATTATTCCGACCCACTCATTATTTATGGCTTAATTGTCACTTAAGCCCTTCCTCATTTATTAATTAAACCGTCTAATCACCTAAATTTATTAATTAACAAGTTTTGCACCTTTTTCAACTTGGTCCTTTTCTCTTAATTAACTATCGAAACGTTAAAATTTCTTAATGAAACTTTAATACCACATTAATGACACTCCATAAATATTTATAAAAATATTTACAGCTCAATTTATAGAAACGAGGTCCCGATACCTCATTTTCTAAAGTCACTTGACCTTATGGTCAAACCACTTAAACTTAATAAATCGTTTATATGACATATATTATCATATCAAAAACCTTTACAAAGTCACAATTAACTCGTAAATATTAAATATAATATTTTCAAACTTACTCGTTGGATTTGGTGGCCCCGAAATCACTGTTTCCAACACCACTGAAAAACGGGTTGTTACAGAGAGGGTGATAGAAACTAATTCCCATAAATGAAGAATTAAGAAGAAGAGAATAAGAATATTGATTCATTCAATAACAAATAGCATGCATTCCTTCTTTCCTTTATTAACTGTTACATCGAGGAAGAAGGCTTGCCTCCTGGAAACAAAAAACAGTTACAAGCCATTCATGGAGTTAGGCAAAATACAACACATTTTAATTATAGACATAACAACTATAAATTATATAGAATTCTACTCCTAATGAACATTAGAGTTTTAATACAACTAAAAATTCCTAGTTATTTATGACTCGACTATAGGCCAATTCCCTTTTTATTTGGGAGTATTGTATACACCCATAATTCTGAGCTTCATGTTACTCTTCCCAAGAGACAAGTTAGATCTAGGGCATCCCAATTCGATTGAATGGGATGACAGTTTCTCATTCCTAATTTGTAAAATAATAATTTCGATCAAATCACACATCGCAATATGCTAGACCCTCTAATTCTTTAAGAGGTTTGTCTTATGTATCCCATTTGATATCTTCAGAAAATAAAAAGTTAAATTCAAAATTTAAGCACAACAAAAATATCAAAACCATAATTTATTATAAATTCGAAAAACCCTACCAGTAATCTTATTAGCTACCTCAATAAGACCTATATTCAACCATCAACCTTAAGTTTTATTACATTATTTGAATGAATTCATTATCTATTCACAAGAAATTATATTGATATTTATTTTTTTATACATTAATACAATCTAAAAAACTCACACACCTAGAGATGCACTCACCTATTTAACCACACAAGTAAAATTTGTGGACTGATCCTATAAACTTCGTAACTGTTGTGAACATCTTTAACCAATTAAACAAATGTTGGGTTGTATATTAATATCCAATATACTAATGAAAGGGATTATATTTGTATTCATCATCGGCCTATAATTAGTTTCCATGCATATATCCTCAATATACTAATTAAATAGATTATATTGATATTTTTTGGTAATAGATTATACGTTAAATTATGTCATCAGTCTCTATACTTTGTGAAATTTGTGGATTTAATCATTATACTTTAATTTGTCATTTTTAGTCCTTGAATTTTTCAAAATTTAAATTTTCGGTCCTTACCTAATGATAACTATTAAATTCATTCATTTTGTAGATTATATTGATGTGGGAAACATATTATCATATGTGTAATGCCATGTCATGATGTTATTTTCACAAATTACTCACCAAAAATTCAGTTAATGGATTAGTGACAGTCATTTCTGTCAAGATTGAAATTTCAAATTTTGATGATTTAAGGACTTAGAATGATGTAATTGGAGAATATAGACTAAATCTAGAATTGCACGCATAGTACAAGATTAGTAATTAAATTTAGCCAAAACTATTTAATTTCTATTGTTTGGGTCTAGACTAGATTTAAAATTCGAAAAGTATGAGGACTAAATTTGGTCAAATTAAAATACAAGAACTAAATGCATAAAGACTAATAACAAAATTCAACTTAGAGTATATTGTTATTTATTATTGGCCTCGAAGCATAAATCTGCATTAAAATGGGAACTCTAAATTGGCACAAGAATGCATTTGATAGTACATATCTTCACGAGCGAAGCCAGAACAATTTTTTAGAGGCGGATGAAATTTTAATTTTTTATAGTCTATATCTTTATAATTTTTAAAGGACTAAATCGAATTTTTATAATTTTAGGAAGACTAAAGTGCAATTTTACATTTACTAATTTAAAATTTAAAAAAAAAATTAAGAGCCTAAATAGTAATTTTACATTTTAAGGGGACTAGGGCCCCTGCTATCCCCTCTAGATTCGCCTCTGCATATCTTTTTCATTGATGAACGTTTGGTTTGCACTTATTTAAAATAATTTTTTTTTTAACTTATGTTGGAATAGGCATTGAGATATAACAGAAGTTATAAAAGATAGTTTTGGTTAGAACAAGATAAATGAACACACAATATTTGTTAAAGCAGTTCAGATTCATCAATCCTACCTTTACGTAACATTGCTTCGAAAATGATCTTGATTCAATAATTCATTCAATACAACTATTGGCTAAAACACCCTTACATCGATGAATATTTGCAACCCCAATATGTCGAAGAATTAGGTTATAAAAACAATGAACTTTGCATAAAAGGAGTTTAAATTTTATTCGTAAAAATCAAGCATTGTTGTATTTATAGTACTAAACCCTAAACCAAATTATTACCTATGCTTGGAGCAAGGCGATTTAAGTCATTTCCTAACTTTCTACTAAACGATCTTCTCCGCTATTTTTAAACATTGAATGCGCAGAATGTAAGCTTTGATTAACTTTTAGTGAGAAAATTTGTCATTCAACTCTTATCTAAATTTACATTTATAGTAAATTCCATTGGGTTAATTGTTCGATATTCATCTAAATTAGAAGTTGGACTTATATTTAAGAGAGGTTAAATAAAAATATTAAAATTAAAAAATAATTTTAATTAAAATTACGGGTCAAGCTTGGATTCCCATATTTAATGCTAGAGCTCATTGCAACCCAACCATTTGTAATATTGAAATACACTATTTTATATATTATATAATTTATATCATATAAAATTTAATTCTAAAATAATGTAAGCATTACAAAATATGTTTATTTATGCTTAAAACTTTAATGAAATAAAAAAAATATAAAAAATTATTAAAAATCAAATTGAAAATAACATGAAAAAAATTTTAAAAATTTGAAATGATCACTAAACCCTAAAATGACACTAGTTTTATCTTTCTTTTATCTACCAAACCTGATTATTTTTACTGTGATCCATGAAAAATATGCTTTTATATATATAATTGACTATTGTATTTAAAGTAGTTGATCCATACCAACAAGCGTTAAGTACAATAAATAAATAATGGTAAAGCACATCCAACTTTTAAAAAGAAAAAAAAACCTTAAAAAGCAATATTATTAGCATCAACCTCGAAAGAATTAATCAAAGATTTATATCTAAAATATTAAAAGAAACAAAATTAAAATGAATAATGTGTATGTTCCGTTGCATATTGCTTAACTTTATATTTCTCATTCCATGCATACTATCAAAACCCAAGTGCCAACTCAAAAGGAAAACAGATGCATGTTACCACGTTCTTCCATGCATACTCAAACAACCTATAGCTTCAGCTTTAAGCCTTTAAACAAAACTCACTAACTTGAGATCTTCCTCTTACTCGGGGATTTTTTTATATATATATATATATAGATATTAGAATTTATTAATGAAAAATAATAAAACAATTTCTCCCACATTTTTCTCTATTCAATATTTTTTTGGAACAAAAACAACACATTCAAAGTTGAACCAGCAACCTCTTTCAATTTCAAAAAAAACAGGCTGCAGGGTGATGTACTACTACATTAGCTTACCAATTCTAATAGTTCTTCGAATCTGCAGTATCCCTGAGACCAAGCTTCAACAGAACAAAACAGTATGAATCCCAGTCGGTTCTTCGGAGATACTTCAACAACTTCTTCCTCTTCTGCACCATTGCTTGAAGACCTTTTCGAGAGTGCTTATCCTAAACAAGAATGACTCAACGTTAAATATTATATACCTAATGTATCACCCATCGGGTATAGGTCAGTGAAGACCGGAACAATTGCCATGCCTAGGATACCAATATCACAACCATATCGTAATCCATTCTGATTTTAATCACAAAAAGTGCAAGTAAATAATATCAAATGACATGCTATTGCAATAAAAGCATCCAAGTATATAATGAAAATCTCATTTGTAGTGTCACCTTTTTATGCAGAACTGATGATAGATGTTTGATCTTGGTAGTGAGTTGTGCCACTGCAGGAAAACCAGCAAAAGGCATTATGGCCCAAAAACAAAAGGATAATTAACGACTGTTAATGTAATAATAACAGACAAACTAAAAACACACAAAAAATGATCATGTATCTTGCACGCTTTACCCATACAGAAACGAATTATCTAAAAACAATGCTAATCAAACATGAAAACTCATAATAACACCAAGTTTTTCTTCTAGAGAGAATACTGAATGGTACTTGCCAAATGTACATTAGCACTTCAAAAATTCTCCATCTTCTTAGCAATCATGGTCTACACTACCATTCCAAAAAGATCCTTTCGGAACATTCAATTTTGCATTCCAGATGATATCTTTTTGCTTAGCATATGTATGTTAAGTTATTTTCAGTTTACCTTATTATCCATCATTTAATATTACAATGGGACATTTTGTGATACAATAAACAAGAGCTTTTTTAACTTAGAAAATAGCTATGTTGCTCTGGCACTCCATTTTTCTTGAAATACCAGTGTCCGACACATGGATATGGGGATACGACCTCTAAGACCCTCCAAATATATGGAAAACCTTAGGAGTCTAACTATAGACATGTCAAATACATACCTGTATCTGACACTCACACCCGAGTCCAAGTAACATAGTAAAATAGTAAATACTAGCTACAAGCATGCAAGTGAAAAATGAATGTTATATGGTCTATGGAACAGGAACAGTTGGGGAATGCTTCGTACGTGGATGGATAAATATACCATTAAAAAAATTTAAATACTTTACCTTGAACACGTGCAGATCCACAATCAGATTCTGACATCTTAAACTCATCTCTAACTTTTGCAAGCTCGATTTTCATTTTTTCAGCAGAAGACATGTTATCTGGATGGAAATACTGCAAAAGCATTATATGAGTATTAGAGCTTAAATACTGGGTTTTAATGAATGAAACGAATAAAACTATTAAATCATAGTAACATGGTGATAGGTTGACTGAGAAAACAGTCTTACTTAGAGGTCAATCGCTACAATCATCTAAATGATAACAGAAAATAAAAGACAGAACGAACAAGAAGCAGGCAACCACCTTAAAACTTTAAAAAAGTGTATCGAATAAAAAATGTTCGCATAAAAAATAAAGCAAGCATCAAATAGTACTTAAGTTTCATATTTCCAATTCTATCGACAAGAAATGCGCATAGGAGGAAAGAGAAGGGAATAAACTTGCCTTTTCAACTAAATGTTCCTTTGGAGGGTGCAACATAAACTCTGGAGTTCTACCAAAAAGGTCCAATATATCAACTTTCTGGGCTGAAACAATAGATCATTGCGTCTTTCAGAGCACAGAGGATGTCAGACATGATCCACTCAGTGCTAACAATATTCAATCACTGAATCTCGGACTTCACAGTCCAGAGAAAAGAAAATCTTCAAAAAACTAGAGCATATTTAGGGTTAAATCACTTTTCCCACATTAGGGCTTGAACTTTTTTTTTGTCCAAGCTAGGCCCCAAACTTGGCAATTGTTTCCACATATGGGCTTCAACTTTTTTTCGTCCAAGTTAACCCTTGAAAACCCTAAAGTTCAGGCCCCAATGTGGAAACAATTGCCAAGTTCAGGGACTAATTTGGGCAAAAAATAGTTCATATCCCAATGTGGGAAAAGTTGCCAAGTTCAGGCCCCAAATAGTGGTTTAACCCACATATTTAAAGTGATTTTTCCTTCAGAAAGAAACCAGTAAATTTAAGACAATAATACACTTGAACTGAATTTCCTAAATTGTACAAAATTATCTCCTTCGCTCAGATTTCACACCCGAAAATTTACTTGGAGTAGAATAAATCCCATTGATTTAACCATATTAATGATTTGATTTGCCATTATATCTTTTATTTTTGAACCCCCAAAGAAATAAACACACATGAAAGAAAATCGAAACACTGTGCTCAAGGTTTCTCTTGCAATGAAACTGTTGCCACAGCTTCTGGTTTAAAACCATAGAAGAACATTGGTTAGTGAAACCAGAGAGGTTTTTATCCTTAAAAAAAAAAAAAAGTCGTCTACAGAGTTAGTGTCTGCTTCATAACTAAAAATCACCAAGAATCATCTTTGAGTCCTCTGCACTAGGAACTTTTAATTCAAGAAAAGGGCTTTAACACTTGCGCTCTTTTTTACTCTCATTTCATAACAAATCTCAGACTTCCAGTCTGACATTCATTCATATTGACAATCGAACTTATAAGATTCTTTTAACCCCATTATAAGATTCTTTTAACAGAGCCTAATTGCCACCGACTACCGAATTAAAGATTCTTTTAACCCCATTTCATAACAAATCTCAGACTTCAAGCTTATGACAATCATTCACATTATTCACAATCAAACTTGGTGCTTTATCACTTTGACCTAATAGCCATTGAAACAAACACAAAATACCTTATGTCTACTGTTAAGTCGAAAAGTTACCTAATTTATTTTTCTGTTTTTCTTCGTCAGACCTCTTCAAAGTGTACAAGCCATCCCTTATAGCCGTGAAGTTAACCCCACTGATCTGCACATCGGTTTCCTTCTCTTCGATTGCCCTTAACTTTATCAACCTTTCATTCAACTCCTGCAATGAAAACCCACCCTCCTTCTCCGGCGGCCGTAATTCCTTCAACCTCTGCCCTAACTCTTCATAACCATACATCCTAACAAACTCTGTCCTCATTGCAGTCTCTCCTCCTTTAGCCTTACCTCTCATCTCCCTCTCGAAAATCGAGGCCGGCAGTTCAGTCGAAGTCCCACCAATCACCGGGGAGACCACTCTGTCAGCTGAAGGCTTCAACTTTAAATCATTCTTAAATGCCGATAAAGAGATTAATGGACCTGATCTTCCCTCCACGTTGTTGTTCGCCTCAGAATTCTGTTTCATGTGCCGCAGACTGTTCTTTAAATTTTCCATCGCCCGTTTCCCACTAGTACCAAAACCATCAGGACTTTCGTTGGACTCCCCTTGTTTTACTGAGGCGTTTCGCTTGAATAATTCTTGGAACGAAATATGTGGCTGTGATTGTGATGGTGTAGAAATGGGCTCAGCAGGAGATGGCCCCGCTGAACGTCGGCGGAACTCGGAGAGATTCTTACGTATTTCCCATAAGGAAGCGCTTACTGACATGGGTTTGGAATTGGAAGTCGAAGGATTTGTGGGCTTTCTGGGTCTTTGTTGGTGTTGGTCAGTTTTGACATCGCCGAAGTAAGAAGAGACTGAAGGGGGATTATTGGAGGAGTGGTTGCCGTTCGTGGTGGCGTTATCGTTGTTTGGGTCATTTGAAGAAGTGGAGAAAAGGTGGAGGAGTGAAGGGTTGGCAAGGGATCTGCGTCTGGATCTGGCGAGAAGGAGTGCCATAGCTATGGGGGGATTGAAAGAGAACTGTTTTTAGGGTTTTGGGGGAGATGGAGATGATTGAAAGGGGTTTAGGGTTTGGACTGAACGGCCTCTCTTTTTGGGTAGAAGCCCAGCTTGACATCCAGGCTGGGTATCATGGCTGGATTTTCTCTCATTTTTTTTACTCTTTTTATTTATTTTTATATTGTACTTTGTTGGGTTTTTTTTTTTTTGTCCATTTCATAGAACAAAATCTATTTCGGTTCGAAAAAGTCGATAATAAATTTAAATTTTAAATTAAATAGTATGATTTATTCAAGTTAATCGAGTTATTCAGATCAACTCGAATAAAAAATCAAAATTTTTAGTTTAATTCGAATATGAATTACACAATTTGAGTTATCCAAAAATCTAAATAATAAATGGCAAAACTACATCATTTTGATAAATGTTTACCCATTAAGTTGAAAACCAAAATCATTATATTATTTATGTAGTTAAATAATCTTGTACGTCGTCTACTAGTTAAATAATCGATTCACGTAAACGCAACATTGAGTATAAATAATACGATTCGTTAACTCGACTCGACTTCACTCGAATTTTTTTTACCCAACTCGATCGAATACTCACCTCTAATTGATATTATTATAACAAAAATTTTCTTTTAATACTTTGATGTGGTTAAAAGTTGGGGTAAACAATTGTTAGGGAGAGATTTCAAATAATATCTATACTTTCTCTAACTCGTGTTTTCGTTGAATTAGTGTTATTAACTCTTTGTTTCCTACTTTTGAAGATCAATATTTGCTTGTCTCTTGCTTCCATAATCGAATTGTAAAGGTTCGTTTATCAATTCAAATGCTTATGTAAATTAGAACTTGTATGTTTCAAAAATTTTGTTTATTGTTTTTTCCAAATTCTTCACAAGTAAAGAGAAAGTAAAAGTTTCTTGCTTGTATACTCTTTAAATCCTCTATTTACAATCATTGAAAGTTCCAACCGAAGATTTACTCTGTATTAAATTCTTATAAATAGAAGTCTCCAAACAACGAGACTCTTGCAAAATTACATTTTACAAAAAATTGTTCCATGGACTCGAATTCCTTCCTAACATTAAGTTGGTTGATCTTCTTTTCAATTCCTCCTTTATTGAGTTACTTATGTGACACAACTTCCACAAGAATATAATTAGTTTGAATGGAAATTTAAGCTTGCAAAGGTTCATCCAAACTTTTATCGATGGGTCCTTCGAATTACTCTCATTTTGGTTGAGATTCTAAAAAATATAGTAAATATACTTGATGGAAAATATACCATTAGTGCCAATTTTTTAAATAGTTTTATCCTTTCCTTCGTAGGGAGGAAAGCAATTCGATTTAGTCAAATTCGGTTTGAACAGTTTTTTTAATTATACATTCAGTTTTATTAATTATTTTGATCAATTATTGATTTTTGAATTTCCAAATCGGTCAAAAAAATTGAACTAATTTAATACTTTTTTAAATTATTTAAAATACATTTAAAATATATAAAATAAATATATATTATTCAAGCTAAATGCCGTCCCTTTCTTGTCAAGGTGGCTAGCTAAGGTTGTGCTTTTATTGTTTCCATTAGTTGGGCTTAGGCTCATCTTTAGCCTTCTATTTTTCTTGTTGTTTTCTTTGTTGGGCACCATTGGGTCACTCATTTCCGCATTGAATGTGAACATAAATTGATATAAAATAATAAGATATTATTTATTAATTAAATTAAATCATTTAAATTATAATAAAAACGTAATTAAAATTAGATATTACCTCACTTATTATAGCATTTTACATTTTATTTCTTTTCTAATTTAAAAGAAAATAATAATATTATTAATTGAAAAAGTAAATTTAAATGGTATCAAATATAATCAAATTAAATTTTAAAAATTTTATTGAAATTAAATAATCTAATTGTATTATTAAAAATGTAATAAATTAAAAATCTGACTTCTTAAAAAGTTGAAATAAAATCTAATTTAAAAATAAATACTAATATTAAATGTATATTTAAATTTTTTACTTCAAACTATCATTCTTATTATCGTCTTTCATCTTAATATATCATAATAGTGCATCAAATATAAATCGAGAAAAAAAAATAATGAAACTAAAACAAATTGAAATAAAAAAAATTTTGGGGTTTCAATTGAAAATAAATAAATTGAACTTAGGTATTAATTAAGATGAATGAAAAGTCTATTATTTTAAAAATATTTATTTAATGTCAATTTAATAATTAAATGAATGTTAAAGAGTATTCTCATCGATATAAAAGTTTTTTCAAATTCGTACTTTTATTTATATTGTAGATGAAATTTTCATGATCCTAACGAATATCATATTTAATACTTATATTTTAAGCATATTAAATAGTTAGTGTCATTCTTAATTGAATCCATTATTAAATTACAAAAAAATATTCATTATTTTAAACTATAATTAATATTATTATGACAAATAAAATAATTACAAATTACAAATTTAAGAATCAAATATGTGTCCATTAGTATTAAAATACAAGTTTATTACCACTCCATCTATATTTATTATCGAATAAATTTAAAAGAAAATATTTTAAACAATTTACATCATGGGTGTGACAAAATCTAGTATATTGATTGAGCTAGAGTTACAAGTTAGCTCGACATCAACTCGATATTGATAAAAACACCATGATAAACAATTGTAGTTCATTTAACATTCTTAATCTAATGTATTTAAGTGTTTAATATTCTTTGATCGCGGACATGTGTTATTATTAATTAGTTTCAAGTAATACATTTCATCATTTATTTATATTGTTTCTTAAATACACCCCTATAAGATAGTTTCCAAATGCATACACGTGTGCTAAAATTTATGGTATATAATATGTATAATTTTTAATAATACTATAGAAGTAATGAAGAAAACTCGTAAATTTTGAACTTTTTGTTGAGTTCTAACTAATAATGAAGTATCGACACAGTTGATAAAAGTAAAAATCTAAGATTTTGAGTATTCACTTTGCATAATTATATGCGTGGATGTCCAAGTCCCACCATGTTTATGTGGGTTCCAGTCTGACATTCATTCATATTATTGACAATCGAACTTAGCAAGTTCCCTTTTTCGCCTAATTGCCATCGACTACCGAATTATAAGATTCTTTTAGCTTATGACAATCATTCACATTATTCACAATTAAACTTGGTGCTTTATCACTTTGACCTAATAGTCATTGAAACAATGTCTATTGTTAAGTCGAAAACTTACCTTATTTATTTTTCTGTTTTTCTTCGTAAAATCTCTTCAAAGTGTACAAGCCATCCCTTAAATCCGAATAGTTAACCCCACTGATCCGCACATCGGCTTCCTTCTCTTCGATTGCCCGCATATTGTTCCTTAAAGCTCCTGTCGCCCGATTCCCACTAGTACCAAAACCATCAGGACTTTCGTTGGACTCCCCTTTTTTTGTTAAGGCGTTTCGTTTGTATAATTCTTGGAACGAAATAAGTGGCTGTGATTGTGATAGTGTAGGAATGGGTTCAGCGGGAGATGGCATCGCGGTACGTCGGCGGAACTCGGAGAGATCCTTATAGATTTCTAGTAATGAAGCGCTTTCTAACATGGGTTTGGAATTGGGAGTCGAAGGATTTGTGGGGTTTCTGGGCCTTTGTTGGGGTTGGTCAGTTTTGACATCGCCGAAGTAAGAAGAGTTTGAAGGGGGATTATTGGCGGAGTGGTTGTCGTTCGTGGAGGCGTTATCATTGTTCAGGTCATTTGAAGAAGTGGAGAAAAGATGGAGGAGTGAAGGGTTGGCGAGGGATCTGCGTCTGGATCTGGCAAGAAGGAGTGCCATAGCTATGGGGGAATTGAAAGAGAATTGTTTTTACGGTTTGGGGGAGATGGAGATTATTTAAAGGGGTTTAGGTTTTGGACTGAGCGATTGAGCCGCCTCTATTTTTGGGTAGAAGCCCAGCCAGACATCCAGGCCGGGTATTATGGCTGGATTTTCTCCCTTTTTTTTTACTCTTTTTGTTTATTTTTATATTGTAATTTTTCAGGGTTTTTTTTTACCATTTCATAGGTTTTTTATTGGGAATTTCTCTTCACCTATTGATATTAGGACGGAGGAAAATCTGATTCGATCAGAAAATTTTGATAAAAAATTTAATTTGAATTAATTAGTTTGAGTTATTCGAGTTAATCTAGTTATTTAGATTAACTCAAATAAAAAATAAAGATTTCGGTTTAACTCGAATATGAATTAGACGATTCGAGTTATCCGAAAATCCGAATAAGAAATGGCAAAACTATGTCGCTTTGATAAATATTTATCTTTTCTAAAGTTAAAAGTCAAAACCATTAAATTAAAAGGCAAAACTATGTTGTTTTGATAAATGTTTACCCATTAAGTTAACCATTATATTATTCATGCTGTTAAATAATCGTGTACTTCGTCTACTAGTTAAATAATCGATCCATGTAACCGTAATTTAGTATAAATTTAGTAAATAAACTTGATGGAAAATATACTATTAATGCCAATTTTTCAATTAGTTTTATCCTCTCCTCCCTATAGAAGAGAGCAATTTTGGTTAGAACTCAAAAAACCAGTGTAATCAATTTAATCAAATTCAGTTTAAACAGCTTTTTCAATTATACACTCGATTTTATTAATTATTTCGATTAGTTATTAATTTTCGAATTTTCAAATCGTTTCAGTTGAAAAAAATTAAACTAATTTAATATTTTTTAAAAATTATTTAAAATATATAAAATAAATATATATTAATCAAGCTCAATGCCTTCCCCTTCTTGTCAAGGTGTCTAGCTTAGTTTGTGCTTTTATTGTTTCCCTCAGTTAGGTTTAGGCTCATCTTTAGCCCTCTATTTTTCTTCTTGTTTTCTTTGTTGGGCACCACTAGGTCACTCATTTTTTTTTAACTAGTATTTAATATCACTTGCATTGCATGTGAATATAAATTGATATAAATCAAATAATAAAATAATTTAAAATAATAAGATATTATTTATTAATTAAATTGAATAATATAATGAAAACGTAATTAAAAATAAATATTATGAATTTGAATAAATGTGAAAGATTTTATCTTGAAATTTTATGTAAATTTTCTACTTCAATCTATTATTCTCATTGCCGTCTTTCATCTTAATATATCATAATAGTGCATCAAATATAAATTGAGAAAAAAAAACAAATAAATGAAACTAAAACAAATTGAAATAAAAGAAAAAAATTTGAGGTATCAATTGAAAATAAATAAATTGAACTTAGGCATTAATTAAGATGAATAAAAACTCTATTATTTAAAAAAACATATATTTATTTAATGTCAATTTAGTAATTAAATGAACGTTGAAGAGTATTTTTGCCGATTCAAATTTTATTTATGTTATAGATGAAATTTTCATGATTCTAAAAAATATCATATCTAATAGAGTTAGTGTCAATCTTAATTGAGTATATTATTGAATTACCAAAATATTCATTAATATTATTATGACAAATAAAATAATTACAAATCTAATAATCAAATACGTGTTCATTAGTATTAAAATACAAGTTTATTACCACTCCATCTGTATTAATTATCGAAAAAAATTTAAAAGAAAATATTTTAAATAATTTACATCGTGGGTGTGACAAAATCTAGTATATTGATTGAGTTAGAGTTACAAGTTAGCTTGACATCAACTCGATATTGATAACAACACCATGATAAACAATTGTAGTACATTTAACACTCTTAATCTAATGTATTTACGTGTTTAATATTCTATGATAGTGGGCGTGTGTTATTATTAATTAGTTTCAAGTTGTACATTTTATCATTTATTTATATTATTTTTAAACACACCCCTAAAACGTAGTTTCCAAATATATACACGTGTGCTAAAATTTATAGTATATAATATGTATAATTTTTATAATACTATAGTAGTAATAATGAAAACCAAACTAAAACTCGTAAATTTTCAACTTTTTGTCAAGTTCTAACTAATAATGAAGTATTGGCACAGTTGATAAAGGTGAAAACCCAGGATCTTGAGTATTCAAATTCGAGATTCACTTTGCATAATTATATGCGTGAATCTCCATGTCCCACCATGTGCTATTGTTATATGTAAGTTTTAGTTCGATTAATCCATATATATATTGTAATAATTTAACTGTACATTTTATGATTGATAGTTATAATGTTTTTAAAATCAAACTAATAGTTAAATTAATTAGATCACTATTTAATCGATTCGACTGTTTTAATCTTTTCGTATTATTCAATTAAATAAATTATTAAAATAATTATATTAATTTACAAATTAATTAATTTAATACTTCTCTAAATCGATACTTAATTAATATCTAATGTAATGAATTGAAGGCATGTAAGATATATAGTGATATTTGTACTTGTAAAGTCCAACTAATCCAAAGACATCAGATAATCTGGACGTCGGATTTTTGACGGTTTTAGCCACGTGTAATACTGGACCATCCAAATACATATATAGATAATTTAAAACCGTATGATAAAATAAATATACCAATCCGCATAACTTTAAAACCAAGCATCTAATCTCTTCCCTTCTCTTTCTTTCGATATAAATATTTTTTTTTCTCACCATTTTCCTCTTCTTCCCTGCCATATTTCTTTCCTTTTAATCTTTCCTTTTCCCTTTTCGGAAAACTCAACGACGTTGGAGTATGAGCGAAGAAGAGTGGGTCAAAGAAGCTTTGACCGATTCCATGTTGGCGGCAAAGGTGTTACTCAGCCTCTACCAAGCGTCGTCTCCGCCGCCACGGTCAGACAGTGCTTCCTCCCAGGCTTTGCAAGTCGAGTGGAGTGTCCGTCAACGTCGGTCTAAGCAATCTCTTAAGAAGAAAAGCGAACCGGCACGAGCCAGTCCCACCACGCCGCTTTCTTGGAGTGGTGGCATTTCCGTTAGTGGAGGCGGTAGTGCTGACGGATCCGAGGAGTCTAGCCGTCCTCCTTTGAAGCCGGTTGATAACGCTAGATCTAAGGTTAGTTAACAACTTCACGAGTTATATGTATATCTCTCTCTCTTTTTGGACTCAGTGAGTCGTGTGGTTGACTCTGGTTCTTTTTTGACGGACTTGCCCTTACGAAAAGTACGATATACGTGAGTCTTTTATTAGGAACTTGTCAGCTAAATTTCCGGATTTTCGTTTCAAGGACTTTAACGTCATTTTACCTTTCTTTCCCGGCCACCGGACGGGGATTTACCTTCAAACGGCGTTGACCGAAATGCCCTTTTAAATTTCCTTTGTTCTTAAAAAAGGAAATTTCGGTGACTTCCATTCAACGCATGGATTCGCTTTTGTCTTTCGCCATTCATACAATGCTCCGCGTGTCATATCTACTTCTGAAAAAGTCCAAAACACCCTTCTCTCTTTCGACATTTGCGTCATTTCAGTATCTTCTCCCCCTTATATGTCCTCAGTGTCCCTTATGATGGGGGGTCAAGTAAAATGACGAAATTCTCCTGAACAACAGTCAACACATTTGAAGTTCTCAAAGGGCAACATGGTAAAAAAATTAGTGGCCTGAATTATCGGTGGCGTACTCCCGTGGCGAAATAGGTTTGCGTGTAGTTTAGTGTTAGTTAAATGTTAGTGGCTTTCAGCTTTTTTATCCAAAGGGCGGGGGAAGGGGGGAAATGATTCGGTGTGATCGTAACCAGAAATTGTCTCTTCGATCCTACGTGTCATCGTAACATCATTGGATCTATGTGACAGCTTATTTGAAAACGAAAACTTTTCTTGATTGGACAGTGATTTCATAAAGGTGACAGCCTGCCGTATGAGAAAGTAAAAAAAAAAAAAAAAACCACTCCATAGTGGTGGCATACAAAAATGAAGACAAATGCTATATTTAGGTGGAAAATGTGTTCACTAAGTGGGGACCACTTTGCCACCTAATTTATGGCACATATTGTTTGTTGGTTGGTTATTAGTTTTACCAAACCCTGAAATTCGCTGGTGTTTGTAGACATTCTGCTATTCGATGTCGTTTCGTGTCTTTTCATTTTTTTCACCTTCACACTATGCTTATAGTCCCTGTACTTTTTGAAAATTAAGAATTTAATCCTTGTATATCTCTTTGTTTTTTATATTTCAAAATTCAGATCTAACTGTTAATGCTGTTAATTTTCTTTTTGTTAAATTTAAGTAAATGTTTTAAAATCTGAAAAATAGAAGAAAGTATAGAAACTAAATTTCTCATTTTTGAAAAATATAAGGTCTATAAGCACATTTTAACCTTTTTATCTGATTAATAAATTATGAAAGTAAGATTATTGAGTAATAACTAATTATTATTCTTCCACACGTATTTTTATTCAGGTTGCGGCCACATGCGACACAACTCCTCCCAAGCGGTCTAGAAGAAAAAAGGTAAAACCTTTGAACGTTTTGACCTGGTTAATGTTTAATTTTTTTAGTCACATTAGCTCTTGATTATGAAATTCGAACTTGAGTCGTCAGGGTGAATTCTGAAAATTTTTACCGCTCGGTCCAACTAAGTGCTGGTGACGTGGTTCCATGTTTTACATACATGGTATAGGCTTGGGAGCCTTGCCTTAGAATGTATTATGTAGTTATATTATATAATCTTCTAACCTGCTGTTGTAATGAATGTTTTATAAATTAGATTAGTAGTCGAATCGGTAAAGTCATCAATTTTCGATCCATTCAATTTAAATTAAATAAATTATTTAAAAATTATAAAATTTAGTTCAACCTGTTTTTAATCCGATACACATGTTTGTATCAATTGATAGATCAACCAATTTTTTATCTTACTCTAGACTGATGTATCAATCAGTCCAATCCAGTTTCAATAAGATTGTTATTATTAACTGCATGGTAGACTTTTCCTGAAGAAAAACTGACCCAAAGAATTTGACAAAAATGGCATGTTTACGGTCTTAGCATAGCATTTTCTAGCATTAGGTGCTTTTCAATTTGAAGTCGACATATTTAGCATTTTGGTCCCGTTGATGCATATATATTTATATTATGAACT
Source organism: Gossypium longicalyx (assembly GCA_025698465.1). Taxonomy (NCBI): domain Eukaryota; kingdom Viridiplantae; phylum Streptophyta; class Magnoliopsida; order Malvales; family Malvaceae; genus Gossypium; species Gossypium longicalyx. Next base: position 97,417,974 of record CM047000.1, read on the forward strand.
TGAATGAGAAGTATATTTTAAAACAATATTTTTTTTCAAATTTTATAGAAGTTTACATAAAAGTTTAAAATATGTTAAAAACATATTACAATTTATTAATTAAACATGTATACAAATGAAATATATTTTTTATTGTACTTTATTTAAATAAAAAAATTCATTTAACTAAAAAATATTAAAAAAATTGTTTTAGGATTTTAGAACTTCATTTAAAAGTTTCAAAATTATTAAATATATTTTAATTTATATACACAAACAATAGGATAAAAAAAAAAAAACTAGTATGCCATATATGAAACATATGCTCTTGGATTTGGGATTCTGTTTTGTGTTTTCAAGGATTCTATTGCTATATTTTATTTGTGATAGTGGCTTAATTTCTGGTTGTCTACAGACATTAGCTGAGCTTAAAGAGGAGATAAGTTCACACTTGAAGGAAAATAGAAGTTTGAAGAATGTACGTTCTTTTTACTTCTTATGCCATTTATATCTCTATATGCCTATATTTTAGATTCTCATTTTTTTTTTTTAAAATGTTTTCCATTATACTCGTTGAACAGGAATTGGAAATTGTGAAGCTTAAATTCGAGAATATTAAAACCAAAAATGAAACTTTAAGCAGAAAGCTCCAATTCGAGAAAGAAAGAACCAAGAATGAAAGCTCTAAGAGAATGAAGGTGTAGAGTTCTCTCCTTTCAACAAGCTTTCATGGATGCCTTTTGCTTTTAGACATATATTAGGATGCCATTTGATTTGAACTCATATTACATGATGATATATCCATTTTATGGTGTGTGACAATCGTCACGGTCCACATTAACTTGGAAGAGAGTAACTTTAGGTAAAAATATTATGGAAGCTCTTATATTAGGAGTCAGATTAAATTTTACCTTGTTTACTTAAAAATACGGGTAAATTAGTCTTTTTACATTAGATCAAAGAACAAACTAATCGTTCCTATTAAAAAATAAATCCATTTTTACTATTAAAATCTAGCGTATCTAACAGAATAACCAAACGTATAGGGAATAGTTTTTAACTTTGATTTAATGACCAAGGATTAATTTGTCCATTTTTTTTTTTTAAGTATAAAGGGAAAATCTTAATTTGATTCCTAGTATAGAGACCTTCATGGTACATTTATGACCAACTCTAGTAGTATAACGTTGATGCGAGATTCATGGCTCCTCTGTAGGACCGTGACAACGAGCATGCTCTTATATTAGCATCTTTTCTGCATATGCTTCCATCCAATTATATCATTTTACTCTCATTTCTGTTTACAGCTTGATTCACATCGGGCAACAGAAACATCAACTGCTTGTATTGAACCAAAGATTAATGCAACCTCAGAGCCACCACAGCAAAGAGAAGTAGCCAGTCATACAAGTGCAGCGTGCAACGAAAACAAACGGCATCCACCTAACGAGTGTTCTGAAGGACAGGACATGACGAAGGCAAGTTGCGATGACGCGTCATTTGCACTGCCGGATCTCAATCTTCCGATCGAGGACGATTCAGGTTTATGAAGGATGTTAATGGAATTAGGTGAGAGAAGATCATTGTCTGTCAACTATTCTTTTTCCCCCAAAAATTGAAGTGGCAGCTAAAAAAGCATTAACATGGTAATAGTCCCCTAACGGCATCGCCATATGTTGTAAGTAGTAAAAGTTGAATTAATTCCTTGGTGTAGAAAAATAGAGTAAAAATTCTTTCTTCTTTTTTTTTTTTTTTTTGTGTTTCCAGGTTTCAACCTTTTGTCTTAAATTCTTGGGGCTAACCCCTGAGGAAATGTTTTAACTGATAATTAATTATGATCATTATTATATAAGCAAATGTACTCCTCATGAACCCAGTTTAATTGTTTAGTACGTTGGAATTTACATTTTGTTATATCTTATCAAAATAACGTTATTGACACTAATCAATTCAATTTTTTAAATACAATTTTAACTTTTGCCTACAAGTTTTAAACCTTAAATAAAAAATATATATTTAAAAATGATTGAACCCACCTATGTCAATCAAATACGGATATATATTAAAAAAAAAATTAGTAGAAAAAAATGATAACTTAAAAGTAAAAAAGCTCAAAAAAATAACTCAAACCAAAAACATGATTCATTGGCTTCTTTAAACCAATAAATTTAAGCAATTATTAACTGCAATGTCAATCAAATATGCATATATAAAGTGAAGTAAATTGAGTTAGTTTACCAATCAACCCACACCACATGTGACCATGTCAGTCCATTCATTAGACAACGAGCCATCCCATCTCCTACTGCTCTCTCCTCTTCATGGGTTATAACTTATTATAATCAAATTAATTTAGCACAAACTATATAACTTTTAGAATATCATTTTAATTTTATTTAAAATAATCATTTTTAAAATATATGTAAAATATATAATATATTTTTGAAAAATTATATTTGTAAATCATTCGAAGATAAACATGTTGCAAATCCATATTAATAATATTTTGATATTTATTTGAAAAAAAAAAGTCAATTTTTAATATATTTTTCATATTCGTTTTACGATTCATAATTTTTTTTTTTTAAGGTTCGTAGTTATCTTTTTGAATAATGTCGTTTTTAAAGTTCGAATCGAATTCTCTGTTTAGGGATGTAATGTGACATACCATTGTATCCATTACTTAATAAATTAATTTAAATATTATATAATAATTAATAATATAGGTAATATCTATGTAGCATTTATATAAGGAGGTTTTATCATTTTTTATGTAGATGATATTCAATGAATTAATAATTAATCAAGAGAAAATATTTAGTACATTGTTGATAGATTTTTTAGACTCCACAAATAATATTAAATGTTTATAAGTATCCTCTAGGGATATAGTAAAATATTAAAAAATAAATATTTAAAAAAAAAGACACATAATAATTTTTTAAGACTGCTTGTGAAATAAAAAAATTACATTGACAATATACCAAATATTAACCCATTAATTAATACTACTTTTGTTACTATTACATAATAATTAATAATATATTTAATAATTTACTAGCCTCATATCAATTTAATAATATAATGAGTAATAAAAATTATTTTTATCAGTTCATTTTTTTAAAAAACTCATTCTTGTATTTTAGATTTATGGCACACCCGTATCAAGGGTGAAAAAATATTATAAATACATATTATATATTTATTAAAAATTCATATAAAAATTGACTGATGTTTTGATTACAACGATAAAGTTACATGTTTATTATGCATAGTGCTTCGAGTTCAAACTTGATCAATTTTTTATTATATATATATATAGGCAAAAGCACTATTATAAAATACAACTTAATTTGTATATGAGAGGGTAATTTAATAATTTCACAATTGAGTTGATATTCGATTGATATGCAATTTCAACTCAGTCAAACACTTAAATATATATATATATATATATTCTTATTTTAAGTGCTTCTATTGATTTGGTGTCACCCATCAACCGAGCATCAATTCAGTTATGAAATTATTAAAATACCTAATCATATACAAATTAAGCTATATTTTTATAAAGGTGTTTTGTCATTTTATATAATAAATCAAAAAAAATTGATCATAATGAAATTTAAATCTAAAACACTATACATGATAAACAATTAAGTTTATTACTATAGTCAAATTATTAATTTATTTTTCTATAATTTTTTCTATAAATTTTAATAAATATATTTATTACATAATTTTTTAGGATCCACTATATATCTAATATATATTATATTACATAATAATGTCCTAAATTTAAGTAAATATATATTTTTGAACAATCTAATTGTAGGTTCTGATCATATTGCTCTTTTTGACACAATGTCTAGGACTACTTATAGCCTCTCCCCATCCTATAAATAGGAGGATAATGCGTTTCAACGCACTCAAACTCAGATCTTTCTGCATTAACAATAATACCCATATCAATCGAATTAAGACTCAATCGATAAATTTAAGCAAATATTAAACATATTAATCAGTTAATACATTAAAAAGTTTGGCATAAAATTAATTACTCTCTAATTAAAACAAAAAAAAAGGAAGTGAGTAAGAGCCAGAAAGGAGGGGAATGTGGATTATGTCGGTAGGCATTAAAGGCAATAACACACACAACTAAATCATCTCATACTTCAACACCAAAAATTAAAGAGTTTGTACTTTGGTCTATAAATTTTATTTCTTCAAGTTTGGTGTTACTCATCAATAGGTTTTTATTCAATTAGAAAATTTATATTAATTTCCTTTCGTATTTAAAATAAATTATGTTATATAAGAATCTCATGTGATGGTTTGATAGTTAAGGGTGTTCATTGCCCAAGTATGATTTGAGTTCGAGTCGCGCTAGTAATGTTTGTTTTTCGGGTTTTGCCCTGCTATTGCAATTCATAATATATATATGTTATATGAGGGTATTTTAGTCTTTTTATTTTAAAAATCAATAAAAATATGCATATGATGAGATCTGATCCCATGCCAATTGAGTTAACAAAACCTTAAATTTACCGCTGAACCAAAGTTTATTTTTATGTTTTAATATATTTTTATTTTATGGTAAACACTCAACTTCTTTTAAGGTGCTTTCATTTTAGTCACCCAAGTGTTAAATATTCAACGGCGTTTAACTATACATGCCACATCATGTTTACATTTTCATTTTGACCACCTTACTTTCAGGTCATATTCATTTTGGTAACCAAAAAAATATCTTTAAGTATTGATCGGGGTAAAAAAATCAATGATTAAAGTAAAAAAATAGTAGAAACCAAAATAATACACGAAAATTGTTAATTTGTATTTGTTTATCCCATTGCCAAAATTTTTAATTTTTTTAATATTGAAAATTTAAATTTCAAAATATTAAAACAATTGAATAAATTACTGAAACATTTTTATGTATTGTTTGATAATGTCAACCGATATGTTATTATAATATTAAAATCAATTAATTTAATCTCCTTTTAAAAATTTAAAATTAACGAAATCAACTCAAATAACTCATATCTAATAATTATCTAAGAAACTTAATTTTTTTATTATATAATCTCAAATCTTCTATGCTAAGCTAAAAGTAGTTTTTGCAATAAATTAAATTAATTGCTTGTTCTTTGCTTGGGTAAATAAGTGATGAAAATTTTATGAGATCTGTTTGGCATGGAAGATAGAATTAATTAATTAAATTATTTGTAAGGATTTATTTTTATTTTTATCTTAGTACAAAAGATTCAACAACATATACTAGATTTATAATAAATTTTTTAACTTAAAAATGTTTTGTATAACTAAAAGCTAATAAAAAAGACCCAAAAAGCTTTGATAGTTAATTAGTACTTTTATTTGAAAACCTGATAATGAGTCGGGTTATTTGTCTAAAAATATTCGAAAATAAGTTTTTGACAAAAAAATAAAGTCCGTTTAGAAAACTCGGGCCTCGGGAAAGTCTTTTTTTTGCCGAGCCCGACTCGAATTTAATTAAAAAATTTTGTTGTTGTTTACTATTATTATGTTGCTATTTTATTACTGTTATATTATTATTTTGCTATCATTTCGTTATTATATTATTATTAATTCTAGTTAGCATTGTTTAAGCAAGTCTTGTTTTCATTTCTTTTAAGTTTTCAGGGCATTCGAATAATTATATCATAGTAAAATGATATAAAATGATTAAATATTTTTATAATATATATAAAAATATATATTGTTTTAAAAGTTGGATAATTAAACCGAGACACTTGGGTCAAACTAGGAAGTCGGTGAAATCTCGTTATCAACATCCTATCATACTTACTTTACATTAAATTAAATATTCAATTAATTTCATTTTTATTCAAAATAATATTTTAATAATTTATATTTAATACATTTATAATAACGATAAAAAAACTTATGTAAGGAATATATTTATAAAAAGAGTGAATATTTAATATATTAATATTTTTTTTATAAATAGTTTTGTAAAATTGACACGTATTTTTTTATTTTAAATATCTACTTTTTATATCTTTTATTTTAAAAATTGACACGTTTAAAATATAAAATTACAAAATAACATCATTGTAATCATTTTTGTCTTATAAAAAATAATAAGTTTTTCAATAATTTCTCAATTATGTTATTGTGCGATAAACCGTGTTTATAAAGAAAATCATATTTTAAATTCAGAACCAACTTTTATCATTATCGATACTTAGGTTATACCATTATTCTCATATTGGTACGTAAACTACTTTTTTGTCCCAAGTTGATACATTTGTTAGCCAAATCATTGAATCTATTTTTTTTTTTAAAGGCTTAACTCACAAATTGGTACTTAAATTATGACTCTCTCTTTTTTCTCCATTTTGATACCTAAACTTTATTTTTTTGTTACAAGTGGTACCTAAACTATTTTCCCCCCAAGTTGATACACTTGTTGGTTTAATGCTAGTTAAACCGTTAAGTTTATTTAAGAAAAAAGATAACCAATTAAAAATTGACCTGTGGCAAAAATGACAAAAAGTATTATTTACTCTTATATGTATAGTCTTTTTTCTTTTTTTCTTTTTTTCTTTCCTCAAAACTAGATCGATGGTTGAACTAGTCAAGATATCAGTTCCTGGATTGATCTTTAGTTCGGTTTGATCAAATAAATTATTTAAAAAATTCATAATTTTTTTTTAAAAAATAGAGAATATCAATTCAACTATTTTTTATCTTGCTTCAATAGATTTAATTTATTCGTAGGTTGGTCGATTCAATCCCTATCTTTGGACCAGTACTTTGTCTGATTCCTAGTCCAATCGATTTGCTTATGAAAATATTGATCTCGATTAATGAAATAACTTTTTCTATTCCGTCAAGTCGAGCCATGAAATTTGAAAATAAAATTAATCGTTACATCTGACGTTGAGAGGATAAATTTCAAGCATTATTAATTTTTCCATTCATTGTAAAGGACAAATTTAGATAGTAATATAAAAAGAATGGTATAATTTAAATACTATTTTGTGGATTAAACTTTTATTATTTTCATATATATATATATATATATAAAAGGAGAAAAGAAAAGAGAGGCATTGCATGGAACCCTAATCTAGGGGTTTGTGAAAAGGAAATTCCTCTTTGGTGTTAATAATTTAGATAGAAAAGGTGTTTCCTTTATTCATTTTGGTGTATATAGAAATATTATAAAGAACCCTAAAAAAGGTAAATAACCTCAAAAAAGGTAAATAAAAATAAATACAATTAAAGTTCATCCAACCAAAATTGAAGGGGAATTTTTAGCTTTTACAGAGTGACGTCATAGTGGTTTCTTTATGAGTTTTTTATGACATCATTTAGTTGTGTAAAAAACCCATTAAATTAAAAAGATTTATGTGGATTGTACATTTCCCCAATTTACTCTCTTATTTATTTCCTCCAACTAACATCTTGTTTTCTGTTTCTTTTTTCTTTTTTTTGTTGGAGTAGTTGTAAATTAAACTTTGGGTAAGATTTTTACCCTTTGGTAATAAAATATATTATATTTGTTACAATATATTAAAATATGATAAATTTTGTAAAATTAATTATAAAATATTTTATCCAATTAATTTTTTTATCATCAAACATAATATATTTTGAAACAAAAAAAAATAGTTGTTTTGTTAGAAAATACATTATCCTAAATTATAAATTATCTTATCGAAGTATTCATTTAAAAATATTTGATAAAAATAAATATTATTAACAAATTTTAATTAAAAATAATAGTCCTTTTCGACACATGACCAGATCAAAATATTATTAAAGAAGGGATAATTTCAACAAAATACAATGACAAAAACTTCAAAATCACTTAATGCTATCAATGATAAAAGAACTCGAAATTACCTACAAAATTTCTATTACTGAAATTTGTAATAAATGTATTAAATATCAATTATATTTTCTAATGGTCAAAAGTATTATCCAAGATGTCGTATTAGGAACCCATTAATATTTTTACTCCAACCTTATAAGGTAAAAAAATCATTCAATGTCCATCAAAATTTTAAATACTAAGGTATTATTTCTTTTGTGGAAAAATCCAAAATAAATAATCTCAACCTGTTAAAATTTTTGCCTATCAATAATGGATAAATTGAAAATTGACTCGAATCAAGGTATTTGGACGGTTTATGAAATGTAAGTTCTAAAACCATGGTTACCCGAAACCAAACCAAATTATATTTTTATTTAATTTTTATGATATAAAAATAAATATTTTATATTTAAAATAGTGAAAATTTTAAAAGTTTTTAAAAATTATTGTTTTTTTAAAGAAATATTTTGAAAAGGACCTTAAAATTTTATAAAATAATATTTAAAAATCATAAAACAAAATTTATTTTATCAAAATAAGTCTAAAAATCCAAAACAAAAAAAAAAATAATATGGAAAACTTAAGAGCTGAATCAAGCCAAACTGAATTATGATGGATGATTTAAAAAATCTAAAAAAATCTAACTGAACCAAACCGATATCACTCTTAATCACAATATTTTGGAGAAAAATAGAGGGAGATATAAAATGACATCTTGTTTTCAACCCTAATATGCCTCCTTCACTTGAGATAAATTGTAATGCTCCCCAAAATTCTATAAAGACCCCTAATGAAAATAGATGGTAGGTCATGGAACGATAGTAATCGGGTAAGTTTGATTGCAACCAAAAATTCTGTCTCAATTAGCTTATAATATTCTGTGGAACCAGAGGTTTAACATTGGGAATTTGCAGAATATAGATGACCTAAAATGAAAGAACCTGTAGAGCCTGAAACTGCCTTTTAAACTTTCTTAGGGAAGATATGATAAATTTGCATCTTCATAAGTGTGGAGATGAATTGTCCAATGTGCAAGAAAAGAACAAAAATGAAGGAACATTTTTTTGTTCAATGTGATTTTGCCAGGGCGATTTGGTACAAGAGTCCATTATCCCCAACATTTGAATGTTGTCTCAATTGCTTGGATATCCTAATGGTTCCAGCTCAATGACCTAAATAGTACAAAGGCAAGAGAGTCCCAACCCATTTAACACATTACACCATATCAAGAACTTATGTGCATTTTATCCAATGTTAGTAACATGCCTATGAAATCTCCCAAGAGTTTACTTAATGAAAACTCGATAACACCAAAAGGAGGGTAAATTTGTGTTTAAAATTTTCAAATAAAAAACTAGAAGATTACTATAAATTGACACGAGCATTTATAATAGTGTAGTCTCAATTGCATACCTTCACTAATATAATTTTTCTATACTACGTATTTTCTCAATTAACTCGATTTCAATTAGTACATTTCAAGGATAAAATATAACATTTATAAATTTCTTATTTTGTTAAGGTAAATAAATAACCTCTAAAATCTCATAAATATTTTCTATCCAAATTTCAAGTGCTCTTATAGGAAACAACAAATGACCTCTCAAAGTTATTGGTCCGCAAGATTAACGCTATTGAACCAAACTAAGCACTTAAAACAAAAAAATAAGTTCTCAACCCAACAAGTGTTTTACATGTGAAATTTGAATATGAGAACAATAAAAGAGGAAATCATTGAATATTTGTTCTTTGATCTTTTGAACTTGTTTCATGTTTTCTATGAGACCTTCTTTATATCCATTCATGGAATTATAGTTGTTTGAAGTAGTTGGAAAGAAATTATAGTTATTTCAAACATTAAATGCACGAGTAATTACAGCCCTACAATATAAAAGATTGATATATTTGAAGAGGGGATTGATCACTTATGCAAAACTAGCCATTAGAAATGAAAGAGGATCGATCAGTTACCCCTTTAAAATTGTTCGTGAGTACTAACTTATAAAAAGATTCATCTCCCCTTTTAATATTTTCCAAAAAAGATCGATCATCTTCCACTTGAATGATTAAAAGGTCTTTGAAACGTATCAAGTTCATTTTAGGAAATCCCACAAATATTTTGTACAAGTCAAAATATTTTAGAACATCTTTCTGAGTATGTTACACTTGAAAATATTTTTTAAAAAGTTTCAAGTTAACATAAAATCAATTGATTAAGAGAATATATATAACTTGAGTAATAATTAATTGTTATATCAAAAGTATAGTAAATCAAATTCAACATTTAGAATGTGTTTGGTTAAGTGGAAACGTGAAAAATAAAATAATTTTAGAGTGTGGTTGGTAAGAAAGAAAACAAGAAGGATAATCATTTTTCGTCTTAATCTATAAAAATCGGTCCTTTCAAATTGAAATGATGAGAGAAAAGAAAATGAAAGACATGTGCATATTAGTTCAAATTATGCATATTTCAATTTTTTTTTCCTTTTATTTTTCAACTTTATCAGGCGGTGGAAGGGAAGAAAAATACTATACTCTTTCTATTTTTTCATCCTTCTTATGAAGTAGACCTACGGAAAGACAAATTTGAGAGATTACATTGGCCATTAAGATGACCTACTAAGCTGGCGGAGTTTATAAAATAGTTGTTTTAATTTTTTTTTAACTTTACAGAAAACTTAGTCTATTTTTGGAAGAAAAAAAAAACTTAGAGTTTTATCACCCTTCTTGCAAAATAATATAATTAATTCAAATCGATTGATTTATAAATGATCTACTCGTTTAAAAAACTCATTTTTCATCAATGCAGTGGAAAAAGTGATACTAGCGTAGATTTAATGAAAATCATGTTTCATGTATTATAAAAAAAAAAAAAAACTCAGACGCTAATAGCTTAAATATACCATGCACTTCTTAAATAAACTCGAAACTAAGTTCCGTACCACAATTTAAATAAGGCATTATAGTTCTTAAGTAATAGGAACTATAAATAATAATGGGTAAAAATAAAAAATATATATATTAATAAAACTTCAATCTAAGTAGAGCCCTATGATTTACCGATTGCGCTTCCTAATCTGATAGGTTATCTGTAAGGATGTAAAATAAAAGGAAATGAGCTATGAAACTTAGTGTAAGTTTGTCCACAAGAAAATCAAAACAAATTCGTAGGCAAAGCATGTGTGTTAGCAATCAGGGGCGAAGCCAGGGGGGCTGGCGTGGGCCTCGGCCCCCCTAAAATGTAAAATTATTTTTTAGGCCCTTAAATTTTTTTAAAAATTTTAAATTAATAAAGGTAAAATTGCACTTTGGCCCCCCTAAAATTATAAAATTTTGATTTAATCCTTTACAAATTATAAAGATATAAACTATCAAAAATTAAAATTTCATCCGGACCTCCCTAAAAAAAATTTCTGGCTTTGCCCCTGTTAGCAATCCTGATAATAATCACAAACATAAAATACTTTTGATCAACAAGTTATCATATCATCACTTCACTAAACTATTTAAAAAAACACAATTTCAAATGCACGTGCTAATGTATGGCAATGCAAATTCAATTTATAAAAAATGTCCTATCCAACTTTACTACACGCCTTACTTATGAGTTCCCCATAACTCATCTATCATATCACTCCCGGTACTTTTAGATAAAAATTATGATTTTGTAAAATAAGCGTGATGAAATTTAAAAATAGAACATCACAAAAATCTCATTTATTTTTTTAAATATATTTATTACATAAATTTTTTTTATTCTCACCGTGAATATTCCATAATCTAATACTAAATAAGTGAGAATTAATGTAAATTTATCCATATTTTATCATTGAACAATTTAAATAATTTAAATTAAAGTAAAAGTATAAATACGCATAGATATGGGGAATATATAATTTTATAAAAATATTAAAATATAATATTTAATAAATATATTTATCTTAATTTAATAAATATTTTTTATCAGTTCAAAATATTCTTACTTTCATTTAAACTTTTTTATTATATTATATTTTTTAAACGATATTTTTATTTTTATTTTTATTTTTACAAATAGATAGAGAGAGAGAGATAAGGTTCCTTAGCTTTGAGCCTTACACACAGAGCCATACAACAACAAAATGCCAAAACACCATCTTCATCATGCTTGACATGACTCTTCAGTATTCATTATTTTTAAATTTTACATATAATTTATCTTCATACCATTTTTATTTATTAAATCATTAAATTAAGTTATTAAATCTAATTAATAATATTAAAATTTTATTTATATATAAATATATTTATCTATACTTATTATAAAACTTTTAATTGCATTAGTGTCACAAGTTAATTCAGTACCAATTCAATTTGAAAAAGACAAAAATATCCTAACTTTTAAAAGTAAATTGTATTATTTTAAGTAAATTAAGTTTCTAGCTGAGTTGATGCCGGTTAGGGAAAAATATGAAAAAATCATCGCTTTTTAAAAATAAATTATTTTATTTTGAGGTGTTTTTACACTTTATATAAAGAAAAATGGAAAAAATATACACACGTAGTAAAATTTAAATCCATGCCTTTTTTATTATTTACATTTGTCTTCTACCATTGCATCAAAACCATATTTATTATTTATATCAACCCTTTACTAATATATTTATTACATAATTTTGATTTTCACCTACATTATAAATGTGCTATAATCTAGTAGATATATATTTAAAAATTTTATAGTAAATTCAAAATAATATACTAGAATTAATACGATTGAGTTTTAGTTCGATTTGTATGGGTATTGTTACCAATATAGAAAGATATGGGTTCGAGTGTGTTGAAGCTCATTATCTTTCTATTTATAGGTTGAAGAAGGACTATACATGATTTTAGATATTATATAAAAGAGAACAGATATAATCAAAATATATACATATGCTTATGGATATTAAAACAAAAACAATTTTGGTGTGAGTTGAAGGTGTATGTGGATCAAAATAAATTATATGTATATGATCTCAATTATATACAAACAAATTTATATTGCAAAAATATCGGTTTCGATAGTGACTGAACTTGGGTTCTTTAGGCATTCACGTTAGGTTTGGATAATTATTGGGCACTAGAAATTAATAAAAAATAAAAACTATATAAATAATATTAAGAAAAAGCTGACAAACGTCTTTTGATTATATAAAATAATATTGCTAAAAAAAGTAATTAAAAATACATAACCAATGCTTTTTTTGAACACCCTATATTAATGCATTTAATAATATTTTTTCGAATATTAAGAGTAGATTTAGATAGATGATGTGTTTACTCATAATTAGTGTAAAAATAGTACTGATAGTGAGATTAAATAATGTAACGTGAGATAAAAAATAAGCTAAAAACACCACGTCGCATCCAATCGCCTATCTAAATCCACGCTAAATCAATTGACATTATTGTTATTGTAATAATAATAAAAAATGTAAGCTCGAGTGTGCTTTTTATCTAATAGATTATAAGCAAAAATTAGCATTATATAAAAAAAATCCGATTGATTAGTTAAACTAAAAATTAATTGAGATACCAATATGAAGAAAACGGTTGAATCGATTAATTCGTAAATTGATATAATCGATTGGTGACTTAACCAATTTAATTATCGAATCGGTTCTAAAAATCTTGCTTAAAACAATTTTTTATCTGAAATTTTTCGATATTTGATAGTTGCAAAAAGCATTGAACTTTTTGTCACTTAATCTAACAAGTGTCAGTATCTTTAACACTTTTTCACATCATTTTAATGAAAATATTAATACAATGGTTTTGAGATTTTGTTTATTAAATTTAGAGGAAAAATAAATAATATTAAAATATATTTTATATGTAATATTTTTCATTTATACTATTATTTAAGCATTTTACTGAGTTTATGTCATTTTTAATTGAGTCACTAATTTAATTATGAAATTACAGAAATATCACTCTCCTAAACTATAATTAATAACATTTCCATGACAATTTTATCTTTTCATATTTTTATATTATCTTTAAATAAAATAATTACAAATTACAAATCTAATGATCTAAAACACACACAATAGTATTAAAATAAAGTTTATCACTGCTTAACCTATATTCATTATTAAATAAAAATTAAAAAAATATATTTTTAACCGAAAATATTTTATATTATCTGCATTGTAGATATAACAAAATCTAGTATTAAAAAAATAATATTCATAAATTGTAAAACAGATATTAACGATAAATTGATTATAAAAAAATAAAATTCAAAAATTTTAAAATGTAAATTTAAGAATGAATTAGGATTTTTTTTAACATTGTTTAATATGGAATCGGATTGAATTGATCAGTTGAATCTGTTGGATCAAGAATTAGTCGAGCTATTGATCCGAAGAGAGACAGCAGGCAAGTTAATCCAAGAATTGATATGAACTAATTGAATCAAACAAAAAAATCGATTGAATTGACACTAAAACGAAATTTTTTATTTTTTAATATTTTTATTTTTATAATTTATTTAATCGAACTAATTAAATCATCATTATCGATCTGATTTTAAAAATTTTATGTGCATAATAATATTAAAAAATAAATCAGAAAAAAAAGTGATGGATACCATAACTCCACTTTCTCAACTAAAGCTGAAAGACCCACTGCTTGACGACTGACATCTGACAAATTAATTCTAAGAAAAAATGCAACGATATTTTTCCTATCATATCACGATATTTTCCAATTCGATAAATTAGTCCGCTCAATATCTCGGAATTGGTGACCCAAAACTAGAAAATTGAATTTGTCGGATTATTTTTAATATAAATATATTTTTAAATTATAAATAATACACATTTAAATAATTATCGAATCTTATTTCAATTCATATAAATATTATTATCAATATACAAAAATGCGAGTTCCACTACGTTCAAGTAAAAATTTTTTTATAAAAAATTATTATTTATATTAATATTAATATTATAAAATATTTAATTTTATAAAGTTCACAAATTATAGCGCGTGTACAACACGTTCCCAACAAAATTTTGATGTTTGAACAATATTTTTGGTAAAAGCATAGTGCATAGACACCGACGTATTTAAAGTCTTATCCTTTAAAAAATAATATATATTTTAATAATTTATGAGTATTTTTTATATTTGATTTTTATATAAATTTAAATAAATATATTATTATATAATATAATATAAGAATGTATTTGCACATTTAAAAAAATAAAAAAAATAAATGTGTATATTTAATTTTAAATTTTAAAAATTTTATCTTAATTTTAATCGAATTGATGTGACTGAGAAATAAAATAATAATAAAATCATTAAAATTTCAAGGGAAAAAATATAAATGGTAAGGAACAAGTTGCAATGGTGTTTGAATAATGACTAAAATGGTAAGAATAAAATAAAAAGACAAGTCTCATCAAGCAATTAGTGTGAAGTGGGGGCAATGAAGTAAATAAATAAAAATAAGATAATGTTATGCTTGTATCTTTTTAATGTCTGTAATCATGTTATTTTGTTATTTAATTTTGGAAACTTTAGGGTTACGACTTTAATTAAACTAATAATAAATGAGGTCAGAAGAGAAAAAAAAATATATCCAAGATTACGAATTTAATGAACTTAATTTTATAATAATCGGTAAAGTGTATTTATAGTTATTCAATTATTGATAAATTTTTTTTAGTCACGTAAATATAAAAAGTTATAAAACGATTATTTAATTATTAGGTTTTTTTTGTCACCAAATATTAAAAGCATAATAATAATTTTAATCCTCAACATTTATATATCGTGTGAATTTAATATTGTTGATGCACCAAATAGGGATGAGTCGTTTAAAGCTAGAAGTAGAGAGGAAGAAGATCCCCTCCAAAGGGTCTTTGGAATTGCATTTTAAGGGAGTTTTCAGGTCAATTTTTCGGGAGTCCTGAGTTGAGTTATTATTTAATAAAATATAAATTATTATCATCGTATAACAAGTCTCAATTTTAAAAAATTGAACCATAAAAAATTACATATTGTGTAAGGTGTTTTTTTATAGCTTTTATTAACATCTATAAGCACTTGTTCATCAAATCAAAATAGCTTGTCATCTCTTAATTATGAGGTTGGGGATATGATATTTGCCCATGAGAACGAAACATATTTTCTAGCCAACTGTTTACGTTCTTAAAAAGTATCCGCTATAAGAGAATTAGTTATTACTATCAGTAATAAACACTCTATTTTGATATTATTATAATTATTTTCATTTAAGGATATCAAAGTTTTTTTAGATCACAATCCAACCTTTATTTCTCCGTTGTTTGTTTGGTCGTCCAAATCATAAAATACAGCGGAGATTATTACGCGGGTGTTTCATCAGATTTTAAATCGAATTTGAGTTTATATTAATAAACAAAATTATATAGTAATATCAATATCTAGTCTTGACAAGACGGATATGAACATAATTTTTTCAAAAATAAACTCTTAACCCGATCCAATCAATCTATAAACACTTTTGTCAAAAAAAAAAAAACTTTACCTTCTTAATTATAAAATAATTAAACATTTTTATATAATTGTTGATATTATTTTTGTTTTTTTCCTAAAAGAAAACCCTTTACCTCAATTAGTGATAAGAACAATTTTCAATCAAAGCTTTCGGTTTTGGAAAGAAGAAAAATGAGAAAAATGCATGAAATTAATAAATTAATTACTGTCATTTCCTCCCGATGTTGACAGCTGAGTTTTATGAAAGTGCCCTACTCTCACAAGTTAATCATTAAATCTTTAATTTCACATAATTAATTTATAAAAAAAAGTAATTAAAAAGGTGTACGTAATTGTCACACTGTCTTTTATGATGTAATTAATGCAAGGTCAGAATAATGTTAGAATAGTACAGCCATGATCGTACTGCAATTTGCTCCCTAGCGCGTGATACAATACTAAACACTCCATAATGTCTTGATGTAGCCCTATCGACGTGTCGCAGCCTCACATTTTGGCATGCAAAATAAAATTATAATTTTTATTCTTTTAATATTTTTCACGTGTCACCATGTTATTAATTAATATTATATTAATATATTTTAATTATATTAATAAGATATTTAAAAAATATCAAGTTGACTTACGAATTTTAAATTTATATATCAATTGAGTGTAAAAAATATTTAGATATAAAGTAAGTACTAATTATCAGATTTAGGTATATTCGTATATACCAATTACCAAAAAAATATTTTTTAAATTTAATATTTTTTAATTAAAACGATTGAATTAATAATTTGATCAATTTAACTATCTTTCCAATTTTAAAAATATTAATTTTAGCACACAAATTACTTTTAAAAAAATTAAACTTGATATCAAAATTCAATAAATATTTAAAAGTTAACCTTCATTGTAAATTTTGACTTTTTTACCTAAATAATGTAAAAAAAAAAGAAATTAAATATCAAAATGTTAGAGACATCACTAATAAAATAATAATTTAAAAAAAAATAATAGTGGTACCTATCTCGGCACCACCCATTTTGATATATATATTTTTTACATTATTCAAGTAAAAAAGCTATAAATTTTGGTGTGAATAATAATTAAAAATCTTATTTTCTGAAAAAAAAAAAATCTAAATGTGAATCCGTATTATCAGACAAGTTTTGTGACAGACTGATGACCGACTGGTCGGACCCCACTTAGCTGATTCAAAATCCACACACCACCAGTTTGTCGGAGCCTCCGTGACTCGTGCTCTTCACTCTCCATAAAAGCGCGTCCGATTTAGAATCTTCTCCTTTTCTTTGCTTCTTTCCTTTTTTTATTATTATCCGGGTTTCTACCCACTTATGCATGACTTTTTATATTAAATATATTAATTAATGTTAATTTTAAAAAATATCAAGTTTTATTATAAAATATAATAAATTAATTTTTCATTATTTAAAAATATGATAATTTTTTTCTCACTCTATCGCGTCAGATATTATATTAATTATGTATGTAACACATGTCATACTCTAAATTTTTAATAATTTAAGAATTATTTTAAAAAAATAATTATTAACACCGTCATTATTTTCCACTTTTTGTAGGGTTTTATTTTTTATTTTACCTTTTTACACCCACCATCACACGTGTCCATTTTTTGGAAGCTAAAAACATCCTTGACCTTGACTTGTTGACAATTGAAAAAAAGAAAAAAAAATTGAATTTATGCCCTTAGTCCTAAAATAGAGATTTATTTGGACCCTTTAGCAATTATTCTTTGTAGCGGATGACTTGATCTCAATAATCCTTGTGCTTTCAACATGTGGCCATCAATTATTTTATTATTATTATTTGGTACATTACAAAAAACTTCTTTAATTTTTTATATTTAATAAATTTTTTTTGCATTTAAAAAGCATTCTATTACATATATATTAGATTG
The DNA here is from genome assembly GCA_025698465.1 of Gossypium longicalyx. Lineage (NCBI taxonomy): Eukaryota > Viridiplantae > Streptophyta > Magnoliopsida > Malvales > Malvaceae > Gossypium > Gossypium longicalyx. The sequence goes on from CM047000.1 coordinate 97,436,249, forward strand.
TGGTTATTAGGTACAAACAGTTTTAAAAATTATCACGTGTCTCTCTCTTTTTTTAAAATATTTTAAAATATTTTTATAATATGTTTGTTAATTTTTTAATATTTAAAAATTTTATTTACAGTGTACTAAATATTATTTCTAAAATTAATTATGTTTTAAGTTTAAAACTTATAATAACTTTTATCGATTTTATATAAAAATAAAGTGATAATTTTGTAAAAGAAAAGACCATTCAATAATTTTTTTATATTATTATTTTTCTATAAAAATAAATTTAAAAAATATAATGCATTAAATATACTAAAAACATTTCTAACAAATTAAAAATAAATTTTTAAAAATTATTTATACTTAAATAATATTAAGATAGGTACAACTTAACAATTAAATACCTCTAAAATAATAACAAAATTAACAATAAAACATGATATATATAATATTCAAACAATAACAATACCAAAATAATAACAAAATAACAACAAAAAATCAACAATTTTGTTTTCTCAAATTTAAGTCGAGCTGAACTCGATTCAAAAAAAACTTACTCGAAACTTAATCCATTTAGAAAACATATTTTTTTTTTCAACTAGGACCCTTGGACAATTCTTAACTCTTAAGTGTAAGTCATACTATACATTTTGAATGGATAAAAATTATTGAATAAAAAAAAAAAAAGGGACATGACATAAAAAAATATTAAAATTTATATAACACAAAAATATCACTTTACGCTATGTCTTGTATGAAAATTTTAGTGCTTTTCGAATTAATCTAGTTTTTATCTAATTTTTTTATCTGTTGTGTATTGTATTATTTAAAATTTACATTATAATTAATTGAATATATATTTTTATTTTTATTATATAATTATAATTATATTATATTCGTAATAGTAAAATTTAAGGAAAAAAAACATAAATAAATTTAGAGTATTTTGACTTGATCAACTCATGCATGTCTTTTTCTTTTTTAATCTTTTTGGTTGCACACAACTTTTACGCATTCAAAGGAAAAGTAATTTTTTTTTCTTTTTCTTTTACGAGAATAACTTTTTAAAATGTTGGTGCTTCTTTGCTTTTACGACATCTATTAAAATGAATTTTTTAAATAAAAAAATAGATTTAAATCTATTTAATGTAATTACGATTTTAGCATGTTAGAACTTTACATTACAATGAATCACGCGATTGACTTTTTCGCACCAGCCTAAAACGTCTTAATCAACACACCAAAACATATTATTTAATTTTAAAATATAATTATTCATAATTAATCTAGTCTTAACTTGACCGGCATGAATATTATTATAGATTTCGAGTGTGTTGAAAAATGAGATTATAAAATTATTTTTATTGAATTTAATATATATATTGCAATTAATGTTGTGGAACATAAATAATATAAAATTATTTTTATTAATTTTTTAAAGAATAATATAAAATTATTAAAATGTAGATACATGTATTAATCATGTTGGGTTTTTTTTTTTTTTTTTAAATTTAAATTATCGGTTTTAGATCCGTTCAATGAATTAATTATTTGCTTTGCATTCAAAACCCCAAAAAAGCAATTTCTCGTTCCTTTAAAAATATATCACGATAAATTCACCCTTTCACATGATAAAAACAATGGCATGTTCCGTAATATTCAACAAAATCCAGGGTCAAACCTTTTCGAGAAAAGCCTGTCGTTTCTTTCGTAGATCTGAGAATAGTAAAAGATCGCTTTCCAAGCAATTTTTCCCTACTCCTCATATTTATCTCAACCTCTGCTTCTAACCGTCAGATCAAAATATAAAAAAATCAAATCTCGAATCGACGATCAAAAATGAAAATGGAATACACTTTGTTACACGTGATTATTCCTTGAAGTAGGATAGCTGTCAGCTAGAGATTCCACACCGATAAACTCGACAGGGTTTAGCCGGCTAAATAGGGGCTATAATTTTACTGTACTTATTAATAAGTAAGGTCACGTATCATAAGAAGTTATCTTTTTGTAATAAGCTGTGTTTGATAAGGAAATTAACTTATCATCTTCTTTATCCGTCTCCTCTTTCCTATAAAAATCACCATTTCTGTAAGGTTTTAGGTTGGGTTTTATATAAAAAGGAATTTAAATAATTTTTTTCCTAGAGAGAGAAAGAGAATCTCTGGCTACCTTGGGGTTATTTTTTTATATATATTTTTCTTATTTTTAGAGAGAAAAAAGTTTTTTTTTTTATATAAAAATCTCTGGAAAGAGGAAGCTTCTTCTTTCTTGTATGAAAATCGATCTCAGACGGTAAGCTTCTAACGAATATTTCCTGTTTTTGTGTTTAAGAATCACTTTCTTTACGATATGTAGGTTTTTTTTTTCTGTCTTTTGCTTTATTTTTATGGTATAAAGTTGTTTTTCCCCTTCTTTGATCGAAAAAAAACCCCCCTAATTTACCTTTGTTTTTCTTCCTCATTTGAAGATGGTTGAACGATCTTTTTGGGGTTCTTTATTTGGATTTTAAGGTATTTTTAGCTGATTTTTTTAAAAGAAATTTTCTGGGAATATTCTTGCAGATCTAGTGTTTTTATTTGGTGATTTTTATTTCATCGTTGGGAACTGAAGTTGGAGGTGGATACGATGTCGTCTCTCAGTAGAGAGCTTGTGTTCTTGATCTTACAGTTTCTAGATGAGGAAAAGTTTAAAGAGACTGTTCACAAGTAAGTTTTTTTTTTTTTTTTGAAAATTAAATGGCATTTGATTTTAATTAGCATTTTGCTGTTAACTGATAAAATTTAAAATGTGATTATTACTTTGAATTTAAATAGGCTTGAACAGGAATCTGGGTTTTTCTTTAATATGAAATATTTTGAGGATGAGGTACATAATGGAAATTGGGATGAAGTTGAGAAATACTTGTCTGGTTTCACCAAGGTTGATGATAATCGGTATTCGATGAAAATCTTTTTCGAGATTAGAAAGCAGAAGTACCTTGAAGCATTGGATAAGTAAGCTTTTTTGCATACTTTCGATTTTTCTATTCGTATTTGTTAAGCATCGGAAGTTTGTGAAAATTTCTGAATGTTTGAATATTATTTAGGCATGACCGGTCGAAAGCTGTGGAGATATTAGTAAAGGATTTGAAAGTTTTTGCTACATTCAATGAGGAACTTTTCAAGGAAATCACTCAGCTTTTGACATTGGAGAATTTCAGGTATGCGGCTTGTGTTTAATTTGTTTGAGTCTTGATCGAGAATGGGTAATTGTGAAAGTTTTGAAGAGTGTATAACTTTTGTAACAGAGAGAATGAACAGTTGTCAAAGTATGGGGATACAAAATCGGCTAGAGCAATCATGTTAGTTGAACTCAAGAAGCTTATTGAAGCGAATCCTTTATTCCGTGATAAGTTGCAGTTCCCTAACCTTAAAAATTCGAGGTTACGCACCCTCATTAATCAAAGGTAATTTTTTTCTTCTATTGTTGGTTCTTTATCATCGATGTATTAGCTGCTTTGAGGAGATAGGAGTGAGATGGGTGGCATGTTTTAGTTTCCAATGAACATTTTGTTTATGCAATGAACTCGCAAACAGGCATGGTATTATTCCCGTGTTCTTACTGGCACCGATGTGTTTCTAGTTGTGGCTTTAAGGGAAAACTGATTTCTTGTGTAATCACAGTTTGAATTGGCAACATCAACTTTGTAAAAACCCAAGGCCAAATCCGGATATTAAAACTCTCTTTGTGGACCACTCATGTGGCCAGCCAAATGGTGCACGAGCACCATCTCCTGCAAACAATCCACTTCTTGGATCCTTGCCAAAAGCTGGAGGTTTTCCTCTTGGGGCTCATGGGGTGGGTATCGAGCTTTACTATTACTGTCCTAAAATCTGGTTCATTATCCTTAACATTCTCGGTTGATGACTTCAGCCTTTTCAACCTACACCTGCACAAGTTCCGGCACCCCTTGCTGGTTGGATGTCAAATCCTTCTACTGTAACTCATCCTGCTGTTTCTGGTGGAGCTATTGGTCTTGGTGCTTCAATACCCGGTAGTTTTTTCTTTTTCGATTTTTTCTTCTGTAATCACTTCTTCTCTATGTTTCATTTTTAGCGTAATGCTGGCATCCGCTCATTTTCCTTTTTAACTTTATGCATGTTTCGTTATTTCTTGTAGCTGCATTGAAGCATCCGAGGACCCCTCCAACTAATCCATCAGTAGACTACCCATCTGGAGACTCTGATCATGTTTCCAAAAGGACAAGGCCCATGGGGATATCTGATGAGGTACTCCGGTTTTGCTTTAATTGACTTATTTAATATGGACTCTGGGTGTGATCGTGTTTCTTTCTGCCTAATGTTACTCAAGTGATCTTTGCTCACTTTGTGCAGGTAAATCTTCCTGTCAATGTGATGCCAGTACCGTTTCAGGGCCATGGTCACAGTCAGGCTTTCAGTGCACCTGATGATCTGCCAAGGGCTGTTGCAAGAATGCTGAACCAGGGTTCATCTCCTATGAGCATGGATTTCCATCCTGTTCAACAGACTCTACTTCTAGGTATCTATGCTCCGGCCTTATTTTATTATAGTTGCACTTGGTTCTCTGTTGTTGGCCAGCTGTTGATTATACCTTTGTGTATTCTGAATACAACAAACCAGTTGGTACCAATGTTGGGGACATAGCATTGTGGGAAGCTGGCTCTCGAGAGCGGCTGGTTTCGAAAAACTTTAAAGTTTGGGATCTTACTGCTTGTTCCATGCCCCTTCAGGTTTGTGCCACCGCCACCTGTTGTTTAGCGTACTTGTTAGCTCCATTTTTATTTAGACATATTATAAACAGCACTTATCTACCTAAATCCAGGCTGCTCTAGTCAAAGATCCTGCCGTCTCTGTAAACCGTGTAATTTGGAGCCCTGATGGTTCTTTATTTGGTGAGTAGAAACCATTAGAGATATGTGTATGTATATAGAAGTTAAGTGGGAACATTGATTGACATGTTTTACCTGTTCGGAAAACAGGAGTTGCTTACTCAAGGCACATTGTGCAAATATATTCTTATCATGGTGGTGATGAGGTTCGGCAGCATCTTGAGGTATATATTATGCCTGGTTCCGTTTGATTTTTTTTTCTAATCCTCTTGCTGAGTTTTTGCCTGACTGAAATCATAATGAAATTTCCGGTCTAGATTGATGCTCATGTTGGGGGCGTAAATGATATTGCATTCTCTCATCCAAATAAGCTACTTTGTGTAATAACGTGCGGTGATGACAAGACAATTAAGGTTGGTTTTATCATTGCACATGGTTGGTTATTATTATTGAAGAAAAAAAGTGCTTGCCATTGCTAATTTCTTTGTGTAATTTTAGGTGTGGGATGCTTCTAATGGTACAAAGCAGTATACCTTTGAAGGTCACGAGGCTCCTGTTTATTCTGTCTGCCCTCACTATAAAGAAAACATTCAGGTAAGGATACTGCTTTATCACTTTAGGTGTCTTACGTTCTTTACTGTACTATGGCCCTATGTTGCTTGGAGTTGGGTGTGAGTGTAGTCAGGTAAGGTATGTATACAACATGAGTACGGTTAGAGCAACATAACTATGGCCTAGGAGGATGTGCTTGTGTTCATTCTTCTTCCTGATGTGCTTCCTTTTGACTTTTTCTGCCTCAGTTTATCTTTTCAACAGCTGTCGATGGAAAGATAAAGGCATGGTTATATGATAATATGGGATCAAGGGTCGACTATGAAGCGCCTGGTCGTTGGTGCACGACCATGGCCTACAGTGCTGATGGTACAAGGTTAGTTTGCTTGCGCTATAACTCATGTATCTTGCAGTAATTGTCAAAAAATATCAGGATAAAGGAAGTTTTGCCTCATATGGGCCTTTTTTGATTTGATGGCTGGTATTATAGGCTCTTTTCCTGTGGCACCAGTAAAGACGGGGAGTCATTTATCGTTGAATGGAATGAAAGTGAAGGAGCTGTGAGGCGAACCTATCAAGGGTTCCGCAAACGTTCTTTAGGTGTTGTACAATTTGACACAACTAAGAACAAGTATTTGGCTGCTGGTGACGATTTCTCTATCAAATTCTGGGATATGGACAATATTCAACCTTTGACCAGTTTCGATGCTGATGGAGGACTTCCAGTAAGTTCATTATGTTAAGTTTTGTGCTATTTTAATGATGGTAGCTGCTTACGTTGTCTATCCTAATTCCTAGGCGAGTCCACGCATCCGCTTTAACAAGGATGGCTCCCTCTTGGCTGTTTCCACCAATGATAACGGGATCAAGATTTTGGCAAATTCAGATGGTATGCGATTGTTGCGCACTTTGGAGAATCTTTCTTACGATGCCTTGAGAACTGCTGAAGCCCCGAAGGTAGTACTATTATTTCGTTTAAATTTTTTAGTTGCATTAGAATTTGCAATTACTGGTTTCATATGTTTGTCAAATTCTCTTATATTCTTTTTTTTTTCAGCCTACAATAAATCCAATCTCAGCTGCAGCAGCAGCAGCAGCTGCCGCAGCCGCTACTAGTGCTGGACTTGCAGATAGAAGTGTTGCTATTGCTGGAATGGTCTGTCTGATAGAACGTTCACTTTTGCCCCTGCAGTTCAATACTGTTTTGTTGTTATAGTTGTGTCATTGTTTCTCTGTTTAGTAGTGGAGCTTGAATGCATGACTTATATGGTTCGTGTGCTATGCCTTTTTCAGAATGGAGATGCTCGGAGTTTAGGGGATGTGAAACCCCGAATAACAGAAGAATCCAGTGATAAATCAAAGATTTGGAAGCTCACTGAAATCAATGAACCATCTCAGTGTCGATCCTTGAGGCTTCCTGAAAACTTGAGGGTGACCAAGGTACAGAAAATTTCTCATACTTCTACAATTCTAGGATTTTCTATATGCTGGTAGGCTTACTATTTGATGATGTTTTGCCAATAATCTCTTTTATTCGTTCCCTATCTTATCAGCTTTCTCTGTGATTATTGCAGATATCAAGGTTAATCTTCACAAATTCAGGTAATGCTATATTGGCATTAGCATCAAATGCTATTCACTTGCTTTGGAAGTGGCAGCGTAGCGATCGTAACTCAAATGGCAAGGTAACCTTTTCCATAATAAAAGTATACTTCGAAATGACTTGTTCCAAAATATTATATCGTTGCTTGCATTATGTAGGCAACTGCCAGTGTAGCACCTCAGTTGTGGCAACCATCAAGTGGCATTCTTATGACCAATGATGTTGCTGATACAAATCCCGAAGAGGCTGTACCGTGTTTTGCTTTGTCAAAGAATGACTCTTATGTAATGTCAGCATCTGGAGGAAAGATTTCCTTATTTAATATGATGACGTTTAAGGTAACTCATTAATGCTGAAATAACTTTTCTTTTTTCGATTTTTGCGTCCCATTTTTACTGTCTCCACACCATTTGTCGATAATTTGGATATTTAGACATTGATGTTTCTGCGGACACTTACAGACGATGGCAACTTTCATGCCACCACCACCAGCAGCGACTTTCCTTGCATTCCACCCACAAGATAATAATATTATTGCTATAGGCATGGACGACTCAACAATTCAGATATATAATGTCCGTGTGGATGAGGTATGATTACATCTTGTGGAGAATCATTTATGCAACTCGTGTTTTAAGTAGCACTTGTTTATTTACCGTTTTCATCATCCAGGTGAAGAGTAAACTTAAAGGTCACTCCAAAAGAATAACTGGCCTTGCCTTCTCGCATGTACTGAGTGTGCTCGTCTCATCAGGAGCCGATTCTCAGGTATTCTGAGCCTTGTCTAATGCTGTAGATAGTTTGCAAAACGAAAAACTTAATTGCTCTCAGTTCATTGATCATTTTACCATTTTTTTTCCAGCTTTGTGTGTGGAACACCGATGGATGGGAAAAGCAGAAGGCTAGATTCCTGCAGATTCCAGCGGGGAGGACACCAACAGCACTGTCAGACACACGTGTACAATTCCATCAAGACCAGATACATTTTCTTGTTGTACATGAGACTCAGCTTGCCATATATGAAACAACGAAGCTAGACTGCATGAAACAGGTAAGTTTATCTTGTTTGATTTGTTACGAAACAACAACATTATCTTTACCATGTTCTAATGTTTGTTCTCTCTTGTTTAGTGGGTCCCACGTGATTCTTCTGCTCCTATAACTCATGCAACGTTCTCATGTGATAGCCAACTGGTATATGCCAGCTTTCTCGATGCATCTGTTTGTGTGTTTACTGCTGCAAACCTCAGATTACGTTGTCGTATAAACCCTTCTGCTTATCTTCCAACTAACATCAGGTATTTTGCCAGATCTTTTTGACTCGAGGTATCTAGTTGGAAGAGGATTATGCATTCTAATTGCTATCTCTATTCTTTTTCCCTCTTACGTCACAGTTCCAATGTTCACCCACTTGTAATCGCTGCACATCCATCCGAGACAAACGAATTTGCATTGGGACTCTCAGATGGTGGGGTTCATGTCTTTGAGCCCCTTGAATCCGAAAACAAATGGGGTGTGCCTCCACCCGTTGAAAACGGTTCAGCGAGCAGTATGACAGCAACACCTTCAGTTGGAGCTCCAGGATCAGAACAAGCCCAGCGATGATAAAATGGTTGACAAAAGCACAAATTCTTTTATATGATTGGCTTGCATGCCCCTCCCTAATTTTGGTATGCTTTCCCAGAGTCATTCCATTTTGAATTATAACTCAATTCGGGTTAGAACAGCAAGATAAACCCATTTCGTTTCTCGACCGAAAGGCAGCAGGTGTCCTGTTGATATAAAATTTGAATTCAAGTTATATTTTCTGGTTTGTTATTTTTAACCAATCTTTGTTCCTACTAAAATTTTTGCAGCTTGACAATGAAAGATGATGCCAAGATGTAGATTTTTAACATATTTTGTGAGATACAATGTCTTTAAGGTAAATGGCATAGTAGTGTTTTCTTATGCCCTTTTTTTTAAGGGAAAAATTATGTTTAAAAAGAGGAATGATTTTCTGTTCTATTGTAGTTGTTTATCTTCATATATTACCCCCCCCCCCCCTTTTTTTTCTCATAAATCAGAATGTTCTTTTTATGTATCAAATTTACATTTTCTTTTGTCAGAAACCTTTTCTTCTTTCTCTGTCATCAACTTTAACTGATTGACATATATACTTGTATCTTTAAATAATCCTATGATGGTGTTTACATAGCATATGGAGCAAGAGCCAAAAACCAAAGCAATGTTCATCAGGTCTAATTAGAACCTACAAGGAGTGAATTGCAAATTGTGCAAGTAATTCAAGCACAGCAATGTCAATGAAAGGATAAATTTTTATATTAGTTTTTCATTATTAAATTAAATTTTATTATTTTTAAAATTTGAAGCATGAAATATAATAGGAATAGGAATGATATCATTCAATTTATAGATTATTTATTAAAAAAATTAATTAATAGATTAACTATTATTATTTTTGTCAACATACAAATAACACAAAATATAAAAACACAAGAACTAATAGGAATTGAACCATGCTAAAATCAAAATCCAACTCTCTCTGATATGAACAAAAAGAGTAAAATGGGTACAAAACAGCAGAAATTCTCAAAATTTATGATTGAAAACAACATATTTTATTAACAAGAATGCATAATTTATTTTGAGGGCAACTTCCCAGACATAAAAACACCAAACTTATTAATATCAGAGTAAACAAAATCAATCCCATTTTCCTCCAAAAGCCCTTCAATCAATTCCTTATCACGTTCAGGCTCTCTACTTTCACATTCAATCTCATAACACACACCAAAATCATATACAGTTTCATCAACTTCCAATTTCAATCCTTTCCAATCATAAACCCCTCTCACATTCTTAAACCCTCCCAAACAAATCAATTCATCAACCCCAAATTCACCTTTTACCTTTTCCATTATCTGGGATTTGTTTGATAAGCCCAACAACCCATTCGGGTCAGTCAAAAAAGACCGAGCCAATGATGGGTCGATGGGTTCTTCATGTTCTTCGACTCGACTAATGCCTTGAATGAGTTCAGGCTTGGATTTGAGTGAAAGGACGGCGTAAGAGTCGAGGTTGTAGAAACGGAGGCGGAGGGCGGCGTTCGAGACGGCGAGGGTGGTGGTTGGGGTGTCGAAGAAGATGTTTTCTTGGATTAAAGTGGTGGTGTGGAATGGGGAAAGGAGATTTGAGAGCTTTTGGTGGGATTGGGAATTGGGGAGACGAAGCTTTACTTCAACTTCCATTTGGGTGGGGATTTTAGTGAAATGGGGTGGCTTTGATTTGATTAATTTTGTTGTTGGGAACAACCTTTTCAACATTTGTTTGCAGGTGGCTGAATCTGAATCAAATCATCATGATAGGGTTTAATTTTCACCTCAACCTCCAACATTAGCGGATAAGATGCTAAAAATGAACCAATCCCACCCTTGTGCTAATTACAACACTCGTTCCGGTCCAATTCTTTTCATCAACTTTGGTCGGTTCGGTTAAATAAATAGTCCTGGCGGATCATTTTATATCGGTTCACAAGTCAATCGATTTAACCTCTTTCTTCGAATGTTAATTTCACATCTTTGGTGCTAGTGTTTGGTTCAATGATGTTTAGTCGATCGAATTAATTAGATTGAGAGCTAATAGAGGTACCAATTTGAATAATGGCATTAAACCGATTAAATTGAGAGGACTGATTAAAAAATTAGTTCAACTGATTATGGAACCAAATTTTTAATATTTTTTAATCAAATCAGTTAAATCAGTTGACAAACCGATGATTTGATTGTTTCGATCATCAATCCGATTATAAAAATCTTAATTTGATTGAGTTATATTAAAAAAAATTGATGAATCAAAAAGAAAAGTTCCATTAAAAATGAAATCATAAGTTTATGTTCTCCCCTCTTTAAAAAATATTCATTTTGTTAGCAAAAGAATCATAAAAACCTTTATATTAAAAGTCAAATTGTATTTTGTACATTAATCAACGAGTAAATTGATCATTCCTAATAAAAATTTCATCTATTTGTACCGTAAAAATTGGTATAGATGACAAAATAACCCGTTAGTGACCCGTCTCGTATATTCTATATTTTATGCTAACATACAAAATCAGTTTTTAACAGTAAAAATAGATAGAAACTGTTAACAAAAAGACCAATTTACTCTTTAATATAAAATATATTTTTTATTAATAAAAAATAGAAAGAGCAAAATATAATTCAACTCTAAATAAAGAGGCTTCGTGTTATCAAATGGCACTTTTTATTAATAAAACAAAATCTGTAAACAAAGAGAAGCAATTTACATATATTATTTAGCTACATAACAACCTCATCTGCAAATTAAACATAGAAATTAAAACCCAGCTTTTCACTAAAACAAATGTGCAAATTGCTTTTCCCTCGTATCCTGCTTACTGAAATATGGGCATTATATAACCTAAGCACATATTGATTGATGATGATGATTGTATGGTCCATTACTTACTCCATTCATAAACTGCTGCCTCTTCCTTCTTCGCTTCGTCACAACCGTAAATCCTTCGCCGTCCCGGGTTTTCTTTATATTTACATCTGATGTTTTTGGTTGTTCACAGGTGCTGGATTGAGATGCCACGTCATGTCCTTCATTCCCATGGAGAGCTTTTGCTTCTGTTGCTGGCTCAGTTGTAGGTACAAACTCGGGTGCATGAGGGTTCATAACTTGCAGAGGTCGGAACTCGGTTTGTTCGAGAGTTTGGTATCTCGGAAAGCTTTGTTTCATGTTGTAAGAATGGTTGTTTCCGTGATATAATGGGAACATCGGTCCACAACGAACTCGAGCTGCAACTGCAGGTTCAATAACAGGCTCGGCAAGCATAGCTTGACAGGCTGTTACATCATAAACACTTGTAACAGCAATGTAGAGTGCTCCGGGATTGAACGGTTCCGCTAATGCTGATAGCTTACTACCCTTTGTTTCTACAGACTTTTCAGTATTTACATACGAAACCTTATCATGTTCAGGAACCGTTTCTTCACGATTGTCATCATGTGCAACATTATGAACAACAGAGATACTGTTTCTGTCCTCCATGTTTGCAGGCTCAGAAGAAACCTTATCGAGTTCAGGAGTAGCTCCTTCTGATCGATTTTCACTATCATCTGCAATGTTATTAGCAACAGAGATGTTGTTTTCATCCTCGGTTGCAGGCTCGGAAGAAACGTTATCAAGTTCAGGAGCAGATTCTTCTGATTGATTTTCGCTATCATGAGTTCCTTCAGTTTCGTCATCATCATTATCTACAACGTTATCAATAACAGACATATGGTCTCCATCCTCCGATTTTGTAGTCTCAGTTCGGATGGTGCACGCCTGATGTTCGGTTTCCCCCTCATGTAATGGCTTCAGAACTGTACCTGGAGGTGCTACAGCTACTTCTTTGTAAGAAAGACATTTCGAAGCAATGGCACTGAGATTTGCTGAAGACAAGGAACCTTTGGAAACAGAAGCTTGTAAACTAACCGAATTCCCTCCGGGGTTTGAGTTATGGGACATCAATTGCTTCACCGGAACTACCTCCTTTACGATGTTCTTAGAGGAAGTTTTCCTCACCGGCAAAATAGTTTCTCGCCTAGAGCCACTCACTCTAACATTTGCAAGGGCAGTTCTCTTCCTTCGGGACTTCCTTCCGATGGCATTTCCTGACCGTCCTTTCGAATTGGCTTCTTGCCACCCTTCATCCGAAGTTGTCTCTTCGAAAACTTCACTTGTAACCATTGGCTCAACTCTAGTAACATCATTAGTTTTCTTTGGTTCTTCAAGACAAATAGAACTCACCATTCCTCTTCCATTAATATCTGCAGTACTGATACTTTTCTCCGAGACATCATTGAACACAGAACTATCTGTTACAAAGTTGTGACATGCGTCATGGATTTTGTCACTAGTCTGTAACACCTGCCAAGTTTTTAAGAAATGTCACTGTTAAATGTTGATTCAGGCAAAGAAGGATGAGATACAAAATTTCTGTACTAATCTGTAGTACCTTGGCACGCAGCGGCTTCTTCTGTACATCAGTTCCTTTAGAATCTTGATCGGGACTAATGTAATCGAGCAGGTCGGACACACTGCAACAAACGGTCATAGGTTTTAGTGCTGCAAGAAATAATGATATAATTGAATTAGTAATTCAGGGGCACTGTATTAGTACCTAAGATGACCCTTGCTTGCAATTGAAGCATCTGGCTTCGGAGTTCCATTTCGTGCAGCTTCTTGCTGTTCTAAAGCTTTTGATTCAAAGTATTCGATCCAAGCAGCGGAGTCCTGCAAGGCAGAACACAGTTCTTAAACCCCATATCGAACAGAATGGACAAAGGTGCATGAAGGTATGGACGGTTGTGGCTGAGGTATTTACCTGTGTACGAAGGTCATCTTGTCCGAGTTTTGCTTGAAGTATTTTGAATGTAGTTTGTTCATGTTGCACGCTTAAAGAATATGCCTCCATCAATGAAAGAGCAATAGCAATGGCATGATAGCTTGCAGCTGTCTGTTACGAGAGGCAATTAGAAAACTAGACGTAGATGAACATATGCATACAGTTGGAGAGAGACTGACCTGTATGTGATCCGCTCCTAGTAGTCTCTGGTTGCATTTCAGAGCTTCATGCAAATACCTGAGAGCCACATGAACATTTCCCATGCCTTCTTCCATCATAGCCACATTTATATATGTTGCGGCGGTATTTGGGTGAGACAATCCGCAAGTAAAATGGAGAAGGAATAAAGAACGGTTTACATATCTGCCAAGACGCATTAATTTCATCAAGAGAGCAAATAGAAAGGCAAAGAAATAAGACAAGATGCATTCGATTGAACTGTCATCAAGCAAAGAAGGTACTCGAGAGGAAAATTGCAAGAGTTATAAAATGAAAGCAGAAAATGAGCATTTTGGCACTCAATACTCACTTCAAAGCCATTTCAAAGTGTTGAAGCTGATAATAATATACAGCAAGATCCCCATAGCTTTTCGCCGTGTCTGGATGATCAAGACTGAGCTCCCTCTCATTAATATCCAAAGCTTTCTGTTGATATATAGTTGCCTAAACAAGACGAAATGGTTTAGATTACTTTTCAATGGTACTAGCAGAGGAACGTATAAATGATACTCGGAGAACATTAGCCGTCCTTTTTCTTTTATATCTCTGTAAGAGGAGACTAAAAGTGAATCAGTTTCGTATATCTTAAGCTGATTAATAGCAGAATGTTCAGATACCTGATTGAAATCACCAGTATGGTAGAGAACCACAGCAAGAAGACTGTAAGCACTCGCAGTAGTTCGATGGTAAGGACCACACACAGCTATCATCTTTGCTAATGCCTTCAAAAGCAAGTAAAACATAAAATGAGACCAATGGAAGTCCTATTTAGTAACATTGCATCCCTTCTCATTCACCGAATATAGGACATAAATAGATGTGAATTTGAACTATAAATCAAAATGGGAAATACCTTTGTCCCATAATTAACCGCATCCTCTAGTTTTCCTTTGTCAAGAGCCGCCTTGGATGACTCTAACAATGTTCTGCCATCGGCAGAAGCGCATACTATATGCTGTAAATCATTAAAGGCAAAGTCTAGTTATGTTTAAATTGATAGCAAGCTGGTTCAATAAGATAGTAACATAGATATCCACCTTACAAACAGGATAAATGCTAATAATATTGCAACTTTTGAAAGGTTCTTTGCATTCCATGTCATTGTCTTTAGGAACCAACTCTAGACCAACCTGCAGAAAAGAAATATTGGTAAATCTCAGCCGTCTGATGCACTTAGCAGCTTAAGCAGTTGACATGCACTTAGCAGCTTAAGCAGTTGACAACAGATAGTACCTTATGGCAAAGTTCTCGAAGAATGGATAGTTTTCTCAAATGCCGGAATTCATCTCGTAGTTTCCAACCAAATTTTGCAGAAAGAAACTTTCTTAACCACCTCAATTTTAGCAAATAGTCATCATTTGCGTTTTCAGCATTATCTTCTGATCCATTATTTCCGAGTAAGAAATTTAGGGATGAAGCTATAGCTGCAGGTAAGTCCTCGAATTTGTCAACAGATGCAACGACTGCTTTTAGTACGTGTTTGAAAGCTCGAGTAACCATCTCATGGATGCAAAGTGATTGTATGTGAGGCAGCTTCTCAGCAAGTTCAACCTGACTTGTACAATAATAACATCAGAGTCAACAAACACGAAATGGTCTGACTTATACCATTTCATAGAGAGAGATTCCTCACCACACGACCCAAAGACTGCATTTTTAGTCCCCTTAGATGCATAAAGTCAGTCAGGGAACGACCATCGGTGGGTGAAAGTTCGAGTGATCCAAAGTCTGTTACCTAATAAAGTATTGAGAGTCGCTCATGAACTGCGCATAAAGCTTAAAAAAAGAACATTTTGAAAGATAATGGCTTCGGCTATTGAATAGTACCAGCTTTGGTAAGGCAACGTCATCATAATACTCGTACGCCATCTTAATAAGCTCATTGACTGACTGTAGCACAAAAGCAAGCTTCAAAGAGTGAGATCAGTACAATAGTAGTAAATCTATGCCAAATTTTTTGAGAGAAAACATGAAACAGTGACAAGGAAACCTTTAAGTGAAGACCGGTTTGACTTTCTTCAAGCCGTGAGAAAGCTTCTTTGGAAATAAGGTTCTTCAGTTCCATCTGATTTCTGGACTCACCAATGCTTTGATTCATACCGCATGGCTCGCCATCATTTTCTTCCTTGTCAACTTTGCTACCGCTGTTACTTGGTTTTTTATCCCTTTTCTTTAAGCACTTAAAATGCTTTCCAAGACCTTTCACAGCCGGTTCAGCCTCATGATCACGACCAAGTCCGTTTGAAGTAGTATCAGTCGAAGTTTCCTGTTTTTGTAGATATTGCAACCAACAAGAACCCAGTTCTAATCTAATAGACCTTTCAGGAACAATTGAGTTCTCCTGTAGTTTGGTCAAGCTCTCTTTAACTACTTGCCGAACAAGGCATCTAGAAGGTTCGGAATCATTCGAGTTGAGTTGATGTGATTGGCCTCCACTCGATTCTTTAGCGCCTGACTTGTGAAGTAAAACCCTTAAGCTGAAATAAATTAAACACCCCATATCGGTTACAGGACCCAACTTGCATGTGTGTGCTATATATATGTGAAATAGAAATGCGAGCACCAGCTGACAAGTCCAGACCTGTTAATGTTAAGAGCATTAGCTCCTCCGTCTGGTTGATCATCAATGTCAATATCCCGAGCACTGTGCAGTTCGTTCTTCACTTCACCAACAACCTTTACGATTGCAATGTAGCCACAATGTCTAACAATGACAGTGCCCATCGAGGAAATATCCTGTGAGATGGTTACTACTTTGCTTAGTGAAAAAGATTGGCAAACTACAGGAAATCAGGAAAGATGAATTGAACTCGGATTTGGACTTACATGAAAAACCGCACTCTCGTCTGCAGATATCCCTTTAAGTAAATTCCTTTGAGCAATTTCATTAGCTGTCATGTCAAATGAATGATGACCAGCAACCTTTCCATCCGCTGATTCTTGTTTTACCGTAATGGACAAGTCACCTATACGGTCCTCATGAAGAACTGAGTCAGGATGGCTATTTACAGTGCCTTTCACAATTGACCTGTTATTCATAACATGTTGTATTGTTGCAACAGCTTTAAAGATCGAGACATCAACAAATCGACTATGAAGCAAAAACGCCTTGCGATCACGAACTACCCTCTCCTCTTCGGTTTTGCAAGGAAGGTTAGCCAATATTGCAAAATCCGTAGCCCACGGTTGAAGATCATATTCACCATTTCTTCCCTGGCCTCCACCATTACCACCCCATTGCTCATCTTCCAACGGAAAAGGAAGGAAGGTTGATGGAGAGTTGGCAACAAGGGGAGGAACAAGCCATGTATTTGCACGAAATCCATATGGAAGATTGCCGAACTGGAAGCAAAAAAAAAAAAAAAAAAAAAAAAAAAAAAAAAAAAGAGTTAACAAAGTTTATGTAAAACTAACCTATAATGGAAATAGACAAAAAGGTCACCTTATTGTGTTCTATGAAAGCTTTCATAAGGGATTCATATGCCTGCATCAAGCACAAGAGCGAACTAATAAAAAAATCAACCCGAATCAACATAGAAGCCATGGAAGGTTATTAATCACAGATAAAAACAGTACTCACATCAGCAAAGGCTTGGCTTAGATTTTGCAAAAGATCTAACAAAGAGTGGCTCAGGAAAAAATGCTTTCCCACAGTATAAAACCCTTTGACTGATGCAACTACCTGTATTTGCTTCCCATTGCAGATTTTTATCTGCACAAACACATTGCATGTTAAACATGAAAATTAGCAAAAACCAAACAGCATACTGGAATGAAAAAGCCGGTCGATTTACAACAAGAACAACATCATCATTCAAATGTCCACCCTAAACCCATTTTAGGGTACATAGAGGCTAATAATTTCGGGGTTCATGGTTGCTTCACCAAGCAATATTATCTCCAAGGTTCAAGCTCAAATCCTCCCGGTGGAATACATTGGTACCATTAAGAAGAGTTACTAACATGTAAAGTGAGATAGTACCTGCATTATGAAATAGTCACCTTCATGCCTCCCTTCTACATCCTTGGGCTCACATTTCCTCAAATCTGCAAAACCAACGTACCATATTATAAAGTTTATCATGTTTTAAGATGCATACCTTTTATTTCATCATATTACATCAATGGAAAAGACGGTTATCGCATTAAAATTATTTAACAAATTTTGTTAATGTTTACTAAAAGAATTGTACCATATTATAAAGTTCATTTTACTCTCTTCACTATTAAAATGAACATTTTAGTCCTGTACATTTGAAAACCTATCATTCTAGCCTCTGCATCATAATTTTGCTATTAATGGAACCACATGACTTAGTGGCGGACATTAGATTAAATTGGGTTTTTTTTCAGAAATAACTCAATTAAATTAATTATTTATGAAAATGACCCATTTACAAAATCATGTACGAAAATGATCCGTTTTGAGCAGTGAACCTTGGTGCCGCCTTTGCCATTAGCGGCACCACCCTTCATAATGGGCCAATTGTTGGTTGGTTTTTAAAAAAAAAATTTGGTGCCGCCACTGCCATTGGTGGTAATAACCCTTAAAAGAGTGACGCCGTGACGTGACCTCTGGTGGCACCCAATTAAATGCACATGTTAGGAATATACCATTTTGAAATTAAATTTAAATAGCCTTAAAAAAATAAGAATAATAAAAATAAGTCCTTCTATTTTTTTTATTTTTTAAAAGTAATAAATTTAAAAAATATAACAAATTCTTATTTAAATTATTCAAATATATCTTCTAAGAATTTTCCTTGAGTAATTTAAATAAAAATTTTATATAATCTTTTAAGTTTATTATTTTTAGAAAAATAAAAAGAATTTATTTTTGTTATTTCTATATATTTTTAAAGGCTATTTAAATTTAATTTCAAAAGACACCAAATATGCAAATAGATCAAAAATTTAAAAGCATTTAATTGATTGTCGCTAGCTATCATGTTGTCATCCTTTTTTTTCATTTAATCTAAAAGAATAATTACTTTATTAATTTTTTTAATATTTAATTTAATTTAATTTAATTTGGCAGCTTTGACGGTATCAAAGTTTATTTTTATACATGATTTTAAAAGTGAGTCATTTTTATAATTAATAAAAATTTTAGATCAAATTAGAAAAAAAAAAGCCGATTAAATTAAATTAAAGAATTAAATGATCAGCACATTTTTTTTAAAAAAGGGTAAGATTTATTTGAAGATTATATTTAAAATAAAAGAAATCTTTCTCAAAAACTGTGCATTTTAAAAATAATTTTTTTATGATTTCCCTAGACTAGAAGTATATTTTTTTTCATTTGAAAATAATCACGGAAAACTAATAGTGAATACGTCCATTTTCTCTATCTCGAAAGAAAGAAGCACTTACTGAGAATGGGCGGAGAGAGGTGAGAGAAGGAAAAGAAATCATAAAATTCCGATAATTTTGGGGTAGGCTGAATGGCAGCCATCTCCATGCTCTCCATAATCCACGCCGTTCCAGGCCCTCCATCGGACGGATCTCGAGGACGATGGTGGAGCCCGCCGTTAACCTTTTTAGATTTTGAATCGGACGATACTGATGACAACGATGATGATTGTGATCGTACTCGTTTAGGCTTGGAGAACCTGGTGGTGCACGCTACAATATCTAGGAGTCTCCGCACGTGAGCTACCGCCTGATCTTCATTGGTATAATCCTCTGTATCAACGTGGCAGCAGTTTAATTTTTCCAACAAAATAAAAATATAAAAATTAAAATGTTTTCTCGTGTAAAAACGTGTCGTTTTCGTCATTTCCAAAAAATAAAATAAAACAAAAATAATTTTGACTATCCACGTAGCAACAAACACAATTAATTGAAAATTTTAACGGTCAGATTTGTTTCTAGATTTTTCTTAATAGATTAAATTAAAGATAAATTATAAAAATAGTTATTTTTATTTGTTGTAGATTATATTTTTTATTAATCGCGTTTAATAATAGAGTGGTCATTTTATAATAAAATAATAACAATAACAGACTAAAATATAACATTTTAAATATAAATAAATAAAATATAATTTAAAACAAATAAAAATAAATAATTTTATAATTTACCCTTAGATTAATTAAAAAATGACGAAAAAAGTAATTACAAAGGGAAAAATGGGAGGGCATCCGTGGTTGTTAACGCAAGGAAAACGACAAGTTTATCAGTCATTGGCTATTTGGTTGCATACTACAAAAATTAATGACTGATACTTTGTCAGCCTCTTCTGCACGTGATCCTTGTTCGATTTGCATGTCCCCCTTTTACGGTAATAAAATTTTCTCATATTTTTATATTATTTTTTCTATTTACATCATTCACCCTTGAAATATATTTAAATTTTCGAGTTAAAATTTAATTGATTGTCGATTTTTAATTATTTATATCATATATAATTTTAAATTATTTATATTAATCGAAACTGCCAATGATTATTAATTAGTGTGTAGACAAAGAATAAAACAAAAGAGTATCAAAATTGATATTTGACCAAATAAAACTTAATTAACCTTAAAATTAAATATATATAAAAAAAAAACAAAATAACAAATTGAACCCTACCTTCAACCATTTTGAGCAAACATGGTTTCAAAGTTGCCACTTCTACTTTCTCATTCAATCTCTTCCCTTTGACCTAACAATGAAACAAATCATTAGAAATTACATTATTGAGAAAATAGAAATTAAGGAGGATTAAAATAATAATAATACCTCATGAGTTAAAGAATAGTTTGTAAAATGGCATGTTTCAACATGAGAAGCCAATAGCCTTTTTACATCAACTATCTTATCAGTTGAAATACCCTACAAGAAAATGGTTTCCTATTAATGAAGATGATGAACTGAATGTTGATTTAGAAAAGAAAAATTAAATGCAATAAAAACTGGGTAAAAGCAAAAGCACCTTGAGTATAACTTGGGATTCATATGGAGTAATGACAGTGATATGAAGAACAGTAGGAACAACTGAAACAACAACAACAAAAATCAAATTAAAAGAAACGAATAAAAGGGTTTTTGAATTCAGAAACATTATTTTTAACTAAGATTTTTTTTTAAATGGTTGTTTTTTTTTTTTACCTTTCTCCTCTTTTTTCTTGTTCTTCTTCTCTGGTTTAGCTTTGTTTGATTTGCTTTTGCTGCTTGATTTCGGGGCCATTTTGAAGAACAATTAAAAAAAAAAAGAAGATTCACTGATATTTGCAGGTGAAAAAATCCAAAGCAAAGTTTGGGTTTTATTTACTGATTGATTACTGGGATAAAACAACAATTGTAAGCATCCAAAAGGGAAGAGCGATAGAAAATTCTGGAAATGGTTTTCTCTGACATTTTTTTTTTTTTTTTTTGGGAAGGGGGAGGGGGATTGGTGTTTGAGCAGAGGAATGATGAAATGTTTTGAAACAGAGAATATATAAGGGTCTTTTTTAGTGTTGTGGGCAGTTAGGGCTTAGACCATTTTATGCTTAAAACCCCTATTTTACTCTTTAAAAAATAATAAAAATATTAAATTTTAAAAAAATTAAAATTTTATATCTATACCTATTTATATTATATATAGATGATTCACTGAATTATTATCACTCATCAATCAAATTTTAAATTTAATTAAAAAATTAATAAAAAATAATAAATATTATTTTAAGAATATTTATGGTTTTTTTAATTTGATAAATCTAAAAATAATAGATATTGATAACAAAAATAATAATATTTGAACCCAAGTCATTATTTTTTCATTTCAATTAAACTCACATTTAATTTTAAAAGTGTGTTATAATATAGTTGAATGAGTTGCTGTCACCATGTCCTAATTCATATGTAAATTTACCAAAAATCCATTCTTTATAAAGAATAATAAGTATTATTTTGAGGGTAATTAAATCTTTTTACATTTTGATAAATCTAGAAAACTACGTGCATATGATAAAGATTATGAGATTTGAACCGTAAACACCATATTTTAAATATCTCAGTTTTATCATTTCAGCTAAAGCCATATTTAATCTAGAGGTGAGCAAAACTCGATTCGATTCGAAAAAAATCGAAAAAAAATGAATTTCGAGTTAATTGATTTGAGTTGTTCAAATTATTCGAGTCGAGTTGAACTTTACAATTCGAATAACAAATTGGTGTAAATAATCTTTTGGTCCCTGTCAACTTTAAAAATAAGTAAATTGGTCTCTTTCAACAAAAATTACAAAATAATTCAAAATATTTATAAAAATTTCAAAATTTATATTTTTTAAAGGTTATAAAAATTCTAAAAATTATATAAAGGAATATAAAATTTTAAATTTTTTCTAAAATAATAATTTTGAACACTTAAATTAATTAATTAATTATTCAAGTTTATCATATTAAAGTATCTTATTTTTTTTATTATTTTGCAAAATTTCAAATATATATGGTTTTAAATTTAAACGCTCTAACATGGAATTAATTATAATATAACAATATTTTAATTTGACATGTTTAGTTTTTTAATTTAACTCAAATAATTTCACTCGATTCGACTCGAATTTCATTTCATTTGACTTGGTTCAAAAAAAACTTTCACTCGATTCGGTCGAACACTCATCACTATTTAATCTTATATTAATAATTTATAAATTTATTACATAAAATTTTTCACCCATATATAGTAATAATGTCATAAACTAATTAATGTTTATAGTTTTTATTGTTAAAATTAAATAAAAATAACCAACAAGTGATTAAGTGCAATGACAGGATACATTACACTCTTAAGAGAATAACTTAAAGTTAAAACTTAAAAATAAAATTATTGAAAGAGGCAACCTCGAAACTCAAACATTGACAGTAAAATGAACCTACATAATATTAAAAAAACTATTTTTTATTATTTAATTTGAAATTTAAATTATATCCCTATCCTTTTTTATTAATAAATTGACTAATTTGCCCTCCTTTCCATACACGTGTTTATTTTATCTTTGAAGTGCTTCTCAGTTCATTTGATTGTACCCAATTGGCCATTGGCTATAAAAGTTGGTAGGTAAAGATCTAATAATTTTGGATACTACAAATATTATTAAAATATAAAATAGTGAAAATAATAACACTAATTGGTAAAAAAGAGAGAAAAGAACGGTCTGGAGAACGCCACGTGGAAGACTTTCGTTGGTTTTTTTTTTTTTGGTTTTTGTTTTATTAGATGTTTGGGTCCCTTTGGTTTTTGCATCCCACTACGAGTTTTCGACGGTTGAATGCCTCATTGGACATGCATATATCGAAAAATTAGAAAATTTAATTATTTTTAAAATTATTATTTTAATAATTCCCTCATTAAATATAGTTCTTAATTTGTATATTATTTAAAAATTAAGAGAAATTATCATTAATAATGCTAGGTAACAATAATTAAAAATTAATTATAAATTAAACACGTAAATTCACATGCAATGCATGTAACCTTATAAATTAATTAAAAGTAAAATGTCTGAGTTGATACGATACATTCATTGTATTGATTCAAAATATTGCTTTTATCAACATATATTTAAGTTAACTAAATCTAGTAAATATATATACACACGATGGTCAAATTATTAAAATATTAAATAAATAAAAAATATTTTTATAAAAATTATATGTATATAAATTAGTTTAATTTCAGACACAATGTCAAATTTAATTTTTTAAAAAGAGGTTGAATTTGAGCATCAACCTTTTAAAAAGAAGTTTAATTGTAATTTTTTTAACGGAAATACTGATTTAAATGTTAAAATTTTAAAAACAACAGCACCAGGATAATTCATGTATACTTCATGTTTTTTTTTAAATATTGTCATATAAGACAAATAATGATATGTCAACATGAAATACATGTAGATTGTCATGCTGGTTGTCATGCCAACATCTAAAAAATTAATGTTTTAATCAAGATTTCCATTAAAAGAACATTTTAACTTATTTTGAAAGGTTAATAACAAAATTTAATTAAAAAAAGGTCAAATTAATAAAAGGTGTAAACGTTGAAGGTTAAATTTGATATTATCCGTGAAATATTTATTTGTTGTTGTTGCTAAATTTGACAATTTGTAAGAGATGATATTAAGGAGTAAGTATGATAGTAATGATGATGGTTGTCTTGACCTTATATAATTAATTGATTAGATTCTCTTTTTGTCATCATTTTAATGGGTAATTAGTGCTTCATTTAGTCACTTTAAATCATGTTTAAAATTTGATCCTTATATTAGTATATTATAATCATAATCATAAATTAATTTCAGTTTCATTGAGTTTTTAGTACTATATATATATATATATATATTTTCAATTTCATTAATTTTGAACGATGGAGAAAATTTCCCCAAATATATTGATAATCCAAATAACAAAATTTATTTTTTGACAAATCAAGAAATTATTATTTTAAAAAAAGATCTTAAATTTTTTTTTCTCCAAGTAGTTTGCTTCTTATATTTTGTTTTGCCAAGCAACGGTGTCAATTTCCGAGCAATTTATCGCTTGCCTTTTTTTTCCTTTCATTAACTTTTTTTTTTCTTCTTCTCGTTCATTATAAATGTTTTCTCTTTTTTCAGTTTGTAAATCTATTTTGTGGGTATCTTTATTGTCTTCACAAGTTGTGATGAATAGATGACCGTGTTTGTCATTCGCTAAACCGGTCACCGATAGTTTTTTTTGAAAAGTGGGTGACTCTTCGTCAACTTCTTAATATGTTCCTATTTAAAAGTATTTCAAAATAATTAATTATTTCACAAGTTGATTTAGACCTGTGTTATCTTAAGTTTTATATATTTTTTATTGTTTAATAAATCTTCAATTTTAAAAGTTTTTATCTACTCTTATAGCGTATTTTTTTAGTATTGCTTATGCACGTAACCTTAGTTCTACAAGTGATTTTAGGGATGATTTGTTATTGTCCTCTCTAGTTTGGTGAATGCTCAATTTTTTTATCAATTTTTGCTCGTCGCTTTGGATCATCCATGACTAAATTCCTTATCGTATTAAATGCTTGCAATCACTCTAGATATGTTGTCTTTGAGTTGTGACAAAGTCAATTATCAACGTGGTTTGACGTGTGTTTGTTATTTTTTCTTCCGGTTCCATTAATATTAATTGAATAAATTAATAAATTTAATTTTAAAAAATATATTATTTTAAAAATATATTATTTAGATAAATCAGACACCGAGCATAGTCCCTATAATATCTAATAATTGTAGGTTAGGTGATTTCTTCAAAAAAAAAAAAATTGTAGGTTAGGTGAAACCGTCTTGTATAAAAACGTGTTATTTGGTAGAAAAAACTTTTTTAACTTTTAAATATTTTTTATTTTTAGAATATAGTTTGATTTATAATTTTTTGCTTTCCATTAATAAAAAATATGAAAAGGCTCTTGGGTTTTGCAAAACATATATAGTGTAAATAATGAAAACAACATTTTCTTTTATTTTCTAATTTTTACATATTTTTATTTTTATTTAATTAAAAATCATTTTTAAATTTTTTTATTTTTTAATTTGCACCCAAACTTTTTCAAACTTATTCATAAATCAAGTTGGATTTTAAAAATATTTATGTTTAAATTCTAATACAGTCCGAATACAGTGATAATGCACATTGCACTTATAATGAGAGAACATATATTCGAATATTGTAAACAACATTGTTGAAAGGATCAACCATAAACATTGAACATGTTCCATAAAACGAACATGAAAGGTATTGAAAAATAATAAATAATAAATGAATCGTACAACTTTCTCTTTAAGTTACCATTACAAGATTACAACAGATAGATACATCCAATTATGTTAAGAATCGATCAATATAATGTACAAACAAAATTACAATTACAAACAACACATTTATATCAGGAATTAATTAAATTATCAGCATGTAAAAATACATTTATAATATTATGAATCTAAACTCGCAAAAATAACACGAATATAAATATGATATTAAAAATAACATGAATACATCAACATTAGAAAATGAACACTATTGTATTTTTGTGTTAATTTTTTATATAATCATATTCTAAATATTTTATAAAATTTGAACCCCATGTGATGACTTGATGGTCAAGAGTGTTCACCGCCCCAGGTGTGGCTTGAGTTCGAGTTGCGCTAGTCATATTTGTTGTTTGGGTTTTACTCTATTATTATAATTCATAAAAAAAAAACCTAATACAATACTTTTTGTGTAATTTTTAATAAATGTGTTTATGTATATTATATTTCATATCATTTCATATTTCTCGTATTGTGTAAGTTTATTCCATTAAGTTCATAAAAATAATTTAAATTAACATGTTTTAAATATTTTTAAAAATTTCAATTAAATTTTTTTTTCATAAACACCTTTTGTTTGTGTTGCATCTTTGTCAATTTTAACATTGTGAAACACTTAATCGATTAAATTTTATAATCATCTTTCTTAATTTTTATGGAGCGTTTTGTTTAAATTATGATCTTTAATCTTACATTCTGAAATAAGACTACATTGTTTGGATTTTTAACGTGTTGATTATTTCACGTTATAATAGTATCATTACCACTAATTTACCCTTTATTTTTATTATTTTAATAAGTTTTTCCATTTTTTTTCAAATAAAATTCAAATCTAATTTAAAAAAATATCTATTTTTTAATAATGAAATAGTATATGTAATAATTTAAATTGCAATTATTATATTTACTCTAAAAAACTATTTCTTTATCATTATATTAATTATTATAAATATAAATTATAAATTATTGTTGATGATACAATCATTTTTCATGAATTATTATAATTATGATTTATAAATTTATTTCGACATCACATATTTACTTATTGAAACTAAAAAAAATATTAAATGAATTAAGTTTGTTAAAAAAATATTATAACAGGGAGAAGTTAGCATAGTAAAATATGCTTTCAAACAATTTTATATTCTGTCAACCAAACATCGAAAAATTCACCCTATAATCTTACATGTTTTCACCCTGTAATCTTACGTTTTCATAATCTTATTACCATGTATGTTATAGATACTTAGTGTTATATACATATATAAAAAATTGAAAGGAGTTTATTTGATTAAATATATTACATTTGAAATCGGAAGGTGTCTTTTGATAAATGCACCGATATTGTACTTAATAAGTAGAGGTGTTTAAAGGGTTAAGTCCGAGTCGGGCCTATACATGATATTTTTTACTTAAATTATAGGCTCAAATTTTGTCTAAATTCTCTCATATTTATAAATGATTAGTACATTCTTGTTTAGACCAACCCATGTTTTTTTTTAAAGATATAATTATTTTTATTTATTAATTATATATATTTTTAATTAGATTTCTAAGCATAAACAATTTAATATATTTTAAGGAGTAAATTACAAATTTAGTCACTTATTGATGGGTGTTGAATACACCAAAAATAATATTCCTACATTTAAACATAATACAGATAGTAATGAAAGAAGATCAATCCCACAAGGATTGAGATATCTAAAATTCTATTTTTTTTTTATAACCAATATGCATCGTAGGCAACACTCATACCAATTTGAACAAAACAGTAAGGGGATTAAATCAAAATATAAAATAAATAACATGAATTTAATAAAAAAATGAAGTAAAAATAAATGAAACTAAATAAACCAAATGGACGACACTCTAGCTTCAAACACGATTTAGGCTTCAGTTTCAAATTGATCCTTGATAATATATCTTCTCATCCGACCAATAAGTCATTTATAGTGGTCGAGGAAATGCCTCAGACCATCAGCCCTTTAGTGTATAAATTAATTGAGGGAATGCTCAACCGCTAACCTTTACTGAACGAATAGCCTTGAATCCACGTCCACAACTTAGCTCCTCAATAGCCTTGTGAACTAGAAGGACTCGACTCGAATCAACGACCCGCGTAAGTCATTTAAATCCAATCGTTATTTCCCTTGTCGGATCCAATAAATTACTCAATTGGTCACGTCAATTTGTTCTTCAGTAGACTAATTACAACAATTACAGATCATATTGATTCTTCTAACTATATACTGCACAACACCGAATCAATGAGCCTTGTTTAACTTGATACAATCACGACTTTATGAAATGATTGAACCTAATACTAAAGTGAAAGATTTTAAGTATAGTTTCGAATCTCACGATTCAAACACCAGATCAAAAATCCGCTAACTACTCATAATTAGAAGAATAATAAAAGAAAAAGAAAATAAATAACTAAAAGAAAATTAAAAGAAAAGGGAAAAACAATGTTGGTGGTTGTTTATGCGCATATGCGCCCTCCTCTCTCCACTATCTCTCAATATATATTTATAATATAGTCATAATAAAAAAAGGTGAAAGTACTAGAGTAGCCCCTACACTTAAGGACAAATTGCATTTCAACTCTTATACTGAATAAAAAGACAAATCAGCCCTTATACATTTCATGCATATTAGGTCTTCCATTAAACTGTATCTGTTAAATGATGATGTGACACTTTAATTTAAATGGTTAATTATTAATTTAGTCTCTGAACTATAGCTAAAACATTATTTTGATTTTTTTAATTTTTCTTAATAATATTTTTAAAATTTTTTAGAATTATTGTTAAGAAAATTTTTTAAAAAATCAAAATGATATTTTAATTATAATTTAAGGACCAAAATAGTAATTAATCATTTAAATTAATATGTCATGTCACCATTTAATAGATAAAATTTAATGCAAGGATTAATTTACATGTTTTAAAATGTATAAGAGCTAATTTACTCATTTTGCAGTAGAGAAGTCAAAATGCAATTCGCTCGTAAGTATAGCAATAAAACCTAAAAAGGCAAGCCTGGCGCTTCCTCTTACTTTAAGTTAATAATAATATTATTATATTAAAATTTTTATCTTATGCACCAACTCGATCTCTCATATCAAATCTTTTGTACCATCCGCATATCCATCTGTTTTCTACTATATTAACAATAATTGTACCTACATAGAAAATAATTAATTAAATGTCACATTAAGTAAAATTCATGCCCAAAATTAATTAAAATAAATAATAAAAAATATTGATTAAATTTATTATCACTTATGCATTGTTTAAATTACGTTTTGCTCATCAAATTTTAAAAAGCAATAACATTATAACTAATGTTATCGATTTATTATCGGTTTATTACATTTTGATCAATAAACTATTAATCGTGCGACAACAAGTTAATGTCACAAGTTTTAGCATCACTTGAAGACAAAAATTTTAAATTTAATTGCATAACTAATCCTTATATTTTTCTTTTATTTTCTTTTAACCTATTATAATTTATTTTTTATATTCATATCGATATAATTTCTATATAAATGTAAATGATGATGGGTTAATATAAATATAATTTATATGATTTTTCATATAATGGATTTGACATGATTATCATGTAAAAGTTTTAAAATGCAAAAAATTCTAGAACATTCGAGTAAGATTTTTTTTTAAGGTTTTTAATTTTTTTAATAATTTTATTGTAAATTCTGATCACATCTGCTTTTTTTAGTACAGTGTCTTGAACTACTCATAGCCTCTTCCCAATCCATAAATAAGAGGATAATTGGTTTCAGTACACTCAAACCCACATAATCTTACATTGACAATAATATCTATACCAATTAAGTTAAAATTCAATCGACTTAATTTAAGTCCACCGATTTAGATAAAAAAAGGGGTCTTATTCAATTAATTACACTAATTCCTTGTTTTAGGAAAATTTTGAAATTCAAGTATTCTAAAATTTTATATTACTATGTGAACCGATCACTTTTAGTTTATATCCAAATAAGTTGTTAACTTTTAATTTATGCTTAATGCGTCATTTGATATTCAAAATTGATACTTTTTAATGTGGCATCTGTATTGTTTAATTTGATACACGTATTTTGATAAGAAATATATATTGTAATACACAAAAATAACGATGTTACATTTTTAATATTAAATTCAAAATTTTAAAATTGATTTAATAAAAATTAATTACTAATAATGAAATTTTTGTAAAATTAATATTAAATATAATTGATTTAATTTTATGCTTAATTTGGTAAATAGTCCATCAAAAATAGTTAACGGGTTTAAGAATACTTTATTGTAACCACATATGTGATAAAATATAGGACGATAATGGGTAGTCACTTTCAAAAGATAATGGTTTTGCGATGGAAAAGAGTTGGAGGACCACAATGTGTTTTGCATTCAACATATCATACCATTATTAGCTTATTTAATTATTTCGGATTTTAATTTCGATATATGCGTGTTTTATTCAAATTTATTCTGGTTTAGATTCGTATATATTTCAATTTTCAATTCATTATATTTTGTATTGAGTTGATTATAGCTATAGTTGATCCAACATGTATTTTTTTTAATTTGTACTTGTGAACTCTTTAAAAAAAAAAAAAAGGAGTACGGTTAGACCAGAAGGTCCGTTTGAAAAGTAGGAGGGTTTGAATAAAAATATAAACCAGAAAAATGTGTTTGGGCTAAAAATTTTGGGCAAGATTTTTTCGACCCGTCTCAACTCGAATTATTTGTACCTTTCACAGAAAATATCGATACCTTGCATGATATTGATAACATTTTAAGGTTCGATGTTTTGAAAACTAAAGAAAAATTGCTTGAGTATTGATACCCTCCCCAAGGTATCGTTACCTCATAACAAGTATTGATACTATAAGCTTTAATATAGGTCAGTCAATCTGAGTTCGGATTTAACATTTATAATTTAGGTTGGGCTTAAGTAAAATTTTAGGCCCGAGCCTATCAATTAAGAATTTATTAATATTATTAAATTTATATTTGAAAAGAAAAAAAAAAGAAAAAAAAGATGAAGATAATGATATTTATATTTTTTTATTTATTTTTAAAATTTGACTGGTCATAAGAATTAATGTGGAAAATAATGAATCACACGTTAATAAGGCATTGATGAATTTTAATCTCACTTGACGTGAATAATGTGTTAAAAGTCAATCCAAAATTATTTCCACCACATGATTAAATGAAAAATAATGATTCACGCATTTATTGGTAAATCATTCTAACTCAGGCATTACATGATTCACGAAAATCTCTAAAAAAAAATAATAAAAAAAAATCAAATAGTATTAATGAATTCTCAATTATTAAATAAGTTTTTCTTTTTTCTTTCTTTTTTGGTATTAGGCAAGAAAAATAATTAAAATTAGGGTAAGGTAAAATTAATAAAACTTTTAAAAACACGAGGCGAAGTCAGAATATTTTTTCAGGAGCTAAAATTAAATTGTATATTTTTATGATAATAAAAATGTAACGTTTTTGAGGCCGAATTTTAAGGTATATTGGATGGCATGCTTACTTCACTTAGAGATGGTTTTAATAGAGTTATAGTTCATACTGATAATTTAGAGGGTGTTCAAGCATTATAGGATAATTTGTTGAGGGAATCCAACATTACCATTCTCAGGAGAGTCCAAAGGGTCATGAATACGGAAGGGCATTGGCCCCAAAGAAGAAAACCGGGTTGCTTACTGTTTGGCCAAATTAAGCTTAGAAGAAAGAATAAGCCTCAAGATCTATGACGATTATCCTCATGAGGTCTTAGTAGCTCTAGATCAAGATAAAGTGAGGGGAGCTTTAGACCAAACTAATTTGATGTAATTTTTGCATTATTATTATTTTCACCAAAAAAGAAAATTAAATCAAAATTTTATAATTTTTAAAGAGTTTAAAGTGTAATTTTATTATTATTAATTTAAAATTTTGCCGGCTCCTGTTGATGAAAAACAACTTAGCCAAACTGTAAGAGGGTTTAATAGTTCTTAATACAACCCAAAGTACAAATCATTGTTGTTTAACTCAGATCAGACTAAATGAATGAATGTTAGTTCCTGTCTATTTCAACTCTCACCAATAATCTTTACATGAACATGATTCGAGCCTGAAATGATGGAATCGAGTTCGGTCTCTAACGATAACATTCTAAGGTTCTTCACAGTCCTTAAGGTAACCCCAGGTTCCCAACTAATCAACCCGGAAGCCAACACCAACCTCTTGCTATGCTGGTATCTTCCTCCCCTATGTCGAGGAACACCTCGGAAGTGTCCGGGGAATACCCTGCAAGTTTTAAGTCCCTTGTCATATTATCTAACTTCGAGTATATTTCTTTCGATTGAGGATGTGACTGGTCGCCGGCCACAAATTCGTGAACAACTCCATTCATCTCAATCAAACTGCAGCCTGGGGTCTTCCTGATTCCTCTATGCATCATTGACTCCCTTAGCTCATGTAGACCATCCCATTTTTTGCAATATGCATATATATTACACAGCAGAACATAAACAGCCCCGTTTTTGGGGTCTAATTCGAGAATATTTTTAGCTGCCATTTTGGCAATTCCGACATCTTTATGTACTCTACAAGCACCGAGAAGAGCTCCCCAAATGATCGTATTCGGTTTCATTGGCATATTCTTTATAACTTCACAAGCTTCTTGTAAATGTCCGGCTCGGCCTAGAAGATCAACCATACACCCATAGTGGGCTACATTCGGTTCGACCCCATGTTCTGCAGTCATGCTAGCAAAGAACTTTTGTCCTTCGTTTACCAAACCGGCATGACTACAGGCACAAAGAACACCAATATAAGTTATCTCATCTGGTTTTATTGAAGCTCTTAGCATTTCAAAGAACATGGTAAGAGCTTCTTCACCATGGCCATTAATAGCAAGACCAACAATCATGGCTGTCCATGTAAATTTGTCCCTCCGAGGCATTTCAAAGAATACTCGTTTAGCTTTCGCAACGCTTCCGCATTTGAAATACATGTCGATCAAAGCATTTCCAACAAAGACATCATTCTTGACTTTGTTTCTATCAATATAAGCCTTTATCCATTCTCCTAATTGTAATGCCCCAAGATGCGCACAAGCTGTAAGAATACTCACCATGGTGTACTCGTCCGGTTGTATATTCGAAGCTTGCATCTCACGGAACAATATCAATGCCTCTTTAAAGCAGTTCACTCTAATATACCCATCAATCATTGCAGTCCATGAAACATAATCTTTTTCAGGCATTTGATCAAAATAAGTTCTTGCCAAGTCAACCTCTCCCTTGTTTATAAACCCTGAAACTATAGTAGTCCATGAAATCACATCCCTTGTTTTCATCCTATCAAATATCCCAATTGCTACATCCATTTCTCCACAAGCTGAATACATATCCATCAAAGCATTTTCCAGAATCAAATTCGGCTTTATCTCACATTTTCCGATATACTCGTGAACCAGCTTGCCGACCTTCAAATCTCTCAATTTAGAACAAGCTGACAGCAAAGAAACCAATGTAACCGAAGAAGGAACCACTCCATTCTTCACCATCTCATCGAAAAGCTTACACGTTTCATTATATTGCTTCGTTTTATTATATCCTGTTATAATCACATTCCAAGTAATCACGTCAGTTTTACAACTAATATCGAAAACTCGATGTGCCATTTCCATTTGTCCACACAAGGAGTACATATGGATCAGTGCATTTTGCACAAAAACATTGGAACCAAACCCAAATTTCACCACATGACAATGCAACTCTTTCCCACATGAAAACCCAACATTTCTGTCAAAACCCTTGAAGAGGAAAGGGAAGGTGTAATTATCAGGCTTAACATTCTGTCTTAACATGTTTAAATACATTGAAATCCCATGTTTTGGAGAATGAATCCTAGAGTAACCTTTGATCATTGTGTTCCAAAGGAAGACGGTTTTCGGTTCAGGAATTTGATCGAACAGTTTGAGTGCATGGTCCATGTCACCGAATTTATTCATACAACAAAAGGAAATAACCTTGTTTAGGAAAATGGGTGTTTCTATTAGGCCTGAAGCTATGGCTTGGCCGTGGATTTGTTTGAGTTGGTCCATGGACTTGCTGGATTCTATAAGAGAGAATGGTGGGTCAAGGTGATGGGTGAAGTGGGCAAGCGATTTAGAAGCCATTAAAGATTGAATTTTTGGAAAATTGGCATAAGAGTTGCATTGATTTACTTTGCATGAGACTACTAAACATCAAATTGACAAAAAACAAAAAGAGAAGCTCAGAAGCGCTGCTACTGTCGTCTGAAGATCAGCCGATTGCGAAGAACCCAAGCCTTCACTAGAGCGCAGCTATCGTCATGGCTTCGAGGGTTGTGCACCAGCCGGGAATCGAACCCGGGTCTGTACCGTGGCAGGGTACTATTCTACCACTAGACCACTGGTGCTTGTTGTTAATGCAATGAAATAGATCTTAAAAACCATAGCTCCATGTACAAAAACTCTCGAATAATTAAACTAATAATTTAAAAAATATGTTGAGAAATGAAGAAATTTGATGGCATATAATTTACGATGAGAAATATAAAAAAAATTAAAATTAATAATATTTAATAAAAATATAAGTGCCAAGCAAAGCCTGATAATTTGTGGGCATGGAGAAGTATTCTCAGCGGAAATGATCTATTAAGCACGACATTATATAGCAAAAGGAGAATTAAACTATTGAATGTAAGTCCATTTGAAGGAATAATTCGTTAGGGAAGAATTAAACTATGGAGAAGTATTAGCAGGTGGTGGGAAGCTAGCAAGATCATATTTCAAAGGTGAAGAGAAACTCTCTTAATGGCAATTTCTCTAAATACTAGAATGGTATACTCGAATTGGAATTTATCTCGGATACGATGAAATATGAAAGAATGAGACCCAGTAAGGTGCGTTCCTATCAACACTTATACTGTCTTCCTTAGATGGAGAAGCAGAAACACACTTGTAAGCATTGTCTTTCTGATAAGAACACCTGAGCATAAGACGTGATGTATTGTTCCCAGGAACTTTAATTAAAGTGATGGAGTTGTTCTTGCAATGGCTATTCAATTTGAAATCTCATCATGTATCGTCTAAACAAAAGGCAAATTTATAGGAAGAATTATCAAAAGTGTAAATGCTTCTTTTAGTAAAGCAAGAAGACGTTATAATCTAGCAAAATGTTATGTATTCAAATAATTAATTGATCAAATTTCTAAATAAAAATTCCAAACATATAATCATACATACAAATATGATAATTTAATTTATGTTTATCATAAATTAGATTCTTCAATAATTTATTAACCAATTTAAATAATTAATTATTTTAAAAAATTATTAAATTAATTAAATTTTGTCACATCAAAATATTTTTTGTTATAAATATTTTCTTTTAAAATTTATTCAATAATAAAAGATTTTTCCTCAGGCCAAGATAATAAGAGATAGTTAAGCAATGTCATATTTCAAAGGTATAGAGTAGATCTGTTCATGAACCAAGTGGCTTGTATGGTTCGATTTGGATCAAGTTTGGATAAGGATTATTTTTCCTCGAGCCAATAATTTAAATTAAATTATTTTTTAAAAAATATTTTAATTTAAATTTAATTATAAAATATTAATGCAAATAGAGAGAGTAAAAATAGTAGAACTATCCATATTAATTTTATATTATGTTTGTTCAAGTTAGCTCAACTCGAAATATAGGTTAAAAATTTTGTCTAAGCTCACCAATATTTGTAAATGATTAACTGAAACCTATTTCAAACTTGTCCATATTAATTTTTAATTTTTTAAAAAATATTTATATTATTTTTAATTTAATATTTGATAATTTTATATAACATTTTTAATGTTTACATTATAATATTATATATTATAATATGTTTAGATTTTGTGTTATAAATTACATAATATATAAAATAACACACTATAATTAGGGTAAACTATGGTGGAGATCACCCAGCTCTGGGTTTTTCTTTTCTTTTTTGGTTAGCAAACTATGAAAAGTTACAAAATGGTCACTCAACAATTTTTAAATTTTGTCAATTTTGATCATTTGCTAGCTAACGTAAAAATGGAAACACCTAAAAATCTAAAATAAATGGGTTACCAAAAAAGATAATATTGAATGGTTGGAGCATTCCATGCATAGGATGTTATAGGTTACGGGTTCGATACATTTTCAGTGGAGTTGTACATTCCAGTAGAGTTTTTCCTCTACATAGAGGACAAGGTTCTAGTGGAGGCAATCTAGGCTCCCAACTCTATGTGTTTTCCGTAGTTGCTCTTAACCCAGCTCTCAAGTTAGCTCGGGACGGGAGGCTATGAAATAGTTGAAAGTATATGATGAATTAGAGACAATAGATCTTGTATCTCTTACAGAGGAAAGAAAGGAAGCCAAGAAAGTCGAGGGAGAGAAAAACCACAGTTTAGTTTAGATTCAATTTGAGTGGGGGGGAAAGAAAGGAAGCCAAGAAAGTCGAGGGAGAGAAAAACCATTGTTTAGTTTAGATTCAATTTGAGTGGGTATGGCCCTTTTTCTAGTTGGAGAGATGCTTGGAATAGCCTAGTAGTTTACCCAAAGGACCATTTTGTAACTTTTCATAATTGGTGATAAACGATAGTTAGGTTACTACTAATTTCATTTACCCTATAATATATTACAAATTAAAAAAAAAAAGAAAAGAAAAAAGAATCAAACTGGACCATACTTGATCTATATTTTAAATGAACCTAATCTATTTTTTAGGTAAAATATTTTTACTCGAGAAAGGTTTAAGTTGGAATGGCTTATAACATGATATGTTCCGTTTTGGTATAAATATCCCATGTTTTGGACAATGAAGCCTAGGCGCTAGAGTAACCTTTAATCATTGTGTAAGTGTTGCAAAGGAAGACAGATTTCGGTTCAAGAATTTTATCGAACAGCTTGAGTGCATGGCCCATGTCACCGGTTGATTCAAACAACAAAAGGAAAATAACCTTGTTAGTAGTTACGGAAAATGTTGTTAAAAATAAAAAAGAACCGTGAACTTCGACATAAAAATGCACCAGCCGGGAATCGAACCCGGGTCTGTACCGTGGCAGGGTACTATTCTACCACTAGACCACTGGTGCTTCTTGACAATGCGTACGTATTTCCCTTCTTCTGTCTCAGAACAGCATTGGACAAATAGATTTCAAATATATACTACAAATGAATTTTCATATTATTATTTTATATTTAAAATACATATTTTGTCGTAAGTACTAGGCTTTATTAGTAGTCAATGTCTAAAACATACCTAATTATACAAAATAGTATACACAACATGTTCTTATTAGCTGGCTGGTATCGTTTTTTTAGAGTGATTAGATCAATATATAATTTAAGTATTGTTCTAATAAAAAAGAACTTTAAGAATCAATGTGAGAATCGAGCTATAATTTAAAAGCTAATTTTCTAATAATACAAATTTATTTCAACAAAAATTAAAGATTTATTAAATTTACTCATGTTATATAACATAAGATTGAATAGAAAGAAAATATTTTTATTTTTTTCATCTTTACTATAAATTACACAAAAAAAATATTATCTTTATATTTTTCTTCCCTTTCAATTATTCATTTTTCCAATTTTATGTTTACTCCATCAAGGTCTAAAATTCACTTTATTCTTACTCATTTTATCATATTACTTCATGCTATATTACTATAACAATCACAAGTAATCACACGAGTTTTATAAAGTAAAAGTACGAAACCTGTTTTAAAAGTTAAATTGTATTTTGCTATTTTACTAAAAAATAAATAAATTAATACATGTACATTAAATTAAAGAGTAAATTGATTATTTTGGTAAAGATTTCATCAATTTCTACTATTAAAAACTAATACATGTACGTCAGCATGATATACACATGGCACATCAAATATTACTGTTTGATTATTCCGCTAGCCACGTCAGTTTTTAATAGTATAAATAGATGAAATTTTCAACAAATTGGACCAATTTACTCTTTTAAATAATTTTCAAGGATTAATTTACCAATTTTTCAAAATAAAAAGTACAAAATACAATAAAATTCCTATACAAAGACCTCCATAATACTTTTACCGATTTTTCTACTATTGAAAACCTAACGACCCATTTCCATTTGTCCACACAAGTACATATGGATCAATGCATTTTGCACGATAACATTAGAACCGAACCCAAATTTCACCACATGACAATGCAATGCAACTCATGAAGACCCGACATTTCTGTCAAAGCCTTTGAAGAGGAAAGGGGAAGGTATAATTATCAGGTTTAACATTCAACAAGTTTAAATACATCGACATCCCATTTTCTGGACAATCTATCCTACATTAACCTTTAATCATTGTGTTACAAAGGAATACACTTTTCGGTTCGGGAATGTGATCGAACAGTTTTGACTGCAAGGTTCGTGCCACCAGATTTAATCATACAAGAGGAAATAACTGCGTCATGCACAATGGGTGTTCTTGTTAGGCCTGAACTTTATGGCTCGGCAGTGGATTTGTTTGAGTTGGTCCATGACAGTACAACTCTTTCCCAAATGAAAACCCAACATTTCTGTCAAAACCCTTGAGGAGAAAAGGAAAGGTGTAATTATCAGGCTTAACACATTGAAATCCCATATTTTGGACAATCTATCCTACAATAACCTTTGGTCATAGTGTTCCCAAGGAAGGCAGTTTTCGGTTCGGGAATTTGATCGAACAGTTTGAGTACATGGTCCATGTCACCAAGTTCATACATACAAGAGGAAATATCTGTGTAAAAGCAGAATGGGTGTTCTTGTTAGGACACGTCAGCGGATTTGCTTTGAGTTGGTCCATGGATTTGCTGTGCATGAGACTATTAAACATCAAAGTTCAGTAAATAAAAATAAGAAGCTCAGAAGCACCGTTAATCGTCTTGAAATCAGACGATTGCGAAGAACCCAGCTGCGCTAGAGCGCAGTTATCATCACTGCTTCAATGGAAGTTGCACCAGCCGGGAATCGAACCCGGGTCTGTACCGTGGCAGGGTACTATTCTACCACTAGACCACTGGTGCCTAGTGGCAGTAATTTTCAAATATCCGTTATAACTACTATTTAATCGGCTTTACTAGAAATTAGCCCCTATCTTATACCTCAAATCTCAAATTAAACCTATATTATTATTTTATCTTACTTTATCCAAAAAAGGTATATAGTATTGATAAAAATGTGCTAAGCGACATGTTTTTATTGACTAAATAGGTAGTTTAGATACTACTTCTGTAAAATATCAACATGAAAATTTGATTATAGCTTAAGGACCAATTTACTAATAAAACATATCTAATAATACAAATTTATTTCTACAGAAAGATTAAAGAATTATTAAATTTATTAATGTCATGTAAATTATTTTATTGAAATGAGTATATGTGTATAACATTACTTTAAAGCTAGTTTCAAAAGTTATATTTTCTTTTTAATTCTACTACGTAATAAATGAAAAAGTTTTACTTCTCATTTTTCAACTTGTTATACCCCTCCGACTCAGAGCACGTAATTTGAAAAGCATACACAAACACCTCTCTATTCATTACTTACCGGCTAGTCATTAAAGTATCAATGGCTTGAAAGGCCTGATTCTAGTAGATCTTTTGTTTTCTCCAGAAAAGTTTCAGTTGGCGATCCCTACGAACTAGCTACCTATTCCATTCGAAAAGGTCTCATCCACCTGCTCTACTATTGAAAAAGATTGTTCGGCACCAAACCACACCTAAACATAGCAACTTTGCACCATAACTTAGAAGGAATGATAAAATGAGTCTCATCACGGATATCCTCCCCATGCACTAGTCCACAAGATGGCTTGATAGCAAGTTCATCACGCTAACACTATCAACCATGAAACCTCCTTTATATATACTCCTTAGCACAATGAAGAAGGGATCGACCCTTAAGCATTCACAACCACCTTATTATCCTCAGTTGTCTCTTTTGCATCCTCAACTTCCTTACTTTTACGCAACCTCTGGCTCTCTGCCCAACTAGAGTGAATGAACCTCCTCTAGCACCACCACATCCTCCTCCTTATTTCCTCTCTTGTTAATACCTCAAACCAACACAACTCTACCAAAAAATTAATAGAAATATTTTTTTTCAATTTTTTCATCTTTACTTCTAAGCATGACAATGAAAAGAAAAGAAAAACATATTTTCTAATCTTTCAAAAATTTTGTTCTTTCAATTTATCATTTTTTTTCAATTTTCTTTCACTCTAACAAGCAAAACTCGAGTGATATTATATCATGATATAATCACATTGGTTTTACAACTACTATTGGAAACCCCACGTGCCGTTTCCATTTGTCCACACAAGAAGTATATATGGATCAAAGCATTTTTGCACAAGAACATTAGAACCGAAACCAAATTTCACCACATGACAGTACAACTCTTTGCCACATGAAAACCCAACATTTCTGTCTCAGGCTTAACACACTCAGTTTTAACACATTGAAATCCCATATTTCGGACCATCTATCCTACAGTAACCTTTGGTCATTGTGTTCCCAAGGAAGACAGTTTTCGGTTCGGGAATTTAATCGAACAGTTTGAGTACATGGTCCATGTCACCAAGTTTATTCACACAAGAGGAAATAACTGTGTAAATGCAAAATGGGTGTTCTTGTTAGGGCTCGGCAGCGAATTTGCTTGAGTTGGTCCATGGATTTGCTGTCATGAAACTAGAAAACATCAAAGTTTTTTTCAGTTAAAAAAAAAAAAGAAGCTCAGAAGCGCCGTTGACATCGTCTTGAAATCAGACGATTACGAACCCAAGCTCCGCTAGAGCGCAGATATAGTCACAGCTTCTTTTGTGGATGCACCAGCCGGGAATCGAACCCGGGTCTGTACCGTGGCAGGGTACTATTCTACCACTAGACCACTGGTGCCTGTTAATATTGGGGAGAAATATAAAAAATACCTTCTGTTTATGAAAATAAAACTCAATGTTACACGCGTGTTGTTTTTCATTTTATTGACTGAGATAATTAGGTAAATGAACAAAGATTATTGAGAATTGAAGGGAACTTCATAGTGTGATGGAAGAAGGCAAAAGATGAGAAAAAGTGTTTGTAACCACAAAAAAGAACAAGAAAAAGTAAGTAAAAAACGAAAAGAGAGAGTATTTTTAGTGGAATTAAATTTCCTATTCCTTCTAAGTATTTTTGTGACACATTAAAGTTCATCTCAAAGGTTTGTAAGAAACTTATGAATTTATCAATCTTCATTTTATTAATGTTCTTAGTTTCTACGATAGATGTCACCTTGATTGCGAATTTTTCAAGTAAGATCAAATCACTTTCCTTACAAACTTTGAGTTTGAATACTTCTCTTTCAGTACAAAAGCCTGACTTGAAATATCACAGAGTTTATTGTAATACATTATCATAGTCTTATTCTCCTATGTCCTCAGTGCCTCAAACTTAGTAGTTAACATATTAAGCTAATTTGATTGTTTCATGATGTTAGTTCCTTCACCTGTGATCTTAAGAATTAATCATGCTTCTCTAGATTTTGTTCATCAACTACACAAAAAATAGCATTAAGTACTTTGGAGTTTCCACTAGCAAGCTTCTCTTCTTTACTTGTCCAAGTTCACACCTAAAACATCAATAGAAGGAGGTTCTCAACCTATCAAAATCGAGCACCAATCATTCTTTTGCATGAACTTAATGAAAGTTCTCATTATGGCTTTCCAATAAACACAATTGGAGCTATCCAACGTAGGGGTTTGGTTACTAAAAAATATTCCATCTCAAACAAAAATCAATAATTGGACCACCACTTAATACATCAAGTATCTAGTTTTGATACCAATTGAAAACTTGTTGATTTTTGTCTCTCAATTATTAATCTAGATATACATTAAGTTGCAACTGAACTAAGTGACATGACTATACTCAATTTGGAGGCTTTTAAGCTTAGATGTAAATGAATAGGGTCAATTTAGTTTACTTACAATTTACACTCAATAAAATAATTTCTATATAAACAAGTATAGTGCTCTCTAATTCGTACTAATAACCTAAACAAGTCGTGCAAATATTAAAATTAATATCTCTTGTTAAATTACAATCAATTAATTCTACTAAAGTAGAGTTAATATAACTTGTTAAATTACAATCAATTGCCATAATTTTAATTCCACTAAAGTAGCCATAAAAACGGGTCTTCAATACTCTTTATAAAAGTAAAAAGTTTCTAAACATCAACTTACTTGAAGATCAAATCTTTTATTTGAGTGAATTTAAATTATATTGAAAATCTCCGATTTGATCCTCAATTGTCTTAAAAAGTGTTATGCTAACTAAAATATGGTAAGTTTAACTTACTTTGTTAGAGTTGCAACTGGGTTGAAGATGTCTTGTATAGTTAACACTAACAAATATAGCTTTTTAAGTTTATTTTTTTTGAAAAAATAATAAAAATTGAAAAGGACTTATTTTTATTATTCTTATATTTTTAAGGGCTATTTAAATTTAATTTCAAAAGGGACAAACTTAACGAGCAAATAGACGAAGAGTTTAAAAGCATTTAAAATTGGAGGCGCTAATAGGAATAGCGTGACCACTTTTTTCATCCAGTCCAAAAGGACAATTGTTTCATCAGGTCCTTGAACGTTTTACATAATTAGACTTCAGTTCGGTGCCGCCAATAACAATAGCGACACCCAAAATTTTTTTTTTAAACCAACCAAGAGTGGTGACGCCAATGGCAATGGCATCACCTACGTTTATTGTTTAAAACAAATCATTTTTATAAATAATGCAAAATTTTAAATATTTTTATAAAAAGCCACTTTTTAATGTTTTGTTTTATTCATGAATTTCTTTTCAAAATTTTTTTTCTTAATAAATATTTTTCATATTTATTTTACGATTTATAAAAATTAATTATTTTAAAATTCATAATAATTCCCAGCAACAAAATTTTTTTTCAAAATTCAAACCTATAACTTTTTCCCACTAAAAAGTATAATCTATGACCCAATAATTGTTGAGAGATAACATCATCATGTCAATTAGTCGTGAGCGGGACCGAATCGAGCCGACAAGTCACGAGTTCCATTGATGAGAGGCCCACCCGTCTCGGACGTGCCAAATAAAATGCCCTTGGTGGGGGATTCATGTGTGCGGTGCACAAGTATGGCAACCCATCAAACTCTCTTGACTTTTATTTGATAGATTTGTTGGAAAGTCATGTCATTCATTTAAACTAAAAAAATTCTTTAAAAAATTTCGAAGGATTAAAATAAAAATATTATGTTAAAATATAAGCTTAACCAATAAAATTAGGTTCATTTAAAAAATAATTTGAACTTAAATTTTAATATTTAAAGATTAAGTTTAGTTTGATTTATTTTCAAGTTTATAATATGATATTATTTTTTTCTTTTATGTATATCGAGGTGAAGTCAGAACAAAATTTTAAGGGCCGGATGAAATTTTAATTTTTAAAGGATTAAATTAAATTTTTATAATTTTTAAGGGGGCTAAAGTATAATTTTAACTTTACTAATTTAAAATTTAAAAAAAATTAAAAGATTAAATAACAATTTTATATTTTAGAATGGCTGAACCCCTACCGGCCCCTAAATTTGCCGCTGATGTATATATTATATAATTTATAATTTAAAGTTGAAATAACCTAACCTAATCCAACCATCCAATTATCATCTACACTCATTCCTTACCTAGATGCTCCAATGGGGTTTTAAATATATTGTTATTAATTTTCTTTCCCATGTGATGTAGGAGTTGATTATAATTGAATGAACAAATATTTTTTTCTTATTTATTTATTTTTAAGTTTATTATTTCAATTTGATAAAAAAATTAGAAGCAAATTTACTCATTAAGTGAGTACAATGTAATTAAAATAAATAATTTATATATAACCATTAATTTAAGAAAACAATCATGTAATGATATAACATATGTTGATTAATATTTGATTTTAATTATTATTTAAAAATTGGTTTTAATTTTATACTTAAATAATATTTTTTATTGATATCTTCACCTACATAATTTTAATTAATAATAAAATTATTTTTAATATTTTTAAATTTTAAATAATATATAATATTATTTTCAAATATTTAATATTTTATAAAATTAAATTTTAATACATTAATATGATGTTTTTTATTGTTAAAATTTTATAAATTTTATAAAACCTGTCGATTACAGTGTGTAATTTAAATATTTTAAATATTTAAATTTGTAAATTATTAATATCATTCAAATAATGTATTATAATTTTAATATTATATTCTATTTT
This sequence comes from Gossypium longicalyx, assembly GCA_025698465.1. Taxonomy (NCBI): domain Eukaryota; kingdom Viridiplantae; phylum Streptophyta; class Magnoliopsida; order Malvales; family Malvaceae; genus Gossypium; species Gossypium longicalyx. The sequence goes on from CM047000.1 coordinate 97,480,086, forward strand.
TAAAATAATAAAAAATGGAGATAAATAAGACAGTACCATTGCAATAGGTATGCAACACCATGTTACTTGGGATCTAAGACTTTATAATATATATGATTTGTTATAATTGTCATTTTCATAATTTAATTTTATAAAATTAAAAAGAGTATTTATTAATATTAAAATTTTTGTAAGTTCATGTAAAATTCGAGAATGATGTTTATATCGTATAACGATTTTAATTAAATATAATTTAATTGTAATTTCTTCTAACAACAAATATAATATTAATTTAGACTTAAAAGATCGAGTCGAGTTTAAATTATTGACTATAGCTGTATTTTACCTTATATTTTAGTGAATAAGATTTTTTTTTTCTACTTGAAACTAAAAAGCCAGCTGTGATCCAATTTCATAAAGAGAAAAGATGCTAGACGAGTCGAGCCTGATCGATTCAAACTCCAACTATCTTTCACCAGAATTCTGCTACTGCATCTGCTCCAACTACACAAAAGAGTCGAGACCAGTGCTAATTTGGTAGATCTAACCGGTAAGTCTACCTGTCTTCTTCGTATCTTTGGCTAAAAAAGTTAGCTACTTTGATTTCCTTCTCTGGGTATACACTCTGTGAATCTGCTTGCTTTATCTTTGCTAAAAAAGTGGCCGAAATGCTTCAAGAAATAAGTGATCATAAGAGTAAAGGAGCTTTTGAGAAAGTAGCGGAGGATCCGCCTGCAGCTTCAGTGGCAGTAAGACCTGTAGAGCAGCCGGTTGCTCTAGACTCCACAATCCAAAAGGTATGGGATTGCATTGGAGAAACAGATGTGGGGATCATTGGCCTCTTGGGCATGGGGGGCGTTGGCAAGACAACACTCTTGACCAAACTCAAGAACATGTTCAGCACCCCACCGAATGATTTTAAAGTTGTTATCTGGGCGTTGGTGTCTACATATTACGATGTTGGAAAGATTCAAGATAGGATTGGTGAAAATATTGGTTTTCCTCGATCCTGGGAGAATAAAAGTGTTGAACAGAAAGCCAGAGATATCTATGGGATCTTGAGTAACAAGAGATTTGTTGTATTATTGGATGATTTATGGAAGAAGGTGGATTTGAACGAATTTGGGATACCAGAACCAAGTCAAGAAAATGGTTCCAAACTTATTTTTACTACTCGAGATATGATGGTATGTCGCGAAATGGGAGCTCAAAAGATATTCATAGTGGAGCCCCTGGATCAGCAGGAGGCTTGGGAATTGTTCCAAGACAAGGTTGGAGATGAAGCTCTTAACAGCCATCCAGATATTCCAAACCTAGCTAAACATTTAGCTGAAAGGTGTCGTGGGTTGCCTCTTGCACTAATTACAGTGGGTCGTGCCATGGCTTGCAAGACAACACTTGAGGAATGGAATTATGCAATTAAGATGATGAATCGATCACTTGCATTGTCAATTATAAACTCTGAGGAGTTATATCTGCTTTATAAATTCAGTTACGATAATTTGCCTAATGCCACAATGAAATATTGCTTCCTATATTGTTGTCTGTATCCTAGAAATTATTGTATTCCTATAAAGAGATTAGTGGAGTATTGGTTTTGTGAAGGGCTATTGAATGAATTTGATAGAGTTAGTGACGCTCAAATGCAAAGTGATGACATTATCAACTCTCTTCTGAATGCTTGTTTATTGGAAAATGGCGGTGAAATACATGGAGAAGAATGTGTAAAGATGCATGATGTGATCCATGAAATGGCTTTTCGTATTACACGCGAATACGAAGCAAGAGGGAATAATTTTTTTGTAGAAGCAGGGGCTCAGTTATGTAAAGAACCGAATGTTAAGGAATGGGAAAGTGTAAAAAGAATGTCAGTGATGGAAAATAAGATTGAAGTTCTCAAAGGAACACCCAGATGCCCTAACTTTCGAACCTTGTTTCTTAGCCAGAATGAGTTGCAAGTGATCAGCGATGGTTTCCTCCAATTTATGCCTTATCTGACTGTTTTGGATTTGTCAAGAAATCTTCGATTACGAGCGCTACCTAAGGGAATTTCACAATTGGTTTGTCTAGAATGTCTTGACCTATCATTTACTGGTATATCAGAGTTGCCAATAGGGTTGAAATCGTCGACAAAACTAAAAATGCTGGACTTGAGTTACATGCACAATCTCAGAAAAATCCCACAACATTTGATATCTAGTTTTTCGCAGTTGCAAATATTCAGAATTTGGTGGTCGGGATGCGGAGATTATCCTAATGAAGACAATGTTTTGTACGGGAGTAATGAAAAGCTTATGGAGGAGTTGAACGGTTTGCAATATTTGAATATACTAACGATACATAAAAAAGCACGTTTTGTCTAGAAATATTCCTAACTTGTTTAGATGTTGTACCCAAGCATTACAACTTTGTGATTTTAGAGAATCGAAAATGTTTAATGTTTTATGCTTAGTAAGTGAATACAATGCTTGTAATTAAAATAAATAATTTACATATAACCATTAATTTAAGAAAATAATTGTGTAATGATGACTGTCGAAACCATTTTTTTAAAAAAGAGGTCAACTTTGTTTTGAAAACGAAAACAAACATGGGAGTCGTCACCAATCCTTTTTTGTTTAGGTGTGATCGGATCACCTAGAAATTTGGTAATTTTAATAAAACATTTTGATTTACTAAAACAACGATTTTGGTCTACGAAATTTGAGAAAACGGGTTCGGGAGTCGGTTACGTATGAGGAAGGATTAACACCCTCGTAACGCCCAAAATTGGTACCTAGTTGATTAATTAATATCTTAATGTCGAATATTAAAACTCGAAAAGAATTTAGGATACGATCCCTTTTTTATGTTGATCTATACGAAGAATTTGTTTGAGTGAATTAAAACGGACTCTAAAGACTTTCTTATCCCGAAGTAACAAAATGCCATATCCAGTACGTTAGGACACAACATTCCGGACCCTCGAGAATAAGTTGGTCTTTTGATTTTCAAAACTCACGTGTTTTAATTTTAAAAAGGTTATTCGATCATTTAGATCAAACGAGAAAAATCGAAACCCAGTACGTTAGGGCACGATCTCTCGAATTTTCAAATACCGAACATTGCCGTACTTTGAAAATCTCTTTGTTTCTAAAAATTTTATCAAACATAAGTTTAAAACGGCACGGGCTATTTTGAAGCATAATACAAAGATAACCAATTAAGTTTCAACATAATTCATGAGGAATAATAATGCAATAATATGAAATAACTATACAAGTCAAGAATATGTGATAAATAAATGATATGAAAATACTAATGTACTATAATAGCCATAATAATATTGACAAACAAACGACGATAATAATACATGAATTAAATGTTCACAAAAAATACCATTTTAAGAGATCGATATTAATAATTGCTAAAAAATGAAACAAAATAGCATATACGAACAATTTCGAAATGAATAAAACGAGTAACAAATGGAATAATTACAAAGAAAGAATATAAAAAGAGTTTTGGAATGGATAATGTATAAGAACTAAAAATAATAGAAGGAATCTTTAAAATATATACAAATTTTAAAAAGGAATTACGTATAAAATAGTTTGGTTAAATATTATATATGAAAATTTTGAATAAATAATATATGAAATAATTTAAAATAAAAAAAAATATATAAAATATTTTGAAATAAATAATATATGTAAGGTTTAAAGTAAATATTAACAAAAATGAATTTTAAGATTAACATATAAAATAGTATAACTAAATAGCATATAAAAAATTTAAAACAGGTAATACATATAAAATAGTTAAAACAAAAGATATTTACGTATAAGGACCAAAGTAAGTAATATAAATAATAACTTAAAAATAAAGAATATATAAAATTTAAAATGGGCAATAGTTTAAAAAAAACAAAATATGTGGCAACAATGAAGTAATAATGATAGATGCTGAAGTGGCAACAATAACAAAATTATAAATAAAACAATTAAATGAAAACAAAACAAAAATTTAAACAGGAACGAAAAGACAATAAACAGATGGACACAAGGATTATAATACATTCATATATATATATATATATATATATATGAACAGGTAAACGAAGGAGCAAATAAATAAAATAAAAGAATAATGAACACAAGAACAAGTAAATAAATAAATAAATAAATTAATTAATTAGAACAAAGGACTAAGTTGGAACTTAAACGAAACTAAAAAGGTAGACTGAAATTAAAATGAAATTTAATATCTTAAATAATAATAAATGGGACCATAAAAGGGGGCAAATCGAAGGTTAGACAAAATTAGAATATAGCTCATAATAAATAAATAAAAACGAAATAGGGACTAGAATTAAATGCGCGCGATAAAATGAGGACTAATCGGGAAATTATTCCTTAAATTCCCTGCGCACCTTGTTGTGCAGGACTAGAATGGATCAGACACAAGAATCCTGGGGCAAAATTAAAAAAAAAAAAGAAAAAAAGAAGAAAAAGATCAAATCGACAATCGTAGAGGAGAAAAGGGATCAAAGTCGCAAATATCCCAGTGATCTGAAACGCGCAGACCCCCCTGGGGCGGGTCGAGTCGGGCACGGATGGCCCGATACGGCACTGTTTCAGCGCTGGTCTCCTTGTTGTAAAACGACGCCGTTTTTGCTTTGTCATTTAAACCAGCTTTAAGTTTTTTTTGTTTTTTGTTTTATATATATTCTTCTTCTTCCTTTTCTTAAAAAAAATCAGAAACACTCCCTCTTTTCCCCATTTGTGCTAACCTTAAAGAGACCAAACCCTAGCCGCCATGTAGTCACCGCAAACGGTGGTCGACGGAGGGTGATCTTCTCGTTCTTTAACCCCGTTTAGATCCATGTTCAAGGATCTGACACTTCCCACCATGAAGAATCAAAAAGAAAGTTCCCACCTTTGTTGGATTCGATTTTAACGGAGAAGAACTCCGATGATACACCAACGATTCAAGACTCGGGTAAGTAACTTTCTTTCATCATTTCCCTCTTATTTCTTTTTATAAACAATCCCTATAATACCAAAACAAGAGAAGACTTGCTAGAAAGAGTTGCGAAATATTAAATCGAATTAAAAGAATCACCTTTTTGCTTTGAATTTTTGGATTAATCTGCTGTAAAAAAAGGGTCCCTTTTACATCGTCGATTCTGGCTTTTATAGCCACTGTGTATTTTTTGCTGTTATTATTAAAGTTTATGTCTTTCTATCTCTGCTTCTGTGCTTTCGTTCTTGTCGTCCTTCTTTGTTTCCTTTTTTGCTTTCTTTTGCAGGTACACCAAGAGTCAACGGGGCTGTAGATGGCCGTTTTGGTGCAACGAGGCCGAATCTTGGGCGTCGTGCGTGTCGAGGGCGCACATGGAGGCGTGGCGCCTTAGGCTATTAGGGTTTCTGTGTTGTTTTATGTCTTGGGCCGTATTTTTGGGTTAAGTTTTAATTTTGGGCCTACAAGACTTGGTTTTGTATTTGGGTTGTTGTTACTATTGAGTTTTTTGACAGGCCGGGCAAATTTAGGCCCGTACAATGACAATATGCATAGATCGATATTTGATTTTAATTATTATTATTTAAAATTTGGTTTTAGTTTTATACTTAAATAACATTTTTTTGTTATTGATATCTTCACCTACATAATTTTGATTAATAATAAAATCATTTCTTTAATATTTTAAATTTATAAATAATATATATTTGAAATATTATTATTTTCAAATATTTAATATTTTTATAAAATTAAATTTTGATACATTAATATGATGTTATTTTTAATTGTTTAAATCTTATAGTATTTTATATATTTAAATTCATAAATTATTGATATCAATCAAATAATGTATCATAATTTTAATATTATATTATATTTTTAAAATGGTAAAAATTAGAGATAATTAAGACAATTGTCACGTGTCATTATAATAGATATGTAACGTGACAATAAAATAAGCCTCCATGTCACGTGGGACCTAAGACCTTATAATATATATATATATATATATATATAATTTGTTATAATTGTCCTTTTAATGATTTAGTTTTAAAAAAATTAAAATTAAAGGAGTATTTGTTATAAAGTATGTTTTTTAATTTATTGATGGGTACTAATCCATTATATCAATCATTAAATTGTGGCTTGGAGTTTATTGGTGTAACTTTAAAAAATAATTTAACAATCCAGGGACTTAAATAATTTTTGTTTGAATAGTTTAATAACTTAATTAAAAAAATTTAAATAATTTAATGATAAATTTGTTTTAACTGTATTTTTTATAAAATTGTTTTTAAGCATACTTGAGATGCTTTTGTATATTGTATACATAAAATCTTATAATATTTCTATATAGTTTTTTGATAAATTATTATATAAAATGTGTATATACATGTGTGAACACATGCATGCAAGAAACCGATTAGATCTGCTCATGGGTCAAGTCACCCGGTTCGGTCTGAGGCCCGCCCAAAATGTGAGAGAGTTTAGACAAAAATATAGGCCTGAAAAATGGGTTTGAACAACAAAATAAACAGGCCAAGCATCAGGTAAGGTATTTCTGGCTCATGCACAGCTAGGCTCGAATTCACTAAATGGCAAAAAATCTATTTTTTTAAATATTATTTTTTTGTTGCTTTCTCCCTATTTTGCTACCATTTTACTATTATGTTGTTACTATTTTGTTGTTATTATTTGGATATTGTATAAAACTTTTTTTATTGTTAATTTTGTTATTATTTTAGAGACATTTGCATATTAAGTTGCATCTATGTCAGTGTTATTTAAGTATATATTTTTTAAATTTATTTTTAATTTGTTGGAAAATATTTATTTTGATCTTTTTAGTATTTTTGATATATTATATATATTTTAAAATTATAACAAAATAATATAAAAATTAATATGGGCGAGCCAAGTCAGGCCTGAATTTTAGCATTTTTATCTAGGTTGGGTTTGAACAAAATTTTAAGCCCATTTTTTGGGCTGAACCTAGCCCGAGCCTAGTAAATGGGCCTAAATTTTAATTGAACCCGACTCGATCAGCCCATGTACACCTCTAAAACGGACAGTCTTCAAGAAAATAATAGGTTTCCAAATTAAAATAATAAATAAATAAATAATGGGGTGGTGGTAAGTAGGGTTATAAAAAAGAATCTCTACATTAGCTTTAATTAGTCTATTTTTTGAAAAATTAGCTCAAATATATGGTGATGGATGAGTTGGAATTTTATTTTTTCAATTGCTTTTTAATGTTTTGTTTTATTTTAGTCTTAATTCGACTTCGAATTAGTATTAGAGTTTTTTTAAGTTTGTGTAAGACCCAAGAATAATCGTATATAATATATTTTGCTTATAATACTTGTGTTTACATGTATAATGATTTAAAATGAATGTAACTTGATAGTAGTTATTTCGACAACAAATGTTACACTTTATAATTCAGACCCAATAATTGGATCGAGTTTGAGGTGTTACTATGTAACACCCCTAACCCGTATCCGTTGCCAGAACAGGGTTTCGGAGCATTACTACCATTTGCAGATCACTTAAAAAAAATTTTAAATGCTTATCGATTCAATGCATCATATAAATAAATATATTACCATTCAATCAACAGTTTAGTACTTGTATAAGCATCAAACAAGAACATTGTTAGCGCATTTGCACATATCTCATATAAATTCAACATTGATATAACTATTTTCTCGACATATCGTACTTGAGTTCAATAATAGTCTCAACTTACATAATTTTCTTGTATCAACATATCAAAGATAATCATATATGTACATGTCATGAAACATATCATGCTCTTACCGTTTCTTCATAAGCATATATGATTCATTTCATTATATTAATATTTCATGCTCCATCATTTCCATATATTTTATGTATATTTATTCCGATAATAGCTTATATCAAACTTAATATAAATTATATTCCATGTACTCATACTTATTTCGTTTATCTATCTTCATAATTATTTCATACAACTATTTTGTACATATATTTCCATATGACCAGTTCTTGTAAACATTACACACAACCATTTCATATAACCATTCGTCATCTGATACATATTACCTGAATATCAATTGTTCAACAGATGTCATAGCATCTCCCATCCACGGTCTTATTTATCTTTGACATGATGCCATAGTATCTTTCAACTATGGTCTTACTCATTTTCTATCATGTTGCCATGATATCTTTCAACCATGGTCTTGTTCATTTCATATCACGTTGCCATGGTATCTTTCAACCATGGTCTTACACATTTCATATCAGTTGCCATGGTATCTTTCAACCATGGTCTTACACATTTCATATCGAGTTGCCATGGTATCTTTCAACCATGGTCTTACACATTTCATATCGAGAGAGCACACTCCGCGAACCTCATCCTTACAAAGGGATTACCACCCCGGGCTAAATCCTCAGTAATATAAACTCATAGAGTATTGTCGGGATTACCACCCGAGGCTAAATCCTCGCACGCGACAATTACTCTAATGAGCTTGGATCTGAATTACCAGTCCAAAGCTAAATTCGGACCACGATTCGGATTACCCGTCCGGCTAAATCCATTTTACACATATTCTTCGGGAGGGCTATATCGAGATAGGATCACCCGTCCGGCTAGATCCTTTTTACCGTCAATTCCTTTTCAGAGATCCATCGAATTTTCCTTTTCATTCAACCGGGATTTATTTTCAATTTATTTCGAGTATTATCAATATTTCATCAAATATCATGAATTGAACATTCAAATCATATTTTCATCACATAACCACATATTTCAAGTATTTAAAATACAATTCAAGTTACACAAACTTACATCATTGCTTGTTTGTGTTTATACTTTCATTAATCCGATATCTTTTCTTTTTCACGATCCAGTCTCATATTTGAGTCGTTCGGATCTTTATAAATAAATTTGATCATCATTTTCATTCATTTCATATTCTAATGCATTTAATTAATGCTTTAGGCAAAATTTACCATTTTGCCCCTAAACTTTTAATTAATGACGATTTCATCCTTAGGGTCAGGAAAATAAGATTCTTGCAATTTAATCCTTATTTCCAGCTATTATTCTCATATATATTGATAACAGTCCATGAATTCTATAAAATATCAGAATTTTCCATAATTTCAACACTTTTCAATTTAATCTTTCAACACTTTTCAATTTAATCTCTAAAACATGTTTTCCCCCGATCTTGAACTAAATTAATAATTTCATTAAATTTTGTAATTTAAATAATAAAATAATCCATTTCATGCAATTTGGTCATTTCCGACATTTTTACAAAATTGCCCATAAAGTTTTACTTTTATTCAATTTAGTCCCTGAGCCTAAAATATGCAAATTAGCCATGCTAGATGAATATTCATACATATTTTTCCTCCTCCTCCTCTCCATTCCACATCCTTAATGTAGATAATACACTTGTAAGTAACATTATCCATAATTTTTATTATTTACTTTTATGAATATTCAAGCTGTCTATCTGCATCATGGTCACTAAATTATTTATATCTGGAGCTATAGAACTCAAAATTAAGATCCGCTAATTTTCCCTGAAACTAGACTCATATATCTTATTACCATAAAATTTTCAGAATTTTTAGTTTATCCAATAAGTACAGTTTATTCTTTAAAATTACCCCTATTCTGCTGTCTAACAGTTCTGACCCTTCTTCACTAAAAATTAATTATCTCCTTGTACAGAATTCAAATGATGTTCCCGTTTGTTTATATTGAAAATATACTCATTCAGGATTCTAAAAATATAAATTTAAACCCATAATTATTTTTATCCAATTTTTTATGATTTTACAAAGTCAGAACAGGGGAACCCGAAATCATTCTGACCTTGTCTCACAAAATTCATCATATCTCATGATTTACAATTCCATTGCTTACATAATTTCTTCTATAAGAAACTAGACTTAATAAGCTTTAATTTCATGTTTTATTCATCCTATAATTAGATTTATACAATTTTTGATGATTTTTCAAAGTTAGACTACTGCTGCTGTCCAAAACTGTTTTAGTACAAGATATTAATTACCATGTTATAACACCCTTATTTTCTTTTTCTACACCATTTCTCATCACTTTCTCTTATTTTCTCTTCACTAACATATCATGAACATAGGACCTTATATAAGAAAACTCTACTATAACATTATTTTCATGCTTTGTCAATAATAACAAACTTAAAAACATATTGAAATCTTGATATACTTACCTTGTTCTATTGATACTAATCTTTAACTTGATTTTCTCTCTCCTCCAGCTTCTATTTCTTGAATCCAACTTGATATTCTAACTCCCCATGGTCTCCTTAACATTTTTCCTCTCTTGGTAGCTATGGAAATTCATTTGATTTTTGGGTGAAAATGGTGAATTTTTGGTAAAAAGGACCAAATTGTAAAGAAAGCAAAACTTTCTTTCTTCCTCTCTTTCTCTCACGTTAGTGCATGGGAAAATATGGATGAGAATTTCTCATCTTTCTTTCTTTATATACTAATAAAATAATAATAAAATATCTTATTAAAATATTAATAAAATAATATTTATCTAATTAAATAATTTTAAAATATCAAAATATCTCTAGCATCATTATTACTTTCTAGATTTCTCTCTCTTCCAATTGACCATTTTGCCCTTCATTATCTTTTAAAATTCCACCCTTAAGTCATCATTTAGTTTGGTAAAATTACAATTTAGTCCCTCATAGTTTCTTCATCTATTCAATTTGGTCCTAATTCATCCATTTTCCTTAGTTTCTAGATTATTCCACTCTTAAAATATTTACACTATTGGTACTTCAAATTTTTCATATTTACACTTTAACCCTTCAAATTTTGAGTATTTACTCTTGTGCAACAAAACTTTTCTCACTTTTACAATTTAGTCCTTTCTTGAATTAATATATCATAATATACTTCTCAATATTGACATATCTCAAAATTTCCTTCTTTTTTTTTTTTTCACTTTATTTCCTTATTTTACTATATCAAGGATAATATCTTACTGTAAATATTTTCAGGGTATTACATACTATACATATACCTAACTTTATTTTTAACACAATTCACTTTGCATCCACATCTTATTTGTTTCCTTTGTTTCATCTTTCATTTACCAGAGTCATGGGCAATTGCTGTTCCGTACAATGTGGTTTAGACAATTTCCTTCTTCGTGGCTTGGATTTCATTGTTGGCCATGCTAATTATGTCTGGAAGCTTAAACAATCTCTTCCAACTTTATCTGCTGCTCTTGAAGAACTGAAGGCGCGAAGAGATGACGTGAAACGGAGGGTTGATCTTGCAGAACGAAAACTATTGAAGCCATTGGAGGAAGTTCAGCAATGGCTTTCAACAGCGGGACCTCCGATAACGAAGGCGGAAAAGTTGATTAAAGATGGCCGTCAACAAATGAATAACTTGTGTCTCGGCGGCTGTGCTTCCAAGAGTTGCCTGTCTAGCTACAAGTATGGTAAAAAAGTGAACAAAATGCTTCAAGAAATAAGTGATCTTATGAGGAAAGGAGCTTTTGAGAAAGTAGCAGAGGATCTGCCCCCAGCTTCAGTGGTAGTAAGGCCTGAAGGGCAGGCGGTTGCTCTAGAATCCACAATCCAAAAGGTATGAAGTTGCATTGTAGAAACAAATGTGGGGATCATTGGTCTCTATGGCTTGGGGGGCGTTGGCAAGACAACACTCTTAACCAAACTCAACAACAAGTTCAGCACCACACCAAATGATTTTGAAGTTGTTATCTGGGCGGTGGTGTCTAAAGATTACGATGTTGGAAAGATTCAAGATATGATTGGTGAAAATGTTGGTTTTCCACAATCCTGGAAGAATAAAAGTTTTTACCAGAAAGCCATAGATATCTATGGGTTCTTGAGTAACAAGAGATTTGTTGTATTATTGGATGATTTATGGAAGAAGGTGGATTTGAACCTAGTTGGGATACCAGAACCAAGCCAAACAAAGGGTTCCAAACTTATTTTTACTACTCGATCTTTAGATGTATGTGGCTACATGGAAGCTAAAACGAAAATCAAAGTAGAATGCCTGGAACCGGAGAAGGCTTGGGAATTGTTCCAAGACAAGGTTGGAGATGAAGCTCTCAACAGCCATCTAGATATTCCAAACCTAGCTAAACAAGTAGCTGAAAGGTGCGGTGGGCTGCCTCTTGCACTAATTACAATCGGTCGTGCCATGGCTTGCAAGACAACACTTGAGGACTGGAATTATGCAATTGAGATGTTGAAGCGATGTGCATCGCCACAAATGGAAGAGGAGGTGTTTTCACTTTTAAAATTCAGTTATGATAATTTGCCTAACGCCACAATGAGAAGTTGCTTCCTATATTGTTGTCTGCATCCTGAAGATTATTGTATTCCCAGAAAGAGATTACTGGAATATTGGTTTTGTGAAGGGCAATTGATTGAATTTGATAGAATTAGTGAAGCTCAAATGCAAAGTGACCACATTATCAACTTTCTTCTGAATGCTTATTTATTGGAAAATGGTGGTGAAATACATGGAGAAGAATGTGTAAAGATGCATGATGTGATCCGTGACATGGCTTTATGGATTACACGCAATTCTAAAGCACCAGAGAATAACTTTTTTGTAAAAGCAGGGGCTCAGTTATATGAAGAACCAGATGTTAAGGCATGGGAAAGTGTAAAAAGAATGTCAGTGATGACAAATAAGATTGAAGTTCTCAAAGGAACACCCAAATGCCCTAACCTTCGAACCTTGTTTCTTAGCCAAAATGAGTTGCAAGTGATCAGCGATGGTTTCTTCCAATTTATACCTCATCTGACTGTTTTGGATTTGTCAAGAAACCTTAGATTACGAGTGCTGCCTGAGGGAATTTCACAATTGGTTTGTCTAGAATGTCTTGACCTATCATTTACTGGTATATCAGAGTTGCCAATAGGGTTGAAATCGTTGACAAAACTAAAAATGTTGGACTTGAGTTATATGCACAATCTCAGAAAAATCCCACAACATTTGATATCTAGTTTTCACAAGTTGCAAATATTCAGAATGTGGTGGTCGGGATACGGAGATTATCCTAATGAAGACAATGTTTTGTATAGTGGTAATGAAAAGCTTATAGAGGAGTTGAAAGGTTTGCGACGTTTGAGTATACTAAGGATACAGAAAAGGCATGTTTTGTCTAGAAAGATTCCTGAGCCTTAAGCTTTCACACATTGAGCGCAGTTCAAATTTTCTATTATGACCAATTGAGAGACATGACCTGACTAATTTTTGTTCCAAATCTAAAGACTCTTTGGATAGCTGGGTGTGCAAAAATGGTAGAAATATTGAGGGAGGGAAAACTTGGTGAAGTTGCAGGTGTGACTGGAATTCCGTACTCTAAATCATTTCTGAAGCTTGAAACACTTGAATTATTTGGTCTACCGAAATTGAAGAGCATATATTGGGATGCCCTACCTTTCCCATATTTGAAACTTATTCGTATAAATGGCAACCAAGAATTGAAGAAGCTTCCTCTCAACTCAGACAGTGCAAAAGGGAATCTGCTCACCGTTTAGGGAAGAAAAGATCGGTGGGCAAGAGTAGAATGGGAAAAATGAAGCCGCTCAAGATGCTTTTCTTCCTTCTTTCAAGTCTCTTCCTGTATGAAATGTAGAAAATCGTAAAAATTGCAAAAGTGGTTCATTGTTGTGTGATGTTTGAATTTTGAGAAAATAGCTCTACTTAGGGCCAGTTATGGATTGCTTTTTTAAAGTATTTCCGGAAGAAAAGTTGAGCAGAAAAAGTTATTTCTCAAAATAGACATTTTATTTCTCAAAAACACTTTTTGACAGCAATGTTAAATACTCAAATTTTAAATTAAACTTTTCAAAAGCACTTCTCAAAAGTACTTCTCAAAAGTGCTTTCCCACAGTACTTTTAAAAAGTACTTTTCAAAAACATTATCAAACTAGCCCTTAATTGCAGTTTGCAAATCATTTTAAGCTTACATGTATATATTTTCTATTTTTAAATTATATAACTTTTAATGTATTAATATTTAATAATTTTGTATGTTTTACATCATAATATTATGATTCTTAGATATTTAATTTTATGTGATATAAACTACATAATATATAAAAATAAAATAATATTATGATTTAAGTAACTGATGTTGGAGCCCCTTGGCCTATTTTTTAAATTGATCAATTTTTTTTATTTAAACCAAATTTTCGGGTTTTTTTACTTTTGACTAAACTTTCTCTCAATGGGCTTTTAATTTTAAACGAATATCTTGACACTTGAATGGATTTCACTATCATCGTTATTTTTATGTCCATCCAAATGGAATCTTAATTGGTCGAATAGAAACTGCACCCAATGTTACTAAACTATTACTAGGTTTGTGTTTTAGCCATTTATATTCAAAAAGTTACAAAATGATCACTAAATTGTTTAAAAGTTTTCATTTAAATCACTACTCGAAAATTTTTATTTAAGTCATTGGTTGTTAAGTTGTTTTTTTCCTAAGTTCGGCTAGCAAGCTTCAAGCAATGATTCCATGCTTGATACGATGTATCAACACCCATTGGCCAATAGAAGAATATGCCTAAAATCCAAATCAATTTGATCGTCAATATCAGAGACCAGAAAAGAAAGTTGTTTAAATTTTTTCGTAGATTCGTGCGTTTAAAACCATTTCATGAAAAAAATATTGAATTGTAGAAGATAAGGGGAAGAATAGCTTTTAATTAGTATAGGCGGCGTGAACCAACAAGGTCATACAACAATGAGTTTAACAATCCAATGACTCAAATGAAAATTTTCAAATAATTTAGTGACCATTATGTAACTCTTTGAAGTTGAGTGATCAAAATGTAAATTTACTAGTAGTTTAGTAATTGTGGTTGCAATTTACCCTCTTTCAATTCAATCATGTACAGACAAATAAATGATGATTTACACAATGAGACACTCAACTAATTAAATTAAAAATGAATTTTTACAATTATTCTTGAATATCATTCGAATTGAACCATTATTATCATATGAACAACATTCAACAATGAAGTCAAGGCAAAGCTAGGAACTTTTTAAGAACCGAATATTAGTTATGGAATTCTCCAAAACTGCAAGCAATTTAGAGGCATGGGATTTGGCATCATCCACACTTGTAGCACTCATCATCTCCCTCACAAACAAGTCCACCCATTCAGCACCAGCACCATCAGCAGGCATATTTTCAGAGGCTGATTGATTCTGAATAGTCACAGCAGCAGCAGCAGCAACAGCTTCTCCATTATTAGTTAGTATACCTGCAATTTCAATGCAGATGCGAGATTCCCTTTACAAAATGAGAACTGTCCAGCTTAAACAGATGGCATATCACACACAGCTTAAACATAGAATAATTGATGTTGTGGTATCAGCCTTCAATGTAGTCAATGTTGTTGATTCTAACCACAATACAATATTGGAACTTGGAAGCATAAAGCTAGGGACATGGACATAGGATGTCAAAATTAAAATGAAGATTTGTCACTTGATAATGCTTCTGATGAGTTGAAAGAAGAAATGGCAACTAGCGGTAGAAGATTTAGTTTTGCATTTATTGATTTGCAAAGCATATTCATCAATTAGATGCATAATATAAACATTTCCAGCTCATCATAGAAACGCTTTTGCAAATCAACCATTGCAAAGAACCCAACTCCGCTAAAGCGCAGCTATCGTCACAGCTTTTCATTAAAGGTTGCACCAGCCGGGAATCGAACCCGGGTCTGTACCGTGGCAGGGTACTATTCTACCACTAGACCACTGGTGCTTGTTGACAATGCGGAGAAATATAAAGCATAGGTTGTGTTTATTAAAATAAAATTCAATATTACACTGACGTTGTTTATTATTTTGTTGATTGAGATAATTAGGTAAATGAAGAAACATCTTTGAGTATTGAAGGGAATTTCATAATGTGATGGAAGAAGGCAAAATATGGGAAAAAGAGTTTGTAATTAATTGAGTGAATGGTTGGATTTGTTAATGGAGTTAATAATAAATTTAAACGATTCATGTGATTGAGGTTGGCCATTAATTTGAGCATGGTTCTATTACTTCGCAAGCTACTGAAGAATAAAATCGTGGAAGGTGCTTTGAAGGTTATTCACTTAATAAGAGTTAGCTGAGGGTTGTTCTCGTAGTTAATTTACCACTATAGAAGGGTTAATGGTTTGAGACTGTTCCTCGATCATTATAACCGACTCATTGATTGGAGGAGAAAATTCATTTTTCGAAATTAGGTCAAAGCCAAAGTCAAAATTACGCTTGAAGCTAGAGTTTCTAGTCATATTTCTTTATTCGGATCTAATTTCAGTTTGCTTATTTTTATTTCATTTTTATTACTATTTCATTTTTTTATTATTTAGTTACATTCAGATTTAACCCCCTTTGTGTTTCATATAATTGGCATAAGTTGTGGGTACGAAATTTGCCTATGACACATTATTGTTACAACGAATTATAGATTGAAATGGATCCGTCCTTATGGGATCAACTCTACTTCCTATATTTCAATTTTTTGCTCTATTTAGGTATGAAATTTATTTTGGGTGGATTCGGCATCATCAAAATTACTCTACTTTCTCTCTTCTAAAAAAATAAAGAAAAAAAGAAAAAAGCAGCACTAATCGTTCCGTCTAAGATTATGAGTAACATCTTAAGAACTATGATGGATTAAGTAACTGAAGAGGGGTGCTTGAGTTTTCATTCCATTCACGTCAAACTCTAGTGCACTAAATCCTTTACCTTCACCTATAATAAGAACCCATTCAACATCAAATCTAAGTTCTTCAAACACCTTAGCTTCATCAACATCAAAACCTCCTATTAATTCGCTCACAACTCAAAATTCAAACTCAATAGCAACATCTATCTTTCCCTCATCTATATCTCAAAACACTTCGACTATTAACCAACTACTAATTAACAAACGTCCAAGGACCAATCTGGTCAAAGCTGGTATTTTTAAACAAAAGGCATACCTAACTGACCTTAGTGAAAAAGAAACTAACACCACCACAGAAGCTCGTACTAGTCCAGAATGGAAACTCGTAATACAAGAAAAGATGATAGCTCTAATGACCCAAGAGACATGGAGTCTGTAGTTGTTACTTGCAAAGAGAAGGCAATGCGTTGTAGATGTTTATCCGAAATTAAGAGACGTCTTGATGGTAGTATAGCTTGTTATAAAGCCAGCTTAGTAGCGAAAGGCTACTCCTAAGACTGCTGATAATGACTTGACTTCATAGAGAACTATAGCATTGTCTTAAAGGTAGTACAATCAGAATTCTAAGTGGAAGTAGTTCTCACTAATAGTTGAAAGGGAGGCAAATTGACATTAATAATGCCTTTTAAAATCGTGGTTTTAGGGAACAGGTGTATACGATGCAAGCTCTTAGGTTTGAGAAGACATATGGCAGTGGTGGACAATTGGTTGTCGGTTACATAAAGGCTTTATATGGTCTAAATCAAGCCTCAAAACCGTGGTTTGAAAAACTCAAAATGTACCTTGTTAGTTTGGGATTTTTACAGTGTAAAGCTGATGTATCTTTATTTATTCCAAGGAAAGAATAAAGAAGAGCATACTTCCTGGTATATGCAGATGACATTGTCATCACAGGGGATGATCATGCTGAAATTGGAATCATTGGTCTTTCAACTTAATGTACGGTTCTGTTTAAAGGACCTTGGAGAAATAAGTTTCTTATCTTGGAGCATAGACACAAAGTTTTAGTGGGAAGATGTTGCACAAAAAGAAATACATTATTGAGCTGCTTTAAGATGCAGGAATGGAGAATTGCAAGTCAATGCCTACTCCTATGGTTAGTTCAACAGGGCTGTTAACCATTGATGGCAGCTTATTGGAAGACCCTAGCATAGTTGGGAGCTACTCGACCAGAAATCACATACAGTGTGAATAAGGTTAGTCAATACATGAACCAATATTGTACCTCACATTGTGTAGCAGTGAAGAGGATCTTGAGATATTGTAAGGGTACTATATATCAAGGGTTATTGTTCAAGCATTCTCAATCTATGAGCAAGTAGCATATTAGATGCTGATTAGGGATAATAGTTCCACTTCAGGATAAATAATCTTTCTTGGAGGTAATCCTATTTCATGGTGCTTAAGGAAACAACCTATAGTTGCTTTATCTACAGCTAAGGTATGATATAAAAGTGTAGCTAATACTATTTTGGAGTTGGTTTGGATTAAGCCACTCTTAGCAGAACTTGGAGTTGATCTTGAAACAGTTCCTGTACTATTGTGTGACAATACAAGTGTGGTTGCTATGTAATCCTGTGTTACATGCCAGATCAAAGCAAGTGGAGCTTCAGTTACATTTTGTTTGAGATCATGTGGCAAATCGGAAGTTCGAGGTTAATTGTATGCCAACAAGTGAGCGGATTACTGACATATTGACAGAATCATTGACTGAAGGTGTCTTTTCTTATTTACAAAAGAAACTTAGATTGATGACAAACATACTACTAAAGATTGATATTTTTCAAGAATCAACACGTGTTATATATGCTGAAGAGTCTTATCCATGTTACAATTAAGTTGCTAGTACACCTGCTCATGGGTCAGGCTACCCAGCCAGGCCCGATGGCCCGCCCGAAATGTGGGAGGGTTTGGGCAAAAATATAGGCCAAAAAATGGGCTTGGACAAAAAAATGAGGCCTGTTTAAAAAATAAGTCGGGCCTCGAGTAAGGCATTTTTGGCCCAGGCCCGGCTCAGCCCGGCCCGAATTCACTAAATGACAAAAAAAGTCTACTATTTTTTTATTTTATTTTTGAATATTATTTTCTTGTTGTTTTCTCTATATTTTGTTATCATATTACTATTAGTTGCTATTATTTTATTGTTATTATTTGGATATTGTATAAAACTTATTTTATTATTAATTTTGTTATTATTTTAAAGGTATTTGTTAATTTTGTTATTATTTTAGAGGTATTTGCTTGTTAAGTTGAATCTATCTTAGTACTATTTAAATCTACATATTTTTTAAAATTTATTTTCAATTTGTTGAAAAATATTTATTTTGATTTTTTTAGTATTTTTTTAGTATTATATATATTTAAAAATCATATAAAATAATATAAAAATAAATACAGGCGGGCTGGGCCAGGCTCGGATTTTAGTATTTTTATTTGAGTAGAGCTTGGGCAAAATTTTAAACCCATTTTTTAGGCCTGGCCCAGCCCGAGCCCAATAAGTGGGCCTAAATTTTTAGTTAAGTTCGGCCTAAACCCGGCCCGACCCATGAGCACCTCTAGTTGCTAGTAACTGAAGTAATTAGTTAATAGTCAAATAATTTCATATGACACCCAACACCCAACTTGGTCACCGAT
This sequence comes from Gossypium longicalyx, assembly GCA_025698465.1. Taxonomy (NCBI): domain Eukaryota; kingdom Viridiplantae; phylum Streptophyta; class Magnoliopsida; order Malvales; family Malvaceae; genus Gossypium; species Gossypium longicalyx. Next base: position 97,499,500 of record CM047000.1, read on the forward strand.
TCTAAATACATGATATCACATTACGTTGCGAACAACTCAAAACAAAATATCACTTCCAATACTAAGCAACTTGGCATTCAAACAAAATAAATCCCTTACAAATGCAATAATACAAATAAAACATGTTTAATGAATGCCAAATGATATTATTCGATACATTTAGAGATTAAAAGTAATCAAACTTGGAGTTAAAGAATCGAATCTAAACTCAATGCCAAAATCCATCAGTGTCTCTCGAGACATATGCAAGGTTATTTACATAAACTAACACTTATACACATGCATATCAATCTAATAAACAAGCATTAAAATTTATCAATTAAGACAATATAGGTCCATACCACCAAAACATACCAAAAGAATCAAAGTATCCATTAGATCACAAAACTCAACCTATCAAAACTATCAAACGTGCACCGAGTCTTGAGACTCAACCTAGGTACATGCCAATAATTAAATACATACATATAAAAGGGTATAAACTAAATCCAGTTGAGCTAAGCCACTGACTTTGGATGCTTTACGACTTTGATCTACTAAAACCTGTTAAAACTTTAAACTGTAAATCAAGCAAGAAACATACAAGCTAAAGGGTAACACTAGCTTACATATCTTCTACAGAACACCATAAAAAGTTGATATTAGAATTGTTTTTTGGGTACACACTATAAATTGAACTTGCTTACAAGCCTCGTCATACAGTAATGGAAGTCCATAAGAAATTAGTGGCACTAGGAGACCAAATCAATATATATTACTGCTATGCACTAATAACAACTTGCACACAATCGAGTGGCTTCCTGAAATTAAAGTTGAAGGCTGGTTATAGCTACTCAATCAAATGTTGTCTTTGTTCCATTCCCATCCACTGGCAAGAGGACCCCGATAGAGGATGAATATTGTTGAAACTGCAGTCAAATTAACATTTTCAGCTCGTGAGGTTAGATTCAAGCCTTATATCAACTAAAACAAATGAAATTTCAAATATACAATGAACTCAGCATAAGACAACACAGACAAACACAGCTCAACAACAGCAGCAGAAGTAGTAATAACAACAACAAGGCATTATTATTCTTGACGGCCAGATATTGCAATCTTACATCCTCCATAGCTTGAAAGAATATTTACTAATAGTTCTTTATTCTTTCTGATAATTATCAAATAATAATTCTATTCTAACTAAATCGAGCTCTTCTAATAGTCCTAGTTCAACAAGATTTTTACCGGTTGAATGAACCAAAGAACAAATATTCAATGTTTTTGATAAGCACACATGTAAAGACAGATTCAAGGTTAACATAAGCGATACAGTACCTGTTTTACAATCTCTTCACACTTACTAATCAATTGCTGAACTTTAGCAGCTCCAGATTCTCTTACCATACTGGTCTTTAACGTTATGGAGTCCACCTAATAAGTTTAAGAAATACAAATGGGGAGTTGTTGAGCAACTTCTGGTAGAAAGTAGACAATTTGGTACCATGGAATAAAAAGACATGTCAATTACCTCTGCTACCACATCTTCAACCTTCTTCTGCCTTGCTTCCAGCTCACACCGCTTAGACAACATCTCCGACTTCACACTGTTCAAATGTTTGGTAGATTCCTCAAACTTGAGATCTCTTTCTTTTTGTAACTGCCTTTTGTGTTCTTCCAATTGTCCAACTGGTAAAATAATAAAGATAAAAGGTTTAAGCACCTACATAGTGGTTTAAATTTAAAAACAGACAATAATACAACATAGCTGGAATAAGAACCTGCCTTTTCCTTGCCGCTCAATCAGTTTAGCTTCAAGTGACTTGTCTAACACAACATCATCACTTAACTTAGCTTTCAAACCCTTGCATTCTTTTTCAACTGATTTTGCAGAGTTCACCTATTAAAATGAACAATGCTATAAACAAGGTATTTAGCTTATTAAGTGATTCTCAAGCAAAGTAAAAAGGCTAGCATTCAAAAATCAAAACATTTCCTTTCAGGAAATAAGTTATTCACTAATTTAAGGTAAAGGAGCAATAAGAGTTGCAACTTTATTAAAAGCTAAAACTGATTTTTTTTTTCTTTTTCTGAGAAGGGGATGGGAGAGGATTTTGTTCCAAAAGACAAGCCATAGAAAACTTAATAGTGGAGGCCAAAGACATTGCTACTCAGTTTTAGAGAAAAGGCACAAAAAGGGAATTAGCCCACTGTCTGTGTACCTGTTCATGTATAGCTTGCATCAAGGCAAAGTGCTTCGACATTTTCTTTAGAGCCTGTAGCAACACCCAATATCAATAATAAGTTATCCGTCACTTTCTACCATATGAAGTTTATAATGCGTTTATGTTGACTAGATGCCCATGCACTTTAATGCTTTTCCAGATATTTAGCTTTCTGAATATCTTTCTAGTTGGCTCTTCTGATGTATAATTAACTAGTAATGTTTCATTTCTTTCTGCTATTTGAGATGTTTTGCCACCTTTGTTTAATAAAAATGTAGTCTTTCTTCCCATCATGTTAACCAATTATTGTTGAAATGTGAAGGAAAAAGTGCTTACTTTGACTGCTAATAGATACACAAAAGTTCAGATTTAACAGTATGAAAGAATATAGAAGCAAGCTTCCTAAGGGAAAATCTAAAGTTTGATAGCCCAATGATAGATCAATCTGTTCATAACTCAAATGCATGCATGTGAACATGCTTTCATCCCTGCTCATATTATTTGTCTAAAGCTCCCAACAGAATCCAACCTTATGATTCTGGATTTTTCCAACAGAACAGGATACAAAAGAGAGAGTGAAGCAAGAGGTTCACTGATAACATATGATTGAACACAATGAGGACGGAGATACAAACAGAAAGACAACAGGATCTTGCACAAAAGGTGAGGTGTGCAATTTTTAACTCTTACATGAAACAGATAAATGTGCATTCCTCTAATATTAAGAATAATAAATTATGAACATTCTCGTGATGCATTCTGTCATATGTAGGAATGCATTTAATTAAATGAAATCATGCAAGCTAAACTCTCATCCACTCAGTTTTCAGATGAATGATGATAAGTCTGACAATGACACCTGATACCATGGTTTATGACAATGGGCATACCTTGCTGTAGACCTCAACAGTGGCAGTTTTCTCCTGAAAAGACTGCATAGCCGACCTCTCAGCATACTTTGCCTCATCTCGAGCTAATTTCTTCTCCTCTAAAGCTCTCTTTTTGGCAAAATAAAAGTAAAGAAAGAAACATGGAGAATAATGTTTTAGTGCAAAAGTGCAGTCATACCATCCACAAAGCAGTGAATAACAAGCAAACCAACCTACATTAAATACTCCAATCAACATGACAATTTACCAAAGAAAAGTGATTAGCACTATATTTACTTTTCATATAAATGCTAAGGGAAAACAACTTTAAATACTGCATGATGATTATGGCGCTTGCCACATGCCTGTAAGATCTAAAAACAAAATTGAATCAAAACTGAAACTTTAGATACTAGAAAAATGTACAAGTATAGACACCTCTACTTGAAAGGATCTGATAAGAATTGAAAGGTGCCAAATCGGATATGCAACTACTCCATGGTTCTAACAAAGATGAAAATAATGATTAAATAAATAGTGTGAGGGATGAAAGTAACAAGCAATAACAGGGCATGAGAAAAAGCCGCCTACAACCAGAAAAGGAAAAGAAAATCATATAAAGTTTTAGATGTGCATGTAAGGTTAGATGACAACAATCCTATAGTAATATAAAGGTGGTTTCAAGCTTGATAGCAAACACATAAATCAGGGTACATATGCTAGCAGGATAATTAGGTCCTCAGTGGAACATGATTCTATTTTATATTATCTATCGAAGTTAGATGCCCTAGTCATGCATGCCAGATACAATTTTTGGTCAAAACAATTAGGACGGCTATGTATAATGTGTCTCGGTGTAAGCTAGAATTTCCCAAATCCTGTGACTAAAAGTGTAATTGCAGAATACCACTGGTACAAAAATAAATAACCATATATAAAAACCCAAACCACAAAAAAATACACTCATACGAGAATCCCATTTGGAGTAGCATCATTAGCATATATACTTGGTTTATGAGAATCAATCACAGCAATGCTTTACTTAACTGAGCCATAATCACCTAAGTTAAACTTAATAAGAAGGAATATGCACCTGTAGTTTATCTGGTGACTGAACTATTTTTGAACGCAGATTTGCATTTTCTTGGACACTTTGAACCAGGTCAAACTCAGCCTTAGAAATCTGTAAAGAAGAGGCTTGTCATAAAAAGCAATAATAAATAGCACTAACGCTTAAAGAGGGGAAACTATAATGCACGTATAAAGCCAAAATCACATTGAACCTAAAAATTTAAAACAGTTACTGAAAAAGGGAATCTACATTAGGATCAAATGGTGGTCTAATCATTAAAAAAAGGAAGATCCTCCACACAATTGACGAATATGATGTATCTCACCGTTTTAATAGGAACCCAGATCAAACACTACAATGAAAAAAATCCTTCAGGTTCAAAGACATGGTTTACTTAGGTGAAAATACATTGACAACACACAGCACAAAATCTTTAGTTAACCATAATTCATAGACATAGATGATAGATCTAAATTTAAGCCCAAAATATGGTCAAAAACTTTTGAGAACAAGTATTTTCTTAAATGTCAACTTAAAAAACATATATAGGTTAACTCTCCTCTCAAAGTTGAACAGTTGTCACCATGTCTACGTCAGTGAAATAAAGCTTTTGTAAGGAGTGCTAACATTCTAACCTTCTCATCCATTTGCCCAGTCTTCTCCTTCAAATTCCGAAAAGAAGTTCTCAGTGACATCTGGTTACTGTTGAGGCCAGCAATCATCTCACGCAATTCTTTAACTTTTGATTCTATCTCTTGAACTAGTGGAAACTCCCTTTCTCTTGCTTCACTGTAACCTGCAATCTCCTCATTCAACTGCATGGCAGAGATATGGTGAAAACTGATCTTTATGCTAAAGTATCACATGTCATTCTGCAAATACCTGAGAAATCTTAGCCTCCCACTCCTTCCGTTGATCATCTAGAAGGGCCAGTTCCTCTACAATCGGTCTTAGAAGATTCATTTTTGTTTCTCTGAGATGGAAATCAACAAACAGAATACCTTAATGCATGCAAGGCTGGAAAAGATTGGAAAACTGATTAAAGGAAATTTACTGTGAACCAGAATTTCTAATAAAAGGCCATCAGAAAAGAAGACTAATCTGAGAAAATTGGGATTAAAAATATCTGTATATTGCGTGGTTTAAAAACCATGCAAGGTAAATTACTACTTCGAACATCATGCCTAACATCATCATTTCTCTTATAGCAGAATGATATATCAATCATCCCAGAAAACCACAACGTGACACATCATAATAGGCTTTTCCATGCCAATTACAAGGATTCAGATAAAACATTTCAAATTATTGAAAATTATAAAACCATTTATGTTCTATGCTGACATAGTAAATTTAAATAAACATTTCACATCCAAACTACTTGAACCTACAACTGAACTGATTAAAGAGGGCTATATAACAATTTCTTGTTTCTAAACCTAACCATTAAATGAGGCAACTAAAACTGAAGCAAATCAAAACCAAAACTTTTCAAGCCAGGCAATGCGTACTTATAAAGACAAAAATTGAGGATTCCGCTGAGGAAATGCTCGGTCCGACGCGGATCAGGTTTGATCAAATCCCTAAGGTTAAATTGCATCGGACAATTAAGAGAAGCCATCACCTCTCTTAACCTGCAATACAAATTCATAACCTGGAATGACCCGATTAGAAGATCCGGGTTCTCAATTTGCTCCAATGCTGAAAACTCAACTTGCCCTTGGTCTTCCCTGCAAAAAGTAATAATATTATAAAAAATATCAAAAGAAAAAGAAGAAAGGAAATTGGTATTATGGGGGGAAGGAGCGGACTCGTTGAGAGCGTCGAGGTAGATAAGGAGGCGCGTGTAAAGATTAGAGACGAAATCGGGTTTGATATTCTTGAAATCGTTGTCAGTGACGGCGGCGATCTGTGACTCCGCCAGGATTGAAATTATGTCACTACGTGAGAGTATAGGGTAATCGAAAGACGACATTTCCTGGGTTCGAATTCGAGTGGTTGGTTGCCGAGAAAGTGAAGGATAAATATCGGTGAGAGTGTTAGAGGACAAAATCAAAACTGCAAAAAATAAATAAAACAAGGTGAACTAGACGGTGAGTAAGAACGATCTCTTGCTCCCGCACACTGCCGCAGACATCCTTTGCTAAATCAAATAAAAAAAACAGTATCTCGTTGTCGCTATCAGTCTCGATCCCTCACTCCCTTGCTATTTTAATTTAGAAACCGAAAATTCGAATTTTGGACTGAAATTTTCTGTTTGGTTGATGAGAAACTGATGGGATTCAAATTCGGACTTAGGCTTGGCTTAGACTGTGGACTGGTTGGAGAAGAAAGGGAATGAAATTAAACCGTGCTGTTTTTGTTTTTCATTTTTGTTATTTTTTTTGAAAATGTGCGGGTTGGCGCGTTGCTGCTCAATATTTTTTATATACGGCTATACTATCAAATTAGTCACTTTTATTTGCCAAAAGTTATATTTTAGTTATTTTTAAAATATTACATTTTAATCACTGAGTCGTTAATTACAATTAACGGTGTAACAATAAAATAATATAACACATTAAATTATTATTTCAAACGAAAATTTTAAGTTAAATTCTACAATTAATCTTTATATATTTTCATTTTGAGTTTTTTTCTTTTATGTTCTTTTAATTTTTTTTATTTTCCATTTTCTTCTATTTCTCTCTCTATTCTCCACCATTAATTTTTTTATGTTTTCCATTTGATGGCAAACATAGAAAAACCATAGTAAAAATATTAATTCATTTTTTTAAAATAAAATATCGCACATTAATCATATTTTTTTTCAACTAAACCATTATTATACTTACTTATAGATATGGATTTGTTTGAGGTACAATCACTTGTTCGAATTTATATTTGAAATATATTTATTAAAAAAATTTCTTTTTAAGATTTCGGAATTTATACCATCATATATTTAAATATGCATTAGACACGAACTCATAATATTTCAAAAATGGGAAGCCAGAAGCAAGAAGAAATTATAGGAACAATTAAATGTAACCATAAAACTTCAATTAGATTCTTTCGGTTAAACAACATTAACATGAGGCTTCCTCAATTTATCTCATAAATGAACCAATTATTGTTTAATTAAAGGGGAAAAAAATTATTTTATCAACAACCCAAATCTAGTATAACTATTAGATATAATTCTATATTTTAAATTTTTTTAACATACCTAAAATATCATATATTATATAAATATAATCGAACCTAAATATAAAACATAAATATTTTAACAAAAACGAAGAGTTTTGACCCTCTTACTCGTTGCATTAAGAAAATAAGAACAATTTCCTTGATCCAAGTTCCAATATGCATAAAATCAATTGCTTGAAGTTAAGGTGTTAAGATTCTATTAATTTGCCAGCTAAACAAAGTAAATTAAGGACCCTTTCTCTTCTTCTTCTTTTTTTTTTTTTTTTTTTTTTAAAGTGTATATCTTCCAATAAATGGTCCATAAGTAGTTGGACCAAATATTGCTAATTACCTGAACAGGTTTGGTTCGGTTATCATCATTTGATGACAAAATTAGCATACAATCAGGATATGATTATAATCAGGAAAAAGAAAAAAAAAATGCAGTTCAAGGTCGTTTGAAAAATAATCAGCATAAATTACACTCAATATCACCAAACTATTAGTAATTTTATGTTTTAATTACCTAACTTCAAAAAATTATAAATAATTATTAATCTATTTAAACTATTTTAAAGGTTTTCTTTAAGTGACTGGAATGTTAATTTTTTTTCTTAAAAAAATCTGATTAGAGAATTTTAAGTGATAATTCAGCAATCAATACAAAAGATTAGTACCGATAAACGAGTAGAATAATGGCCAATGTGGAAGAATAAAGCTTTTGGTTTTTTGCAGAATGCTGCTTTTGATTTTGTTGATGAGATAATTTAGGTAAATGAAGTGAAGCAAGATTTGGGGGAATGAAAGAGTTTGAAAAAGAGAGTGAAAGGGACAGGAATTCTAAGGACTAATGATATACCGTATCCGAGTAAAATGAGAATACATTTCTGGATATGGACTAAAATGGTGATTTTTAAAACGATTACAATGGTTGGTAATTTCTGGATATACAGAAGTAACCTTAGCATTCAATTGAATCACTTTGAAATATTAAAAATGATAGTAGTCCTTTAACAAACCGAATAAGGAGGTTCTAAATCAAACAAACACCTTATTACTAAGCATATATCAACTCAAAGCAAAAAACAGATTATGAAAAAAGCATTGTTGTGCTAATTATACCAGTCACAACTTACTACCTTAAACCACTTCATCTTTTTGTTCTTTAGAAGACATCCGGGTTGAACCGTCCCGGGATCGAGTTGCTTTCTTGTGCCTGTCTCAAATGCATCATCAATGCATAGTTATTTACCTGTCAAGTAATACAAGCGAAATATAGAGATGAGTTCCTTAAGATCAACACGGTATTACGGGCAACATTTTATTGATTGAAGAGATCTAAAAGATTTTGATTCTGACCTCTAAAGTTCGCATCTGTTCCTGGTATTGAGACACCAATTGCTTTAAATGTTCTAATTCTTGGTTTTTATCTTGATACTCCTTTTGTCGTTCATGTTGGATTGCCACTGCACGTTTAAGGACTGTATTTTCTTGAATCATCGCTTCGATTTGTCCCTTTAACATGAGATTTTCCTGGAAAAAAGAACAGAAATGAGTAAACAAAGTTATTACTTATTTTCAACAACTTCAGTTCAGTACTAAAAGGAAATTTTATTATAAGCCTGTGTTTGATTTCATGGATGTGGAAAACCTATGTTGCTTGAACTCGGGTGTCCAACATCTGACACTCATATGTTCAATTCAACGACCGATTAAATAGGCCTGCTCTGTACTCGACATGACCAAAAGACCCACCAGGTTACACCTATTCACAATCGCCAACAACACCAAGCACATGTCTGACACATTGCTGTGAAGGCAGGCTGACCTTAGCATCATAATCACACACATTTCATTGCAGATCATACTGATTCCTATTACCGTCGATCATGTTCATGTCAATAACCAACATTGAGTGTCCTTATAGCATTTTGTCTAAAAGTTGCTTCATACGTTTGCAGACCTCTGGCTAGTCCAGAAAAGAATGATAGATAGAGATCCAAAGATGGTTAAGAGATAACACCTTTTGAAAATTTTGTGCTGTCTCTTCTGCAACGCGTTTACTTATGGAATTCTCCAAAACTGCAAGCAATTTAGAGACATGGGATTTGGCATCATCCACACTTGCAGCACTCATCATCTCCCTCACAAACAAGTCCACCCATTCAGCACCATCAGCAGGCATATTTTCAGAGGCTGATGGATTCTGAATAGTCACAGCAGCAGCAGCAGCTTCTCCATTATTAGTCAATATACCTGCTAATGCAGATGTGAGATTCCATTTACAATGTGATGACTGTCCAGCTTAAACAGATGGCATATCACACACAGCACAACAATTAACATAGAATAATTGATGTTGAGGTATCAGCCTTCAATGTAGTACATATTGTCGATTATAACCACAATACAATATTGGAACTTGGATGCATAAAGCTAAGGACTTGGACATAGGATGTCAAAATTAAAATGAAGATTTGTCACTTGATTCAATTTATTGATTCTGATAAGAGTTGAAGACTTAATTTTGCATTTATTGATTTGTACAGCATATTCATCAATTAGATGCATAATATAACATTTCCAGTTCATTGTAGAAACGCTTTTGCAAACCAACCATTAAATTACAAGTAAAAATAATATTGACCGGAAACTCAGCTGGCAATGCTAAAATTAAATGAATATAATTGCAAAAAAGGGGGGTATACCCTGCTCAGCAGTTGTGCCCAGTTCCTCAACGGTACAAGTCTTTCCCCCTCTAGCCTCTGCTGCTTCTAAGCAAAGATCCTCCAGCTTCTTGATGGCAGTGTCTATATCATTGCCACATTCTAATAGCGCTTGCTCCAGAAGCTGAAACGAATAATTGCTAATTATAATGGAATAAATGGATGAATCACTATTTCAACAGCCAATAACAATCCCTCGATCAACAATGGAACAATAAAACCAAACCGTTTAAAAGCTATGTAACAGAAAGAAGACAAAAAATCTAAATCTTTTACTCTGTAAAATAAGTAAAACATCATATACAATTTTATTTACAGTCATGGAACTAATAAAGAAAACCCTACTCAAAGAATTGATTAATAATAATCATACAAGTAACCAACTATATGCTCCAACTTAATCTAGGACCGGAATACATGCCAACATCAGAGATTTTCAATTAGCAGCCCCTTTCATGGCCTAAATCCGCACAATTATAATTGTTAGACTATCAAATGAAGACGAAACTTACTTTTTTTTCCTTTAAAACACAATAGGAAACAATTATAAAATCTAATTGGATGAGAGTTTAAACAAGAAATGACAACTAAAGCAAGAAATCAAGAAACAGTTATACCTTATTCACAGATTTCTGAAATCAATTTTGTTAAATACGATAAGGAATATACTTAACGAATACAAATACAAAATTAACTAAAAAAGGCGATATACCTGGGGGTCCATGTGAGGGAAGATAGATTGGAGGTGATTGAGAGCAGATGGCGACGGAGACAAACGAACAGAAGAAGGAGACGACGGCGAGCAGCGCCGAAGCTTCTTAGAGGAAGAAGCCGATGGCGGTGACGGGATATCTTCGAAGAACGATCTCTTGCTCCCGCACACTGCCGCAGACATCCTTCGCTAAATCAAATAAAAAACAGTATCTCCTTATCGCTATCAGTCTCAATCCCTCACTCCCCTTCTATTTTAACTTAGAAAACGAAAATTCGAATTTTAGACTGAAATTTCCTGTTTGGTTGATGAGAAACTGATGGGATTCAAATTCGGACTTAGGTTTGGCTTAAAATGTGAGGGGTTTCTTTATATAGTGATTGTGGACTGGTTGGAGAAGAAAGGGAATGGATTAAAACGGTGCGGTTTTTGTTTTTCATTTTTGGTATTTTTCTTTGAAAATGTGGGTAACGGGCGCGTGGAATAGATTCTAAAGGAGCTGCGGGTTGGCGCGTTGCTGCTCCAGATTTTTTATATATAGATAATATACAATAAATATATTATATTATATTCAGTTATATAAATATTTATAAAATTTTAAATACAAACTTATTATATAAATAATTAAAATGTTATATTTATACTAAAATATAATATTCTATTTAAAAATAATTTTAAATATAAATTAATTCAATATAAATTTTAATTTTTTATGTGTAAAATTTTAATAGAAGGAGCTTTAAAGTTGATAAAATCTTTTAATTTTACTTATAAATATGATTATAAATAATTTTAATTAACTAAATATTTTAATAAGATCATAATTCTTACATATAAATACAAAATAATTTTTTAAATAATAAAAATATATTTGTAAAATCCATAATTAAACAGTAGTATAAAAATGTATTTAAATTCCTTTTTTATATATTATCTATGTTAATATTTTAATAATGTTGAATTCATTAGTGCATGTAAATATTCAACCGAATATTTTTATCCTATCAATTTAAAATACTAAAAATTTTATTTTAAATATAAAACAAATAATTAAAAATTTTAATTTCCATAAACGGAGAATATTCAATTAAAAAAGGAAATAAATTCACTTAAGTCGATAAAAATTAATTAAATATAAAATGAATATTTATATATTTTTATCATTATTTCCTTACTTTTTTAATGATTTTTTCCTATCTGTTTTTAAATATTTATGGATTTTTAAAAAATTTAGTTAAAAACCAGAATGGGCATATTGAAAATGCCTATACAAGCAAGCAATCTCAATGTCATCCCATTTTCAAACACATTCAGACTCCATTACATATATTTACACACCTTTGTCTGCTACTTATTCACAACCTTATTTATATGTGCTTTGTTTCATCTTAGATCAACACTTCTTCCTTAATTTACTTGGTGGTGGAACTAGCATCTCTAAATATCCTCCTCCATCCCGACTTCCGGTCACCACTGTCTTGGCTATTCGGCCGGTTTTTCTTCAGTCGTGCGCTTATCCCGCGCCCCATCGATATAGTGAGCTTCATGGCTGTAAATAAACCAAAGGCAATTGCTAGTGGTCTCACTGCCCAATGGAAATCCTCAACATGATGGTATTTCTCGACTATACCAGGACAAGTATCGAAGGACACTGATTCCACTTCGTTGGGGTCGGCTAGGAATCTGTTGGGTTCGTTTCCTAGAACAAATCTACCTGGAAACTCTACGACAAGGCACCCGTTTGGAAGTATTTCTGAAATTCTTCCACTGCACCATGTTCCTCCACTCTTCCGTGGCCATTCAAACCGAGGAGTAACCACATTTGGTTTGAGCCGCACGAACTGCCCAACATAGTAAGGTTCAGCCATTTGAAGCTGATAAGCCTTGCCTACCCAGAGAGTCTCTAGTCCTAAAAATCCCACTGACACTGCTCCATCGCGTTGCACGGCATGTAGTATTCCCACAGGAGAATGGGAATTGGTTTCTTGTTTCAAGCGGACCCAGTCGCCAACAGCAAAACCAAATGTGACCCTCTCGAGTGTTGACTCCTGGACTCGGAGAGCATTGTGCATTCCGGGAACTTTCACCAGAGCAAAGCTATTCTTATCAGCATCACCATCTAAACCAACAATAGTTCCTTCCCGAACATCCACGGTATGAGGTCTGCGGGCATTCAGAGGGCTTCTTGACCGAACTGTATCGCCCACTTGAAGATGATCCTTGGAGAGATACCAAGTGGTGTAACCATTACCAACTGATTTTTCTTTGATTGGTCGGCTTCCGAGGCCAACCCATCCTCCATCGCCATGGATAGAATATTGTGAGCTACAAATCGAGCCTCAAATTATCAGTGGTTAAAATATGTTATTCTCATGAAAATATAATAAACCGTTGAATCTAAAAGAAAGGTGAAAAGCACATACCTTTCAAAGACAAGTAAAAGGTCTGAAACCAATGGTCTATTTCTAAGATCGTACTCAAAGCAACCATTGATAACATGTTCAACAGCTGGAGGCAAGCCACTCGGTACATGTGGTTTTTCTTTCCTAACCACAACTGAGTGATAAATTTCTTCGGACGATTTCCCAAACCATGGCTGAACACCAGTCAACATCTCCACTACACTACACCCGAATCCCCAAACATCGGTCTCCAAAGATAAAGGACCTCGTACTTCAGGATCCCACTGTTCTGGAGCCATGTAGTTAGGAGTACCAAGTCTAAGTGCCATATCAGAGTCGGACAATGGAATCCCAAGAAGTAGATAAGGGATTCCAAAGTCTCCAAGAACTAATTGATCATGATCACTTATAAGGAAATTGGAAGGCTTCATATTGAGAACCAACAACCCTATTGAGTGTAACTGGATGAGCCCTTTTGCTAATTGGCTCCCATACCTGTAAATATCAAGGAGCTCGATTTAGTGGCAGTCCGTGCTTCACAGCGTAGAAATATGTACAACAATTTATTACCTTAAGATATCAGGCAGTGAGAGCTTGCCTCCTTTTGATTGAGCCATTTGATCACCCACAGATCCTTCATAAAATCTCATAGCAATGGAAATCTGTAAAATCAAATACTGTGTTAGAATGAACATACATATATACATACATACATACATACATATACATATGTGTGTGTGTATGCAAGGTCACCTTTCCATTTACAACTGAGACACCATGCAACCAACAAACACCAGGGAGCTCTCTACACTTCAAGAACAACTTTTCAAACTTATCAATGAACTTTTGCATATGTTCTTGCTTCAATGGATGCAACATCTTTACTGCAACTTCATGATATTCTTGAAAATCAAAACCTGATTGATGGTGAGTAGCTAGCCAAATGTCGCCAAAAGGTCCTCGACCGATCCTATGCTTCAGTTTCAATGAGGAAGGGTCAATCCATGGTGCAGTTTGAGTTGGTGTAGCCACAACAGTCCTAAGCAGGTCAGGGTCCCCTTCAAAAAGTTCATACTCAAAGGAAGGGACCTGCTTGGGTGCTTTTATCTGTTGAGGCATTCCTCCTACACAACATGGTATAAGAAAAAGTAAAGAACACAGTTTTTCTTTGTACTACCCGCACACCAATAGTAGGAGCAAACCACTGCCACGCACACATCCATGACCAATAACCAATAGGCCAAACATGGGGTCGGTATACTTTTCTGAAGTGTTGCAATAAGTACAACAAATCTGAGTAACCAAATGTATCAAACTAATATAAACAACAACAAATCTGAGTAACCACATGTATCAAACTAATATAAACAGACTTGTTTGAGTAACCGCAAGTAGAAGTAAACCATTACAAACCGACTAAGAATTGATACAATCCAGACTAAAGCCAACAAACTAAACTGGACAAACTAGACTAAAGCCCACACATGATGAGCCTGAAAGACCTATACATATAATTGTGCATGATTGGTCTCGAATCTGGATACTCATGACCTAAAGAACTTAATGCACCATTGGAATATATTTTAGGAGCTTTAATACTATGTTACCCAATTTGATGCCCTAAATCCATTTGATAATAAAAAAGCTAGGAATAGAAAACAAATAAACCTCCTTTCTTCTTCATAATCATTTCTTTAAGATTATGATTTGCTCATGCTCTTACTAAAAGTTTAGTACAAAGAAAACCAAAGGCAGCTAAGTGATTAACAATCAATGAAACCAATTTGTAGGAAAGAAAACAAACTATTATATTTTCTTTAATAATCTCCTCCTTATTTTAACTCTCAAGGGAATACCAATTCAACAAATTAAGCATATCAAATGTATATGTGTATATAGAGTGTGTGTGTGTGTGTGTATATATAAACTCAAAATCCAGTTTTTGATGTTATGCGATACATAACAAAATTATCTATTGCCTAGAAATCCAAAATATAAATTGGTAGTAACCCATTACGAAAAATTAAATCCCTTCTCTGATTTTTTTTATTTCCTGGAAATTAAGAGTTCAAAATTGAAGAGGAAAAAATGGTTTTCCCTACAGTTTCAAACGTGAATGAAATATATAGTCAAACAAACTTGCAGAACCCAAAAGAATAAATCATTTTCATAATAACCCATTTCAAGAAATTTAGTATTTTCCCCAGATTTTGATTCCCTGGAAACAAACAGTCCAAAATTATAAACATAAAAAAGTTCTATTTCCTACAGTTTATCAGGAAACAAACCTCACAAGCAAAAAAGGGAAGATAAAAAGGACCGTTGAGGCTTCCCCAAAGCGAAATCGGAACTTCAATAGCTGAAACAAAAATAAAGAAATTTTTTTAAAGTAGAATTGAAGTTAAAAGAAATTGACAAATTTGATTCCTAGTTCAAGAAAAATAAGAAGAGGAGAGAGTTTTGGTTACTCTGTTACTGCTGGAAACATGGAATATTGGGTGCTGCGAGGATCATATGCTTGCCACGTCATTTGGATCTTTTGAAGATGATCCTTCTTTTGCCACGTGTGTAACACTGTGCCTCCATTGAAAGATACGTGGAAGTTACAGTAACACTTCATTTTCCTATGAATATATATATATATAGTTTTAGTATTTATTTTGTTTTATTATTATTTATCATCATTTTCCAAATTTCTGGGCTTTTTGCTCAAAACATGGATCAAGTTGGCTCTTTTTAAGGTTTAATTTTTCCTTTTGTATTTATTGTGTTTTAGCAAGCTCGAGTATTTTTTATTTTTATTTTAAATCAAATTTAAAAGTAAAATTAATCAAATTTAAACCTATCTTAATTAAATCCCATGTAACACAATTTTGTTTTATTCGGATGATTTTAAATTTTCGGTGCAGTTAATGTAAAAATAATCATAAATATGATATTAAATATGATAACGATATTATAATATAAAAAAAGTTAAACGCACTACACTATAAATAAACTCCCATCCAGATGGACTTTAATGTTCTTTTAGTCTTCACTGCAGACAACTTAAGATCCATCTTGATAATTGGTAATATATTAGATTTATTCAATAAAATGTCAGGCGATGATTGAGGAGATTAAGAGTGAGTAAAATTCGGTTTGATTATAAAAATTCGAAAAAAATTTAAATTTCGAGTTAATCGAATCGAGTTATTCGAATTGTTCGAGTTGATTCGAGTTTCTAAGTTCAAGTCTAGTTAAATTTCACAATTCAAATAATTCGAATAACATATTGGTATAAATACCCTTTTGGTCTCTGTAAACTTTGAAAATAAACAAATTGATCTCTCTCAACAAAAATTACAAAATAATTTCCAAAAATTCAAAATAATTTTTCAAATTCAAAATTTATATTTTAAAAAAACTCTAAAAAATGTATAAAAAATTTAAATTTTAAAATTGTTCTAAAACAATAATTTGGGACCTAATTAATGATTCAATTTTATCATACTCAAGTATTTTTTTTTTTTGCTTTGAAATTATTTTTAAATATATATGGTTTCAAATTTATGGGTTCTAACATGAAATTAGTTATACTGTAATAATATTTTTATTTGACATGTTTAATTTTTTTTAATTTCACTCGTTTGACTCGACTCAAATTTTATTTTACTCAACTCGATTCGAAAAAAATTTTAAATTGAATTAGGATGAAAAAATAGGACTCGTAAACTCAATTTTCTCGAAAATTTTTTCTGTCGAGGAGTATTGAGCTGAAGATTAGAACATTCTTAATTGGGTTCCAAACTTATTCAATATGTTCTGTTTAGTATGCAAAAATTATGGTATCATATGTTTCTTCTTCCTCTAAAGTTAATAAGCAGTGTAATTCTTCTCTTCAGAAAGGGTATAAGCTTTCTGCTAAGGGTGCCAAAGCTAGTTTGGATTTTGGTCTCAAGAACCTCTCGGTTTGGAACAAAGCTTGAATGATGAGATGTTTGTGGCTTATCCTAATCAAGGCTGGTTCTCTTTGGGTGGTTTGGTCTGAGTTATATGTTCTCAAGGGTGCAAATTAGCAAGTACAGTCTCTACCTAAGCACAGCTGGGCTAGTAAGAAGCTTTTAGAGCTTAGGGATGTTATGTTAACAGAATTTGGTAAAGAACTTGTTATGGTACTTTCTATCATCAGCTCAAAATTTGAATGGGTTTGGGCTAGATTCTATCGTATGATAATTGATGTTTGCATCGTGTATGGGACTGTATAGACACGTGTTAAATCTAGAGTAGAAAACGTGTTAAACATGCATAAGACCTACCTAATATATCACATCAATAAACAATATTTATATCATATACATAAATAAACTTCACCACCTACGAGAGACAGAGAAAAGCACTCTACAGAACTAGACAAAAGCTTGACAAAACTTCTTGGCATAGAGTGGTAGGGGGGAGCCCTACAATTTCAAGACATGCATCCATCACATAGTTGGCAATCCAAGACAGATTGCCCACAAAAGAAACTCGGAATTCTGGAATGGGGCATTCAGGATGAGTTTAGATATCATTTATTTGCTTTTTGTTCTTTGTCTAAATTGCTTTGGGTGAGAATTTTGCTAGCATGTGGAGAGTTTTTGTGGCATGAATCCTGGGCTGCTGTGTTGAACTGGGTTATGAAGTATGGGAAAGGGAAGTCCCCAAAGGCAAGTTGTTGTTTGTCAATTGTATTATTTTTATGGTAATCCTCAAAATTTATGCATTTTATCAATTTGGTTTTGATTAAATAAATTTAGTTTAAAACATTTACATATTCGGTCACTCCGGTCCCGATTTAATAAATTTAACACACAATATTTATACAATCTGCCAATATTTACACAAAATATAGGGATAAATCTCAAAAAGCATATATGAACTTTAATCCAACGTACAATATCATAAACAAACTGTAATTTGGTGCAATTCTATATATACAACTTTAATTTCGATTTAATTTTCACGTAACACTTACAACATTATTTATACAACACTATTTTCGTTGAAATTACGTGAAAATTGTTGATTGACATTTTACTAAACTAAAAAAAGAATAAGTTTTAATGTTTTCACATAAAATATAAAAAATATATTTTCGCATAAATTTAAATTATTTTTCCACTACTATAATGATAAAAAAAATAGTACCACATAAATAATAGTGTTAATAAAATGTGAAAATAGAATCAAAATAAAAGTTTCACATATATAATTGTACTAAATCAATGTTACTCCAAAGCATTATAAATTTAATCAAAATTTATGTATAATTTTATATAATTGACGGAAAACATTTGTCATTAGTTATCCATTCTCGAAACTAACAGAAATTAAATTACTCTATTTTTTATTTTTATTTTTGGAAAGGACCACTTTGGATATTGACAGAAATTATAGAAAAAAGACAATGAAAAAGTTGGATTTTGATGGTCTCATTTCAGATGCTTATCTCACAAAGCAATTATCATTGTAACTCAAAATGTCTGTCAAAAAGCATCGGTTAAAACTGAAGACCAAACATGAAACAACCTAAACATGATCCTCTACCACTCATAAAAAAAAAAAAAAACATGCTTTCCATATTACAACATGCCCCAATTTTGCTGCCAATCCTAATAATAAACAGCCATTGCCAAAACAAAAACAAAAAAAAAAAAGCAAATTACACATACAATTTAACATCTAAATACTTCGGTTTTGTCCACAGCATCACCCGTCTTCAGTCTTTTCCTGCTCGGAATCCTTCGCCGGTTTCGAATCCTTCTCTTCCTTAATTATGTCTGAGTTCTCTTCAGCAGCTGTTATCCCGTCATCGTCGCAAACAGTTTGCGGAGTCTTAAATAGTTCATTGTTTTCTAGTTCAGTTAATTTCTCTTTGGACTCACCTCTGAGTAGCTCGAGGACTTCAAGCATGGTAGGTCTTTTGTCTGGCTGATTATCGGCACAAACAAGTGCGACAAGGATGATCCTTTTTATCTCCTCTTCCACATACTTCCCGTTCAGTTTCGGGTCTGCCATTTCATCGAACTTCCCTTCACAAGCTAATGGCAGTGCCCATTCGGAAATTGATCGCTTCACTGTTCTATTCACTTTCTCGAGGGGTTTCTTGCCACTTGCAAGCTCTAGCAATAGGATACCAAAGCTGTACACATCGCAACTCTCCGAGGCTTTTCCTAACATAGCATATTCAGGAGCAAGATAGCCAAGGGTGCCCTTGACTCGAGTAGTGACATGAGTTGCACCGTCCGGGATAAACTTAGCAAACCCGAAATCAGCAACTTGAGGCTGGAATTCTGAATCCAGTAACACGTTGCTAGCTTTGATATCTCTATGGATTATGTGTGGGGTCGAATGGTGATGAAGATAGCTGACGCAATCAATTGAACGAGGTTGAGGTTAACATTCATGTCGGAACAAGTTATAATACAGAAAATAAAATCGGGTCCAACACTTACGCAATTCCCTCAGCAGAGCCAATAGCAATGTTCATTCTTCGGGTCCAATCAAGAAGACATTCCGATGAATGGTGTCCATGAAGATGTGAAAGCAAGCTCAAATTTGGCATGTAGTCGTATACAATCAGACGTTCTTGACCTTCAGCACAGTATCCACGTAAACTCAGCAGATTCTTGTGTCGGACTCTCGCCAATATCTCGACCTCAACGGAAAATTCCACTTCGGCTTTGTTGCTCCACACTTTCAATCTCTTAACTGCTATCTGCAAGTACATATTTTCAAGGTGAGAACGAGCAGGGGCGAAGCTAGATTGGAGCAGGCAGGGGCCTTGGCACCCCAAACATGAAAAATTGCCCCTTTAGTTCCTTGAGTATTTTCAAAATTTTAAGTTAATTTAATAGTAAAATTGTATTTCGGCCCTTCCTAAAATTTAAATTAAATTATGCCCTCCCGGAAACAAAAAAAGTTTATAGTTTAATCCCTTAAAAATTGTAAATTTTACATTAATACAATGACAAACTTACATTTTTAGCTCACTCAAAAATTTATAATTCAAATTCGGCCCCTTTAAAAAATTTTGGCTTCGCCCCTTAGAACAAGAACAAAATCAAGATAAAGGTATCATCCAAATGGCTATTTACGGATGCCATGCAGATAGAGACACTCCTACAAGCATGCATGTGTTTAGAGAAAGATCAATGCTATTTTGAAAACCTAAAATTCCATCAAATACTGAGGAGACCATTCAATGATTTATGACACGCATTCGACAATTTTTATTTTCCAAGTGAACTACCTCAAAACCCGATTCATTAATACTACCTCAAACCAGAGAAAAGGATGGTACAACAACATAGCTTGATAGACTGCCATTTCAACTTTCAAATTGTAAACAAACGAGTCCAGCAAAGTCCAGTCCCCACCAACCAAAGATCAGTCATTATAGCACGATATTTAACACCGCTATCAATGCAAATCCCATGCTAGAGAAGTTGAAATCGTATTTTCAACGAAGAACTCGATATTGCAACATATAAGGTAAAACAGATGCTCCTTTATGCTACTACATCAGTTCTTACAAATAGTAAACTAGATTCAGAACTAAGGATTAATGCCCGAAAGAACAGTGGCTATTACCACAATTTTTTCAGATCAACAATAGAATATATTAACTTGAATTCCAAAACCAATACATAAACATATCATGCATGAGGAAAATTTTATTCATACCTGTGATCCATCCCATAGCTGACCCCAATAAACACTTCCAAATCCGCCTTCTCCAAGCTTGTTATCATAATTAAAATTATTGGTAGCTGAATGCAATTCTTTCAACGAAAAAATCCGCCATGTCGGTTGCTTCTTTCCTTTCTCCTTCTCCCTGCAGAATCAATATGAGGTTGAAACCCAAACGGCGGATCCACGAAAACATCATTAAGTTAGCTTTCGAGATAATGACATTCATGATTTTTCTTAAATTCACAGATACATTAGATGCGAATTTGAAATACATGTTCGATCTTAAATAATTTATTCATGATGTATGCATTTCATTCTTATGATTTACCATTCAAATCCAAATTTTCAGTCAAACTCAAAAGACCCTTTTCTTATAAGATTAAGAACAATATATCCTGGTTAATTTTACTCCTAAATATGAACATTTAAGCTTAAATAAGTATTTTTCTTTCTCAAATTACAGTTCCAAAAGGGGGAAAATTCAAAACTTTAGGTTACCTTCTTCTTCTTCAACAAAAGGAAATGAAAATCTAATCAGTACCCAGAAAATATTTTCCAAAAACTAAAAAAAACCCAGATTTCTTAAACCCTTACAAACCCTAAAAAGGAATCTAAAACCAAAATTCACTAAAAGAAAACACCTTCCGAAGGAAATAAAAGTCTCCAAAAAAAAACGATAAAACAATTATAATAGATAGTAAATTAATAATAAACTTACCGATCCACACCTTTCCCACAACAAATCATAGAACAAAACGCCATTATCAAACCCAAGATCCCAAACCCTTTCTTAAATCCCTTTTTCACTTTCAAAGACTTGGGATTTTTTTTCTTCTCTTGCTAGTTCAACTCTCAACTTCTTCACTTTCTAAGCAACAGATTCTGAAGAGATGCTAAACATAACGCTTTTGAGCAGTGAATTGCTACAGAAGAACATGGTTTTCTTTATGGGGTTTTGTTAAATTATTATTTCTTTTTTTTTTGGGAGGGGGGGTGAGGGATTTGCTTTTGCTTAAAAGAGAATGTTGCAGCAGTTTTCAGTTAAAGTGAAAAAGGGGATGATGAAGAAGAAATGAAAAGGAAGAAGAAGAGTATAAGGGAAGGATTGTCTCTTTGGTTTTGCTTTATGAGATTGGATGCTGTTGGTGCTACAGCAATGGCTGGTTTGTTAATGGGGGGTGGAGCTGGTTTTCTCTTTTTCAATTTTCAAATATCAACATTGCACCCACTTGGTCCCATTTTCCAACTATTTTTCATTTTTTTAACAATTTTCATAGATTCATGTTTCCATAGTTTCTCCAATGGGAAAATATGGAAAGGACATTCAAATTTGATTAGCTTTATGATTACTCAATGTAATATAAAAATATTTAAATTTTGAAATAAGATAAATTAAATTTTGATTAAAATTACTATTACATTAATTTGGAAGAATCACTGGACTTTTAGAATTTTTAATAATTTTTAATAAAAATAAAACACCTAAAAATTCAAAGAAAAAACTTAAATTTTATAATTTAAATATCATTAACGAGTCTGGATTAGTCATATATGACATTTTTTTTTCTTTAATTGGTTAAATAAGTCGATTTTGGAGAGTGAGAATGAAAAGTGCGTCCAACTGGGCGCGTTTTCTATATAGTTGTCAACAAAAGTTTGTTCACTTTCTGCATAGTTGTCAGAAAACTTGTCTAGTTGGACGAGCTTTTGTTGGCATGTCAGGGAAAGCACGCCTAATTAGACGCATTTTCTTTAGAATTTTCAAAAAACACTTCCAATTGGACGTACTTTCTTAACATGTCAACAAAAACTCGTCTAGAAATAGATTTACTATAAAATAAATTGATTTTTTATTTTTTATTTTATATTTTATGTTTTATTAATAAGGTTTTGTTTTTTTTCTAAAAAATTATATTAATATAAAATAAATAATTAATACACTTTTTTTTTCTTCTTTCAACATAAAATAAAACAGACATCAATTATATTTTTATTTTAATTTCTTTGTTTTACTTTCCATAGCAAATTGTCAAATAACTTTTCTCATTGAGTCCTTGACTTATAGTTGTCCTTACAAATTAATCATCAATTGATGAGCCATTAAAGCTTTTGTGAAGAACTTATATTTGATTGGGACTATATTTCTTTTTCTTAATGACCAAAAACAATAAAATTGGGACTCCAATTATCTATAATTTCTTTCTAACTTATAAATAGGAGAATAATATGCTACAACACGCTCGAACCCACGTCCTCTTGCATTGACAATTTTAAACTACCTGTAGTCCCTCATCAATTCATAAATAGGAGAATAATATGCTACAACGAGCTCGAACCCACATCTTCTTACATTAACAACAATATCTATGTTAATCGAATTAAAACTCAACCGAAAAGAAAAAAGTTTTAACGAACACCTATAGTGACCAAAGATATAAATATTTAAAATAAACAATAAGGCCTTTTTATTAATAATAATTATTATTGTATATATTATATTTTATATATTAAAAAATTGAAAAACAACAAATGGGGCAGGTCACAATCACATATGAAACAGGTAATTGCCATGCATGAGATTAATATAATTTAACATATTGGCTGATTTCACTGACAGCAACATCTGAATTGTTATAATCCGCAGCAATTTATACCTTTACTTAACAAGCAAGAACGTTATGTATTTTATAATTAAAATAAATTATATTTATAGGCGAATTCAAGGGAATCTCCGATTCTTTAAAATGAAAAATTTTATATTTAAGCCTTTTAAGATTTTTAAAATTTTAAATTAGTAAATGTAAAATTACACGTTGGCTTCTCTTAAAAATAATAAAAATTTGTTTTAATCATTTAAAAATTATGAATATATAGACTATTAAAATTGTAAAATTACACTTTTACTATCATAAAAAAGTACAATTTAATTTCAAGCTCCCCTAAAAAAATTTCTAGCTTCGCCCCTAGTTATATTATTTGAGTATATTTTATTTTTTTTTAATTTAAAAAATTAATAAAAAATATAAACATTGTAAGATTTGAACTCGAACTAATTACATTAGTAAAACTTTTAATGTACCACTTAACTAAAACTTTATTTAGTATTTTTATTCATTTTAATTTTATTATGCACACTTTCTTATTTCCTATATTTATATTTATTATTATTTAAGTTTTTAACCGAGTTAGTACCACCCTCAACCGGGTCACCAATTCAACTAGAGTAATTGCGAAAATATCATTCCGTAACTAAAAAAAAGTTATATTATTCAAGGGTATTTTAGTTTTTTTATTTAAAAAACCAATAAATAGATATATAGTGAGATTTGAATCCAAACCAATTGCTTTAGTAAAATTTTTAATTTACCACTCAACTAAAATATTAATTTATTAATTTTATATTTTTAAATTTTATTATACACATTTATTATTTTCATCAATTGTATATCTATACTATTATTTAAGTTTTATTTATTATAGTTTATTTTTAAGCACATATTTTGATATTTGTGATTTCCACACGCACATATGCGCATTTTAAGATTTTTAATTAGTATTAAAAGAATATTTGTAATTTTTTTATAATATTTAAATAACAATTCGAAATTGTATTCAAATTTGAATGAAATAATATTGTGTCGGATATTCTCTCAAAATATTTTAAATCTAAATTTATTATCAGCAAAAGAACTGGAAAAAAATAAATTTAGGTAATAAATTAGGATATTTAAATTAGTGATTTTCAGGAAAAAAATAAAAACAGATTTAAATAGTGAATATTTTGCAATAATATCTGCTCTTTTTAACTCATTATGAGAAGCTATTAGATTAATTGCACTGAAAAATTATTACTAAAATAAATAAAATTTTAGTTGAAATGAAAAATTTAATATATTAAAAACTATAGTATTTTGGGTTTGAGTCTCATCGAGAACATTTTTCTTTATATCTTACATTATCTGAAATTCTTGTAGTAATATTTATTATTTTATAAAATGAAGGGGTTTCAGTAATTGTTGAATTAAGTTAGGATTCGATTAATGGGTGACATCAACTTAACCAACCTTTTAAATATAGTATAGAGATTATCAGTTAAACTACCATGGAAGTCCCTGTATTAAGAGTCGTGTTCAAAAAATAGGCAAACTAGTCTGTTACATTAGATTAAAGAGCAGTTTGGTCATTTCTTTTAAAAATTTCATCTATTTATATTGTTAAAAATTGACGTGATTGACGAAATAACCATATACGAACCCATGGCATGCTATGTGTACCTCATGTTAACGTACATGAACAAATTTTTAATAGCAAAAATGGATGAAAATTTTAATAAAATTATCAATTTGCTATACAAGCTAATGTACAAGGACTAATTTATCCATTTTTTGAGTAGAAAGTGTAAAATACAATCTGACTACGAGTACAATGGCCCCTATGGAACTTTTACCAATATTATTCAAATCCGCAATATATAAATATTATACTAATGAAACATTGACACTATTAGCAAATGTTGAGACTTTAGGTCTTGAATATTTAGATTTGAGTCTCGTCACATACAATTGCATATTTGTGACTCTCCAATCCCATTATGTGAATTATGCATTTTCTGATTATTTATCTATCTATCGGTGCGTATTAATTATTTAATTATACTTCATAATTACTTGAGTATATTTCCATACTTATACTTACATTGTGTTTCTAAATATAAAAGAATTTCTTTAAACATTAATGTTTGTATATGATAGATCAGAATATAAAACATCAAACATGGTAGGAATTTTTTGGATTGTTAGCTAAGCTAAGCAAAGCATTAATGGAACACAAGAAGATAAAAAAGAAAAAAAAAACATTTTCTTTTTGACATAATAAAAACTTTAATATTAAAAAATGGTGTTTGGGATTACATTAGATTAGGTGGGAGGGCTGTGCATGTGATTACAACTAGCATTGAAATCAACATATCTTAATTCCAATCATTCAAATTTAAAACATTATTGAAATTTGCATCAATCTTGTACCCCTTCCCATACAATAATATATATAATTTGAGAATATTTTACTTTAAAAAAATTTAAATCGAAAAATAATATAGGTTTGAATTTATATTTTTTAATTATTATAATAATATTAATTAAATCGAATTCAATCAATAATTTAATTTGTTAATTGATACTAAATTTCAATTCAATTAATTCGGTTCGGAGCGGAGTGCTTGATACCTTAATGCAACATATTATTCTTCTACATTACAAGCCAATTTACTTTAGTTGGTAGGCCTACCAATGATTGATGCAATAACTTACTATATATTTCAATTATACAAGTATACAGGAGATGGATATGAATATATTTAATTTTTGGGTTAATATAATTTTTGGTCCTTAAATTTGGTAATTAGGTCCAGTTTGTATATGTATTTTTTGTTCATTTTATTACCAGAATTTGATAATTAGGTTCATTTTGGCACATAAACTTAGATTTTATCATAATTTGATGATGTGAAACAATCTCAAAGTGTCAAATTATCAAAATTTTATATTTTCTTTTTTAAGTTTAAGGATCAAAATGGATTTAGTTGTCAAGTTTAAGTATCAAAGTGGATTGCAAAAAGTGTAATTACTAAAATGAACCTGGTTCTTAAGTCTGGAGACCAAAAATTACATTAACTCTTTAATCTCTTAAAATTCATCCTATCATAAGATATATTGAACGCAAAGATTATTTAAATAATATTAAAAGGAAAAATATTTGGTATATTAGAGTTTTTAGACTCCACAAACAGGGTCAAGACTTAACAAGCGTCTTATAAGAATATATTAAAATATTAAAAAAAAATTAAACAATTTTTTAAGGCTGCTTGTTTGTACTAAATACTCGCCCATATTAAAAATACTATTTCAAAATTTTATTTCTAGTTTAATCGATTAAAAACTACACGCAATGCCGCTAAACTATTAGTAAATTTAACTTTTGGTCACTCAATTTCAAAAAGTTGCAAAATGGTCATTAAACTATTTAAAAGTTTTCATTTAAGTCTCTGATTGTTAAAATTGCGGTTGTATGGCCTTCTTAGTTCGCACCGCTTACATCAATTAAAAGCTCCTCTTTTATATTTCGATTTTATTTCATAAAACAACTTTGAACTTTACGAATTTGCAAACTAAAATCCAAAAAGCTTTATCCTTCAATATCTGACATTGACCATCAGATCAACTTGGATCTAAGGTATGTTCTTCTCCTTGTCAATGGGTATTGATGCTCTGTACTAATCGTTGAATCATCGCTTGGAGCTCTTTAGCTATACTTTTTAAAGAGAAAATTTAACAACCCAGTGACTTAAATTAAAACTTTCAAATATTTCGGTAAATGAAAACCTTTTTAATAGTTCAATGACCATTTTATAACCTTTTGAAGTTAGATAATCAAAACGTAAACTTATTAATAGCTTAATGACTTTGAGTGTAATTTACCCTAAATTATTTTTCAAATAACCCCTAACTACTTTTTTTATTTCTTTTTCCTGATTATAATCATGTCCACTAATTGCATGCTAATTTTGTCATGAAAGGATGATAATCATACCAAACTTTTGTTCATATAATTAGCAATATTTGGTCCAACTATCTATGGACCATTTATTGGAAGATATACACTTTAAAAAAAGGAAGAAGAAAGGGTCCTTAATTTAATTTGTTTAGCTGGCCAATTAATAGATGATTAACACCTTAACTTCAAGCAATTGATTTTATGCATATCGGAAATTTGGATCAAGGAGGTTGTTCTTATTATCCTAATGCAACAAGTAAGAGGTCGTTTTTTTTTTTTAAATATTTGTGTTACCTTAACAAGTGGTCGAGAGTTCAATTCTTATTTTAAGTATAGAGTAATTTTAAAATTCATGGTCAATATTTACCCTCTTAATAGACCCACCAAATACGAAAGATTAATTACTAGACTTACCCTAATAGATAACTTAAAAAAATAAAAAATATATCTACGTAGTTGAAAAAAAAAATTACAATGTTTAGTATTTCAAGCTATTTTCATTAATTTAATTAGAAAATATTTATTTCATAGTATACAAATTAAAACTAATTACAAAGAGTTAAATAAAAATAAATTTGAGTTTAATTAGGATATTCGCAATAAATCGAACAAAATCAAATATACTTAAAATAATAACCGAATCAAAATCTATCTAAATTTAATAAAAACTCAATCAAACTCTCTTGGTCTCTCAAGTGAATACGGAATCAAACTCTCTTATACCAAAAATAATAGATGAAAAAAAAATTTTAATATTTTTATAAGGGTGAGTATTTAGTACATTAATAATGTATTTTTTATTCCACAAATCACTTTAAAAATTAATATTTATTATACCATTATAAGTTACTTATTAACCTCTTACTTGTGGAGTTTTAATATTTTCCCCATTTATAATGTATATTTATAAAATAGCATGGATGGTCTACTGAAGTAGACAAATAGTGCTTCTCCTACAACCATTCCATTTATTTATTACAAATAACTATTCGGGATGTTTGCGTTATATAATAAGATTGTAAGAATGTAAGATTACAAATCGTATATTATAATATTTTGATTAATTTATTTGGTTAGAATCTAAATTTTGCTGTTTGGGTGATAAAATACAAAATTATGTAAAATAAATTATAATAAATATAATTCATTTAATATTTATTAATCCAAACTTCAAAAAATTATGATAAAATTATTATAATTACCTTTGGAAGCAATCACACCCACGTTTTAACGTGTTTTGTTCCATTTCAAGACTCGATCACATCCCAATTAACTTGCGGCAGCTTCAGTAGCCCACTGGTGATTTTTTGTCCAATGAAGATTTGGAAGATCACAAAAGCATGCTCGGATATTTTATATTGGCTCCATGTGAAATAAAATACATAGCGCTCGTAACATGCACTTGTCAAGTAATTTGGTCGAACAATAATTTGGACGAATTATCTATTATACAATAAAGTCTGGTTACAATTTATGTTTACAATAAATCCACAATATTTTTTACAAAAAATTCGATGTTCCATAACCGGAGTAAACACATAAATAATCGAAGCCACGAATGATGAAACTCTCTAAAACAATGCGGATTGAGCAGCAATTGCCCATGATTCTGGTAAATGAAGTATGAAACAAAGGAAACAAATGAGAAGTGCGTGCAAAGTGAATTGCGTTAGAAAAAAAGGTTAGGTAAAGTGGAAAAGTCAAAGAAAAATGAAGTTAAAGAAGATGGGGTTTCAACAGATTGAGGTGGAAGGCGAATGTGGCACAGTTATGAAGAGGATGCACATGGATTACAGTTAAAGATGGAGTTTCAACCATTAGAGCTTTCATTATGGATAGCAAAGATAAAGCAAGCAGTTCACAGAGTGTATACCCAGAGAAGGAAATCAAAGTAGCTAACTTTTTAAGCCAAATATGGAGCAAGATACGAAGAAAGGCACTGGTCTCGACTCTTTTGTTTAGTTGGAGCAGATGCAGTAGTGTTAGGGTTGTTAGCTGCCGTTAACTGATAAGATAGTGAACAATTGTTAACCTGGCTTAACTATTATTTCTAATAGAATAGGTTAAAATATATTATTAGTCCTTGTGCTTTTATAAAATTCAAGATTTAGTCCTTATGCTTCAAAAGTTAAATATTCAATCCTCACATTTTTCAATTTAAAAATACCACTCCAATCATTATCATCATTGATAATTTTTGGAAAATTTTTTCAACTTTTATAAAATTTGACATTTAGTCATTGTACTTTAAAAGTTAAGTATTCAATCCTTCTGCTTTTTCAATTTAAAAATACTGGTCCAATCATTATCGTTATTGGTAGTTTTTGGCAAAGTTATTAAAAAAAATAACAATACCGACCCAATAATCGTGGTTGTAGATTTCAATTTTTTATTTTATTTTATAAATCTAACATAAAATTTGCTAATTTTCAACAAAAAGAACGAAAAGTATTTGAAAGCTTATTACACTGAAATAAAATATTTGATCATGATCAACTGGAGTGCTAATACATTTCATTAGCAGCTAATTAACCAGCTTTATTTTTTCAACACGATTTTCTACGTTTCATCCATAAACAGACTTGAAAGAAGGGAGAAAAACATCTCGAGTGGCTTCATTTTTCCATTCTACTGTTGCCCACCAATCTTTGCTTCCCTCAATGCTGAGCAGATTCCCTTTTGCACTGTCTGAATTGAAAGGAAGCTTCTTCAGTTCTCCGCAGACATTTATACGGATAAGTTTCAGACATGGGAAGGGTAGGGCATCCCAGTATTTGCTCTTCATTTTCGGTAGAAACTGTAAGTAGAGTGTTTCAAGCTTCAGAAATGGTTTAGGGTATGGACTTCCAATCACACTTGCACCTTCACCAAGTTTTCCCTCACTCAATATTTCTTCCATTTTTAGACACAGATATAATTCAAGATTTCTTAAATTTGGAGCAAGAATCAGCCAGGTCACGTCTCTCAATTTGTTACATCCAATAATTGTAACACTGCTCAATGTGTGAAAGCATGATGTATAATTAGCACTTGAATATACCCCGGTATGCAGCTTTTCCATTTTTATCTCCTCCAGACTTTCACAATAGGAGAAGAGTAGAGTCTCTAGACGCTCCAAATTTTCTAAGCACAAAACATTGAACACTTTTGATTCTCTAAAATCAACAAGTTGTAGTGTTTGGGTCCAACATCGAAACAAGTTAAAGTTCAGGAATCTTTCTACACAAAACATGTTGTGTATAGGTATAGCTAGTTTATTCAAATACTGCAAACCTTTCAACTCCTCTATTAGTTTTTCATGACCCCCATTCAAAACATTGTCTTCATTAGGATAATCTCCATTTTCCAGCAACAACATTCTGAATATTTGCAACTTGGAAAAACTAGATATCAAATGCTGAGGGATTTTTTTGAGGTTCTCCATGTAAATCAAGTCCAACATTTTTAGTTTTGTCAACGATTTCAACTCTATTGGCAACTCTTTCATACCAGTATAAGATAGATCAAGACATTCTAGTGAAATCAATTGTGAAATTCCCTTAGGTAGAGTTTGTAATTCAGGGTTTTTTGACAAATCCAAAACAATTAGATGAGGTATAAATTGGAAGAAACCATCGTTGATCACTTTCAACTCATTTTGGCTAAGAAACAAGGTTCGAAGGTTAGGGCATTTGGGTGTTTCGTTGAGAACTTCAAGCTTATTTTCCATCACTGACATTCTTTTTACACTTTCCCATATCTTAACATCTGGTTCTTCAAATAACTGAGCCCCTGCTTTTACAAAAAAAGTCATTCTCTGTTGCTTTGAGCTCGTGTGTAATCCATAAAGCCATGTCACGGATCACATCATGCATTTTCACACAATCTTCGCCTAATTCATCACCATTTTCCAATAAACAAGCATTCAGAAGAGAGTTGATAATGTCGTCACCTTGCATTTGAGCATCACTAATGCTATCAAATTCATTCAATAGCCCTTCACAAAACCAATACTCCACTAATCTCTTTTTGGGAATACAATGATCTTCAGGATGCAGACAACAATATAGGAGACAACATTTCATTGTGGCATTAGGCAAATTATCATAACTGAATTTTAAAAGCGGAAATACCTCATTTTCCATTTTTGGCAATGCACATAGCTTCAACATCTCGATTGCATATTTCCATTCTCCAAGTGTTGTCTTGCAAGCCATAGCACGACAGATTGTAATTAGTGCAAGAGGCAGCCCACAGCACCTTTCAGCTACTTGTTTAGCTAAGTTTTGAATGTCTGGATGGCTGTTGAGAGTTTCATATCCAACCTTGTCTTGGAACAACTCCCAAGCTTTCTCCGGTTCCAGGCACTCCACTTTGATTTTCTTTCGAGCTCCCATTTCGCCACATACCTCCAAAGATCGAGTAGTAAAAATAAGTTTTGAACCATTTTCTTGGCTTGGTATTGGTATCCCAACTTGGTTTAAATCCACCCTCTCCCATAAATCATCCAATAATAAAACAAATTTCTTGTTGTGCAAGACCCCATAGATATCTGTAGCTTTCTGGTCAACACTTTTTTCCTTCCATGAGTCATCTGAAAACCCAAGATTTCCACCAATCCTATCTTGAATCTTTCCAACATCGTAATCTTTAGACACCAACGACCAGATAACTTTAAAATCATTCTGTGTGGTGCTGAACTTGTTGTTGAGTTTGGTCAAGAGTGTTGTCTTGCCAACGCCCCCCAAGCCATAGAGGCCAATGATCCCCACATCTGTTTCTACGATGCAGCTCCATACCTTTTGAATTGTGGAGTCTAGAGCAACCGGCTACTCTACAGGTCTTACTACCACTGAAGCTGCGGGCTGATTATCCGCTACCTTCTCAAAAGCTCCTTTGCTCTTGTGATCATCTATTTGTTGAAGCATTTTGGCCACATTCTTACCAAACTTGTAGCTAGACAAGCAACTCTTGGAAGCACAGCCGCCGAGACACAAGTTATTCATCTGTTGAGAACCATTTGAAACCAATTCTTCCGCCTCTGTTATCATAGTTTCTGCTTTTGAAAGCCATAGCTGAACTTGCTCAAGTGGCTTCAATAATCGTTGTTCTGCAAGATCAACCTGCCTTCGCAGGTCATTTCTTTGTGCCTTCAGTTCTTGAAGAGCAGCAGATAAAGTTGGAAGAGTTTGTTTAAGCTTCCAGACATAATTAGCATGGCTAACAATGAAATCCCAGCCACGAAGAAGGAAATTCTCGAAACTCCATTGCACGGGGCAGCAGTTGGCCATGATTCTGGTAAATGAAAGATAAAATAAAGGAAACAAATGAGATGTGGATACAAAGTGAACTGTTTGTGAATGAGTTAAAAATGAAGTTAAAGAAGATGGGGTTTGAACAGATTGAGGTGGAATGCGATTGTGGCACATTTATAAAGAAGACGCACATCAAA
Organism: Gossypium longicalyx; assembly: GCA_025698465.1. Lineage (NCBI taxonomy): Eukaryota > Viridiplantae > Streptophyta > Magnoliopsida > Malvales > Malvaceae > Gossypium > Gossypium longicalyx. The sequence goes on from CM047000.1 coordinate 97,532,349, forward strand.
TCAAGTTAAAGAAGATGGGGTTTCAACCATTAGAGCTTTCATTATAGATAGTAAAGATAAAGCAAGCAGATTCACAGAGTGTATACCCGGACAAGGAAATCAAAGTAGCTAACTGTTCAAAGGTGGCAACTACAGCAGCAACATGCATGCTACCATGCAATCATGCACGAGCATGCAAGTGACCAAGTAGTCCAGCTGAGGCATTGAAATGTCCATGGTGTAATCCGGTTGAAGAATCACTTTTGTAATAGTTGACTTTTATTAATTTGTTTGTTATCCTTTTATGTAATGTTCAGCTAAGAATAATCATGATTCTTAGCTGATTTAACAGTTTTTTTGAGGTCATTATGTTGATTTTACAGCTTAGATACTTGCACAAGCAAGCTTTGTTTTCTTTCTATGTAACCCATTTACTTATGCATCTTTTTTTATGTATGAAGTAACAAGCATAGCCAACTTGTTCTCTCATCTTTGTTCATCCGTTTTTGCTTCTGTTTTGAGCTTTCAAACACAAGATTTCTTTGTTTTGTTCTTGATCATTTGATCGAAACTTAACACATACTTTACCCAGATATAATACTTTGTTGCTCCAGTTTCAACAAGTTGTTCATACTTTACCCGGGTAAAATAGATTTGTTATTCTTCCTGTGTGAAAAACTCAACACTAACCTTTTTTCGCCAAAGATGGAGCAAGATATGAAGAAGACAGGTAGTGGGTGGAAGAAGATCCACCAAATTAGCACAGGTCTCGACTCTTTTGTTTAGTTGGAGCAGATGCAGTATTAGAATTTGGTAGTTTCCTGGTGAAAGATAGCTGGAAATTGAATGGATCAGGCTTGCTGTGATTATCTAAGTCTTGTGCATGGAAATGAGGAAAATTTTAGATATTTGCGTCAGCTCTAGCTTGGGTACTTGTCTTGGTTCCTCTGCTACCATCTTTTCTCTTTATGAAAAAGAAAAAAAAAATTCTTAATAACTATTATTGCTAATAGAGTAGTTAAAATATATGCTAAATTACACATATAATCACTCAACCATTAAAGATTTTCATTTTAGTCATCTAAAATAAAAAAAAATTTACAACTTATACACATCCATTACATAATTCGATTATTTTAATCTCGCCTATTAAAATCATCGTTAAAATCACAAACGTCTTTTAAATTTTGATTTTCTATATAACTAAAATAAAATTCATGTCATTACTATTCATTAAAAATTATCATTTAGTCCCTAAACTTTTAATTTAATTTTAATGAGGTATTCAACTCCAACTCCAACTCCTACAACTATTTCATTTATTTATTTTAAATAACTACTAAATAATTCTTAATTAATGACTATTTTATAATTTTTTATAATTAAATGATCAAAATATAAATTTACAAATAATTTAATGACTTTAAGTATAATTTACCTATATTATTATTTTTCAAATAACCCCGAACTTGGATCAAGGGGATTGTTGTTATTATCTTAATGCAACAAGTAAGAGGTTGAATATTCTTCGCTTTTATAACCCTACCTACCATATTTATTTATTATTTTAATATGGGAAACTGTCATTTTCTTGAATAAAAATACATTTAATAATATAAATAATATTAACCCCTTCCCACTTTGATAATACTCTAAAATGACGTGTTTTTATATATTAATCATGTGTTTATTTTGAGCTTGAGCCTACTAATTTGAGCTATTTATGTCTTTTTATCTTTTAGAGATTAAATTGGAGGCGAAAAGTAAATTTAAGGGAAAAAAGTCAATTTGGAGATTAAATGGGCCAATATGCAACGTGGGACAAATATGGTGCCAAAAGTGCGAACATGGAAGGCACAAGGACTTAAAAGCAAATAGAAGAGATTTTATTTTGGAAGACTCTATTTTATTTTGTTCTATTAGGATAATTAATATTAAGATAATTATTAGGATTATTCAAATTTAGGATTTTATTTTAATTATCTTTGTTTATCTTTAATTAAATGTATTTATCTTTTTAGAATTTAAGTTCAATTAGACTATCTCTCTAGCACTATAAATAGGGGGTGAAGTGACTCTATTTGGAGCATCTTTTTCTGTAAACACTCTCTCCCCAAAAGTCTTTTATTCTTTCCATATTTTTTTTTCTTTCAATAAAATTTCTTTTTCCATAATTTTATTTACTTTCCCACCATTATCATGAGCCACTAAAACTCTTCTAGCCAAAAGTTGTCAATATTTCCCCAAAAAGGGTTCTTGAGGCCTAGAATCCGTACTTAGCCTTCTCGCCAAGTATTCATCGTTTCTCCACACTACGGGTGACGCTTAGTCCATGGCCCTTAAGAAGTAAGCTTTTCAAAGATATGCAAAGGCGGCCGCTTTGTATGTTTTGGAAGGACTCCATAGTCGGTTCGTTAACTTATCATCATCGAGAGGTTGGCGAGCCAAAGAGACAAAATGGCGTGGGATTCGCCATTGAGAAGCGTTGATCTAGCATAGGTTACCGGCTAGAGTCGTTTCCCTAAAAATCGTAAATCTAATCTTTGGAGCTGGTGGTCGTGGCGTCCTCTTCCACTATAATCGCTTTACTTGAGTCGAGAAGGACCATCCAAAAGCCAAGGATTGAGCCCAAGGCGGAATGAGACAACCGAGGCTGGAACTTTCCCATAAGAATTTCTTTTCTCTTAAAACTCTCTTTATTATTTTTATTATTTTCGTAATCATAATTTGATAAACTTTAAATTCTGCTTTTATTTTATTTTCTTCCAAAAACCAATTCTTAAATTCTATTTTTTATTTTTTTTTTTTTCCAGGAACGCAGGTTTTCTTGGGCACGATTCTGCCCAGGATTTCGAGAGGCAAGCATTCGTATAATCCGGTCCCTGAGGATTCGACCCTACTTCCCCTTTACTATTTCTTTTTCATTATTTTATAGGGAATAGGATATTTTTGGTGCTCTCAACGACCGCATCAAATTTTGGCGCCGTTGCCGGGGATCGGCAACATACTAATCTTGTTTTTCTTTGTTTTCTATGACCAGATCTGCTCCAGGTACTCTTGCGTTCGACTCAGAAATCGAAAAGACTGCGAAAGCTAATCGAAAGGAAACAAAACTAAGGAAAAAGCAGTCAGTGGTCGTTGGAACTCAAAGCAATCCACCGCCAGAAATTAGAATCGACGACGAAGTAGAGTCTAGGGTTAACGAAAACCCTACTCAAACGTTAGAAAGTAAAGAAGAAGAAGTCGATTCCCCTGAAGAAGTGCTGAACACTAGGGTTGACGAAAACCCTAATTTAGCACCTCAACCTATGGCTCGATAATTCGCAATCGTCAAGCACCTAGCGTAACAACCGCCACTATGCATCGCGTATCCTACTATGGATACTGATTTTGAATTAAAGTCAGGCTTGATTCAGCTACTGCCAACTTTTCGTGGGTTACAGAATGAAAACCCCCACAAGCATTTAAAAGAATTTCATATGGTTTGTTTGAGTATGAAACCTCAGGGGGTAACTGAGGATCAAATTAAATTGCGCGCTTTCCCTTTTTCCCTAGCAGATTCAAAATGAGGAATGGTTATTTTATTTACCTCCTGGATCCATTACAACTTGGGCTGATTTATCTCGTTTATTTCTTAACAGGTTTTTCCCTGCATCACGAGCGGCTGAGTTAAGAAGAGAAATTGTGGGCATAAGGCAAAAAGACGCAGAGACTCTATACGACTATTGGGAGCGATTTAAGAAGTTGTGTGCAAGTTGCCCACAACATGGTATAACGGAACAGTCTTTGCTCCAGTACTTTTATGAAGGCTTGAAACCTATGGAGATGAATATGGTAGATGCATGAGTGGAGGAGCATTAGTCAACATGACTCCACAACAAGCAAGAGACTTAATCTCCACAATGGCTGCGAATTCCCAGCAATTTCGAGCCAATCTTGAACCCCCTAGAAGGGTTCACCAGCTAAGTAATTCTACCATTGAAGATAGACTTGATAGACTTACTAATATTGTGAATTCCTTATTACTGAAAAAAATCGAAACCAGCCCGAGTATGTGGAATATGTGCTATACCTGAACATACGACTGATGCGTGCCCTAGTCTGTATGACGATTCTATGGCCCATTTAGATGCTGTGGGAAATTTTCCTGGGCCACCACAAAGACGATACGACCCTTACGCCAATACCTACAACCCACGATGGAGGGACCACCCTAATTTTAGTTATGGGGCTAATCCACGATATAACCAGCCATACCAAAATCGGGTCCTACAACACCACACAAGATTCGAGTAATTCTCTAGAAACTTTGGTCAATAAATTAGCAACTAATGTTCTTGATTTTCAACAAAGAAACTCTTAATTTCCAAAAAGAAACGAAGGCATCTATAAGAGAATTGACCACGTCAATTGAGAAATTGAGTTCTCAAGGGAAGCTGCCGTCGCAAACAGAACCAAACCCGAGACAGAATGCAAATGCAGTAACGTTGCGAAGTGGAAAGGTGCTAGAACCAATTCCTGGCAAGAATCTTGGTCAAGAAATCGCCCAGAAAACTCCAGAAAATGACAAACAGATCCGAGCGAAACCCCCACTGTCGAAAATCCAACCTCCATTCCCAGGACGATTAAATCAGTGTCGAAAAAGTAAGGAAGACAAGGAGATCCTCGAAACATTCAGGAATGTTGAGATCAACTTACCACTGTTAGATGCCATTAGACAAATTCCGCGGTATGCCAAGTTCCTCAAAGAACTTTGCACCAACAAACGAAAACTCACAGGTAATGAAAAAGTAAGTGTTGGTGAGAATGTTTCTGCAGTTCTACAGCGGAAAATGCCGGTTAAATGCAAAGATAGAGGTATGTTCGCTATTCCATGCAAAATTGGCCATTTGGGAATTAAGAAGGCTATGTGTGATCTAGGGGCCTCCATAAATGTAATGCCTTATTCTATTTATGAATCACTTAAAGCAGGTTTTTTGACAAAGACAGGTGTTATTATTCAATTGGCAGACAGGTCTACTGTGCATCCCGAAGGAGTCCTCGAGGACGTCTTAGTAAAAGTTAATGAACTTATCTTCCCTGCAGATTTCTACGTAATTAAGATGGAGGAAGACAACACTGCTGGATCTTCGGACCTCCTGTTGGGCCGACCCTTTCTTAGTACTGCTACCACCGAGATCGATGTCCGAAGCGGCACTCTTACGATGGAATTTGATGGGGAGATCGTAAAATTAAATGTTTACGATGCCATTAGCCATCCAAGCGAAATCTTGAGCGTAAACCGCGTCGACCTGATTGACTCATTAGTGGACGAGGCTTTTGAGTCAACTTATGAAGGCGAATCTGAATATAGATATGATGATTATGAATTTGTTAAGACATTATTGTCCCCATCAGAAACTAAAATTCTACCTTCTGTTGTGCAGGCTCCAGATTTGGAATTGAAACCGCTTCCCGCACATCTCAAGTATGCATTTTTAGGAAAAGGTAATACCTTACCCATTATAATTTCAAATAAACTCTCTAAACCCGAGGAGGAAAGTTTGATCCAGGTACTAAAGAGTCATAAAGAGGCGATTGGCTGGACCATTGCTGACTTGAAGGGGATAAGCCATTTGACATGCGCCCACAAGATTTACTTGGAGGAGAACACGAAACCAAGGAGAGAAGCACAAAGACGCTTAAACCCGAATATGATGGAGGTGGTGAAAAAAGAAATAATTAAGTTGCTGGATGCTGACATCATTTTCCCCATTTCTGACAGCAGATAGGTAAGTCCGATACAAGTCGTGCCCAAGAAAACGGGTGTGACAGTAAAGAAAAATGCCGAGGAGACTTAGTGCCGGGTCCGAATGCGAGAACCGGGTGGCGTGTGTCGCATCGATTGTGAAGGAAGTTGAACGTTTATACTAGAAAAGATCATTTCCCTCTTCCTTTTATAGATCAAATGCTTGAACGTTTAGCTGGTAAAACTCACTTTTGTTGTCTTGATGGATATTCAGGTTTCTTCCAGATTCCTGTTGCGCCAGAAGACCAGGAAAAGACCACTTTTACATGCCCGTTCGGCACGTTTGCATACAGGAGGATGCCATTTGGACTTTGTAATACACCAGCTACCTTCCAGAGATGCATGATGAGTATATTTTCTGAATATGTAGAAAAAATTATTGAAGTTTTTATGGATGATTTTACCGTGTATGGAAACTGTTTTACTGAATGACTTGAAAACCTTACGATAATTTTGAACAGGTGCATAGAATTTAATCTTGTCTTGAACTATGAAAAGTGTCATTTTATGGTAGATAAAGGTTTGATTCTAGGTCATATAGTCTCATCTAAGGGAATTGAGGTTGATAAGGCCAAAATTGACATTATAAATTCCTTGCCATATCCTCTCTGTTAGAGAGATCGTTCTTTTCTTGGCCATGCAGATTTTACAGCGTTTTATAAAAACTTCTCAAAAATAGCCGAACCATTGTGCGAAATACATTGCGAGAAAGACAAAAATTTGAGTTTGACCCAAAATGCAAGGAGGCTTTTGATACACTTAAGCAAAAGTTGGTAACCGCCCCTATAGTACAAGCACCGATCGAACTATCCCTTTGAAATTATGTGCGATGCAAGCGAACGCAGCTGGGGGCCGTATTGGGACAAAAGAAAGCGAAAGAGCCTCATGTCATCTGTTACGCCTCAAAGACCCTAGATGCTTTGCACAAAGCAACTACACAACCACGAGAAAAGAACTTTTAGCTATTGTGTTTGCTTTAGATAAATTTCGATCATATTTACTAGGATCTAAGGTGATTATTTTTTCGACCATGCACTCTTAGATACTTGATCGCAAAGAAGGAAGCAAAGCCAAGGCTCATTAGGTGGATTTTACTGCTCCAAGAATTTGACATCGAGATTCGTGACAAAAAGGGGTGTGAAAACCTGGTGGCCGACCACTTGAGTAGGATAAAAACTCCGTTTGATGATGATCCCATAAAGGATGAGTTCCCTGACGAAAGCTTATTCTCAACCGAGGCTTACTACCCGTGGTATACAGACATAGTTAATCTCTTAACCACGGGATCGTTGCCCACTGAGTTAGCTCAATCCGTAAAAAACAAGCTTAGACGCGAAGCTCGAAATTACATATGGGACGATCCATACTTGTGGAAACATTGCTCAGATCAGATAATACGACGATGTGTTCCAGAAACCGAGGTAACCTCTATCCTTACTTTTTGTCACACAGAAGCTTGTGGAGGTCACTTTGGCCATAAGCGGACAGCTCACAAGGTATTGGAGTGTGGGCTATATTGGCCTACAATCTTTCGCGACGCGTTTAACTTTTGTAAGTCTTGCGATAAATGTCAGCATACAGGTAATATCACTAGACGAAATCAAATGCCCCTATCCCCGATTCATGTATGTGAGATTTTTGATGTATGGGGCATTGATTTCATGGGTCCCTTTATTTCTTTGTTTGGAAACGTATATATACTTCTTGCAGTAGACTATGTTTCTAAGTGGATAGAAGCAAAGCCTACTCGCAATGATAATGCCAAAACTGTTGTGGAGTTTCTAAAACGAACTATTTTTTCTAGGTTTGGAACACCTCGAGCTTTGATCAGTGATCGTGGTACCCACTTTTGCAACAAGGTCATGGAGGCACTATTATCAAAATATGGGGTTCATCATCGTATAGCAACAGCCTACCATCCCCAAACGAACGGCCTAGCAGAGGTTTCAAACAGGGAGATCAAGTCAATTTTGGAAAAAACGGTTCGACCCAACCGTAAGGATTGGAGTCTTCGGCTCAATGATGCGCTTTGGGCCTATCGGACGGCGTATATAAGGACCAATTGGCATGACCCGTATCGACTTGTTTTTGGCAAAGCATGTCATCTACCAAGAGAGTTGGAGCATAAAGCTTATTGGGCTATTCGACAATGTAACATGGAGTTAGAGCTCGCGGGGAAGGCAAGGAAATTGGACATTCAAGAATTGGAGGAAATTCGCAATGATGCCTACGAGAATGCTCGAATTTATAAGGACAAAACAAAGATGTTTCATGACAAAAATATAGTTCAGAAGCATTTCTCAGTAGGACAAAGAGTTTTGCTTTATAACTCCGTATTAAAGCTATTCCCAGGTAAGCTTCGATCTCGGTGGCAAGGACCTTTTATTGTGACTGAAGTATTTACGCATGGCGCAGTTGAAATAGAGAGTGAAGAATCAGGAAAGCGGTTCACAGTCAATGGTCAACGGCTGAAGCCATTTTACGAGAATTTTCAGGCCCACATGGTCGAGAAAATTCAGTTAGAACCACCATAAAACCGTTCAAGGCGTCGAGCTAACGACGTTAAACAAGCGCTTATTGGGAGGCAACCCAATCTTTTTTTTATTTTTATTTTTATTTTTATTTATTATTTTCCTTTCTTTTCTTTTATTATTTATTATTTTATTTTATTTTATTTTATTTTAGTTAAATATTAATAAAATTTTCTTCTTCCATCTGGGTGAAATGGAGCGAAAATACGAAGAAAAAAAGAGACAGAAAGTGTGCACCAAAATGCCATATCCCTGCAGCCAAACAGTCCTATTCCAGCCTTAGAATCCCCAAAACTTGCAGCCAAACACCCATTTTCAGCAAATAAAACCCCCAAACCTTACATTTTTTCCCCAAATTTCTCCACCCACCGCCGATTTCTTAGCCACCATGGTGAGAACCCGAAGCCGAACCAACGTTGCACACGTCATCCACCCCGTCTCCACCTCTTACCGTTTCGCCATCTTCTTCTCCACCGTGTGCGCCAACCGACGGTAACTACATGGGGAGTTTTTCTAAACTTTTTTTTTCTCCACCTATTTGTTTTCCTTTTACTTTCACATCGAGGACTATGTGTTTTAAGTGGGGGGAGGCATTATTCGTTGTTACTGTTTGACCTACAAGCATGATTCTTACCTTCTAAGGAAGTTATGATTTTTCCCATAATTGATGCCATCTCCACTGTTTTATTTTTATTAGGCTAAAAATAATTGTGATTAATAGGGTTAATTCTATCTTGCTTTTCGTAAAATTGATCAAGTTTAATATAAAGTGAACACTTAAAATGATTGCGTGCTTAATTAATGTTCATGGCTATTAGGTGATTATTGAAACTTATTTTTGACACTTAAATTTTTTCTTTCCTGAGCTCTCAAAAATTTTAAATATCGTTTAATTTTTAATAAAAGTTTTTCCATGGTTATGAGTACAGCTTAGATCGTGACTGACTGAGTAACCGGGGTAGGGTGCTTGGGTTGTCATCCTACTTCGTGTCAAAAGGTTGTGTGACGTGACAAGTAAAACTCCACTGGCTGAGGTTATGAGTATGACTCAAATCGTGACTGACTGAGTAACCGGGGTAGGGTGCTTGGGTTGTCATTCTACTTCGCGTCAAAAGGTTGTGTGACGTGTTGGGTAAAACTCCGCTAACCGAAAATAAATAATTTTAGGAGTATGTTAGACTGAGTAACCGGGGCGGGGTGCTTGGGTTGTCATCTCTCTTCGCGTCAAAAGGTTTAATATATTCCTAAGTAAATAAATAATAAAAAAAGAAAAAAATAAGTACTAATAAAGTTGCACTTCGGGGACTAAAGGAGGAAATAATTAAGGTGTCTTTGTAGGTTTGGTAATTTACCTAAGTAGCATAACTCAAGTCGATCTTAATTTTTGTGTGAATTAATTGGAATACTTTTTTTGTTTTACTTAAAGCAAGTTTAGAGGTCTCTTTATTTTTCATATGTGTTTTTAACTAATTTTTATGAAACTTTGGAGTGGTATTTCTTTTATGGCGAGAATCTAGCTTTCATGATCGATAGGAACCATACTTGGGGCAAGCATGGGCTAAGTAGGGGAATTTGATAATACTCTAAAATGACGTGTTTTTATATATTAATCATGTGTTTATTTTGAGCTTGAGCCTACTAATTTGAGCTATTTATGTCTTTTTATCTTTTAGGGACTAAATTGGAGGCGAAAAAGTAAATTTAAGGAAAAAACGTCAATTTGGAGATTAAATGGGCCAATATGCAACGTGGGACAAATATGGTGCCAAAAGTGCGAACATGGAAGGCACAAGGACTTAAAAGCAAATAGAAGAGATTTTATTTTGGAAGACTCTATTTTATTTTGTTCTATTAAGATAATTAATATTAAGATAATTATTAGGATTATTCAAATTTAGGATTTTATTTTAATTATCTTTGTTTATCTTTAATTAAATGTATTTATCTTTTTAGAATTTAAGTTCAATTAGACTATCTCTCTAGCACTATAAATAGGGGGTGAAGTGACTCTATTTGGAGCATCTTTTCTCAGTAAACACTCTCTCCCAAAAAAGTCTTTTGTTCTTTCCATATTTTTTTTTCTTTCAATAAAATTTCTTTTTCCATAATTTTATTTACTTTCCCACCATTATCATGAGCCACTAAAACTCTTCTAGCCAAAAGTTGTCAATATTTCCCCAAAAAGGGTTCTTGAGGCCTAGAATCCGTACTTAGCCTTGTCGCCAAGTATTCATCGTTTCTCCACACTACGGGCTGACGCTTCCGTCCATGGCCCTTAAGAAGTAAGCTTTTCAGCATATGCAAAGGCGGCCGCTTTGTATGTTTTGGAAGGACTCCATAGTCGGTTCGTTAACTTATCAAGCGAGAGTTGGCGAGCCAAAGAGACAAAATGGCATGGGATTCGCCATTGAGAAGCGTTGATCTAGCATAGATTCTTGGCTGAGAGTCGAGTTCCTAAAAATCGTAAATCTAATCTTTGGAGCTGGTGGTCGTAGGCGTCCTCTTCCACTATAACTGGCTTACTTGAGTCGAGAAGGACCATCCAAAAGCCAAGGATTGAGCCCAAGGCGGAATGAGACAACCGGAGGCTGAAACTTTCCCATAAGAATTTCTTTTCTCTTAAAACTCTCTTTATTATTTTTATTATTTTCGTAATCATAATTTCAGTAAACTTTAAATTCTGTTTTTATTTTAATTTCGCTTCCAAAACCAATTTTTAAATTCTATTTTTTATTTTTTTATTTTTTTTCCAGGAACGCAGGTTTTCTTGGGCACGATTCTGCCCAGGATTTCGAGAGACAAGCATTCGTATAATCCGGTCCCTGAGGATTCGACCCTACTTCCCCTTTACTATTTCTTTTTCATTATTTTATAGGGAATAGGATATTTTTGGTGCTCTCAACGACCGCATCACACTTACCAAGAGTCCTACATTTTACACAGAAGACTTTCGTTTTCTTGCATGCATGTGTTCACCCATGTTAATTATTTATATAATAATTTCTCGAAAAACTATTTTTATATTATAATATAGTATTTGAACGTATTTATGTAACATAAATATGGTTAGTTTTGTACTATTTTGTTGGGCAATCTCAATTAATCACATTCGTTCTTAGTGGGTTCCCCTCTAATGATCTAGATTACTCACATTTAAGTTTTTCTTTAAAATCTAGGTTGTAAATTAAGTAATAAATTTTGTTTACACACTTGATGCATTGTCGATAATAACTTCCTCAATGAAATGATAAGTGCTAAAAACTAATGATGTGAAACCTATATAAGTCTCTTCAAAATATAAGAGTTTGAAACTTGGTAACATATTAGATTAAATAAAATAAAGTCTAGGTCAACATTTAATTGTTTGAGATAAGTATTGAATTGATAAGCTATAAAAGTAATATATTTTAATCCCATTGTTGATGCGTTTTTAGATAATTAATTATGTAAATTAGTGAATTTGATGCTCCTAATCCTTTAAAATCATGTTTCTATACTTAGGGGAGTGAAAGGAGCGAAAAACGAGCCAAAATCAGACAAAAAGAGCTGTTTTCAGGATCCACACGGGCTAGGCATTTCCACACAGGCTGGTCACACGCCCATGTGTCAGCCCATGTCGATTTCACATTTTGCTTCCCAAATACGCGGAAAAACCCAATTTTTAGGCTTTATGAACACTCTAAAGTGTATAAATACCCATTAGAAGAAGACATAAGGGGGCATCAGAGAAAATCAAAGAAAAGACTCGAAGAACACCATCGGAGTCAACTCAGAAGCAGATCTCCTTCAAGATTGAAGATCTCCTTTTAACTTATTTCAAAGTTTTATTAAATTTCTTTATGTCTTGTGATTTTTCTGACTTTGAGATGTATTTATTCGGGATTATGAACTAATCCCCTAGATACTTAGGGAAGATGAAACCTATGATGAATCCTATTATCATTATTTCTTGTTTAATATTTTCGGGATATTAATTCATGTCTAATGTGCTTAATTCAGTAGAGCAAAGTCCCTATTTAAGAGTAGATCTAGCATAATTGAGTGGAGTTGCATGTAATCCTAGAAATAGAATTAGAGTCAAATCTAATAGGAGAATCCATAGATCGAGTTAATGCGACAATAAGGGTTTTAATTAGAAAGATATTTCAATTAATCAACCTAGAGTCAATTGTAACACCCCTTAACCCCAAACCGTTGCCGGAGCGAGATTATGAGGCATTATCGGACATATCAGACAACTTACGAAAATTTACAATTAATATAAGTTTTATAGTATAATATAATAATTAAGTCCCTATCTTGGACTCTCGAAGTTCAACACGTATTAAAAGAAGAACGGAACTTGTTCGCGTATTCCAAATATATTTTTTTTTATAAAAATTTCGGCAGCATTTCTGCTTATTTTTACTTAACCCTCCTGCAAATTCAAACCAAAACAACCAACACCAATATTTCACATTCATATAACTAATATTTATATCATTAACAAAATTTTAACTTAATAACTATCATAGCATCATTCAAAATTGGTTAAAAACTTCATTCATTTAACAACTTAATGTTCATGTATTAAAATATCATGTACTTTCCTTACCATTTCATTTAACCATCTAAATTTTATAATTCGTCCTTCACTACCCTAAGTAATATACATATTTAAGTGACTAAACAACACTTATGTACATGCCACCTTTACCCAAAAGAAAATACACATCACCAAGTTTGTGTTGGAGTCGGGATTGTTCGGATGTTTGAGCCTAATACTTGACTTCTACTAACTGCGCATACGGAGACAACAACGTGCGCTGAGTATGAATATACTCAGTGGTATTACTATAAATCAAGACTATTTAATATTAATAAATTACAAATATCAACCAAAATTTTATAATTATTTAAACTACTTTTATATATATTTATTTTACTTCATAAAATCTTAAATTCATAATTCATTTTTCTCTACTAACTCAATTCATAATTTAGTTCATACATTTTTTTCTCATACTTTTCAATAGTACTAAACAAATAATCTCATTTTCAAAATTTCATTTCAATTATTTACCCTATTAACAAAGCTCGGACTATGATAGATACGCGATTTCCATCCAAACACACCGTAACATCCAACCCAAACACACCCGGAATATTGTAAATCCTCCATAACACACCGGTATAATATTTCCTCCCAAACACACCAATAAGGCATTAAATGCCTAGTCAGATAAACCGAAGTATGTAATAACAGAAACATCTTCTCGGCCGAACTACAATCTCTTCATCACATCACAAATCCAATGGCATGCCATTTATATCGAATCTAGTCCGACAAGTTAATAGGGTATTATTTTACTTTTTCTAATTTTAATTTCACATACTTACCTCAAGTCTTATTTACCATACATAACAATTAAAAATTTCAGCAATCAATAATAATTAAAATTTGAATTATAGTAATACACACCGTAATTTTCCCGTTTTAGTCCTCAATGACTTTCTCCTTTCCTTTCGATGCTGATGCTTCAGGTTCTTTGTTGGCTACGAAAAAAATAATAATTTATAATCATCAATACAACATGATTCAATTTAATTCATGAGCCTAATCATGCAAATTTAATCATTTTTAATGTATATATATATATATATAATTTCACCATTAAGCTGTCTACTTGAGTCATTGTTATTAAATTATTTATATCTTGAGCTACAAAACTCAAAATTAATATCCGTAAATTTTCCTTAAAACTAGACTCATATATCTTCTAACCATAAAATTTCCAGAATTTTTGGTCTAACCATTTAATACAGTTTATTCATCAAATACTCCCCTGTTATTTCATTTGACAGTTCTGACCTCTCTCTACTTAAAATAAATTATCTCATTGTACAGAACTCGAATAAGGTTCTTGTTTATTTATTTTGAAACTAGATTCATTAGGGAGTTCACATATATAAATTACACTCCATAATAATTTTCGTACAATTTTTAATAATTTTCCAAAGTTAAAATAGGGCATCTCGAAATCACCCCGAACTAGTATTACAAAACTTCAAATATCTCTTGATTCATCAATTAATTGCTTACACTGTTTCTACTATAAGAAACTAGATTCAATAAGCTTTAATTCCATATTTTGTTCATCCTCTAGTTCAATTTATAAAGTTTTTAGTGAATTTTCAAAGTCAGACCATTGCTACTTCCCAAAACTGTTTTGATGTAAAATGTTAATAACCAAATTTATAACACCAATTCACACCTTATTCCTATTCAAATTTCATTTAAACTCAAATTTAACTATTAAATTTTCAACATATTTTCTTAATTCCGAATTTTCCTCAATTTAGTCCCTAAAACACAAAACTTATAGCTTACTTTGCAATTCAATCCTTATTTCATTTCTAACTTGAATTCCTATCAATTTAACCCCTAATTCATCTTTTTATTCAACATGAACAATATTTAGAAATCTAATAACTTTCAAAATATCAACTTAATTTCATCAAAACTTTGTTCTAAAGCTTTTAAAACATCAAAATTAAGTAAAAAGGGCTAAATTGACTTATCTATTAAACTTCCAAGCTTTAAAATCTCTATTTCCCCTATTTCCTTTCTTTCCTTTCTTTTTCTCCTTCTTTCTCCCCTGTTTCGTTTCTTCTCTGTTTCTTTTTTTTGTTATGTTTCTTTAATTCTTTTATGTTATATTTTATATTTAATTAATTTAATAAATATCTATTCTAACAACAAATACTAATATTACAATTGGATACATATTTAAATTTTACATTTGTACCAATAATTTTATTATAATTGTCATTATTTAATTTATTTCTTAAACAAAAAATCTCATAATTTAATAATTTAATTATTTAATTAACAAATATCTTTTTACTTAAATTATAAGTAATTTAGTATTTAAATTACAAATGTACCAATACAATTCTTACACATGTATATTTTATTACCATACAATTGTCTTCTATTTAATTTATTTATAATATATTATTAATTAAATAATCATAATAATTTAATATAAAACTATAATAATAATCATTATAATATATATATGATTTAATATATAAAACCTAAATAAAATCTTTGATTTTATTTCAATATGCCGCCTCAATTTATGTAAATGGCTTAATTGCCATTTTGATCCTTTTTATTTTCTATTACTTTAGAATTAAACTTTTACCCCTTTTTCAATCTAGTTCTTTTTGCTAATTATTCTAAATTAAGCTAATTTCACCTAATTAATTCCTAATTAGACACACCACTAGGCTCATAAATATTTTCAATAATTATTTTCGAACTTATTTCACTAAGACGGAGGCCCTATAACTCACTTTTCCGGTGCCCGGGAATTTCGGGTCATTACAGTTTTTACTCTCGAAAGAGATATTAACATAATTTAGGGATTTCTACGGATCAAATCACAAGTGAATAAATCGTTTAATTCAAATTCATAATAATAGGTGAAGTCTAGGTGGATTTTTTCCTAAATATTGTCTATTTCATTGGTTATTTTCGATTATTTTCCTATTTTATTCTCTGTTGCGTTCTTAGTTAGATTAGTTTAATAAATTTAGATTAAAAACAATCACTCCAATTTGTTGGTTAAATAATAGAAAAACAGTAATTACTAGTACTTTTAGTTCTTGTGCATACGATATTCCCTACTCACCATAACTATACTATTGTTCGATAGGTGCGCTTGCCTTTGTCGTATTTATAGTTAGTTTAGTGACCATCATAAATGCGGTCCCCATCTAATCTCCTTATTTTAACAGATCCAATTTGATCCAATATTCAAGATATATTGCTTTAAATTGATTGATTTTTATAGATGAGCTATTATTTTTCCACAATATCAGTATTATTCTATAAAATTTCAACTCCAAAAAAGGCCAAATTAGTAACTACTACCGATAACATTGTGTGAGCCATTATTCATATAAATGTCTCAACAAAATTAAAAAATAAACATTAGGCATATTTGCATTTAACATGTAAATTCAAAATCGAACAAAATCAAATATACTTAAAATAATAACCGAATCAAAATCAATTTAAATTTAATAAAAATCGAATCAAACTCTCTTCATCTCCCAAGTGAATAGGGAATCAAAATAGATGAAAAATAAATTATTTATTTGTCATATTTTAAAATTTGGGTGAGTGAAATTAAGAGCGGTCATATTCTGATTTTGAGTTAACATTATGAAAATTTTGTAAAGTGAAATGATTTAGTTTAGCGGTTGACTGTGTGTTAATGTGTGTGAGGTTTTGAAGAGTAGCAGATAAAGATGGAAGAGTTTGTTTAAGCTTGCAGACATAATTAGCATGACCAACAAAGAAATCCCAGCCACAAAGAAGGAAATTCTCGAAACTCAAAAGTCAAAGAAAAATAAAGATAATACAGAAGATGGGGTTTCAACAGATTGAGGTGGAAGGCGATTGTGCCACAGTTATGAGAGGATGCACATGAAATAAAGTTAAAGAAGATGGGTTTCAACCATTAGAGCTTTCATTATGGATAGTAAAGATAAAGCAAGTAGATTCACAGAGTGTATGCCGAGAAAAGGAAATCAAAGTAACTAACTTTTTTAGCCAAAGATACGAGGAAGACAGGTAGTGGGTGGAAGAAGATCCACCAAATCAGAACTGGTCTCCACTCTTTTGTTTAGTTGGAGCAGATGCAGTAGCAGAATTCTGGTGAAAGATAGTTGGAATTTGAATCAATCAGGCTTGCTGTGACGGTTATTTGCTTCAGCTCTAGCTTAGGTTCTTGTCTAGCTTAAAATATAGCAGCCGCCATGTGGGGGCGTCGCTACCACTACTGGCGCACGTTATGGTTTTGATTGTTTGTCATCAAATTTTCCCTTGTATATGTTTGGATCTGTATTTGTGAAATTTGAGATAAAAAAGATGTTTTTTTTTTTAATTCTAAGTTAAAATTTGAGGAAGATGGGTTTTTCAACTATTTAGTTCATGTTTTTAAATTCTAATTTTTTTTATTTTTTGAATACAGGTATTGCAAACTACATCTAATTAAGAAGCCTTATTTTCTCAAAATTTAAACTTCGTACAAAAATGAACCATTTTGCAATTTTTTACATTTCATTCATAAGGAGACTTGAAAGAAGGGAGAAAAACATCTCGAGTGACTTTATTTTCCCATTCTATTGTTGCCCACCAATCTTTGCTTCCCTCAATGCTGAGTTGATTCCCTTTTGCACTGTTTGAGTTGAGAGGAAGCTTCTTCAGTTCTTGACATTTCAGTATATGAATAAGTTTCAAACATGGGAAGGGTAGAGCATCCCAGTATATGCTCTTCAATTTCAATAGCAACTGTAAGGAAAGTGTTTCAAGCTTCAAAAATGGTTTAGTGTATGAAATTCCAATCACACCTGCAACTTCACAAAGTTTTCTTTCACTCAATATTTCTTCCATTTTTCCACACGCAATAACAGAAAGAGTCCTTAGATTTGGAGCAAGAATCAGCCAAGTTATGTCTCTCAATTTGTTACAGCAAAAAATTTGAACTTCGCTCAATATGTGAAAGCATGAAGTGTAGTTAGTACTTGAAGAAACCAAGGTATGCAGCTTTTCCATTTTTATCTCCTTCATACTTTTACAATTGGAGATGTTTAGTGTTTGTAAACGCTCCAAATTTTCTAAGCATAAAACATTTAACACTTCTGATTCTCTAAAATCACAAAGTTGTAGTGCTTGGGTCCAACATTGAAACAAGTTAAAGCTCAGGAATCTTTCTAGACAAAACATGCTTTTTATCTGTATCCTTAGTATGTTCAAACGTTGTAAACCTTTCAACTCCTCTATAAGCTTTTCATTACCCCCATTCAGAACATTATCTTCATTAGGATAATCTTTAGGATATGCCCAGAGTCTGAATATTTGCAACTTGAAAAAACAAGATATCAAATGTTGTGGGATTTTTCTGAGATTGAACATACAACTCAAGTCCAACAATTTTAGTTTTGTCAACGATTTCAACTCCATTGGCAACTCTTCAATACCAGTCCAGGATAGATCAAGACATTCTAGTGAAATCAATTCCGAAATTCCCTTAGGCAATGCTCGTAATTCATTGTTTGTTGACAAATCCAAAACAATAGATGAGGTATAAACTAGAAGAAGCCACCATTGATCACTTTCAACTTGTTTCGGCTAAGAAACAAGGTTCGAAGGTTAGGGCATTTGGGTGTTTCTTTGAGAACTGCAATCTTATTTTCCATCACTGACATTCTTTTTACACTTTCCCATGCCTTAACATCTGGTTCTTCAAATAATTGAGCCCCTACTTTTACAAAAAAATTATTATCTGTTGCTTCGAATTCGCGTGTAATCCATAAAGCCATGTCACGGATCACATCATGCATCTTCACACAATCTTCTCCATATATTACACCACCATTTTCCAATAAACAAGCATTCAAAAGAGAGCTGATAATATCGTCACCTTGCATTTGAGCATCACTAATTCTATCAAATTCATTCAATAGCCCATCACAAAACCAATACTCCACTAATCTCTTTTTGGGAATACAATAATCTTCAGAATGTAGACAACAATATAGGAGGCAACTTTTCATTGTGGCATTAGGCAAATTATCATAACTGAATTTTAAAAGTGGAAATACCTCATTTTCCATTTTTGACAATGCACATCGCTTCAACATCTCAATTGCATACTTCCATTCCCCAAGTGTTTTCTTGCAAGCCATGGCACGACCGATTGTAATTAGTGCAAGAGGCAGCCCACCGCACCTTTCAGCTACTTGTTTAGCTAGGTTTGGAATATCTGGATGGCTGTTGAGAGTTTCATATCCAACCTCGTCTTGAAACAATTCCCAAGCCTTCTCCGATTCCAGGCACTCCACTTTGATTTTCTTTCGAGCTCCCATTTCACCACATACCTCCAAAGACCGTGTAGTGAAAATAAGTTTGGAACTATTTTCTTGGCTTGGTTTTGGTATCCCAACTTGGTTCAAATTCACCCTCCCCCATAAATCATCCAATAATACAACAAATTTCTTGTTGCGCAAGATTCCATAGATATCTACAGCTTTCTCTTCAACACTTTTATGCTCCATGAGTCATCTGAAAACCCAAGATTTCCACCAATCCTATCTTGAATCTTTCCAACATCATAATCTTTAGACACCAACGCCCAGATAACAACATCAAAATTATTCGGTGTGGTGCTAAACTTGTTGTTGAGTTTGGTCAAGATTGTTGTCTTGCCAACGCCCCCCAAGCCATAGAGGCCAATGATCCCCACATCTGTTTCTACGATGCAACTCCATACCTTTTGGATTGTGGATTCTAGAGCAACCGCCTGCTCTATAGGTCTTACTACCACTGAAGCTGCGGGCTGATTCACCGCTACCTTCTCAAAAGCTCCTTTACTCTTATGATCCCTTATTTCTTGAAGCATTTTGGCCACTTTTTTACCAAACTTGTAGCTAGACAGGCAAGTCTTGGAAGCACAGCCGCCGAGACACAAGTTATTCATTTGTTGAGGACCATTTGAAACCAATTCTTCCGCCTCTGTTATCATAGTTTCTGCTTTTGAAAGCCATAGCTGAACTTGCTCAAATGGCTTCAATAGTCGTTGTTCTGCAAGATCAACCTGCCTTCGCACGTCATTTCTTTGGGCCCTCAGTTCTTGAAGAGCAGCAGATAAAGTTGGAAGAGTTTGTTTAAGCTTCCAGACATAATTAGCATGGCTAAGAATGAAATCCCAGCCACGAAGAAGGAAATTCTCGAAACTCCATTGCACGGGGCAGCAATTGACCATGATTCTGGTAAATGAAGGATAAAATAAAGGAAAACAAATGAGATGTGGATGCAAAGTGAATTGTTTGTGAATGAGTTAAAAATAAAGTTAAAGAAGGGATTTCAACATATTGAGGTCGAAGGCGATTGTGCCACAGTTATGAAGAGGATGCACATGAAATAAAGTAAAAGAAGATGGGGTTTCAACCATTAGAGTTTTCGTTATGGATAAGCCAAAGCAAGCAGAATCATTAATGTATTGAAAAAAAAAATTAGAAATATAATTTCATTTAACAAATATTATATTCATTTAATAAAACATGATTAATTTTTTTATATAGAATTGATTTCCAAATTAAATATTATTTATACAAAATCCATAAATCATAGAAAAACATTAAAAAAGCAGTTGGAAAAATAAAATTCCAACTCAACCATCACCATACATTTTTTTGCTAATTTTTTCAAGAGATTCTTCTTTATAACCCTACCTACCACCATCCCATTATTTATTTATTTATTTATTATTTTAATTTGGAAAACTGTTGTTTTCTTCAAGACTGTGGGTTTCTTGCATGCATGTTTTCACACATTTTCATTATTTATATAATAATTTATCAAAAAAATTATATTATATTTTTCTTATGTATAATATAAATATAGTTAATTTTGTACTACTTTGTTGGGCAAACTCAATTAATCACCTCCTTTCTTGGTGCCTTCCCTGTCATGATCTGCTCCATTTTTTATTTTTTTTTAGTTTACTCATTTTTATAATATATATTTTATTTATATTTTTATAATATATAGTTTACTCAATTAATTTTGTTTATTTTATTAAAAAATGTATGATATAAATAAATAATAAAGTGACGGATTATATTTTTGTTGAAAAGATATCATTTACGGTCGAACTATGAAATTATATATTTTTTCTAATAGGGAGATTTAGTTAATTAAATTATTTTTTTATTATTAAATGATTAATTTAGTCTTTATATTATTAAAAAAAGTTAAATTAAAATAAAATTAATATTTATTGTTTTAAAATTTTTAATTTACTGTTAAATATAGTTTTATATTTTTAAAGACTAATTATTTGCCACAATGGCATTTATGTAATTTCCAGGAGCATACCTAGAGGGTAAGCAGGACCTTGTCTCCCTTTGACTAAATGGAGTAATAATAATTTTAGTCCCTCAATTACAATTTATCCAATTTAAACCCATTTAAGCAAAATTTTTCACTTTTATTCCCCAAAATTTTAAAATTTTATTTTGACCTTTCAATATTGAATTTCTAATTTTGTCTATAATAATTATATATATTTGACAAGCTTTTAGCAACAAATTTCAACACCAAACAAATCTATCTTTTTCAAAGAAAAATAACACTCCTTTTTTAAAATTTGTTCATTGAATGCTAAAATATTATTTTATATTAATATAAATATTTTTATAATTAAATTATAATATTTAAAAATAATTTTGGAATGAAAGGACTTCATCCAATGAAACAGTTGACTACTCCAATTGGACACCTGAGAATATACTTATGGAGATCCATTTACAAAGTGATTTTCAATCATGACCTTAATATATGATTTAGTTACATTTATTGGTGCATTATATTATTTATTCTACCAAATTCTCATCTAAATTTACCTAACTTTATCCTTCCTTAAATTTATTAAAATGAAAATTGCCCATCATTCAACATACTTAACATTCGAAAATTACATGCTCGAATTCACGTTTTTCTGAATTACCAATAATATTAATATCAATTAAATTAAGAATTAATTAATAATAAAATATTTAAATGTTAAAACCATAATTCAATTTAAACTGTTTTAATATTATATAATATAATAATTTAAAATTAATAACATATGCTTAATATTTTTAAATATATATATATATAAATATACATTTAACATATTTATCTTCTTGGTCCTCAACTTATTGGGTTGAAAAAGTGAAGCAAACAAATGAATGTGACTTGCATTAATCCTACATTCAATCAAACATATCATTAACCAAGAATAACCCCACCAAAAGAAATAAATGTTATAATTAAGACTCATCACACCCACTTTTTTCTGCTATTTTTTTCTTTATAAATATATGATAAAAGAATAATTATTTTTGGAGTTTTTTTTTTCATTCAGATAAATTTAATCATTATTTTTTTATATTTTTTTGTCATTAACTTTTACAAATAATTAAATTGATTTTTTATCTATCAAAATGGGGTAAGTAAAAAATTATTTACAAAAATAGATATTTACTACAGTTCTCAGTCAGCGGCACCACCCAATTTTTCTCCCAATCATTAAGCCATGATTTGTTAAAAAAAAAAAAGAAGAATATTTTTTGATGCCATCGGCATATTAGTCGGTACTGACGAGTTTTAAAAATGAAAAAAAAAGATTGAAAATGAAATAACTAAAATCATAATTAAAATGTTAGATTTTTAAACATTAAAACTCGTATGGCAATCAACGCATACTATTTTTTTGTTAATTTTTTATGAATTTATATTTTTTTTATTTTTAAATATTTTTATATTTTAACTTACTTGCTGATGTGTGATATAAAATAAATAATGTCATATCAATATCAAATATATTTGGATTATTACTATGTACGTTATCACACCAACATTTTTAGAAAATTAATATTTTATTTTATTTTTATTAAAAATAATTTATTTTAAAAAAAGTTAATAATCAAAATCACTTTAAAAATATGATAATTTAACAAAAAAAAATATCAAGGACTAAATTTATTATTATATCTTTTATTAAAAATTTTCAAATTATTTAATATATAAGAAAAAGACAATATTCCGAAACATATGATAAAAATATTAAACTAATTTGGAATCTCATGCATAATTATTTCTAAATTTTCATTATTTGTTTTTTAAAATAATTTCATAATAAAATTAATAAATATTTTAAACAGAAAAAAAAAATGACTTTTATGTTTTCTAGGATTGCTTTTCTCATCGACAATTCTTAGGAAACCCCGCCATTATAATTTCCCCCTTTTTTTTTTCTTTCACAAATTATTCACAAAAAACACTGTCACTTTCTTTTGCATCTCTCTTCTCGTTGAACACCACTGGCAACCATGAAGACCGCCGAGGCAACCGCCGCCACGACGACCGTTCTCAGCCCCGGTTACAAACGTTCCCCCAAATCCAACGGCAAGGTCAACGGCACAGCTGCTAAGAAAACCGGCGTTAATCATGGCAATGGTGGTGACATTTCTAACGGGAAAGCATCGTTCATGAAGTGGACACTCGACGACGTCGTTTACGTCGCTAAATACCACCGCTTACCCTGTTTTTTCGCGGCGTGGTTCTTGTTTTTCATATACGTGGAGTACACGCTCCGGATGGTGCCGGATTCATCCCCCCCGTTTGATCTGGGGTTCGTCGTCACACGATCTTTCCACCGCGCCTTGGCTTCGTGGCCGGAACTTAATTCCCTTTTAGCTGCTCTTAACACGGTATTTTAATTAAATATGTTCAACTTTTCCCCCCTTTACTTTGATCTGATCTAAGTATACTAAAGAACAAGCCAATGTGGTTTTGTTTTTATGTTCAATTTCTTGCTTGCATGCTAAAAACTTAAAAACCCCATTGTTTTTCTTTTCAAACATTTTCAAATTAGGTAAATGAAATCCCTTAATTTGTGCTTAGATTAATGGTCTGATGAACTTTGATTATGTTTATATTTTTTGAAGGTATTTGTTGCGATGCAATCAGTCTATATAATAGGGACATGGGTAGTAGAAGGTCGACCAAGGGCGACAATTTCTGCTCTGTTCATGTTTACGTGTCGTGGGATTCTTGGTTACTCAACTCAGCTGCCATTACCTCAGGTTTTATTCTTTAATCTATTTTCTATGACGCGCCGCCCGCCGCCGGGTACTCTCATTTTTGCTGCGCCGTGTAACGCAGCTTTGTCATTTAGTATTGATCTATTTTGGCAACTTACCGCCGTTTCAAAGTGTTTTGCCACCACCCACGTTGCACCCTAGTAAGGATCAAATGATTAAAATGGCAACCTGGTTGCTCTCCCTTAGATTTGAACTAGGGATTACAAAAGGGTGATTTTAAGTTTTAGTCCCTGAACTTAATAATTAGGTTCACTTTGGTACACATTTCTTTTTTTCAGTTTGGTACTTAAACTCGACAATTAAGTCTATTTTGATAATTGAATTTGGGAGTGGAAAAATTCGATAACGTATCACTATGAGATTGTGCCACGTTCTACTTAAAGCATTTTTAAGGGATGATGTGACCATTTCAAAGCGATACTTCATCAAGTTTTGGAGTAAGTTCAGAGATTTGGAATTAGTAAAATTGGAAAAATTCAGGTATCAAAATAATTATCAAGTTGGGGACTAAAAGTTATATTTACCAATTAAAAAAACCTCAAACCATTGGATTCCGGCCTAAATGAGCAGACTTTTAATTTTTTAATTTTAATTTTAGATTTAGAGTTTGGGTCAAACTGCAATGGTCAATTTACCCAAATATCAATCTTTTAAATTATACAATTTTTATATATTTTAATGAATTTTTTTTACGATTTTCTAATATTTTAACTATTATTTTAATTAAGCAATTTTTTATAAGATTTTATAATATGTATTTTATTTAGGCTTAGTTTGGATGGGCGATTGGGCGATTGGGTGTGGTGCGGTGCGTTTAGCTTATTTTTTGTCTCACGTTACAGTATCTAATCTCACCGCTATCACTGTTTTTACACTAACCGCAGGTAAACGCATTGCCCATCCAAACTCACCCTTAATCTTATAAAGATTATGGGTGAGTTTGAATGAGCGATGTGTTTATCTGTGATTAGTATAAAAATAACGATATTAATAAGATTAAATATTGTAAAAATACTACAGGTGAGATAAAAAATAAGCTAATGCATCAATCGCCAAAATTTATATAATTTTTTGGGTCGGAATCAGCTGGAATCATGGAGTTTTCCTTTTCTCGAGGTCAGTTCGGATGTTGAAAATTTAATTAAAATCTGACTTACCCGATCGGTCTGCGAATCGTTTCCTGTTCCCCTCTATTTTTTGTGATTTGAAATGTTATGATATCAAAACATTGATATACATATATATGATTGTAAGAGTTCATCAATGGCAGGAATTTGTGGGGTCAGGAATGGATTTTCCGGTAGGGAACGTATCGTTTTTCCTCTTCTACTCCGGCCATGTTGCCGGATCGGTGATTGCTTCGTTAGACATGAGGCGAATGCAGAGATGGGAATTGGCATGGTTGTTTGACATACTCAATGTACTTCAAGCCGTGAGATTGCTTGGTACGAGGGGTCATTACACGATTGATCTGGCGGTCGGTGTCGGTGCCGGGATTTTATTCGATTCGCTCGCGGGCAAGTATATAGAGAGCAGGAGAAAATCTGCAGTTGCTTGAGGTACCATGAATTTAGGCTAAAAACCTAGAAATGGCAAAATGGGGCAGTGTAATGTAATCAATAGTCACTAATAGTAGCCAAATGAACTTGTTTTTAAATGTTCAGTTTCAGCCAAGTTTTTCAGTTCATCAATAATTGAATCGGCTAAGTCTTTAGTTTATCGGTTTAATTGATCTATTTAATTTAAATGATTCGTTAAATAAATCATTAAAGATTAACAAAAATTAAAAAAATTAAAAATCAGTTCAATTAATTTCTAGTCTAATTGAACTAGTTCCTATTGGGCTTTGGACGTGTATCTTGTTGGTTTATTATCCAATTGATTCGATTGGTCAATCTGATTCAGTTTAGATAATCATGGTTTCAACACATTTTTTTGTTAAAAAATTATCGAATAAATTATGGCAAATCAAACTCAATTGAATAATGGGATAACCTCGAATGATTTTGGCCTCGAAAAGGGCTTTTGAATGATTTAATTTATAAGAGGGACTAAAGGAAAATTTTCCCATTTACAATATATCTTCGTGCTTAATGGTACATTCTATACAACAATGGTCACATTTTAATCTTAAGAAAACTATACTGAATAATTAAAATATTAAATTGTATGAAATGCAGGTGTATGACCACTACTCTTCAACATCAGAATCAAGAGGGCAAGATCCATCATCTACATTAGCCAAAGGGTTATATAAGTGTGAAGTAGGATCCATACATCCGGGAACCCAATCAAGACTGCATCGATCACCCTGTAAAAACGATGTTTTATTCATGGACTTCATGCATAAATCGAACATTAAAAAGAACCATAAAATAAAACATGTATTTTTTATAACTTACTCCTTCTTTAGACAAGTTGCCAATCATAGCACATCTATCCACAACAATACTCGTGTCTGGAAATATTGCTCTGTCACATGCACCTTCTTTACTCAGCTCCTCTGCCAAACCCTGCAACAGCAATACGTGTGAGTATGAAATGTATATCGAGAGCTCGGAACATCGTATCCTTGTACTCGTACCTGGTTAAAGAATTCAATCGGTCTGTTTTGCCATGCTTTTGGAACTTGGAATTGGAGTTTGTAAGGACCATCCCAATCAACTCCATTTGTGAATGAGAAGATCAAGTTCACAGCTGCCAAAGAAAGGATCGAGTTAAATTTCCTGATAAAAGGAAATCGAATTCGTGAAAATGACACAAACCATGCTTAGGGATGCATATCTGGATGGTGTATATCGGATTATCAACTTTGCCTCGAGCTTTCTTTAGCATTTGTCTAGGTTCACCACCACACATGATAGGTTGATTGAAACCTCCTGCAGAGTTACATTTCATCGGATTCTAGTCATTTTGAGCTTGGGAATGGAAACCAATTGTGGGAATCAACAATTATCCGTTTGGGGGGGGGGGGTAAAGGGTATGAGAAGTTACCATTAAAAGCAATCCCGAACTCTTCGTTCGGAGCGAGTTTGCTTGCTTCTGGATTGTAGAAAAGCTTCAACTTTTCTCCCTATCATAAAAAAAAAGGCAATCTCTATAGCAAAAAAAAACAGACTAAAAGAGTAGCTTAAGCAGCATATAAAAATCTAGCAATGGTGAACTTACAGAGGTCGGAGGAAGACCGTTCATGGTTTTCCAATATACCGGAGCCTTCCCTAGTTCGAACATTGCCCACGAAGGGAGCGGATACCTGTCGATTGGTTTACAATGAGAGGTACATATAACTTTGGCATGCAAATTCCTCTATATTTCCCACTTATGCCTAAACCAAAAAGAAGGGAGCTTGAGTTCATACTCTTTAATTTCTTGCATAGGACTTGCTGTAACAGTAGCAGTAGCACTCACTTTCCCATTAATATTGGCTGATCGTTTCTTCTTTGGAGATTTATTTGGCAATGAAGCACCCATAAAGCTGCTAGCTACTATTGAAAAAAAATACAAAATTCTTAGCTATTTTGCATGGTATTTTGATTTTATGGCTCAAATGTTATAATTTCAAATTAGTTATGCAAGGGAACTATGTTTACTCAGACTCGAGTGCTTATCCGACATGGGTATAATCAGTTTTTCAAAGTTTTGTCCATGTATTTGAAGGATTCTTGGAGGTCATATCCTCGTTTTTGTGTGTTGGACACAAGTACTTTATGAAAAATGAAGAGTTCGAGCAACGATTACCTATTTGCCACTTTATGCAAAAAAGTCACGTTTAATACAACATGGGAAAACCATGATACAACATTAAATAACTCTTAAATTGAAGATAAAATGATTGGATGATTCCATTTTTTTTCAATATATTTCCCAAAATAAATCAAGAAAGATGGTTTGATAGTTTATTAAGGGTCAAATTGAGAAAAACAAAGAGCTGCAGTGATGAACCCTGAAATAATTGATCTTTCTTACATGAAAATTAGCTTCTGTTTAATCAAAAGGAACAACAAAGCTGCAAAAATGCCATTGGCTAGGCCTAGTTATGGAATTCAAACAACACTAAAAGATCACTTAAGCAAGTTTCCACACAATAATTTCTCAAAGAATAAAAAACAACACAAAATCCCATCACAACAGTATGAAAATCAAGGAAACATAAAAAGAAAAAACAGTAGATTGATTGACTAAGTAACAAATGGAAAGGATTGAACTTTGCCCCATTGTACCTCTCACTCGGTTAGTAGCTGAAAAGGGTTGAAAGGGTTGAGCTGGAGACCTAAAGATCGAAGCATTTGCAGCCATTTTTCTATCACAGTTTCTCTGCAATTGTTTTTAACTTCTTAGAGAACTAATAGCCTCTTTTTTTTTTTTTCTGAATAGTGAAAAAAGGGGAGAACTCTGGGTTTTTAGATAAGGAGAATGAGGAAAAGAAAAATATGAAGAGGGGAAAAAAGAAAAAAGGAAAATCTGAAAAATAATATCTAATCCATGAAAATGACAAAAGCAGATTATTTTAGAAAATTAAAGGGCTAAAACAAAAGGGTAACACAAAAATATCTTTGATTTTATTTGGTTTCATATCTCAAATCTCTTGTAATCTAACACAACATCACCTTATCACCCCATCTCTCTCTTTGTCCTTTTCTCCTTGCTATTTTTCTTTCTATAATCCACACTTTTTTCTATTTTTCCCACAGTAAAACCCAGTTTTTCTTTAGAACCCCATTATCATTTTAATCACACCATCGTTGTCAAAGTTCAATTTTTTTATGATTTTCACCTTTTCAAACTGCAATAATAATAAAAACTTGATCTTGCTATTTTTTATGATTTTCACCTTTTCAAACTGCAATAATAATAAAAACTTGATCTTGCTCTTGCAAAGTTCTGAACTTTGGCATTCAAGTTTTATTAAATCAATTGGAAGGTGTTGGCTTTTGGCCTAATGGGGGTGTCAATTAGAACAAAAGAACATTGTGTTGAAAGCTTGGGAGGCTGCAATATTTGGCAATGGTATTTCAAAACATGGTGCCAATGCATTGGCAACCAAGCTCCAATGGTTGATCCTAAATACCATTGGAGTCAATCTTTTGTGTATGGTTCCTATCCTTGTTGATTGGGTTGCCTACCTTCTCTCTTCAAGTCTGTGTTCTTGTAAGCCTTCGTTTTTAGTAATGGAATTTTGCTTATGCCCCCGACTCCACAATTCAATTGAATCGAGGTCTTCGGCCGGGGAGTTTCCGGTTTGGATGTGAGATTTATGTATATTATATATAGTTGATTAAGTTGTACAATTTAAAATATGATTTAATATTTAGTAATTTTATTTATATATTTCTTACTATGATTATATATTTCTTTTATTGAATTTCTAAAGGTAACAATTTAAAGTATTTTTTAATATTTATATTATAATATATTTAAATTTTATATGATATAAATTAAGATATCTATGTCCAAAAAGTCTTTAAGAAAATGTAAAATAACTAGTTAAGCTACCGTATTAAATTCACATGTAATTTAGTCCCTGTTATTAATTAAAATAATCAATTAAGTCCATTTGTTAATGGCTTCCATCATTGACCATATTGATTGTTAAAATAAATTGATGGATCAATCAAATGGTGACACATAGTATCTTCTGGTTTAATCTAATATTTTCCTCATAAAATAATTAAAAAGTCATAAAAAATTATAAAAAATCAGAAAAAATTTATAACAAATAAAAATATTAAATATTAGAAAAACATTAAAAATATTAAAATTGATATTAACTTATTAAAATTATAAATATTATAATAAATCTAATAAATGATAAAAAAATTATGAAACTAATAAAATTTATTTAAAAAATATTTAAAATTAACAAAATGTATTAGAGTTCTTAAAAATAATAAAAAATTGTAAAAGAATATTAAAATTGATATAAACTTATAAAAATTATTTAAAAATCATACAAACTTGAATTGGATCAGTTAGCATGAAATCGACGAGTGTACCGGTTCAGGAAAGGCTATTAGACCGATTGACTTGGGAATCAGGTGGTTGAACCAATTTTTTATTTTTTTAATGTGTTTATCAAATCAAAATTTCATTATCCAACTATTAGCATATGTTAGAATCAAATATTATGACTAAAATTTTCAGAACCGGACCGATGGTTGAACTGATCAGGCCATCGGTTTGCCAGTTCGATTAATTCATCCAGTTCAATTATATAAAACATTAAAAAATTTTAAAAAAATTAAAAAATAAATAAAAATCAGTTCATCCGTTCGATTCTTAAGTTAATCGGTCTAATGGCTTTTTCAGATCGATACCTCTACCGATTTTAGTCTAATCGGTGCAGCTAATTGGTCAAATTTAAATAAGCTACTGTTTTAAAGAAATTAGAGTAAAACCCCACAAACATAAGATCAAATCCGAATTGTGCAAACTTCTGAATGTGTTAATTGCGTGTTTTTCAAGTTTTAAGGTAATAACCTAACCAAATAGGCATCTATTTGAACAATTATGTCAGAATAAATATACTTGTCTGAGTTCTATTTGTTTCTAATAGACATACTTGTTTGGATGATATGTGTATCAGTATTTGAGATGTTCAATAGTCAAGTTATTTGTCCAAGTATGAAATTTCATTTGAAAATTGAAAGAGTTTAAACAAAAATATTAAACATAAGAAATTAAGTCCATTTAAAATATAGGTCCGACTTGAACTCCAATCTTCGAGCCTTGGGATAACTTGACCCACTTTTAAACATTGTAATATTTAAGTTTAATATATTATGTAATTTATGTGACAATTATCGGTAACTAACTATTATAATATAAATATTAAAAAATTTGAGACTTCTGTTTCGAGTCAGATCAGACTTAAACACACCTAAATACCAATTCAAGTAGCTATTTAAACACTAAAATCAAATTAAGTAATAAACATATACATAAATAATATGATGTATATAGAGAGCAATGAGTGCTCTCAATTATTAAAAATGGAAGTTATGGCTGGTATGACCTCATGGGTTTTGAAACCAATTAAAAACTTAAGCAATGGAATAATAAAAAGACATGATTTCAACTTTATAGGACTCACTCTCCCCAACATTTGGAATTTCTAAGCAAATAAAGACACAAAGTATATTCATTACATTTTTATATTATTAATTCACAACAAACCAAAAAAAAAAAAATTTAAAATTGGTTTCTTTTTCATCCAATAATGACTGAAATGTAATTTTAATTTAGTTAAATAATTATTTATAATAATATTTTTATATTTAATTAATTTAATTAATATTTTAATTTAATTATAAAGTTAGTAAAATTCAACTTGTTATTTTATCTAGGTAAACCATTATATATATTTTTTCACATTTAATGTGTAAATAAAATTTATGATTTTACTGTATATTTATTTAATTGAGTTGGTATTATAAATCAGTTCAACACTAAATCGATTATGAAAATTATTTTATATTTAATTTTTAATGAAGCAATGAATATCATGTTTTAAACTCTATTTTTTTTACCATTTTCTATATGAAATACTTAATTACATACAACAAATTGAAAACATAATATATCTAACCCTAAATAAAATTTATTCACGAGTGTCTTATCACCTTAGCTATGATTCAATTTTTGAATATTTTTCATAAATATAATTTTGATATTAACTTTTTTCTTTCATTCATGTCGTAGATGTCGCAAAATATATTATATATAAATATATTTATTTTTTCAATTGAGTCTTAACTCGATTCGTATAGATATTATTATCAATGTAGGAGTACATGGATTCAAGTACTGTACTAAAATGCATTATGGGTATTCTAAGCATTGTGTCAAAATGAACAAACACGACCAGAACCCAAGGATTAAAATAGCGGTCAGATAGCGGAATAGCAGCCGCTATATAGTGGTAGTGGCGTTGTCCGAAACCACTACTGTTGAAAATAGCAGTGTGAAGCAGAGTCACACCAATAGCGGTGGATCGCGGTCGCAATTTAACGGATAACAACCAATTGCGGCAATAACGGACTGCTATTCCCGTTATTTTTCCGCTATTCCTGTTGATATCTATTTTTTTACTTTGTTATTAGTTATTAGTTGTGTGAATTTTAAAAAAAAGTTCATGACCGCGATACCCGCAATGACCGCAATAACATCCGTTATGTCTGCAACCGCGATAAACACAACGCGACTGAAAACGTGACCGCAACCGCTATTTAAATCCCTGCAAAAACCTATAAAAAAAAGTAATTTAAAGATGGTTTTAGTAGTTTAGGCTACGTTAAATGACTTTGGTAGAAACGCCTTCAAAAAGTGCTTCCTTTAAACAAAAGTTTTTGGGGGTTCATTATTCAGTAATCTGTAGACCAAAGCATGCTTTCTTTATACCTTTCCTTTTTTGAATACGAGACCTTTTTTATTTATTTAGTCTTACTAGAGACGACACAATTGCCAATTTTACGCATGCAAACGCTGCTTAATTAACATTTTAAATACTACATTAAAAGCTAAAAACATGTTTTGTTTCTCGAGTTCACTAACAGTATTATTCCTTTTTCTTAAAAAACCTTTTCATGTTGATGTGATTTTTTTTATTACATTGAAATTCATGTCAATTATTACATTTAACACAAACCAACATATATATTATTATCATTTTAGCAAACCCTTTTTAATAAATATATATATTTTCAAATGATTAAGTATTGATGTTGTTGCTAAAAATGTAAGAGGATATGAGTTCGAGTGTGCTGAAGCGCATTATCCTCTTATTTATGGGTTAAGAGGAGTTATAATGAAATTGTTCAAAAAAAATATCATTTACATTAATATATATTCGCATATAGATAAAGAGAATTCGCTTTCTTTATTCGCTACGAATAAGATTTAAAAGATTATAATAAAAAATTAATATAAATATTATATCCCTTTTTAAGTTATAATATTAAAAAAGTATATGCATAATTAGTATATTGCAAAAAAATAAGAGTTAATTATGAGAGAAAACAGAAAGCATTTGCTTACGTCAAAAGAAAGCATGGTTTTGAAGTGAGCATGCAATGAATGAATATGTCTGAGTGTAAGCAAAAGAACATGCATATGCTTTGTTCCTCCAATCAAAACTATGAATAAAATAATGGTTAAACCCATATCATATACCTGACTTTGAGACTGCTATCATTCATTCCTCGACCACATTTTTAATAATATTTTCAATAAACTACTCACTTCATCTTCTCCCAATGTCAATGTGTTTCTTTCTTTGTTCATTTCACCCCCACAGTTTCTCTATTTTACAAGACAATGTCACCTTTTTCTTTATTTGAATTTTTAATTTGTCACTAATACAAACAAAAAAAGAAGGAAAAGTACGTAAAATGGAGTATTAGTCTTTGATTAGTCAAGCAACTCCTTTTGAGCTATCTATGCTAAAGATAATCCAAGTTTTCAGTTTTCAGGGGTTTTATATATTATATGCCTTTTTTTTAAAAATGTGATTAGGGTATTTAGTATTTTCCTTTCTCACATTTAAAAGATTAGAAGTTGAGCTATCCATTCAGATTGAGACTAGCTGTATACGAGTCAAGTTTGAATAAGAAATTTTCGAATTTAGGTTAATTCAGTTTATGACGGAATTTGAATTGTTGATTGGGTTCAGAATCGATTTATTTTGAACAGAGTGATTATTTTTGAAAAGTAGAAGCGAGATGAGATGGGATGATTTTCTTTTTCTTGTAGAACGAGTATAGAGTTGTTATGTTAATTGCTTAACCTACTTCGTCCTATCTCATTATATGAAATTATTGGTAAAATTATAATGACGGGTTATAGAAAAATTCATACGTTTTATATTTAAAGAATTATGTTTAAATATTTACTTGAAAAAGTTGAAAATATTAGAAATAATTAGTAAAAAGTAAACTAAAATGGAGCGTGGCATAGTAAAGATGGATGCATCTAACATCTATAGAGATTGTCGTATTTTCAAGATTATACATGAATAGAGAAATAGAAGGGTGGAAATGTAGAGTATACCGACTATAGAATGGTGGTGAATTTAACCATATCTGCATCTATCCCGCTTTATTGCCATCCCTAATTTAAATAGTGACGAAACTAAAATAAAATGATAAAAAAAGTCATCAACTTATTCAGTAAATATAAAAAGTTCAACTTTAACTGAAAATTAAAGGTGAAGTTAATGTAATAAAATTGGATCAAATTGATGGTCCCATATAAAGGGAAAGAATCACACCTATATTTTAGTGCTTGCATTATTGAGTTATAAGCCCACACTAAATTGGTTCCAAATATTTACTCATTACCATCCACTCTCTTCAAAAAGTCTAATCATCATCATCTCCCACACCATATTGATATACATAAAAAAAAAAAAAAACCAATAGAAAAATCAAAGCACTACCCATTTCGCCACGTGTCCTCCCGTTCAATCTGTCGCAGTTTAGCCCTTGTTTAGCGGGCGCTTCCTGTTGTATTTTTAACCTTCTCTCCCATACTTCAATGCAGATAGTAAATTATTATCCGACTGCAAACCTCAAACCATTTTCTCGAGAAAAGGGAGAGAAAAAAAGAAATGTCAAAAGTGAAGCAGCAGAAACCACTGTGTGTGTGGGTGTGTGTTTGTTTTGGCAGCATGTGTGAAAAAAGTAAATAAATTTATGTGGGTGTAGGTGAAAAAAGTTGGCGTTCATGTTTGGTTATTTTGTTTAATTTATTTCTGTAGTGTGTGTTAAAAGGTGGCGAGGTAAATGCAGGCAATTGTCGGCCAAGCCCTGGGCGTGGGCGAGGGCGTCAGAGATGGGAACGCCGCATTTGCCATAGCATGGCGACACAAACAGCAGTGCACGTGAAGATTGCCAGTAGCTCACACCTTTTATTTTTTTCTTTGCCTTAACATTCCTCCTCCATGTCGGTAATTATATTTCACCTTCGAGTATTTTTAAAACTGAATCAAATATTTGTATTAAACATTAAATTATATTTTAATTTTTTTGTTAAAAATAGATAAGATATTTTTTATACGTTACATCAAAGAGTAAATTGAATAATCAAATAGTAACATGTAGTATGTCTCGTATACTTCATGTTGATGTATTTGAGTTAGTTTTTAACATGTGCTAAAACGCATTAGCCTCTAATTTATAGGTTAGAGAGGGATTGAGTAGTTCTAATCATTATGTTAAAAAAACAAATATGACGGGTGAAATTATTAAAAAAATATATTTTAATCAATACTTTTGGTGGATGGATAACATTTATTGTTATTTACATTTTCACATGAGTAAACGCATATAGGAGGGTATCAATGACTAAATATTTTTACGGGTTAATTGCACTAGATGTCTTTAAATTATCATTTAGATTTTAAATTAGTTTTTAAATTTTAAAATGTTTAAATTAAATTATCAAAATATTGATATTGCATCAATCATGTCCTTTCATCAATTTATCCGTCAATATAGACAATAAATGCCAATTTGAATATGACTTGAAGTATATTCAAAATATGTGGATTAAATTATAAAAATGAATGTACGTATCACATGAACACATACCTAACGTGTTAAACACACATTTACACATACAGTGTCAATAAAATTTAAGAGCGTTATTTTTTTAATATATTAGATTCAAACTATTAATGTAGTAGGTTCATATTTAAACTATTAATGTAGTAGGTTGATACCAAGGTTTTTAAAATCGACTAGTGATCAAATTAGTCAGACAACCAGTACCAGTTCTCGGTTCGACTAATCAATTCAATTTTAACTAAAAATTATTAAAAAATTTAGAAAAAATATTTAAAAATAGAGAAAATTAATTCAACCATCGATTTAACCAATTTTAATTGGTTTGCTCAAAAATAAATTAAAAGCCAGTTCAATTATTTGCCTCGATTAATATCCTGGTCAGTTCTAACAACTATGATTCAAATTTATTTATAATAAACTATAAAATTACCTAAATGATATAATACCCATAATTATAATAATTTGAAATTTAGACCAATTTAACCCTTTTTAGGAATATTATTCTTTTACAAATATTTTATAGTTTTGGGAGTTGAAGCTTGGGTCCAGCCAAGCTAGCTAATCTCCCACACTATAAATAGCTGTTGAACTTAAGGCTTTCAAGTGCGAAGAAATTCCCACTTGAAAAAAAAAAAAAACCCCAAACCCCTGAAAAGAGTGAAACCAACCAACAAAAAGAGACTTAGAGAGAGAGAGAGAGAGAGAAAAAGAGAAATCCATTTTCGTTTTAGGGTCAACTTATACCACTAGCCAAAACGGGTCTGCCATTGTGGATGTTGGGGTTGGCTGCCGATCGGTTGCGAGCCGACATGAATCGTTTGCTCTCCTTCCTCTTCCACCAGGTGTGTACTTAGACATAGTTGATTGCTGGTTTGGTTTAGTTTTTAGTATTACAAAGCTCATGATAATGGTGTTTCTTTTTTTCTTTTTTTTCTTTTTTTATGTTCATTAGGGGATATTAGACGAGCAATTCTTGCAACTTCAACAGCTTCAAGACGAAACTTCCCCAAACTTCGTATCTGAAGTTGTCAACATTTACTTCCATGAATCCGAGAAGTTATTACGGAACCTCAGATCATTACTGTAATGATTTATTCTCTTTTGTTCATTGTTTTACTTTTTCCTTGTTGAGTCTATTTATGAATTTGGTAATGTATATGGTAACAGGATGGATAGAGAGTTCTCGGATTACAACAAAATGGGAATCCATTTGAATCAGTTCATGGGAAGTAGTTCCAGTATTGGTGCTAAAAGGATAAGAAATGTTTGCCTTGCCTTTCGAGCCGCTTCTGACCAGAACAACCGAGCTGGGTATGTACATGCTGCTTTCGCCCCTCCCTTCTTTTCTGCCTCTACTTTTGTGCTTCAAGGCCCCCACCTTCTTGGTTTTTTAAATGTAACATTAGATAAAACTACCATCAACACTTTAATTAATTTTTGTATCTTATATAAAAGAGTAAAATAATTTTAAAAAATTAATATTTTCTATCGTTAAAAATTGGTCTGATTGATAAATTAATCATACAATTACACTTAGCGTGTTACGTATATCTCATTTTAAGTACAAAGATCAATCTTTAACAATAGATATGTATAGAGTTTTTAGTAGAATGTCTAATTTACTCTTTGATCTAGTATACATGTACTAAAGTACCCATTTTTTAGTAAAACTTCCTTGTTGGTACTTTTACCTATATATATTATATAACTCACAACATAGATTATATTTCCCTTCTAAATCGAAATAATAAAAAAATTGATATCTTTTAACGATTGTTGAATTAAGTGATAAAAAGTTGAATGTTGAATATTTTTTTAACTCATGGCCAACATTAAGATGTGCTAACTATGGTGTTTGGGCATGGATGCAGGTGCTTGAGTGCATTAGAGGTGCTAGAACATGAGTACTGTTTCCTCAAGAACAAACTGCATGAACTTTTCCAGGTACTATTTTCACTGAGTTTTGTTCTTTTGCATTTCATTTCATATGTTAAAATATGTCATTAATCCCTGTAATTTTACAGAATTCAAGATTTAACCCTATACTTTAAAAATTAAAAATAAAACCCTCTTACTTTTTAATTTAAAATTCGTAATCCAATCATAACCATTGTTTATTTATTTTTTGTCATTCCAGAACAGCCTAATTAATATCCTAAGATGACAAATTTTGATAAAAGAACTTAATGATTGAACTGGAAATTTTAAATTAGAAAAGTATAAGGATTAAATCTTAAAGTTTATTAAAGTATAGGGGCTAATTACTTATTTTAACCCAATTTTCATATCATTGAAGGAAAAGTGCAATTTTTAATTATCAGTATTAATTAATTACATACCAATTTTTTTTTTCTATTATAATGATTCAGATACAACAGCAAAGAGTACTAGCAGCAGGAGTAAGATACCCGATGCAGCACTAAAACCCAAAAACAATTTTAATGCCATGATCCTTGAATTCAATTTTTAGCTAGAATCCAAGCAAACCCCAAAGCAGGATTTTGTACTATTTTGAGGGGTTTATTTGCAATTGCCACTTGCAATTTGTGGATGTAATATAAAGTCATTCATTTTTTTTTTCTTTCTATTTTTGCTTCATTTGTAACTTTTGAATGCAAATGAAATTGTAGTGGAAAAAGTTAGCATGCAATGTTTTCTGACTCAAATTGGATCGATTATTTGAATATTGCTTCAATAAATAAATAAAAAATTAATTGAATGGAGTTAAAAAAAATTAATGTTATTAATAATTTTTTTTTTATTTTTTAAAAACTTATATGAAGAAAATCTGCCAGCTTTAATGGCTTCTCTGTCCACTGTTAAAGTGCACTGAATTGTCAAAAACTGACTGTTGATTGAACTCTGTAAACATTTTCCAAACACTTCCATCAATCAAATCAGAAAGTACATAGCCAGCCCCAACCGCAGCCATTATGTTCAGCTCTCAATTTTTTATTGTTCAAATACTAATCAACAAAAAAAAAAAAAATTTAACTTAATATCTTGTAATATAAAACTAAGGGATTAAAAGTGAAAATTTCATTTTTCATTAATTACAAATGAAATTTTGAAAAAAAAAAAAACCTTGATTTTTTAAGGTCTTTAATAGTTAAACCAATTTTTTTATCGGTTCAACGTAGCAAATTGATCACCCATTTGTGATTCGGGTTTTTATTCGATACATAGTTCCATTTATTAGGTGGTGAGTATAGGTGGGAGATAATCAGATTTGGCACCAAGAATACGAGCCTTAGTGTCAGGGAAGTTCTCAAAATTTGGCAACTCAGATACATTTCCATCATTAGAAATGGCAATGGGGTAGCTCAGTAGATGACCAGGCAAGTCCTGGTCAAGGTCGTCCTTTGAGAATAGGTCCCAATATTTGTCAGCCATTTGGTTCACTTTCTTCACGCATTCCTTGCTTTCTGGGGTCAAGAAGCTGTCATGAAGCATGCCGAGGTGCTCGTACCATAGCGCCAGACGGAAACCGTGGACTTGACCCCTTGCTGGTTGCCTAATCGATAAATGATATGGTTGGTACGCCCCCATTGCTATCTCGGAGTCTCTCGCACCGTCCATTGATCGTTGGTTGATGTTGGCTGATCCAATTATTATGTATTCATCATCAACTACATAAATGGAAAACATAGTTAAATCGAGCTCTAGACTTATTAGAGGTAACGATATAAACCAACCGAGTTAAACCTGAGTTTCATTTTACTTACCCAACATCATTTTGGTATGAACATAGATCATGAAACGACGGGCCTCTTGAGCTCTGGCGTGATTGGAATCGGGCTCCGGTGTTTCTGTAGGTTCATATTCTCCGCCCTTCTTCATCTCTCGGTTGCCGAGACAAAAGAATGTTAAATAGTTTCGAGGATCCTCGTCACGTCCTTCCGATTTAAGAGCTTGAGCGATTTCTTTGTACATCATGTTCATGGTCCTCCTTTGCCAATCTAATATGGCTTGTACTGATCCACTTTCTGGGATACCTTCAGGCCACATAGGGATTACAGCATACACTGTGAACCTCTCTCCTGCTCGAATCTTGCTAACTACTTTAAGACAAAGCTCTTTTGGAATCAAATGCAAAGCATTAATGTCTTCAGGCTTAATGTCATCATCATCAGCACTCCAATCGAAGGAGCTTCCGAGGAAATACTGATTTTCGATATAGATAAAGTTCTGGGCTCGTCGGATAGCGTTAATGTAAGCATCTTGAATACTTCGATCGATGATTTGGTCTTTTCCGCTAACGAGTCCAGCCCTGGCAGCATCTTCGGGTGAGTCAGGGAAACCAAAAGCGGCACCGCCATCAATTGATCTAAATAGTTGTACATTCCAAGTCTCATGGTCATTAGGGTATGTAACTGGAGATGGGGGAATGATGGTACCTTCAAGGTCTTTGATATCAAGTAGTACGTCTTTACCGCCTTGTCGTTTCCATCTTTGTTCGAAATTGAACAAGACATCCCAAGCAATCGGCCCTTCGAGTCGACAATGGATGTCATGCCAAGGCTCCCTTGGACCACCTTTGTTGATTGAAGCTTCAGCAAAGTTTGGCTGATGAAAATCATCAGCGTGAGCTGTGTCCAAAGTCCTGAAAAGGGAATGAAAAGGTGTGTCGTATCTTCCATCGCAAAGATCAAGACCGCCGATAAAGCTCACGATTCGTTTCCTATCCGTATCTCCATTAGGCATCGCGGCATCCACTACAACAATCTTTTGATGATGAGTGAACATGGTGGAGATTTGCAACTCCTGGACTATAGATCCACCGTCATCGGGATCACGAGGGCATAACACGCAGTTGACATCACTGTCCTCGAAGAATTTCTCGGTTTCTTCATCATGTGTGGCCATTAATCCATCTTTCTTCAATGCACCAACAGATGTTCTATCGTCCCAAATAAGCACATTAACCCGAACACCTTGACTTGCTTTCTTCTTAAGCAAGTCACCAAGCTTGGTGTCTCCCCCTCGCTTAGATCTCTTCGCATCTCGTATCAACTTGATTTCAGTATAAACAGACCAACCGGCAATGTAAACCAAGTGCTTGGCATTCGTGATCGCATCGAAAATGTCCTCCCAACATCGATGTGGCTCATAATACTTGCTTCCAGCAAGAGGAATTTTCGGAATAAATCCATCAGGTATATGTGAATCCTGGTATAGGAACACCTTACACCCATGTCTCTGGGGATAATAAGTATACGGAACTCCAGGAAACTTACGACTTGCGATACCACGGTTCCAGTTCCGGTCCTTGGTAACATCGAAATAACGAATCTTGACATGGATTTTAGCCTCATTTTCCAAGTTTTGCATCTCTTCATCCTTGAGTTCAATCCATCTATCCACTTCTTCCCCTGATAAGATATTCTCAACAGGCAAATATGCTCTGCCAATTACGTTTGCTCCAATAGAACCGGCTTGTTTGACCGTGAAGATTACGTCGTTAGCCATATGTGCGCAGTAAATGTGGAAAGACTCATTCCACGAAGGGTCGTCGCTTTCGACTTTTCTTGTCCTTCCAACTCTAGCCTTCTCGAGATCAATGGTCGCGTAAAGCTTCCCTGATCCTTTGCCGATACCGATCGATTCCTCAACATTTGCCATT
Organism: Gossypium longicalyx; assembly: GCA_025698465.1. Lineage (NCBI taxonomy): Eukaryota > Viridiplantae > Streptophyta > Magnoliopsida > Malvales > Malvaceae > Gossypium > Gossypium longicalyx. The sequence goes on from CM047000.1 coordinate 97,573,539, forward strand.
AACTGCCATTAACAGGCATACATTTCAGACCAAGGAAAACAAAAACAAGACAGAGATGAACCTATAGAGTTGCCATAAGAAAAAGAACATCTAACATAACAACATCAACATTTGAAATAAGGACTAAAGTCAAAAAGAAAATAAATAATCTGCCTTCTCAATTAATATTCATGTATTTATATATACAAATTGTAATCGTATAAGATCTATAACTCAGATTTTTATTCAGTTAGTATTTATGTAATTTAATGCTATTCATTTGAAAAAAAAAATTTCGAGTTTCTATTCAAAAAATAGATAAATTAATTCTTTACATTAGATCAACGAGCAAATTGATTATCCTGTTATTTCTACTGTTTAAAATTGGTTCTTGTACGTCAAATGATTATTTGTTAGCCACACAAATTTTCAAAAATATAAATGGATGAAGTTTTGACCTAACATACAAAGATTAATTTAGTCATTTTTTAAGTAAAAGGGACAAAATGCAATATTACTTTTAATACAGGGGGCTTCCATGATATTTTTACTGAAAAAAGCTTCACTTATTTTCACATCAAATATAATTATCCTGGTAAACATAAAATATTATTACATCAATAAAAACCCGAATTATATATAAAAACTAAATGAGAATTGATGTGTACAATTGAGCCAAATCAAAATTCATTTACGATATTACAAATTAAAAATAAAGTTTATGTATAGTTTTAATATTTATTCAACAGAATCAAAATTCATGTACTTATAATATATATATATATATATGTATACCTTTCGGAAGAATCCACCACCTTCGAGATTATTAACTTCATAGATGGTAACATGTAAATTCCCATGAAGTGAAGTTCTCGTCATTTCTCACCTAAAAAGATTGAAACAAAATTAAGTGAATCCAGATGAACATATTTAAATATTTTCACCTTTATTAACACTAAAAATAAAAAAGAGCAAATGATTGAAATCACCCTAAAAAATAAACAGTGGAAACAGAGATGATCAGTGCAAAGAAAAGTTTCAAAAGCAGAGTGATTAATGGAGAAGAAAAAGAGGGTATTTCAACAAAGAATTTGAAGCAGCCAAAGCTTAAAAGATATCTCTTTTGCAGTAAATGGTTTCTGTAATTTTCTGGGTTTGCATTTACATATGTAAAACAAAATTTACAGTGAATTTGTAATGTATTTATAAATTAAGGTGGGAATGTGAAGAAAAAATAAATAGAAAATGAAAGATCCGAAAAACCAGCCCGTAGAACGGTACAAAGCTTCCACGCTGAGGAAAATTTTGTTATTTTATTTTATTTTATTATATTTATGATTAACATAAATAATTTATGGGGTTTTAGTTGAAATTAAAATGTGTTTGATTTTTTTGGAATTTAACCATATCATTAGTAAGGTATATTTTTTTTAATTTTTAAGGTATCTATGGGAGCGAACCCAATAATTGATCCTCCGCATTCTGTAGGCCCATTAAAAGGTAGATACTGGCCACGAGTTTTAAAATTGTTCCGTAATTTTTTCTCTTTTTAAAGTTGTATTCAATGTATAAAAATCATATCATATTAATTCATTGTAATTTGTTAAATTGATTAAAACTATAAATTATATTATTTATATTTATATACTAAAATTAATACTAATTAAATATTAGATTAGTTAATAATTCACAAAAAATTGGTTTTGCTTAATTAAAAAGGAATAAATTTTAAATTTACACATGTTCAATGTAATACATAAATTTTGATTTTGGTTCAACTTTATGCATAAAATTTTAATTTTTATTCAATTATACAATTTAAAAAATAAATATATTAAATTAAATAATGTTGTTTATATATAATATATAAATGTAAAATAATGTTTAATCAATAATAATATTAATGATTTTTGAAATCGAATCAAATTGCACATCATTAAAATCATTATATCACATTACACGTTAGAACAAATTGGATTCAAGTTTTTATTAATCGAATTAAATAACTTAGGAATATTTTATTTCTTATTTACAATTCAAGCAATGACTGCAAGCAGCACCTATATACATGTCGAGATTGCAGATTCCCATACCGCATCATACTTATTTTAGAGCTGTGAGCAAAGGGTATTGTCTATTCATTGACTATGGGTGATGGGGCCTCTTGCAATCGTCTAAAATGGTGGAAGATTTTAATGTTTCTTCTTAAAAGTCTAAGATTAGAAAGATAAGAAGCTAATTAAAATAAATTATTACAAATATTTCTCAAAATTCAAACATCACACAACAATGAAAAACTTTGTAATTTTTAGGATTTTGTACATTTCATGTAGGAACAGACTTGAAAGAAGGGAGAAAAGCATCTCGAGTGGCTACATTTTCCCATTCTACCGTTGCCCACCAATCTTTGCTTCCCTCAATGCTGAGTTGATTCCCTTTCGCACTATCTGAGTTGAGATGAAGTTTCTTCAGTTCTCGGCAGGCATTTATACGAATAAGTTTTAGACATGGAAAGGGTAGGGCATCCCAGTATATGCTCTTCAACTTCGGTAGCCAAAATAAGTGTAGTGTTTCAAGCTTCAAAAATAATTTAGCGTATGGAATTCCAATCACACCTGCAACTTCACCAAGCTTTCCCTCATTCAATATTTCCTCCATTTTATCACACAAATATATCTTAAGATTTCTTAAATTTGGAGCAAGAATCAGCCAGCTCATATCTTTCAATTTGCCACACTCATAAATTTCAACTGTGCTCAATGTGTTATAGCATGAAACATTAATTAGCAGCTTTTCCATTTTCATCTCCTCCATATTTTCACAATTGCTGACACTTAGTGTCTGTAGACACTCCAAATGTTTTAAGCATAAAATATTAAATATTTTTGATTCTCTAAAATCACAAAGTTGAAGTGCTTGGGTCCAACATAGAAACAAGTTAATGTTCAAGAATCTTTCTAGACAAAACATGCTTTTTATCGGTATCGATAGCATATTCAAATGTTGCAAACCTTTCAACTCCTCCATAAGCTTTTCATGACCCCCAAACAAAACATTGTCTTCATTAGGATAATCTCTATTTTGCACCAACCACATTCTGAATATTTGCAACTTGGAAAAATTAGATATCAAATGTTGTGGGATTTTTTTTGAGATTTTGCATATAACTCAAGTCCAACATTTTTAGTTTTGTCAACGATTTCAACTCTGTTGGCAACTCTTCTATACCAGTATAAGATAGATCAAAACATTCTAGACAAACCAATTGTGAAATTCCCACAGGTAGAGCTCGTAATCGGAGGTTTCCTGACAAATCTAGAACAGTTAGATGAGGTATAAATAGGAAGAAACCATCGCTGATCACTTGCAACTCATTTTGGCTAAGAAACAAGGTTCGAAGGATAGGACATTTGGGTGTTTCTTTGGGAACTTCAATCTTATTTTCCATCACTGATATTCTTTTTATATTTTCCCATGCCTTAACATTTGGTTCTTCAAATACTTGAGCCCCTATTTTTCCAAAAAAATTATTCTCTGTTGCTTCAAACTCACGTGTAATCCATAAAGCCATGTCACGGATCACATCATGCATCTTCACACAATCTTCTCCATCTATTTCACCAACATTTTCCAATAAACAAGCACTAATAAGAGAGTAGATTATGTGGTCTCCTTGCATTTGAGCTTCACTAATTCTATCAAATCCATTCAATAGCCCTTCACAAAACCAATACTCCACTAATCTCTTTTTGGGAATACAATAATCTTCGGGATACAGACAACAATATAAGAGACAACATTTTATTGGAGCATTAGGCAAATTATCATAACTGAATTTTAAAAGCGGAAATACCTCATTTTCCATTTTTGGCAATGCACATCGCTTCAACATCTCAATTGCATATTTCCATTCCCCAAGTGTTGTCTTGCAAGCCATGGCACGACCGATTGTAATTAGTGCAAGAGGCAGGCCATCGCACCTTTCAGCTGCTTGTTTAGCTAGGTTTGGAATATCTGGATGGCTGTTGAGAGTTTCATCTCCAACCTTGTCTTGGAACAATTCCCAAGCCTTCCCCGGTTCCAGGCACTCCACTTTGATTTTCTTTTGAGCTCCCATTTCGCCACATACCTCCAAAGATCGAGTAGTAAAAATAAGTTTGGAACCATTTTCTTGGCTTGGTTTTGGTATCCCAACTTGGTTCAAATCCACCCTCTCCCATAAATCATCCAATAATACAACAAATCTCTTGTTGCGCAAGACCCCATAGATATCAGTAACTTTCTGGTCAACACTTTTATTCTTCCATGAGTCATCTGAAAACCCCAGATTTCTACCAATCCTATCTTGAATCTTTCCAACATCGTAATCTTTAGACACCAGTGCCCAGATAACAACATCGAAACCATTCGGTGTGGTGCTGAACTTGTTGTTGAGCTTGGTCAAGAGTGTTGTCTTGCCAACGCCCCCCAAACCATAGAGGCCAATGATCCCCACATCTGTTTCAACGATGCAACTCCATACCTTTTGGATAGTGGATTCTAGAGCAACCGGCTGCTCTACAGGTCTTACAGGTCTTACTACCACTGAAGCTGCGGGCTGATACTCCGCTACTTTCTGAAAAGCTCCTTTACTCTTATGATCACTTATTTCTTGAAGCATTTCCGCTACTTTTTTACCAAACTTGTAGCTAGACAAGCAATTCTTGGAAATGCAGCCATCGAGACACAAGTTATTCATTTGTTGAGGACCATTTGAAACCAATTCCTCCGCCTCTGTTATCATAGTTTCTGCTTTTGAAAGCCATAACTGAACTTGCTCAAATGGCTTCAATAGTCGTTGTTCTGCAAGATCAACCTGCCTTCGCACGTCATTTCTTTGTGCCCTCAGTTCTTGAAGAGCAGAAGATAAAGTTGGAAGAGTTTGTTTAAGCTTGCAGACATAATTAGCATGACCAACAATGAAATCCCAGCCACGAAGAAGGAAATTCTCGAAACTACATTGTACGGAGCAGCAATTGCCCATGATTCTGGCAAATGAAAGATAAAATAAAGGAAAAAAATGAGATGTGGATGCAAAGTGAACTGTGTTAAAAATAAAGTTAGGTAAAGTGGAAAAGTGAAAGAAAAATAAAGTTAAAGAAGATTGGGTTTGAACAGATTGAGGTGGAAGGCGGTTGTGGCACAGTTATGAAGAGGATGCACATGAAATAAAGTTAAAGAAGATGGGGTTTCAACCATTAGAGATTTCATTATGGATAGTAAAGATAAAGCAAGCAGATTCACAAAGTGTATACCCAGAGAAGGAAGTCAAAGCAGCTAACTTTTTTAGCCAAATATACGAAGAAGACAGGTAGTGGGTGGAAGAGGATCCACCAAATTAGCACAGGTCTCAGCTCGTTTGTATAGTTGGAGCAGATGCAGTAGCAGAATTCTAGTAGTTTCCTGGTGAAAGATAGTTGGAATTTGAATCGATCAGGCTTGCTGTGATTATCTAAGTCTCGTGCTTGGAAATCTGGAAGTTTTTGGTTATCTGGTTCAGCTCTAGCTTTGCTTCTTCTGTCGGTTCCTCTGCTATTATCTTTTCTGTCTATGATTGTTACATCTGTGGCTTAAAAATAATTCTTAATAACTATTATTTCTAATTGAATAGGTTAAAAAAATCAATTAATTGATTTTAAAATTTATAAATTATTTAAAAATTATAAATAAAATTTATAAAAACTTAATATCCATCCAATAAAAAATAGAGGGCCAAATTTTTCTAAAATCTTATAATTATTAGGTTTTAATGGGTTTCTATTGTTATTTTTAATAAAAAATTTATAAATTTTTTTAATAAATTTTGTATATAGTTTTTATAATTTTTTAATAATTTTTAAATTTTAAACGGGGTCAATTGATTTTTTTTTAATTTGTTTCTAAGATTTTTTTTGACCCTTTAGCTTTATTAATTTTTTTAAAAAAAAATTCTAATTTACAAAGTAGGGCCCAAAATTGAATAAATGTGTAAAAATTAAAGGCTAAATTTATTATTATACCAAAATTTTATGAAATAGACTATTTTTCTCACTCGTCTAAGTACATGGGCTCATTTACTTATTTTTCAATAAAAGGACTAAAATGCAATCGATGATATAGTACAAGAAGTTTTGTGATACTTTTACCCAAAGTGGAGTGTGACATCATTTTAATTACTTTTATTATGATAAAATTGAATATTTGAAATAATAATATTATTGATTTAAATCTCATTATTTGTAAATTTTTACTTATTTAACTATAATCTAAATAAAAGTATGAGTTCGGAGAAACTTTTGAATCGACAAAAATAATTTTTAATGTTCATTTAATTACTAAATTGATATTAAATAAATAAGTTTTTTTTTTCATTTGAACTATACGGATTTTTTACCTAAATAATATTAAATATATATATATACTAAAATGACATGTTCTAAAAATTATGTATTAAAATGGTACATTCACGGGGGTGGAAGATGGTGCATAGGCGGCACTACCTTGGTATTTTGGCATAATTTAGTTAAAAAAATAAAATAATATTTTAATAGTGGTGCCAAAGTGATAAGTAGCACTACTTTTGTCTAGGTATAAAAATACGAAAAGGGGGTATGGTGCTTATCTGATAGGTGGCACCAGTGACCCCTATCTGATAGGCGGCACTGGTGGTATCTATCTGATAGGCGGCATACCTAGCATTCTCCCCCCACCCCACTCCTGCTCAATTTTAAAGTATCAATTTAAAAAAAAAATATATTTTACCTTCATAAAAAATAATAAAAATTATATTAAAATAATAAAAATAACATGCCAATAAAAAATATAACAAAAACATAACATAAATGATACATAATAAATATGAATATTTTTACTATTATTTTAAAATAATAATAAGTAAAATGTATTAGTTTAAAATATAATATATATATATATATATATATATATAATAACATGTCAATTTAATTATTGTCAAAAAATATAATTTTTTTTCATACAACTTGAAAAGAAATTTCATTTATAATATTTATAAAAAAACATAAAATAAAATTTAAAAGCATAAGCTATTATTTTCAATTATAAAATCTTAAAAAATTAATACCAATGTTGAGGCTCTTAGTTTCAATCTCTTTTGCTGTTTATGGTTTCTGGGTTTGCATTTATATATGTAAAACTATAAATTGTATTATTTATATTTATATACTAAAAATAATACTAAATAAATATTAAATTAATTAATAATTAACAAAAATTTGGTTTTGCTTGATAGTGTTAAAAAGGAATAAATTTTAAATTTACACGTGGCATAGATAAACTTTGATTTAGCTAATTACATTACATGAAATTTTAATTTCAAAATTCAAATATCACACAACAAATGAACCACTTTACAATTTTTAGTACAAAAGCTTGAAAGAAGGGAGAAAAGCATCTCGAGTGACTTCATTTTTCCATTCTACTCTTGCCCAACAATCTTTGCTTCCCTTAATGCTGAGCAGATTCCCTTTCGCACTGTCTGAGTTGAGAGGAAGCTTCTTCAGTTCTTCGCAATATGTTTCAGACATGGAAAGGGTAGGGCATCCCAATATATGCTTTTCAATTTTGGTATATGACGTAAGTCAAGTGTTTCAAGCTTCAGAAATGATTTAGGGTATGAAACTCCAATCACACCTGCAACTTCACCAAGTTTTTCCTCACTCAATATTTCTTCCATTTCATAACACCCTGTTATATCAAGATTCCTAAGATTTGGAGCAAGAATCAGCCAGGTCATGTCTCTCAATTGCTTACAGTGAAAATTTTGAACTGTGCTCAATGCGTGAAAGCATGAAGTACAATTACTTGAAGACACCCATGTAGACAACTTTTCCATTTTTATCTCCATAATTGCACAATCAAGGAATTGTAGTGTCTCTAGATGCTCCAAATTTTCTAAGCATAAAACATCAAACATTTCTGGTTCTCTAAAATCAATAAGTTGTAGTGCTTGGGTCCTACGTCGAAACAAGTCAAAGCTCAGAATCTTTCTAGACAGAACATGCTTATTATGGGTGTACTTAGTATATTCAAACGTTGCAAACCTTTCAACTCCTCTATAAGCTTTTCATGACCCTCATTCAAAACATTGTCTTCATTAGGATAATCTTTATTTTGCAGCAACAACCTTCTAAACCACAATCTGAATATCTGCAACTTGGAAAAACTAGATACCAGATATTGTGGGATATTTTCGAGATCAGACATATAACTCAAGTCCAACATTTTTTAGTTTTGTCAACGATTTCAACTCCATTGGCAACTCTGATATACCAGTCCAAGATAGATCAATACATTCAAGTGAAACCAACTGTGAAATTCCCTTAGGCAACACTCGTAAATAACGGTTTTCTGACAAATCCAAAACAGTTAGATGAGGTATTAATTGGAAGAAACCATCACTGATCACTTTCAAATTATTGTTGCTAAGAAACAAGGTTCGAAGGTTAGGGCATTTGGGTGTTTCTTTGAGAAGTTGAATCTCATTTTTCATCACTGACATTCTTTTTACTCTTTTCCATGCCTTAACATCTGGTTCTTCAAATAATTGAGCTCCTGCTTTTACAAAAAATTTATTCTCTGTTGCTTTGAACTTGCGTGTAATCCATAAAGCCATGTCACGGATCACATCATGCATCTTCACACAATCTTCTCCGTCCCTTTCCAATAAACAAGCATTCAGAAGAGAGCTGATAATGTCGCCACCTTGCATTTGAGCTTCATTAATTCTATCAAATTTATCCAATAGCCCTTCGCAATCTCTTTTTGGGAATACAGTAATCTTCATGATAAAGACAACAATATAGGAAGCAACATTTCATTGTAGCATTAGGCAAATTATCATAACTGAATTTTAAAAGCGGATATACCTCATTTTTCATTTTTGGCAATGCACATCGCTTCAACATCTCAATTGCATAATTCCATTCCTCAAGTGTTGTCTTGCAAGCCATGACACGACCGATTGTAATTAGTGCAAGAGGCAACCCACCGCACCTTTCAGCTACTTGTTTAGCTAGGTTTGGAATATCTGGATGGCTGTTGAGAGTTTCATCTCCAACCTTGTCTTGGAACAATTCCCAAGCCTTCTCCGGTTCTAGGCACTCCACTTTGATTTTCCTTCGAGCTCCCATTTCGCCACATATCTCCAAAGATCGAGTAGTAAAAATAAGTTTGGAACCATTTTCTTGGCTTGGTTTTGGTATCCCAACTTGATTCAAATCCACCCTCTGCCATAAATTATCCAATAATACAACAAACCTCTTGTTACTCAAGATCCCGTAGATATCTATGGCTTTCAGGTCAGCACTTTTATTCTTCCAGGATCCATCCGAAAAACCAACATTTTCACCAATCCTATCTTGAATCTTTTCAACATCGTAATCTTTAGATACCAACGCCCAGATAACAACTTCAAAATAATTTGGTGTGGTGCTGAACTTCTTGTTGAGTTTGGTCAAGAGTGTCGTCTTGCCAACGCCATAGAGGCCAATGATCCCCACATCTGTTTCAACGATGCAACTCCATACCTTTTGGATAGTGGATTCTAGAGCAACCGGCTGCTCTACAGGTCTTACTACCACTGAAGCTGCGGGCTGAATCTCTGCTGCTTTCTCAAAAGCTCCTTTACTCTTATGATCACTTATTTCTTGAAGCATTTCCGCTATTTTTTTACCAAACTTGTAGCTAGACAGGCAACTCTTGGAAGCACAGCCGCCGAGATACAAGTTATTCATTTGTTGAGGGCCATCTGCATCTAATCTTTCAGCCTCTATTATCATAGTTTCCGCATTTGAAAGCCATAGCTGAACTCGCTCAAGTCGCTTCAATTGTCGTTGTTCAGCCACATCAACCTTCCGTAGTACGTCATCTCTTAGCGCCCTCAGTTCTTGAAGAGCAGCAGATAAAGTATGAAGAGTTTGTTTAACCTTGCAGACATAATTAGCATGACCAACAATGAAATCCCAGCCACGAAGAAGGAAATTCTCGAAACTACATTGTAAGGAGCAGCAATTGCCCATGATTCTGGTAAATGAATGATAAAATATAGGAAACAAATGAGATATGGATGCAAAGTGAATTGTGTTAAAAATAAAGTTAGGTAACGTGGAAAAGTCAAAGAAGAAAGGGTTTCAACAGATTGAGGTGGGAGGCGGTTGTGCCACAGTTATGAAGAGGATGCACGTAAAATAAAGTTAAAGAAGATGGGGTTTCAACAGATTGAAGTGGAAGGCCACTGTGCCACAGTTATCAAGAGGATGCACATCATGTAAAATTAAAAACATGGGGTTTCAACCATTAGAGCTTTCATTATGGATAGTAAAGATAAAACAAGCAGATTCACAGAGTGTATACCAAGAGAAGGAAATCATAGCTTTTTTAGCCAAAGGTGGAGCAAGATATAGAGAAGACAGGTAGTGGGTGGAAGAAGATCCACCAAATTAGCACTGGTCTCGACTCCTTTGTTTAATTGGAGCAGATGCAGTAGCAGAATTCTGGTAGTTTCCAGGTGAAAGATAGTTGGAATTTGAACAACTATGAAGAAAATTTTGGTTATTTACTTCATCTCCAGCTTGTGTCAGTTCCTCTGCTACTATCTCTCTATGATTGCTGTGAATGTGACTGTGGCTCAACTTTTTTAATCGGATCACAGCTGGGTTTTTAAGTTTTTTCTTTTCTCTTTAAATTCTTAATAACTATTATTTCTAATAGAATATGTTAAAATCTACTCTTAATTATTCTACTTTTATAAAATTTGAAATTAATCCTCCTATATTTTCAATTTAGAAATGTTAGTCCAATTATTACCATTATCGGTAATTTCTGGTAAAATTTGTCAACTTAACATATTTTTTTCTACCAAATATATATCATATAATATAAAGATAGCCTAATAAATATGCTAAGTTAATAAATTTTTTACAGATAATATTACCATTAATAATAATTGAACTGAGATTTTTAAATGAGGAAAATAAGAGGATTTAATTTTTATTCTTTTAAATACAAAATTTCCACCATTAAATGTTGGTTTTTGTTTTGTGTTTATATATATGTTGAAATTTTGACGGATGAGCTATTTTACTCATTTATTTAACATACAAGGACTAATTTATTCATTTTTTTAGTAGAAGAGTTAAAATATAATTAAGGGTATAATATAAGAGATTTTGTGATACTTTTACCCAAAGTGGAGTGTGGCATTTCCGCGTCATTTTAATTTCTTTTATTATGATAAAATTTAACATTAAAATGATATTATTATTGGTTTAAATTTCATCATTTCTAAATTTTACTTATTTATCTATAATATATATAAAAATATGAGTTCAGATAAATTTTTGAATCGACAACAATACCTTTTAATGTTAATTTAATTATTAAACTAACATTAAATAAATTAAATTTTTAAATAATAGTTTTTTTTTTCACTTGAACTATAAAGTTAAGAATATTAGCATTGTAAAGTTTGAGGTGTCGAAAAAAATAATCCAACAATAAAATAATGTTTTTTCAAAAAGAAATTTTCAAGTCATAGTAAAATGAGAATAACATCCGAAAATGATAAAAAAAATTATTTTAATCAATGATTCGTTCCCAATATGAAAGGTTCATTTTATAATTGTATGTTGTTAATAATTTTAAATTTACTTTATTATAATTATAATTTGGTTAAAATAGGCCATAAGTCCCTATACTCTTACAGATTTAGAATTTAATTTCTATACTTTTATTTTCAATAATTTAATTTTTTTACTTTTCAAATTTCAAAATTTCGATACAATTAATAACACTATTAAAATTATTTTTATTAAATTTAATGATGTAAGATTTTAAAATAACAAAAAAATTGACTTGGGTGGAATTTGATTTGATTCCTTGTTAGGTGAGATTAATTGAATTATGGGGCTTGGTTCCTTTAACTTTTTTTTCCCATTTCCTTATTGGCACAGGCAAAAGCAAAGCAAAACAGCAATAATTGAAGTTTTATATTACTTTTATCACACATAATATATACATAATATTAGATGACGATTCACACATTGTAATTATACATGATAGGATTGAAATTTAAATACTCGAAAATTTAAGATATTTTTCGCTCTATTTTTTATTTTTGTTTTAGATCAGTGTTCGATAAAATTATGAGTGATGTATAATATTTTTATTTTAAAAATTGCAATTTTTCTAAATTAAATTTATGAAATTATAAATAAATATAACAATAAAATTATATTTTTGCCTTTTAAAACAATTATTATTCAATTTTGGCCCTCCCCTCTTAAACAATATTCTAGCTCTGTTCGTCCTTGGAAAGACTCATCTTTAGGTCACTTTAAAATCGAGGCTTCTAGTGAGTCTTTAGGAGAACCAAACAGTGAAAGTGTTAGCCTTGGTTGGGAGAAACCTTGGTCGGAATCTCAGGCTGATCCAATAACTAGCAGAGCAGATTGAAGCCATAGAGTGCTGAAAAGAAAAATCTAAGGTTTTATATGGAATTACGTGGGTTTTACAGGAAAATCTAAAGTTTTTATATAATAAAAGAAAACAAATTATCTTGTTTATTATAGGAGCAAAAAAACATGATATTTTATAAAAAATTTCCGGAAAACTTGGATTTTTACATGAAAAAATGATTTTATCTTTTTAAATTTTATTTATTTTTTGAATTAATATTTGTTTTTTTAATAAAAGAGAAAATCTTGAGGGTTTTATAGGGAATTACCTAAGTTTTTATAGGAAAAAACTTGAATTACATGAAAATCTTGGAGTTTTATAGGAAATCATCTTAGAACATGAATAACTCAAATTTTTTTTTTTTGTAAAAACTCATTGTTGGACCAATTTTCTTTGCCTAGCCCACTAATCAAACCTATTAACTACTAGCCCAATCCTATAACCCAAAACAACCCAAAACCAAAACAAAATTCACCTCAATACCCCCATCCTCACGTGCCGCCACCATCCACTGCACCTCTGAGACGTGCGCTACTAGCAGTCCCTCTTTGTCACGCCTTGTGCTTCTGAGATATCCGCAACAACACCTGTAACAGGAAGCAAACAGATAGCAACCAATAGAAGAGTTTATTTATTTTTCTAGGCTATAAAAGCTATTCTAAACATTGTAAACGAGACTTCTTCTTTTCTTTTTTTTTTGCTCATTATATAAGTACATTAGCAGAAATTATAGAGAAAGAATCGAAAGTAAATCAAAATCTGGTCTAAGGTTTGAAAGGTGATTTTTCATTTTTCTTCCTGTAACTTTTTTTATTCATTTTTTTCTTTTCTTTTTTTATTTTGTTTATAGACTGATTTTAAGTAAAAAGAAAGAAAGGAGGGCTTACCTGGTCTTGATCCGTGAACCGGCGGTGGGGTGGAGGTGCGTGGCACCGATGATCCTTCAAGGTGGCACAAGCTAGGTTGAATTCCTAGCAAAAATGGAGAGGGAGCAGGGAAGAGAAGCATTCTGCTTCTTTTTCTTTTTGTTTGAAAAACAATAGAAATAAAAAAATAAAATGGGTCCTTAAAAGAATGGCAGAATGCCATTCAATAGCTTTTAAAGTAGTGGGCCCCACGTGTTTGGCCCTTAAAGGGTCAATTTGTGCACTAAGTCCCTGTACATTTCCTTGCTGCCCAAATCTGCTTCACTTTTGTTTTTGAATTTCATCCAGCAATTTTGTGCAGCTTTTAATTTGGTCCATATTAAATGCTAGGCTCAAGAATTTGAGTAAATTACATTTTTAAACCCCCTTGTTCCACACGCGCTTCAATGAGGTCCTCCTTTCCCCTTTTATTTATGTTTTACCCTAGAACTTTCGTTTTGATTCCAATTAAGCCCTATTTTATTTATTTTAAACACTTTTATCACAAAATTATTTTTTTTTGGTACTATTATTATCAATCTATTATTGCTATTTTATTTATTTATTTTTAGTTATGTTCCTATTATTTATTGTATTATTTTTTTACACTATTATTTATTATACTTATTATATCATTTTCGTTATTTTTTATTTTCATTTAATTTAGTCAATTTGAGTTATGTTTCACATTATTATATTATTTATTTATTTATATATTTGTTATATGATTAATATATATATGTATATATGTTTTTAAAGTAAAACTAATTATTTTATGTATTAATTATCATCATTTATTACATTATTTGTTATATTATTTTTGCTTTTACTCATAATCATTTTTCTGTACTATTTATGTTAATCTTGTTTTATATATATATTTTATTAAAAGTTATCAATTTTAAATATAGTTTATTATACTTATTATATCTTATTTATCATGTTCTATTTTTTTTTTACCGTTTACTTATTATTATTTATAATTTTTATATGTATATATTTTTTGCTAAAGTTTTTTTTATAATTATTAATAGACCTACTATATTATTATTTTTATATATCATAGTTTTTTTTATCGATTTTTTTTTACATACTAAATTATTATTATTTATTATTTTTCGCTTTCACTAATTTAGCATTGTTATTTTAACTTTACTATTATCACTATATATATATACATCCTCATTCGACATATTATTTTCAATTCTACTATGCATTTTCGTATCGTTAATATCCTTATTACTATTGTTATAATTATTGTTGATTTTACTTATATTTACTATATTCTAGGTATTAATATATACACTGTCAAGTTTATTATTATTCTGCCATATTCATATCGCATTTTATCATTTTTTTGTTGAGTTTCAACCGCCCATTTTTTTGTTGAGTTTCAACCGCCCCAAATTCATTTTATTCAAAGATTTATCCTTGATTGTTTTCAAAATAAAGGCAATATTCGATATTTAGGATCCTCGGGAGGATTGTGCCCTAACTTACCGGGTTCCAATTTTCCTCGTTGAACCTAAATATAATTGGGTACCCTTCTTAAATCTAATTGTATGAGGTTCTAATAAAAACCTATTCTTAAAATTCGGGACGTTGCACCCTAACTTGCTGGGTGTGGCATCGCGTTATGTTGAGGATAGTGATTTCCAAAATCAAGGCAACCTTCGGTATTTGGGAGTTCTGAGAGGTTGAGCTCTAACTTACTGAGTTCTAATTTTTCATGAGTCCCGGAGGACCGAATATCCTTCTCTTGAACCTTCATACATGAATTTCAAAAATCGAAGACCAACTTAGTCCTGAAGGTCTAAAATGTTGGACCCTAACTTACTGGGTATGGCATTCTCTCCTTTGAAATGAGTCGATCTTTACATTTTATTCGAATAATTCCGATTTTCTTTCAAATAAAAGGATCGTACTCTAAAATCTTTTCAAACTTCGACATCAAGACATCAACTAATCAAATAGGTACCAATTTTTGGGCGTTACGAGGGTGCCAATCCTTCCTCGTACGTAACCTACTCTCGAGCCCATTTTCTCACACTTAGCAGACCAAAAAGAATTATTGTTTTAATAGACCCAAATGTTTTATTAAAACGATTGATTTTAAGGTGGCCCAATCTCACCTTGGAAAAGATTGGTGGCGACTCTATTTACATTTTTAAAGTCGATCCACGTTTTTCAAAACTTAAAAATGGTTTCGACACTCATGTTTTGTTTTTAGAAGTAAATTTAATTCTAAAAAGGACAAAAATAAAAATTTACTAAAGTTGGGTGACTAAAATGAGTGTATGTAATGAAAAATTAACAGCCAGTGACTAAAATGATAAAATTATGTAACGAAAATGACTAAAATTTTAAAAGTATGTAATGACAATGGCCATATTACAATTATTTACTTATTTTTTATACCCAAAATGAAAATTTATGAAAGTGAGGTGACCAACTATATAACTTAACCTATTATTATCTAAGTTATGTTCAATTTGTACTTTGTAATAATTAATTTTGGTCGAAGTGAATCAAGAAACCTTTAATTACATTTTACGGTTCATAAAGACTAATTTTTTTGAAATTCATAATTGTCTCTCTTTATACAATGAGATATTCAAGATTCAAACCTAAGTCCCCTTAATAGTAAAAAGTGCCTTACCATTTTAACACATATCTATTTTGCTTTTGCTCTTTGATCCTCTACTTTTGTTCTCTCCTTGAGGTTGCTAGAAAGTTTAGTATCAAGTCTCTCTTCACTTTTATGTTGTAAACTAGAGGTGTTCATGGGCCTGGCCCGGCTTAAAGGCCCTCCCAAAATATAGGAGGGTTTGAGCAAAAATATAGGCCTGAAAAATAGGCTTGGACCAAAAAATAAAGTCCGGTTAAAAAATGAGTCGGGCCTCAGGTAAGGTATTTTTAGCCCGGGCCCGACCCGGCACAGCTCGAATTCACTAAATGACAAAAAAAATCTGCATTTCTTTTTTATTTTTGAATGTTATTTTCTTATTGTTTTCTCCCTATTTTGCTACCATTTTACTATTATGTTGCTACTATTTTGTTGTTATTGTTTGGATATTGTATAAAACTTATTTTATTGTTAATTTTGTTATTATTTTAAAGGCATTTGTTAAATTTTTTATTATTTTAGAGACATTTGCGTATTAAGTTGTATCTATCTTAGTGTTATTTAAGTCTACATATTTTTAAAAATTTATTTTCAATTTGTTAGAAAATATTTATTTCGATGTTTTTAGTATTTTTGATCTATTATATATATTTAAAAATAATATAAAAAATTAATACGGGCGGGCCGGGCAGGTCCCGAGTTTTAGTATTTTTATTCGGGTTAGGCTTGGGCAAAATTTTAGGCCTTTTTTTGGGCCCGACCCAGGCCCAATAAATGGGCATGATTTTTTAGTTGAGCCCGACCCAAATCCAACTCGGCCCGACCCATGAACACCTCTATTATAAACCAATGTTTTTATAATAAGATTAATGGTTAGATCAATTAGGTTACCAGTACCAATCTGATTGATTAATCCGGTTTGATTAAATAAATTATTTAAAATTTATTTAAAATATAAAAACTTAGTTTAATTGTGTCCATATTAGTTTGTGGATAAACCGATTTAATCTCTTTCTACAGATTTATATATTGACTGATTTTCAATCTAACTGGTCAATTTAATTCGGGTTTTACAGAGGTAAAATCGATAACAGGCCTATACCAAAATTAAGTCGAATGAGATTTTGATAGACCAAAAACAAGATTATCGAAATCATATTTAGGAATAATGATTTAGATTCGTACAAAATCTGGTATTGATATGATAGAACAAATAAATAAAATGGTAGCTAAATGGAAATAGAAGCAGCCAATTGAGAGAGAGAAAAAGAGATAAAAACAGCATGAAGCACTTTGCAGTGGTTAGAAATCTTTACATTTCATTTAAAAACAGTTCTAAAAGAGGGCAAAAATGCATCACCGGCGGTAGCTTCGTTCTCCCATTCTATAGTTGCCCACCAATCTTCCCTTCCCAAAATGGTGACCTGATTCCCTGTAGTGTGAGAGTTGAGAGGAAGCTTCTCCAATTTCGGACAGCCCCACCATAGGCAAATAGTTTTCAGACATGGGAAGGGTAGGGTATCCCAGTATATGCTCTTCAATTCTGGTAGATTGCCTAAATCAAGTGTTTCAAGCTTCATAAATGGTTTTGGGTTTGGAATTCCAACCACGTCTGTAACTTCACCAAGTTTTTCCTCACTTAATATTTCTTCCATTTTTGCACATCCATATATGGAAAGAAGCCTAAGATTTGGAGCAAGAATCAACCAGGTCACGTCTGTCAATTTGTTACAATTCAGAATTGAAACGCGGCTCAATGTGTGAAAGCATGGAGTATAACTAATACTTGTAGAAAGCTTTTCCATTTTCATCTGTTCTATACTTTCACAATATTGGAAACATAATTCCTCTAGATGCTCCATATTTTCTAAGCATAAAACATTGAACACATTTGATTCTCTAAAATTACTCAATTGCAGTGCTTGAGTGTAGCTTCGAAATAAGTGGAAGCTTAGAAATCTTTCTAGTGCAGACATGCCTTTTATCCAAATTCTTATTATGTTCAAATGTTGCAAGCTTTTCAATTCCTCTATGAGATGTTCATTATTCCCATTTAGAACATTGTCTTCCTCTGGATAATCTTCAGTTATCTGGCAATGATTCATTCTAAATATTTGCAACTTGGAAAAACTAGTTATCAGATGTGGTGGGATTTTTCTGAGATAGTACATGTAACTCAACTCCAACATCTTCAATTTTTTCAAGGATTTCAACTCTATTGGCAACTCTGTTATACCAGTATAAGATAGATCAAGACATTCTAGTGAAATCAATTGAGAAATTCCCTTAGGCAATGCTCTAATCGTTCTGTTTTCTGACAAGTTGAGAACTGTTAGATGAGGTATAAAGTGGAAGAAGCCATCGCTGATCACCTCCAACTTATTTTCTCTAAGAAACAATGTTTTAAGGTTAGGACAATTAGGTGTTCCTCTGAGAACTTCAATCTTATTCTTCATCACTGACATTCTTTTTGCATCTTCCCATGCCTTAACATCTGGTTCTTCAAGTAATTGAACCCCTGCTTTTACAAAAAATTTATTGTCACTTGCTTCAAGCTCGCATGCTATCCATAAAGCCATGTCACGAATCACATCATGCATCTTTACACAATCTTCTCCACCTATTTCACCACCTCTTTCCAATAAACAAGCACTAAGAAGAGAACTAATAATGTAGTCACCTTGCATTTGAGCTTCACTAATTCTATCAAATTCATTCAACAACCCTTCACAAAACCAATACTCTATTAATCTCTTTCTAGGAATACAATAATCTTCCGGATACATGCAACAATATAGGAGGCAAGATTTCATGGTAATAGGCAAATTCTCATAACTGAATTTTAAAAGTGAAAATACCTCTTCTTCCATTTTTGGTAATGCAGATCGCTTCAACATCTCTATTGCATATTTCCATTCTCCAGGTGTTGTCTTGCAAGCCATGGCACGACCGATTGTAATTAGTGCAAGAGGCAACCCACCGCACCTTTCAACTACTTGTTTAGCTAGGTTTGGAATATCTGGATGGCTGTTAAGAGTTTCATCTCCAACCTTATCTTGGAACAATTCCCAAGCTTTCTCCGATTCCAGGCACTCCACTTTGATTTTCTTTTGAGCTCCCATTTCACCACATACTTCCAAAGACCGAGTAGTGAAAATAAGTTTGGAACCATTTTCTTGGCTTGGTTTTGGTACCCCAACTTGGTTCAAATCCACCCTCTTCCATAAATCATCTAATAATACAACAAATCTCTTGTTGCGCAAGACCCCATAGATATCTGTAGCTTTCTGGTCAACACTTTTATTCTTCCATGAGTCCTCCGAAAACCCAAGATTTCCACCAATTCTATCTTGAATCTTTCCAACATCGTAATCTTTAGACACCAAAGCCCAGATAACAACATCGAAACCATTCGGTGTGGTGCTGAACTTGTTATTAATTTGGGTCAAGAGTGTTGTCTTGCCAACACCCCCTAAGCCATAGAGGCCAATGACCCCCACATCTTTGTCCACGATGCAGCTCCATACCTTTTGGATTGTGGACTCTAGAGCAATCGGCTGCTCTTCAGGTCTAAATACCACTGAAGTTGCGGGTTGGTTCTCCGCTACCTTCTCAAAAGCTCCCTTACTCATATGATCATTTATTTCTTGAAGCATTTTGGCCACTTTTTTACCAAACTTGTAGCTAGACAGGCAACTCTTGGAAGCACAGCCGCCGAGGTACAAGTTATTCAATTGTTGAGGGCCATCTTCAACCACTCCTTCAGCCTCTATTATCATAGTTTCCGCTTTTGAAAGCCATAGCTGAACTCGCTCAAGTCGCTTCAATAGTCGTTGTTCAGCCACAGCAACCTGCCTTTGCACATCATTCCTTTGTGCCCTAAGTTCTTGAAGAGCAGCAGATAAAGTTGGAAGAGTTTGTTTAAGCTTGCATATGTAATTAGCATGGCCAACAACAAAATCCCAGCCACGAATGGAGAAATTCTCGAAAGTAATTTGTATTGAGCAGCAATTGCCCATTGTTCAGCTTAATAAAGCCTTTGATGGATAAAAACAAAGGAAACAAAATGAGGTTGTGGGTGTAAAGAGTAAAGAGTAAAGAGCAAAGAGAGTTGTTATATCAGCGATGAAGGAGAAGAAGATTTCTACGGGCAATTGCAAATCTCTCTTTCATTGGCTTTATTTTTTTTATTTTATTTTTGGAAATGTCGAATGGATGACGAGATCAGGTTAGGAAGATTAGTTTTAACATCAATATCCCAATCTTATAATATGTAATAGCAGTGATAAATATGATTGTCTATTATATAATGGAACGTTTTTAAAAGATTTAAAGTTTAATTTAATTTTAAATGAATTGATTGCTAATATAGCAGTGATAAATATTTTTTTTTATTTTTAATCTACTTATCAGTAAGATTCGAATTCAGATAAAATTCTAATTATCTATTAAAGAAAAAAGAACGAATGGATCTTGTAGGATTCTCAAGAAATTCTTCGATTTCTTTCGGAAGTAAATAATTATTCATCTATTTCTCATGTTTTGTGAATAGCGGGGACATTAAGGAATATCCAGATAGACACTTAGGAATCGATTTGATTCTATCTCCGTTCGTTCCATTTGAAGAAAGGAAGGATCCCAAAGAATCGGTATTTCTTTTAGTTGTTGAATCTCTCTTTGATTGATCAATATGTGATATTCCGAATCCTCATTACTAATGAAAATGAAACGATCTCTGGATTGATCAGAAGATCTTTTCAATTGGCGAGAATATGTTACTTGAACGAAATTAGGTCTTGTGAGAAATAATAATAACAATAAAGTTAAATATTTAATTTAGCTTCAATCTTGTTTGTCAAATTTAGCCTTTAAAGTCAATGTATTTTGTCAATTTGGTTCTAATTTAACAAATTTATTCTGCAATATTTGTGTAAATTTTTTTTAGAATTAAGGCCAAAGTGACTAAATATGTAAACATTGAAGGCTAAATTCGTCATTACACCAATAAAAAAATTATGTACAATTGACAAAAGACATTAACATCATGATTAATTGTCCTTAGTTACTCACTGTCGAAATTGATAGAATTAAATTGCTCCACTTTTCTAAATAGAGATTAAGTTGCTCAATTTCAAAATTGAAGATGATTAAAAAGATTTTTTCAGATATCGGTCGAACCATCAAACTAATTTCCATTTTACTTAATCAATCCAAAATTGATTCTAACAATAATAAACTTCCCAATATAGAAATTAAAAAAAAAACAATAATCAAGTCAAAATAAAATTTTAAAAAAGCCCAACAAGATTGTTGATTTTATTTTTGTTTTTTAGGTAAACTTTTTTCCATTGTTTTAGGATAATCAAGACTTAAAATTGGTTATATATGGTATATATAATTTAAAAAAAGCCCAACATGCATAATTACTGTAGCATGTAGCATGTATGCACTCAACAAAATTATCAAAGCAGCATGCACTTTAACAAAAACATAACATCGGCATGGCTGGGCATTTTCAACCCAGGCTAATTTTTTTTTTTTAAAGAAGCCATTGCTGATCACTTGTAACTTATTTTCGTTAAGAAACAAGGTTAGGGCATTTGGAGTTTTTTTTTTTTAGAACTCCAATCGAAGGAGTTTCCGAGGAATTACTGATTTTCAATATAAATAAAGTTCTTGGCTCATCGGATAGCGTTAATGTAAGCATCTTGAATACTTTGATCGATTATTTGGTCTTTTCCGCTAACGAGTCCAGCTCTTGCAGCATCTTTGGGTGAATCAGGGAAACTGAAAGCGGCACCGACATCGATTGATCTAATTAGTTGTACATTCCAAGTCTCATGGTCATCAGGGTATGTAACTGGAGATGGGGGAATGATGGTACCTTCAAGGTCTTTGATATCAAGTAGTACGTCTTTACCGCCTTGTCTTTTCCATCTTTGTTCGAAATTGAACAAGACATCCCAAGCAATCGGCCCTTCAAGTCAACAACGGATGTCATGCCAAGGCTCCCTTGGACCAACTGTTGGCGTTTTGGAGGACCAGAGGAAGAAAACAGAGAACACATAACAATGAAACAAGATGCAAGAAATATAGCAAGGAGCTTATGACTTTTAGCTCATTTTTTTCGATAAGAAAAACAATACATTTATAGCCAAATACATCACCAAATACTACCGACTACCACTAAGTAGCCTAATCACTTGATAAACATTACTTGTACACATGAACAAGCCACTTAAAACTAGTCATTCAACACTTAAAACATATCAAGCTATTATCAGCTTGTTCATTTTCAGCTATGTTTAATTACAATGTAACTAAACAACAACTTTGCTGTTACAGCAAGCATACGTGCTGCAGCATGTTTACAAGCTGCATGCACTTCAACCAAAAATATCACAGCAGCATGGTTGGCCAATTTTCAACACCACCTTGTCGATTGAAGCTGATGAAAATCATCAGCGTGAGCCGTGTCCAAAGTCCTGAAAAGGGAATGGAAAGGTATGCCGTGTCTTCCATTGCAAGACCGAGACCGCCGATAAAGCTCACAATTCCTTTCCTATTCGTATCTCCATTAGGCATCGCGGCATCCACTACAACAATCTTTTGATCATGAGTGAACATGGTGGTGATTTGCAATTCCTGGACGATAGATCCACTGAGATCACGATGGCATAGCATGCAGTTGACATCATTGTCCTCGAAGAATTTCTCGGTTTCTTCATCATGTGTGGCCATCAACCCATCTTTCTTCAATGAACCAACAGATGTTCTATCATCCCAAATAAGCACATTAACCCGAACACTATCACTTGCTTTCTTCTTAAGCTAGTCACCAAGCTTGGTGTCTCCCCCCGGCTTAGATCTCTTCGAATCACGTACCCACTTGATCTCAGTATAAACAGAACAACCGGCAATGTAAACCAAGTGTTTGGCATTCATGATCGCATCGAAAATGTCCCCCCAACATCGATGTGACTCGTCATGCTTGCTTCCAGCAAGAGGAATTTTCGGAATATCCATCAGGTATATGTGCATCCTGGTATAGGAACACCTTACATCCCTGTCTCTGGGGATAATACATATACGGAACTCCCGGAAACTTCTGACTTACGATACCATGGTTCCAGTTCCGGTCCTTGGAAACATCGAACTAACGAATCATGACATGGATTTTAGCCTTATCATCCAAGTTTTGCTTGTCTTCATCCTTGAGTTCAATCCACCTATCCACTTCTTCCCCTGATAAGATATCCCCAACAGGCAAATATGCTCTGCCAATTAGTTTTTCTCCAAAAGAAGTATAGAACTGGCTTGTTTGACGATGAAGATTACGTTGTTAGCCATATGTGTGCAGTAGATGTGGAAAGACTCGTTCCAAAAAGGGTAGTCGCTTTTGACTTTTCGTGTCGTTCCAGCTCTAGCCTACTCGAGATCAATGGTCATGTAAAGCTTCCCCGATCATTTACTGATACCGATCATGTCCTCAACATTTGCCACTAACTGCCATTAACAGGCATATATTTCAGACCAAGGAAAACAAAAACAAGACAGAGATGAACCAATAGAGTTGCCATAGGAAAAGGAACATCTAAGATAACAACATGAGCATTTGAAATAAGGACTAAAGTCACAAAAAAGGTAAACAGTAGAGTTAAATTTATCATTGTCCCTTTTTAATTAATATTCATGTATTTATATAAATACATAGAAATTGTAATCATTTAAGATCTTATCTTACAAGCAGCATCCATATACATGTCGAGATTGCAGGTTCCCACACCGCATCATACTTATCTTAGAGCTGTGAGCAAAGGGCATTGTCTATTGATTGACCCTGGGTGATAGAATCAACTAAAATGGTTGAAGATTTCAATGTTTTTCTTTTTTAAATCTAAGATGGAATTTTCTAATTTTCAACAAAAAGGATTGAAAAACATTTGCCTTCACTTAGCTCAGGTGTTCTTCAATTTAGAGTTTACATTCAAAACTTTAAAACTATGTTAATTGATTTAATGAACATTTTACCATAAGTTGATAATTTAATGGGTGTTTGTGGAGCCATTTGAAACCTTGTTAGACTGAATTGAAAATATTTGATAATGATCAACTCAAAGTGCCATTACATTCCATTTTCGTTTAGGACAAATGGAACATTGATAGCAAAACAGAAAAAGGCAGCAGCTATTTTTTTTTTCTTTTAATACAGATATTGCAAACTGCAAGCAGCCTTATTTTTTCAAAATTCAAACATCACACAACAATGAATCACTTTGCACTTCGCAATTTTTAGGATTTTTTACATATCATGCAGGCTTGAATGAAGCTAAAGGCTTGAAAGAAGGGAGAAAAGCATATTGAGTGGCTTCATTTTCCCATTCTACTCTTGCCCACCAATGTTTGCTTCCCTCAATAGTGAGGAGATTCCCTTTTGCACTGTCTGAGTTGAGAGGAAGCTTCTTCAGTCCTAGGCAGCCAAATATATGAATTAGTTTCAGACGTGGGAAGGGTAGGACATTCCAGTATATGCTCTTCAATTTTGGTAGACGAAATAAGTGAAGTGTTTCAAGCTTCAGAAATGGTTTAGGATATGAAATTCCAGTCACACCTATAACTTCATCAAGTTTTCTCTCACTCAATATTTCTTCCATTTTTTTACACCCAAATATCCCAATGTAGCTTAGATTAGGTGCAAGAATCAACCAGGTCATGTCTCTCAATTTGTTACATTCGAAAATTCGAACTGTGCACAATGTGTGAAAGCGTGAAGTATGATTAGTACTTGAAAAAACCCAGGGATGCAGCTTTTCCATTTTTATCTCCTTCATACTTTCACAATCCAAGAATTCTAGTGTCTCTAGATGCTCCAAATTTTCTAAACATAAAACATTAAACACTTTTAGTACTCTAAAATCTCTAAGTTCTAGTGCTTGAGTGCAGCATCGAAACAAGTTAAAGCTTAGGAACCTTTCTAGAGAAATCATGCTTTTTATCGTTATCGATAGTATATTCAAATGATGCAAACCTTTCAACTCCTCTATAAGCTTTTCCATACCGCAAGACAGAACATTGTCAACTCCATAATCTCCATTTCCCAGACGCCCTATTCTGAATATTTGCAATTTAACAAAATTAGATATCAATTGTCGTGGGATTTTTCTGAGATTGTGCATATAACTCAAGTCCAACATTTTTAGTTTTGTCAACGATTTCAATTCTATTGGCAACTCTTCTATGAAAGTAGCTGATAGATCAAGACATTCTAGTGAAATCAATTCCGAAATTCCTTTAGGTAGCACTCGTAATCCAAAGTTTCTTGACAAATCCAATACAGTTAGATGAGGTATAAATTGGAAGAAACCGCTGCTGATCACTTTCAACTCATTTTGGCCAAGAAACAAGGTTCTAAGGTTTGGGCATTTGGGTGTTTCTTTGAGAACTTTAATATTATTTTGCATCACTGACATTCTTTTTACTCTTTCCCATGCTTTAACTTCTGGTTCTTCACATAATCGAGCCCCTGCTTTTACAAAAAAATTATTTTCTGTTACTTCGAACTCGCGTGTAATCCATAAAGCCATGTCACGGATCACATCATGCATCTTCACAGAATGTTCTCCATTCCTTTCCAATAAACATGCACTAAGAAGAGAGTTGACAATATAGTCTCCTTGCATTTGAGCATCACTAATTCTATAAAATTGATTCAACAGCCCTTCACAAAACCAATACTCCACTAATCTCTTTTTGGGAATACAATAATCTTCAGGATGCAGACAACAATATAAGAGGCAACATTTCATTGTGGCATCAGGCAAATTATCATAACTGAATTTTAAAAGCGGAAATACCTCATTTTCCATTTTTGGCAATGCACATCGCTTCAACATCTCAATTGCATATTTCCATTCCCCAAGTGTTGTCTTGCAAGCCATGGCACGACCGATTGTAATTAGTGCAAGAGGCAACCCACCGCACCTTTCAGCAACTTGTTTAGCTAGGTTTGGAATATCTGGATGGCTGTTGAGCGTTTCATCTCCAACCTTATCTTGGAACAATTCCCAAGCCTTCTCCGGTTCCAGGCATTCCACTTTGATTTTCTTTCGAGCACCCATTTCGCCACATACCTCCAAATATCGAGTAGTAAAAATAAGTTTGGAACCATTTTCTTGGCTTGGTTTTGGAATCCCAACTTGATTCAAATCCACCCTCTCCCATAAATCATCCAATAATACAACAAATCTCTTATTACTCAAGATCCCATAGATATCTACAGCTTTCTGGTCAACACTTTTATTCTTCCAGGATTCCAAAAAACCAATATTTTCACCAATCCTATCTTGAATCTTTCCAACATCGTAATCTTTAGACACCAACGCCCAGGTAACAACTTTAAAGTCATTCCCTGTGGTGCCGAACTTGTTGTTAATTTGGGTCAAGAGTGTTGTCTTGCCAACGCCCCCTAAGCCATAGAGGCCAATGATCCCCACATCTTTGTCCTCGATGCAGCTCCATACCTTTTGGATTGTCGATTCTAGAGCAACCGGCTGCTCTACAGGTCTAACTACCACTGAAGCTGCGGGCTGATCCTCTGCTACTTTCTCAAAAGCTCCTTTACTCTTATGATCACTTATTTCTTGAAGCATTTCGGCCACCCTTTTACCAAACTTGTAGCTAGACAAGCAATTCTCGGAAATGCAACCACCGAGACACAAGTTATTCATTTGTTGAGGACCATTTGAAACCAAATTTTCAGCCTCTGTTATCATAGTGTCCGCTGTTGAAAGCCATAGCTGAACTCGCTCAAATGGCTTCAATAGTCGTTGGTCAGCCACATCAACCTCCCGTTGCACGTCATTTCTTAGCGCCCTCAGTTCTTGAAGGGCAACAGATAAAGTTGGAAGAGTTTGTTTAAGCTTGCAGACATAATTAGCATGACCGACAATGAAATCCCAGCCACGAAGAAGGAAATTCTCGAAACTACATTGTACGGAGCAGCAGTTGCCCATGATTCTGGTAAATGAAGGATAAAATAAAGGAAATAAGTGAGATGTGGATGCAAAGAGAATTGTGTTAAAAATAAAGTCAGGTAATGTGGAGAAGTCAAAGAAAAATGAAGTTAAAGAAGATGGGGTTTAAACAGATTGAGGTAGAAGGCGATTGTGGCACAGTTATGAAGAGGACGCACATCAAATGAAGTTAAAGAAGATAGGGTTTCAACCACAAGAGCTTTCATTATGGATAGTAAAGATAAAGCAAGCAGATTCACAGAGTGTATACCTAGAGAAGGAAATCAAAGTAGCTTACTTTTTTAGCCAAATATACGTAGAAGACAGGGAGTGGATGGAAGAAGCTCCACCAAATTAGCACTGGTCTCGACTCTTTTGTTTAGTTGGAGCAGATGCAGTAGCAGAATTCTGGTGAAAGATAGTTGGAATTTGAAAAACTATGAAGAACCGATCAGGCTTGCTGTGATTATCTAAGTCTTGTGCTTGGAGATCAAGAAAATTTTTATTATAATTTTGACCTCTATTATTTCAAGAAGCATTTTCCATGGAGATCAATCAAAAGGTTTTCAAAATTGAATCCATCAACTTATTGATTTTGTTTGATTGATTTCATCTACCAATTTATGAATTAATCGAGTTAATCATAGACAATTTTAAATTATGAAGTTTGATATCAGTTGCGATTTTAAAGTAAACAAAATTTGAAGTCTAATTAAAATTTTTATCACATTAATGAAAATTTAAAAAATTAAAAAAAAAAAGGTCTAAATTAAAATTTTTTTAAAATTTTTAAAATAAAATAAAAATAAAATTTTCTAAATTTGTATTGATTGATGGTAGGTGGGTGATGGGGCCTCTCTATTCTTTTGGAGATTAATTATGATACCAACCTTTTACTTTTCTCATTTCCCAATCTTTGACTTTTAATACATAATATTAAATTTATCTTTTAATATTTATATTTTTTTTATTAATTTAGCTCTTATTTTATTTTTAAGTTAAATTTGATCACCATTCTTTTGAAAAGGGTAAAATTATTCTTTTAATGAAAGTATTGAGTAAAATATTTTTTTTAACTATGTTGGCGTAACAACTCGCATGGCAGTTCATGTATACTTCATATGCGGGTTACCGTATTTAAAATTTTAATATTTTAGTTAATATTTATGTTTAGTCTGGTTTCGAAAACCATAGAGAAATACAAATAAAGAATAACATGTATTCATTTCATTTATTTTAAGTTTAAATATGTCGGAGATTCTTATACTCTTTTGAAATTTAAAATTTAGTCTGTTACATTTTAATTTTGAGACATTAAATCCATGTATTTCTTTTTATTTAAAAATCTTGACCCATTTATCCAATTTTTATGTTAACGTTAGTGACGTTATTTTTAAATATTCCACATCATCTAAATATATTTAAAAAAGCAGTTTGAAAAAGAAAAAACAAAGGTTGATGGTCAAAACAAGCTCAAAAATACAATTAGGACCATTTTGACAAAACATGTAATGTTAGTGGCTAAATTTGTCATTAAGCCTTAAAGAAAAGTAAATTACAACACAGGTCACCTTAAAATAGCATTGTTCCTATTCTAGTCACTTTAATTTTTCTTGTTAGTTTAGTCTCTCTAATTAAGATAATTATTTGGATTGGTCACTGCTATTAAAAATTTTATTAATCCACTAACGGATTGTTAACGTGACACATTAGCTCATTGAGTAATTAACACATGATTTTTTTTAATAATTTTATATAATATAATAAAATCCTTAAAATAATATTTATAAATTTTTAGTAATTTCACAATTGACTTAAAATTCCTTAATGGACCACTTGCAATTTTTTAAAAATACTTCAATTAGTTCAATTGTTTTGAATATGTAAACCAAATAAAATAAATGGTAAACTATAAAAATAGTCGATTTTGTTTATTTCAGATTATATTTTATTCATTTATAATTAAAATGTTACGTTATCGTTTCATTATGAAGTGGTCACTCTACCATTAAACTCTCTTACCTCTCTAATTAAAGTCCTACATGACAGTCCAAATGAGTTTTAAATGCCAACTTGGATGTCTTACGTGGTGGTTCAAATTAAATTTATTTAATTAAAAACATATTTTCATCCCAATAACTAAATATCCAAGTTAGCATTTAAAACACATTTGGACTGCCACATACATAGGACTGTCGTTAGGGAGGGAACGGAGTTTAACAATAGTGTGACCACTTCGTAGTAAAACGATAACGTAAGTAACTAAAATGTAATTTGAGGTAAATAAAAGTGATTATTTTTTTACAATTTACCCTAAAATAATTACAAAAATATGTAATATATGTGTAATTACAAATAATCAAATTAAAATTTAATTATTAGATCACTTTTTAAACACACTTAAATAGATTTTTAAATTCAAATTTATTCCCTCGACCATTATTATATCCTATATGGTCTAATGTTATAAGAATTGTACGAAAGATCTGTCAGATTATTAATTCTCGATTCAATCATAATAAAATTAAAATTTTTAATATTTTAAATTAATAAATACAAATAAATAATAATAGCATAAACATTCATTTTATAAATTATAACAATAAAATTAAATATTTAATTTAGCTTCAATCTAGTTCGTCTTATTTTTTATTTCTTTACTCCTTTTTAATTATATGGGTAAAATTATTTCTTCAGTCCCTCTCAATTTTGAAATTGAGTAACTTGTTCTTTTTGAAAATATCAAAGCAATTTAGTCTCAATCAACTTCGAAAGTGAGAAACTAAGAACAATTTAATGCTTTCATCAATTGTACATGATTTTAATTGGTATAATAACAAATTTAGCCCTAAAAGTCAATGCATTTTTGTCAATTTAGTTCTAATTTAACAAATTTATCTTGAAATAAGGCCAAAATGACAAAATATGTAAATATTGAAGGTTAAATTTATCATTACACCAATAAAAAATTTATGTACAATTGACAAAAAAACATTAACGTTATGATTAATTGTCCTTAGTTACTCACTTTCGAAATTAATAGGATTAAATTACTCCACTTTTTTGAAGAGGGACTAAGTTACTCAATTTCAAAATTGAGAATGATTAAGCAATTTTTTTCACCAATTATATGATATCAGTAGAACCATTGAACTAATAACCATTTTACTTGATCAATCCAATTTGATTCTAACAATCAAAACTCAAAACTTCGCATTATAGAAAAAAAAAACAATAATCGAGTCGAATTTTTTTAAAAAAAAAAGCCCAACAAGGTTGTTGATTTTATCTTTGTTTTTTAGGTAAACTTTTTTTCGATTGTTTTAGTATAATCACGACTTAAAATTGGTTATATATAGTATATATAATTAATTAGATATCATTCAAAAATAAATTAGATAATGAATTAAGATGGTTTTTGCCCAAAAGGAAAACAAGTTGTATTAGTGGGAAAAAGAAGAAAAAACAACACCAAAGATTAAACCAATTATACCAACATAGCAAAATTCATTCATTGCCACCCAAATTCTCTTCATTTCTTCTGTGTTTCCCTCCCTCGCTTTCTTTGGTGCATAATCGCACCTTCCACCACCATTGCCACCCTATCTGACGACGGCGACGGCCTCAAAATCCTTTTCCATCACGTTACTTCTTCACAATCATAGGGATGGGGCGGCCGGTACGGCCATCACCATCACCACCTGTACAACCAACACCGTCTCACGATGATATCGAGAAAGGATCAAAAAGGCCACATCATAAGTCGAAAATACCTCCTCCTCCACCAACACTGAAACCGTGGAAACCATGGCTCATGCCTCTCGTGTTCGTGGCTAACACTTCGGTATTTATTTATACCATGTACGTCAATGATTGTCCACATACAAGTGGGACTTCAAAATGTATTTTGTATGAATATTTGGGAAGGTACTCGTTTCAACGTTTTAAAGAAAACCCTCTTCTTGGCCCTTCATATATCACGTAAGAATTTGATCCTCTTCATACATACATGCATATACATGCATGATATAATATTTGTTTTTTAACTACAGGCTGAAGACACTAGGGGGCCTTGATTGGACTCAAGTGGTAGAAGAGAAGGAATATTGGCGTCTCTTCTCATGCATGTGGCTCCATGCTGGACTTATCCATTTACTAATAAATATGTTAAGCCTTTTAGGCCTTGGAATCCGATTGGAACATGAATTTGGGTTCGGTAAGAACTTTTATCTTCAAAATGCTAATAATGGGTGTGTGTGTGTTTTTTTTTTTTAAATTTCCTAGTTACTTGAATAATTGCAGTGAGAATCGGGCCGTTATACATGATTTCCGGCTTCGGAGGTAGCTTGACGTCTGTTTTATCTCTGGCTAGGAAAAGTATCGTCTCCGTTGGTGCATCCGGTGCGCTTTTTGGCCTGCTGGGATCCATGCTTTCGGAGCTCATTACGAACTGGTCAAACTATACGAATAAGGTGAGCACAACATCTTCAATCTCTTCTCTTTTAGTACCCGAACCGTGGGATCTAACTCTTGTTTATTCAGTGTTCAGCTCTGTCGACCATGTTGTTGATTATTTGCCTGAATCTAGCCATTGGATTCCTACCTCGAGTCGATAATTCCGCTCATATAGGAGGGTTTGTATCCGGATTGCTTGCCGGATTTGTCCTTCTAATGCGACCTCAGTACGGATACATAAGCAGCAAGCATGTTCCAGAGGGATATCAGATAAAACATAAGGTTGCAAAGCACCAAGTGCACCAGTATGTGTTATTTGGTATCTCCTTAGTCCTGTTAATTACCGGGTAAATGACACGATCTACCAAAGATTTCAAAACTGAAATTCACCCACTTTCAGCTGACTTTCTAGCATTCTTTTTTGCAGATTTGCAGTTGGCTTACAAAGGCTTAGAAGGCCATAGTTTTTAAAACCAAGCCTTGCATGGTGGATTAGGAGACTATTCTTTGTATGGTATCATAAACTCCCTTTTCATCCTGTTTTTATGTGCAGAGTAAAATGGGAACGATACCTTCGAGCTTTCAGTACATTTCGACATGATTTTCATGAGGCAGAATTTGAACCCTGAATCCCTAGCTCTCATTCAAAGGATTATAATCAATAGGTAGGCTATATAGGACTATTATAGATGTAAATGTATACCCTTGGTGCATTCTTATATATGCATGCACAAATCTTCAATTGTTCTTGTTTCAATCAAACATTACTTTGAGGAGGTTATTATCTTCCCCCATAGAAACTACCTGTTTAATAGGGCATGAAACAGTGTAATAAACACGAACAACGACACATTTAAACACGGTATGTTTAATATTTGTATTGTAATCATAGTTTAAAGATTTCGGAACGTTTCATCATTTACATTATCGATCAAGAAATGCAGGGCATTGTAACTTACTATTCATTGTATTGATTCATATCTCACATGAGTCCGAATACCCGAAAATCGCATACCGGTTGTTTGCGACATTGTCGTACATGAAGTCCCTTACGAACCTGCAGTTGATGCAAACAGCAAAACAAATAAATGATGACAGAGATCTCCATTGACAACCTATACAAGCTAAGTGTTATGGTCCGGCATTGCGGCACAGCTACGCCGGATTATGACACTAAAGGTAGAAACAGAATAGGGTGACTTACAAAGGTACAAACTGTAGAAAGAATGCAAGCTGAGGGAAAGGCAATTCTAGGTATTCCATGATCTTCAACACTGCTTCTGATTTAATATATGATCTGAAATCCATTATCAGAATCAGTTTCGTACTATCCGATGCTCACATTCGAGTCAGAGTTACAAGAAAGAATAGTGAAAAAACCATTTTTGCAGTAGCTAAAAACAAGACAATAAGCACAATCCAACAAATTTTAAGATTGACAGTGGTGAATAAAACAATACCTATCTTTTTCAACAAGAACAACACTAGAAATATCATCAGGAGCTCTACCAGATCTCCTCAATAGCTTCTTCCCTGATTCACTTTGAAGAGCTTCAAACCTTATTCTCCTATAAAAAAATCATCATAACATAGATAATTTTTAAAGCCCATACTTGTAAAACTGTAAATATATATGTATGTATATATACATATAAACATATATACTGACCTGTTTCGATCAACATTACGAACAAACCTGACGCCACCATTACATAAGTTGCAAACTCCTGTTGAAAACAAAACAAGAATTTAATTAAAACTAAACAGGAATTGTTTTGTTTGAGGAAAATAAGGAGAGGATTATTATAATTACCATCGAACAACATGATGGGTCTGGTATCTTGGTCGAAAAAACTGGAAGTGGCTTCGACCCAGTTCACAGTATCGGGCCGTGAAGGGGATAGAGTTGCGAAAATGGTTGACTGGTGTCTGAATCGAGCAGGACGGGACAAGGTTAAACGTGTGCAGCCATTGGAAAGTGGAAGCGCCATTGAAAGAAAGCAGTAGTTGAAATCTTCTGTTTTTTTTTTTGTTTTTTTATTTTTCTTAGTGTTAAAAGCAAGGTTCAGTGGAGATTTGCATTGTATGGCTCTACGTGTAGTTTTGTCCACCATTATTTAGAACTCCAAACAAAAATCAGGTTTTAGGTATAACTGATCATGCAACACCTGGCTTGAAAGCCGGACTCGAAAAATCAAAAAATAAGGGAATTTGAATAAAAATATAAATTCAAAAAATAAGTTTAGGCAAAAATTCGGCCTAACACAAATGTAACAAAAAAAAAAATTATGTTAGTTTTATTGTTTTGGTGTCGTTTCGTTATTATATTATTATTATTTTGTTGTTATTATTTGAATATTGTATAATTTTATTACTATTTTATTAGTTTGATTAATTTTATTACTATTTTAGAGGTATTTGCTTACATCTATCTTAATGTGTTATTTGAGTACAAATAATTTATTTTCTTTTAATTTATTCGGCCCAAGTCGAATTTTAGTATTTTCTTTTATCTTGATTGGGTTTAGACAAAATTTTAG
This sequence comes from Gossypium longicalyx, assembly GCA_025698465.1. NCBI lineage: Eukaryota > Viridiplantae > Streptophyta > Magnoliopsida > Malvales > Malvaceae > Gossypium > Gossypium longicalyx. The sequence goes on from CM047000.1 coordinate 97,607,566, forward strand.
GCCCAACTTTCAGGTTGGGTTTGGGCCTAAAAACGGACCTAAAATTCTATTAAAGCTCGGCTTAAATCTAGCCCGACCCGACCCATGATCACTTCTAGTTTTAGACACAAATAATAATTTATTTCAAAATAAAGTTAAATATATTATAATATAAAAATTAAATTATTAAATTATATATAAATTGTAATAAATAAGTATAAAATTTGTGAATATTAAATAAAAACATATTTTTTATATTTATATTTTGTCAATTGAAATTTGGACAATTATTTAATCCATGGACATTTTTAATAGTATAATTTTTTTTTTTGTCTAGTCTTAAATATAAGTTTGAAATTTTATTAAATTCCATTAATATTCACAAATTATTAACCTAAATATTTTTAGGTTCATCTACATTATTTTTAATAAAATATGTTTTTATTTAATAATTAATAATTTCAATTTATTTTGAAATTTAAGCATAAATAATTTAAACATTTTTATTATATATTTAATTTCCATAGAATATAAATTAAACATTTTTATTATATATTTAAATTTTATAAAATATTATTTTCAATCCGGCCCAAGCTATGCCATAGATACCTCTACCTACCAACAGCCCATAAACCCTATATTTTCGGCCCATGTTTAGCAGAAGGCAGTGTGGATTCTGATCCGGTCAACCAAAACGCCCATAGATTTAAACCCCAGCAACATATGTGGAAAAACCTAAACCCCAAGCCTTCATCACCACCACCACCACCATAACCAGCAGGGAGCAATTCAAATGAACTCTCTTTCAGATCCCTTTTAACTTCTTCGGTAAACTTATCTTCTTCATTTCTCTTTACTGAAGTTTATTTTCTGGGGTTTTTTAATATACTTTGCCTTTTAATCTGTGTTTCTGAGCTGTTCATTTCATTCAAGATATTGGGTTTTGGTTTTCATTTTCAAACTCAAATCTGGGTATTGTGTTTTTTAATGATTTGTTGATAATGGTGCCTTTGGAGAATCGGTTCTTGTAATATCTGGGTATGATTGATTATATTAGGTTCATGTCTTTGGGACTGCGATTCTTAATTTTGTTAAATGGGTAATTAAGAGTTTTGTAGATGGTGTCTTATGGATGAGAGGATATCAGAACATGTTATTTCTGCGACAAATTCGCAGATTTTTTCGCATTGCAGCTCACTCAAAGCAATTTCCGAAGACAATACCTTTAGAAGAACCTGCTCTTTCGAAGCTTAAATCGGAAAGAGACCCCGATAAGTTATTCAATTTATTCAAAGCAAATGCCCACAATAAACTTGTTGTTGAAAACAGGTTTGCTTTTGAAGATACGATTTCAAGATTAGCTGGGGCTGGCCGATTTGATCACATTGAGCATTTACTTGAGCACCAGAAAACTCTTCCGCAAGGTAGGCGAGAAGGGTTCATAATGAGGATTATAATGTTGTATGGTAAGGCTGGAATGGTTCAGCATGCTATTGATACTTTCCGTGATATGCATTTGTATGGATGCAAGAGAACCGTTAAATCTTTAAATGCTACACTTAAGGTTTTGTCTCAAACTCGTGATTTGAGAGTTATCGAGGCTTTTCTTGCTGAGGTTCCACAGGATTTATTTGTTGAATTGGATGCATATACGGTTAATATAGTTGTCCAGGCGTTTTGCAAAATGGATTTTCTTGATAGCGCTTTTTTGTACATGGTACAGATGGAACGGTTGGGAATAAAGCCAGATGTTATTACGTACACAACACTTATCTCTGCATCCTATCAAAAGAACCGTTGCGAGATTGGCAATGGGTTGTGGAATCTTATGGTGTATAAGGGGTGTAAACCTAATCTTACATCTTTTAACGTTAGGGTCCAGTATTTGATTAATAGGAGACTAGCATGGAAAGCTAATGATGTAATGCGTTTGATGAAGAAAATTGGTATAGAGCCTGATGAGGTTACTTACAATTTGGTAATCAAAGGTTTTTGCCAGGCCGGTTATCTTGAAATGGCTAAAAGGGTTTATTCTTCTCTAGAATTTCATAGCACGTATAAGCCAAATGCTAAGATTTACCAGACGATGATTCATTATTTGTGCAAGGGAGGTGAGTACAATTTGGCCTATACAAGGTGTATAGACTGCATGAGAAAGAATTGGTTTCCAAGTGTGGATACTATTCATTCACTGGTTCAAGGCCTAACGAGAAATGGGCAATTGAAAAAGGCTAAGAGGATAATGAGATTGGTTAGGAATCATAGACCACCTTTTTCCTCAAGTCAATTTGATTCTTTGCAATCTGTTTGTCGAAGAAGTGACGGATTGAAACCCAACCAGTTTGATTAATGTATAAACACGGCTTAAAAGAAGCTAATAATTCTTTCCGTACATGCGGTTGTAGTTTTACAAAACTAATTGGAGATAGATTTTTATGGTTCACAATAACATCAAAGCAGCGGCAGAACCCAATTTTGTTCAATTAATTTGGTGTGAGTCTCAGATTAATGAGAATGCCAATGGAGAGCATAATCCAAATTCCTGTAAGTCATCATGCAATTACACTCTATCCTGATTTTTTTCATTCTTTAACATGCAGCACCTTTGTTACAATGAACGATGTTTTGCTATTGCAATTCCATTTGTCTCTTAGTGAAGCATGCATATGGTGTTTGACATTCCATAGGCATGGATTCTTATCTCTGTGAAGCATGCATATGGTGTTTTATCTTCTGTGCCTGCTAATTCCTGTTTCCATATGTAAGCTTTGGCTCCTAAACTAGGAGTCAGATTGCATTTTGCCCCCTCTACTCAAGAAATGAGGAAATTAGTCCCATTACACCAGTTTTTAACAGGAGAAATGGATGAAAATTTTAACATAAGGATTAGTTTGCTTTTTAATTTAACGTATGGTGACTACTTTTCTCATTTTCTAAGTAGAGGAGCCAAAATGCAATCCTACTCCTAGTACAAAGGTCACCATGGTATTTGTACCATATTGGTTGTTACTTGGATTCTTAGGTGTTTATTGTATGAAATGTTTCAGCTTCAACCAAACACTTTCACTCGACGTGCATCGGTACCATTTGCTTTTCGGCAGGATCGGGAGGTGCACTTGGATGCATTCTACTTGTTTGTTTCTTCCATGGAAGTGCATTATTTACAAGGCTCTAAGAAGGGTGAACAGCCTGTGAAACTGAATCCTTGGGTGAAAAACAAAAGAGAAAAATGCAGCTACTGGTTTAGGCTTGAAATAATGTCATATTTGTTTTTATAATGGGGGCTTAATGGAAGAATTCTTTAACTTTTTTTTCCTTAACTTTGTGTTCCACAGGTTTCAACCAAACTTGTAAATGTGTTCCTTCAAGCTATCATTCTTTTTTGCTTGTGAAATGGCACTGCTATGTTCCTTACACCAATAATAGTTTAGTAAATTTTTTTTTAATTTTACAAACGAATTAATAAATTATTTAATTTATTTTTTAAATGGAAGGGTATTTTCCCCACTTATTTTTGCTTGTGAAGTCGAATAAATGAGATAATTGATGATCTTTCTTTTGTATTATATACCCAGAGTAGAATTATACAGTAAAAGCATCATAGAATTCTAGTCTTTTAAGAACCAAATTGTAATTTTTTTTTCTTTTATTAAAAAAATGAATTTTTTTTCGTATTAATGTATAAAGATTAATTTTTAACGAAATTTAGACATAAATAGAAACGTATCACTACAATTGAATTTGTCATGTAACAATACCAGTTTCTTGTATGCTCCCATGAGAAACAACAATATTGAAATGACCAAATGCTTGATGATCGCATATTAGTTTTACTAGTTCTACAAAACCATTCATGGATGATTGCATCTCTTAAACCAACTTGATCATTTTACAGAGCTTCAAATTATCTCTGCTTTGCAATTTCATATAGATTCCTTACCGCCATTCTGCAGTGTTGCTCGGTTCCGATCTGTTGTGGAGCGACATCTAGATGTCGAGGTCACGGATTTTGGTCGTTACGGCCGACCTATCAGATTAGATGTTTTTGGGCTGGCAGGCATGTATTTTGCAGCACGAGTATAACCATTTGGATGGAACCTATGTAGATAAGATGGTTCAAACAACTTTCAGAACTGCTCGAAAAATGGGATCGGTCTCTCAATGAAGGGTGTCCGCTAGCTTGGTTTTTACACACCAATTCACCCCCAAGCATGTGCAAGAAGTGAAGAATTAAACATCTAATTAATGTTCCTTGAGTTCTTTGAATTGAAAAGATATGGCCATGGCATTTGTAAAATATACATGGCAAATTTTCTCTCAACCCCTGTTCCATTATTACCACTTTTCATGTGGTTGTTAAGTCATTGTTTATCATAAGATACACTATATCCAAATTCACTCTAATTGTTATAAGTTTACAATTCGGCCGTTAAATTTTCGTGGCAATACGTTCCAATCCGATACTTTCGGCTGATAAGTTATGGATTTAGTACTTGTATTTTGATTTGGTAAATTTCAATCCATGTAATTTTAGAATTTGAAAATTTTAGCCCTGACTAAATGATAGATATTAATTTCATTGAGTTCTATTATTTTCGAAATTTTATTACGTCAAACATATTATTGCGTGTGGAATACTATGCCAACTTGCTATTTTTATATATTATTCACACAAAAAATCTATCAATTGACTTAACGACTATCATTTGCATTAAAATTGAAATTTCAAAAATTCAAAAAAATATAGTGACTAAAAAAGATTTAGTTGGAGAATATAAACTAAATTTATAACTTTATGCATAATATAAGACTAATAATATAATTTAACTGCTACCATTTAGACAGGATTAAAATTTCAAAATTCGAAAAATACAGGGACTAAAATTGATCAAATTGAAGGAAATGTACTAAATCTACAATTTACACAAAGCACAAGGTCTAATAATAGAATTTGACCTAAAAAAATCTAGAAACAAAAGAAAAAGGAAGAGTCAAGTCAAGAGTAGAGAGGATGACAGATTGAGGATAATGGGGGCTTCGACGTGGTGGTCAAGCTGGCCAAGTATGCCGGAGATATGAGGTCGTGGAAGTAATCGGTTGTGTAAGAGAAAAAAAAGGAATTGAAAAAGAAAGAATCGTGGAACTTGGTCTACGGCTTCAACTCAAATCCTCCCCGGTTAACTCACTTTTGCTTGATCTTTTTCTGCTCTTTATCATTTTTAATGTGGCTTTGCTGTTATTTTCATGTCACTTTATCAAATATTATTTCCATCTTCATCATCATCATATTGGCTGCATGTAGTAATTACTAATATTTTGTTATGTTCTTATTCATATTTGTATGTTTAATCTAATCTAATTATTTAGTAATTTCCTTACTCGTATTTGTATTCTTAATCTAATCTAATTTACTTTACCAGAATCATGGGTAATTGCTGCTCAGTCCAAATTGGTTTAGAGAATTTCATCATTCGTGGCTTGGATTCCATTCTTGGCCATGCTAATTACGTATGCAAACTTAAACAAACTCTTCCAACTCTATCTGCTGCTCTTCAAGAACTGAGGGCACTAAGGAACGACATGCAAAGGGAGGTCGATCTGGCTGAACAACGACTATTGAAGCCATTTGAGCGAGTTCAGCTATGGCTTTCAAAAGCAGAAACTATGATAACAGAGGCAGAAAAGTTGATTGCAGATGGCCCTCAACAAATGAATAACTTGTGTCTCGGCGGCTGTGCTTCCAAGAATTGCTTGTCTAGCTACAAGTTTGGTAAAAAAGTGGCCAAAATGCTTAAGAAAATAAATGATCATAGGATTAACGGAGCTTTTGCAAAGGTAGCAGAGAGTCGGCCTGCAGCTTCAGTGGTGGTAAGACCTGAAGAGCGGCCAATTGCTCAAGAATCCATGATCGAAAAGGTATGGAGCTGCATCGAGGACAAAGATGTGGGGGTCATTGGCCTCTATGGCTTAGGGGGCGTTGGCAAGACAACACTCCTGACTCAAATTAACAACAAGTTCAGCACCACACCAAATGATTTCGATGTGATAATTTGGGCACTGGTGTCTAAACGTTCTGATGTTGGAAAGATTCAAGATAGAATTGGTGGAAACATTGGCTTTTCAGATGCATTCTGGAAGAGTAAAAGTGTTGACGAGAAAGCTGTAGATATCTATGGGGTGTTGTGCAACAAGAGATTTGTTGTATTATTGGATGATTTATGGGAGAGGGTGGATTTGAACCAAGTTGGGATACCAAAACCAAGCCAAGAAAATGGTTCCAAACTTATTTTCACTACTCGATCTTTGGAGGTATGTGGCGAAATGGAAGCTCGAAAGAAAATCAAAGTGGAGTGCCTGGGACCAGAAAAGGCTTGGGAATTGTTCCAAGACAAAGTTGGAGATGAAACTCTCAATAGTCATCCAGATATTCGAAAACTAGCTGAAGAAGTAGCCGAAAGGTGTGGTGGGTTACCTCTTGCATTAATTACAATCAGTCGTGGCATGGCTTGCAAGACAACACCTGGGGAATGGAAATATGCAATTGAAAAGTTGAAGCGATCTTCATTGCCGAAAATGGAAAATGAGGTATTTCCAATTTTAAAATTCAGTTATGATAATTTGCCTAATGTGACAATGAAATGTTGCCTCTTATATTGTTGCCTGTATCCAGAAGATTATTGTATTCCCAAAAAGAGATTAGTGGAGTACTGGTTTTGTGAAGGGCTGTTGAATGAATTTGATGGAATTTGCGAAGCTCAAATGCAAGGAAACTACATTATCAACTCTCTTCTTAGTGCTTGTTTATTGGAAAATGGTGGTGAAATAGGTGGAGAAGATTGTGTTAAGATGCATGATGTGGTTGGTGACATGGCTTTGTGGATAGCGTGTGAGCTTGAAACTAAAGGAGAGAATTTTTTTGTAAAAGCAGGGGCTCAATTATTTGAAGAACCAGATGTTAAGGCGTGGGAAGGTGCAAAAAGAATGTCAGTGATGAAAAACCAGATTGAAGTTCTCAAAGGAACACCTAAATGCCCTAACCTTCGAACTTTGTTTCTTAGCGAAAATAAGTTGCAGGTGATCAGCAATGGCTTCTGCCGGTTTATTCCTCATCTAATGGTGTTAAACTTGTCAGAGAATATAGGTTTACGAGCATTGCCTGAGGGAATTTCACAATTGATTTCACTACAATCTCTCGATTTATCCTGGACTAGCATAACAGAGTTGCCAATGGAGTTGAAATCTTTGACAAAACTGAAAATGTTGGACTTGAGTTACACATACGGTCTCAGGAAAATCCCACCACATCTGATATCTAGTTTTTCCAAATTACAAATATTTAGAACATGGTGCACGACAAGTGGAGATTATCCAAAGGAAGATAATGTTCTGAATGGGGACAATGAAAATCTTATAGAAGAGTTGAAAAGTTTGCGACATTTGAACATACTAACGATACCACCAATTAAAAGCTTGTTTGCTCTAGAAAGATTTGTGAGCTTCCACTTGTTTCAATGTTGCACCCAAGCACTACATTTGAGGCATCTTAGAGAGTCAAATGTGTTTAATGTTTTATGCTTGGAAAACATGGAGCGTCTAGAGACATTATATTTCGAGGGTTGTGGAAGTATAGAGGAGATTAAAATGGAAAAACTGTCTCCGAATACTAATTATACTTAAACCTTTCACACATTAAGCCATGTTGTAATTAGAGGTTGTAATAAGTTGGTAGATACAACCTGGTTGATTCTTGCTCCTAATCTATGCTACATTTCGATATTTGGGTGTGCAAAACTGGAAGAAATATTGAGTGAGAGAAAACTTGGTGAAATTGCAGATGTGGTTGGAATTCCATATCCTAAACCATTTTTGAAGCTTAAAACACTTGCTTTAGGTTATCTACCAGAATTGAAGAGCATATATTGGGATGCCTTACCCTTCCCAGGTCTGAAAAGTATTTCTTTGTTGGGTGATTGTCCAAAACTGAAGAAGCTTCCTCTCAACTTAGACAGTGCGAAAGGGAATCAGATCACCATTTTGGGAAGCAAAGATTGGTGGGCAACTGTGGAATGGGAGAATGAAGCCACTCGAGATACTTTTTTGCCCTCTTTCAGATATTTTCCTAAATGAAATGTACAAAATCCTAAAGACTGAGTAGTGCTTTGTTGAATCGTTGTTGTATGATATTTCATTTTTGACAAAATAAAGAGGTTTCCATAAAAGAGAATTACTATATTCATCATCTTTGGTTCCAATATGTTGTTTCTATTTCTGTTTTTGCCATCATTCCAGTTTCCTAATATCTCTCACGAAATAATATTTTTAACATATTTTCAACAGCATTTAAACCAAAGTTTATGGTATGCAAATTTGTTAACACTACTGTTCTAAGTATACTATGAAAATATTAATTAAAATGTAAATTTATATGATAACTTATTTATACATATATCTATTTCATTTGAATAACAACATAGAGTCTGTTATAGGCCAATTTAATCTCATGGCCCATTTACATTTTATAAAGCCCAAATTACATCAACCCCAACCCATTAACCAAATTTTAACCCAACCTCAACCCATTTACATCAGACCCATTACCCAATTCATTAAGCCCACTATCCAAACCCCACCCAATCAGCTACCGAAGCCCAATTTTAGACTTAGGGTTTCAGCTTTTGAAACCCTAAGCCTGCCTAGCGCCGCAACCACCCCCACCAACCCTCTGACTGCCCTCTGACACCTCTGACAACGCCTCAGCCCCGTCTCATCGCCCATTACCTGCAAAATGAAAGGAAAGCACGTAAAGGAGAAGGAAAACAGAGCAGAAGAAGCAAACAATAGCAGCAGAAGAGAACAGACAGTGGGACAAAAAGGCTATAAAAGCCGAATTTATCGTGTAAAAAAGGATCCTTTTTTTTTAGCAAAAAAAAATACAAAAGAATCCTTGATCACTAAAAACAGATTCACTGTTAACACAAAGAAATCGCAGCAAAATACATCAAAAATACCGCATCAAAGGTTTATTCATTTTTCTTTATTTTTCTTAGCTTTTTTTTCTTTTCGAGTTTGCATATAGTGTTTCTAATCTAATAAAAATAATACATATACATATATTAAATAAATAAATAAATAAAAGGAAAAAATTACGCGGGTGGCGTGCCAGCTGACCAAGATCGGCGACGTCCGCGATAGGGCCGGTGGATCAGGCCGTGGGCCGAGCTCCCTCCTCTCCCCTCTCTTCTTTCTTCCCTCTCCCCTTCTCTCTCTTTTTTTTTTCTCTCCACGGTACAAATGATTTTTTAAAATTTTTTTTTTTCTGTTTAGTAAAGAAACGACGCCGTTTTAGGCTGCGGGTCGGGTCGACCCGACCCGCTCCAGCCAGGATCCGCGTGTTTTTTAAGCGGAAGGGCTATTTGCGCGTTTAGCCCTTCCGCTTTTTCAGGCTTTTTCAATCAAATCTTTGCTATTTCAATTTTGGCCCAGAATTCGTTGCGTTTTGCAATCTGGTCCCCACTGATGCGTTGTGTTTTGATGAGAAGGAATATTTGCCATTTTAGTCCTCCCAGGTTATGCGCGTATGACATTTTGATCCTTTTTCTTTATTTCTCTTTAAAAATTGGTCCCACAACTTTGTTTTAATTTAATTTTAGTCCTTTTTTGATTTTTCTTATTTTCTTATTATTTTTATAATACTAGTATTATTATTATTATTATTATTATTATTATTATTATTATTATTATTATATGTTTTATTATGTATGTATATATATTTAATATATACATGTATATATTCATGTAGTATTATTAATTGTATTGTAACATTATTATTATTAGTATGTATATATTATGTATATATTTTAATACTATATCATGTATATATTTCATGTATATTATGTATATATATATGTATTTCTTTAATATTATATTTTATGTATACTATGTATATGTTCTAATATCACATTATCCATATATTTTTATATAACCCTACGTAAATATTTCAATACTATATTATATATATGTTTTTTTTATATACATATTACGTATATTATTATTCTGTATTACGTGTATACTAAGTCTCGTATTTCCCATGCATTTTAGTATATATGTGTATATATATTTACGTAAGTATATCTTTATGTAATATTAGCTTTATTATTAATATATTAATGTGTTTTTAACATTGTAATTGTGTATGTATATATCGTCTATGTGTTATATATGTTATGTATATATATTTTTTTCAATATTATTAGTCATATTTTTATACTGTTCCATGTACGTATTTCCACATTATCTTATGTATACATTCTTAAATACTATTATATATATATATATATATATGTGTGTGTTTTTAATACCTTATTGCATATATTATTATTATTATTATTAACTATTATTATCATTGCTAGTATTGTTATTATTATTATTATATTAGTGTATATTTTATATACGTGTATATATATATATATATGTAGGTAACAATGTTTTATTACTTTATTTTAAATTATTATTTATTATTATTACTGTATTATTAATATTTATTATTGTTAATATTCCTTTTTGTATATACTGTTCATACTAGCATTATTATATTATTATCACTATTATATTTATTATATTAGTATTGTTATTGCTATCATTATCAATATTAGTATTATTGTGTGTTTTCATTATACATATCGTTTATATTTATAGTGTTATTTTAATATTGTGTTTACTATATATTTACCCTCTTCACATATTATTTTTAATTAAGTTATATTTTTATATTCTTTTATTATTATTATTATTATTATCATTATTAATTTATATATACATATATACTTTTTGTACATATCATTATTTTACATTATTGTCGTAAATATTATATATATTTATTCTATGTACATCTCCTAATATTTCTTTTATCGTAGATATTATCATTATTAATACATACTTTTATCATATGCATATATACCTGTATTTTTGTACATATTATTATTATTATTACCAAATATATCATTTTTCCTTATTTTATTATTAGTACATGATTTGTTTTTAGTTTCCCTTTTTTTGTAAATATCATTGTTATTGTTATTCTAATATCATGATATTCCATGTCAATATTTTTCATTAATTATATCATTGTTTGTATCGATTATCCATTAATGATTTCTTGTTTTTAAAAATATTTTTCATGTTTTTAATTAATTTCAACACATAAGGCAACGTATCGGTTTAACACTAGTCGTTGATTTCATCGCTATGTTGGGTGAATCATATCGGCTCGTGTTGAAAACGAAACGCCCTTCAAACAAATCAAAATTTAAAATCTCTCGTCTTTTCAATCGGATTACGATTAAATCTTATGTTGAACTCGTATTTTGAAAACCAAGACAACGCATGTTTAACAAGATACCAATTTTGGGCGTCGCGGGGTGCTAATACCTTCCTCGCGCGTAACTAACTCCCGGACCCTACTTTACTCTGATTTTAACGTGGACCTAAACTCGGCCTTCTTTTGTTTTAAAAATAAAATTCTAAGGTGCCCGATCACACCTATGAAAAGGATCGGTGGCAACTCCCCTCTTATTTTAAAATCAAACTTCGGTTTTCAAGTTTTCAATAAATCGCCACAATTAGCAACCGAGCTAAATTTTTACGTCGCTACAGAGTCTTTATGGGTGAAAGTTTTGCGATCAAAATATAAGGTAACTGAACGTTTACCAGAGATTTTATCTTCTAGTAGTTGCAGCTATATTTGGCGGTCTCTGAGGTGCGTTTGGAAGGACATTCAGGGGAATATGGCTTGGAAGGTGGTAACTGGTCGAGAGGTGAAATTCTGGACAGATACCTAGTTTAGGGACTTGGGTCCATTGACAGATTATTGCACAGTACCGCAACCAACATTTCCGGATGCTACGGTCTACGCGGTGGTGACACCAGAAGGCGATTGGAACTAGTCGTGTTTCATTGGTGAATTACCTCACCAGATTATCAATTTGCTTGTTGAATCTTGTCCACATTTGGAAAGTGAAGGAAGAGATATTTGCTATTGGAAGGCGGCTGAATCTGGTAGTTACACAGTAGCAGGGGGTTATAAAACTCTCGATCAAAATTCTTGGATGTGGGGGGGGATGCAAAATGGAAAATGATTTGGAGAGTGAGGGTGCCACAACGAATAAGACAATTCCCGAGGTTATGCATCCATGGTAGAGTATTGACTAATGAAGAAAGATGCCGAAGGGGATTATCCGATGATAAATCTTGCTATATGTGTGGCCATGTATTAGAAAATATCGACCATGCTCAAAGAACTTGTCCATTAGCGCAAGCAGCTTGGAAAAGGTTAGTTATTGATGGTCTTTCTAATGATTTCTTTACTCTTGATTTTGAACATTGGTTACTGGTTAACATTAAGAATGAGGATAATTTGTTAGTTAAGGGGGTAAGGTGGGAAATCATGTTTTCTAATGTTGTTTGGAGGTTATGGAAAGGTAGGAATTTGGAAATATTTGCTAACCAACATCTGAGTCAGATGATATTGTCATGACTAGTTGGTTTTGGGCTATTTGTCAACAAAAAAGGGAGCGATCTTGCGGGAACAAAATTCCATGGGTTGGGAAAAACCTCCGATTGGATAGGGTTAAATTAAATGCAGATGGTTGAGTTGATGTTATATCTGGTAATGCCACGGCTAGGGGTTTGGTAAGAGATTCGAAGAGGGATTGGGTATTTGGTTATGGTTGCAACTTAGGGGTGGGCTCAGTTTTGAACGTTGAACTTCAAGCGGTTTTGGATGGGGTTAGAATAGCGTAGGACAAAGGGGTGCGTAGGTTGTTAGTCAAGAGTGATAACAACAGTGTTATGGAGTCAATACTTGGAATAGGGAAAATGGGAACTCATAAGGTGGCGTTGGAGATTTGTAGCTGGATTAAGGTGGCGTTGGAGATTTGTAGCTGGACGAAGAGGGATTGGCAGGATTAAATCAGGCATGTGGTAAGAATAATGAACATAGCAGCAGACGTGATGTCTAAATGGGCTAGAGATTGCGCAAGCGGGTTGCACGTCTTCACACAACTGCTTCCAGTGGTGTAGGACATTTTGTTACAAGATCTGGGTTAAATAGTGGTTTTGGTTTTTGGTTGAACTGAAGCTCAACTTCCACATTTGTAACTAAAAATAACCCTAAAAGTTTTCCTTTTTTTTTCTTCAAGCCGTTTGCCTCTTCTCCCTTAATTTGCTCAGTGAAACTGCTAGCCTTCGGGTTGGGTACTACTCGTCTTTTCTCCCTTCCCTCTCACCAACCCTTTCTTTTTATTGTTTTCCTTATTCACTCTACATGCTTTCTTTTTTTCTTTTTAGTTTGCTAATATGTTTTGTGAGTATCTTCACTACTTTCACAAGTCATGATGGACATATAACAGTGTTTGTCATTATTGAACCCCCATTGGCCACTAGTAATTTCTCTTGGAAAGTGAGTTGGTCATAGATACTTGAATGGTAGTTGTTCACCAGCTTCTTAATTTGCTTCTGTTTTGAGAATATTTCAGAATAATAAATTATTTCACAAATTGGTTTAGACTTGTGTTGTCTTAAATATTATATGTTTTTTTTATTGCTTAATAAGTCTTCATTTTTTTCAAGTTTTTGTCTTATCTTGTACAAGTTTTCTAGTCTTGCTTTTACATATAGTTTTACTTTGCAAGTGATTTTAAGAATTTCGTCGTTGTCTTCTCCAATTTGGTAGATGCTCGATTTTTTTACAATTTTTGCCTGCCATTTTAGACCATCCGGGATTGATTTTCTTATCGTGTTAAGTGCTTGCAATCACTCTAAATATATTGTACTTGAGTTGTGATAGAGTCAATTGTCAATGTGCCATAATATTATATTGATACTAAGATTTAAGCCTTTTTTGTGTTGATGAAACTGATCTTTCACCACCTATTTGTTGTTTTTTCCCCTATTTTATAGTCACATTTATGGAATGAATTGATGAATTTATTTTATAAAAAATTAACATTTTTATTAAATAAATTTGGATTGTAATTTTTAAATTATCTAATTTTCTAAGTAAACTTCAAAAAGAAAATAGAAATATATAGTTAAAAATAATCATATTAATTAAAATTTAGAAAAAAAATAGCTTATTCAAAGAAAATTCTTCAACATTGGATATAAAATTTAAAATAAGTTTATAGAATTGTTATTTAATATATGTTAATATATAGAACACTAACAAAATTTCATGGTTAATATTATACATATAATATTTTTTATAAATGAATAATTTTTATAAAAACTAAAAATATCATAACAATAATATAACTTAAATAAAAATAAAAAAATATTATTTTTATAATAATACACATGTTTCATTTAATCAAATATAGAATCATATTATATTTTATCAATTAAGAAAACTAGTATAACATAGACCTACTCATGGGCCTGCCCAAGTGAGCCCGTCCGGAAAATAGGAGGGCTTAGGTAAAAATATAGGCTCAAAAATTTGACATCGACAAAAAAATAAAACTCGTTTAAAAAACAGACTAGGCTTCAAGTAAAGCTTTTTTAACTTAGCCCGAGTATGTAAAAAAAATTATAGCTTTCTTTTCGCTATTTTTTTTATTTTTTTTTACTATTTTATTGTTATTATATAAGTGTTATTTTATTATTTATTTTATTACTATTTTAAAAATACTTTTATTTGAATTGGACTTAACCAAAATTTTAAATCTATTTTTCGTGGGAATTTAAATCTAAACCTAACAAAGATGCGTCTCAAACTTTGCACGTAAGTATAACCTAACTTGACGTACATTTTCTTATATTATAAAAAGACCAAGTGACCTTCTTTGATTTTTCCACAGTACCTGTCTTTAATTGTAATCTTTTGGCAACATGGTTTTTAAAGAATTCATTTAAAAACAGTTTCATTCTTCATCCATCCAACCCTCATTTTCATTCCTTCGTTTTTATCTTTTATTTACCTACCTGAATCATGGAGAATTGCTTCTCAGTAGGAGTTGCTTTAGAGAATTTCATCATTCGTTGCTGGGGTTCCATTGTCGGGCATGCTAATTACGTTTGCAAGCTTAAACAAACTCTTCCAACTTTAACTGAAGCTCTTCAAGATCTGAGAGCACAAAGGGACGACGTCCAAAGGATGGTTGATGTGGCTGAACAACGACTATTGAAGCGACTTGAGCGAGTTCAGCTATGGCTTTCAAAAGCTGAAACTATGATAACTGAGGCTGAAAAATTGGTTGCAAATGGCCCTCAACAAATGAATAACTTGTGTCTCGGCGGCTTTGCTTACAAGAATTGCTTGTCTACTTACAAGTTTGGTAAAAAAGTGGCTAAAATGCTTCAAGCAATAAATGATCTCATAAGTAAAGGAGTTTTTGACAAGGTAGCGGAAAGTCAACCTGCAGCTTCAGTGGTGGTAAGACCTGAAGAGGGGCCAATTGCTCTACAACCCACAATCGAAAAGGTATGGAACTGTATTGTGGACAAAGATGTGGGGATCATTGGCCTTTATGGTTTGGGGGGCGTTGGTAAGACAACTCTCTTGACCCAAATCAACAAGTTCAGCACTACACCGAATGGTTTCGATGTTGTAATTTGGGCGCTGGTGTCTAATGGTTGTGATATAGGAAAGATTCAAAATTAGATCGGTGGAAACATTGGATTTTCAGCTGAATCCTGGAAGAATAAAAGTGTTGAAGAGAAAGCTGTAGATATTTATGGGGTGTTGCGCATCAAGAGATTTGTTGTATTATTGGATGATTTGTGATAAAGGGTGGATTTGAACCAAGTTGGGATACCAAAACCAAGCCAAGACAATGGTTCCAAACTTATTTCCACCACTCGATGTTTGGAGGTATGTGGCGAAATGGAAGCTCGGGAGAAAATCAAAGTGGAGTGCCTTGAGCCAAAAGAGGCTTGGAAATTGTTCCAAGCCAAGGTTGGAGATGAAACCCTCAATAGCCATCCAGATATTCGAAAACTAGCTAAACAAGTAGATAAAAGGTGTGGTGGGTTGCCTCTTGCAGTAATTACAATCGGTCGTGCCATGGCTTGCAAGACAACACCCGAGGATCGGAAATATGCAATTGAGATGTTAAAGCGATGTACATTGCCGAAAATGGAAAATGAGGTATTTCCACTTTTAAAATTCAGTTATGATAATTTGCCTAATGTGACAATGAAATGTTGTCTCTTATATTGTTGTTTGTATCCTGAAGATTATTGTATTCCTAAAAAGAGATTAGTGGAGTATTGGTTTTGTGAAGGGATGTTGAATGAATTTGATAGAATTAGTGAAGCTCAAATGCAAGGAGACTATATTATCAGCTCTCTTCTTAATGCATGTTTATTGGAAAGGGATGGAGAAGATTTTGTTAAGATGCATGATGTAATCCGTGACATGGTTTTATGGATAGTATGTGAGCTTGAAGCAAAAGAGAATAAATTTTTGTAAAAGCATGGGCTCAATTATTTGAAGAACCAGATGTTAAGATATGGGAATGTACAAAAAGAATGTTAGTCATGAAAAATAATATTGAAGTTATCAGAGAAACACCTAAATGCCCTAACCTTCATTCCTTGTTTCTTAGCGAAAATAAGTTGAAAGTGATCAATGATGGGTTCTTCCAGTTTACACCTCATTTAACTGTTCTCAACTTGTCAAATAACAGTGCTTTACAAGTACTGCCTGGGGGAATTTCGCAATTGATTTCATTAGAATGTCTTGATCTATCTCATACAGCTATAAGGGACTTGCCAATAGAGTTGAAATCCTTGACAAAACTGAAAATGTTGGACTTGAGTTGCATACCCTATCTCAGAAGAATCCCACAGCATCTGATATCTAGTTTTTCCGGGCTGCAAATATTCAGAATAACGAGCTTGACAAGTGAAGAATATCCAGAGGAAGACAATGTTCTGAATGGTGGTAATGAAAATCTTATAGAGGAATTGAAAAGTTTGCAACATTTGAATATACTAAGTATGCTACCATTCACAAGCATGTTTGCTCTAGAAAGATCTCTTAGCTTCAACTTGTTTCGATGCTGCACCCAAGAATTAAGGTTGAGTGGTTTTAAAGAGTCAAAATGTGTTCAGTGTTTTATGTTTAGAAAATGTGGAGTGGCTAAAAACACTAAATTTACGGAATTGCGAGAATGTAGAGGAAATAAAAATGGAAAAGCTGCACCCTTGGGTCTCTCCGGGTACTAGTTACACTTCACCCTTTCACACCTTGACTAGCGTTTCATTTCAAGATTGTCACAAATTGACAGACGTGACTTGGCTGATTCTTGTTCCAAATCTAAGGTACCTTGGATTAGTTCAGTGTGTTAAAATTGAAGAAATATTGAGCCAAGGAAAGTTTGGTGAAGTGGCTGATGTTAGAATCCCATACCCCATTCCATTTTTAAAGCTTGAAAAACTTGTTTTATGCAGTCTATGGAAATTGAAGAGCGTATATTGGGATGTCCTACCCTTCCCATGTTTGAAATATATTTTTGTAGGCATCTGTCCTGAACTGAAGAAGCTTCCCCTCAATTCTGACAGTGCAAAAGGGAATCGAATCACCATTGATGGAAATGAGGATTGGTGGGCAGAAATAGAATGGGAAAATGAAGCAACTCGACAGACTTTTTCGCCCTTTTTCAGATCTTATTCTTAGTTTCAAGTTTTAAATATGGCAAATTGCTTCACTTCTGTCTGATAAGTTTTTATCCCCTGCTTCTATTTATGTTTGGCTATCATTTGAACAATTTCATGAAAGTAAACTATGCTACGTTTTCCTTTGCAAACTGATCAAAAAGTACTCCACTTGTTTATTAAAAGTAAAACTTCCCTAAACAAGTAAAACTTCCCTAAACAATGTCAAATTCTTGAAACCAAATATGTATATATATGTTTGTGTGGCAATACATATATGCATACTCAACCTAGTTTTGCAGCACAATAGTCATCTTTACTAAGCTATGCAAGGCGCTATTCTATGGAACACAGCATAATTACAATCTTTGCTAAGCTGCTATTTACATACATTACTCAGAAGAGGGGAAAGTGTGTTATAAGGTACCTATAATTCCCCTACATTTTGGCCGTACAAGTTTCCGGTAAGTTCGTTTTTCTGTTAGCTCAATTGTTGAGAGAAATTTGTTGCACATCCACAAGGTGTTTTTTGGATTTCAAGCAAATAAAGCTCCGCAGCAATGCTCCAATTCTTATGCCGTTTCTGACTCCAACATGGTTGGAAGGAAGTATTATGATCCACTCAAAAGGAACCAATAGGCAGGCCATAAGGAACTTTCTGCTTAATGAAGCCATCACTGCATGTTAGGCATGGAGCGGGCTGCACTAGACCCGAACTTGAGCCATAAGCTTCCCAACAAAAAGATTTAGTGATGCCTCTAGTTTTCGAAACAAGTTGAATATCTTCCAAATATAACCCTTCACATGTAAGGCTATCACTGCAAGCAAATCTTATTGCTTCCTCCACAGCTGATGTTCCCTTAATGTGCACATAGGAGATATTGTCCACTTTAACAGCCAATGTCTGCATACTCCAAGAACGATAAGACAGTGTGTAATCCCATCACGACTACAAATTATGAAATTCTTTGCAGGCCTCAAGCATTATAAAGAACCAATACCTGGTTAGCACATGGCAGGTCTGAATCACAATAATATTGATCAATAATGATGGGATACGCTACATTCTCCATCAATATATTCATGAACTTCATATCGGAAGCATAACCGCTACCTCCCTAGAAAAGATATAAGAAAAACCCAGATTTATCAAGCGTAAATTCCATAGTCAGTAATCCCATGTACCACACACATGAACACGAGACAAAGACATTTATGAGAACTTGATGATACCTGCCATGTTTTGATCCGCACTCCATTCTCGGTGTTGGAAATGAAAGCTCCATCAACAAGTACATTGCGAACCAGTGCCCAAGAGTTTGATTTTCCCAAGCTTCCAATGCTAATTGAAGCACATCAAAGTTAATCAACTTACTCATGCTAACCCTGACCTTAACTAGTCTGAAAAATGATCTTACCTTATACCATGACCAGGTCCACAAACAAAGTTTCTGATTTGGACATGAGAAGTATTGCCAACTATTGAAACGCAATCGTCTCCTAAAAGAATAGTGAGTGTAAAATCAACATAAGAAACTTCAATGTTCATATGTATAAAAGCTGTAGAAATAAAATATGAAAAGACAGAAAAGGATCCAACCTGTTCTTACAACACTATTCTTGACTTCAACACCACGGGATGAACTGATATGAATTCCATCTGTATTGGGGCTAGTAGAGGGTGCTATCACTTTGAGATTAGATACCATAACCCTTAGACAACTAGTGAATGCTATATGCATCTGTTGACTGTTGACCAGCATAAGATTATGAATTTTGAGATCCTTACACTTGTGGAATGTCAAAGCCTACATTTCATTTGTGAAAACAATTAGGGAACATAACATTCCCTGAGGCATGCTAGTAAAAAAGAAGATACATGGCACTAACTAGGACGTACGGTTGGAGCATGCCGACATGGCTGCAAAAAGGAAATCAAAGCCACTTTAAGGATAGTTCAGAGAATAATATCAGAAAAGAAACATAGATACAGAAACTTGGAGCATCAATCAGTACATTTGTTTTCTTTCTTTTGCAAGACCTAGCCCACCATTGTTGTCCCATTCCATTGATAGCTCCTCCCCCAACTACATGTAGGTGTTTAACCTCATGAAAGTAAAGCCACTTGCGAGGATTCAAACCATCCCAGACATCAGGGTTTTTTGGAGCAACAATGGTACCTGAAATCTATTTAAAGACAATTCCAAGCGGTGACCAGAAGGAATGTTAAGTACTAATATAAGGAAGAGAATGACATATGATAAAGAAATGTTGGTTATAAATTTACCATCAAAGTGATCTTTGACTTGCAATGCCCACCAAGCTCAACAGGATGAACCAGGTAAGTATATCCAGCTGGTATTACAATCCTTATTCTGCCTGGGGAAGAACATGCTACATTCCAGGCATTTTCAAAAGCCTGAAAAAGCAGGGACATATTACAATATCAGCAAACAAATTTAAGTCTAGCAAGTTGGTTAATTTAACATGAAAATGTAAACTTTACATAAAAAAAAAAAAAAAGAAGAACATTTGGTCATTGCTATATCAAGGTAAAAGTACCATAGAAGCCTCTGTACTAGGAGTTAGATTGCATTTTACCCCCTCCCCTAAAAGAAGGGCAAATTAGTCCCTGTACATTGAATCAAAGAGTAAACCGATCAATCAATTAAAATTTTCATCCATTTCTACTGTTAAAAATTGGTCCATCTATGTTAGCATGAGGTATACATGGCACGTCATATGTCACTATCTGGTTATTCCTCAACCACGCCGGTTTTTAACAATACAAATAGATGAAATTTTTAATAGAAAGAACCAATTTACTCTTTAATCTAATGTACAGGACTAGTTTGCCTATATTTTGAGTAAAGGGAGCAAAATGTAATCTGTAACCTAGTATAAGGGCCTCCATGGTTCTTTTACCCTATATCAGTTATCCTTAATAAACCGGACAATAGAATGTATACATACAGTTCTACCCAAATTGCTAAATATTAATAATAATTTTCAATTACATTACTAACCAATCAGTATTAAACAAGAAAAATGTTTGGAAGGATATTAAATCCCACCTTCATTCCTCAAACATTCCCAAATTACTACAAAAATGAGATAACCCTGTCCTTGATTATTTTACCACAATAAATAAATTCTTCAATTTCTCAGAAAGGGTACCATTCAACTCACAAGTACACTAAATTAACAACATACTCATCATTTCTAAAACTTAAAATTATATATAATATGAAAAAGAAAAAGGCATGAAATTGATACCCTGGTGTCATTATGGAAACCGTCTCCTTTAGCACCAAAATCACTGACAGAGAGAACCTGTTTAGCTCTGGGTCGGATTTTTGCTGATGACCCAGATTTTGGGAGCTGTAAAAGTGAGTCAAATTCAAAGCTTTCTGCATGTACTACAACATTTGAATGCATTAACATAAAACTGCAAATGAAAACGATGATGTTCCATGTTGAACATGAAGAACAATACAAGATTAAACCCAGATTTTTCATGTTGTTATACGAAACATCAAAGCAAAAGAAAGAAAGAAAGAAGAGCTGTAACAGAGATTTGATAAATGGTGTGTGGGGTTTCAGAAAAAAATGTAGGAAGCTTCAAAACTTGGGATGTTTATGGTTTGGTTTCTTCACTATAAATCAAAAGAGATTCTTTTTATTGCCTTTATTTGTTTGGTTTTTAGTTTGCTTTGTTCATTTTATTACTGTTTTGGTAAGGCTTTGTGTTATTGTGGACACGCTCTCTGGTAAGGAACTGCAAAGATCACGTTGCGAGAATTTCGGTTGTGATTGAAACGCTGTCGTTTTCAACTATTTTTAAAAAGGTCAAATGCTGCTATTAGTCCATGTAATCTGCATAAGATGTGAATTACACTTTAATTTGATCAACTTTAGTCTTTATATTTTTCAAATTTTGAAATAGCCTTTATTTAAACAGTAGATGTTAAATTCATTTGGTTAAATTTAGTTATTAGTATTATACTTTAGGTAAAATTATAGATTTAGTCCGTACTTTTCCAATTGATTATTCTAAGTTTTTATACTTTTCGAGTTTTGAAATTCTAATCTTAACAAAAATGATAGTCATAAAATTCATTAACTAACATTTTAGTGAGTAATTCGTGAAAATAATAATCGATATGATATTATATATATGTTAATATATTTATCACATTAAATTTTAAAAATAGCATAACTTAATAATTTAACAATTATCTTTTATAAAAACTAAATTTTAAATTTAAAAAATATAAAATTAAAATGTAAAAACTAAATTCACTAATTAAGTAAAATTCTACTATAGCTTATAATGAGTCATGGATTAAAAAAATTTGAAATTGAAATTTGATTTAATTTAAAGAGCTTTGATTAAGCTGCGTTTTTCTGGGTAAATATCCATTTTGGTACTTGAACTTAATTTTAAGATTCAAATTTAAACTTAAGTGTTTAAGTTTTTTTTTTCATTTAGTTAATTTGGGGCTTAAACTTTTTGGGATAATAGCATATTTTCCTCCAAACTTTGACCAATCTTCTAATGTGAAACCTCTACTTTCAAAAAGTTAAATTTGATACCTGAACTTGGTTACCATTTATCAATATGGTACCTCCTTTTAACAAAAAAAATATTTTATGAACACTTCATACCACATTATTTATGGCCTCTTTCCAATTATTTAATGACATTTCAGCAATTTTTTCCATGTGATTGGTACATAATTTTGGTAATTTTTTACCTTGAACCATGAACCTTAAACTCAAAATCCTAAACTTTGAACCTCGCGCCCCAAACCCTTGAGGATATGAGGTTCAAGGTTTGGGGCTCAGGGTTCAAAATTTGAGGTTATGGGTTCGAGTTTGAGTTTGGGATTCGAGATTCAGGATTTTGAGTTCGGTATTCAGGGTTCTGGATAAAAAAATACCAAAATTATGTATCAATGGCATGGAAAAAAATTGTTGAAATGTCATTAAATAATTGAAAATTGACAATGGATGATGTGGTGAGAAGGGCCCATAAAATAATTCCTCACTTTTAACTTTGTTACATGGCATTTTGGCCAATAAAAAGGTGACATGTGGCACATTTTGCCATGTCAACAAGCTTATTAACAACTTTAAAGGACTAAATAATAAATATTCCAAAAATGAATAATTAACCAAAATTGAAATAAAGAAAACTTAAAAATAAAAAAATGAAATAATATGCTAACAAAGTACACGAATCACCTTATAATTGGACATGTGTGCTGACATGTAAAAAATTAATGTCGTTAGTTAGAGGTACCAGATTGATTAATGACACAAAAACAAGGTATCAAAATGGACATTTTGAAAGTAGAGGTACCACATTAAAAGATTGGTCAAAGTTCAGGGGCAACTATTCCATCATCTCAAAATTTTTTACCCAATTAGATACCTGAATTTGACTTTTTTATTCAAATTGATACATGAATTTGACGTCATAGTTCAAATTGACTCAAATAACTAAGTAATAATTTGGATAAAAAAAAAACCAAGTTTAAGTATCAATTTGAACCAAAAAGCCAATTTTAGGTATCTAATTAGACCAAAATAAATTTTAGGTACCAAATTGAATGTTAAATCCAAATTCAAGTACCTAATTTGACAAAAAAAAACTTTAAGTACCAATTTGAACCTTAAAGCCAAGTCTAAGTACTGAAATGTATATTTACTTTTTTTGGAATTGGTAAAGGTAAGTTAGGCATATTTAGAAAATGGGTGGGGCCCATAATTTTAGTTGGCCATCTGATCTACCATTCAAAATGCAGCCCAAAGTAGGACTGATTAAATAAAATTAAAATTAAAACATTGTAATTATTTGAATCAAATTTTATTTTATTTTTAATTAATTAATTAAAATTTTTTATATTGTAAAAATGAATATTTTATATTTAAAATTTTCATATAAAATCATTTTTCAGACAAATACTATATAAGAGTTATTGATTTTTTTTTATCTGAAAAATTATTTTTTGAAATATTTAATAAAAATATAAAAATAGTTAAGAAATAAATCGAATTATCATGAACAATTCAAGAAATTGAAAAAAGGTTCGGACTCAAAGAGTTTATATTTTAAATATAAGTGTGTTGTTTTCTATATTAAAAGAATAATTTTAGCCCAAAAATGAAGGTTCGGATTCAAGTTTTGTGAGTCAAAAAATTTATTTATCAAATTTAATTCCAGATTTAATTAAGACGAAATAATATCCTACCCACGAATTTAATATTTAATTTCACCTTTTTAACCTCAATTTTTTTATAGGTAAGGGAAATCCTTTATATTTATTTTATAGCATGAATTTATGATTTTATTAAATTAAATTCAAGTAATAAATTTAATTAAATTCTAAAAGTAGTGTTTTTAAAAATTGACCAGATGACAAATTTAGAATAAAGTAAAAAAAAAATTAATTGACTCGTAAATCGATTCGATTGATTTAAAAAACATATTGAATTAGTTAAACAGGATTTAATGATTTTTTAATAATTATTTTATTTTAACTATTAATGAAAAAAAAAAAGAAAAGAAAAGAAAAGAGAAAAGACAGAAGAGAATCATCTTCTTTTAATAAAAGCCAAAGCACCATTACAAAAATATAAATAAAACTCTCTAAAATAAAAGACAATAAAACCATAGAATTGAAACCATAAATAATCATCACAAGAAAAAGTACTACATTGCCATGAATCTTATCAAAGAAACATGACAAAATGCGTGTGGTGTTCATCATCAAAGCCAGTAACATTCTCTCATTATAATCTCCTATTAATTGCCTCAAAACACCTACAATGTCAATGTCAATTCCAATGAAAACATTAATTAGAATTATAATTTAAAAGAAGAAGAAGAAATATTTAATAATATAAGGTCGAAAGAAATGTACCCAAAAATGGATATAGTAGCATGCATGTGATTTAATATGAAGTTCTATTGTTGAATTCTCTTGGAGCACTGCATCTGAAGCATTCCATTCTGCTAGCAAAATTATGTTCATTGCACCCTAACCTGGTACATATCCAATCCCCTGATTTCCAGCCGGATCGGTTACCTCCGAACCCTCTTGATCGAGACATGTCCAAGTCGAAACCTCCAGCCGACTCGTCCTTGAACGCGCCGCAATTGAAACAAGTAGACCGGCTCGCGAAATTGTGGGTGCCGCAGTTTCCAGCCGTGCAATACCAGTCACCAGGTCGAACGTCCGAGCCTGCGGTGAACCCGAATGTCGAGCCGACTCTAACACCGTATCGAGATTCTCCGCAACGTTGGCAGTTGTCCCTCCTTTGGAAGTTGAGGTGTTGGCATGATCTGCAGTTCCAATCTCCTGGCCTGCTCATGTTTTCTTACAAAACAAAAACACAAAACACATTATTAAGATTCAAAGTTACAGATTTAATCAAGAAATAAAATGAAAAACCAACCTTAAATTGCTAAATAAAATGGGAAAAATATGATGAATTTGGATGATATAATGATGAAGTACTTGAAAGAACCCTTGAAGTAATGGCTTATTGAGAAGCTCTTTATATACAAACACTTCGACCACTGAAAAAGGAATAAATGGTGGACTGTATATGTACTTTTTCGTGTTCTTCACATTTAGCCTTGATAAATTAAATAAATAAATTATATAATATAATAAAAAATCTAAAAAAAAAAGAAAAGGGATAAAGGGAAAAATTATGATTCCAAAGACTGGAAATTTTGAACAAATGATTCGGCTTCGACTTCCTTTCTAGGGTTTTGGGATTATATAGAAACAATTTAGCTCTTTTTTTTTTTAATTTTTAAAATTTTAAAATATATTTTTTTAGTAACCCGATGCATATTTCTTTTGTGACATTAAAGTGGGGAAATTATACTATATGTGGTTTAAAGAATTAATATTTCCAATTCGAAATATAATTAAATTTAGTTTAGGTAGTATTCGAATTTAATAGGACGGAAATGAAGGCGGAAATGGGTGGTTCATCTTGTTTAGTACAAGGGAGAGAGTTCTCGTAAAAGGTGTTTTGGGCGGAGATAGAATTAGAGTCGCGTAAGAAGTCCTTTTTCCTAGTGAAGTTGAGGGTTTTTATACTCTTAATTGCAGTCCCGAGATGTTACATATTAAGTTTATTGGTGGGTCAAACATAAGTAATTAAGTGGTTTCCCATCATATGCTTAAATAGGGTAAGGATTGGACATGTTGTCAATCACTTTAAATGGGACGGGATAGTTGAGCTCAGAGATGGCGATTAGTGAGTGAGATCCACATCAACCTACACGATGGTAAGTTGAGGAGTATTTTTGAGGGGTGTGTTTGAGGAGTAAATAGAGCCTTTGTGAGGAATAAATTTGAAGGATGTGTTTAAAATGTTAGCTTTGAAGAGTGGGGGAATAACAAAACTCAAGTGGGATAATGACAACAATGATCCATGCAATTTAGGGCAAGTTGGCCGTGTAAGACGTGACGGTTTTTTATTTATCTTAATTTTTAATTCTTTCATTTTAATTTTATTCGATGCGGTAACTTTTAACTTTAACTCTGACTTGGAAAAAATTTTCTCAATTCCATCTCGACTTATCCAAAAATTTATAATTTTTTTGCCATATCTATCATCAGCCCAACAAATGAGGATCCCACACAAAAGCAAACGGGAGATTCTGTAACCCTATAAGCACAACAAAGCAAACCCTAAAGATATTTGTTCCATCAAGTGTGCTGAAACCCTGAACATTACACAAAAGGCTCTTTGACCACTGCCCTTTGGACCCTCCTCTTTGAGAAAGGAGGGTGAGAAATAGTTATGGTATTCAAATCATGACAAGTATCTCATCAGTCGTTTTAAACATGGGTTGTTTCTATTTTAGTTATTTATTTATTTTCTAATTTAGTTACTTGAAGATAAAAATTGATTAAATTTGTCATTTTATTATTAAATGATAATGAAAGACTATCAGTATATTTCCACGTTAATCATTCTAAAATTAAGATAAACTTTTCTAAAATTTTGATCACCTAATAATTTTTCATGTAAATGCACCATTAGTCTTTCAATATTATTTAACGGTGAAGTGATCAATTTGATGAATTTCATTTTTACAAAAAAATTTAAAATAACCAAAATAGAAACAACCCTTACTTAAAATGAACAACGGTATAATTTACCTATAAATTATTAATAAAAATTAACCATTTATTATACATTGTATGTTCTGATGATCATATCTACTCTATTTTGAGACAATGTTTAAAATTATCTATAGCCCCTCTCCAACCCATAAATAGATGGATAATATGTTTCACCACACTCGAACTTTATATTATCTTATATTAACAATAATACATATATTAATCGAGTTAAGATTCAACCAGCAACGTAATTGTTTGACACAATTTTCCCAGGACAAAGAGAACGAAATGGATTGCATTTTCATTTGACGGTCAAGAATCATGAGAAGTATTTCCTTTTTTCTTTCTTGGAATGTAATGAATATTCTGAGTACATTTAAAAAACCAAAGGAGGGCCACATCCAATTGAATTTAGCTCAATTATTTTGGTATTGTCACTTTCAATATCCTACAACAATGGCAGTCAACACATATAAATGAGAGAAAAATTGTTGTTGCTTTTACGTGTATTTGAATATTCTCCTTTTCTTTATTTTGTACTTAAAAAGCTCCAATTTGAGTAAAGGAAAATTTACTATCAACTCAAAAACCATTTTATTTGTTGAATATGTAAGATAATATATGAAAATATAATATCAAATGTGAGAGAAATTATTTTATAGATCCTTTTTAATTATTTAGTAATATTTTATTAATATTTTTCATGTCATTCACATAAAATTTTGATAATTTTTTATTATGAACACGAATTCTAACCTTGACTATGAATTTTGAATCCAAACCCCAAATCTCAAACCCAAAACTTAGAACTTCGAATCTCGAACCCAAGTTTAAGGTTTGATGTTTGGGGTCAGGGTTCGAGTTTGATGTTTATGGTTTAGAATTTAGGGTCAAGGTTCAAAGTTAGAGGTTTAGAGTAAAAAAAAGCATTAAAATTATGTGCAAATGATATGAAAAAAATTGTTAAAATGTCATTAAATAATTATAAAGGGATCATGAATGATGTGTTAAGAAGGGTCAATAAAATAATTTCTCTAAATATAGTGGTAAAACACATTACCCTTTTAAAGAAAGAATTTGGTTCGTATATTGAAAATAATATTATTTAAAATTATATAAAAATTATACTTTATATTTTTAAAAATTTATAATTAAATTTCGGTCCATTAATATATATATACACACAAATGTTACTTAATGAACTAATTAAGGAATCATGCATGAAGAGAAAAAGGCAAATAAAAGGAAAAAAAAGTGAGGAAAAAAGGAAGAGCAAAATGGAGAGTTTCAATAAAGATGAGTATGAAGGTGGTGTGATGATAAATAGAATAACATGTAGTTCGAGGTTTTTTATTTTCATGATTTTGACCATCTTTTTCTTTTTCTCTTTTTTTATGCGGCTACCAGCTGCTTTGCTTTACTATTTCAATTCCATTTTGTTTCTCTTCTCTTAAAATCACTTTTTTTTTTCTTTTTTTTTTTTTTGCTTTATAATATATTCTATCAACACTTTTTTGCTTGTTCATTATCCATGTTTATGACCCGAATTTATTTGTTATTTTATGATTAAAATGAATTTAAAATAAAGCCCATCATTGCAATGTAAATTAATCTCTAAGTTATTTATCCTAATTTAAATGCAAAAGCAAATAATTAAGGGGAAAAAAAACAAAAAACAAAGAGAAATAAATTATAAGAGACGTACGAAGGAGGGAGTGGAGTCCATTCTCTTGAAGAACGGTAAAGGAAGCAGGGAGCAAACTGTAAAGAAAGGGGGAAGTGAGTGGGCTGCTGCTGATTTTATTCGCCTTGGGAATCGTTTCCATGCATTGATTACGACCATCTTAATATTCCCCCTCTCGAAAGCTTCACAATTTTATCCTATTTTCAAATAATTAGATGGATGGTTAAATTAGTCTAAAAAAATTATGTATATTAGTTATTTGATTTAATTTTAATTTAAGTTGAGGTTATAAAATTTTTGTGCAAACTTAAATCAAAATGAGTGAAATTTCATAGATTAATTCGGATAAATCACCCAAAACTTGAGTAGGTTTAATTCATGAAAATACTCATGAAATTAAAAAAAAATTGAAAAATTCATAATCAGTTGAATTATCGTTTTTATCTTTTTTATTGTTTTTTATTGGTTCAAAATAATTTGTTTCATTTTCAGTTATATATTATTAATTGAACTACGCGAATCACTAATTTTTAATTCAATTAGTTGGTTTAATCTAGTTCTGACAATACTAATTTTGTTTTGTAAATAACATTTTGTTAGTAAGGTTATTATAAAAAGTTCCACTACAAAAAAGTATCATAGCACTTCTTATACTATATTTTAAATTGAATTTTGATCCCTCTAGTAAAAAAAAAGGATAAACTAATTTATATGCATTAGATGAAGGAACAAAATAGTCCCTCTGTTAAAATTGTGTGTTAAATACTTATTTTTATCGCAAATAACTTTATTAATAGTCCAATAAGAGTTGTCAAAAGCTCTTGCTTGGCCCCTTTCATAATGGCATAATCTTATGCAGTAATTGCTTTTGTTAAATCTCACATAGAGACCTTGATCACACAATTGAGCTATGCTTATCAAATTAGCTTTTTAATTCTTTGTACAAGGTTAGGTTAGGAAGTCATTCAATATTAAGTGTACCTTTACTAGTAACTTTACCATTTTTTTCATCTCCAAAGGGCACTCTACCATTAAAGAGCTCACAAGTACATCCTTTAAAATTGGCATATCTCCAATTATATGCTTTGAGTAACCATTGTTAAAATACCAAAGGTTTTGGTGGATGCCATCACTTCAATGTGTGAAATGTTAAAACACTTATGCTACTTTTTTTCACACGACTTTTTGTGGTTGTTGCTAAGTTGTGAGAACCTATATAGGCACCTTGGTAGAATGACATGAGAATAAAATAATTTTTTTTTCTATTAGATATTTCTTCAGTTGCAACTGGACAAAGTAACTATTAGTAGAATAATAGAAATAGACAACAAAAAATTGTTCACGTAGTTCAAAAACTTCTTATATATGTGGAGTCTTGACTAAAGAGTAATTCACTATAAACAAAAATGAAATGTGACTTAAGTCCAACTCACTCACCAAATTGTAACCTTACTCCTATACTTTGAATTAGATCACTCTCCCTTTAAGTCTTTCCTCCTGAAAGCTTAGAATGCTTTCTAACATAAACAACTCATCCATTCTATATGCATAAACGGTTTGTTCAATTACAATCAATATCAATCTTTAGTTCTACTAAAATAGCAACTTAAAAAAGTCTTAAATGAAGTATCTATTCAATAGGGATCTTCTAGTCTTCAAGCTCCTTTAAGATCAAATTTTATTTAAGAGAACTTTGATTGTATTGAAAGTTTGAATCCAATCATTGCTTGGCTTGATTCTCGCACGTAAAGTCTTCACTAATGTGTTGCTAAAAAGTCTTAAAAAAATCAACAATTAAAGTTCCAACATATTTGATCAAAACATATCAATTAAATAAGACAAGTTATAATGTTTTACCATCTCTTTCTTAAGTTGCAACTGATGTTCAAGTATACAATGGTAACTTGCAGTAACAAAAGGTTTGCATGGAGTAAAAGAATGAACAACAAAACAAAGTCCTGCATCCTCTTCTTTCAACCTAATATCTCATCCAACATTTCACTTCTAGTGCCAAGCTTTTTAAGAATTGCTTTTGTAACATCTAGCTTAGTCTTGTGTTTAGATAATGGAACATTTTTTTTATCAACAAGTTTAGCCATCTTTGAATTTTTGTATTTGAGACTTGCTACCTCACTAATGAGTTGTTCATTCACATCACACAAAAGATCTCATTTGTCTAGCGTTACTTTGTATGTTTCAACCATTTGCATGTCCACATCATCATCGTTGTCACTGTCAGCTATTGTGTTTTCACCTATGGGCACAACACCTTTTAGTTTTGCAGAATAGTTCAGTTGTCTAGGATGCCCCTATTAGAACACCTTCATTACTTCTATTTGAACTTCCCAAATACAAGATCTTCATCAAATCAGCTAAGTGTTTGCTCTTATACAAATCGAATGTTCTTCTGGTTATGTTGTGGTAAAAGATGTAGCCACAATAGTCGAGACAACAACAATGACATTATGCACACAAAGATTATTAACGTAGTTTGAACTTAACCTATGTTTGTAGACCCTTACTCAAAGAACCAATTACAAATAATGATTTAAGTCTAACTGCAACACTAAATTGCAGTCTCACCTTTGCACATCTAAGTGTAGTTACCTCTAGTTACAAATCTAGTCACACAATCTTGAACAAATATGATAAATTCACCCAATTTCTCTTTATGTTAAACTCTACAATGTATAGCAATAAAAAAGCCAACTTAGTGCCAGAATATTGTGAATGTGGCACATCTTTTGCACAATTTTAAATCTTAACAAA
This sequence comes from Gossypium longicalyx, assembly GCA_025698465.1. NCBI lineage: Eukaryota > Viridiplantae > Streptophyta > Magnoliopsida > Malvales > Malvaceae > Gossypium > Gossypium longicalyx. The sequence continues at coordinate 97,638,811 of CM047000.1, forward strand.
TTGAATTTTATTTTTAAAGCATGGAGACTACAAGAGAGCCTTTTACATCTCAAATTCAAAAAATAAAAAAAAATGAAAAAAATAATTATATTTATAAAATTATAATAGCAAATGCTCTAGCAAGTCAAAGCAGAAAAGCTTTGAGGAAAGGATAATTTACATCTTAGGTTATTAAACTTAACATCAATTTTCATATAGGACACAAATCTTTAATTTCATCGAATTTTATCATCATACATTTTTTTTATTAACAAATTAAGTAATTTATTTTAATTTCCTTAAATAACTTTAATGTCAAAGCAAGCTCGGAATGTATATCTGGATGAAGTTTACCGAGTCAAATTTTTCCATTAAAATTACTTAATGAAATTAACATACAGAAATTAATTTATTAATAATTAAAATTGATCGACTTAATTCGATAAAATTAAAAATATGTGACGTAGATGATAATTGATGCTAAATTCTGTGACCTCAAATGTAAATTACCCGGGTAAGGAAAAATTCAACCCCTGGAAAATGGGTTACTTGGATGGTTGGTGTCCGGGGCATTAGAAGCATTATTAGTAGCATTGTTCATTCCCAAAGTGTTCTTTACTGCTTCAGCAGCTCCTTGTGCCATGTTCTTCATTTGCTCTCCTGTCTGCACTCGTATATATATATATACAGGTAAAAGCTGTTAATTAAGAGAAATACTTACCTATTGGGAGGACATCAACTATTTTTGAAAAAAAATTAAAGGGTATTCTGTTTAGAATAGATGGATCCCTCAATAGATTTAATACCGCCTTAGTTCAAGATTTTATTTCCCGACTTTGTTGAAAGTCTAAACCGAATATAGAGTTGAACAGAAACGTTTCATTGGATCAGGCCATGTGGTAGTAGGGACAAATCCAAAGGAAGGCAGGCGGGGCTTTGGTCCTTGGTAAAAGGATTATATTGCAATTTTAGACCCCTTAAAATCTATCAATTCAATTTAATCTTTTTATCATAAAAATTTTAGGGTTGTCACAATTTATATATTTATCTTGACCCCAATAAAAAATTCTTGACTTCACCCCTACATGGTAGCACATATTTGATGCCATTTAAGGCTTGGGTTCAAATCCTACCTTAAGAAATGAGGACCATTTCCTTGTGGCCATATGCACAACTCAATCCAGTGAGACACTTTCACTTTATGAATTTGTGCTGCTCTCAGCGGAGTTGATTTGAGACAATATTAGATGTATTGAGAGATCTAATAACTCTTAACAGACGACACTTTGAAGACTTTTTTTGAAAGAATCAGAAATCCTTCGAGGTTAATTAATTTAACATAAATTTAGTTTCAAAATGAGAAAAAGAAATTGGGTGATGCCTGTTGAAGTAAGTTGGAGGCCTGAGAAGTATAACTAGCATTCTGATCAGAAGACTGAGAGTTCATGGATGTTTGGCTCATCATCTCATCCTTCTTCATCTGTACAACAACAATATATGTATACTTAAACGTCAAATATAAAGACAAACCGCAAAAATTTTACTGATCATGTATAACATTTACACCCGAGTCTAAGTAACATAAGATCAGATAAGAAATATAGAGATATTGTTACCTGAGCTTGATTAGCCATTTCTTCAACCTTGTCTGTAATATTCTGAGGTATACTTTGGCTTGACATTCTTTTTTTAATCAAAGTTTAATTATCAAATTTATTTAGTCTTAATCAATCTCTTAAGTGTTAATAAAAAACAAATTTATAACCAACAAATGTACCCTATTTTTATCACTGGTGATCTCAATTCAAGCTTTCCTCAGCACTTGGCAAATTGTAATTAATTCAGGTTCAACCTTTGGACGTCATACAACAATGGGTAAAAGAACAAATTGCTTGGTCAATATAATTATTATAAGTAATAAGGATAAATTATAATTCACTTCACTACGATTGTTACAATTGAGTCTAAATATATATCTCATAATTGATTTTAATCTCACCGTTAAACTAATTATACTCACAAATCACAACTATTATTATTATTATTAATTTCACTGCCTATCCAAAGTTATCTTTTTAACTTTGTAACGTGCCCAAGTAATAATGGCATGGTGTTCTACATAAGATGATGTCTATTTAAGTACTAAATAGTATAGGACGGATGAAGCGTACAATTTACAACGATAAAAACATAGCAACGAATCAGCTTTAACAATGTCAAAACATCCTAAGTTGGCTGGCTACCTGTAAAACCCAAGTAGCTTTGGTTTTGTATATATTAGCTATTATATATACATACATTTACAACAATTTTTAATAGGACATTGAGAATTTAGAGATTATCTTTTGGTGTGAAAATTATGTCATCTTCTGATTCAAACACGGTTCGTGCTTGTGACGAAGGAAATCGGCTTACAGCGGATGATTATGTTGGCAGCATGGTTGCTGGTGCATCGATGCAGTCGATTGTTGCGGCACTACCAAACGGTGGCGGTTTAGTCCGAGGGATCGGGAAAGTAGTGCAAGGCATTGGGGAAGGAGTGAGCAAGATTGTTCAACATACAGGTGACACTGTTAGTGTTCTTGGATTGTTGGAAGAAGAGGAAAAAGGGAAGGAAATTGATCAAGAAATTGATCAAATATTAGCCTTTGTATTATTTTGTTGTATCATATTATAAAATTTGTTATATGATGAAAATGAAATAATTATGTTTTGTATATAATATCATATTGTAAAACTATAACAACTCAAATTTCAATAAGTTTTTTTTGTTTCACGCTATGCACTGGGATTTGATTATCATCTTTAGGTTTATTTAGTTCAACCGGCACATGTAGCTTCACACCAAGGAAATGAGCGAATCCCGATGCATAAAGCATGTTGAGAATTAATTCAAAGTAATGGGTTGTTGACCAAGTATCTTGGTAGAATTTTTGTTAGTTCAGATTTTATTTTCAGTTTAAGTTGTTAGCTATTTTCAGTTTATGCTTTGTTTTTAATCAATACAGTGTAGATTAATAATAGAATAACTTTGATATATATTGTAATGGTCTTTTTCACGTTTTCTTCTTCGACAAGGAAATGTAGAGAAGATGTCTTGAAACCCGGATGGTTCCGAAAAGTGAAGATAGAAGCCAAATGGGACTAATTTCTTATATCTCATTAATTAAGACTAAGTTATTACAGATCTACATCCTGGATTTAAAGTTTCAAAAGAAACCAAAACTTTTATTTTGAGGACAAGTTAATTAAGGCTAATTTCAACTATACCATATACCCCATCTACTTGTACATATGTAGTTTTTGTCTTTGTGTCTGCCATTGTTGTTTCTCAAACTAAGAACTGATGTTTTGTTACATTCAACGAGATCCCTCGAGACACAGTTTTGTAGTAAGCCAATTGCAGACCTCATCCATCTCTTTAGGGACTGTGTAATGGCCAATCCTGAACAGTCAAATTCAGACCAAAAAACACTTAAAAAAGATGTTTTTTATGGTGAGATATTTTTAAAAGGCCTAAATGATTATTATTACCCTTCATAGTTTTTGAAAGTGAGATTCCAAAATCCTGCTATATTCAATGAATGAGCTGATTTTTCTCCAATTTTGTAGGGAACAACATCATCACCTGTAATAAAAGATTATAACATAGTAATGATTATTTGGTTGAATGAACAAGCAAAACTTTGTCGTGTTGGAATGTTAACAATGTATTTTGAGCATCTTTACATGAAATTTTTTGGAGGTAAAAGTGGAGAATTTTTTGAGGTAAAAGTGGAGGATCCTGTATTAAGAATTAAATTATATTTTGTCTCGTTTATTAAAAAAATAAGTAAATTAGTACTTTTATATTAAATCAAAGAGTAAATTAGTCATTTCAATTAAAAATTTTATCCATTTTTACTATAAACAGAAAGACTAATTTACTATTTGATCTAATATACAGTAGTTAATTTACTTATCTGATTTATAATACAGGATCCTTCGTACTACTTTTACCTTTCTATTGTGTGCTATTTTTGCAATATGTCATGCTTAAACATGGAAAAAGATAATTACAGGTTCCATGGCTAAGCAAAATCGGCAAGGATGCAGCTCGCCTTGCAGCTTCATGTGATACTTGTATCTTGTTCCTTAAGCCCCTGTAAGCCGACACCTAATTAGAGTTCTCGTATGGCACTTAAGTGATACAGGTTCAGACCCTGTCATGATTTGCAACATGTATTTGGGAATAGGAATGGGGATAGATTGTTCAAGTATCCTCCAAATATTCACACTCGAGCCAGAGTAACATAAGATTTCGTACCTTGAACCGGGAAGCCATCCACTAAGCCCAACAACTGCTCTAAGGTTGATGGGGTATGGGATACCATTTCCATACCTTCCAAGAGCACAAGCAGTTGCAGAGTAGAGTGCCATTGCAGCACCCATACTAAAGCCTCCAATACCCACCTTAACTGTCAAAAAGGAAGCAAACACCAGTTTCAAAAACCAATCTCTATATATATAGTGGAATGGCATGGAGAGTTTAAAATACCATCAGATGGCTCAGTTGACAAGAAGTTTGCGATATGTGCTGCTGAAGTATCTAAACCCTCCCAATCATCTGGACTTTCTTCTGAAAGCTCACCAGCATCAAACCCTGATATGCCAAACAATAAAATGATTATATGAGTGCCAAAGCATTGACAGCTTCACGAACCAGGTGATAAAAGTGTCTGGCATACATGTCTGACATGTACATGGTTGAATGACATTCAAGTATTCCCCTTATAAAATTCTGACCATACTCGTGTCAGATATGTACCCATGTTCAGCACTCGATCCAAGTTCGGGTAAGATAAGATAAAACCAGAGTTTCTTACATGCAGTGCAAGGAAATCCCCCTAATAAGGCCACAGGACGAGTAGGAGCAGTTGGGCAAATCCATTTTACCTGTAAAAAGAAAATTACATATATATATATATATATATATATATGAGAATCATGGATGATCAAACTTGTATGTCATAGTTCAACAAATTCAACTGAACTTTGAAGTAGGACAAAGCAATATGCAAATCAAAAACAAATTAAGTTCAAAAGTAAATTTTGAAAGCATCCTTACATTTGGAAGTGGAAGACTTTCCAAGAGCTGAGACCAACTGCAAAATAAATTAGGAACAAAAGTTTGAAGAAGTGTTGTTTTTATTGTAAAAAGTAAGAAAATAGAAACTATTTAACTGAAAAGACTATAATACTAAAGAAAAATATAATGAATATCCTTTGTGAAAAGATAAATTTTCTTATCCCAATTTGGCAGAAAAAAAAAAACAGGTTAATTTGTGGTCCATTATCTATGAACATGGAATATACTCTTTTTTGACATTTCTAACTCTTCCACATTAAGCTTAAGTGCTTAACATCACATGAGACAAAAACAGAAGAATATATATATATATATATATATATATACACATTGAATATTATTTCACAGCTTCACTGTTTTGCTCCATAGAACTTATTCCATTGACAGTAAAAATAAAAAGAAAACAACTCTAACAGAGGGAAAAAACACAAAATGATGTTGACATTCTCAAACAACATTATTTGTTTTGAGATAAAATTAAATCCATAGAACAGTAAAAATTTATCTGAATTCAATGAATGAAGTTGAGTTAAACAGTGATCAAAACAGCTTCACTCTAATATATATATATATAAACTTTCAGTGAAAATACCATAGAGACCCCTGTATTAGGTGTCAGATTATATTTTTCCCTTTTATTAAAAAATAGATAAATTTGTATCTGTAAATTAGATCAATGAGCAAACTAATTTTTATCTATTTCTACTATTAAAAATTAGAATGATTAATAGAATAACTAAACAGTGACATGTGTGCTTTTATGCTGAGATATTAATTTTTACTCTTTAATTTAATGTATAAGGACTAATGTGCCTAGTAGAAGAAGCAAAATGCTATCTCCTCTATCTTACTTTCACCATAAACTTTCATACTAAAGTTTCAATGTATTGGTTGAGGCAATATAACAAAAGGCTAACATGCAATTACCTTGAGCCATTGTCACCAAGGCCATGAAGCCACACTATAGTAGCTTGGTGTTTACCTTTTGGTCTAACCACATACGTCCTTCCAAATTCAAATGTCCTTCTACCAGTTCTACTACCTAAAAACATTAACACCATTAATGGAGTTTTCAAGTTATTACGACACTCTAAAAACCATTGCTAAGAACAGGATAAATGAATTCAAGAAAGCTGAAATGAGAGAAAGAAAGCAACTAACCAGAAGCCATGGTATAATGTGAATAGCTCATGATTTTGTTGTTGTTGTTTTTTAACAGGACTGAAAAGAAGTGATACAATGAAGAAACCCCAGAAGAGGTATTGCCTATTTATAAGCAAATATAGGAAGGAGTGTCTGTGTGATAATGGAATAAAACAGGTGAGTATTGTGTACAACTGGCTATACATTTTTGTAGCCTAAAATTTTGCCTAGAAAACTCAAAAAAAAAAGAAAAAAAGAAGGGCATCATTGAAAAGGAAGGGTTTAAAAGAAAATTAAAAAAAAAAATCTTTTCAATATAGCATAGGGATCCAAGCAAGGGCAAGAGCACAAACATCCCATCCCTCCTAGAGATTTGTAACAATATAGAGAGAATCTATGCTTGTTGGGAAGTGGCTAAAAAAATAAATAAAAAGCAAATCCCCCTACAGCAACAACTCAAGAGAATATTACTGAAAACAAGAAAAAAGCATTAACTATATATTTGAAATATCTTCTTTTTCTTTTTCTGAAATCATTTGTTTATGAATTCTTTGATGGTTTGATTGATACCCCCATTAAGTAGAAAAAAGCATAGAAGTTTCACCTTTCATATACATCCTTACAATTTTTTAGTATAATAGATATATCCTGAAAGGTATCAATGACAAAAAGAATAATTACATACATACATATATATACATAAATATATACATGTATAACATATGTATGAACTATATATTTTCTCCATTCCATGGGATTTTATTATGTGGGAAAAGACAGCAGGAAAAAAAAGAATGTGGCCTTTTTTTTTCCCTCTATCCTCCTTTCTTGTTTGCCACTATAATATATTTGGTTTGCTGAATACTCCTAGTCCCACCATAAAAGTTTTCTTTGTTTATATATCCATGGGGAACACCTTTAAGTATATTAAGTCCAAACCTTAAACTTTTAACTGTGAGATTATATTAAGTGTAATGGTAAGATAATTTATATTATAAAAAATAAGAATTCAAATCTTATAGATAACATAATAGCTATAAACCTTAGACAACAATAAACCGAAGATGAAAAATACAAAAAATAAATAAATTACTATTGATTTTGCAGAGTTGCAGACCCACCATTTTAACTGCTTTCTCATTTTCCATTCAAGTTAGTGTTTCTAGCCCATGTTATCCCGTCAGTATCCACCTATAAATGCAGCTTTATATATATATATATATATAAAATATATATGCACAGGGTAAAAGTATTATAAAGGTCCTTATGCTAGAAGGTAAATTATATTTTTTTCTTTTTTATTAACAATTTCATTAATTTATACGGTTAAAAACTAAGACCGGTAGAAAAATCAGACATGTGCCACATAATAAAGACTTATCTATCTAATTTTTTTAATAAAGAAAATAAAACGCAATCCAACTCCTTCGTATTTTCAGGAAAGATTAAATTCCAACTCTAAATTTTTTTTTCTAAGCATAAACAAACCAAACTCTATATTTAACTAGTTGACTTAAGGGGGAAAAAAATGACATGGCAGTCCATAATTGGTTACTGTGTTAAATGGTGACATCTATTGTCTTATATAGGTCAACTTGTCAATATTTATATATTTTTCCTATTCTTTTTTGGAGAAAAAATTGGGGGAACTTTTTAATTGTCAACTCCTCCTTTACCCTACCACGACATTCATATGGGGCAAGAATCAATTAATCAATTAGTGTGTACATACATATATATATATATATATAGGAATGATACTTAAAAATTTAGAGTTTAGTTGATTGATTCTTAGGGTTTATATAGCTGAAAGACAACATATGCTGCTTTGCACTACCCTTTGAGTGTAGCTTAATTTATTAATAATACAGCAGCCAATTTGTGTTTAATAAAACTAAAAAGTTGAAAAGTTGGAATCTCTTGAACTAAATTACAAAAAAGAAAATAGAGAATAATTACAATCTTTGTTTTTTATTTTTATTTTTATTTTTATTTTTCTTCTACTTCATCTGCAAAGCTGGCACCCAAAATGCAGTGAAAATGAAAGCTATAAGGATTCCATAGGAGATTTAAAAAAAAAAAAAGGGTTTTCAGTTTTCACATCATTGTTTTATCTCATTATACATAATAAATTTTATGGTTTATTCATTAATATAAAAAAGATATGGATTGAGAAGACGTTTTTTTTGTTGAAAACCATGCAGGAAGAGCTACATATAGGGTTCACTTTATCTTTCGTGTTCAGTGAAAAAATAAAAACACATAAACTAATGAGTGAATGTGGGTTAAAGATGAACCTACATACTAGTTTATAGAGAAATATAGGCTTGGTCTTGATGCTTTTTTCTTTTTTTTTTTTACTTTGATGCTGGAAAATAGAGTTGATTCTAAGCGATAAGAGTCGGTTATCGAATTGTTGGTTTGGTTAATTCGATTAAATTTTTTATTAAAATTTTAAAATTAATTAAAATATTAAAAATAAAAATTATATTTTAATTGTTAATTCGATTGGATGTTCTGATTTCTAATCTAATCAATTTAATATGAATTTTTAGATCAATATTATGACTTGTTCTTGATTCAACCAGTCCAATCGATCGTTTTAATTCTAATCAAACATCATTTATATTAGAAATTTTTAAGAAAATCAATTTTTTTTTTGTGATAGATCTGTAATACGAGAAAATTGATCAATTCAATTGTTTTCTTATAATTCCTAGAGAGAAAAAATTTAATAGTAAGAAAAAAAAATTGCTTAGTCTTACGTGAATAATAAGTAATAACAAAAGAAAATTGAAATGCATGAATAATATAATGGGGTGTTCGGTAAACAGAATTTTGGGTTTTTTTTAGTTGATTTGAGCACAAATAGAGGATTTGGTAGTCAAATGGTGAATGGAGATTTGCAAGAACTTGTTGAGCTAAGACCTCCAAAAAAAAAAAAAGGTTTAGATGGGCAACTCTTTTCACAGCTGATTTTGAATGAGATATGTAGAATGATATATCTGATCACGCTTGCTCAAAAATTACTCTATTTTATCATATGTATTAATTTCTTGAATATTTATGTACTCTTAATTTATTTTCAATTTATTGGTATAAAATGATTTTTTATACAACTTTATATTAATTGAAATATACTACTTGACAAATTTATTCAGAGCGTGACATAATTATCACTAATTTACATACTAAGAACATGACATAATTATTACTAACAATATATTTTACAATTATATTGATACACTATTAATATTTATCAATTTCCACAAGGTTAATATTTACAAATAAGGAACTTTAAAAAATTGTTTATTTAAATTTTCAAAAATATTCACTAATTAATTTCCATAATTATTGATGTTTTAATTTCTTGGTAATAGTATTTTATTTCAATAATTTCACCTGATAAAAACTAAAGTATTATAAACAAATAAATACTTAACAATAAAATGTATCATACCCTTATTCGTCATTTTACATATATCAATTAAATTTTACTAAACACTTAATAAAATCAAAATTTCAAATTAGTTAATAGAATCAGTTTGTCAAACCAGCCACTACAATCAGCAATCATTTATCATTCAATTACCAAATAAGGTTAATGTATATATAAATTTAAAAAGCTTATTCTTACGTTAACTTTGGGTCCAATCGTATATTATTCGATATTTTTAATTAAAATTTTAAGTTCATATTTTGTAAACGAGAGGTGGAAGCTTTGTGTTCCGTATCAGAATCCACCCAACTCAAATCCAAATCTGGTTAATGTCTTATATAAGTACCCGATACCAAAAGATAAAAAAGAAAGGAAGAAGAAGCTGGTTCCCTTTGATGCATAGGAGGGTATTATAGCTAGGGTTTCTTTTTGTCATTACTAGGAACATTTTTCAGAATAGGAAACATAAATTAATGAGTGAATGTAGGTTAAAGATCAGTGATTGAAGGGACAACTGACAAGTTATGTTTTGAATATTATATCCTTATACACCATATCACACATTTTATGATTTTCTATGAATCTTTCTGCACACAGTTTTTTCAAGTCTTTTCATGTGAAATTAATGTTTAGAATTTTAGTTTTTTTGAAGGAAATTACCAGCTATGTTCATTTATAGATACAAAGTTTTATTTTTTTTTTTAAACCTATTTATTTAAAGAAACTGTTAACTTATTTATAATAATACTTAAATTTTAAAAATTATTTTTTTCTAAAATAAATATGTAATTTAAGTGACTAATATATCTATACTAATTAGTCACTTAAATTACAAAGAAAACGACTTATAAAATAAAAATATATAATTATATGGATATTATGATTTTCACCATTTTTAAATTAAAAAAATAAAAAAAACTCATATTTTTAACTACTAATAATTTTTTAATATATTTTATTTTAATTTCCACCCACATGATGAATTGATATTGATTATTGACACTAATCCACTTAAGTATAAATGGAATGGATACAATGAATAATAGGTTATTTTAAGTAAGTACTCAAAACTGTCTGATATTTTGATGGTATCAATACTTGAAAATGTATAGAGACAGCTATTTTTTCCTTTAAAAAGAATATATTAATAGAATAATTTAAAAATAACAGGGTAATATATTTCCATTTTTGCAGCAACAAATAGAGAGTATATTAGGTTTGGGACACTATCAGTGTAGATTATTGAATGATTCTAAGTCCTAAAATCTCATACCAAATATTGCCTAAAAGGCTTTCTTGGAAATTTGGTATGTAAATTTGATAGACAATAACATGTCAATAAGAACAAAGAAAGGTCCCAATTCCTAACAGATTAGGACGTTGAAGTGACCCAAAGACAGGTCTTATGATGCACAAATTGGGGATAAATGTGTTTAATTTTAATGCAATTCTGGATAATCAACTCAATTAGCCTAAACCCAAACTTTACCAAACTTGATTTGACAATAAAAAAGAATCTCAACTTGCTCAATCACAAACTAAAAATATTCTACCCAGTATGTAGTAATAAAGCATATTTTACTTTCAAAGACAGAACACAGGTTTAAATCTTAAGAGATATTATTATTGTGAATAACACGAACCCCGAATATAGACAGTAAAACAGACATGAAAAATACGCAAAAAAAAAAAAAAACCCAAAAATGGCCTGAACCGTATCTGAATTTATACAAACCTGAAATGATCACAACCCGAAAATGATTGGAAAGTTTCAAAACCAAAATCAACCTGACCCATCCAATTGATGAATCTAATTGAGGACTACGACAATTCCTAGCCACCTAATTAATATTTAAAAGGGAAAAAAAAGGAAGTGCAAGAATCCGAAAGCGATTAAACCTGTAAGATTCCTTCAAAATTCAACACCAAGATGTTTAATGAAACAATGGGGACGGTAGCCATCAATTATTTGGCAATCATTGAAGTTAAACCTAAGATGATTCATAGTTCAAAAAGATGACCACCCAGAAAAACCGAAAAAATAGAGATACCATCTCAAACAAGACCAAGGGCCAATCAAAAACCAAACATGATAGATTTTTTTTTTAACACTTGAAGGTGCAATGAACTCTATAACTGGACTTGGTTCCATCCTCTCCAATTTTATTCCAATAGGAAAAAATAAACCTGAAAGCTGCAATTAATGATGATGATCATCGTCACCATGTCCGTCTGGAGGTCCTCCAGGGCCCACAACTTCGAGCTGCCAAACATCAACATATATAGTTAAGAAAAGCCACGATGCTTGAAAAACCATTGTACTATCGGGGTTGAAATGGTAAGAATACTACTTGTGTTATTTTCATTTAAATTGAATTGCAGGGCAATAACCTAAGGGAATGGGATGAAATGTCTGTCAACCTTGAGGTCTCCAGGTCTCACTTCAGTTATAGCACTTATGACCCTAACCTCAAACCAATTCATGTATATCTGAAAATCTGAATGTCATTGTAGTTTCAATTGCATCCTTCAGGGACGACAGAAAAATTACAAAATATCATATAGCTCAAACATTTGTAGTTAAATCTAATAGATGATTGTTTATTTCTTCCATAACACCCCAGATCATTAACAACTAATTCAAATCTTTAGAGTTATTGGTGAATCAATGTATGGGCTAACAGAAATATCTAAACTGGATATGGACCCACTGAGTCCAAAGAAATAGACATTTAGACATGAGCTCAAATAGATCTACTCACCACAAAATACTGTGAACAAACAGGGCATTCATGTGGCTTTCCCTTCTCCAGCCAAAACCAGACAACATCATGCTCGTCCTCTGCGTTTGTTTTGTAAAACAGCCAAATGAATTTATATTAGTTCAAGCCGAATGACTCAATTTTGTATATTATAGAGAAAAAGCATACAAGAAGACACACAGTTCAGACCAAGATGAGCAGAAACAGAGATTTGATGAAAGAAACATACCTCCTTCACCTCCTGGGCATCCAACTATTCTCTTGTCATAGTAGGACTTGACAACAGCAGGAGCTTCCTAAAAGCAGATAAAATCAAATGTCAAAAAATGACATCACTGAAGATTTCATAAAAGGTCAATTATTTCAGATTTCCAGTAGAAAGGTTTTATCACCATAAAAAAGGAAGCCCATACTCAAAATGATAAGTTTACAGAAGAAGATTATTAGTTAGCCACGATTTAACATAAATGCATAAAACATTGCAGTACAACAATATAGTAGAGAAACATCGCGCTCAAAAAATTTTAACACATTCAGAAATTAATACATTGAATGTAGAAACAATTTTCCTTTATCTGCATTGTATGATATCTATAATATTCCGGCATTTCCAGATAAGTGGTGGAACCTCAATGGAGGAAGCGAAACTAAACCAAATCATCTTAATGTCACCTAAGAATAAAATATTTTGACAGCCAGATTCCGCATATAGATTCAACATCACCCTCCCCTAGTTCTAGTCTACTGGTGACTAGCAGCCCACCAGTGAGAGGACATGCTGACAAAAGAAAGAAAAACGGAACCCCTTGCTTGAGGGAAACTAAATCTAAAGACTCATACAAGTTATATCAAAGTTGCTAATATTCATTACTTGAAACCAAAAAAGAATAAAGAACCAAAAGGTAACATAATTGCTAACAAATAGCTGGAAAGAAACACTAGGCAATTCCAACTGGTTAATAACATCAAAAGGCAATTTACTGATAAAATGGCCAAATAATGCACCTGGTAACATCGTTTTCTATACATTTAGTTACATTATGAGACATCAGAATAGCAATCTAAGGACAAAAATAGTTACAGGATATATAAACATCAGTTAAAACATAAATCATTTAACTGGACAAGAAATCCCAAGTAAATGAATCTATGCAGAAAATCACATACAAACAGAAAAAAGGAATGACTGCATTAAAAAATGGCAAATTTTAAGCAAAAAATTAAAAAAAAAAATTGTGTCAAAAACCATCTATCATTGCTTCTACGTAAGATGACACACGCACAGTCCAATTCAAATTCTCCAATTTTTATACAATGCGAATGACATTTTGCAACCCATACTAACCTTCGTGCCAAAAGGACCAACAGGGTTGTTCACATCTTCAAGGATTTTCTTTCCCTATATAAAACAAAAAATAAAAATCAGAATAAGAATGAGAATGAGAATGAGAATGAGAAAGCAGTGGCCTAAAACTGAGAGAGCAGTATAACAAGGGCTAGTTTGGCAATGCTTTTGAAAAGTTACGTGGAAAAGTACTTTTGAAAAATTTGGTTTAAAATTTGAGTGTTTAGCATTGCTGTCAAAAAGTACTTTTGACAAATAAAATATCCATTTTAGACATGTTATTATCAAGTAACAAATATACATTTAAATAATATTTAAATTATTTAATATTATTATATTTTAGTAAAAATATAAAAAAATTATTATAACTTCTTGTTAATATTTTAATATATAAAATATAAATTTTAAATATTTTTAAGCAATAAATATTAATTATTTATAAAATTTAATTAGAATATATAAACTATATTTTAAATATTTAAATATAACTATTAAATATTTGTAATTAGTATTTTAAAAAATATTTTTTATTTTTAATTAATGATTTTAACACATTTGTAATTAAGTACCAAGAAAAAAAAGGGAAAGTACAATGTTATTGGAGGGGTGAAAAAGTAATTAAGCACTAAAAGTACTTTTGGGAGAAGAAAAACTAAAAATTTTAGTTTCCCCTTTTCAGAAGTGATTTTGAAAAACACTTCTGAAAAGTTAAAAATTTCAACTAAAAGCAGCTTGTTCTGCACAAACCAAAAATGCTTTTGAAAAGCAATGCAGAACTGGCCCTAAATGTAGCCATAATGCTTATAACAATATAGCCAACAACTGAAGTTAATGTGTGTCTGTGTATTGGTTTAACTGACTTAGCCTACTTTTTATTCGATTATGTTCAGTTATCACCAAAACCAGTCAGTTAGTTAGTTAGTTACAATCTTCAGAACATTAGTTAAGTCGGTTTTCGACTTTTTGAAACCAAACCTAATGACCGCTCACCCCTAAATATAGTCGACAACTGAAATTGTCTATCGTAGAAATGTAACATCACATAAAAGTTCTCACATTTTAAAGACCAAATAGCAACAGTAGAGGAGGAAAAAGCAAATCACCTGAAGCTCAACCTGAAGCTCCTCGCGCTCATGACCAGTGGCGATAGGCATGACATCCTCAACCCTCTTCTTTACAGCACTATCCGCTACACAACCAAAACCAGTCCAAAAATTAAGAACACCGGAAAAATCATTAATCAATATCTATTACGAATTCTCTTCTAATTTCCACCCACAACACCTAATAATCTAAATGATTCGTTGGCGAGGATCTACGGAAATTTAGGGTTACCTGACGAGGCGGAGAAGTGACGAGTGAGGAGATAGGAAAAAGGCGATGGTGAAACGTTAGATTTGAATCGAAGCGGCACCGTTGTAGAAGCGGATCTGCATGGAGCTGTGGCTAGGGTTTTGAGCTGTGAAGTCAACAGCCTTCTCCACATATTTCTGAATTCAAAGATTTTAGGGTTTTTAGTGTTTCCTTATCTCAGGTGATGCCTTCGCTTCTTTTGAAAAATACCCCAAAAAGAATTCGTTGTTCAGTGCAAAAGGAACGGCGAAATGAGGGAAATGAGGGTTTCAAAGAAATATGGAGAGGGCTGCAGCCGGCGATGGAAGGTTAACGGTTTGCTTCTTTGGGTCAATTTTGCACGCTCCAATTTTGTTACACGTGCGAACTTTGGGGGGGTTGGATTTTGGGGTTCTCCGTGCGGTTCGAGCGGTGAGGTTCGGGTGGAGATCTTGTCATGTTTAGTGGAAAATGCCGGTCCAATAATAATTCAATAATTAAATAAAATTTTATAAAATTAATGAAAAATATGAAAATTTTATAAAGGATTTCCCTGATTTTTGGTTTTTTATGATTTCGGAGTAGAGTTATTCATGGCCACATCAGGTTAATTTCGGGTTAAGTTAAGTAAAAAATTTAGATCAATTTTTTAAGTTTGGACTTTACTTGATCCGAAAAATAAACTTAAAATTTTATTCAAGTTCTACCTAGATTAAAATGTTAAAACTCGAGCTTGATCCGTCAGTATTAAAAATTTTTATATTTTTTATATATAAATAAATTTAAAAAATATAATACATCAAATGTACTAAAAACATTAAAAATAGATGTTTCCTGACAAATAAAAAAATTACCTAAATAATATTAAGATGAGTGCAACTTAAAAAACAAATACCTATAAAATAGTAGCAAAAATAATAATAAAACAAGAGTTATACAATATCTAAATAATTACAATAAAATAGTAGTAAATAATAGTGAAATGATAGCAAAATGAAAAAAACATTGACAAAATAGTAAAAATTTGTAAATTTGGACCAATGTGGGCCTAAACAAAAAAAAAAGCTTACTTAAAGCCCAACCCATTTAAAAAATAGGCCTTATTTTTATCTAAGTCTATTTTTCAAGCCTATATTTTTACTTAAATCTTTTCTATTTTTGGGCCAAAAATTCTAATTCGGAGTGGTTCTCAATTCAAGTGGTTAAACTTTTTTTGTTCAGATAAGTATATTGTTTGGGTTTGGGTTCAATCAATTTAATAGACTAATTTAATCTGATTTCAACAGCAATACATACAAATAGTTTCTATTTTAGATTTTTTTAAAAAATAAAAATATTATTAAGTTTAAACTACATTTCAAATTTAGAATATAATGGTGAATAGGAGATGGGGCAAAATGTAGGCTATCAGTTGGATACTTTGGTGCCAAATGTAGGACCTTTGAGGCTTGAATGCATTGATTTTTGATGGGTGTATGAAATGAACAATGAATCTGGGTATTTGGAATTGGCAAAGTTATTCTGCTAGATTGCTTCCTTCTTCAATTGTTGTTAAAATTGCAGGTATTTGTCCACCCTTATCTAATGGAAGACCGGGTCAAACGCTTACAACTTCATTGCTGGTGGGAATTGGTTGCCAAAATAAGACCTCTTGGGGCAAGTGGAGGGGGTTACTGTAGGACTCTGGGAACTAGCTCAGGACTATATGGGCTGAAATTTGGGCTATGCTGGATGGTACGTTGCTGGCATGGTAGTTGGGAATTCGAAGAATGATCGTTGGAGTGACAACGAGGAGGTGATTGAAATGTTTCTAGCTACTAATGCATTGCAGAGGATAACACTTCAGCCATGATCAGGCATATAAAAGCATCCTAACAATAGACGATGAAGTATCTATTTTAGAATATCCACCGGGAAGCCAACAATATCGCCACAGACTTTATAACCGGGTTTGGTCTAGTTACAAACCCCTTCCGAAAGCATTGAGGAGTTCATCACTAGATATTGACTTGGTATTCATTATATATTAGTTGTGACAATTTGGAGATTGAGAGTTGGTTCACCGCACGAATTATTGATATTCAGTGAAAGGGTAGTGGAGGATGGTTCAATTGAAGAGTGGAGAGCCATAGGTGGTTGAGTATGGTGGTAGAGAGGCAGAAAGAGAAAGTATCAATTAATAGAGAAAGAGTATAAAGAGTGTCTTGGATGGTTCTTGGGCGACGAGGGTTTTATAAAGGGTGTTGTTGGCTCCTTTATGAGGTTACGCACATAGTTGAAGAATTAAAAATTAAAGAGTTTGCACATAGTTGGACTCGACTCCATGGCATATAGGTAATTTATAAGCAAGGATGCTATCACTTGAGCTTTCTAGTTTGCCATGGTTTCACCTATTTAAAGACTTCAATGCGCTTTCACTCTATGAATTTGCAATGGCTCTTAATTAAATTGGAAGAGAAAAAAATCTGAATCGAGAACAATGCCTGACTTGTGTGATATGCCCTTCAACTAATGATTTCGTAGGGCTCCCTAACAATATCAAGGCACATCAACAAAAATAAAAGAAAATTTAAAAATTGGTCGAGTCAAGCTAGGACCTTAACTATTGAAACCTAAGCTCGTATCAAATTTTAAACGAACTTAATTTTTTAAGCCCATTTTTAAGACATGATATTTTTGTCCATAACTTCTTAAAAATTGGATAAGTCTTCGAGTTTAAACGAATAGTCCAACTTTTATATTACATATGCATTGCAATTACTGAAAAAGGATGAAAAAGAACTTGGCTCACACCATTTAATTTAACGAAGAAAGTAGATACATAAATGTAAACATTGGTGGTGAACTCATTAATTTGTTACATTAAATAATCCTAAAGTAAACCCCTAAATGGATGAAACACATTAATTTGTAGCATAATCAATGCAAAACAAATTTAAAACATGAATTTTACAAATGATGCAATTTTCGAATACTAACCAACTTCACATCATCCACCACAGGTCCACAGAGAGAACCCGAGTTGTCATTTTTCATGGTGTAAAACGTGCTATAGAACATTATCCTGGTTCTTGTCGAGTCAGCTTTAAATCGAAGTCTCGCTTGCTTGAATCCTCCTTTGCCTTTCGAGTCATACGTGACCTTGACAGTGTTCTTGTTAGCGAATGCCTCGACCACCATGGAACCTTCGCATGCATTGTTAGCATCACCAATGGTGAAGGAAAGGACGTAGTCCCGACCGATTGTCGTCCTCACAACTTGTGAGAGGGAACTTTCTTTACCGGCGATGAGTTCAATTGCTCGCTTGCCTTCGGGGACGGTGAAGTGGTCGCTGTCGATGTACTTAACGGCTTTGAGGGAGTCGATAATCCAACCAGGTAATGGACTGTGATCATCTTCAATGTGGGGTGGAATTATGACACCTTCGGACATTGGTCCTGCGAAGATGTAAGGACCTTCTTCGAAATTTCCGTTCTTTAGTAGATTCACTGAAAATGTGGGATCAAACATGTTAGCTATCATCAAACTTTCCATCGGGGTTGAATTAGTTCGGGTTTTAAATTTCAAATTATTTGAGTTTGGATTAATTTTTGGTTATTTTCGGTTCGGACCATTTCGAACCTAATCATCTTTTAGATCATTTAAGTTTACTTATTCAAATCATTTCAAATTTAGTTCACGATTAGATAAATTCAGGCTATTAATTTTTTATAGCCAAATCGAGTTTAATGTTTGTCTTTACCTCGAGTGCGTTTTGGAGGGTATAAGGTCTTCAGTGCGACGGAATCAATAAGAGGGCCACAAGCAGCATCTTCCTCAACACCCGGATTATGTATCGAGATCTCAATTACAGACTCAGAAGCCTGGAATGCCCACGCATACGAATCCCATCCATTGCTACTATACATGGTCTGAATCGGGAACAAACCAAAGTCGTTTTTCTCGTAGTTCGGAGAAACCGAAACATTCAACTTTTCCTCTTGTGCACATGTCCGAGCCGCACTGAAGGTTAGAGAGTAAAACACGCCTTTAATCACCTTAATCTTCTGCTTAATCAATGCCTCATTGCCTAACCTAACTGCAAAGCCTCCTTCAGGTACTATTAGCAACATGTCACCTTGTTTTTGACCTGATTTGATGTACTCAACGTAGCCTGAAATTTCCCAATTCGGTATTGCTTTGGGGCTCATCACTTTAGTTCCTTTCAATTCCGATGGCTTAGGCCCATACTCAAAATTTCCATTTGGCAACAAACCTAAAAAAAAAAAAAAAAATTAAAAATCGATTTTTAGTTCGTTTTAAGTGTGACCCTAATTTTTTATGAATCTCATGTGAGAAAGGAATGATGTTGAATGACAAATACAAATGTTATTCAATAATGTCCTATTGAAGTTTCATTTATTAATGTCAAGATGGTCCCATTGACAAATGTTCTAAGGACCATCAAAGAATTTATGTTGGACCATAGCTCTTATGTTGGAAATGGTTTTAATGAAGAAACCAATTTCCCATTTAGATTCTCCTTCAAAAGGAAATGTTTTAATGCATTGCACATGCACATCAATGACCAAATGTATAGTTTTTCACTTTTTACTGGATCCTACTCCTAGGTTAATTTGCAATGACACGAAAATAATTAACATATGATATGAAGTACCTACTAAATTAGTCGATGTTTTAATTGAATTTCGAAATATTAATATTGTAACAATTAAATCTTTTTATCAATTTAACACTGTAACTATTATTTTGAATATTAAATATTAACTCAAATATTTTAAATATATCTTACGTTAGATTTGAATTAACATTTAATTAAAATAATAATGATATTTTTAAAACACTTAAAATCTATGCCTATGTATGGCTAAAACATGTAGGGGTCAGTTTGGTAAGATAGATGCCAAAGCTATGCATGTTATTTACTGTCAGGTTGTCGTGGAAAATGTGCCAAATCGATCTGGTTTCACGTGGGTGAAGGGTGCAGCATATGTAGCATGCAATTTTCTTAAAAATCTATTTATTTCTATTATAATTTTTTTTTATACATCAAAATTAAATATACATCATACATTACATATAATTATTTAGTTGTCTTGTTAATTATATTAATTTTTAACAATAAAAATAAACGAAATTTTTAATAAAAAAATTAATTTACTTCTTAATCTAACGGTTTAAGAATAATAGATCTAGTAATTTACGTTTTTGTTAGTATTGCTTCTTCTTTCTTCACTATTTTAAAATATTATATTTATATAAATTTTAATACGATAATAACCCATATTATATAAATTTCAATAAATTTATATTTATATATAATTATATGATATTTTATCGTACACAAATTTTTTCATTAATATACAAAGTACAAAATGTAGGGTGACTAATAGTCTCCAACTACCATGGGACAGGAGAAAAAAGATGGAAATTGAGATGCATTTATTTAGGGTAAACAATACAAGATTTCTTCAACTTCAACTTCATCTTCCTCACCTTGTGTGTTGAGAGTTTAAATGAAAGTTATGTAATATTTCGAAGAGTCATAAAATGTGTTTCATTCTTACGAGAGATGATCTAATTCTCGATCATATGATTAAAAAACGAGATAAATAATCACCACGTCACAGGTAACGAGTTTATATCAAATCATTTTACTACATACAACACATAAAAGTAACACTCGATGAAAAAAAAGGCAATGCAAAGAAGCTTAAGCATGGATTACAGAGAAGTGAGCTTACCATCATTGAGAGAAGAGGCTAATTGAGAAGTGGCGCAAAATAAAAACAACACCACTGCTATGATTCTCTGCATTTTTCTTTCAAAAAGGCAAAAACAGGGAGAGGAAAGAAAGAAAAAGGGTAGGAAAAAGTAGAGAATTTGAATGGGAAAATCATGAGGGCTAGTGTGAGGCTTTTATTTGCTAAGTTCTAAAAGAAAGCCCTTACTATTTACCAAAACTACATGAATGCCATTATATTTATATATAGTTTAATGATTAATTTAATATTTCTTTAATCTACTAACATGTAACAATGTATTCAATTAAAGAAATTAAAACTCCGTGTATTGGTCTAATAGTTAGTTAGGGTATTTATCACTTCAAGTGTGGCTTGAATTCATATCGCGTTGTTATTAGAGTTTTATACTCCTTTTGTAATTCACAAAAAAAAAAAGAAATTACAAAATTCTATTTTCACCCACGTTATGGGTAAGGGTGATATTGGCTCAATTCGGTTGGTTTTTTTTTTTTTTAGATTTGTTGAACCGTCCGTTATAATTAAAAATTAAAAACTTTTTCAAGGTCTTTTTTATAAATATTCTAAATAATAAATTTTCAAGAACTTTTAAATTATTTTCACTATTTTTGAGTATAAAATATTTATTTTTATATCATAAAAATTAAAAATTAATTATATATTAAATAGAAAATAGAATTAAGTTTGGTTTTGGGTAACTTTGGTTTATAAACCATCCAGAGACCTTAGCTCGAAGTTAGTTTTCAGTTGTTTGCTCAACCCTAATTGTGGGTGTGAGATAATCTAATAATAGATTAAAAGTCATCCAATGTTAATTAACCAATTTGTGACAATTATTTGATACACTAATAGTAATTTTTTTTACTCTTGAAACAATTTAAAAATTTACTACAATTTTATTTTTTTATTAAATACAACTTGCTAATTCTTTTAATCTTCTTTGTTAAAAAAAATTTCGATACTAACGTACTCAGAGGTGAAGCTAAAAAATCATTTTTATAGACCAAATTTAAATTATAATTTTTAGAAGGGGCAAGATACAATTCTACCATTATACTAATTTATAACTCACTAATTTTACCAAATAATGAACAATTCATTATAGAGGGACTAAAATAAAATTTTAGAAATTTAAGGGTTAAAATTAAAAATTTTATTTAAAAAAAACTTAAATTGAATACTTCCTACCCTTTTATCTATGTCCCAAAGCATGAGCAGGGCTCTAATAACATGCTCTTTTCATCTTGTAGAGTGTAGTAAAAGGATTTTAATATATATATAAACATATAATAGTTTTTTTTATGAATTATAAGAAGAGAGTAAAGTTTTAACAGTAATACGATTAGTACGACTTAATCCAAATCACATTTATAGAGACGAATACCCTAACTATCAGATTAACACGGGTTCATCAATCTTTTAATTTCGATTATAAAATAAATATTAATTCCAGCTAAGTGATTTTAATTAAAAACGCTGAATTTGGTAATACGTTTGGATTTTTTATATGTAAGCTTGTCTTAAAAATTGGGGACTCAATTGCTTGGAACAATGCTTGTGGTTCTTAAATAAATGAAACGTAATTTAGATGTGAAAAAATGATTTCAGATTTGGTGTTCTTCTGGTGAAGGTTTAGGACAAGCTATTTCAAAGCCACGTGGGATATTTATCCTCAAATTGTTGAATTGTCGGTTAAGGATTAATTTTGTGTAAGAAAAAAAAACTATTTCAATTTCACGAGATTAAGTAATTTATACTCTTGATTATATTATATATATTTTAAAAATAATATTTAGTTTCTGAATTTAGTAATTTTTTTAATTTGGTCCTTGAAATTTTTTTCTTCATATTAATTTCTAATTTTTCTCAATTTTTATTTCTGCGATGACATGACACAATGAGATTGTGTTACATTATTATCAAAATTTTTATAAAAACATTATAATTTTTAGATAAAATCGTAGCATAATATCAAAGTGCTATGTCATCACATAGATCAAAATTAGAAAAAAAAATTGTCAAGTTAAGAGACTAGGGGCATGTTTGATGAATCGTTGAAAATCTTAAATTAATTATTGTACATTAGATCAAAGAGTAAATTGATTGTTTCTGTTAAAATTTCATTTATTTTTACTACTAAAAATTGGCATAGCTAGGGGCAAAGTCAAAATATTTTTTTGGAGGAGCCAAAATTAAGTTATGAATTTTAATAAGAGTTAAAATATAATTTCACCATTATATTACCTCTCCACGTGTTCTGGGCATGGCTAACAAAATAACCAAATAATGATACATGACGCGTCACATGTGACATGTAAGAACCAATTATTAACAGTAAAAATAGATAAATTTTTTTAATAAAAAGATAATTTACTCTTTAATCCAACGTATAAAAATTAATCGATAAAATATAATTCCAACAGAGCTACTTTTATTACTCTTTTGTCTAATAAATAATTCTTAAACAAATATCAAATAATAAAGCAAAATAATAATGACCAAAATCCTTTTGGGAAAGGCACATGGGATAGGGAAGATGGACCAAATTGAATTACTTGAATTTGGTTGTCTTGTCAAGCCAACTTTTATAGTCCATTATTTTTTTAATTAGGTTTGCTCGTGGGGGGATTAACAACAAAACATCATAATCAAATCATATTACAACACATTGATAGACAAAAAAAAAAAAAAAAAAGGGTTTGGGGCAAGATTTTAGATCTTATCCGAGGCAAACCATGTGCATATGCAAGTGAGGATTTTGATTTGAGTTTGGCATTGATTTTAGGACTTTCAATTGTTTTCCTTTTCTTTTTTCTATTCTTTGTTTGTCGGCAATAATTCTAAAGTTTATTATTGTTGACATGTGCAATAACATTATAGGGATGGGGACTTTGAGATTGGACGAAAGTTTCAAGAAGTTGCATTTAAAACAATTAACATTTTACATGCAAAATCATTTAGGTCTTCATTAGTTTGGGTCGAGTTGGATCAAATCGAAAAAAATTGTAAATTGTAAATAACGTATTCACTACTTTTCAAGGATCTTAATGCGATCTACTTACCTTATATATTAAGATATGCAATCCAAGAAGATTTGAGCTAATTTTATGAAGATTTTCTCTCAATGCTTTGTATCCTTATATTAAGTGTATTTGATTTGATGAGATTTGGGGTATATCAAGATAGAATAAAGGTTACTTTGTGAAGCTGGATTCATGGTCTAAATATGAAAGCCATGTTCAACCTTAAAAGAGGTAATTGTTGAGACAGATATGTGAGCAATGCTTCACACAATGCTCGATATTCTTGACACTACACGAGGCACCTAACTTGTGTTATTTAGAATTAAAAATCCTTTGTACCAAAACAATCGGGTCATGACTTAGTTGATATTATAGACGTGTACTGACCCATATTCGAAGTCTTTGAAGATTGTATCGATCAAGATCAAGCAAATCAAATCCATTATTTTGTGGAGATTGGCTTGATTGATTTGAAAACTTATTTTGGAGATCTTTGAATCATTTTGCATTTTATAAAAATATTTGAATCAAATCCCTTAAACTTTTATGTATTGGAAGCTCGTGTAAGTTACAAGTCGAGTAGAGTTGAGCACTTAATTCATTAAGAATTCATGATTGTAAGTGCATTTTGTAAGTAAACAAGTGAGTCGCTTAGTTTACGCACTAAATTTTCAAGAGAAAAATTTTAAAAAAAATGATCTAAATCTTAAGTATAAAAATAAGGTTACTATATTAATATCTGATAAGACTTAAACAATTTATTGTCCGAGATTAAAAGATGATAGATTATCTCTCCATTCAACACTCCACTAAGGTAAAATAATCATTGGGTCGATTTTTGTTTTCTGCCACAATGCTGACTCTCAATGAACTGTTCTTGCAAGTTTTGACTGAGTTTTTTACACAACTTTAAGGTTTTCATAAGCCCTTTCCAGGATTTGTAAGGAAAACAATTACTTGCAAAAAACAAAACGTTGATCTCTCATCATCTACTAAAAGGATAAAAAAGAAAAAAGCCCTGTTTTTCCATACTAAATTATTTAATGTTCTATTGATTGAAGTTTGTTGTTAAATAAGAAATAAAGTTTGAAGCGATTGATAGGCAGAATATTTCTGGGTAAAATGTTGGTCCAAGATCCCAATTTGATAGCTTAATTTGTTTGTTTATACAATTAACGAATATAAAATAAAGATATGTCCAAATCATTCTTTTATATTATTCACAGTGTCTTGTCTGTTCCATGCAATTTACTAACTTAATTATTGGATCAAATTTTGGTGACAAGTGATTGACAGAAGGGGTCTCTGACAAAATTTTAGGATTTCAAGTTTCAACTATATATTAAATTACATTTTGGCAGGGATTTGCAGTTTCCTATGAAATAGATCTCAAGAATAAAAAAACAAAAAAAGAAGAAGAAGAAAAATATGTAGAAGTGCAAAAGAATGGTGTTAATTGCATATCGGTAAAAATCGAAGAATAAATTAAATTGATTTAATAATTTTTTAAAATTTTAAATTATCTATTTAATCATTGTTGATTTAGTAGTTGAATCGATCGAACCTATTGAATTGGAATTAGTAATTTGATTGGTTTAACCACTAATTCAATTATTAGAATATTGTATTCGATACTCTAAAATTTTATCACTGTCATCAATTTTTTACATTTTTCAAGTCTAAAAATTAAAATGAATTTAATTATTAAATTCAGGTACTAAAGTGAATAAAAAAATATAAATAGCAAAATAGATATAGTTACCAAATTTCGAGGTAAAAAATTATAATATTATCTCTTATAAATATAGTATTGTCAGTATTAGCAGTACTGTATGCGACTAATGGATTAAAAAAATTAAACATTAATCTCATTATAGGTTATTATCATATTTGTTCTTTTTGATACAATACCTAGAATTATTTATAGCCCCTTCCCAATCCTTTAATAGGAGAACAATACGTTTCAACACACTCAAACTCACATCCTTCTATACTGACATCAATATCGATAACAATCGAGTTAAGACACAAACAACATCTCGTTGAATTTTTTCCTTTAATATTTTACCATTATATATGTCTTTATGTAAAGACATATACCACCCTTATTTTTAATTTAATCAAATTAAAATTCAATATTATATCAATAAATTACTAAATCTCATTATCATTTTTTTTTATTCCAAATGAACCCTAAACCTAATAATCAAGAATACCTAATTTTTTTACTTCTAAATTTCCCTTTTTCTTTTGCAATATATTTAGTAATATTAATAGAGTCAAATAATAAAAAATTCGATATTCCCTAAACAAAATTTTAAGTTATGAATGAAAGAAAAAAAGCTTTTATTTCCATTTAAGGGTCTAACACCATATATATTGTAGAAGGTAAAATTAGGAAGAAAAAGAAAGAACATGGCAGTTCACAGGTGGAGGTGTGCTAAGGTTTGCTTTAATTGGATTGTTAGCATTTTTCCCTTAGTGCAATCATTTCCCCGTAGTTATAAATTTTCGAATTGATTGAATAAAAAATTATCGTATTGTTATTTAATATTCTTGTAAGATGTTTATAATGTTTTTGCAAGTAAAGCAAATTATATAATAAAAATTGCCTCATTGATTACTTGAGGTTTAACAAACATTAAATTATATTGCATAGATAGATTATAATGCGAGAAGACAATTTATGTTTATAGGTAATCTAAATTTTTGTAATCTATAGGATTCGATTGAGAAAATAATTCATATCAGTTGTAGACATGATAAAGTTGCATGTGTGTTTCATGTGAGAAGGTTTTACACCTATATATGGTGAAGTAGACTGGAAGCGTTTCACGTGTCAACCATACATGTGATTGTGAGGATCATGCTTGTTGAGACGTCATTGATGAGTGAGGTTATCTTAGACCTGGTTAGTGAGGTATGTATAACAATTGTCACCCCAAGTCGAGGAAAAAGTTATAAAGTGACTTTTCTCGAGATGAGGTAATAGTTATAAAGTGACATTTCCTAAGACGAAGTAGTAGAGTTTCGTATTTATACTTTTTTTAAAGAGGGATATGAGTCTTGACAACTTCTACTTGAGCAATACGTGTGATAGGGAGGAGTTGCATGCTACATACATGTTTTATAACCGTAATGACCTTGATTTTGGCGAAAAAAAAATTGTCATTTGAGTTTTTACCCTTAACCAGAATGTTACGTGTTTGTTTTAATAGGATGGACGAATTGGAGGATCAAAATTGTTGAGACACGTACCCACATTTAATTCCTTTGAAGAATTATGCTATCTTGGAATTGTGCTCGGCATGCTTGGGCCTTGTATAGGTAAGGCTCTCTAAAATTTTGTTAAGTCTTTATGCTGCCACATTAAGAACTTGAGAATTTTTGAGGAAAAAGTCTTCAGAAGCTTTGTGTCATCTTGAGTTTTTTCCATGTTGGGATATCTACCTTTTATTTCTGTTTAGTAAGTTTCTAAGGGGTAGTTGTCTATTCTTGTTGCGGTTAAAAAATGCGTTTCAAAAGTGCAGTAGAAAAATACGGTAAAAAAGTGTTATTTATTAATTTTCAGTGTTCTCTATTGTTGCAAAAGAAAATCGTGGTTGAAGGTTAAAATGTTGTTTTAGACATAAAGTAAAAAGTTAAAATTAATTAAATTATATGATATTTAAATAATTTAATATAATGGTACATAGAAGTATAAATTTTAAACACCTTTTAAATAATTAATATATATTATTTGTGAAATTAATGATACATAAAATCATTTAAAAATTTAAATATAATAGTAAATTATATTTTAATATTTTAATATAATGAAACATAAAATATAATTAATCTATTTTTATATATCTTTTAAATAATTAATATAAACAAGAGTATTTTGATACTTTTCACTCTCAAACACAAATGCCAAAAGCTAAAAATACGTAGATATCAATTTTTGTGTTTGGGCAAAAAACCACTTTTGCATAGTAGTTTTGACGCGAAAAGTCATGGGGCCTAAGCCTTTACCTTCTTGCTTTGTGTTTTAGGCATTGTTAGTAATAGTTTGTCTTGGTAAATCGTGATAAGGTCGGTATTTGAGTGAGTATTTTTTCATAAGTTTCCTCTAGCTATGTTGCAGGGCATATGTTCAAATCCCATCAAATGCAAATGTTGAGATTTCTTTGGTGGGTGATCAAGTTTACATGCAGAATCCACCTCTTTAAACACCCAACGAAGCTTTCTCACTATTGAACTTGTCACCTCTTCAAACACTCGAGCTCTCAGTAGAGTCGAGAGACAAAATCCCCATTAGGGATAATACCAACCAGGGGTGAATCTAGGGGGGCTAGCAGGGGCCCCGCCCCCTTAAAATGAAAATTTTTTCTATTTTGTCCCTTTAAAATTTTTAAAATTTTAATTTAATAAAGATAAAATTGCACTTTGGCCTCCTCTAAAAATGATAAAATTTTGATTTAATCTTTTAAAAATTATATTTTTACTATCGTAAAAATTATAATTTAATTTTGCCCCCTAAAAGAATTTTTTAACTTCGCCCCTGATACCAACCTGTTAAGGGATGGTTTATCAACTTTCAACAAATAGCATTTCAAAGACTTCTCTTAAAAGAATCAATTCCACCTACAGTAAATATGTAGTTAAAGAAAAGACAAATGATTGAAGGCCATAGCTTAAACTAGTGGACTTGTAAAGAAAACGTAAATCTTCCAAAATCCCAAGTTGAAAACACTTAAAACAAGCTTAGTATATCTTTCTCAACACCCTGCCTCAAATGTCATCATCAAATAGATACAATGTTTGAGTTTTGCATGGCTTATGATAGGGGACCCTAATTGTTTGTATTTTTTTAACTTTTATATAGTGACAAAATTTTATTATTATAGTACCTTTCGTTCTCCAATCTTTTTTTTTTTAAATAATTTCACTATCTAAACAATAATATTGTCAATCGAAAATCTCTCTAGCCTCAAGATTATTCGTGTTTACACGTATAATATTAGCCTCTAAGGTTCTTTTGTAGCTAATTCTACAAGTAAAATGCTTTTTAGTGGTGAAATATTTTGATGGATTTTAATTTCTTTGATAAAATTATTATTTTATTAGCGACAAGACAGAATTTATGTTGAAAATGACCATTTTTCATTTTTTTTTTTGCGTGAGCTTAAACCAATCAAGTAATTGGTTTGTCAGTTTACCTGATTCGTACGATTCAATTAAACTAATCATTAAAAATTCATAAAAATAGAAATAAAAAGATAGTGCAACTGATTTTTAGTTTGATTCCTCCCGGTTCACAAGTCAATCAATCTAATGTCTGTTTGAACTCATACACTAATTGACTAGTCCAGTCCGGTTTGATCAACCAAGTTTTTTCTTTTTTCTGTGAAAAAAAAAAACAATGAAATATATTTGCACTTTACATGGAAATAGATTTGCGTGTTGAAAGTAGAAAAACACACACTACTTGCATGTTTTTGTAGTTTACATAGAAATATATTTGCATTTTACATATTTCGAAGGGCTAAGTGGAATTTTTCAGATTCAACCATGGAGGAAAGAAGGGGGAAAAAAAAAAGGAAAACATCGAAGAAGCGTATATGAGGTTCATGTTTTTCAACTCTATCTCTCAATCTCATTCCTCCTCAACAATTTCCTTTGGATAAACCTGCAAAATACAAATATAAAAGATATTGTTATACAAAATTCATTTATGTTATTCATATAATTAGGTTTTTCTAAGTTGATTCATGTACGTAAAAGATTCTTTAAGGTCATATCACTATACGTAAAATACGTCAGATATAAATAATTTAAGAAAAATAAAGACTTCAAAAAATATAGTCAAAAAATTATCATGCACGAAGAAGCTATGTTACTCAATCTCGAGTACGAGTATTGGATATAGACATGCATATCACAAACGTATGGTTAGATTTTTTTTTTGTTTGAGTTCTTTAATGTATTTGGGAGATTTTTGAAAGTCATATCATTATGCTTATATGTCACACATGAATGCCGAACACAGGTACGAAAAAACTGGAGCATCCTACCTGGCCCTTCCGCTCCTCACTGAAGCTAACAGTTCGGAGCTTTAACTCTCCTCTACTTGTTGTCAACTCATCTAATAACTCAGCATCAAACCTTTCAACTGCATCAGCCTCGTTCTCAAGACGAGATATATCCATTTCCTAACAAAAAAAATCAACATTTTTAGCTGTTTTTGTTAGTTTTTTATGGCTCCACGAAAATGACCAATAGCAAATACCCTTGAAGAGAAGCTGAGGGATGTTCTTGGGAAGGCACCGGTAAGCTCCTCATATTCGGCCGCATCGAGTTCACGGAGATAATTTGGGAGAATGAGCTTTGGGAGAATGTATTGCCTTATGATGATGAGAAGGAAGAAGGGCAATGGAAACAAGATTCCAGCTATAGGAATCCATGTTACACCAAAGCATATGAGGAGATATATGAACTGGAAGAGCGTAAACATCGCCATAAATCGGTACGGTACTGACTCCACGAATGAAGCATGAACATGTTCCAACACCCTGCAAATTTGGATCATTGATGCAGCAGAGGAATTAGCAAATTGCCTAGGAATGTGTTTATTATGAACAATCAAGGTACTTGAAGCAAGGAGAATGCTGCATACTTGTATCGCCGGGTAGGTGTGATGAAGAGAAGTAACATCCTTTCCCAGAACTGATTCCCGGGAAGACTATCAATGGCCATGTACGCGAAATATCCCCAAAGAACCGATGTAGGTATGAACTTGATTGCAGGCATAGCGCATACTGATGCAGCAACTAGGAGTGACTGCAAAAGATTGCTCACTCTCTGTTCGTTAACTCGAACCGGCAAGTAGGCATCGATATGCTTTTCGGGATCAAATGTTTCCTTTTTTATTTCTCCTTCATTTTCACCTTTCATAACAACCTTCTTCAAGTCTTCTAACTCTTTAATAACTGCAGTCTGTAATTGGAATAGTTAAGGTCAGATGCAGGCATTGTATAAGACTTATCGCTATGTATTCGGAGAATACGGACCGGCAATTCGGGGTTGAAGCAAAACTACGAGTTGTGGACTAAAATGTCATTTGCAATGTTTCAAGATAAAGGATCACTTACTTCTGGACTCTTGTCCATTTCGATGAAGACCGCTTGCATCTTGCCATATATTTCGGAATCACTAGCTTTCTGCTTTATGCTTTCTTTCGCACTCTCCACCATTTTTCGTCGGATGACCTGCATTTCATACACGAAAAATTAAGCTTGTAACCAGGTCAATTATATTTAATAGGAAACTTTGCTTTAGAATGTATGTACCCACCTGCCCTTTGAGAACTGCAAGGCTCTTAGTATGCATAGGAGACTGTGGTAGGACTCCATTCGAAGGAGGGAGGCCGATTAGTCCACAAAGTAAAGTCTGCAAGCATGTTCCCAGTGGTAAAACATAAGCATACGATAAGATTGTTTATAATTCGGGTGGTGGTACCGTTCAAGCATGAGGTTTACCATGAATCCGAGCAGCAAAATGTCATAATGATATGCAGATGGATTCTTGAGATTGAATTCCTTTTGTTGTGCCATTTGCGAAGCAACGCTGTGGTCGAAAAAGTAAAGTCCCGCAATCATCACAGCTGGAATAAATGCAGCAAAGATGTACAATGGAGGGACCCTTCCCATATCCTGCAATTTGATTATTTATAACACTGTCAACCTTGAACCTTGTAGCCTTTTCTTGCAAGACATATACGATAAACGAGTATGGTTACCTTAATTACGGTCCAATGTTGTGTTGATGCAGATTCCCATGGCAGAGGACTAAAAAGCCTTCTTGGAACCCCAGAAGGAACTTTGCTTGGTACACTAAATGACATTGCTGTCCACACTACAACCATTAAAGGTACCCCATAATCTGCAATGAAGCTTCTAAACCACCCTGTACAACATTCAGCAGCCATTTATGAGAGCTTATTTTGTGTACTAAATCTGAAAATAGTCAAATGCTATGAATCTGTTTGCTTGACAAACCTGTGCCATACCACCATGACCTCGCCCTTCGACTTTTCAAGGCAGTATAGAGAAGGCCAAGCGAGAATATGATTCCCAACAATCCATTTGTGTAAAGCCATTGAAATTGATACTTCTCTAACTTCGCGTCTTGATGTTCGGGAACTTGAAATTCACTCACAACTCCCTGCAATCGAATCATCAGTAGGTGTATAGAACTCAATATAGTAGATGATTAATTTTCTTTTGATCAGATTTTACCTTGATAGCCTCTTGAATAAACAGAACACTGATCAACATGCCGAAAAGCTCGCCTGCAATCCTTGTGAACCTATTAATTACCGTGCAAGCATTGAATACTGCAAGCAGAAACAACAAGAGAGCAGTCCAAACACAAACCCTGCAAAACATATATCAACTTAGAAGATCAAGTACTTCCCAAAACTTCCGCGAAACTGATAACAACAGAGACTCGTTTTACCATCCGACCCAAGCCAAGTATAGTTCCTGCCCCAAGTCATCTCTTCCTTTTGCAAAGCTATACAAATATGTATACATGATAACAGTTGGCTCTGCAACTCCAAGAATCAAAAGTGGTTGGCCACCGAATATCGAGTGTAGAATACCGCAAAGGGCAGTCGATGCCAACGTTTCAACCGTGCTTAGGCTCCCATCTAAACCCAAATCCATGTTAACCATAACCTTTTAACTTCACCATTGAATACTGTTTCATGAATGGAACAGTGACAAACCTGTATCTCGGCTCAGTTGCTCGCCGAAGGCGATAACGGGGAGAGCAGAAGCAAAGAAGATATAGGTAGTTGGGGCTAATATCCTACAAAAAAGGAGAACAACTATTTGAATATATACCAAAATTTACTTTCATGTTACGCATTCTATCAAATACATAGAGATGTATTATACCCCAGTCCTGAACGAAGACCAGTAATCCAATCTTGTTTATAGCAACCTGCTCTTCCTTTAACATCATTTGCAATACCCTTAAAAGGGGCCTTCAAGTTTTCCATTTCTAGTGGAAAAGATTTGGAAACTGAAATAGAAAATATGAACCAGTTGGATTGTTATTATACTGAAGTCATGTTCTTTTATGAAATTCTAACAATTTAACACATACAAACTTTGACTTGGAAGAAGAAAAAAACAGGGCAAGATTTTTCAAAAGAAAACTTTGATTTTACTTTCATCACTATTTTCCTGTCAACCAAACATAACGTTAGTGCCTAACATGTTTGGTTTCACATTCATAACCCACCCACCCCTCACATGGTAAACTACATTATAAACATAAAAACATATACATATGCATATATGCATTACATGCATATATATAAAACAAATGATTCAAAACATGCAGATTGGTTTATAGACAAAGATTTGGAAAGGAAAAAAACAGGGTTTTTACCAGAAACCAAATAACAATAATAATATATTGAGAGACAATGGCAAAAAAAATGAAAAAAAAAAAAAACAAAGGCAACCCAAGAACAAGAGTTTCCCTACATGTCTATATAAAACAGCCGTCAGTCTCTGGATGTTAGACTGGGGTTCCAAGTTCAAACTGTAAGTGACAGACTCATGTATTTGTA
Source organism: Gossypium longicalyx (assembly GCA_025698465.1). Taxonomy (NCBI): domain Eukaryota; kingdom Viridiplantae; phylum Streptophyta; class Magnoliopsida; order Malvales; family Malvaceae; genus Gossypium; species Gossypium longicalyx. The sequence continues at coordinate 97,672,349 of CM047000.1, forward strand.
TGGTTTTTTTTATTTTTATTTTTGTTAATTTTAGGGCTGAGAAGATAGCCAATGAGATTGGCCAAAAATTGTAGGGAAATTCCTTATGTTGCCTCATTTTGGTGGTGCCTATTCACCTAAACCCAACCTCCGTACGTTTTTTTGTTCTTCAATAGGTTTAAATTATTATTATTATTTAAAAATCGAACCGAATGGACCGTTCAATCAATTTTTATTTGATGTATAATATTCCTTAAAATTAGAGATTCTCTTAACCAATCAAAAATCGATATAAAACTTGATTTTCTAACAGAACCACGTCAAGAATAGGTAAGGATCTTTATTTAAAAATGGTAAAATTGTGAAATAAGTTCGTTTTAAAATTGTGAGATTACAAGATAACATAATAATAAAATTATATTTTGATTTCTCTAAAAATTTATGTTTCAATTTTGACTATTTTATTTGTTTTTCGACCTTTGTCTAATTTTTTTTAAGATGTAAAACTTGCCCTCTTAATAGAGGTGTTGTGAAGGATAAATAGGGGTCTTGATTTTAAATATAGTAAAATTGTAGTATAAATTCCTTTTAAGTTCGTGAAGTTATACACTAATAAAATAATAAAATTATATTTTGATCTCTCTAAAAATTCATTTTCATGAGTGAAAATCGATCTCTCAATCACATATAATACAAAAACTAAAAACATAATTTAATTAATATTAGATTTTGGTGTGGTAATTAATCCAATTAATCGTCATGGTAATACAAAGCACTAGAATCTATGCTATTAATATTTTAATTTTCATAAATATGTATATATATTTTTGTTTTGTACGTAAAAATTTGAAGACATAAATAATAATTAATTAATTTAAATATGATGATTATAGTTTGATGTCAACGAAATATAGTGGTTGAGTTTTGAATTCGGACGTATATGCCCCTATATGTTGTTTGTTTTTAATTAAAATTATCTTTCAAATACAGAAAATTTATCATCATTTTATTATATATATATAAATTAGATGATATCATTCTATCTTTCAAATGTTGAAATTGATGTCATTTTTTATTTTTTATATTAATGCTTTGATTGAGTTATTAATCAAGATGATTTATTTTATAAAGCAAAATATAAATATTAATTTAAGGATATTTATGTCTTTATATATTTCGATAATTTTGAAAAATATACATACACAATGAGAATTATGATATTTGAACTTAAATTATCTTAAATTTACTTTTTTAATTAAAGTTAAATTTAATTTTTTTAATTTCAAATTTGGCTCTTAATGTTTATATTTATTGTCAATTAGACCCATTTTTTTATAGTTAAATTTGATCTTCGATCTTTCAAAAAAGAGTTAAATTATTTTTTTCAATAAAAATATTGACTAAAATATTAATTTTCTTTACAATGTTGGTATGGCAGTCCCCATGTACTTTGATCTGTCATGGCACTATTTATTTTATATATTGTCTCAACAAAATAAATAAAAATAAAAATTTTGTTATGTAAATCTAATATATTTAATGAATATATCTTTTAACGATTTAATTTATATTACGCGAAAAAATGGTAACTTTTTTTTTTAAATGGTAGGTTCTAAAGAAAGAAAGATTTTTTAAAAAAAGAATAGATATTATATAACATACATATAAATATAAATAACCTCATGTATTATTATTTGAATTATAAAATTATTTAAGTTTTTCATCAACTTATCCATTAATTAACTCATAATACTAATTTGATAGTCCGATTAAGGGTGACACAGAAATAATTTAAATATATTTTTAGATAAACTATTTTAAAATTAATTGAAATGTTTTTTAATGACTCTACGTAATTAATTACGTAAAAATATTTATTTACAAGGTTCACATTAATTCAATGTAAAAACATGGTTAAGAGACTAGCCACTTGTCACAAAAATAACTAAGCCACGTGGAAAATTGTACTTAAATATTAATGTAGGTTTGTAATATAATATGTATTTATATATGAGGACAATTACATGACAAATAAATTAGTTTGTTAAAAAAAAAAAAAAGAGAGTTAGAAGCATGTTGAAATTAGTCTCTAATATTACAAGCATACGATTTAACGTATTTTATATTTAATTAATTTTTAAAATATTATATTTTTAATTATAATAATTAGCGTAAAATATATTGAATATAATTAAAATAATAACTAATTAACATAATTAAATGATAATTAATATATTTAAAATTTTATTTAAATATAACTCTATTTTAAAATTAATATACTTACATATATATATATAATGTATAATATTCATTTGAAAATGACTCTAAAAAGGCCAGATGTAAAAATGCCAAATTAACATTTATTAAGAACTTTGTCCCATCTTTTATTTTTAACTTGAAATTTTTTTTATAATTTTTTTTTTTAAAAATTGAAACTTAAGTATATGGTTTGGTAAATTGGTTTGTTATGGTGACGTATGTGCTTACCTTATATCAATTAATATAAAATATAAGTGAAAATATTTTCAACCATTAGAATATCTTTTTATTTCGTTATTAATTATATATATATTTTAACATTAATCTCGTTATAAGTTTTTATTAATCATATTTGTTCTTTTTGATATAATATCTAGAACTACTTAAAATCTATTTCTAATCGTTAAATAGAAAGATACTGTGTTTCAGCATACTTAAATAAATATTTGTCGCATTTTTAAGTGAAAATTTTAATTTTGTTGTGATAATTATTAATTGAATAAATTTATTTGATAATAAAAAAATCGAATTTGCAATGAATTGTACAATGTTTTTTAGGTAAATAAGTTTTGATAATATAAATGTTCTATGTGTTAATATCCGGCCCCTTAAAATGTAAATTTGCTTTTTTAGCCTTTAAATTTTTTTAAAAATTTTAAATTAGTAAAGGTAAAATTACACTTTGACCTCCCTAAAATTATAAAAATTTGATTTAATCCTTTACAAATTATAAAGATATAAACTATAAAAAATTAAAATTTTATCCAAACCCCCTAAATATTTATTCTGGCTTCGCCCCTGCATTTGATGTATCAATTATATAATTTTGTATATTATTAAACATATTATTGAAAATTAAGTTAAGTGAATTTAACTTTTAGCTTTGCTTGTTGATGTATCATCATGTAATTCATTAATACTTATAAAATTATATATATTTAGTGCATTAAGAGAATTTTTGTAGGATAAAGGAAATAAATTATATTTAGGTATTATGACTTTTTTCACATTTTAGCTTTCTATTTAATGTTTCGTTTTTTTAGTCATTTAATTTATTTTTTTTTATCTAATTATCTCAAAATAGATTAATAAGTTAACGTTTGTTAATTTAGTTGATATAGCATACATATGGATTTCCATGTAAATAACATATCAACATTTAATTAATTTTTTTAAAAATTTAAAAATAATTAAAAATATAATTTTTTAAATAATTTTAATAATTTTTTATTTTAAAAAATATTTTATATTTTTTAAAATAAAAAAATTAATTAAATATTGATGTGTTATCCACGTGTATGTAATGTCAACAAAATTAAAAAAAACAGTAACTTTTCTATTTATTTTACGGTGATTTTATAAAAAACATAAATTTAAAGATTAAAAAGAATTAAAAAAATTAAATAGAAAACTAAAATATTTTTTTTATAAAGTTGGTGGAAAAAAAATATTATACCTTATATTTACCAATCTTATTTCAAATTTAGATGCTTTTGGTTAGGACAACTAAGCTTGGGTCTGAAGGTGTATTTAGTGAATTTAATTCTTTTTAGGTATAATGTAAATTTTAATCTTTAACGTTTGTGTTTTTTGTCAATTTGGTACTTATTTTTTTAAGCTAAATTTATAGTTTTTAATTTTTTAAAAAGAATCAAGTTTGCCTTTTGAAAAAGAGTTAAAATTATTTTTTTAACATAAAAACTAATTAAAATGTTAAAATTTTAAACACGCAGTTAACATGACAATCCATGTATATTTCATGCTATTTTTTATTTGAATTTTTATGAATTTTTATGAATTTTTTATTATTTATTTTTTATAATTATTTGTTGACATCACATATAAGATAAATTGTGCTATGTTAGCATAATGTACACATGGACTACCATGCGGGTTACCATGCCAACAACGTTAAAAACTAATGTTTTAGTTAACATTTCTATTTAAAAAAAGGGATTTAACTATTTTTTAAAAGATTAATAACTAAATTTAACTCGAAAAAAATAAAGAGAAAATTAATAAAAAAATGCAAACATTAAACATTAAATTTATTATTATATAAGAAAAGAAATAAAGAAAAAAATTATATATTGGTCTTAATTTTCAATTTATTTAAAATAAATATAAATAATTTTATATTTATAAAATATTATAAATTTATATAGTATTTTACATGTGAATAATTCAATTTATATATTGGTTCCCATTGTACATTCCGAGATATTCATATGTGGCTTCGATGGCTTTATGGAACAGATTACCAACTAAAGATAGGATCTCAAATTGAGGGGTAACTATTGATGACAGATTTATTTTTTGTACGCTGAAAGAAACAATTTGTTGTGTACAAATTGGGGGAATTAGGTATGTTGGATAGGTACGTAGGTTTTGTTTCTCATATGTCATACATAGTATTTGTAACCGAATTTCGCTTTTTTTTTTTTTTTCGAAATTAGCGTATTCATTGTTGATAGCAATCTTAATCTTTTCGTTGTGGGTGTTCTTCAAAAAGATAGACGGCTGGCCATTAAATGTGTTTTATTCTTATGGGTGAAGATTGAACTTCTCACTTAATGGTTTAGGGATGAGGTGAACAACCACTACAGCACACATCATGGTTGAATTTAGGAGAACGTATAGGCATATTGCATTCTTAAGAGGAGAAAGTATATTTGAACATAGGAGACAACATTGTTAAGAGGGACAACCACAAACCCTAAACATGAACCGTAAAACAGACATGCAAAGTATTAAAACTAATTATTGATATTAAATCGTCTAATTATATTATAAAATTAATTATATAATATATTATCGATTCATGTTTTAATTTTATAATGAAAGAGTTTGATAAAATTTTGAGAGATATGTTATACAATGAAATATCTTTTAAAAACAGTGTCCAACACGTCTCAAAGTGTCCTATTTATATTCCTAGTTTATTAACTTGGTACAATATTTGGCAATAATAATTAATTTAAAATAATAATAATTTAATGAGCATAATTAATTTTAACATTGTTTTGAATAATAATTAATTTCAAATGATAATTTTGTAACTCTCCATGCTTAAAGAAATGTTTATTTCAACCATTAATTGTGTGTATTTTATTTTTTGAGAAATTAATTGTGTTTTAAAACCATGATTCTTAAAGAGATTATATTATGTGTTGGTGTGTTAACTTGATTGATCAACTCGAAATCGTTTGGAGGGGAGTGAATTGGCTTTTAAGAAAATGGTGGAAACAAAGAAAGAATATTTAACAAATTTGTTAGCTTACTCTAATTGCTTACTCTACTATCTTAGCTTTCCACAATTAAGGATTTTTCCAAATTCACTAATTTGATAACTTTTGATGACAAGTTTTAACCTTACAATCCCCCTTAAGATTTCTACCTAAAATCTTAAGATTACAACTCCCTTAAGGTTTCTACCCAAACCTTATGATTCAGCCCTATCAAAGAGAATAACAAATAACAAACTAAGAAGTAATCATTACAAGATCAGAATATTTGTCAATTAAGCACAAATAAACAAGAAAACACTTGAGTTAAAGAATAACAATGAAAACTCACAAGTGTGTACAAGAAAAGTATGCAAGAATTAAGCACAAGGTTATTTTGATTGATCTTTAAGCTTGATGATCTCTCTTGGTGTTGTAGGACTTTTGTAAGATGGTATTTATACCCTCTAATTCATTTCTAACCGTTGTGGTTGTTGAGAAAATAAATAGAGTCGTTGGGGATGAAAATACTATATCATTAAATTCACTTGCAAGAAAAAGTATCGATACTTTGTCTACGAGCTGTATCGATACTATTAGCATTTAATGCAAAGTTCAATGACCGTTTGAGCTAAAGATGTCGATACAAATGGACTTTTATATCGATATTGGATCAATAATTAGCTATGGTTGAAAACAGAATGTTGATTTGGTATCAATTTTAGAATGAGCATCGATATTTTGAAAACTATCGATACTTGGTCATAAAGTATCGATACTTTTTGGCCTGGAGTAATACTCACTTGTTTAAAACAGTTTTAACTTTATTGAAAATGTTTAACTCAAATGAAACCATTTTAATTTGATTTTATCATTTTGTCAATTTTATTCAATTTTAAATTTTATTAAAAAATATTTAATTTGTTGTATCAAAACATATTATCAAATAAAACCAGGTATAACATGGTCTTTCTTTACTTGTAAAATAAGTGAAATTTATCATAATTTTTATGCAATAAGATAGAGATTTTTTTAATAAGAAACTAGAATAATAAAGAAGGATATGAAAGTCCTTAAAATATGTGATTTTATCTTTCACTTTGTGATTATCATTTGACTTTGATAAAGAGATACTTTTAGAGTTTATTAAAAAAGAGATTACGATACACGCCTATACAGAGATAAAGTTGATTCCTCCATAGGTATCAAAGGGAGCTAAGTTGGTATTTTGTTAGCATTATTCTATATACTTGAGAGACTTTTCTTTGTGCTTTTTGTGATAACTTATTATACATATGTTTAGGGGTGTTTACTAGCCTCGTATAAAGAATATATATTTGAGTAAATAGTGAGTGCATACAAATTGTATTATCTTGGCGGATGCAGTTATCATAGATGAGCTTAGTAGATTGGTTTGGTTAGCAAAGTTTGTACTGTTGAAGTTTGTCTCGTGGATTTGCTCTTTGAGTAAAGCCCTACGCAGGTTGTTGAATCTAATTGCATAGAGAAATACTCCCTCTGTATATTACTGCCAAACAAACTTTACGTTGCAATATCAATTGGATATGTTGATTAAAACAAGCTATGTACCATACTTGATCAACTTTCATATATACCAAACACCAATTTTATTGGTTGCTATCTTCTTAGATTGTACCTAACATTTTAGTTGACTCATAGGCAAGTGTCTTTGCAGTTATGAATGTTAGTATTAACATTATGTTTGGTTGGGTTTATTCATTGAATGATAAATTGCTTTTTTGTTTGGTTGAACGTAATACTCATTCAATAGAATAACTATTATTTTTTTTATTATTGTCTTCTCGTAATAGCTATTCGTTGGTATCACCAAAGAATGACTATTCCATGCAACATTGAATAAAAAAAAATTCAGATTAGTTTTTTAAAACTTGGACTTAGAAAATATAAAAATAAAATATTTGAAATATTTTAATATAATTTAATATAAAAACAATTATATTAAAAATATTATTAAATTATAATTATATTAAAATATGATTAAATTATTTATTATTAAATTATTTTTAATAATAATCCTATTAAAATTTAATAACAATAACAATAATCATCTATTAAAAAAAATTCTGCTAAGGGTACTCTGGTCATTTTAGATTTTTCTTTATCCTATCACAACTTCATTTTATTCAACCAAACATAAGAATACTATTACAGTTCTATTCCATTACATTAAACCAAACAGAACTAATTACAATTTTATTTCATTACATACTAAAAATGTAGATTTTGATAATCCAAAACAAAAGCAATATGATAGAATTTTTTTATAAAAAAAGTGTGAAAAATAATAAGTAGATAATAGCTATTTATCACTTAATGGATAATATTTTTAATTAATTCTTTTTTATTTTAATATTATATTATCCTAAAAAAAATTATGTTTAAAATTTGATTCTTGTTTAGATAGAATGTAGACTTTTATTTTTTTATAATTTAAAATTTATATTTATCAAACAATTTAATTATATTTCATAATTAATTTTAAGTAATATATCAAATAATTTTATAATTTAATTTCAGTACTTAAATTTTTAGCACTTAATTTTTTTTTTAGTTTATCAAACAACACATCAGTGTAATTTTTTTTTAATTTTATTTCTTTTAACATTACACTATCTTTTAAATATTTCAATCTAATTATATTCCTATTTTAAAGTATCAATACCAAACATATTTATAACTTAAATTAAATACTTACTTTTAAAAAAATTTATTAGTCTATTTATTAAATGATTAAATTACTTTTTGGGCCTAAACTTGATAACGACTCTCACAGTAGAGATTAAATTTTTTTTGAGTTCAAGTCAGTTCCTGAACTTGAAAATTATTCTTACATTGGGACTTAAGCTTTTCTTTTGTTTAAATTAGTCCCTGATATTTCATTGAAAACCCTAAAGTTTAAGCCCTAATGAAGGAACGAATCTCAAGTTCAAACACCAAAATGGGAACAATTGTCTAGTTTAGTCCTCAATATGGGAGGAATTACCAAGTTTAATGATTGGTTTAGACAAAAAAAAAAAAAAGTTTAAACCCACATATAGGAGTTGTTGATAAATTTAGACCCCAAATAGTAATTTAATATTTTTATAAAAAAATATATTGTATTTTTACCTGAAGTAAATCTTAAAAAAGGTACATTTTCCACCAAAAGAAAAAAATGGTGCATTAAATTGTAATTAATATTTCTATTATTAACCCGAATTGAATCCCTATGGACCTTAATTAAAGGGAGGGTTTTTATGAGATCTCCACATGGTTCTACAGTACAGATTTGTTAAAAATTCTGAAAAAAATTTAAAATTAAAATGTAAATAAAATATTTATATATTTTAAGAAAAAGTAAACTGACAATTTTATTTTATTTGAGGAGAAATAAAATAAGTAAATACACAACCTGACACGTTCATCTCGAAAATGGTAAAGTAACTCAATAAAAACCATTAAAACAAAACAGAAAATTAAAAGCATTTCCCAAGACTGAAATAAAACTAAAATCATTTTTTTCCTCGATTAACTTGCAATTAAATTCCATCACCAGCAAATAAACTAAAACGTTTGTCTTCGATTCTTTAAATAGAAGAAAATAATTATCACTTTAATTGATCACACATGCTATCTTTCAATAACAGAACCAGTAAACATGAGAATCCATGTTTTGTAAAAAAGACTTTTCGAACCATAACAGATCATATCAGATTTGTCATGAAGTCACGTGCACAGTTACAAAATAGAATCAGTAACAATCGATTTAACATATTCAGATATCGCATATGTAGCGAAGTAAAAAATTTTAGTCTCGGTCACTAATTGTGGCGATTTATTGAAAACTTGAAAACCGAAGTTTGATTTTAAAATAAGAGGGGAGTCGCCACCGATCCTTTTCATAGGTGTGATCGGGCACCTAAGAATTTTATTTTTAAAATAAAAGAAGGCCGAGTTTAGGTCCACATTAAAATCAGAGTAAGGTTGGATCCGGGAGTCGGTTACGCGCGAGGAAGGTATTAGCACCCTCGCGACGCCCAAAATTGGTATCTTGTTAAACAAACGTTGTCTTGATTTTCAAAATTGCAAGTCCAAGATAACATTGAATCGTGATCCAATCAAAACACGAGAAATCTTTAAGTTTTTTTTTTCTTATTTTTGAGAAGGACATACCGTTTTAACACGAGCCGACCGATATTCACCCAACATAGCGATGAAATCGACGACATTGTGTTTAAATCGATACGTTGCCTTGATTATTAAAGTAAATAAAGACACGAATCAACGTTTTAAAATAATGGACAACGAGTTAATATACAAAAATAGGCGGGAAATAAAAGATAATAATATGAAATGCATCGAGACATGTAATACATATGATGATAATATTAAAGACAATGGTAATGCATTGCGATATAATAGTATCAAATATGAGAAGACAATATATATACTTATAGTAATAATATTGGAAATATACTACGTATAACATTTGAAATATTTATGAAATAAAAATACGTAACTATTAATGACAAAGTATGTACTTATGGAAAATATATGTATATAGGGACAAAAAGTAATAATAATGTTAGAAGTATGTATATGATACATGTTAAAAAATATATGTATAACGTAGTATTAAATGATATATACATAAGGTAAAATATATAAAAAATAATAATATTGAAAATATCTATTAATAATAAAAGATATATATATATACGTAAATAATAAAACATGTACTAAATTTCATAATAGTAAGGATAAAATACATGATATATACATACGTATAAAATAAACATTAAAACGCGTGTAAGTGATGTTTATAAAAAATATACATAATATTAAAACAAAATAATAAGTGATAATAGTGAAAATAATAGGTATAAATATAATGATATGTGAAAATGATACTATATATAAAATATGTATACGAGAATAACGAAATATTTGTACTAATATTAGGAATAAAATAAGCATGAGAATGTATATTCAATATGGTATAAAAAATATATATAATATGAAAATACATATAGGCGGTAGTATTGAAATATAAACGCAATGTATACATGAAATAATGAAAAATATGCAACTAAAAACATTAAACATCTATACACATAATGTATATAACTAATATTTAATATATATGTCATATATACATATCTAATATAATAATAAATATATATATAAAAAAACTATTAATAATGCCTCACAAATATATATATATATTAGAATATACGTAGTAATATATATAAGATTGTATTAAAAGTATATGTGTAACGTATAAAACATATAGATACATAAAATAATACATAATATAGACACATTTGAAATAATAATAACTATTAATAATATATTTATATAAATGTTTAAAGTATATACAGGGATAGTAATGAATAATACGATATACAAAAATAACACTAATAAAAAGTATATACATATACGTGTAATGAAATATATGTATTAATATAAGTATAGATGATATATACATAGTATGGTATAAAAACATAGATATATAAACCATAGTACTAAAATATGCATATAATATATAAGAATATATGTGATAAAGTATTAAAATTGTACATGATATATGTATAATAATATAATATCAAAATATTTACATAATATATATACGTATTAAAAATAAATAACAACTAATAATAATAATATTAAGAATAATAATGAAATATAAAAAGCAAACATAATATACTAGTATTATTTAAATAAAGTAATTAAAATAGGATTATATATAAACATATATATATATATACATACATATATAATATACATGCATTAATATCAATAATAATAATAAAACTAGAAATAATAATAATTAGTAAAATAATTGATATGTTTATAAAATAATAGGAATGAAAATAATACTAACTGTAATAATAAAGATAATAATGGAAATAAAATAATAGTAATAATATTAATAATAAGTAAAAAATAAATGAAAATAAACGAAAAGGGACTAAATCGAACTAAGAACGGAATTTCGGGGCAAATTTTAAAATAAAAGGTAAATCAAAGGATCTATTTGAATGCGCCTGCAAATGCAGAGGGCCAAAAATGCAATAACCCCTGTTGTCAAAACGCTGCGTAGCGCAGGGGGACTAAATTGAAGAGCGCTAAAAATTACAGGGCCAAATTGAAAATAGACAAAACTTGATTGAAAAAGCCTAAAAAAGCGGAAGGGCTAAATGTGCAATTAGCCCTTCCGTTCAAAAACACGCGGACCCTAGGCCGGACGGGTCGGGTCGGATCGGGTAAGGTCAAAACGACGCCGCTTTGGGGCTTATAGTAGCCCCAAACGACGCCGCTTTTGGAGGGCTATATAAGGCCCATTTCCGAAAAAAATCATTTGAAGGAAGAAAAAGAAAAAAAAAGAGAGGAGAAGAGAGAAAAGGAGAGGGGAGGGACCGAGCGATTTTCGCCGGGGGCGATCACCGGACGACGCCACCGAGGAGGCTCGCGCGCGCACACGCCCGCCACCACCGCGTCGGTGGCTGGAAAAGGTAAAAAATTATTTTTTTTATTTTTTTGTTTTTTTTATTATGTTTATATGTATATGCGTATATATATATATGTTCGTACGTATAAGAAAATGAGAGAAAAATAAAAGAAAAATAAAAAAATCTAGAACTCAAAATATGGAACGTCACCTTCTATTTTCGATTCTGATTCTTGTATTCTGATATTCAATACTTTTGGTGTTTTTGATAACTGAGATCTATTGCTCAATATCGTTGAATGTCTTGTTTTTTTTACTTCAAAAAAAAATAAAAATCTCCCCCCCGTTTTACAACCTTTCATTCGGGTTTTATAACCCTTTACATTTTATTTTTATATGGTTTCTGTCTTGTCCGATTGCAGGAGATGGGCAAACGGTGGAGGTGACTTTGGCAGGGGCAGGTGGGGTGTCAGAGGGTCGGTGATGGCAGAGGACAGGTTAGGTTCGGCTTGGGGAAGGGTGGTGACAGTGGCGGCACAAGTGGGTGCCGAAAGTGGGGCTAGGGTTTGGGGTTATGTATGGTTAAGGTTAGGGATAATTTGGGCTGTTGGGTTTTGGGTTAGTTAGTTGGGTTTGGGGTTAAGTGGGCTTATGGGATAATTGGGTTTTGTAATGTATTGGTTTGTGGGTCAAATTGGGTTATGTTTGTAAGTGGGCCCAAATTTGGGCTTCTACAGCATATTCTCCATCAGACATTACGTTCAAACATAACAGACATACGTGCAGATCACAAGTTGTTCATCATCAGATCATCATATATCAAGTTATATTGCCTAATTCAGATCGTATGGGCCCTACAGTAGACCTGCGTTCGTTTCGAACAACGTTTGTGGCCCAAGGGAAAGGGTCCAAATGTTAATTCATACGTCCGTGTGGTTTCACACAGTCTGGATAGCTGGCCCGTGTGCCTCCACACGATCCCACACATGCCTATGTGCTTGCTCGTGTGTTCCACACGGCCTGCCGTGGTCCCAATCCGCAATCAGTGAGTTACACGGCCTGGACACATGTCTGTATCCTTGGCCCATGTGAACCCTACATAACACGTAACCACACACGCCCGTGTGCCTCCAATTTGTATAATGATTTATACTAATTGTAAATGGTGAGAATTAAAGTTAATAAAATATTTATATTAATATATCATTTTTATAATGATTAAAATTTTAAATTTTTATATAAAATAAATTATTAAAGTGTAAAAACCATATAAAATAATATTAAATATGTTAATTGTTGTCATTATAACATTTTCAAAATTGGTTTGCCGTACTCAGTTATCCCCAAGCTAGAAAAATTGGGAAAAGAACTAAACTAAAGAAATTAGGTATTTTCATAGCTAGAGACAACCTTAATTAGTTATAGTAATCATGTGGTGGAAAAAGAAAATTTAATCAATAATTTAATGGAAAAACTTTATTTTTTTCAATTTTTATTTTTTTTCAATTTTCTATTTTTCTAAAACTTTATTTTTTTGAAAACTTTTATATATTTAATTTGGTCATTATTTTTATTTTTATTTTTCAAATTTTCACTGAAGTTACATTTTTTTTTTGTACATTTTTATTATTTTTCGCCTTTTTTATTTGAAATATTTATCTTCTCATCAATACTATATGTATAAAACGATTGATTGAGTTGGTATCATGAGTCAACTCGATATCAATTTAGTTATAAAATTACTAAAATACTTTTATTTTAAAGGATAGTTAATATTATTGTTGGGGATCGATCCGTATAAACAACGAAATAGAAAAGGTAGAGAAGATCGAACACAAATATTTTACATGGAAAACTCCTCTAAAGAGGATAAAAACCACAGACAAAGTAAACTTCACTAAAACGATAAATAATTTGAACGAGTACAAGATAGAGATAAGTCAAAAACAAAAAAGCCCTAAACCCTGAAAACAAAGCTCTCTGACTAAAACACGACATTCCCTTAAAGATCTCTTAAAACTCTCTTAATCTTTTTTAATCTTAATGTGATGAAGATATCAATTCTAGGGTTACTAAGGCCCTTTTATAGGTTGAAATTTGTGTGAATATATGACTAAAATATCCCTATAATAATCAGACTTCGATGAAAAAAGATAACAGAGTTTAACTAGGAGAAGGAGTAGGTATTTGTGGGAACACATCGTCACATCGCAACGTCCCGAGTCGCCTCGTCATGATGTCGTCCATCGTCGTGATGTTAGGAATCTCCTCGTCGTGACGTCCCATCGTTGAAAACCGCCTCGTCGCGACGTTGTCGCTTGTTGGAGGTGTTGTGATTCTAACGTCCTCGTGTCGCAATACGGGTAACAATAAGTGCCTGAAAGGGTTTGAAAATACAAGGCGCACTCCACAATGATTATAAAGGTATTTTTGTCTTTTCATACTTTTATTTAGTCATCAAATAAAATAACTGAAAAAATTATTTGAGAATCAAGCACAAGAACAAAAAATTTAATAAAAATCCCTTGTCACTCCACCAATAACCATTGGTTGACATGTTTTTATAAATATATATTTAATATAAGTTATTTTTGTTCACCCAGATTGCAGGTGTGATAAAATCTAGTAGTTAATTAATGTGATTAGTGAAATAGTCAATATATTTAAAAGAGCAAAACTCTTAAGTATAAATTTGAGCCTAAAAACACTTTAGATACCTAAAAAGAAGCTAGACGGTGTATAGCTATACCAAGGTAATTAAATTATTAATAAATTTACGTTTTAGTTATTTAACTTAAAAAAGTTACAAAATGATTATTAAATTATTCGAAAGTTTTCATTTAAGTCACCGGGCTATTAAAAGTGTTGTTGTATAGCTTCTTTGTTCACATCACCTACACCAATTGAAAACTGTTCTTTCTTTTCTCTTTTACAAGCTAGTTTTTTTTTTCCCATGAAACAACTTTGAACATCACAAATTTGTAAATTAAAATCAAAATCACTTTATTTTTTTATTTTCAATACTGACCATCAAATCAACTTGAACCTAAATACCATTCTTTTACTTGCCAATAAGTACTAATCCATTGCATCAATCATCAAATCGTCACTTGGAGCTCGCTAGTTGGACTTTAAAAAAAGGAACATAACAACCTAGTGAATTAAATAAAAACTTTCGAATAGTTCAGTAACAATTTTGTAACATTTTAAAGTTAAATGATTAAAACACAAACTTATTAATAGCTTAATGATGATGTAGGTTACCCTAGTATTTATGTTAGTCTTGCTTTTGTTTACTTGTTTTAATTTTATTTAGACTCACATCCCTAATTTTGGGTTTCACTTCGAGCTTTATATATGTATATATTTGCTATAGTTTTAATATTTATACTTTTTTTTATTTAAGAGATTAACCAAAAAAAATGTGGAGGTAAAATAAATTTATTATCAATTTTTAAAAATTAAAATACGAAGTCGATTGGGTCTTAGTTCAATTGATATAAGTATTGTTATTAATGTAGGAAGATATGGATTCGAGTGCGCTAAAACGCATTATCCTCCTATTTATAGGTTGGGAGGAACTATGAGTAGTTTTAGACTTACATTGTATAAAAAAGAGTTTGACATTTGATCTCGATTTTAAATCCTGGACAACTCTCACTTTATCCCTCTTCA
Organism: Gossypium longicalyx; assembly: GCA_025698465.1. Classification (NCBI taxonomy): domain Eukaryota; kingdom Viridiplantae; phylum Streptophyta; class Magnoliopsida; order Malvales; family Malvaceae; genus Gossypium; species Gossypium longicalyx. The sequence goes on from CM047000.1 coordinate 97,687,958, forward strand.
AATATACACAAATATTTTATTTTTATCAAAATTTTTAATATTTTTGTTAGAAATCTTGGTATTAGTATAAATTAGAAATTTCGGTAAAAAGTTAAAATTTCCTAAACAATGGGGGTACTGCAGGGGGCAAGGGTCTTGGCCCTTTGATTAAATAGATTAATAACAATTTTAGTCCCTCAAAATTATTAAATCTTTTAGTTTTGACCTGAATAATTTATAATTTTATTTTTAGCCTTCCATATCAAATTCTTGGTTTCGGCCCTAGTGAAAAATCTATGCAAATTATTAATTGAATGGAAAGATGATGAGAAAAATAAAAAATAAAAACATGTAATATAATGTCACAAAAATAAAATGATATATACATACATATATATATATATATGGACCTGTAAAAATCTATGTAAAACTAATTATTGAAGAGAAGTGAATGATACAAGTTTATAATACAAGAACCCAATAACATCACTTTCTACCAAATTAAGCATTGGACCTGAATGAAAAAAAGAAAATTTTGAAAAGTATATGAAATTTTATTCAAAAAAGAAAAGTCTATAGAATGAAAATTCAAAAGGAGATGTCAAGAAAATTAAACCTCACTATTCATTAGTTTGGAACCTTCACAATTAAAACCATTAAATGAATTAAACCAATATATATTTTTTTTAAAAATTTGTATTATTTATATCATATTTTCTTCTTCTTCTTCTTTTTTTTTTTTATAAAGAAATTGTTCCACATTAAATCCTTTTATTAGCCAACTCAAGTAAACAACAAAAGAAGGAAAAGAGTGTACATTTGTTCCATTAAAGAAAAATGAGCTCTCATAGATGTATTTAATAATAAGTGCGAAATAATTTTTTTTTTAAAAGTCTGAATTTGAATTATAAATTTTTGAAAGCATATTATAGTACAAATAGAGCATATTTATATTATGTGTATATTATAGTTATACCCCTGCTTTAGTAAGAATACATGGTAGAACATGAGATGACTTATCAATAACCCTCCAATGAGAATAGCTTGAAAGCAATCCTCCACTAAATATCATTTGTAGTGATCTTCTATCCAGAATCAATTATGGTTGACCCTTTGAGGATCCTACCTGATTCACCCTAAAGATGATCCACTGTGGACCCTTCATGGAAATCATAACCTTGTACGGTCCCAACAAGGAGAATGTCAGAATAGGACCATATAGTGTCATGTATGATAACAGTTGACTTGTAATGGCCCTACTACCTAACCGACCACACGGGTAGGCCTACCCTCCATATTTTCGACTATGTGGCTCTACCAAACAAGAGGATGCCCTCCTATATCCTAAAGCACGAGGAACAAATGGTCTTCTTCTTCCTCAAGAAAACTTGAGTTTCCTACCTCCTTGCTCCTTATATTCTCCTTCTCTCCGCCACACAACCTCGTATTCTAGCTCCTCGCCTACTTTAGGTGAACTCGCCATTCTATCTCCATCACCATCTCCTCCTTGTAACCTCCTTTGTTGAGATCTTGTATCAACAATTATGTTATTCAGACTTTTCAATTTTTTAATTTTACATTTGACACATATTCCAATATACACAAAAAATTTCTCTTAATATATAAAAAATGTAAAAAAAAAAAACAAATATACCCGTATTTAATATTTATTTTCAGTTTACATTAAATATAAAATTAGAGAATATACGACACGCTATCAGTGTATAACTTCCATGTACCATCAATGGATAATAACATGGCACTTTTATCATTAAATAAAATAAAAAAAATAGTGAAGAACTTATAAATAAATACTAATAATTTTATTTAAACAAAATTATATAATAATCAATTATAAATAAATACTAAAACCCTAAACCCAAGATCTTACACCTTAAACCCAAGATACTAAATCTGAGAGTTATTAATATTGATTAATTTTTAATTAAAATTATTAGTATTCATTAACAAGTATTCTATATATTTTTTGTTTAATTTAATGATATGTTATATTATTATTTACTGATGATACATAAGATTTATGTAGTAACATGTATCACACATGCTAATCAATTTCTTTATCTGAAAATGAATGACTAAGAAAAATCTATTCTTTTTCCTCGTATGGTTTGATAAAAGATTTAACTTTTTGCTCAATATTTCAAATTTAGTGTGCGGAAGAAATGGAATTAAATTTTTTTAAATTTTGGAGTCATCGTTATTAAGAAATAGATGAAAAAAATTATTATGTAAATTCTTATTAAATAATTAAATTAAAAATTAATTTATGATAAATTTGTACTTTAAATTCTCTTAAAATGAAGAAAATTATGTTCGAAATCATAAATTAAAACATTATAAAATTATATTTTGATCCTTCGAAAACTTTTTATTTAATTCCGATTTGTCTTAAAAATATTATAAAATTAACTTTGGTAAGAAGATTTTACTTGAATCTACACCGTACCTATCAAGATTAGTTTCCAGTCATGAAATGGAGGAAAGCACTTACATTTTGCTGAATAACATGGACTGAGTTAATTTGGAAACGATTGGCTGAGTTTATTTGGCAAAGATTTTTTGCAATTCAAAGTTAAACTGTTCACAAAATCAATAAGAATTTTCTGCTGTTCACTGATTTGGAAAAGAACAAAGTTGGAGGACTAGAATTTTGTATGGTCAATACTGTGCTTTGTTTTGTCTGAAAATCGAAAAAATCCAAAATCCAAAGTACACTTGTCTTCCTCTCTTTTCATAATTTGCCTTCTAAAATTAAACACGTATAAGGCTCACTTTATTGTACACGAAATTCGCTATCAATAATTTTTAAATTTTAATTATATTTGTTCTTGTTAATATAATTTGTAGAATTAGTTATAGTATTTTTCTAACTCATAAATTGGAAAAAATATCTTTCGATACATTCGAACTCACGTTGTTTTAGATTGACAACAATACTATACTAATCGAGTTAAGACTCAATCAACAAAACAATGAATTATTTATATTGATTTAATATTTCCATTAATCTTATGTGAGACATAACATGATAATATAAATGATGAAATCCATTGAAGGAAGTCACAATGACCATTTTTAATTCATTCTCATTCAATGAAGGGTTTGATTAAAAGAAATTAATGTTTTGATATGAAATAATACTAATTCGAGTAATAATTTAATTATAGTTAAACTTTTTTTAATATTTAGCTAAACAGAATCTGTGAAAGATTTTATGAATAGAATTGGAAAAAGGAAAATTAATTTTAAATCCCCCACTTGGGATGAAAGCCCTCCTTTTGGGGGCCACCTTGCCCTCTTTATCTTTAGAGACTTGGGATTTCTTTTTAATGAAAAACAGCAAAGGATTGAATACTAAATTACTAATAATTGTGGTTTAATTTCCATCATATTTTGATTTAGGTTCGAATAAATATTTGTATTAGTCTTGTAATACATTGTGATTCTAATTCTAATTGTACTATTAACGTCTTTAAAAAAAATATGAGAAGAACAAAAATAAAAAATATATATATAAAGCTTTTGGGTCTAAAATGAACTTTTTAATAATTTTTTATCACTACAATAATAAAAATTAAATTAAATATTTTTTAATAATTAAGGAGAAAAAAAAGGAAATGGATAAGGTTTTTAGGTTCTTAATTTTGTTTTTATTTTGGGTTGGGGTTTAATATGGGTTGGGTTGGATTTTTTAAAAAAAAAAGGAGTTGGGATGAGATTGGCATGGGTATTGGGTTTAAAGTTATGAGTTGGATTTGGAAAAGTGGTATAATCGAATGGGTTTTGGAAAGAGGTTTGAAGGTGATTAGGGAAACCCCTACTTACAAATGTAAAGTTGGGTTGAGAGCTTATGAGATGTTTGACCGTGGGAGTGTTGGATGTAGGTATCATGGTATTCTGATGCACTAAGGAGGGTTGTGTGGTTGTACGCGACGTATCCGAGTAGTTTGAAGCTTTAGATACAAGTGGGAAGGAGAAATGGGATGTAGTGGGTTGAGGTGTAGGTATAGCAGAAAGTGTGCTTACATAAGGAATTTCCTGAAAAGAGCCAAATTTGGCCAACTTGGCCAAAAAGAGGTACGTACTTTACATGCTTTCTCTTTTTCCATTGTTTATGCTGCTATCTTTACTATTGCCACTCGAAATTGGCTTCTAAATTGCCAGAGGATGGCCATTCTGTTGAGAAAAGTGGTCGAGATGATTGAGTTTGACCTTGGTTAACTTATTTTTGATGAAATTGCAAAGTATGTTGAAAAGCTTTTTACAAGGTTTTGGTTGCCTTACCACCAGCTTTGATTTTCCAAGTCTTATACTCCCAAAATTCAAGAATTGTTTGTGCTGCCGAACAATATGAGAAGCCTGTCCCTAAGTTCAATTTTTTTCACAAATGGCTTGACGGAAAACGTGTTTTGAATGAACCTGAAGGGGTCTCAGGTTCTGACCCCGAGAAGGCTGACAAGGAAGAGGCTCCTTTCCAAGAAGTGCCCACTACCGCAAGCACTACTTCCATCCCCAGAGGCATCAAACAACGAACAATTGCTAAATTTAGAGCTTTCATTGAATTCAACCAAAGGCAGCGTGATTGGTTGCGAGCTGAAACAAAAGTTGTGATTAAATAGATTGACAAGCAAAAGGCTTTGGTGGCTGATCTACTTGCCTTGCTCAATGAAGACTAGTTTGACATTTTGTTAACAAAAAAAAGGGAGAAAAGAATGAGTGCTTAATGATCCTGAAAGCTATTCTTGAGAGAGCGAGGGGGGGGACGGGGGACTATCCAAAGGGGGAGATTATGTTTTCTCTACTTCATTGAAAGGGAGTCTTCAGTTTGTCAAAAGAGAAGGTTGTTGAAAAATATAACATAAGTAATGGATTGCTTGAAACAGCGCTCACTCATTGGATCATTGCAATAGGTTGAGACAAATTTCATATTTATGTTGTTGGCAATTATTGAGCCATGATTATGGATTGTGGTGATTATGTGGACAGTATTTAATACATTAATGAAAATTATATCACTTAAAATACATATTTGAAAGATTGGATCCGATTGAAACATTACAATCTTAGTTAGCAGGAGCTCATGTTTACACTTAACAAGTCTTGAAATATTCTATAAAATTGAGAGACTTGTATAGATTATTGTATTGAAAAATTAATTTATGTTATAACTGAGAGATATGATGACTCATAATTCCTAACATGAGATCGTTTACCAAATATTACCTATTATCTTAAAACATTTAGGCATAACTTGACCAAAATGTTGTGTGTTTGCATCAAGAATTAGCGTTGGCTGGAAAGCAATGCATTTGCCATTTCTCTGAATGATGGAATGCCTTTGTGTTTAGTGATCAGATACTGCTCCCACCAGTTTTTCCCATTGGTAATGATGATTTTGATATGGATTGTCCCATTGAAGGTTAATTTGTAAAATTTCATTTAAATTCTTTTAAGTTTTTAAAATTTTTATTTTAATGTTATAATTAGTGACTAAAAATAACAAAAATTTATGTTCCCAAGTTTTCCAAAGTATTTTTTAAAAATGATTTATTTAATACAATTTATAATTTTTATGATAAATTTAATAATATTTTTAGTCCAATTTGATAAATTAGTACAAAGTATCTAAATATTAATTTTATAAAAAATAAAGTTAAATAATTGCTATATCTATATCTAAATATTAATTGGGTAAAAAATAAACTTAAATAATTAAAATATTTAATACAAATTGAGCATTTAATTTAATTTATTTTTCTTAAATTTGGGTGATAAAGATTATTCCTAATTTAAAAATGCCTTGTTGAAAGTAGGCCCGACCCATTGAATATGTCTATTTTATATAAATATCCCGCTCCCTTATCAAATTTCTAACTTTACTCCTAACTTAAATATTGAAGAAATCGAGTAAATTTTATTAAAGATTTGTTTAGACATTACAAAGTAATTTATTAAAAGTGTAATTAGTGAGAAAATATCAAAAATAAATATTAAAATTTGAGGTAATCTTTAACAAAATTTTATGAAAAAAAATTAGAATGAAAAAAAAACTAAAATAATTTAAAACCATAAATTATATAAGCAAGAAAAATCGAAAACCAACTCAAATCGAAATATTTGGACAATTTATGGGATGCAAGTTTAAAAATCACTTTTACTTGAGATCGAACCGAATTCTACTTTAATTAAATGTATAATTAACTTTAATCTTTTATGATATAAAAATAGATATTTATATTTAAAATAGTAAAAATAATTAAAAAGTTTTTTAAAATTATTATTTATAAATATTTATAAAAAATTAAAATTTTATCAAATAATATTTAAAAGAAGTTATTAAAATAAGTGTAAAAAAATAAAATTAAAAATTAGTATGAAAATCGAAAATTACTGTTGAAAAAAATTCAACCCAACCGATATTTATATCTATTCCTTTGCCGACGTTGTGCCACTAAAAGTGAAGAATTTACTTTATTCCATAACTTTTAGCTTTAGCTTTGATAGTTCTTCAAACTGGTCCTCCAAAAGCAATGAAGGAAAATCGGATCACTTTTTAAATACCCAAATTGATATTTTCATTCAAAAATGGTAAAAGCTTGTGTGAGATTGGATTGGGATTCCTTCTTCAGTTCCTTTTTGTTTCTGGTTTCCCATATAAATACGTGAATCACCCTCCTCCATGTGTTCTCTTCTAAACTGCAAAATTTTGTCATTCTTATTAACTGCTCTAACCTCTTCTTAATGACCCTTAATAAAAAAATTATTTACTTTTGAACTTAAAAGATTCTAAAGTCTTTAACTTTGATTAAAGATTCTCTCTTTATGTTCAAAGCTTTAAGCTTTTGTTCTTCTTTTTTATTTAAATTTTCAGTTCTTTTGAAGGAACCTTAAGGGACATAGACATGGAAGTTGTTTTACAAACCAGATGGCTTCTTTCATTACCTCCAAAACCAACCAAAGCTAGTAGTCTTTTGAATCCATCACAAGGCTTAAATCATAGGTTTTTTGCTTCTAAACCTTTAGGCTTTAATGGGTTATGTTTGTTTAATAGAAGAGTTCCAAGTGTTGTAGCAAAACCAAATGGTGTACCCTTCATTTGCAAGGCTAAGGCTGCTTCTGCAGCTGATGGGAAGCAGCCGTTTTTTCATGAAAATGAGAAGCCAAAATTCATGGGAATTGAGATTCTGACACTTAAGAAGATTATACCACTTGGGTTAATGTTCTTTTGTATACTTTTCAATTATACAATCCTTAGGGATACAAAGGATGTCTTGGTTGTAACAGCTAAAGGAAGCAGTGCAGAGATAATACCATTTTTAAAGACATGGGTTAATTTGCCAATGGCTGTTGGGTTCATGTTGTTGTACACAAAGTTGGCTAATGTGTTGTCTAAGAAGGCTCTTTTCTACACTGTTATTGTTCCTTTTATAGCCTTTTTTGGTGCATTTGGGTTCCTGTTGTATCCTCTCAGCAATTATATCCACCCTCAAGCCCTTTCTGATAAGCTTCTAGCAGTTCTTGGACCAAGGTTTCTTGGTCCTCTTGCAATTATGAGGATTTGGAGTTTTTGTTTGTTCTATGTCATGGCTGAACTTTGGGGCAGTGTTGTCATTTCAGTTCTTTTTTGGGGGTTTGCCAATCAGGTAATTTATATGATCTTAGCCTATTGAATTTTGGAAATTGCTTATCTGCATGATTGTATAAGCATATGTTAGTTTTATGTATTTTAATGGCATGTTTTCTTCATCTAATGGTAACCACAAGTGATAAGTTAGCTAGCTTTTGGTTTTGAACACTAGTTTATTTGCATCAATGAATTCAAAAATTTCCATTAATTCTGGCTGCTTTCTGCATTTCAAAAGTAGTTAGCAATGTTCAATGTTATGTTTGCATCATCGATTTGCCTTTCGATTGCTAGTTCGGGTTGCTTTTCATTTCTGCAAGCATGATGGTGGCATTTACTTTAGACGTTTAGTGGCATTTGCCAAGTTTTGAGACTTTAAGCATTTATATACCTTTTTTGGTTTCATTTTCCTTCTGTAGATAACTACTGTTGAGGAAGCAAAAAGATTCTATCCACTATTCGGACTAGGAGCTAATGTTGCCCTCATTTTCTCTGGTCGAACTGTTAAGTACTTCTCTAATTTGAGGAAAAATCTAGGTCCCGGAGTCGACGGTTGGGCCATCTCCTTAAAGGGAATGATGAGCATTGTTGTACTGATGGGATTCACTATCTGTTTCCTTTACTGGTGGGTGAATAAGTTTGTTCCTCTTCCCACACGTAGCTGGAAGAAGAAGGTAATCCATAGGCTACCTATTCTCCTTGTTTACCGTATTTGTTTTCTTCTATTCTTAGGCTCTCCGGGATATGCTTATTTTGTGTCTACAATTTGATTAATGTTTCTTGCAGGAAAAGCCTAAAATGGGGACAATGGAAAGCTTGAAATTCTTGGTATCATCAAGGTACATTAGGGATCTTGCTACTTTGGTGGTTGCATATGGTATTAGCATCAACCTTGTCGAAGTTACCTGGAAATCGAAGCTTAAAGCACAGGTAAAATTATATGGTTACTTTTCTGCATGTATGTATGTATATGGTTACAATCTTAACAGGCTTATTAACTAATGATTCTCTCTCCATATTGTAGTTTCCAAGTCCAAATGAATACTCCTCCTTCATGGGTGATTTCTCAACTGCAACTGGGATAGCTACATTCACTATGATGCTACTAAGTCAATTTATATTCGACAAATACGGATGGGGAGTTGCGGCAAAAATTACACCTACTGTCCTGCTTCTGACTGGAGTCGGTTTCTTTTCCTTGATATTATTTGGTGATCTACTTGGACCAGCCCTTGCAGAGTTCGGCATGACACCTCTTCTTGCAGTTGTATATGTTGGTGCCATGCAAAATATTTTCAGCAAGAGTGCAAAGTACAGTTTATTTGATCCATGCAAAGAAATGGCCTATATTCCTTTAGATGAAGACACCAAGGTTCGGAATCTTTACTCACAATTTCGAATATTTTTCAGAACTTCCGGACATTTACATGTAACCTATTCGATGATTTCTTTAGGTGAAAGGGAAGGCTGCCATTGATGTTGTTTGCAATCCATTAGGGAAATCAGGGGGTGCTCTGATTCAACAGTTTATGATCTTGACCTTTGGATCACTTGCAAATTCAACCCCATACCTTGGTGGTATACTTTTGATGATTGTTTTTACATGGCTATCAGCAGCCAAGTCTTTGGACGCGCAATTCATCAAATTGCGTAGGGAAGAAGAGCTCGAAAAGGAGATGGAAAGAGCAGCTGTTAATATCCCAGTCCTGTCTGAACCTAGAAATGACTCTGTTGCAAATAGTTCATTACAAGACCCTGCATCAGGTGACTCAACAGGAAGTTCATCTGAAACATCAACTCCGAGAAATATTTAGAAAACAGGAAAACTAAGAAGCTGATAAGCAGTGATAGGTAAAAACTCGTCTAGAATATACTTCTTTTATATATAGATAGGGAGAAAAATAATAGCTATAAGAGAAAATGCTTAGTTACTGTGTCCTGCAGATATTGCATTAGAATCGGACATCAATCAAAACCCCTTTTTGATCTAAAAATCTGTATATTTCTTATTGAAGTTGTTTTATACTTGATACACGCATAAAAACACTTTCATTTCATTGCTTATAAAAATCAGTGGGCAAGGACTTGGCAGGCAGCCCATCAACAGGCATTGGAGTGTGTCCCGGAGTATCAACTCCGATACCCCCTTTGACCCTTTCTTGTCCTTGAACCATCAACAATCCTTACTTTGGATTCAGGTTTTGAGAATTATGATTCTTATATTATCTAAATACATATACATATATTCATCAATGAAAAGATAGGTCATATTTGCCATATATTTTTAAATTCTTTTCTTTGTGCATATGAGCATTTGAATTAGATGAATTCATGATAGCTGGAATCAAAGCAAGTGTTAAGAACATGACTGCCAGTGGTTTGTTTTCCATGAATATATTATTTGTTGTCTTGTTGATTAGAAAATTTACATGTAATTGAGAACTTTAACCTAAAGGAATGCTTGTGAAAAATAGCTAGAAATGTATGAAACAGAATGCTTCAATAATTTTTTATTCGAAGTTAGATTTGGATATATGCTTCAAGAAAGGTCTGTGCAATAATGGAGTTAGAATTGAATAACAATTTCGTGCTATATTTGCTTCAACTCTTCATCTTTCTTGAACTAACCATATTTGATGTACTTGTTCCGTACATTTTCGGATATAGGTATGAGGATGGCTGACTCTACTCAATATTTGTAGTAAAATAGTTGAATTCCCAAAATGAAATATAGCAGAAACCTAGAGGGCTGTCTTTTATGATGTAGCATGTAAAATGCAAAACACATAAACTGACTATCATGGCTTATTTTATTCCTGGCTTGGCTTGATCAGTTCATTTAGATCCTTTCAACTTGCTTCAACTCCATGTCAGCTTGCAAACCGAGCTTGTCCAGCTCATCATTGTTTGCAACTTCAATTTGTAGCTCTTGTGATCTCATTTTGAGCTTATTTCCCTGATGCCTATTGACATACTCGAGTTGCTTCATGCATTCATCCTTTGCAACTTGTTTATGACTGCTGCAGGGCACACCAAAGGCTAACCATCGGAGCCTAACTCTAGAGGAGCAAAAATGGCACAACCTCAAGACCAATATTTTTCTTCAACATACTGACATGAAAGAGAAGCTATAACTTATAGGTCACCTTTATAAGGTTTCAGAAGAAGATGATAACTGCACTATTTTACTAATTGTGAAAAACATCATTATATATAAGTGACTAACTAATAAGATAAAGCTCCTAAATAATTCAAACAGAAACCAAATAGCTAAAACAAGAGAAAACTAAGGGATAGTAAAACTCAAATAATAACTCACTCAATATTAAGTAGTCTTGAGGCAGATAAGACTGGGTCTTTCACTAATACACCCCTCTCAAGTTTAGTGGTGAGGTTCAGAAACTAACTTGGAGAGATTGTGATGAAAAAAAGCCTCTAGAAGAGCCTTGGTGAGATGTATGCAATTAGATCAGTTGCATGGACATGTGAAACAGCTAGCTCCTTGCGTTCAACATAATTCCAAACAAAATAAATATCAACCTCCAAATGTTTCATTTTAGTAAGCAACAGACGATGTTGGCAGCGAAAATTTGCACCAAAATTACCACAATGAACCATTGGTGGAGGAATTGGAGGAACCTGAAGCTCTTGTAAAAGATGCTTGACCCAAAGAGTTTCAGATACAATTGTAGCAACTGCTATGCATTCAGCTTCTATGGATGACTGTGCAATAGTTGGTTGCTTTTTCAATGATCAACTTATGAGAGATACCATAATTCAGAATATAGCCTCTTGTAGAAGCTTGATCGTTGGGGTTATCGGCCTAATCAACGCCACTATACATATATAGATTGGAGTTTACATGGTTTGATTATACGAAGTCTATAATTTGCAGTTTGCTGCAAGTATCAAAGCAACCTCTTTACTGCTTTCCAAGTGAGTTCCAAATGGACTATGTATGAACTTGGACAGTTCATTGACAGAAAAAAACTCATCATGCCTAGTAAATGTCCAATATTACAGCTTGCCTAGCACTCTTCAATATTCTGTGACATTTGTTAAATTTGTCACAACATTCAATTATAACATCTGTGAGGAACTCATAGGTGTGTGAACACCCTTTCTCTCATGCATGTTTATCTCTTGAAGAATATCCAGAACATATTTACATTGGAACAATAGCAAATCCTCAAGAGTACGAAGCACTGTGGGTTGGTTCAAGTGTCCTTCAAAAGCACCATATATGTTCAAAGATGTCGTGTATTCATGCTTCAAGCACTGTGATATATTTTTTAAATATATCATTTTTATAATTTTATTTATATTTTGTATTTTTAATAAATTTTTTATAATTTTTAGAGATATTTTATGTTTTTTCAAATGATGATGATGTCATTGTGACGTTAACATATGACATGTGACAATTTATGATTGATTAGATATCCTAATCGAGTTTTTTAAAGTCCAAAGGACTGAATTGAAAATAGTTGATAACATTAAGAACTAAATTGAGAATGTTTGATGATATTAGAGACTGAAATGGGCCAAAAAAATTTTGTGGGAAAAACAATATATTTTAGAGACTAAAGTGTGCATTAAGCTTGCACATTTGCATTGCACAATAAGAATGGAATAAGATTTGATATTTCAATTAAATCATAATTAATTGTTTATAAAAAAGCTCTGATACCATATAAGGTTTTAGAAAAAGATGAAAATTGCATTGCTTTATTGATTGTAAAAACTATATATATAAGTTACTAATAAATGAGATAAAATTCTTAAGTAATTCAAATTGAATCCAAATAATTAAAACATGAGAAAACTAAGGGATAGCAAAATCAAATAATAACTCACTTAATGCTAAGTATTTGGACATAAAACTTAGCCTTGAAGTGAATAATAATATTGCCTATCTTAGCTAGAATTAGATAAGGCCATAGTACCTTAATGACAATTTCAAGTGCTTCCTAAGTGCTAAATATGTCAGTTTGCATAGTAGCAACTTGAGGTAAACTTCTTTCTCTAACTTGGAATTTTAGTTCTCTTCTCCTTTTGTTAGTGAAAGTGTGTTTGGTAAGAACTTAATGAATAGATTTGTTGTATATTCTTTTAAAACAAGCTACGAGAACAAACATAAAAACAATAAAAAAAAATTGTTTATGCAACTTGGTAACAATTCTACATTTGCAAGCCTTGTCCAAAGATGAATACAATAAACCCCACCAACCTCCTAAGCGTCTCAGCCTCGCAATCGTATAATGTGAACTCTCAAACAATTACACTCACTTAGACTACATTGATTCAAGTGTCCTAGACTTAAACAACAATGTGCTTACTAAGCTTGATATTTTTATTAATAGGCGGAATGCATGTAGTTTCACTTAGTGGATTATCGCTTTTTCTTTAACCAAAATTATCCCCTAATTTTAGCTTCGATCATCCCATCATATAGAAGTGTTCTCAATGTCATAAACTCTCGTTGTTTTTTAGTTTCCTATTCATATAATTATTACATTATTTTCATTATAAGACCTTATAAAAAAATATCAAACATGTGAAAGCCACAAACTTATTCCTCAAAACTTCTTGTCTAACCATATTACAATAAACAAAACAACAAGTGGTGCAATAACTTATTGCACGAAACAAGCTAGACGGTTTGTCCTTTACAATATAACATGTGCATATAACAAAACAAAAGACTATTATTGCTTAGTTTTATTTCTAGTTTTCCTTGTCAGCTTGTGAACCAAACCTATTTGCATGAAAAAGTTTCAAAAAAATTGAACATATCTATAAAACACATTTACGTATCTGATAAATTTACATAAAAATTTATATCCAGAGGGCCAAAACAATCCCGACTTCTAGCATTAGATGGTGATTGGTGGTTGATACCATTGAATTGAGACATGATTTTCTTCATATATATTACTATAGAAGATGCTACTTGGATGGAATGCATGCTACTTGGATGGAATGGTTTGAAGTAACCGATGGAAAAATAACACACACTTTTGTCTTGTAATGATTTGTTTTGTTCTTTGTTCTAACCATGAAATTCGGTTATTAAGCAATATTTTAGTCACAAATCGAGTCATTGAAAGGACATTATAGGCCACAGAAGCGAATCAAAATCATAAGGATGATTATTATTATTATTATTATTATAAACTATTTGTTGTTATTTACCACCGCCCTGTAAGCTGCTGATTTTCGAAGAAAACGAATATGGAAATTATAATATAAAAAAAACAATCAACATGATTAGCCGATGAACATATTTGGGTAAATGTGGGATCTGACCCCGCAAAATTATGTCCATTTTGACAAAAACAAAAAATGGTTTGATTTTGAAGTAGTTATGGGAATTTGGGATTTGAATTGAAAATCAAAATGATATGATTTTGATAGTGTATCTAATAAATCGTGGGGATTTGATGTAAAATGGATTGATTCTCATAACATCAACAACTTTAACAAATTAAGTTGTGAATCAAAGAAAATACGATTAGTCTAAAATTAATCTTTTGTTAGTGCCAATTGCAACTTGATTAATCGTGCTGCTATTTTTTTTTATCCAATTTACTTATCATAATATTGATTATTTGGTATTCAAGTCAAACACGTATTAATTTAAGATTGTTTTGAAGAGTTTCAATATAATCAAAGTTTCTTAGTGAAATTAATTGACTGTAATTTTACAAGCCATACTAACTCTTATATAAGCATGATTTGTTTAGGTTAGTTGTACGGGAGGTAAGTTTTGCCTCTATAATTAGAAAAGAGATTGTATAAAATTGTGATTCCACCTTATTTTTATCCCTTTTTAATGGATAACGTGGAATGTTTCAAATTTAACTAAAATGCTAAAAGTCAGGAGAAAAAATCTGATTTGTCATTTGGAAAGAGATAAGAATAATGTGGAATTATAGTTTCATACAATCCTTTCTCCTATAACTATATATAAAAAGAATAAACATAGAATGTTGTAAACGTGTGGGTTTTAATAAATTTAATTACTCGTAAAGTATTATCATAAATTTAATTTTCATAAGATTATAAATCCTCAAAGGCCAGTAGTATTAATATAAGAATAAGGATTTTAGGGATCAAAGATGAATCATAAATTATTGGGGGAGTCAAAGCATAATCTTATCATTCTATTAATATATAATTTCATAAAAATTTAAAAGACAAAGGGTGAGTTTGGATGGGCGATGCATTTACCTACGGTTAGTGTAAAAACAACAATGGCGGTGAGATTAGATATTATAGCGACACTATAATGTCAGACAAAAAGTAAACTAAATGCACCGCACCCAACCGTCTATCCAAATCCACTCTAAATTTTAACTATTTTGGTTTCATGTGTAATTATAGGTGTAAAAGAAATTACCCTTAGAGATGCATTGAAGAGAAGCCCATATTTTTTAATGTTATGAGAGATTGCATTCTTCAAACACATGTTTATGATTGGACTACTCAATCCTTATACATTGTTAAACAATGTACCCAGCAATGTTATTTAAATTATCTGAAATTTAAAATCAATTGCTCCCCAGCTTGGAAAATTTTCCCTCCTTAAAACCTTCAATAAACATCAAGCAATGAAGAACTAAACAAATCGAAAAGGGTTGCATACAATAACAAAGTCAGAAATTTTTAGGAGTTAAAAAGTAATTTATAATTATTTGAGGTTAAAAATAAAATTTTATTATTGTATAGAAGCTGTAAAGTGATTCCACTAATTTTGAGAGTCAAAGCTATTACCAAAGGACTTAAAAAAAATGGAAAATTTTCTAGATTATCATTTTAATTTTAGAAAATCTTAAATTAATATAATGATAAGATTATATTCTTTCAAAATTGATAAAATTATAAATTAATACAAAATAAAATTACACTTCAACTTTACGAAAAATTAAATTTAATTCTAACCATTAAATTTTTTATTTTTATTTTTAACTTCATTCATCTCAACCCCTTTTTAGCTTTGGGACTGCTTGCATGTGCCTTAAAAGATGATAATTAGACGAGTTGGAGTGAATTCCAATAAAAATCAAATCAAATATTTAAATGAAAAATAAAACTCTTTTAATACTTTTATTTGAATAAAATTTCTTAAAAATGTTTGATTTTAAAGAAAAATATTAGATTAAGTCATTTTTACGAAAAATTATGGTACTAGGTCGATTTTATAATATATATTTTGTTAGAGTTTAAGGTTGTATAAAGTTTTGTTTTTAATTTTTAAAAATTAAGTGTAGCATTTAGTCTTATGTTATTAATTATAAGAATAAACAATCTTACATTGTCTAGAAATAATATAAAAAAATGAGACTTGAAATTTATATAAAGAATAAATTTTATTTTCACAAAAGATGATATAAAAAATTATCGATGACAGAAAACATTTTCAGATGAAAATATTTTCTTGCAAATACGTTGTAAAATATTTCTATTTAAAAATATTTTTTACAAATAAACTGAAAATACTTTTAATTGAAAACGTTTTTACAAAAACCTCCTAATCCCATAATCTTTTGAAAATATAGTTTAAAGACAATCTTCAAAAAATCACTCTTTTTATTTACACATTTAAACTCAAAACTTAACGTAAAAAAAATGGTTAGAAAGTAAAAAGTAAGTCCAAATCCGATGAGAAGGTAGGAGTAAGTAGGAGGAGGATAGTGAAAGAGAGGAAGTGGACGTGGTTGCAGGAGAAATATAGTCGTCAAGTTTTACACAAACAAATTTTCGTGAATCGAAATGACCGACACACTTCTGTCTCTGCAATAATGGCTCCAAATTCCAATATTATTAAATCTTTTAGAAAAAGATTGAATGTTCATGTAATCATGGCCGAATTTTCTTGTTTTTTCTCTTGTTCATATTCCAGTTTTATCAATATATATATATATATCTGCTCACACAAAATTTTGTCCTGCTTCATCTTCCCTCATTCATAATAATAGAGCTAACAGTTGGCTTTAGGGTTCCTTAGTTTATGACATTTTTAATTTAGATTTTATATTATTAATTCAATAGGGTTTGAGTGGGTTTACTGTCATTTAGTCACATATAATAGTTATAACATATTACACTTGCAAGAGAGATAGAAGCGAAGCCAAAAAAAAATATTTTAAAAAAATTATAAATTAATTTTATCATTTTTGGGAGGTGAAGGGTACTGCTTGTCCACTGTCTATGCCCTTGGAGTTTAAAAGGTTAAAGTGTAATTTTATTCTTGGATTAATTTATAAGTTTATAATTTTTAAAAGAACCTAAATGTAATTTTATTATTTGGAGCCAAGGTTACCACCTACCCTTAGTGATAGGATTGTTGAAACGGCTATGTTACATCATCTTATTTGATTTATTTGGCCGGAGGGTAAGATTTTGTTATTTGGTTGACGATATATAAAATTACTTAATTGCATATTGTACTGAATTATTAATAACACAAATAAGGTTGAAAAAAAGTGTGCAATGTTTAATAAGAATGTTCATGTGTCACGTTTTTATTGGTTGGTATTGTGTTTTTGAGTAAAATGAGATGAAATCGATAGTTTAAGTACCATTTTTGACTAAAAACCTTTTAAGTACCTAAGCGAAAAATGAGTATAATTTGAGGGTCAATTTGACATTTAAATATGATAATTATGAACCCCATCATTTGGCCCATTCAAGGGTGTTCATCCCATCCCTAATGGGATCGATCCGTAGGTTCAACCTATGTGGTAGCGTAGTTGTTTGTGCGTGCTAGGTGTATGAGTTGTACTAGAATGTAAAGGTGCTTATGGGTTGGGTTAACACACTTTATATTTGCCCAAGTTTAATCTAACTTGAAAAATGGGTTAGAAAATTTTCATTATTTTTAATCTAAAATTTAATAATTTTATATATTTTCTTTCATTTATTGTAAATTGATGGTTAATATATGTCATAAGTCTCTGAATTCTTCGAAAATTTAGAATTTAGTCAATGTACTTTTATTTTTAAGAATTTAATTCCTTTACTTTTCCGATTTCAAAATTCAAGATTGTTAATTTTTTTAAAATTTAAGTTAATTATGACGTCATTTTTAATTACATGACTACTAAATGAGAATTTTTTTATTTTAAAATGTCAAGTCAACAAATTTAATAATAAAAAATTTAATAGTGTTAACTGTTAACAGGTGGACTTGAATTTTAAAATATGAAAAGTGAGAGAATTGAACTCTTGAAAATAAAAGTACAGGGACTAAGTTTTGAATATTTGAAAAAGTACAAAGACTTACAGCATATTTTAACCTAATTTTATATATAGGCAACATACTTTTTTTTTAAAAAAATCTTTACCTATAGAATTATATATTGCTATAGATTAATTGTTATGTGTTATAAATTACATATAATATATGAAAACAACATAATATAATATATTGGAAAATTAGGAAATGAGCCGAGTCAGGCTTGAGCCTTGAACATTCAAGTTCGATCTTAACTCACATTTTAAACGGGCCTAATTTTTTCTTAAGCTCATTTTTCAAGTTTAATAATTTTTCCAAAACCTTTCTAAATTTTAAATGAGCATTTGATTTGGACGAATAATTGACTGCTATTCATTAATATGTTTTTCGCTTTGATTTATCATAAATGAATTGAAGTCATAAAAAAAATAGGAAAATTGCCACAAAAGTCACATCAAAATGTAAGACTAATATTAAGTATTGAGATTTTCCTTTATACTATAAAATTTTAACACTAATGGTAATATCTGATGATTTAAAGTAATTTTTTAATAAGTGATTGAATGTACTGATAAGATATATATTCGCTTTTTAAAAATAATATTATTAAGAGAAGTAATTACGGACTTTAAATATGAATCGTAAAATAAACTTGCATAATATCGAAATATAAAATTATTTATGTCGAAAATGACATTATAAAATATAAATACGAAAGCATGTTTCCAAAGCTTAAAAAAGTAAATAAATAGGATATATATTAATGTTCCACGCATTAAATTTGGGATAAAGTATTGCATCATTTTGTATGTTTTGATCTTATATTATTTAACAGACTCAAAATTTATTATCTTGATCAGTGTCTTATTCTTTGGATGGGGATCTTCCTCCATATCCGGGGCTAAAATGTTGTCGGTTCTAATGTCTTTTCAAATGGAATATTCAAATATTGAATAGAAAATAAAAATATATTTCCACTCAATCTCTTTCAAAACAAGGACAAAAGGAGGAGAAGAGACAACACTTTTGTCTTCATCCCTTTATATGATTTGATATAAAATTTATCCATTTAGATCCTTCTCACATGGAAACTAATGAATTATTTATAAAAATTCTTATATCACGAGTCGAGACTTTAACTTCGTTAAGGGATGATTGATTATAAGTAAAAATTTATGTATTAATAGTGAATTAAATATAAATTAATGAAGAGTATAAATTTGAACCAATGGAGGAAAAGAACAAAAAGGTGATTAAGAACAAAAATATGGTTGTCTTTTAGCCAACTTTTACGCTATTATTGTGTTCATTTACATCAACCAATCCATTTAGAGGGACACAAACACGAACCCATGAGAGTGCTTTGTTGAAATACTTTGCTTTGGTGTCTAGGTATTCATTCCAAGTAATTGGTCGGTAAAGGGGTGGGTGAGTCGGGCCTACTAGTTTAGGATGGGGTGATATTTTGACACTTGATGGTGGTCCATATAAATAGGCTATCGATAACCTGTGACAGGTCCGGTTCACCATGGCACGATGAAGGACACTGGGGTAGGAGCCATTGGATAAAATATGCATGAGGTCACCTACATTTATCACGAGCCCGTCCGGTACCGGAGGGACTTTGATCCACCCTACTCCTTCTTTTAGTACTTGTAACCCACTAGTACTGTTTTGGTAAAGGATGGTAAGGAGGGTGGAGTCGGTATGCGCGGCGAGGCCCATAGCTCGGTCTGGGTCGGGACAAGCTGGGTAATAATTCAATTGTAAAGCAGCTGAAGCTTCTTTGAAATCACTTTTTGGGCCAGCCCACTTGATATCTTGTTTGGCTGTTATCCCTAATGAACCCAACATCAAACACATCAATCTCCCTGCTAGCTTCTTCATTTCTTGCTTGTATTCTTTAATCACATCACTGAAAAAAGAATCAAACTAAAATTTAAAAAAAAACTCCACCAAAACAAAATCAAACATATACTGTATATATAGCACAATGATGAAATGGGTGTTCTCACCAGTGATTGGCGTAATCATGGGGCCAAAGTTGACGAAAATGTTCATCGGGTGAACCAACAATAGTGAAACCTTCAGACCACATAAGCTTAGAGAAAAAAGAAGAAATCCTTGCAAAACCATAACCAGAGACACCATCAGGTGATCGAGCAGCTTTCAGTTTTTGGTTAACTGGTAAAGAAAAAAGGGTTCGACTTGTGGATTCAACCATGTCAAGTAGAGTAGTGGAGACACCATGGTTGATGACTTGGAAAACACCCCAAGTTCTACATGCATGGCCAATATTTTGGAGAGCATTAGGGTCATTAAGATCGACAATCGGCACGGATTCAGCTGAGGAGTCGAAGGAAGGGTAGTCAATATCGTCGCGTTGGTTCCATGCGTAGGACTCAGGTAGTTCTTGAAGGGAAGTGAAATCAGGATGAGGTCTAATAATGGCATCGGAGAGTCTCGAAGGCATAGTTAAAAAATCGAGAGCTTAAGAAAAGGGATTTGAATATGAGTTGGAAAGGAGGTTAGTGAGGGAGCAGTAGCAGGGAGAGGGGTGTACTTTTGTTGTAAAAAGGGAATAGAGAAAATGAAGGGAATTGAAGAGATATGATGGATTCTAGTGACTATATATAGACGACCAAACAAGAGGTGGAGAGAGAAAGAGAAGTTTTTTCTTTTTAATATTTTTAAATATTTTTTACAAGATAGATGAGAGAGAAATAATTGATAATATATGGGTTAAAAGAATACCTTGGAGGGGGGTATTGGCCCGGCCCGTTATACCCCACTTTGATTAAGTTTGGAAAAGATTTATATCAGGGTAAATTGTACCCAAAGTCACTAAATTATTAGTAAATTTATATTTTAGTCACTCAACTTTAAAAAAGTTATAAAATGATCACTAAACTATTCAAAAAATTTTATCTAAATCATTGGATTGTTATTTTTTTTAAAAGCCTGGCTAGCGAGTCCTAAGCAATGATTTGACGATCAGTATGATGGATCATTATCCATTGACAAGTAAAAAACATACCTTAGATTCAAGTCAATTGGCAATTAATGTCGGAAACAAAAGAATTGTAGAAGAAAAATTAGGAAAAAAGTGGTTTCGATTGGTGCTGGCGATGTGAGTGGAGAAGGCCATACATCAACAATTTTAATAGCCCAATCACTTAAATAGAAACTTTTGAATAGTTCGGTACCATTTTGTAACTTTTTGAAGTCGAGTGACTAAAACGTAAACTTACTAATAATTTAATAACCTTGGGCGTAGTTTATCGTTGATTTTAACTTGGTTAAAATATGCTATTAGTCACTGTATTTTGACAAAATTTGATATTTAGTCCCTATAACAAAAAAAAAGTTAAAAATTAAATCCCAACTTTTTTATTTAATCATCTCTGTCTAGTAATTAAAATTGTAAATATTTTCTGTCAAAATTTATCAATTTAGAATTTTGGTTAGGTTGTCCTCATATGATGTAGCATATGATTGACAGGAAATAAATATGATAAGTTAATAAATTCTGATAAAAATTACCAACGTTGATAATGATTAGACCAGGATTTTTAAATTGAAAAAGTAAGAGGACTAAATTTTAAAATTTTAAAGTACATGAACTAACAAATTCTAAACAAGTACAAGGACTAACAAAATATCTTAACGATTTTAATTTTAAGAGATAAATATCAAAACTACCCATGAACTTTGGTTTAATGGTTTTTTTTTGTTTAACTATAAGTGTCATCATTTGTTTTATTATCCGAGATCAATATTGTTTGGGCCAAGGTAGGATTCAAATAAAGACCTTCATAATGATAATTGCAGGATTCAAATTCAATCCAAATGCTCGGGGAAGAAGTCCACTCCACTTCTTCTAAACACATATTGGTAGGACTATTGTACATTTATATACTATATATATAAACAAGTATATTAATCCAATATGAAAAATAAATAAATGTATTTATTTCTCTAAATGTGTAGAATCGAATCAAATCAAAGCCTCGTATATATATATGAATCACAATCAAAATTTCATCTGTATAATTACACAAAATCGAAATTTATATATCAAATTGCATATTAAATCAAAATCCATTAGCAAATTTAATATTTACCGTAGAGTTTAATAATGAAGTACATGTAATTTTGATTATAAAATCCATTGGCCACTCTTAAATGACAAGAGCATCATGTTGTAGGTACGAGAGCTTGAATTTAATATAAAAAAATTATAATAAATATATTTATTAAAAAAATTATTATAATCATTTATTATTAATTTATTATTTTGAAAAATAAAAATATATTCCTAAAAAATAACTTAATTTATATATAAAAATATTATAATAATTTTATAATTCAACTGTTTTTGGTTGATCCGTAATAAAAACTCAATAAAAAAACATATAAAAAATTAGACTGCCGTCAAATTTTTTTTTTAATTGAGGGAATTACCGTCACAGTTTTAGTCAACAAAATTTGGAGGATGAATTGCAGTGCAAGCAATATCTCCGTGTGGTTTATTTTCACCGAAAGGGAAAATTATTTTTATCACAACAGTTCTTATTTGTACTCACTTAGGATGTGATTATTTTTGGGGTTTGGGTTGAAATTTTTTTAAATTTTTGTGGTAATTTTAAATTACGAAATTATATTCTCATGATGACAAAGATTTATCTTAAATTGATAAAATGATACTGTCGAAAGGACTAATATTTAATATTATAAGAAATGAAAATAAAATAAAAGAGAATTAAAATGCAAAGGATTGACTCCTATATTCTTAAACCAAGTACATGTCTTACAAGTAATGATCAAACATGCTAATCATTTTAAACCAAGTTACTTGTCTTACAAGTAACGACTGAATTTACATCTAAAGTAGGTCTAAAATTAATCAAATTTGTGTGTGTGATTCTTCATTTAATTTGATGCATAATTTGATAATCAAGATTTTTTAACTCTTGAAATGTGAAAGAAAATATAAGCCATGGCCTGATGGTCAGGGTGTTCATTGCCCCAGATGTGATCTGAATTCGAGTAATGTTAGTTGCTATTTGTAATTCACCAAAAAAATGTGAAAGAAAATATTATATGTACACTACTAGTCTAAAGATTTAGGCTTCTATAATAAAGATGAGAATATAAAGTTTAGAGTTCGATGGAAGAGTTATATGAATTTTAATATCAATATGAAAGAAATAAATTTGTTTAAACAAATAAAGTCTATAACAATAAATTTTATTATATTCTAGCCAAAGGAAGTAAACATGACAACGTAACATATCTGGTAATGTGTTAAGTTAGACATCCAATTGAGAAATGCTTTGTTTTGAAAGAACTACGGTTTCTCAATCCAATATTTTAGATAGAACCTTAAAATTTGACTATTTTGATCCTGTTAACTTCGAGCCCAAGCAAGAGGGTGGATCTTTAAGGGAGTGAGGGGTAATATCTTTTTTCGAAATATCAAAATAACCATGGTTGGACTCTAATCACATGTCAAAGAGGCCAATAAAAGGCATTGTTCCTAAATACAAGTTTAAATTGTTGTATGGCTCCCAAACATGAGCTTAAACTATTTATCTAAAATATGATGCTCTTAAGCACATGCTTAAACTATTCATCTCAAATTATGATCCTAAGTAGAATTCTAAACTATTATATTATTCCTGAACTCGAGTGTAAAGTGTTAATCCAAATAAATGATAATGCTACTAAGTATGACCATAAACTCTCACTGAGAAAAAAAATGACGCTCAAGAGCAAAAATGTGCTCTTAACAATGTGCTTAAACTTTTTCATTGACATTATAAAAATGATTTATCTCCAAGCTATTCGACACCAATTCAAAAGAGTAGCATTAAAAAACTCTACAATAGTTCTAAAGGAATTTAGAAGAACTTTATGATAGTTCTTGAGGAATTCTTAAAAGTTGCTATTTGACCTTAATTGTTTAAAGAAATAAGGCTAACCTTGTCTTCCAAGGTCAAATCTAGAAGGTCCTCGAATCAAACTTAACCATCCTAGGTCAAGCCTTGAAGACCTTGAGAGCAAACTCTTTCTAATCCAATATTGTCAATACAAAGATTAAACTCAATTTCAAGATCAAGTTTAAACGATGCTTGAAGTAAATGTTATCAACACAAGATCAAGTCTTGTAGACCCTTGGATCAATTCTTAAGAAATCTTAAGAAAGCAATTCTCCAAACCTATTTTCAAGATTAAGTCTTGAAGATCCTTGATGTTGACCACATTAATCCAAGGTTAAGTCAAGATGACCTTTAAGGACCCAGTTTGGGGATTGTTTAATTATGTATGGGATGTATGCATTGAATGGGTACATGCCATAATTGTGATTGATTTTATGTAAGTTGTGACTTACTTCGTAATGTTTACAATATGATGGATACTGAACATTAACGCATGGAAAAGCATGCTGAAATTTGTGGCACTGTTTGATGTACTTATGAAGTTTCCATGGTTGACAATGTTATAAGTATGTGTTGTGTTACTTTTTATGCGTAACACTAATTATATTGAAAGCATGTTCATATACCATTGATTTGTTAATTGAAAGTATGCAAGGCATACCCCCGATACTGTTTACTGAAAAACATGTTAAGCATACCGTTGCACTAAACTGTTATTGATAAGCATGATTTGTTGCACTAATGGTATGACATTTTTCATTTGCATTGGGTTGGGTTTCGTGGTTGACAGAGGAGTTCTTTGGAGTACCAACGACAAGTTAAGTCTGCAATATTGAGTCAGTATACTGCACCTGGAGTACCGAGGAGATTGGGCGATTTAATTGAATTATTGATACTAGTGGCAAGTCCACGTTATCAACAACTAGTCTGCATTTTTACCGGTAGTTTATTTGCAATATTGATTGGTGGTTTATCCACATCGAGATTTGGCTCGCACTATTTGGATTTTGGTAGACAAATTTTGGGGAACTCATGGTGTGTAGCAGATGGTTTAGTAGAAACCTTTTTGTATCACATCATATGCATAACTGATAAACCATAATATATACATATTTTTACCCTATGCTTGGCATATTTATGGATGATTTTTCCTTGGTTTCATTGAATTTAATGCTTCTAATCCTTTAATTTCATGTTTTATACTCAGGAGAGCTTAGGATAGCAAAAAGAGCGAGAAATGGGCCAAAAATGGACAAATTGGGCCTAAATCAGTGTTTCACACGGCCTAGGCACTTACACACGGGTGATCCACACACCCGTGTGTGACACATTGGTAGACCACACGCCCGTGTGTCATGGCCGTGTCGACATTAATCCAAGTCAGTATTACACACGGCCTAAGCACCTTCACACGGGCGTGGCACACGGTCGTGTCCCTGTCGAGCTCAAGTCTAGTTCTACTCGAAAAAGGCCATTTTTAGGGTTTGAAAGCATTACAAAGCCTATTTAAAGACCCTAAAAGAGGATTAAAGGGACACGCAGAGTAGATGGCAGAAAACACTCAAGGATAGCCATCGGAATCAACTCAGAGACAGGATCTACATCAAGACTGAAGAATTCCATCCAATTTCCTAGAAGTTCTTTGGGTTTCTTTATGTTTTGTTGTTTTCCAACTTTTGAGATGTTTTCCATTATTATGAACTAAACTCCCTAAATACCTAAGGGAGATGAAACCTAAGACGGATCTTATTATTATTTAAGTTATATGATAAATACTTGTTTTTATTCTTAATTGTTAGTTTAACCCTTGCTTTAATATTCCAGGATATTAATTCAGGTTTTTTATGTGCTTATTCAGTGGAGGAAAAGTCCCTGTTTAAGAGAATATCATTCATAATTAAGCGGAGTTGCATGCAATCCTAGAGATAGAATGACATAAATATGTCGGATTAGAGTCAAATCTAATAAGGGAATCCATAGATCGAGTTAATGCGACAATAGAGGTTTTAATTAGAGAGAGATTTCGATTAATCAACCTGGAGTCAGTTGTTTTTAGTCTCGAGAGAGATATTAACATAAATTAGGGATTTCTACGGATTAAGTCAAGTGAATAGATCGTCTAATTCAAAGGTAATAAGTGAAGTCTAGGTGGATTCTTCCTTGGGTATTGTCTTCTCCATCGGTTTTCCTAAAGTACTTTCCAACTTTCATCTCTGTCGTAATCTTAGATAATTAGATAATTAGTTTTAGTTTAAAAACACTCTTTAATTCTTAGGCTAGATAATAAAAAGATAGTAATTACTAGTACTTTTAGTCCTTGTGGATATGATATTTCCGGTCTCACCATAACTATACTACTGTTCGATATGTGCGCTTACCTTAGTCGAATTTTTAGTTAGTCACACGACCATCAATAACATGTTCATACACTGATTGGTTTTGCCATGTACTATTCTAAAATGATGATTGTCAACTGTTTGATTGACTAAATGTTTTCCCATTATGTTTACTCACACTGAGCTTTCATAAGCTCACTCCATTAGTTTCAAACTTTTTAGGTAACCCTCATAACTAGGACCAGACCCGGCATGTGGAGTAGCAACTCAAACATCGAACTGTTTATTTTTAATTAAATGTATAATCATAATTTTTCTTTGGTTTGGACTATAATAATTATTTTTGGACTATGGCTTGGTAAACTTTAATTTGGGGTTTTCATGCATGCATGTCTATTGAATTTAATAACCTGTAAATGCATGTTACTTGATTTCAAGTAAAATTTGGAATACTTGAAGTTTCCATAACATTAGAATGAAATGGGTTTTTTCATAAATAAAAATGACAACTTAATTGTTTTTTCAAAAATATCGTGATCAATTAATAATACGGGCACTAAATAAAGTTGACCTAATTAATGAATTTTATAGTGTACTTCAAGCTCGAAGTAGCTTTTTTCCTAAAAATAACTTGATTAGGGTTTTTGTGAGTAAAACGGGGCACTTGGTCATTTCGGTGGCTAATGTAGCCTTCATTATCCTGCCATAACATCTAGGCCGAGTTAGGGAGGTTACAACACATGTTACTAAATTGTTCTTGTTATAGAATTTTTTTAGAATTTTTTTAACATACAAGAGTAAAGTAGTTAAAACTAGACCTATTAAAAGGTGGAATGGTTAAATGATCATAAATGATAGAAAAACTATACAAACGGGTAAAATTATCATAAGATCAACATTATTACGAGAATCTTACATTACTTAAGGAAGATGTGGTATTGAGAATTTCCATATATTACCAACTTATAGCATTGTTGGGAATGCAAGACTATCGACTCAAAGTAATCTTCAGAGTCCAAATAAAGGAATGTAATTTCATAATCTTATATTACCACAGAATGTAAGATTTCATGAACCAAATGCACCCTTAAATCAAACCTTAATGGAAGAGATGAATAAAACTATTTGCTTTTTATTCAAGAAGCTTCAAGAGATTATAACTTTCAAAGTTTGATAAATAAACTTTTAATTCATTTCAAATTGTTTAGTTCTTACTTTAGACACAAAATTTGTGTATATTATACAAAAAGTGAAACAGGTTTTTAGGTCAAGCCTCACTTAAACTTGAGCTCGATCCAACTCAGTCTATATATAAATTAAAATCTATTCACAAGTTGAGTTGTGACTATTTTTTTTTTTTTGATTTTTTTATTCATAACTTTTTTTGTTCAATAAAGTATCACTTGAGATACCAAATTGCTGTTTATTGAATATTAAACAAAAATTATAGTGAAATCTAAATATAAATACTTTTTAATTATTAAATAATAATTTGAGAAAGGTCTTGTGGACTTCAATTATTGAAGACTTTGTTAAGGACCTTACTCAAATGAATTGATTCCATCATATTGAACGAGTAACTAAGCACCAGTCAAATCACTCTAGGTAAATACAATTTTCTTTTTTGTTGTTGAATTTTCTTAGTGGATCCTATATAAACAAAAATAATTTTGCTTTTCCCAATACAGTCTAGTGGAGGCATTGATTACCCCAAAAAGAAGTGGAGGAATTAGTTTCCAATACACATATTGGCTCAGTGTACATGTTAAGGACAACTCAAGTGGTGACAGTGGTTGTACTTGTTTTTATATATTCATAAACTATATATATATATATATATATATGAATGGTACTTATATCTTGGACATTTAATATATATATATATAAGAGTGATATTAGTATTTGGTATAAACTCATGTATATGTATATTGATTAGCACATGGATAATTATTTTAAAAATAATCACATGAATGAAATTCATGAATATGAATAATAGGTTATATGGACATAAGAGAGGAGCTGTCATTATCCTTAGTAATAGAAGTACATAGAAGGAAATCTTTCTTCATGGGAATAGTTATATATATTAGGGTCGTGGTTGGTAGATTAGATCATTCGTTTATCATATATAACAGTATAACCTATAATGATAAGACACCTGTAGATCATCTAATTTACAAGGAATTCAAAATCAATACATTGGCGACACATGATATCTCATAAACTACCATAGAAAACTTCTTAAAGACTTATCAACACCATGAAAAGACTCTCTTCTACTTTGGTCTCCTCTCTAATCCTCTCCCAATTCCCATACTCCCATCATCTTAGTTTTCTTACGGCTTTCTGCTCTCCGAATGAACTATCTTAAACCGTTACAACATACTCTTTGTATCAACATTTTATATATTCAATTTTTCTATTTTTTTATCATACCATACAACTACACTACTTACAACATACCATAAAAGTTTTCAAATATATTTATAATTACTTTCTTAGAACTCAATCTAAAAAGACCCCTACTAAACCAAACAAGTGGCCTAATTTTTAAACACGCCTAATAAATCTAAGTAACTAGAATGGATGAATGTTGACGGAGCTAAGGGTGATGATTATTTATTTATGATTGACATTTGAGATAAATATAATGTAATGTTGAGTGGTGTTTGGAGGTGGCGATAGAAGGGGACAAGAAATGATAGGAGAGTGAGTGTTTCATCTTTGGACAAATGACAAGAGAAAGAACAAAACACAGGAAGGACCATGTTCTCTCCATTTCGGATATATATAATACACGCTCAAACAAATCTTTATTCATATGCCATGTACGATTCGAAGATCTTTTATATATATATTTATAATTTGGTTAACGGAAAAGTGAAAAATAAAAAAAATAAAAAAAAAAGGTTGGAAAGGAATAATTTTTTGGTATGCGAAAAAAAAATAAAAGAGGTAATATATATTTTTTTATTTTAATGTATAAAAATAATTGAATCTTAATAGTGGGTTCATTGATCTAGAGTATTCACCTGTTCTAAATATGTGACTGATCCGTAACATAATATGTGTGGTAGCCTAATAATGTGTGAATGTGAGTGTGTGAGTTGTACTTGAATTCTTATATTAAAAAAAAAACAACCAAATTGAAATGGTAACATGAAAAAAAGATGCATGTTAGTTTGAAATTATGAAATCTTATAAATAAATAAATAATTTCAAATTGAAATGATAACATAAAAAAAATGTAAGTTAATTTGAAAATGATGTATTTTTTTCAAAAGTTTCATTTTCTTTATTTTTTTTTTCAATTCTATCAAATGAAAGGAAAAAAATTTACTTTTTCTTTTAAATTTTAATCTTGCTTTCAAGCACACTAATGAAAAATGTTGGAAGCTACATTGATAATTGCTTAAGAAAAATAAAGTGTGTAAGTGATAATGTAACACCTCCAAATTGGTCTATACGTTATGACCAGGTTTTGAAAGTTACATCGCTCACCCGAAAATTTACTTATTTGCTTTATTAAACATTGTTTATTCTTGTATAAACATTTTTTGCAAAACCCTTTTTGCTATCTTATTTTCAAAAAATTTTACCGTTGTTAAGCGAGAGTCTTCTAAAACATTCATCATTTATTATCCAGTTGATTCAAAAAAAAAAACATATTGTTAACTTATTTATCTTTCAGAAACTCAATTTGCCTATTATGAATTGTAGCGGAAAAGTTCACGATTTTCAATTTTGAAAACAAACGTGCGACCCGGTTAATTAACAAAAAAAAATCCTACAGTTTAATCAAACTAGCTTACCACAACCCACCAAAATCCCAAAACCAATAATAAAGTCCTAAAGCTATAAACAATATGAAAAATAGTCTAGTTTGTTTATAGGAATCCAACTCAGTGTTTCTAAACGCCACCCAATCCTAGCCTTGAGGATTACTTTAAAAGATAAAACAGTAGGGTAAGCTAAAAGACCAGTGTATGCCAAGTCCCAAAAACATGACAGATAGTCAAATTCGTCCACCTAACACATCAATTAGGGTCATTAAGTACCCATCCAACCAAAACACACAGGATTAGTGGTCGTGTACCACTAAAAAATTATGCAATAGAGCTACCAGCTATAATGCGGAAAGCTGCTAGAAACTGATAATGTATTTTAATTGCCAGAATCAGACTTTGTGGGTAAATTGCCAAAATCGTATAGCATAGTCCTCCAGAAATTCCTCCATATCATATTCATAACCCACCCCAATGCACATGCAAACATCATAACACATATTCAGATATACTCAAATTAATCATGTTCATTTATGAACATAGCAGATAGGTAACATGCTAGTATATAAAAATTATCAGTCAATTTATCATTTTTTTACGATTTAGTTCATATCTCACCTTTAATACCAAATTGCAAATAGTTCAAATTATTATTAAACACACACAAATTCATAATTCAAGTATATACAAATTTAAATACAATAATACCATATGAACTTAGCTGGTTAAATAAACAAACAAGTTGAAATTTCAAGGATTATTCAACAATTTGTCTTTTTCCCGATTATTTTTTGTTTGGTCCAATTTTTAATCTATCAATTCAATTTATCTACTCCTGACATCTTATATCATCCTATTATAAGCATGTGTTAGTTCAATTTCATTATTCGAATGCCCCTTAAAATTTTACATTTTATTCAATTTAGTTCCTAAAACTGAATTTGCCATAACTTTCAAATTTGAGTTTCAGTTTCAAAAACAATCTCAGTTAAATCCTTATATAACCCTTTATTATCTATAATTATAGAAATTTCACATCAAATTCAAAATTTATACACTTTAGTCCCTATGTTTAAAAACTAGTAAATAAACTTTACAAACTAGTCTTTTTTTTCACTTCTAAGCTTAAAATATAACAATTTAGTATCAATTTATTCAAGAATTAATCAATGAAAACTTTTATAAATTTTATCAGTTTTGCAAATTAGTACATGGGCTAGCTTAGAAATACCTCAAAAACATAAAAATTACAAGTAAAGGACTTGAAACACCTTAGAATTGAAGACCGAATAGCTTTTAGCCTTCAACAATGGCTAATATGTTTTATTTTGTTTGCATTCACGGAGAGGAAGGAAATAAAACATGACAACCAATTAATTTACCTTTTATACTTTGTTTAATACTAATTAACCATGTTTTAATTAATTAACCATAATTTACTTAATCTAATTATGCTACTAATCAAACATGGTGGATTTCACCTCCATTTTCCACTAACTAATAATAATAAAAGGCCTAATTGCTCATTTGATCCTTCAGTTAATTAAAAATCATTAGCAGTACATTTTAAAATTTAGTCCATGTACCTTAATTAACTATCAATTTGGCAAAATTAAGGGACCAAACTTTAATAAAACTTAATAATAATCTCATATATATATATATATTAAATAATAACATTTATAGACTCGAATATCAAAAATAGGGTTCCAAAACTGTCATTTTTGATACCACCGAAAAATAGGTTGTGATAGATACAACCTTAGTTGCAATAGGGGCTATAACTTGCAAAGTAATGTTCTTCTCACCTTTACCTTCATTCCTTCTTTTCTAATCAAGGTTTATCGCAAAGGTTTGCAATAAACCTATGAGCTCATCTATCATAATTCTGTCTATGTCTTTTGCTTCCTCGATTGTAGTCACCTTGATTACAATTTTCTCTGTCAAAGATAAAAGGCACATTCCTGACAAGCTTCGAGTTTGATTGTTCCTTTCTTAGTGTAAAAGCCTAATTTGAAACATCACAACGCTTTGTATAAACTTCCATTAGGGACTTAATTATTCTCCTACATCCTTAAAGTCTCGAATCTTTTAGTCAACATATGAAGTTTGGATTTCTTTGCAATGTTTGCCCCCTTGTGAGCAGTGTTAAGAACTATCCAAGCTTCTCTAGAAGTGGTGCATTTAGAAGTTCACCTGAACTTCTAAGAGTTAACCTTATAGAGGATTGTATTGACAGCTTTGAAATTTTCACTATCCAATTTTTCCTCCTCACTAGTTAAAGTAACCTTAGGTTCTGGAGTCAACACACCAAATATATCAATTGTTGATGGTTTCAAACTAGTCAAATTTGAGCTCAGGCTTTTTCATCCATGGATTTTATAAAAGCCATCATCCTAGCTTTGCTGTAAACATAGTTTGTACCATCCAACATAGGGGTCTAGTAACTAATGAACTTTCATCTCAATTGAAAATCAACGATAGAATCTCCACTTAGTACATCAAGTGTCTCATTCTAATACCAATTGAAAATTCAATGAGTTTTTCTTGTCAGATTTTCGTTCAACTGCAACTAGATGAAGTAACTATTAGTAGAAAAATAGAGATTGACATAAAAAAATTGTTCATGTAGTTTAGAAACTTCCTACATATGCGAGGCCTTACTTAGAGAGTGATCCACTGTAAACAAATACAAGTTGTGATATAAGTTCAATTAATTCACTAAGTTGCAACCTTACTACTATATTTAGAACAAGATCTCTCTCTCTTCAAGTCTTTTCCCCTGAAAGGTAAAATGCAAATTGATGAACACAACTTAACTTACTTACAATTTTACAGTAAAAAAAATTACTAATTGAACATATAAAGTGTTCTATGATTTGTATGTATTAACCTAAACAAGCCATTTACTATATATGCATCAAAAGCTTATTCAGTTACAATCAATATCAATCTTTAATTCCACAAAAAAAAAATCTTCAAAAAGGTATATATTTAATAGAGATCTTCTAGTCATCAAACTTCTTAAAGATCAAATATTCTATTTAAAGGAACTTCGATGTATTGAAAGACTAAATCCAATCCTTACTTGACTTGATTCTTCCATTTAAAGTCTTCGTCATTGTGGTGTTAAAAAGTATTCAAAGATGTTCAATTAAAGGTCCAAAAAACAACCCAATCAAAAAAGGCAAATTGTAATATTATACCACTTTTACTTAAGTTGAAACTTACAGCTATAACTAGCACTAACAATACTAGTCTAACCCAAACTAAAATTTCAATAATAAAACTAATATATTTATTTAAATTTATAGTAATAAAAGTGTAGAATATATTTTTAAAAGAATAAAATGAATTATTCGAGCACTAAAGTTAACATAAACAAAATTGAGTAAAAAAACTTTCAAAAATCATAAACAAAATTGAGTAAAAAAACTTTCAAAAATTTTAAGATCACCACTAAATTCGATATGTTTTTTATTAGATATTTGATTAAAAAAAAGGGGAGCCTCTCTTACTCTCTTTCTCTCTCCATGTGCCTTTGTCTTGTCTTGGAGTAGAAAAACATCAATATCAACATTTCCCCCCAACACCAATCCTCGCCCGTTGCTAATCTCTTCCACTAGTTGACAATACTACCCACGTTCACTTTTACGTGTATGACCTAATTGCCCCCCAAGCTCCCCACCCGTTCTTCCAAGATAGATGGACTTGTCTCAAATTTCATGGTGGATAAGAAGCAACATGACAAAAACATCTTTTTGGAACTTATGTAAGGGCATTTCTGTCTAGAACATAAACATTGTGGACGAGTGCTCCTATGTATATATATATTTGGTCATTTCCATGAAAAGTTGTGAAGTTCCTTTTGGTATTAGGGGTTAGATTCGTGTTCTTTTGTCCTTAATGACCCAAGTGGGTCTCCCAAAACAACAAAAGATAAAACATCACTCTTTCAAAAAAAAAAAAAAAAAAAACCCAACATTTTGGGGTTGTCCCAAAGCAAAGCATATAATTATCTAATGAATTTTTGTTTGTTCCTTGATTATATATATTATATATAGAGAGATGGGGCTTCTCTCTTTCTTATTTGGATAATGGAGCTTAGAATGCTCTGAGTTTTCCCATTGGTTTAGTTTCATTCGGCACTTTCTCGTGGTTACAATGCATGGACACCCCACATACAACATAATAGCAACAAGCCAACAATATATTGATGTCATCATGGGGTTGGGGTGCTATTGCCCATATCAATTATCTTATATTATGAGGCCCCACCATCATATATACATACACACATAATTGTTTTTTTTATTTTCTTATATAATCTTTTTAAACATAAAAACCAACATATATTCATATTTAATTTTCATAACCTCATAAAAAAATTTAATTTTTTTGATACAATATTGAAGATGGGAAATAGAATCACAGTGTGTCAGACGAATGTTTGATAAGAACTTTAATTACTGCTCCATCTAAATCAAGACGCATACCTAATTTTCTTATTCAGACCTATTTTCTTAATTTAATAATTTTATTCAAATATTTTCAAAATTTTAGGCTTGCATTTGTATTTTAACCCTCGAAAGTAAAAAATATATTTATAAAAGAAATTATATAAAATTTTAACGATACTTTAGTTGAAATGAATATATTGGTGATTTAAAGAGCTTCGGCAATGAGACAATTGATAAAGGCAGAGGTCCTAGATCTTGAATACTTAGATTTAAGATTCATCATGTATAACTATATGTGTAAATTTTTACGTCTCACAATATGTTATTTTTATATGTAAATTTTAATTCAGTCAATCAATTTTAATTTGAACTATTCTAATTTTTTAATTTATTTATACTGCGATAATTTAATTTTACGTATTTTGAATACTTGAATATTTATATATTTTTAACTCATTATACTGATTTAATTATTAGAATAGACTAAACATGAGCTATCGAGGCTAAGGGGGCGCATGGAGACTAGAGATACACTAGGGATGGTGATTGCTGAAAAGTCATGCCATAAGCACATGCACATCACGTGGCATACACGTCACTAGGTCCGGTCGTTACAGTTGCACAACGGCCCCAACTCCCAAGATATAAAATTCCCTTCCCCTCATCGTATCTATATCTTATTTTTATTCAATTTTTGGAGAGTAATTGAAATAAATAAGGGTAAACTAGACATTTCAGATAGAAACTAAATCTTTCAAAAAAAAAAAATCTTTCAATTTTAATAAATAATTTTAATTTTTATTATAGATTTAATTCGAAAATTACAATAAAAATACTATTTCAAAAATAACCATTTTATAAATGCTATTTTTAATTATAATTATAAATTATATTAATTTTTATAAAACATATAATTTAAATTACATTTTGGTTACTTAACTATAATTTGTTAGGAAATGGTTAATAAAATTATCAATTTATAACACTTTAATTGTGGAGCTGTTAATTGCAGTAAATAGTGTAACAACAAGCAAACATGGAACATTAAATAATTATTTTAGACAAAAAAAAAGTTAAATTGCACAACTAACCCCTATACCTTTTCTTTTAATCTTCCTTTTCCTTTTTCCCTTTATTTTACTTCTGTTCTTCTCATCCCTTTCCTTTTCTCTCTTCTCCCTCTCTTAAGTGACAAAAAGGTATGAAATCAGTTGCATATCTAGAGGCTCGCATGAGTCTGACTTCTCTTAAAATAAAAAATTGTTTATTTAAACCCTTTAGAAATTTTAAAATTTTAAATTAGTAAGAAAAAATTGTACTTTGGCCTCCTTAAAAATAATAAAAAAATTAATTTAATCCTTTAAAAATTATAAAGATATAAGCTATTAAAAATTAAAATTTCATTTCAACTCCTAAAAATAATTTCTTGATTTGCCCTAAATGAGATTGAACTTTTAAGATTGGATCCATCAGCTTACATTTCTACCATGGAAATGGAATTTACTAGATTGAATACAATACTATATATTGAAATGAAAATTATCAACTGATTATAATGCTCTTGGGAAATCTAGATGAAAGTGTAATCAAACAGAAGTTCTTTTTTGGGAAGTCTGACAAAAAAAATAAATTAAATAATTAAACAAAGAAGTAATTGATTTTTGTCCTATAGTTTGCTTATTTTACGTGATAATGTAGCTTTTTTATGGCTAATTGTTGCTAAGTGGTTGAACTGTTCTCATGCAAATATAGAATGTTAAACAAATCATTGCTTGGTTTCAACGGAAAAGTACAACAGATATTGTCCATTCGCAATATGTTTCTTGAAAATTTGGTTGCTATTTTGTTTTCTGTTGTCGAGATTTCACGGATTGCTTGTTCTATGTTTGATACTACTAAATATAATACTTTTTAACTCGAATCAGCAACCGACTCTAATCAAACTATATTACATTTGATTCCTGGAGACATCTTTGGTGATTTAGTTGAGGAATAGTGATTTCTTAATTGTTATACGACTTTAATGACTCTGTATAATCGGTGAAAATCGATATTCGGTAACACAAATTCACCTATCCATTTAACTAAAATTTAAAGACAATCTTCACATAAAGTAACGATATTTTATTAAACAAAGATATTAATGTTAGAGTTCTTTCTTCTTCTTTTTTTACCTCTATGTTTACAAGTATCGATACTTTAAATGTTACGAATTTCTGTTATGGTAATATATTTCTTGTGAAATAATGACTCAACCAGCCCTGATATTATAATTCCAGAAATCCATAATTTTCCCTGATTGATTTACCAGTACTTTTGCTTCGTCAATTTTTCAGCTCTTTATTAGCTGTGAACTTTTAATCCATATTTCTTGTGAAGTTTTAGTTTTTATTTTGTTTTACTTTAGGGTAAATTATAAAAATCGACATTAAACTATTGCATGCATTTTATTTTGGGTACAAAAATTTTAATTTTTTTAATTTAGTCATTAAATTATTCGAAAACAATTTTTTTTGTCACTAAATATTAACAAACATTTGAAATTTGAAATTTGATAGAAATATTAGTGTGGGCTTTCTTTAATTGGTATAACAAAAAAAGTTAACCCTCTAACATTTTTATATTCTATCAATTCAAATTTAATATAAAAAATTTAACAAATTTAACTTCAATATTTACAAAATTTATTATTTTTTTCAAATTCTAAAAAAATTCAATTGATTTATCCCTAAAAGCATAAGGAAATTTTTTTATTTTTTTAAAAAATTACAAAAATGAAAAATTTACTAAAATTTTAAATTTTAAATAGTTTATAAAAATTATTTTATAATTAAAATTCAATAATTGAAAAGTATATGATCTCCTTCTATCTTGATAAGTATTTTATTCTAGCAATATTATTATCTAGTTTATTTTCTTACATTCTTAAGTCTGTCCTTTTCACTACCGGCTTCCATACTACTGCATATTAGAACTGTTGACATTACTGCATATTCATCGTTTTCTTTGTCACTGATTCATCTAGTTTTTTATCATTACTCTTGCAATCAATGCTTAAAGTTTAAAGCACGATTCCCATATGCAGGTCTTCATTGTTGAATCTTTTCTCTATGATCCATCAGAATCTGTCTGCGCATGTATGTTTGGGGTTTACAAAATTTAAAAAATTAAAATTTGTCATTTTGTAAATGTCGAGCGCTAAATTTATTGTTTTTTTAGAATTTGAACTAAAATGATAATATTTGTAAACATTAAGGGTTAAATTTGTTGAATTTTTATATTTAGAACCCAATTGATAGAATATCTAAACATTAAAAGGCTAAATTTATTATTAGATTAATAAAAAAGTCCACATAAACACTTTCGTCAAATTTCAAACAGTTGTTTAGTCTATTCTATCAATTTGTTTGATTCAAATCGATCTAATCTTCAAAGATTTATTTTTTCACAAAATCTATTTTCAAATATGGATTAACATACGTCCATAATATCAACTAAATCATGGACCAACTATTTTGATACAAAGGAATGTCAATTTTTATATAAGGCAAGTTATGTGACTATGTAATAACAAGAACAGTCGGCCCTACTCACATAATTGTCTCAATAAGTAGTTCTTTCAAGGTTGAATAAGGCTTTCATATTCAGATCACGAATCTATCTTCACAAATTAGCCCTTAATACATCTTAATCTGGCTAAATCTCATGAAATTAGTTGCCCTTAATATAATGATACAAATAGTTGCGAAAAATTTTCATAAAGTCGCCCTATATATTCTTGGATTGCATATCTAAATATATAATGTAAGTAGGTCACACTAAAATCCTTGAAAAATAATTTTACTTGATCCAATCTATTCTCCAATTATAATAACGAGATTGGTTGCACAAAATTCACAAAAAGATGCAAGCAAATGACCAAGATACTTCGGTCAAACATACAAATAAGAAAAGAAAAACAAGTTATGAAACATAAGTAGTGCCAAATGCAACTCTCACAAACTTGCCTCAACAATTTTCTCCCTTTTAACATTTTTACCCAAAGCTATGTTGTCAATTATCTCAAGCAAGGAATGCAACACTAACATCAAAAACATCAAGTTTCAGCTTTCTCTTAAGCTTAGCTTCTTCTCCTCTTTTTTTTTTTTTTTTTTTGACAAAAATCCCAAGTAATTCTGGTCAATTCCAATTAGAGAAACATCTTTTTAAATTAAAGTTTCATCAACAATAGAAAATAATATGTAGGAATCATCATAAATAAATACAACAAATAACAACATCAAACATGACAAAGAGCACCAAAATTCATAGCATTAAGATGAATCAAGTACCCATAATATATGATTGTTTCTGGAAATATCAAGGGGGTAACAAGAGTTTTGACATTATAAACAGGTTTATAAGTTGACAGCTTTGTAGATATAAAGAATATAACATTTCTTAAATATATCACATTATAGTAAATTTAAGGCTTAATTACTATAAAATTGGGCCCCAAATTATGTCACTTTTCTCACTTAAGTACATAAAATTTTTTAGTCAAAAGTGATACTTAAACTATTAATTTTGTCTCATTTTACCTCAAAAGTGCATACATTTAATAATAATGTGACACGTGGCATGTTCTTATTGGCCAATATCAAGGTTTTGTTTGTAAAATAAGACGAATTAATAATTTAAGTACCACTTTTGACAAAAAAAAATTATAAATACATAAGTGGAAAAAGTGATATGACTTGAGAGCCTATTTTGCTTCTAAGCCAAAATTTAAATATATAAACTCTCATCCATGAACAAGAACATATATCAGATTCCTAAATAGCTCATGTTAGAGAAATCAAACTTCTTACTATATATATATATATATATATATATATATATATGGTGGAAAGAAACTTGGAAGATTTTCCTAAGAGATTTGATCGTGATAACATGTTATAAATAAAATAAAATAAAAAGAAAGAAAGAAAGATGTTCTTGGTAATTTTAGTTGTTCATAAAATAGTTATGTTACTAGTATTTCTTATCATTCTTCTTGATTTTTATTTTTATTTTGCTCAATCAATGTGCTTGAAATTAGAAAGTTAGGTGGGAAAAATCAATCATCTTCCTAGTTAAAATAACAATATATCAGAATAAACAAAGAACAAAAATATTTGTCGTTTAATCTAGTTTTTAATGACTAATCAAATATATATTATCACCAAACTTTAAATAACTTCAATCTTCTCAACCTAACAATAGTCAAAGTTACAGGAATACTATTACCCTACGTTTTAACTACTGAGAATGTAACATTAACTAGCTAGTGAATATTCCTATCAACATCGAAAAAAAATTCCACAACAGCCAGATTCTAACATTCCTAATCAACAATCACCACTTGATTGAAACATTGCTTTGTATAAGACTCTTGGTCATAAATACATAACGACGGTACATTTCACAATTCAGTGTATATAATATATATACAATACATACATGAATTACATAAGTACAGTGAAGCTAGATGATTCATTTCATAACACTATGTATCATATGAATACATGAATCTAATTACATGCATTACAACATATATGTATATAATTTTAATTTCTCTTATCTTTATCTCTATATGTTAATGGAAACGTGTTGACTTGTTAATTGTTAATTACTGTTCTTTGAAATAGATAAGATCAAACTTCCTCAATTATATGTTTTATAAGAATATATGTATTTGTCTATTTATTTAGTGGCAAACCCATTGCTTCAAATCACTTCCGATTACTACTTTTATACTTGCTTAAATAATGTAATTATAAATTTATAATCTAATGGAGAAAATCATTTAATAATAAAATATTTTCGTTGATTAAATTAATCATAATTCAAATTTATTAAATTAAATAACGAAGAATTAAGTTCCGTATAGATTTTTTATATTAAATTATGATAATCTTTCTACTATGTTTAAATTTAAAATTTATTATCTATACTTTAATTTGATATATTTTATTCCTCTACGTAATATCATTTATTAGTTGAAATATATAGTCGATACCTTTAATTATTCTGGTTAAAATGTTGAGGTTGAATTTGTTTTAAAAAATATCCGTTCCAACTTCATACAAATAATATATATTGTGTTAAAAATGTGTTTTTAAGAGAAATTCACATAATGATTTTAATCAGAATGGTTATGAGGGTTAATTATTTAGACTAACTAATATCGTTATAAAAAGTAGAGGATCAATTTTTTTTTTAAATTAAAATATAAAGACTAAATCCTGAATGTGAACATAGTAGAGAGATCGAAACTACAATTTTATCATTATCTTATAATGACTAAAAAAAAAGAGATGTAATTTAACATCCTTAATAATTTCGGTAACTAATATAATTTATATAAAAAAAAAACAGTTATTCCAACTAATTATGATAAAATAAAAATTTTTTGTTTAAAAAAAAGAAAAAGAAAAAAAAAGTATCAAACTTTCATTATACTTCTCTGAAACTTACGCAAAATCTTACAGCCTTTGATTTGGAACCTGAAACTTTACACCCCAAATTTAATATTTTTATTTGCTTATTTGACATTTCACGCATGTAATATTGATCACATGAGCACTTTTTTAAAAAAAAAGATGCTACATAATTGAGTTTAATTGAATTTTTATTACGATATTATCAAAATAAAGTTATTAAATTCTTAAAATTAAAAGTAAAAAAAGAATAATTTCTTATAAAAAAAAAGTATAAGTACTAAAAAGTCAGCTTTGCACATTTTGTTTGGAAAGTGAATTAGTCTTTTATTTCAACTAGTATGGAAAATGGAATCAAAGATGTTATATTATTATAGATGTAGATAGTTTTTTTTTCCCTTCCTTCAATGATTGAGAGTTCTAGCATAGATGGTACAAGACAATTTGTCAAAATTCGGAGCTTACCTACTTAATTTAACTTTCTTTTTTAGTTAACATCATTCTAAAATAGAACCCAAAGAAGAAAAATAAAAGAAATGAGAGAGATGCATATGGTTTGAAGCTCATTGGTTAGCATCACTTTCATTCACCAGCAGCCCCATGTTATAGATCATTTAGACAAATATGGTGAAGGATTGACAAAATATATTCATATTGTCTATATTCTACTAAACAAAAGGCATTATGATTTGTCGTATCCTATATGAAAGATAGATACATAAGACAACCAATAGTAAATAGATCAATCATTTTTATTTTTCTTAATGAATGCCAAGAAATGTAAATTTTAGTGATTATTAGAATTTCTACACCCGTGAGTGGAAAATTTAGAACATTTTTCGTGTTGTTTGTGTTTTTTTTCCCCTCACACCTAGTCTTGTCTTTGGTGCACTATGTATATCTTGGAAAAGGATTCGGTCTATTAATTTCTTTTCATCCATTAATATTTGATGTTGAACATTTAAAATTATAAAAATTATGTATTAAGTCGATTGAGTTTTAGTTTGATTAGTATCAGTATTGTTGACAATACAAGATAATGTGGGTTCGAGTGTACTGTAGCACATTATTCTCCTATTTAAGGGTTGGGAAAAGACTATGAGTAGTTTTAAGTATTGTATCAAAAAGAACAGATATGATAAGAATTTATAATGTTAAAAGAAAAATTAAATATTAAATGTGAGTCAATTTGTGAAAATTAATTACTGATAGACAAAAAGGTAATGGTGCCAAACTATGTCAAATTAAAAAATAAGTACTAAAACTAAAATATGAGAGGCACCAAAAGTGAAAACCAATCATTACCTTACAAAGACTAAAATTGGGGCAGCGACAAATTATGCCAACTTAAAGCGTAAAGACTAAATCAAAATTTTGAATATAATAGAGACACCAAAACTGAAAATAAACCATTACCTTACAAAGACCAAAAAAATGGGGCAGCTATCGCTGCCTCCTCTCTCGGGGGGAATGTATACAGTGTGGTAATTTTTTTATACAATTTTAGTGATCTATAATATAATTTGATAAAAAGAAGTTGAAATGTTTTGTTACTAGTTAACAACAGCCTCGTGTGTTGACTTAATTGTTAGAGTATTTACTATTTTAAATATGAATTAAATTCGAGTCACCTTAATTACGTTGTTATTAGAGTTTTACTTTCTTTTTATAATTCACTAAAAGAAAAAATAGTTGAAAAGGAAGACAAATTTTTAAATATTAATCGATGTTGATAATGGAAGTTTATATTTAATTTATATTTTAGCCCTTAACTATATATAAATTCATATTTTAGCTCTAAAACTGTCATTCCACTTGGATTAATATTTTCATTTTTCTTAAAATAAAAGACTAAATATTAACCAAAAAAAAATAATTGTTTCGGTTCAATAAACAAAGAAAAGAAAAGGGTTTCGTTTATTTCCTATTTCAAAAGATTTCAAAATTGTCGGATGACTGAGTGAAAAATATTAGGTAGCTGGCTTTGAGTTAATCCAAATTTTGGGGCTTTTGAAATTTTCTACTCAATTCATTAGGAGAAATTTTGGGGATTTGACAATCAAGAAATCCTTTGAAATTCAGGGTATTTAGGGTTTGGTTTGGTATTTTTAAATAAGATTAATATTTGGTACCTGAACTTCATATCGTTTCTTAATTTAGTACCTAAATTTGATACTTGTCAAACATTTTACAAATTACTCTAATATACTAATAATTTTATTTTTGATGATGTAGTAAAAATAATTAATGTATGACCGACATGTGACAGACGATATAATATTTTTTTGTATTTTATTTGTTCAATTACTTTTAGTTTTATTTTATTAATTGCAAATAATGAATTTCTTTTAATTTAGAGTTTTAAAAAAACATTTTTTTCTTATTTAATATTAATTCGTTAAGTATAGCTCAATATCTATTTTTTTTAACATGAATTTCCTCTAATACTGATAATATTTTTGTAGCATAACCAAAAAAGATTTAACACCGTTAGTGTTTTCTATAATTTGTATAATATTTAATAAATTTAGGTACCAAATTGAACCTAAAAAAAAGCTTAAGTACCAAATTAGGAAAAAAAATAGCAAGTTTATGTACCAAATTGGGTCTAAATTAAGAAAAAGTGTCAAGTTCAAATACTGAATTGAGCCAAATAATAAATTTAAACACCAAATGTTATATTAACCCTTTTAAATAAGGAAAGCTAACTAAAATGAAGGAAAATAATCATCTTTTGTTTGTTTAGATAATTTGTTTTTAGTAAGAGAGGAAAAGTAAAAGAAATTGAGAATTCTTCATTTTCCCTTGCTTTACTTTATTTGTATTAACTATTTCTTACATTACTAATAGTATTTAGTTTTCAAATTTATTTGTTAAAGTTGATTGAGTCTTAGTTTAATTGACATCGATATTATTGTCAGTGTAGGAGGACATGGGTTTGAGTGCGTTGAAGCGCATTATCCTCCTATTTAAGGGTTGGGGAGGGGTTATGAGTAGTTCTAAGCATTGTATCAAAAAAAGCAAATATGATAAGAACCCTATAATGAGATTAATATTCAAATTTATTTTTTAAAAGATTTTCAAATTTATTTGGTATATATTGTTTAGATTATTAACTATTTTTTAAATTAATATTAAAAAAATAACAATCTTATCTTTATCTAGAGATTAATGTATCAAATTATTTTTTAAAATTATTTTTCTTTGTTAAAAATAGTAGTCAAATTCTATTTATGAAAAGGTCACACACAAGATAAAATATAAATATATTGTTTTATATTTTTAATTTAATTTAATTATTCTTATTATTATTTATGTAAAAGGATGAAATTGGAAATTTCATTCAAAATAAATCTTTTTTATTTCTTTTCCTTTTTTAGTTTTAATTGTCCAAAAAAATTTAAATATAATGTTTCCTTTTGTTAACCTTCTCTTCCTTTAATAATATTTATCTAAATATAGGGTTAGGTTTATGATAAATTTGTTTCATCAATACAAACTGAGAAATCTCTTAATCGATTTTTCATATTAATCGATTTAGTTTTCGGATATATGCTATGATATTTTAGTCTTTTGGTCAATTTTTCATTTTTTTAATCAATTTTAGCATAATATTTTGGTTTTTTTTTTTTTTTTTTTTTTTTTTTTTTGCTTTTTAGATTCCTTATTTTGTCTTTTTATACTTTATGTATATATAGTACCAAATATTTTAATAGCTATTGTATTTGACACGGGTTCAAATTGCTTGTAGAGAATCTTTGGCTTTTGGGGCAATTCTACAGGCCACTATAGCAAGGATTTTCGAAAGAGGTTAACAAAGGTTAGTGTGTTGTGGCAGACAAAAGTCTTACTATAGGTCCCATATGCATTTTATATTGGATTGAAATTTTGTATCAAAAGTACTATGTTGGTCTCGTTTGCATTTTATATACATAATGTTCTTAGGATTGATTCACACTCAAATCCTCTTTTATTGACTTTGAAAACTATCTAAAACTAATGGAAAATTATTTTTGATTTGTCACATACATGGCAAATGTTAGTTGATTGTGTCACATACATTGCATGTTTGAGT
The DNA here is from genome assembly GCA_025698465.1 of Gossypium longicalyx. Classification (NCBI taxonomy): domain Eukaryota; kingdom Viridiplantae; phylum Streptophyta; class Magnoliopsida; order Malvales; family Malvaceae; genus Gossypium; species Gossypium longicalyx. The sequence continues at coordinate 97,732,881 of CM047000.1, forward strand.
TTAAAAACTATATATAATGAATTGGAAAATTATTTCAGACAATGTAGTACCATGGCTTGTCAAGAGGAAGAGTTTTGGAAATTATTAGAAACCCAAGTTTATCATTGTTGGGGAAGGAGTTTGATTTGAGGTTGATATCTTGATTTTAAGGTTGATATCGATTACTTAGAGTCTAGATATGTCTTAGAGAGTGGTATTAAGGTCGTTCATGCCAATAATTCCTTTATTGATATGATTCACTAGGAAACATTTTTAGCAAGTTGGATTTGTATGTGGAACATATAATTACCAGAGATTATTAAATTATGATGGTTCCATTATTGCCAATTATGGAAAATGAGGATCCTAAGTATTCTAATGTGGTAAATAAGCATTCTAGGGATTCTAGTGAGGCACATGATGATCTTAAGTATGTGGGAATAAATGTGGGTAAGGTGGGTGGGTCTATTACGGATGTGGAAGTAAAATGTGGATGGGCATAATTCAAATGTTGTTAATATAGCCACAATTTCCACTGCCCATGCAATAAGTGACATAAATGATGATACTATGTTTGGGTTCCATAGGGGCAATAGTGAAAATAGTGATGAGTTAGGAAACTTTAATGACATGGGGATTTGGGATGAGAACTTGTTGCCTAATGATGAGATTAGGGAAATAGGGAACAAGTATGAAAAATTTATGAAGGAGAACTAAAATATTGTTGGATCTGTTGCAGATGAGGAAGATCATGTAGTTAGGGGCAGGAAAAGCTAGATCTACAAGATTGAACAATAGAGGTGTAGGTAGTAGTGGTGATACAAATTACTTAGATTCATCTAATGATGGTGGTTTTAAGGTTGATGAAGATGGAAACTTGTAAAAAAATAGTAAAAAAGTATTATTTAACCTTGTTGATTTAATGCTTAGATTTGAACTTGAAATGATATTGCAGGGTTCAAGTCAGTTGAAAGAAACATTGGACAAATATTCAGTGGCAAAGAAGCTTGATTTTATGTTTCAAAGAAATGATAAACATAAGACTAGAGCCAAATGAAAAGCCAAATATTGTCCATTTTGGATATTCTTCTCTAAGGATAACAGTGATGAGGTTTTCATGGTAAAAACTTTTTGTAGATCAACATAATTATTACATAACCTTTTTAAACAATAAATCTAAGTCTAAGTTTTTAGCAAAATCTTATCTAAGGCATTTGATAATTATGCCTTGCTTGAAGTTAATAGAGATGAAAATACATGCTAAGGAAGAGTTTAATATTGATATGAATATGACTATTTGTAATAGAGCCAAAACATGGACATTGGAGCTAATCAATAGTAGAGTTGGGTATGAGTTTTCCAAGTTATAAGATGTTGTAGTCATTTTAAAAGACAAAGATCCAAAGGCAATGTGGATTTGATGATGGAAAGACCAACACCAACTGAAACCCTTAAGTTCAGTGGACTATGTATGCTTTTAAAAATGGCTTTAAATAATTTTGGAGGCTTACTATTCATTTGCATGGTTGTTTTTTAAAGGGCCTCTTCAAAGGTGAGTTGTTATTTGTTGTTGGTAGAGAGTATAATAATCAAATTTATCCTATAGCATAGGTTATAGTTGAAGTAGAGAACAAGCACACATGGGCATACTTTCTGCATTACCTTTAGAGTGATCTTGAGTTGCTTGATGATAAGGGATTCACTATAATGAGTGAAATGCAAAAGGTAATTATCCATTGCCAATCATATTTGTGTTATGTGTTGATTTTCCATCAACCAATTTGAATGTTTGTTCTATGCAGGGTTTGAAGGAAGTGATACCCCCATTGTTGCCAAAGCTTGAGAAAAGTTTGTGTAAGACATTTCTTTTGTCAATTGGAACGTGAAAACAAAGGAAATGATTAGTCAATCATCTTTTAAGACAATTGAAAGTAAAAAATAGATGCCTTTTTCAAGACTGAGGCAAGTATGATTGGTTTCATTAAAAATTAGCTTTAGAAAGCCTTCTTTAAAAAACCTTAAACGTTGGTTTAGGGCTTTCTTCTTAACTTATTATCATTATCATGTATTAAATAAAAAAATTTTAAGGCCTTTAACTTTCCAATTGTGTCCTAAGATCAAACAAGCTCAGTTAAACATAGTAGCATAAAAACATGCCAACAATGAGTACGGATTTACAGATTAGATATGTCACATTACAAAACTTAGCATGCTTTTAAAAATTATACTAGCAACATTAATACCAAACAGTCTTAATTAGTTACCTTGTAACCATTTTATAGATACACAAAAAGATCATTATTTCTAAACTTACAGCCCAAAACACAACCCGAACAAGTCTGCTCGAAATGGGCTCACACGCCCGTGTAGCCTACAAGTTGTAACCTATTGGGCCCATGTGGCCCACAAAATCGGATACACAACCAATACACCCGTGTTGCCCACACAACTAACCACATGCATGTAAGGCTCACACGGTCGGTCACACGACCGTGTAACGCCGTCTGGCAGATTCTATTCCGCACCATTTTTATATGTTTTCGAGTTTAGTCATACACCTGATTACTTCCGGGATGTTGGCAAAACAACAACGCACCAAATTTTGTACATACGACATCCACAAACAATCAATTAACAACTTACAATGATTCAACCCAAACTTCCTAAAACATTTGGTCATTAACTGTAGGCATTCAACCTTTGCAAGTTAAATCATTGCAAACCAACCCCTAAATTGACGTTTTGAAAACTTACCCTTGAAGAGAAAAGAAATTGTTGAAATCCTCAACTCGCCGGAAGAGTATACACCTCATGATCTATGCCTAGCAAAATCACAACCAACATTAAACCGACAGACCTCCTAAAGATACCGAAACAATCTTCCTAAGACGAAACTATTGAATTATACTTACTTAAAGATTTTAATAGGAAAATCACAGTCTAGATGGCGGCACGATAGAAGAGAAGGTGGCAATAAAGAAACAACTACAAGCATCAGTATTAGAGGAAGATGGCAACAAATGAAATGAAGGGGAAAGAAAAATGAAAACAGAAAAGAAGAAAAAAAACATTAGAGAAAATAGAAAATAAGAAGAATGGGAGTAGTGGGAAGAGAGGAATGTCAAAGTGGGGGAGAAATTTTAAGAAAAAAATTCTCAATTTTTAATGAAATAAAATAAAATAATACCAAATCCTAACCATCAAATTATCTACTAACACTATCAGAGTTTGAATTTGACCCATACACTAACTATCTAGGCAGCACAATAGAACAGGAACAAAATCTAATTCAATTTTGGCAACAACGAGATTTGAACTAGTGACTTAAAGGTAAACTAATGTCTTACCACTAAACTAATAAGCCCATTCTTATCAACAAGCTAACAAGAATAAAATACTACTTACATGTGAACAACTAAATAAAGGAACAAAATAATAATAATAATTCGAGGGAAGAGATTTAAACACAAAACCTCAAACAAATAAAAAGAACACTTAACCACTGAACCAAATAAATTTACTTGACACGATTCCTACAACATTTATTATAAAAAAAAAAGGACGTGACCACTCTTAGTTCACTAACCCAATTCCTACTAACCCGATTTTTAGGGTGTGATAGTTTCATGGAAACCATTATATAAAAAATTGATTATGCTTATAAGGCCTAAATTAACAAATGTGGTTCCTTTATGCATGATTAAACAATGAGTTGTCTGACAAATCTCTAAACACTGAAACTAAGAATTATGCCTCTATATGAATAATAAATGTGTTACTGGCCCCGATTAATATAAACTACTTATGAACATAATGCACCCTAGTAAACTTAGTAAAACAATTAGGATACAATTGGCATGCCAATAGTGATTAGATACATATTTGGTTTGGGATTGATCTGTTTAGAGCTTCCCTGCTACCTTCGGACCCTGCACTTACATGCATTCTCTACTCCCTTTGAGTTTTGCACTCACGTTCTCTCTTGTGTGTTTTGGAGGATTTGTAGTTATTTTCTCTCTAATGTATTTTTGAAGGAAGTTGTGCGATACCTACTTGCTAAGCACTTACGTGCTCTCTAAATGGGTCTCATGTAACAGCCTGTTTTTAGTCAAATCGAAACAGTAGTTTCAAGACCACAAATATAAGGTCAAAATATTTATTTTATTATTATTTTAATGTTTAAAGTATGATAGAATAATTTTTTGAAAATTTCGTTAAGAAATTTTATCGTTTGATTGGTCAATTTGATAAAAAAAGGACTAAATTGCGTAAAATGCAAAAGTGTTGTTCTATTAGCTAAAGTGTCAAATAACTATAGAACCTTAAAGTTAAGGTCCTTATGTGGTAATTAGACCATTTTTTTAGTAAGTGGACATTTATGGGCATAGAATGGATGATTTAAATGGTTTATCATTAAGGGTATATTTTTAAATTGGTAAATAAACCTAAAATAAATAAAACAAAACCAAATTTAGTCTTCATATCATCTTCTTAAATCGGTTATTAGGGCTAGAAGAAGCCATTTTTATGCTCTTCATTTGGCTATGCTATTTTGCTAAATAAGGTACGATTTTTGTCCCGTTTTTAATGATTTCTATGTTTTTGAGATCGTTGTAGCTAGATCTAGCTAGCCCAGGGACTATTTTGCAAAACTGTTAAAGATTTTGAATGTTGAAATTGATGAATAATCATGTGTTTTGAAGTTTCTTGATAGATTATGAGTGCTTGTTGATAAATATACAAGTTTTGTTAAGTGATTTTTAGTGAAAATAAAAAATAGGGATTAAATTGTGAAATGTGTAAATGTAGTGGTTAAAATATAAAATAAATGAAAAATATGGGCTGATAGGGACCTAATTGAAATTTGGCTAGCATGGGTTGTGGTTGAATTTTATGAATTTGTGATTTTATAAAATAAGGACTAAATTGTAAAAGTTATTAAATTCTAGGGGTAAAAGTGTAAATATGCTTTAATGCAAATTTTGGACTAAATTTAATAGAGATATAATTAAATAAGCTGATTTTAATTATATATAGATCAAGAAAAGTGAAATACGGACTTAGATCGGGGAAAGAACAAAGTTATGGAATAGTTTACTCGTTTAGCTATTTTTGTATCCAAGGTAAGTTCGTATGTTATAAGTTTCATTACAAATGTAATTTATATGCTTTGATATTGCATAAACTGTGAATATAAGACTATATATATGTTCGATAGTGATTCGACGACAATTTGGCATTCGGAATCCTAGTTGAACCTTAGGAATAGATTAGGATACTAGTGACATGCCATTAGGGGATACACTGATTTGGCTTCGGGCCATGATATCGGCACTTTGGGTGTGAGTTAATTTGATTTGGCTTTGGGCCATGATATTGGCATTTCGAGTGCGAGATTTATTGAGTTGGCTTCAGGCCATGATATTGGTACTTAGTGTGCGAGGCTCCTGCATATCCGACTTCTATTCTGAATGGTTCAACGAGTATATTAAAGATGTGAATTGGTGAGAAATAGATCCGTATCAGAACATGTATGTGCGGAAAACTATTTGAGCAACGAGATAAAGGAAGTTGAAAGCTTATGGTTAATTATGTGGTTAAATTCTATGTTAACTTGGTGATTAATGTTTAAATGCAATTTATGTCATTTATCTTGAGATGTAAATGAATGGTGATATTTATTTCTTATTTTCATACGAGCTTACTAAGCTATAAAGCTTACTTTGTTTATTTTTCCATATTTTATAGTGATCTCAAAGCTATCTCGAACTCAGGGATCGTCGGAGACATCGTCACACTATCCAACTATCAATTTGGTACTTTTGAGTTTAAGTTTTAAATATATGGCATGTATAGGGACTTTGGTCGTTTTGGTTATGTTTTAGTAATGAGTTTTTCCATTTGAATTGGCTTGTAAATGTCTATGTGTTGGTTTGTATATAGAGCCATGAGAGATGGATTATTTTGGTATTTTTGAATCATGTATATGTAAGTGTATGTGGCTTGTGTGACGTTCTGAATATTGGACATGTTTTGTTGTGGATAGTTAGCATTATAGTTATCTAATAGCCAAGTTTTGAATGGTTGAAAGACTTGAAAGTATAGGTCAAATGATGCATAGTTGATAATGGTCGTATTGATGATTGAAGGAAGTAAAGTTTGGTACAAATGGTATGGCATGTTTTGGTGATTTGTGTATATGTAAAATGGAAGTATAGATTGTGCATGATTTATGTTTGAATTGGCTAGTTTAAATGATTAGATATGCTATGTGTTGGTGTCAATTGATGTGGTGTAGGTACATGCAAGTTTGGGTGGCAAAATGGCTTGGTAAATAGCCTATTTTTGTTCACATGAGCAGAGACAATAGTATGTGTCTCAGTCTGTGTGACACACGATCATGTTATACGACCGTGTGTCCTCTGGTGCTGAAAATAAAATCAAGTTAGTATGCTCCATACGGCCTCACACACGGGCGTGTGTATTGGCCGTGTAACTCAAGTTAAAGAGTTACATGGGGTCGGACACTTGCTGGGACACGGCCATGTGCTTCCATTTCGAATGCCCACACGACTGATAAAATTTAATTTATACATATTTTTATCCCATGCTTAGCACATTTATGGATGATTTCTCCTTAGATTTGGTGAATTCGATGCTCCTAATCCTTTAATTTCATGTTTTATACTTAGCCTGGATTTCCTCACATGGGTAGACCACACGCCCGTGCCCTTTTAGCAGAATCAACCACGACTTACATGGTAGATCATACGGCCATGTCTATTCAACAGACTCTAACTCAGTTTGGAGCAATCAAACACGGGTATGTCCCTGTCGAGCCCAAGACAAATTCTATTCTGAAATGGGCACTCTTGAGGGTTCTAAGGTGTTATAAAGCCTATATTAACACCCTAGAAGAGGAGGAAAAGGGGACATACGAAGTAGGAAGCAAGGAATTGCACGAAGAAAGCCAATTGATCCATCTCAGAAGCTGGATTATCCTTCAAGACTGAAGATCTCCCTTCAATTTCCCTTCAGGAGTTTTGGGTTTTCTTTATGGTTTGTTATCATTATTTTTCTGAGATGTTTTCTTTTATAATCATGAACTAAACCCCCTAAATACCTAAGGGGAATGAAGCCTAAGACGAATCTTGTTATTATTTTCTAAATTGTATGATAAATATTTGACTTGTTCTTAATTATATGTTCTTAATTCTTGCTTCAATATTTTAGGATATTGATTCAAGTTGATGCATTTATTCAGAGGAGCAAAAGTCTCTATCTAAGAGTAAATTTGTCATAATTAAGCGGAGTTGATTGCACGCCTAGAGATAGGGTGACAAGATTTTGCCGAATTAGGGTGAAACCTAATAAGGGAATCTATAGATCGAGTTAATGCAACACTAGGGTTGTTAATTAGAAAGAGATTTCAATTAATTAACCTAGGGTTAGACGTTATTACTCTCGAGAGAGATAATAATATAACTTAGGGATTTCTACGGAACAAGTTGAATGAATAAATCGTCTGATTCAGAGTCAAAATAACAAGTGAAGTCTAGGTGGATTTTTCCTTGGGTATTGTCTTAATCAATCAAATTTTCCAAAAGTATTTTCCCCAATTTTCTCTCTGTGAATTCTTTGTTAGTTAATTAGGTTAGATAAAACAAACCCTTCATTTTTAGGCTAGATAATAAGAAAAGAGTTAATACTAGTACTTTTAGTTCCTTTGGGTTCGACATCCCGGTCTTGCTAAAACTATACTACTGTTCGATAGGTACACTTGCCTTCGTTGTGATAATAGTTAGTCTTCAAGAACGGTCAAATATAAATTTATTAAAACTTAGCACAAAATATCACGATCAACGACTTGTGACACAGGCGTGTTTGTTGGCCGTGTGAGACACATGAGCGGGCCACACAGGAGTGTGTTTCCTGTTTTTGAGAAAATTTCTTAAGTGTTCAAAAAATTTCCAAAGTTATCGGTTTAGTCGAGAACCACTCCCAATGTATGTCTAGGGTATCGTAGGCTCGTATTAGGGACGAAATGTTTGGTTGTGAATGAATTGTATATGAATTTACTAAATGTATGTTTAAATGTGTTGTAAGTCCGGTAATGCTCCGTAACCCTATTCTGACGTTGAATACGGGTGAGGGGTGTTACATCTCGATTATTTAAGTTACATTTGCTAGAGTTTTCTATGGGCTATAAATTGAATAAGATACAAAGAAATTGAATAATTGAGAAAGCTAATTAAGATTAGAGATTAAGTGCTCAACTATAAGGGAAAAGCTACAAACAAAGTTATATTTAAGCCTTAAAATAATGATAAAAGATTGAAATCTCTTCATTCTGTATGTTCCTAATGAAAGAAATGAAAATATATGTTTGTTTATATGTATGGAACAAAAAGGGCATAAATGAAACTTGTACGAGCCCAATTTTGGGCCCAAAAACCCCTAACCCCTAACAAAGGCCCAAACCCAACTAGCCCCAAGTTTAGGGTTTCAGAATCTGAAACCCTAAACCACTTGCCTCCACCGCCTCTAACTCTCATCCACCACCGCCTCTGCTCCCACCGACAGGTCAAATCCACCGCCACTGGTACCTGCAAACATTAATGAGAATGGACAAAAAGCAAGAATAAAGGCATGTAATGGCTATAAAAGAGCCAAACAGAAACCATTGTTTTTCGGCAACTCTTAATATATACAAATCAAGCATTCAATCCCCTAAAAACAGCAACTCTAGTAACATCAAAGAGAAAACAGAATCGAATCAAACACTAAAATCCCAGAAGTCACAATCGAAGGACGAAGGTGATGTTATTTTTTTTACTACCCTATTTTCGAATTTTTTTTCCTCGTTTACATACATATTTTATAAATCTAAAAAATACACAAAAAAAGGAGGGATAAAACGCACCTTTTCGACTTTCCGGCCACGCGCTCGGTGGCGCAAGGCGTCCGTCTGATACGCGGATGGTCGACTCCTCGCGGTTTACGAGCTGCGCAGAGAAAAAGAAAGAAAGAAAACATTTTTTTTTAAACAGAAAGGAAGAATGAAGTTTTTTAAAAAAAATTAGTTTATATAGAGGTGTAAAACGACGTAGTTTTAGGGGGGTTCGGAGACCTCAAAACGGCGTCGTTTGGCCATCGGCCCGCGCAGGCGACTCGACCCGCTTAGGGTCCGCGCGTTTTCAATAGAGGAGCTAATTGCACTTTTAGCCCCTCCGCTTTTTTATTGTTCTGAAATTAAATTTCTCTTATTTCTAATTTTACCCTGTAATTTATTTTGGTTTTCATTTTGGTCCTCCCTTATGCTGCGCGTTTTGAAAGAAGGGGTTATTTCCCATTTTAGCCCCTCCTTGATTATTTTCGCATGCAATTTAGTCCTTTTCTCCATTATTTACTCTGGATTTGCCCCAAAAATTTTGTTTCAAGCTCGATTTGATCCCTTCTGCTCATTTTTGCTATTTTTTTATCCAAATTATTGCTATTATTATTATTATTCCTATGTATATTATTATTACTTATATGATTGTTATTTCTACTACTACTACTACTACTATTATTATTATTATTATTATTATTATTATTATTATTATTATTATTAGTATTATTATCGATTATCGATGATTATTTTAGTTACCTTTTTATTTTTATTTTTATTATTTCTATTATTGTTATTATTTTTTGTTACTATTATTGTTATATTATCGTTATTATTCTTACTATTATTATTGTTAATACAACTATTATTACTATAATTATATTTTCTTTTTATACTGATTTGCCTATTATTATTACCTTATTATATCATTAGTTTTATATTGTTATTATTATAATAGATATTATTATTACTTTTATTGTTATGTTTGTTTTGTTTTATTACTAATATTATCATTAACATTAATATTATTAATTTTATTTACTACTATTATCCCTGTTTATATATTATTATATTTACCACACCATCATTATTCCCTTTTTTACTCACTAATATTATTGATATGAGCATATTTTAATGTATTATTATTATTATTATTATCATTATTATTCTTATTAGTGCATGTTCTATTATATACGTATATACATATATGTTTATATATATAGTATTATTATTTACTTCACTTTAATATCATTGTCCTCATCATCATCTTTGTAATTACCATTACCATTGTATTATGATTATTATTATTTCCATTTTTCTTATTATTCACCTATTATGTTTCTTATCTATTTGTATTTCTAGTACTATATTATATTTATTACTTATTAGCATTTTATTATTACTATTATTAGCATTAGCATTTTTACAACACTTATATGTATGTATTATGTTTTAATAACTATTTTTAATACCATACATGTTGTGTATATATATATATATATATATATATATTTAATAACTATATTATGTATATATTTTCATATTTGTCAAGTATACACATTTTAATATTATATCTTTTCATATACGTTTTGTATATATATATTTTTTAATACTACGTATATATTTTTCTTATTAGGTAAATATTTTAATACATACATGTATATATTTATATACCGCTATCATTAGCTATTTTTTATTATTACTGCTTTCAATAAACATTATATATATATATTTTTTTTCTAATATTATATGTTGTACATATATATATTCCATACTATTTCATATTTATATTATTATTATCATGTTTAAACGCCACGTGTTATTATCGTTTCATACTATTATTATTTATATTATTATCATCGTTTCTGTTATCATTATCATTTTTATTTTGCCATGTTTTATTTATTTTTTATGCATTCGATCATTTCATTTTCCTCATGAATTTGTTTATATTTGCATGTTACTAGCCTTGCCATTACTTCATCCTTTATAATTGCTCGTTATTGTCACCCGTTATTACACGTTACTATTAATATCATAATTCGCTTTTATATTTTACTATGCATCTCATTATATTTTTTACTCGATACCTTAAAATAATTCTTTCATAAAAGTGGTATTCCGTATTTGGTAATTTGAGACGAACGTGCCCTAACTTACTGGGTTTCGACTTTTCTCATTTAACCTAAATACGAAATACTCTTTTAAATCGCAATACGAGTTTTGAAAAATGCTTATCCTCGGGAATACGAGGAATCGTGCCCTAACTTACCGGGTATGATATTTTGTTAGGCCGAAATAAGATTTTCACAAGTAAAGGCAATATTCGGTGTTTGAAAATTCGAGGAAACGTGCCCTAACTTACTGGGTTTCGATTTTCCTCTTTACCCTAACTAACCGAATATCCTTTTAAAAAGGGGTTAAAATACACAAACTTTATATAAAAGGCAAGCTCGCTCTCGAGAGTTCAAGATGTCGTGTCCTAACTTACTGGATGTGACATTTTATATTTTGAGACGAGAAGGTCTTTAACACTTGAGCATTTTTATAAAGAAGGATCGTATTTCAAAAGTCTTTCAAGTTTTCGATCTTCGACACCCAGACATTAATTAATCAACTAGGTATCAATCTTTGGGAGTATCGAGGGTGCTAATCCTTCCTCGTGCGTAATCGACTCCCGAACTCATTTTCTGATTTTTGTAGACCAAAAATTATCGTTTTAGTAAATCTTAACTTTTATTAAAATGATTAATGTAAGGTGAACCGATCACACCTCATCAAAAAGGATTGGTGGCGACTCCTCTATTCGTTTTCATTTTCAAAATCTAAGTCGATTCCCGTTTCTTTCAAAAAATGGTTACGACAAAACTTATGTAAAATTGTTATAAATATTATAGCTAAAAGAATCCTATACTTGATTAAACTTTAATTGATCACTCCATAGGAGTCACCTATTTGAACTTCATAATATGATTAGTTAATAAACCTTAATGTGTAAGTTGAGTCTTTATAATTTAATAATAATGCTTGAATCTACTAGTAACACCAAAATATAATATTAGTGAAAACTATAATAATCATTTCGGAGCTCAACACTAATAAAGAACAAGATAAATAGATTTATCCTTGTGTACTTACTGAGTTCATTGAGCTCACGTTTAAACATGTAGATTATGGACTTGTTAAGAAGGTTTTGATTTAGGTTGGGAGCATCGTATCACCATTTGAGATTGAGGTTGTATTTCATTTATTTTAGGTATCATTTTGTGTATGAACATTGACATCTACATAAATACTTACATTGAACTTTAATTTTGTAATCTTTAAGTTTGATTTTTAATTCAACCCCTTGATGCTTAAACTTGTCTTATAATGAATTGAACCTTTTTCTTATGGTATGGAAGTATTGGATATGTTTTTTAATTTAGCCCTATGAGATCAAGTTTCAGTACTTATATTAAAGGTAGCGAAACATTGTAAGTTAGTAGCTAGAAAGCTACAGTAAATGGCTAATTATCGATACTTTGGTACTAGGTAAGATACATAAAACTAAGTACTAGAACATGGGGGTTATGTATCGATACCTAGCCCCCTAGATAATGCCACTACACTGTTTTGTGAGTTTTGAACCTACCGAAACTCGTTTTTGTTTCTAGACACTTCTAACCACCCACCTAATGTTTGTAAATAGTTTTAAAATAATTTTTAAAACTCCAAAGTTTTTTTATTTAAATTCTATAATTTCTTAAATTGTTCCAAAATTTGATTTCTTAAATGATTTATGATATTTTTTCAACATACAAACTCTGGTGGCATCTCTCATTCGTACCAAACGCGAGACGAGTGAGGGGTGTTATACTGATCAAAATTTAACTTGCAATTCAAACAAATATTTTTTTCAACCAATTTTATCAAACACCATTAACAAATAAACACTTCAAATAAATACTTTCTACAACCATAAACTAATTTACCCTAAAACTCAAAAATCCACTAGCATATGAACCAACCTTGAACATTCAAATTTCAGTTTGATGAAAACCTTGATTAGTGTATGTGATTAGGAAATATTCAAATCGTATGTACCAACTAACAAAATGGATCACACATCAATAACTTATACTCACCAAGTTGGCTTCACCTATTATGAAGATTTTACACAAATTCTGTAAGAGCAATAGATATTTTATTAAACCCATAATTTTGCAACCATAAACACTAAAACTTAGTCTTACCAATCAACCCCATCCTTAATTAAAGATTTTTTTTCTTTTAATACTTAGTTTTTTTTTTAATTTTAAGGAAAAAGAAATTATAAATCCAAGTGAAAAAAAAGTGATTAAAATGGTATGGATAAGTTCACATGTTAATGTTTTATTAGCTTTTCATGCCACATGTGTAACAACCTATTTTTAATAGTGTCAAAAACAATGATTTCAGAATCTCGTTTTCCAACAATTGAGTCAATAAATATTATAATTTAACATTTACGAGTCTATATTAGGGTTATATTGAATGTTGATCCATTTATTTTGTTGATTGAATGATTAATTAAGGAAAAGGGACTAAATTATAAAAATGATAAAAGTTTAATTATTATTAATTTAATTTAGTTTAAGGACCAATTGAACAATTGGAACCATTTATAATTAGGAATAGTGGAAGATGATGTATTCATCAACTAAGTTGCTTAATTACACTTATTTTTAAGTAATTAAAGTTTAGGCTAATTAAATAATGTTTATTAATTATAACTAATGACAAAATAAATAAAAACATTTCCTTCATCTTTTCTTTCCCAATCGTTTCTAAAAAAGAAGAAAACCCCATTCCAACGTTCAAGCTTCCATCCTTAATTGGTAAGTCATTTTTAGTCATTTTATTGTAAATTTTATGTTTTTAAAATCCCGAAGGTTTAATTTAGCTAGCCCAAAAATTAATTTATGAAATTGTTAAAGATTTTAGATATTGCCATTGATGCATTTGGAAGCTTTTAGTGTTAATATGCTAGTTTGTAAGCTTAGAGATGAAATAGGGGCTAATTTGTAAAGTGATATTTGCTAGTTTTGAGTTTAGGGGCTAAAATGAAAATTAACTAAAAATATATTTGGAAATGGGGACTAATATATAAATTAATAGCTTTTGATGTGGTACTATGAGGCTTGAAATGGCTAGAATGTAATGGAAGCTTGAATAGTAAATGTCGTAACCATTTTTTTGAAAAACAGGAATCGACTTAGGTTTTGGAAAATGAAAAAGAATAGAGGAGTCGCCACCAATCCTTTTTTGGTGAGGTGTGATCGGGTCACCTCGTAACAGTGGTTATTTTTAATAAATGGTTTGATTTATTTAAACAACGATTTTGGTCCACATAAATCACGAAAACAGGTTCGGGAGTCGGTTACGTGTGAGGAAGGGTTAGCACCCTCGACGTGCCCAAAATTGGTACCCAGTTGCTTAATTAGTGTCTTAGTGTCGAAGATTTGAAAATTTGAAAGAATTTAAAATACGATCCCTCTTTGAATTAATGCTAAAAATGATCGAATAAGTTAAAACGGGTGTTGAGGACTCCCTCATCTCGAAGTAACAAGATGTCACGTCCAGTAAGTTAGGATACGACATTTCGAGTTTTGAGAATGAGCTCGTCTATTCATGTACCTTGGCTCTTTTAAAAAGGGTATTCGACTATTTAGTATGACCGAGAGAAATCGAAACCCAGTAAGTTAGGGCATGATATCTCGGATTTCCAAATGTCGAACATTGCCTTTGTTAACAAAAATCTTATTCCGAGGTAATAAAATGTCATACCCGGAAAGTTAGGGCACAACACCTCGTTTCTCCGAGAATAAGCATTTTTCAAAACTTGTATTGTGATTTTTTGGGAATATCCCGTTATTTTTTGGCAAAACACTAATATCAAACTATTAATAATATTATATACCATATATGCACACATGTATAATGAAAATACATACTACTATATAATAATAATAATAATAATAATAATAATAATAATAATAATATAGGCATACAAAAAGCAAGTAAAAATACTAAATTTAAATAAATAAGAATATATATATACGTGTATGTATATAGAGAATATATGCTAATACAATGACAATAGTAAATATAATAATAAATAATGTTACAATAAATAAATAAAAATAAATAAAAAAGGGTAAAATAATACAAAGGTCAAATTAAATCTAAAAGGGACCAAATTCGAAAAAAACGGAGTTTTGGGGCCGATTTAAAAGGAAGTACAAAAAATGGGACCTATTTGAAAACGCACGCGACTGCAGAGGACCAGAAGGGGAATTTTCCCGAGCCTCCAAAACGACGTCGCCGAAGTAAGGACCAAATCGCAAAACGCGATAAATTTCGGGGCCAGTTTAGGAATAAATGAAAGCCTGATTACAAACCATATAAAAGTGGAAGGATCATGCGCGCATAATTAGACCATCATGTAAAAACACGCGGATCCCGAGGAGGCGGGTCGGGTCAGATGGATCGGGTCAGGTTCAAAACGACGTCGTTTTGGGAGGCTATAAAAGGCCGAATCCCTTCAAAAAAAATCATTTCAACTGCTAAGGGAAAAAAAGGGAGAGAGAGAGAGGAGATTTTTCGCCATCTGGGCGATCGCCGCCGTCCGATCACACCGACCTTCACAGCATTGCCGTCGCGCACCCACAGTATACGGTGGCGAAAAATAAAAACTCCATTTTTCTCCTCTTTTTTATATTTTTTTATTATTTTAATTATATTTGTGTATACCTAGGTGAGAAACGGAGAAAAGAAAAAAGGAAAAAAAAGATTGGGAAGGATGAAATCACCTTCTGATTTCGACCTCCGTTTGCCTCCTTTTGATGTTTTTCTTTTTTTTCTTTTAGATCTGCCTTGTTTTGAGTTCAAATCTCTGGTTTTTCATTGATAAAAATGTCCGAAAAAATTACAAGGTTTTAAATAGGCTTTTATAGCCTTTACATGCTTACTTTCTGTCTTTTCTCGTTTATTGTTTGCAGGTACAAGTGGGGCGATGACATAGTGGCGGTGCTTGCAGGAGATGTGACAATGGCGGTGCTTCAGACGTTGGCTGGTCAAAGGTCCCTTGGTGCGGTGCACCTAGGGTTTGTTCATTATCTTCTTTCTTCGGGTAGTGGGCTAACCGGGCTAGGGTTAGGTGGGTCTTGATTGGGTTTTGAGGGTTATTAGGCTTGGGTTTTGGGCCCAAAATTGGGCTTGTACAGCTGCCCCTCTTTGCTTGTTGTCGTGTAACGAGAACAGACCAAAGACTTAAGAAAGACCAATTTTGCCCGGTCTCACCGTGTCTTGACTTGTTTAGCCCTCATTTTCTTCAAGTAGCTTCATTCCAGTCTATTACGGATCGTCGTTTTATTCCGCTCCATTGCAACTTCAGAGAAATAAGATTTGCTATCCTCATTCTGCTCAGCTGCAACTTCGGGGAAATAAGACTTGTGACTTCTATCTTCTCTGCCGGAATTTCAAGGAGATCTGTTGTGGCTTGGGTTAACTCCACTGCTGCTTCAGGGGGAAGACATTTGATTTTCAACCCGTTACCTTACTGCTTAGCGGTTTAAGGCTTGTCATCGATCTGTGAACTCAACCTGTTACCCTGCTGCTTAAGGTTTAAGGTCTGTAAGTTTGGCCTGCCACCCTACTGCTTAGGGGGTTAAGCCCATCGCCTTCGATCTGTTTCCCTACTGCTTAGGGGTTAAGATCTATAGATCTTCAGCCTGTTGCCCTCTTAGGGGGTTAAGGCTTGGTGGTTTGAATCTGCTTCACTGCAACCTCAGGAGGGCAAGATTCACCGTCTTTTGATCTGCTTCCCTACTGCTTAGGATGACGAGATTATTAAAATTCAGCTTGTTACCCTACTGCTTAAGGGGTTAAGGTTTGTCAATCTTCGATCTGCTCCACTACTGCTTAGGGAGATAAGATCTGCAATTTGGTCTATTACCCTATTGCTTAGGGGTTTAAGACTTCGTCTTCGATCTGCTCCACTACTGCTTAGGGAGATAAGATCTACAATTTGGTCTGTTACCCTACTGCTTAGGGGGCTAAGACCCTGTGAATTCAGCCCGTTACCCTACTGCTTAGGGTGTTAAGGTTTGTGAATTCGCCGATTCCGCTACACTGTCCTCTGAAGAACATGATCTGTAGAACCTGTTTTATGTATCTATATTTATGCCAAATAATTAGGATGCTATGATTGAAATGCATCAAATGATCCCAACCAAATGTGATGCGAATGATTTATGAATGCACAAGTGCGGCTCGTTGTGAGAATGAGTCCTTTTTTAATGCTTAGGTTGTCGTTGCTCTTTGTTTATCAAGGTTCTTTCACTGAAATGGTACCCTGTCTTCTTGTTCAGCTCAAATTTGAATAGAAAACCCGAAGAGGTAGTCCCAATTTAAACTCTTTCTTCTCAAATGTTTGCAATCTTTGAGTTTGGTTAGTTCTAAATAATAGTCCTGTTTCAGGTTCCTGTACTATTTAGAGACTTTTAGAGTAATATGCAGAACTCTTTTTGCAAAAATGATTTTAATCCATTAATCATCATTTCAATGCAAGATACTTGAAAAAGATCACAACAATGACAGGGATAAAATTTGTCAGAAATAAAACTTGGGAATGGATCAATCTCAAACAACAAATGTTGCTGGAATACAAAATGGGTAGAAAGAAAATAGGTGTCCCAGATATCGCAGCATGAGCTTCTATGCACGAACTTCTTGAGGACTCCCTTTTGCTCGATGTGTGTTTAGGGGATCTAGAGTACCCTTGTAGATGCCCCGAGACGTAGCATACTCCTTCATTGTTAATTCAGGCATAGCAAGACTGCTGTATGCCCCACTTTTGTCTGAATTTGAGCCGCCCTTTTCGGGTTTTAAACTCAAATCCCCTTTGGTCTCAAGATGCCCTTTGGGGGTTTTCACCTTGGCCTCTCCCTCTTTTTTTTTTTTAGGCGAAGTATCTCTTAACTGAATCTAAATTCACAGGATTGGGTAAAGTCTTGCCATCCATTTCAGCCAATATCAATGCTCCTCTAGAAAAGGCCTTTTTTACCACGTAAGGTCCCTCCCAATTCGGCATTCATTTTCCTCTGAAATCCTTTTGTATGGGCAGGATCTTTTTCAATACTAGGTCTCCCTCGTGGACCTCTCTTGGACGAACCTTTTTGTTGTAAGCTCGCATCATTCGCTTTTGGTACATCTGACCATGACGGATAGCCCTTAGCCTCTTTTCTTCAATCAAATTCAACTGATCGTATCGTGACTGGATCCACTCTGATTCATCCAACTTTACTTCTGACAAAACTCTGAGGGAAGGAATCTCAACCTCGATAGGTAAAACCGCCTCCATTCCATAAACCAATGAGAAAGGCGTTGCCCCGGTGGAGGTCCTGACAGACGTTCGATAAGCATAGAGGGCGAATAGTAGCTTTTCATGCCAGTCTCTATAGGTTTCAGTCATTTTCCCCACAATCTTCTTAATGTTTTTATTAGCTGCCTCAACCGCACCATTCATTTTCGGACGATATGGTGACGAATTGTGGTGTCTGATCTTGAATTGGTTGCAGACATCCGCTATTGTGCTATTGTTCAAATTCAATACGTTGTCAGATATGATCCTTTCTGGCATTCCATACCGACAAATGATTTCCTTCTTTAGGAACCTGCTAACTGCCGATTTAGTAACATTGGCGTATGAGGCAGCCTCTACCCATTTGGTGAAATAGTCAATAACCACGAAGATGAACCGATGCCCATTTGAAGCTTTTGGCGAAATTGGTCCAATCACATCCATGCCCCACATCGAGAAAGGCCATGGTGAAGTCATGACATGCAGGGCTGAAGGAGGCACGTTAATCTTGTCTCCATAGATTTGGCATTTATGACATCTTTTGGCGTAGTTGATACAGTCTCCTTCCATGGTGGACCAATAGTAACCAAACCTCATAATTTGCCTGGCCATTGTAAAGCCATTAGCGTGTGTCCCACAGACACCTTCGTGGACTTCTTCCAAGATTGTCTTAGCCTCAATAGCGTCTATACATCTTAACAGTATTTGATCCTTTCTTCTTTTGTATAGGATCTCTCCGTCTAAGACGTAGTCATTGGCCAGTCTTCTCAACGTTCTTTTGTCATTCTCAGTGGCCTGGTCGGGGTACTCGCGATTCTTCACATATCGCAGGATATTGTGGTACCAAGGGTGGTCATCATTTCCTTCTTCTTCTTCGAGGTTGTAACAATGAGCTGGAGCATCGTAAATGCTCATTTGGATTGGTTTCATATCCTCTTGCCTATTCACCCTGATCATAGAGGCTAAAGTTGCTAGGGCGTCAGCGATCTGATTTTCCTCTCGCGGGAGGTAGCAGAAGACAATGTCATCAAACTCTTTAATTAATTCAAGGATCAGCTTTCGGTAATTGACCAACTTGGGGTCTCTCGTCTCCCATTCATCTTTGAGTTGATATATCACTAGGGTCGAATCTCTGTATACCTCTAACGCCTTGATTTTACGCTCTGTGGCCGCATCGAATTCCCATGATGCATGCTTCAGTGATTCGCCATATTATTCGTGCGATCAAAATCCAATTTACTAGTAAAGGGATAATGATCTCCGTTCGGGGATACCAAGATCGCTCGATTCCGCTGCCCACGACATTTGATGCTCACAAAAAGTTTAGCTTCCAAGGATGAATTTCTTGAGGGTCTTCTTCAGTGGTTGCTATGTACATTAGATCTTCATTTGGGAAGTCAAAGTTCACTGGCTAGAAAATCTGCTATCGCACTTCCCTTTATAGCTTTCTGGTTAACGTAGACTATATCGAATTCAGAAAGTAGAATTTGCCATCGGGCCATTCTCCCATTCAAAGCAGTCGATTCCATCAAGTAATTTAGAGGGTCCATTTTAGAGATTAGCCAAGTTGTGTGATACAACATGTATTGTCTCAATCTTCAGGTTGTCCAGATTAGGGCACAACACAACTTTTCAATTGGCGAGTATCTTGTTTCACACTCAGTGAACTTCTTACTGAGGTAGTATATCGCTCTTTCTTTCTTTCCCGACTCATCGTGTTGGCCAAGCACACATCCTATAGAATTTTCAAACACCGTTAAATACAGTATCAATGGCTTGTATGGATTAGGTGGTCCCAAACACCAGGGTTGTGTTTCTTAAGGAGACGGAATATGGGGTCACATTTCTCGGTTAGTTGTGAAATAAACCAAGCGATGTAATTTAATCTTCCCAAGAATCCCCGAACTTCCTTTTGAGTGCGTGGTGGAGGTAACTCTTGTATGGCTTTGACCTTATCTGGGTCAATCTCAATCCCTTTTTCACTAACTACGAATCCTAGCAGTTTTTCGGACCTGGCCCCGAAGGTACACTTTGCTGGATTGAGTTTCAGCTGGAATTTTCTCAACCTCAAAAATAACTTCCTCAAGACTAGCACATGTTCCTTTTCTGTCCGAGATTTGGCAATCATGTCGTCGACATAAACTTCAATTTCTTTGTGCATCATATCATGAAACAAGGTCCCCATGGCCCTCTGATACGTTGCTCCCGTATTTTTCAATCCGAATGGCATCACCTTATAGCAAAACGTTCCCCACATGTTTACAAATGTGGTCTTATTCATGTCCTCAGGATGCATCTTTATCTGATTGTACCCTGAGAAACCATCCATGAAGGAGAAAAGTGAGTAACTGCTGTGTATTGTCCACTAAGGTGTCGATATGAGGCAACGGAAATTATCCTTCAGTGGCCTTGTTCAGTCCCCAGTAGTCCACGCACATCCGTACCTTTCCATCTTTCTTAGGGACGGGGACAATATTAGCTACCCATTCCGAGTACTTGACTACTTGTAAGAACCCAGCATCAAATTGCTTCTTGACCTCCTCTTTTATTTTCAACAAAACATCGGGCCGCATTCTTCGAAGCTTTTGTTGAACTAGCTTGCATTCTTCTTTGATGGGGAGCTTGTGTACCACGATGTCAGTACTTAGCCCAGGCATGTCTTGATACGACCATGCGAAGACATCCTTGAACTCTTGGAGTAACTCAATAAGGTCTCGTTTTGTCTCTGTGGTACTGCAGGCTCCAATCTTTACTTCTTTCTTTTCTAGTTCATCACCCAAGTTCACGACTTCTACTATCTCTTCATGGGGTAGAATCTGTTTCTCCTCTTGTTCTACCATCCTTAACAAATCAGGGAATAAGTCACGCCTCTATCATCCTCGAAGTCCCGAGATCCTCTGCACACATATCCCGTTCAAAAAGAGACTCTGAGTTAGTAGCAATGTCGCTCACATCGTTGATATCTAGAGACCTGTTGGAGGTGCAAGGAGGATGCAAAGAACAAAGGAATCTAAGAACAATGATATGTATGTTATGATCAGGAATGAAAAAATAAAAGAATATTTGGGAATAAGACAAAAGGATGTATTTCATTGAAATAACGATTTTGAACATAGGCCTATTTTCACAAAAAGGGACTCTTATTACTCCTAGGCCTAGAGTAACAAGTGTGTTTTGAATATTACTCTGTGTTAGTTCTAAAGACTACAGAATCTCTTTCATGATCCAATTATTCGAGAACACTTCCCGGCTCATGAGGGCGAATGCCCATGCATTCTCTATCCTAGTTCCTTCTTCGTATGTGGCATTGATGCCCAAATTTTCCATCATTCCTTCCACGATTTCCTTTCTCGACGTGCTCCTCTCAGAGTGAATGACTCCTCCAGACACAAAAGTCTTTAAAATATGGGGGAAAATCATGGGTTCCCATTGGATTTCTCCCCCGCTCAATCGCGCTCTCCTTCTCTCTTGCTTCTTCTCCAGCTCCTTCTTTCTTTGTTTCGTGTCTGGCCTGAATCCTAACCCAAAATGATCTTGTTTGTCCTTTATCATTGGTGCATTAGTCACTCCCTGGAGGTATTTCCCGAGTCCTCTTCCGGGTAGGGCCCATTTTCCAACGGTTAGCCGTAGCCCCATTCTTGTAGTCTCAGATAATCTGGGCCTCAGAATCTCGTTTCCTTCGGTAATGAATATCGCGTTCACGAATTCTAAAGACCGAAATGAACATTCAACAACTGCATCATCTGTCCCCACATATGGCGCGTCGCTGGTAACGGATGCAATGATATCTTTCTCCGCATTTATGGTCACCAATCGACCTTCTGTTATAAATTTGAGCTTTTGATGTAACGATGACGGCACTGCCCCCGCTGAGTGAATCCATGGCCTCCCTAATAGGCAATTATACGAAGGCTTAATGTCCAGGACTAGGAAATCTATCTCGTACGTACTCGGCCCGATTAAGAGGGGTATTTCAATTCTCCCCATTACCTTCCTCTCCATACCATAAAATGCTCTCACTACATTTTGGCATGTCTTCATATGGGAACTGTCTACTGGCAACCTATTCAGCGTAGATAAAGGTAGGACATTTAGTGCAGACCCATTGTCAATCAATACACCTGGTAATGTGTACCCTTTACAGCGGGTCGTGATGTGTAAAGCTTTAGTAGATCCTCGGCCCCCTGGCGGTACTTCATCGTCATTAAAGAATATGAAGTTGTCGGCACTTATATTGTTGATTAAGCGGTCCAGTTTGTTTGCAGAGATATCGTTAGCAACATAGGTTTCATTCAGCACCTTCATTAATGCGCTGCGATGGGTTTCTGAGCTTAAGAGTAAGGCCAGTACCGATATGCGAGCTGGTTGTTTGTACAGCTGTTCCACGATGCTGTATTCACTATGCTTTAGAAATTTTAAGAATTCCTTTGCTTCTTTTTCAGTCACTGATTCATTAACAGTTGGCTCAGGTCCCGCTAACCTCTCTTTATTTTGCTCAATTGCCACTGATTTTCCTTTAACCTGCTTGACTTTTGTATTTGGGGTATAACGCCTTCCGCTGCGTGTATAAAAACCCTCGTCTTGACTTTCCTCAGATGCATTAATTGGAATTTCCTCTTCTGGGATTGTCACATTACAATTATAGTTCCACGGTACCCTTTTGCTATCTTTGTAAGGGAAAGCAACGGGCTTCTGGATTATAACCTTGGGCGCAATTTGTGCCCTAGTTTCATTCATTCTCGGACGTGATATGATAACTACTGGGTGGTTGACTTTATAAACATCCTTCGTCGAACTTTCTTCCGAGGCACACACATCTGTTTCTTCTAGGCTCCCGACATATTCGAAGAATTCCAGCTCCTTATTATCTATCGACCCCTTGTAACAAAGTCCCGAATTATTTGCATTTAAGCTCGTGATCCTCTAGATCATGGAATTCGCAATAATTCTTTGCTTCTCGAGGTCTGACCCTTGAATTCTATGCTATCAACCCTCTTTCTACCATTTTCTTCCATATTTCTTTCAACGGGGTTTTTACTTCTGGAATAT
Organism: Gossypium longicalyx; assembly: GCA_025698465.1. Lineage (NCBI taxonomy): Eukaryota > Viridiplantae > Streptophyta > Magnoliopsida > Malvales > Malvaceae > Gossypium > Gossypium longicalyx. Next base: position 97,756,184 of record CM047000.1, read on the forward strand.
TCACCTTAGTTTCTTTCCCTGAACCCTCGATTATCGCATTTACCCCTTTGTCCCCATGGTTGGGTAATGGATTCTCTGCATTAGATGTATCATCAAATTTCACGATGCCTATGTTGATGAGTCTTTCAACCAATTTCTTGAAAGTGGTGCAGTTTTCTATCGAGTGTCCTGTGGCTCCCGCATGGTATTCGCATTGGGCATTTGCATCGTACCATTTGGGGTATGGAGGTTGCATTGGTTTTAAATAAAAGGGAGACACGACATGTGCGTCGAATAAACTTTGGTATAATTCCTTGTATGTCATCGGAATGGGCGTAAATTGAAGTTTCTCCCTATTTTGCCTTGTATTAGGCTCTTGTCTGGGTGGGCCTTGCTGACCAGGGGTTGTTAACCTCGGTTGGCTTACGGTGATCGATTTCGAATATGAGCTCACATTATTCACCTCGTGCTCTTTCTTTCTCGGTGCTGACCTTTTGGTGCTTTCTCCTGCCTCTATTTTCCCACATCTTATCGCATTTTCTATCATTTCTCCAGACATTACTATGTCTGAAAAACTTTTGGTCGTGCTACCCAGCATGTGGTTAATAAAAGGCGCCTTCAGGGTATTGATGAAGAGCACAGTGGTTTCCTTTTCCAACAGGGGGGTTGGACTTGGGTGGCCACCTCTCTCCATCGCTGGGCATACTGTCCAAAGCTTTCATTATGCTTTTTCTCCATGTTTTGTAAAGTGATTCTGTCAGGGGCTATGTCTGCCACATGACCATACTGCTTCATGAAAGCTTGTGCTAAATCTTTCCATGAACCGATCGAAATGAGTCGATTGGTTGTACCATCTGAAGCGCCCCAACTGCACTTCCTGAGGCGGTGAATTAATAGTTAGTCATTATTAACATGGCCTACCATTCGTCTGTAGAACATAGTAATGTGAGCTTCGGGACAGCTAGTCCCGTTGTACTTCTCAAATTCTGGAGTTTTGAACTTGGAAGGGAGTACCAGGTCTGGAACCAAACTTAATTCCTTAGCATCGATTCCACCGTGATAGTCGGTGTTTTCCATTTCTTTAAATTTTTCTTCTAACCATCTACATCTTTCTTCAAGCTCTTTCGGGAGTTCCACCCTCGTTTTTTCTATTTCTGTTACTTCATCGAGATTGAGGACTACAGGGTTGGTCGGGTTGTCCCTTAATTGGAGCCCGAACCAGCCTGATAATTCATCGGTACTGAGACACCGACCTGAAATGGTTGGGGCCCAATTGTGACCGATGGCCTTCTTGGGTACACGTCAGGTTGTGCCTGAATGTCCGCCGGGGAAAAACCCAGAGGGTAAGTAGGATCTTCCATATCATCTCCCGCATTGATCAAATGGCTTTTTCCCTTTTTCTAATCCGCCAGCCAATAGACGCGTTAATTGATCCATCATACTTTTCTGGGATTCCAAAGATCCGGTCCTCATATCTTGCTTTGGATTTTGGCAAGTCGTTTGCATATACGTGTTTGTAGTTGGTCCTGCATCTCTTTTTGCATTTGTTCCAATCTCTCTAATCTTTGGTCCATTGCTCTTGTTTTTCTTCTTGTACCGTAACGATGTTTCAAGGTAATTGCCATGATTTTTAGGGTTTTGTATGAGTTTTAGTGCATATGATGCAATGCTGATGCATGAATGCAATGAATATGATGGATGGAAAAAGCGTTGATTCCAACCCGATTTCATTAGAGTAACTTTTCTAGAAAACAAGTTTCTTTACATAAAATAGATTACATATATGGCTTGGCCCTGATACTTAGGGCCTTGACCTGCCTAAGAAGCCAAGCTAGCTCTCGGCCTCGGTCTGATTCTGACTAGTATTTTAGACTCAGCACATCGGCTTGTACTGCTAGTGTTTGCAAGTGATCAGTCACTTCTCGCACTTGAGTCAAAGCTTCGCCCATGACGTAGTCTCTGTTTCGGACCTGATCTTGGGATTGATGAAGCTGCGCCTTACATCACTCGTTATCCACCTCAAGGAGTTCAATCTGAAGTTCACGATTTTGCAGCGCTGTTTTGAGTTCTTCTATATTCTCTTTTAATTCTTCAATTCTATTCTGACTAGCTTTCAACTCGACCACAGAGTTACGCGCGCGATACTGATACAAGGACCTCTCTAACTCTGATACCCAAATCTTTAACTCCTCCTTCTCATTCTGGCTTTCTACCAAACTTCTTTTCAGAGCACCTTCTCGAGTTTGGATATCCCGGAACTTTTCTTCCCACTGGTTGGCTTTGCTTTTCTCTTCTTTGACTTCTTGTCGCCACTGTTCAGATGTTTTTCCTAACCCAGTGATTTTCATTGACCTATGCAGCTTCTTGTAATCCGTCTTCAAACTGTCCAAATCCTCTTCAGCCTTATTTTTTCCTTTTCTGAGTCTTTCGGCTTCTAGTTTCTGGACATCGACATCTAATCCCAATTGCATTTTTTCTTCCTCCAATTGCTCGATCCTCTTTTCTAATTCTAGACTCTTTCTCTCAAAATCCTGCCTGATGATTTCTAGCTCAGATGGGAATACTCTCAAGTGTTCTTCCATCGATCGAGGGTTCTCTTGATCTAACGTAGGAAAGTTGTCGTTAATCCTCTGATTCCACCACCGGTAGTACTCAGGGGCAGTCATAGGATTGGCAGTAAACTTTTTCATTCTACAAGTCTGGTTCCAGGCATTTGATATCTCCCGAACTTTCTTTTTGTAATTATTCCCCGTGAATACGAACTCGCACTGAGCTAACCCGTATGTTGGTGGTGTAAACTGTCTAGACCTGTATTGCCTTAATGCAAGCAAAGGGGCATACCCGACGGCTCCCCATACTCCTAACAAGGGAACCCAATCAAAATCTCTACATCGGTATAATATTTCATCGGGAACCATCCACGGGGCCCTCCATTCAACGTCTTCCTCTTGCAAACTTTGAAGAATCGCCATCCAATTTTCTTCTGTGATATCATCTCTCCTCGGTGTAGCTACTAACTCTTTCAGTGGAGAGTAATTTTCAGAGAAGACACGATACGAGACCTTTTTCACTTTCCAAAAATGACTGTGGAACCACGATAGCAAGAGCTGTGCACATCCTATAAATCTCCCTTCACCCGCCCTTCGACAAGCATTCAATGATCTGAAAGTTTCAGCCAAGATTGCGGGTACCGATGTGGTCCCTTTACCAAGCCTGTCAAAAAGATCAGAAACCGCCTCGTCTACATGTCCCAAAGCTTTAAGGAAGATAACTAGTCCATAAATGCTCAAGGCGAAGACATCTACCCTTTTCTTCACATCGGGGTGCGCCAAGATTAGATCTCTCAGATTCTTCCAAGGAATGCATTTACAATCTCCTTTCTGTTTGATCCGGGTTGTAACCCACTGCTCAGCTCATCCTCGTGATGTTCATCGACTTTGAAAATGCCGGGGCGTTGTGTCCGGAATAGATTCGGTCAACTTTGAATCTTGAACGCAATGGAGCAAGTCCGTGTACTCTTCTACAGTAGGTACCAGATCTACCCTCTCGAAAGTGAAGCAACTATAAGCAAAATTCCAATATTGGGCGAGGGCTCGAAACAGGTGTTCATCTACCTTGACATCGAGCAAATAAGGTAAATCCCCGTAATGACTGTAGAATAACTGCTTGACCTCGTCATCCCACTGACCCCAAATTTCTTTCATCTCTTGGAGATTATTCTGAGTTACGCTGATTCGAGTAAAATCCCACAACTCTGATACGTACCCTTTGGTAAGACTGTCACCTTTCTCTTGTTGTGTTGTCTCAGCCCATATCCGAACAGCCGCGTTGTCTTTTACTTTATCGAAAAACCCCTTTTCCATGATAAGCTATCTATTTAGGAATCGAATGTGAATCAACACCTTTTATGATGAAAATGCCATGCAAATACAATCAAAGTAAAACAAAGCAAGTCAGTACACAATTCAAAGCAAACAAGGAATAATAAATATAGCATTTTCCCAGGTAACCACTAGGGTTTCGGAGTGGCTCTACCTAGGGTGGGTTCTTAAGGCTCGCTACATGGGGCTTGGTTCTAGAGTAAGGGTACCTGAACCGGCAGATTCCTCGATCTTCGCCATCATAGGCTCATACAGACCAAGTTCAGTTCAGGGGAATACATTTCCCTATGGCTGCACGGAGATGAAAATCTCACGAAGACATAGGTACGGATGTATCCCGAAAGCGATCCACTATCCTGCATGGAGGTGAAAACCTCACGAAGGAATAGTTTCTTACTCCCACTTGAAGGGTGTGACCACAACGGTCATGCAATGCAATGTGCGGGGATATATGCATAAACACTCGGAGCGGTTAAAGAAAATAGGAATAAAATAATGAAAACCGTAAGAAAAACGGATGAAATGCAATGAATGGATCATATATCAAAACCAAATTTTCAATGTTCGACAAGAAGACAAAAGTTAATCAGCTTGTGGCTTGACTCTCTTATTTGGGTCCCCAGTGGAGTCGCCAAGCTGTCGTAACCATTTTTTTGAAAAACAGGAATCGACTTAGGTTTTGGAAAATGAAAAAGAATAGAGGAGTCGCCACCAATCCTTTTTTGGTGAGGTGTGATCGGGTTACATCGTAAAAGTGGTTGTTTTTAATAAATGGTTTGATTTATTTAAACAACGATTTTGGTCCACATAAATCAAGAAAACAGGTTCGGGAGTCGGTTATGCGCGAGGAAGGGTTAGCACCCTCGACGTGCCCAAAATTGGTACCCAGTTGCTTAATTAGTGTCTTAGTGTCGAAGATTTAAAAATTTGAAAGAATTTAAAATACGATCCCTCTTTGAATTAATGCTAAAAATGATCGAATAAGTTAAAACGGGTGTTGAGGACTCTCTCATCTCGAAGTAACAAGATGTCACGTCTAGTAAGTTAGGATATGACATTTCGAGTTTTGAGAATGAGCTCGTCTATTCATGTACCTTGGCTCTTTTAAAAAGGGTATTCGACTATTTAGTATGACCGAGAGAAATCGAAACCCAGTAAGTTAGGGCATGATATCTCGGATTTTCAAATGTCGAACATTGCCTTTGTTAACAAAATCTTATTCCGAGGTAATAAAATGTCATACCCAGTAAGTTAGGGCACAACACCTCGTTTCTCCGAGAATAAGCATTTTTCAAAACTTGTATTGTGATTTTTTGGGAATGTTCCGTTATTTAGGTTAAAAGAAGAATCAAAACCCAGTAAGTTAGGGCACGATTGCCTCGAATTACCAAATACGGAATATTACTTTTATGAAATTAAGAATTATTTTTAGGTTGGACAAAGCCTAAATTCGTAATGAAACGAGATAATAAAGAATGCATAGCAAATCAAAATTGATGGCTATGGCAAAATAAATATGAACACGAACGTGAATGATGGCGATAAAAACAAAGATAAAATGTATGCATCAAACGAATAATAAGGATAGGAAATGATAAATGAGCAAAGCATATTCGAAATTGATAGAACTAGTAGTAAATGAATAAACATTATGCAAAACTATTTAAGAAATGATAAAAATAATACATTAAATAATAGTGCTAAGAAGAGTGCTAATAGTCATAATAGCGATCATAATAATAGCGTGATAAATATAGGAATAGTAAAATAATGATGTTAATACCTAAACATAAACATCGATGTAATACCTAAAATATAATAATAATGAAAATATAATGCATAAGAAATATAGGTAGGTGAATGATAGAAAAATGAACATAGATAGAAAATAATCATCGTAATACAGTAGTAATTACAAAATATAATGATGATAATAATAATGATAGTGAAGTAGAATAATACTATAAGAATATATATAAGTATATAATGGAAATACACACTACTATGTAATAATAATAATATTAATAATATTAATAATAATATAGAAATGCAAAAATAAATATGATAAAAATATTAAATTTAAATTAATAAAAACAATACTACGTATAGATATATATGTATTTATATGTACATAAAAATGTACACTAATATAATAATAGTAATAGCAAAAATAATGAAAATATGAATAATATTAATAAGATATTAGAATACAAAAGTGTAATGATAAAAATGATGGCGATAATAATGATAATAATAATAATACAAAAAAAAATACATATATGTATAAATAATAGTAGTCAGAAGATAAAAAATAATGAAAGTAATAATAATGATAGTAAGAATAATAATATAACGATAATAGTAATATAACTAAATAATAATAATAATAATAAAATAATAATACCGACGGTAATAATAATAATAATATAGTTGAAAATAATAATGATTATAACAATAGTAATATTAGTAATAAAATAATAGCAATAAAAAAATAATAATAATAATAATAATAATAACAAAGAATAATAGTAACAGTAATGATATTGATAAAAACATTACATAAATATATGTTAAAAATAGATATATAGTAATATTTAAAGACAAAATATACACATAATATTAAAGTATTTACATAATCTACATGCATACACACATACATATATAATGCTTAAGGGAACAAGTACACGTAATAATATTAATACGTATGTGCGCAATACAATGTACATACCTCAAATGAATACATATATAATGTATAAATATATTAATAAAACACTAATATCAAACTATTAATAATATTATATACCATATATGCACACATGTATAATGAAAATACATACTACTATATAATAATAATAATAATAATAATAATAATAATAATAATAATAATAATATAGGCATACAAAAAGCAAGTAAAAATATTAAATTTAAATAAATAAGAATATATATACGTGTATGTATATAGAGAATATATGCTAATACAATGACAATAGTAAATATAATAATAAATAATGTTACAATAAATAAATAAAAATAAATAAAAAAGGGTAAAATAATACAAAGGTCAAATTAAATCTAAAAGGGACCAAATTCGAAAAAACGGAGTTTTGGGGTCGATTTAAAAGGAAGTACAAAAAATGGGACCTATTTGAAAACGCATGCGACTGCAGAGGACCAGAAGGGGAATTTTCCCGAGCCTCCAAAACGACGTCGCCGAAGTAAGGACCAAATCGCAAAACGCGATAAATTTCGGGGCCAGTTTAGGAATAAATGAAAGCCTGATTACAAACCATATAAAAAGCGGAAGGACCGCGCGCGCAATTAGACCATCATGTAAAAACACGCGGATCCTGAGGCGGGTCGGGTCAAATGGATCGGGTCAGGTTCAAAACGACGTCGTTTTGGGAGGCTATAAAAGGCCGAATCCCTTCAAAAAAAATCATTTCAGCTGCTAAGGGAAAAAAAAAAGGGAGAGAGAGAGGAGAGGAGGCGATTTTCGGCCACTGGGCCGGTCGCCGTCCGGTCACCGTTTGCCTCTTTTTTCCTCTTTTTTATATTTTTTGATTATTTTAAGTATATTTGTGTATACCTAGGTGAGAAACGGAGAAAAGAAAAAAGGAAAAAAAAGATTGGGAAGGATGAAATCACCTTCTGATTTTGGCCTCCATTTGCCTTCTTTTGATGTTTTTCTTTTTTTTCTTTTAGATCTGCCTTGTTTTGAGTTCAAATCTCTGGTTTTTCATTGATAAAAATGTCCGAAAAAATTACAAGGTTTTAAATAGGCTTTTATAGCCTTTACATGCTTACTTTCTGCCTTTTCTCGTTTATTGTTTGCAGGTGCAAGTGGGGCGATGACACAGTGGCGGTGCTTGCAGGAGATGTGACAATGGCGGTGCTTCAGACGTTGGCTGGTCAAAGGTCCCTAGGTGCAGTGCACCTAGGGTTTGTTCATTATCTTCTGTCTTCGGGTAGTGGGCTAACCGGGCTAGGGTTAGGTGGGTCTTGATTGGGTTTTGAGGGTTATTAGGCTTGGGTTTTGGGCCCAAAATTGGGCTTGTACAGTAAATTTCGAGTATATTTGGTTAATATTTGAGATGTTTGAATGATACATTTTGAGCGGTTGATTAGGGGTGTTTATAATGCTATGATTTGGTATCAAAATTATGTGCAATAGTTTATAAAGTTTTTATTGTGAAATGGTATCATTGAGGCATATTGGTTAGTTGATTAGGACATTGGTTTATGTTTTGATTTGGCATGTTTTGAATAGGTGTAAGATTGGTTAGTAGCATTGGTATAAGTTTTTGAATGGTTGAATTGGTATATTGCACCTAAAGGTACATGGCGGCCTAGCAGTTTGACCATTGGGGTAAGTTAGTTTATGATTCACATGGTTCCTAATGCCAGCCTGCATGAATACTGTAGATATGATCACATAGTTTGCACACAATCTCAACATGTTACACAGCCCTGGCACACGCCGTGTGACTTTTGATGAGTTTTTGCATTTTGTTCCACATGGCTTCAGTGAGTTACACGGCTGTGCGACTCCTTTTCCATATAGTCACAGCTTATCACACGACTTGGGTGCACGGCTGTATGACCATTGTTTGCAAAAATTTTCATACTTTTTGCTAAGTTTTCAATTAGGTCCTTATTTGTTCTCGAGTTGACTTAAGAGCTTCTGTAAGCTTGTTTGAGACTCGGTTTTGATTGTGAATGGTTTGAAACATGAATATATGAAATGTTTGCTATTTCTTTTAAGTTAAAAATAATTATGAATGTGATTTATTTAGTTATGTGTTGTGCCATCCTGTAGCTCGAGACCGGCGACCGAACCGGGTTAGGGGTGTTACAACATGGGATTTGTTTTAACGAAAATGTGAAATGGGATAACAAGATAGAAGAAATGATTGTACAAGGGCCAAAGTGATGAAAGAAAATTCCAAACTAAGAGTTTGTGAATAGTATATGTGCCAAATAGGTATTAAGCCATTATAATAATATTCAATAGAATTAAAATTTAAATATATATAACTTTTTATTATTTTTAATTAAGAAGTACTAAAAAGAATTACTCTACAGATATAAAATTGATAACTTTGCTTAACATTCGTTATAACGGTAATTAGAACGAAAAGAAACGATTTGTGAAAATAAGTAAAGGAAGAAAAACGACACAACCAATCTTTATTTATGCAGCCCTAATAAAGAACAATTCATCCTTCACCACCCGATAATAACAAGACAAAATTTCGACCAAGTGTTAACACAAACACTCTTGGTAAAAAAAACCAACATCTAATATAAGAAACAAATAAAACAAGCTGATAAAGAACAAAATACTCAAATTTTTGAAAGTTATTCAACTCTCTAAGTCGATATCTCCCCAAAGGAGAATGCCGCCTTAAGAATGTAGCAAAATAAACTCCTTCAATTCAACAAATAAATCCTTGAAAAAAAACCCTTGTGAGAATCTGATAATTATCTCTAAAATAAAACTTCAATCACCAAAGAAATAATAGGACTTTCGTTCTTATTCAATCACCTCAACCACATCAAGCAATCGATTGGGAGTCTTAACATCCTACTTGAACTAAGCTATTTGATTTGTCAAACATATCATACTCAAGCAGGCCAAACTCAATTGGTCGAAATTTCACAATACCCATTTTAATAGTTCAAGCAAAAAAATAAAACTTATTCTAACAAGATATGAAGCGACTACATCTCCTACCCAAAAAGTAGATTAGCAAAACAAAATTTTCAAGTTAAGAACACTGAATTCAATTAAAGATAAAAATTGAAGTAGTCAAATCTAATTGATTAAATCCATTTACATATTAAAAAATTTTAGTTCAATCTTTATTCTTTACTTTAAACTTAATTATTTATATTTAAATTCATGTTTTAAGTTAATAATAAAAGATTTTCAAAACTAATTAAAAAGTAAATAACAAATCAATGAATTTCGCAAAAATATTAAGACATTTGTATTAAATCAATTCGATAATTAAAACTATCCAAATTCAACTCAACAATAATCTTATCCAAATTCTATAAACAAGGTTGACTCTTATCTTCAATTGAAACTTCATTTGTGAAGAAGAATGCTTGGATAAGAATTCTAGCAACTTCCAACCATTGTCCAAGAAACAGCATTACTAGTTTCCACCATACAAAAAATCCCCATCGGAGAGACCCGAGGTTGAATGGCTAAGCTAGAATGGACAATGAACCATGGATATGGATGGATTGGTGGTTCAATCAAATAATACCAACAATATTATTGTCTTTGAAGTTGGAGCTGACATAAAAACAGCTACCTTAATGGCTCAAACCCACGTGTCTTCATCAAATTGGACCGTCCTACCTATAGTTGATAATTCTAATTAAACCCATGTCTTTTATCCAATGTACAATGAAGATAAATTTGTGGAGAAATCAAATTAAATCTTTTTTCCTTTTCTTGAAAGAAAAACACGTAGTAGCTGAAGGAGCTAAAAGGTGTCAAGACTCTTGCCTATTTTTTTGGAATTTATCTTTTACCTCCTTTTGATTTACGTTATCTTATCTTATATTCGTTAATATCACATTTTGTATTAAAATTATTATATTTATATTTAAAAATTTCTATCACCTTCTATTATCTATTTACTTTTCGATTTTTGAAGCCATAAGCTTTCCTATTAAGGGAGAACCTCTTCTAGAGGGTTAGATTGTAATTTATCTCTAATATGTTAACAAATCTTAAAATTTTTTGTATATTGAGAGATTTGTATAAGTTGACATATAAAATATAGACAACACTTTATAGTTCATAGAGAAACGTATTTTGTGAGTGCATTTGAGAGTAAATAATTTGTGTTTACAATCTAAATCCTCAAGTGAAAATTTAAGGGTGAGTGATTTGATCTTAAGGTACATAAGTGAGATCTGTATATTGAAGAGTGTTAGGACATGATTCGCTTGTTGTATTAGTGAAAAAGATAGTAAATATACTCATTGAGTTAAACTCTACATACATAAGGAAACCGAAATATGTAGACAATCTTTTGTGTCTATTGTTTACATTGTTTTTGTATGTTCATCATAGTGGCAACCGAAGTGACCACTACAACCAAGCACTTAGTTTTAAAAGTAAATATCAACGGTTTAATTAAACATTTTCATTTTTAACCAAAACCTCGTAATATATATAATATGATTAAATCATACAAATAATTTATATTAATTACTTTAAAAAGTATTTTAAATTTAAATATATGTTATATCTTCCCAAAAACAATCACTTTTTAGTGATAATACTAAATAGTTAAGTCTTAAATCAAAATTATTAAAAATAGTTTTTTTTTCACATGATTTAAAAATAGAAAGATATTGTAGCCTTTTTGAAAGTTGAATTCTCCCCCTCCACAACAATTGCTTGAATCAAATTTCATCCCTTGGATAAAAAAGAATGGATCAAGCAAGGCGATTCTTCAACCAATAAAACAAAAGCACAAAAAGAAGATAACAAAGAGGTACCAAAAGGGGGAGAAAAATAACAAAATACAAGAAATGAAACATAGAAACGAAAAAGAGCCAATGGGATTTGTCTACTTGCGTTGCACTAAGATTCCATAGCACAAAGGAATAGGATTTGCACTAAACACAAAAAATATATAAAATATAATATAAATAAATAAAGTAGGAAAAAGAAATGGAAGAAAACCCCATGAAGGAAATGCCAAAATCAGATGTAGCTCGCATAAGAATAGCAATATTTCTTGGCCACATGCCCTTTGTCTTGTGGTCTATTAAATGCATGTTGACAAACCAATAGCCAACAGACCACTGATATTATTGGTTTTCTCCCATTTTTTCCATTTTAATTCTTTTGATTTATACAAAAGGTAGTGTTGTAGTAATACTTTGAATTAGAGATTTCCATTTAAAGTTCTATTTACCTTTTCCATTTTTGATTTATGCCAAAATGAAAAATCTTTTCCTTTTTTTGCTTCAAGAAATAGTAAAACCAAGTTAAATTCATATTCATGTCTCATGCAAACATATGACAAATAAATCCAACTCGACTTCAATACTAGCTAATAAATATGTATGTATGTATATGTATAGTATACATGTATCTCTCTATATATACATGAGTGATACCCCGTTCTATGTATGATATGCGAATAGGTGGTTTTGGACACGAAAAAAAACTAAGGAATTCTATTAGAATTCATATTTAATATATTGGATAATATATAATTTAGTCATTTATCTAGTTGGTTTCTATTTTTTTTTTTTGATCTAGTTGGTCCCTAAATTTGTATTTCATCAATTAAATTGGTATCTCCGTATTAACATCGTTAGTTTGTGCTGACATTGTACTGCTAGTTAATCTAATAGTGTCACATAACAGTCTCTCAGAACACTACGTAATAAATATAAATTAAAAACATTAAAATTTATAAATTTAAAATTATATTTTCACGTATAATTCTGAGAGGTTGACAAGATACAAATTTAAAGACTAACTAAATTTTTTAAAAATTTTAAGGACTAACTAATTATAAATAAATAAGTTGAAGTGTATCAAAGGGAGGGGAGAAGTTATCCAAATTTAAATTTGAGACTTGATACCAACAAACAAAGAATTAAGTAATGTAAGTTGTTTATCAGTATACCAATGATTACTTATTATTTTTTAATATATTTTCATGGGTATTGTATCTATCCAAAATTTTATTGTATGGGTACAACTTTTAGAGCATAGGTAAGCATTTGACCTAAAGCATAAGGTGAATTATTTAAAGCAAACAAGTTGATGAATGTTGTGATATGTCTATACTTTCTTTGGAGGGGACCTATATATATCCCTCTCTATTTACCTATTATGTCTTATCAACAAAATAAATATAATGTTTGAATCTTCATGTTGTTTTTCCCTCAAGCAATTACATAATTAATTTCTAGCCATAAAAGTTGCGTTAATATGTAATTAAACTTTAAGATGTAAAATTTAATGATGAGATGAATTATTAGACCTAAAATGATGAATTATTTGAAGGCAAGGAAACAACAAAGAAAATGCTTATTCATGGTGTGAAATGTCTTAAAAACTTTTTTATGGAGAAGACCTATACATCCATCTATAATACCTAGTATGTCTAATCAACAAAATAAATGTCATGTTTGGTCTACAAATATATATATATATATATAATCGTTTACGTGTAATGCAATTAACCAGATGATATTTACTATTCATACCGGTGCACAAATAAAGTTAACAGTAAGATGTTTGGAATTTATATTTGAAAACATTATAAAATTGTTGGAGCTAAAAGTTTTATAGAAATTTTTATGTTTAGAGTTCGAATTATATTTTTTTTATTTAAAAAATTAATAAATTACTTCATGTACTTTTGATTAAAAAGTAAATTAATTTTTTTAAAATTTTTTATCAATTTTTATTATTAAAAATTAGTTATTGTATATCAGTATAAAGTACACATAGCACGTTATTTTTTAATAATATAAATAAATGAAATGTTTAACGAAAAATAAAAAATTAATGTATTATTTAATCTAATATATATAATATATAATTCGATTCTATTAATATAAGGATGTCTATAATATTTTTACTAATTTATTTAACAAATAGGCAGAGTGGAGATAAGTGGAGAGATGAAGAGATTGATGAGAATAGATAAAATTTGGCGATTATTTCGAGTTGTCTTTTGGCTCATGGGTGCATGGGAATAGGTTAATTTCCTTTGTTCTTTATCAGCAAAGTTCACAAGATTATGTGCAAGCAGGGGCAGGCAGGGCCTGGCTTTTCCACCTCTAAAATAGAAAATTTGTTTTATACTCTTTAAAATTTATAAATATATGGTAAATTTTAGTTTGTCTTTTTAAAAATAATAAAAATTTGATTTATTTTTTAAAAAAATTATAAAAATATATGCTAATTAATACAATGGTGAATTTATATTATAACTTTTATAAAAATATATAACTTAATCTCGACTTCCAAAAAAAATTTCTAACTTTACCCCTATATGCAAGCTTGACAAATAGTATATGTATCGATAACTTGCCACAAATGTTGGACATTGAAAGCTATAAGTCTTAATTTTATATCAATTATTTTTAAGCTATACAATGTCGGAAAAAAGTTATTTTAACATTTCATTTAATTTTTCACTTTTTTTAGCCTTTGAATTTATATTTTTTGTCAAATCACCTCAAAATAGATGAAAATTTTAATTTCTTTTTAGCTTTTGTTGATGTGGCATACACATGGACGACACTTCAGCATTTAACTAATTTTTTAAAATTTTAAAACTTCAAAAAAATTATTTAAAAAGTATAAAAATTAAAAAAATAAATATTTTAAAATCTTAAAAAATCAATTAAATGCTGACATGTCATTCACGTGGCAACCTACATGTATGTCATATCATTAAAGTTAACAAACGTTAACTTTTCTATCGATTTTGGGGTGATTTGATAAAAAAAAATATAACTTCAAGGGCTAAAAGAGAGGAAAAATTAAATAGAGGAGTAAAATAACTTTCTATATAAAGTTGGAGGGTCAAATAAATCATTATACATTTCCATAATTGTGGAGTCTGTATTGATATAAATAAAACCAAATGTTGAAATATAATTGGGAAAGAAAAAAGAAAGTAAATAAATCATAAGAATGAAGATTTTCCTAGTCCTATATAGCATCATATGACTTTAAAGATTACAAGATTGATGCCGAAATCCTTGAATCTACTTGTATGATAATAAAAGTAAAGGTACTATACTAAAAATGGTGTATAAAGTCAATTATTGAGGCATTTTGGTTAATTTTTCAAAGATTTAATTTCACCTACTCCAATAAATTTTCTCATTCATCAATACCATTCTATTTTCAAATTCTAATTATAATTTCACGTACGATGTTAAAAATAGAGAATATATATTGTGGTTGTTTGTAAGTATATTTATAATGAAATGATTAAATTGTAAATTTTATATTTAAAGGGGATAAAATTTTAACTAATGACGAAGTCAGGTGTTGGGGTAAGAGTTCGATCCCTTAAAATGATGAAATTATATTTTTACTATTGTATAAATATATAATTTGATTCTGCTCAGAAATATTTTTTGGTTTCGCCCTTGATATAAAATCGAGACTCATATTAATATAAAAAAATTATTTAAAAATATTAGCTATAATTGAAAAGAAAACATGGGTTGGAATTCATCCAAATACAGTATAACAAATGATGTCTTAATTACCATTAAAAATCCTCTGAATGAATTAATTACTGTGACATAAAAGCAACTTAATCACGTAATTAAATTAAACATTAACAAAGTATAGGATCAAATAAACTTTTTTAAGTTAAAAAATTCTTCATCTTTGATTTTAAAAGTTCAAGTGAGAGCTTCCTTTGACCTAAGCACTCCAAAACCCTTGGCATCTGCCCTTTTCATGATCCTCAATCTCTTGCATGATTCCATAAACATCCTGCAAATTGCCAATTCAACCTATTAATTATTTACTTAATTTAACTTCTTTTTTTCAACTATTTTTTTTATTCTAGACTTGTTTTTAAAATTTAAAATATTTTGTCAATTAAGTCTTAGTTCAATTGGTATTGACATTGAGCGCTTTATCTTTCTATTTAAGAGTTGAGGAGGGGTATGGGTAATTCTAGTCATTGTATTAAAAAGACCAGATATGATAAGAACATATAATGAGATTAATATTAAAAAAATTGAAATATTTTCAATGAGATAATCAAAAAAAATTTTGAACAAAAAATACCCCACAACTTAAAAAATGTAATAAATATAAATATATGAATATGAATTTTACTAATTACTATTAAACTAGATCTGAATTTAAATGTTTGTACCTTAGTGCATTATTTGGTTATTTAGTGTATTAATATAACAAATACAACAATGGGTAAAACTCTAGTAAAATAGGTAAAAGAAATTTTTTTTATAATGTGAGTGACCAAAAATTACTAAGGGTTCGTTTTGTAGATCATTGAGAAAAATTAAATCAATTGAAAATTAATATTTTTAATAATTTAATTTTTTCCACATGTTTGATAATTTAAAATAAAATAATTTGATAGATTTTTTTTATAAAAAGTGTGAGAAATAATAAGTAGAGAAGAGCTGCTTATCATTTAATGGAGAATAATTTTAATTAATTTTATTTTATTTTAATATTATCTTATCCTATAAAAACTTTACATTTAAAATTTTATTTTTATTTAGAATAGAGTGAAATGCTTAAAATTTAAGGATAAAATGTATACTATTTTTTTTTTACAATTTAAAAGCTACATTTATCAAACAATCTAATATATTCAATAATTAATTTTAAGTAACATACCAAATAGTTTTATACTTAATTTTTCAACACTTATTTATTCGGCACTTAATTTTTCAATTTATCAAACTGCACCTAAGTGAAATTAGTTTATTTACGGACTCATATGCTAAGACGTATTTAAAAAAAAAAAAACTATATTTTAACCAAACGAAGTATAAAGGAGAAAGAAGGAATCTTATTCTTTTTTAAACTAGAAGTGTTTACAAGTTAAGTGGTTTGCTTATCCCAATTAGACCAACTCACTTTAAGTTGAATTTGAACTTGAATTTTTTAATCTTGGGCCGGTCCAACCTAATCCACTTTATTATTCAAAAATAAATTTATATTAATATTTATAATTTTTTATAATTAATTTTAAATAGTAAATCTGATGAAATCCATTAACACCTTTAATTTAAACTAACATTAGCAAAGACCAGATTTGTTATATTAGTGAAAATCGTTGTCCAAAAATGTACATTTTCATATGGGTTTCACTAATGTTGACAATATTGGTCCGAAGGCCCAACCTCATTGAAGCCCAACCTAGAGCATATGTCCCAAATTTGCCTCTGTTTTAGTTTTTATATATCGATTCATCAGGTTGGATTTTTTTAATACCAATTCAATATTTATAATTATTGAATTCCTATGATTGATATGTGATTAAACGATATTTCTTCTTAGAATCTGTTTGGGTTTGACTCTTTAGGAAATAATTGGTAAGTCTTCATGTAAATAAACTCTTTTTAAACGTAATGTGTAATGTGGGTATATTTACTAACTTTGCTAAAATTACTGTGGGTATTCTTATATTAGAAGTCAAATCGCATTTTGTTCCTTTTACTTAAAATTTTGATAAATTAATTTTTGTATGTTAGATTAAAGAGTAAATTAATATTTTCTGTTAAAAATTTTATCCGTTTGTATTGTTAAAAACTAATATAGTTTATGAAATAACTAAGCAGTAACACGTGGTATGCCACATTTACTTCATGCCGACATACAATGACTAATTTTTGATAGATGAAATTTTTAACAGAATGACTTATTTGTTCTTTTATATAGCATACATGGACTAATTTACTCATCTTTTTAATAGAGGGACAAAATATAATCTAACTCCTAATATATGAATATTTATGTTACTTTTACCTACTAGCCCAGAATATTGTTTATAATTAAAATTTACACCGAAATGATAATGTTTGTAACAACTTTTTTCGATTTGTGAATTACAAATTTATATTCACCTTTAATTCACGATTGTTTAAAATAATTTAATAAAATATTATGTAAAATTTAATAGTATATAGTTTTGAAGAGATAGACTTACTCCCATGGAACATCTCCAACTAACATCCAGTCTCCATCTTTGTCTTCATAAATGGGAACGAATTCACAGCTTTCTGCATTCCTTAATGCCTCCCCTATCAACAACAATATACCCAAAAAAAATTTTATTTTTCTTCATTTATGTATTTTTCAAGCATTTAATTAGTTAATAATTGACTTATTTGTTTTCTTTAGACATTTCTCTTTAATTTTTAATAAATATATATTAAATAATCTTTTATATTATTTTACTTAATTTTTGTATAAAAAAAAAGTCTTAATGTTTTGATTAATTTATTGAATTATAAAATCTTAAATTGTTTTCTTTTTATGTGTAATACATACAATGATTACCTTAGAAAACATGGGGACTATTTTTTATTTTTTTTTGGAAATCTCCAAATATATATATAATTAAGAAGAAACTAACCTCTTTGAAGTTTTTATTTTTCTTAATGAAAACTTCTTGGAAGCATGGTCAGAAATCTTACCATGCCAAGAATGAAAATTATTTTTTTGGTATATATTTAAAATTTCAATATTTTTATTTATATATATAAAAAGGTGAGAAGGGATTAGCTCAGTTGGTATCAATATTATTATCAAAACAAGAGGATATGAGTTTGAACACGATAAAGGAGAAATTATTTTATAGATCCTTCCCACTACATCATCCATGGTTTCTTTCCAATTCTTTAATGACATTTCAGCAATTTTTTCCATGTCATTGATATATAATTTTAGTAATTTTTTTTACCATGAACCCTGAATCCTGAACTCAGAACCCCAAATTTTGACCCTGAACCCAAAATCTCAAATTCGAACTCTAAACCTCGATGTGGTTCAGGTTCGGGGTTCGAGATCTACGGCTCAAGGTAATAAAAATTAGTAAAATTATGTGTCAATGACATGGAAAAAATTACTGAAAATGTCATTAAATAATTGAAAAGAGACCATGAATGATGTGGTGGGAAGGATCCATAAAATAATTTCTCGCGATAAAGTGTGTTTATCCTTCTATTTAAGGACGGGTAAGAATTATAAGTAGTTCTAGACATATATAATATATGTAAAATATTTAAATTCACTTAAGAATATTGATATATTTGAGAATGTGGGTATAGTAGAGGTAGTTTTTGACTCACAAGGAAAAATCCAAAAAAATATCTCAGGTGATGGATGTTTTTAATGCTTAATTTTAATTATAAATACCTACTTAAATATCAAAAACACATCCCGAAAACCAACTCTAGCATTTTTTTTCAAGCTTATAACCTCCAATCCATCAACATTTATAGTCATTTACTACTTTTGCATGGTGAAA
The DNA here is from genome assembly GCA_025698465.1 of Gossypium longicalyx. Classification (NCBI taxonomy): domain Eukaryota; kingdom Viridiplantae; phylum Streptophyta; class Magnoliopsida; order Malvales; family Malvaceae; genus Gossypium; species Gossypium longicalyx. Next base: position 97,775,079 of record CM047000.1, read on the forward strand.
ACAGGATGAAGAGGAAGAAGAAAATATATCATAAATAATAACTTACCAAAAAGCTTTTCCAATGCCTTCGCTAGATGAGAGTAACCTTCATGCATGCCTAAATCAATTTTACGAAGAAAAGGAGCTCCATCCATGCTAACTTTAACGTACATCTTCGATGCTTTAGCCGACCCATCTTTATAACTAAAACTATTCTTTTTCCGATACGAACATACCGGCGGCCACCCCACAACTTGACTCTTGATTGTTGTTTTCTTCCTATTTCCCTCCTCCACGTCGTCCTCCGAAATCTCAGAAAAAGCCCTTTTTTTCTCATTTTTATCGATCATTACATCGCAACGGTGACCGGAATCACTATTGGCACCGGGGAGTCCCAACCTCAACTCCGTGATTTCGAGTCCCAGACCTTCCTTGCCCATATTTTTGCATACAAATTTGCAGTTCTTTTACTTTTGGTTTTAATATATAGGTTTTTTTTCCCAAGAGAAGAAATGGATAGTAGTTTGCAAACCAATTAAGGAATACTTAAGGGAAAAAAAAGAGACATAGTGGGAGCAATTTAGGTCAAGTTCTAGGGTTAGTGGTCGGTCATATGAGAGGCAAAAGTGGGGACTTTGTTCCTCTCATCATATATATGTTTGTATATATATAAACACAATCAAAGGCCGGCAACATAAGTTGGACATGGGGACATGATCCTGGGAGCTGTTGGAGGGATTGGTGGGATTTAATCCTAGCCGTTTGATTTGATGAATTTTGAAACATATCCATGTGATATCTGCTTGAATGGAAAGTTTCTTTTTACGATTAAATTATGGAATGAAAGACCAACCAAAAGCAGCACCATGATATAGGGACAACTATGTTTTTGCAATGTTAATATCTTATAGTTAATTATTTAGCTATATGTATGTAGTACAAAAGTTTTTGAATTTTTTTTTCTAAGTTAAATTCTAAATTAATTTATTAGTTGGTTTTCACAAACCACGCTAAAAGTTTAGGAAGTCGGGTTACAATCCTAAAAATATTGGAAAATTATTCTTTTAATCTCTTTAAAAATTATTAAACTTTAATTTAATTTAATGAAAAAATCATATCTGTATTTTTCTCTTTTAGTTAAACATTCATTAACTCTATAATTAACCCTCAAACATGTACTCAAAAAAAATTCTCAAACCTAAATGTTACCGATATGAAATTGTACACACAAGTTTTACATTGACAATATGACTCTAAAAATTAGAGACAAATCAACTAATTTACTTATCAAACTCGAAGTTATAATCTCTATATGTTACTTGAATGTAAAAAATTTCTTTGATTCTCCTTTTCAATAAAGCTTAGATCAAATTATCGTCTAGACCTTACTTTGGATTGATATAGTTCACTTCAAGTGTTGTTGAGAGTTAACTCTTAAAAATGAGTTCTTTTTAGTTGACAAGATCAAATTAAAAAGAGTTTGGTGCAAGTGTCTTCAAGACTTATCTAGGATATTTGAGTCCACTTTATGAATTTATTGTTCATGAGGTTCTTGAATCGAAGCATTGTGATATTTAATTTCATATAATGAGCTCAAATAGTTAATTCTTAAAAAGAATAGACCTCAATTTATGTCTAAAATTCACGTATTAATGGCAATGGACTCAAGCGGTTTTCCTTTACATTTTAGACATCCTTCCATTGTTGTGGTCTTATGAGCTCGATCATACAATAATACGATGAGTGCTATAGAATCAGTTGATGAATTCTAGCTCAAGTTACTCCTAGTTGTCAATCACCCAAGTTAAATATAAGTATATCAATTGAATGTATTTTCTTTTAGTGGTCAAGCGACCTACTTCACGTGACATCTCCACCAGTGTCATCATATTGTAGGCCGTGGAACTTTTGAGGTTTATAGGTTTCTAGTATCCTCAAACAATCAATTTGAGTGTATGATTTTACATATGTGTATAAAGGCGGAGCAACAGTTTTGATTTGATCTTTGATGGTTTCCTTAATAAGTTTTTTAAGTTGATTTGAAGAAACATTTTTAAGTCTTTGTTCCACAGCCTTGTAAAAAATTCACCAACTTCATGAGGAGCTTGATGTTGAGTTTTGCTTGCATATGTTAAGACTACTTTCACTTAAGCTGTTATTTTGTGTCATCATTAAAACAAGTTAGATAGTTTAATTTGAATTTAAATTGTATGGTTTCAATTATTCAATCACAATTAATTATAATTCAACTTCTTTCTTGTGCAAAGTTTGGCAAAGACAATGATCAAAAGGACTCGTAGATGTTAAGGTTGAACAATTGGATTAGCTATCTAACTCGTAGATGTTAAACAGAAGTCCTATTTTATGGTAAAATTTCTCAACTCTCTCCTGACTTTTCTAGAAGCACTTAGTGATAGCTAAAAGTACAATTATGTGGAAAATCATGACCTTATAACCATACTTGATTACCCTAAAATCTTTTAAGTTTACTCTCAAGTTCCAAGGGTTTTATTTTTCTTATTAAATGATCTGTCATGTAAAATTTTTTGAACAATTTCATTATAGATTCTAATCATATTCGTTCTTTTTGGCACAATGTCTAGAATTACCCATACCCCTCTCCAACTCATAAATAGGAGGATAATGTGCTTCAGCACACTTGAACTCAAGTCTTCCTGTATTAGCAACAATGCCTATGCTAATCAAAGTAAAAGTCAATCGACATTTGTCATGTAAACTTGAGTGTAAATATATATTTTTTATCCTATGTGAGATTAGCACCATACTTAATATTCAATAGTTGGTATGATTTAGATGGATGATGCATTTGATTGATATATATATATATGGAAACATCATTGAGCTAGTTGATGTACGATCATGTCTGGAGATATTTATTGATCGAGTCCCCATGCATAAGAAAACGATGATCACCACAATAGCTAACAAGTACAAGAAGAAGTGGTCCAGCAAGTTGGACATGAATGAAATTTCTCTTGTAAAAGGCATACACTACCAGCAGGACTGCAGGAGAGTCAACTCCAATGGGTCCCTATCGCCATTACCGCGTCAATTTATACATATGCCAGCAATGTTGCTCTAGTTGGAAAGTGTTTGTTCCATTTTTCTTCTTGAAGAATCTTTTCTATGGACAATAATTTTTATGGGAGATACATAATTTTTTTGTTTTATGGTAGGGGCTCACACGGTAAGAGATGAAAAGAGCCGTTACACTGGGGACGGTTCTCGTTATTGATGGTACAAAGCTAGAATGGAGGTTTAGAGGTGCTGAAGTCATATTTCAGCCAAGTGTAAACACCATATTTGCTATTTGTCCTCTCTATCTATGGAAGAGGGGGTACCTAGAGGAGAAGAAATTGGAATTAGTCTCTCATCCATGATTACTTTTTTGAAGAAGTCCAATTTAAATTCAGACTAAAGTATGATCCAGATGTGATCACCTTCAAAGCTGGTGAACTTGAAAATTGGAAGCATAAATGATACTGAATCTGATGTGATCATTGTCCTAAGTCGTTTCAGAGTGATGTCTTCTTCATAATAACAAGGGGTACTCATGTACGGAGGCGTAGGAAGTATTTAGGAATAGGAGTATAACAGTTTTTAATTGCTCCAAAATTAGATTTTGATAGTAAATTTGCTGTAAAACTATATAAGGATAAATGGGTCATTATGTACTTTTAATTAGATTTGTTCTCGAGTCTAACTGAGTGATGTTCACTTTTATTTTTATTCAAAAATTCCAATTCACAATTCATTTAATATTTTATATTAATATTTTTATATTTTTATAATTTATTTTTTAAAAAAAAATTAATTACTAAATAATAATTTTAATCAAATCAATTTAATTTGAATGAAATGGAGCTATTGAATCTTATAAATAACCTAGCCTTGAATAACTACTATAGTCACAAAAATCATGTCTAGTTGTTGGAGCTTATATAAATGATCTAAGTCACTTCGAGCTTGTTTTAGGAACAACACAAAATACATCTACATTATAAGCTTCCAAGGGTGAAACCAACAATTTAATAAAACTTTTAGAAGTTTGGAGGTGCGAAAGATATAAAAAAATGTTTAAAATAACTTAAATTAAATATTTCATAATTAAAAAGTACTGAAATTAATGTCATGTTGAAGTAAGTTTTTGAAATGGCTAATGGAAGTGCTCATTTCAGTCAATCACTGAGCTAGACATGAAACTTGTTTTATTTGTTGGCATTTTTTATCAAAATATTTTGATAATTTGTTTGTTTCTTTTTGAGGATGTTGTGTAGCCAATCCTATGTTTATCATTAGAGAAGAGATTGAATCAAGCAAGATTACTTTTCAAGAATTCTTATATGATTTTCTTACCTTGTATGATAAGATATGCTATTCAAGAATATACATGTTGACTTTACGATTTTTTGCATCCTTATATTGAAGATAATTGATTTGATGTGATTTGATCAAGATGGATTGAAGCTTACCTTGTGAAGATGGATGTATGCTCTAAATATGGAAGGTTTGATCAACCTTGATAGAGGTTTGACTATTGAGGCAAGTTGAGCTAAGTGGCACGTGGTAATGCCCACTGTAAATTGTTATTGAAGTTACTTGCTATAATTGAGTTGGCAATTTACTGAAGCAAAATCTTTAGACAAGTGAATGTTTTGATATGTTGAAGATACTATGATCCATCTATGGAAAGCAATATGTGGCTATTGAATATTAGATTGGATTTGAGTGAATCAATTCAACCCATGTTATGTGGAGATTTGATTGAGATTGTGCAGTTGATTTTAAAAGATCATATCTTCATCATATTATGTTTTTATTAATATATTATGTAATTACTATTTTTAAGGGTTGCTTTGTATTCATTTAATTTCTATGTTAGCAAGTCGAAATCTATATATGGTTTGAGGCTTGTCTAGGTTTAGAAGAGAGCTTTATTGAGAGTATTTTGTTTTGTTCATTGTGGAACTCTTTTGAAAGACTACAATTGAATTGAAAATCATTAGAGTTTACAGTCTAATTTCTCAAGGGGAGAATTTAAAAATGATTGTTCTAGTCTTTAAGTACAAACATGAGATTCTATACTTAGGGAGTGATAGTGTGATTCACTTGTTTTTTGGATTAATGATAATAGAATTACTCACTAAGTTAGGCTTCATAAACATAGGGAAATCAAACTGTGTATACAAACCTTTGTGTTATTTATTATTCCATTTACACAAATTCCGTAGTGCCAAACTGTAATGGTTACTACAATCAAATGCTTTCATTCAACTTTGACAGATCAAACAATTAGCAACTTTAGGTGTTAAGATATTATATTCCTTAACTAAGACTCAAAAATTAGTAAAATCACTACATAATAAAAACGTTAAAAATTTATATTCATTTCACAATTATCACAATTCATCATTCAAATTTGCTCTATACAATTTTCTCAAATATATATAGTTTGACTCCCACAAGTATCACAGTTCCTCAAAGGTGAAGGTTCCTATAATTATAAACGAGCACATTCTTTAACTCAACCAAATTACAATGTAAAACTTGTACTTAAATGCATTTGGTCCCTCTCCAAGTAAAACCAACGAAGCCATTGATTTTATGGTGGTCCAGAACCTGGAAAGGCTACAAATTCTGCCATTACTACCACAAGTTGATAAATTGAAGATGGAAAGTCATGTCAAAACTTTTTTTGTTCAACAATCTTGTCAAAAGTATTTGAAGAAAGAGCCGTAACCATGTTACGCTATATCATAGTTTTTATGATAAATATCCTTCTTATAGTGTTAAATATCTTTCGTGATTGTTTTCTTGTGTTATAACATTATATATTTATTTTATTTTAACTTTCCATTTTAATAATTATGTTTTATAAATTTTAATACGTTTGTAGATTTATCTTCTGTTTAAATATATATATATATATATATCATCAACGACGTAGCAGCATTTGGAACGTCTCCTAGAACTAGGAGTTCAACGTCGTAAAAGCTAGCTCATTTCTGACTCTCTGCCAATTAGAGAATTGCTTTAAAGTAATCTAAATTCACTATCTACCCCTTACCTACGCCCCTATCTGTATTTTACTTAAAAATCTATCTCATCATATCTATTATATCTTAGACGACATGATCTTCTATCATTAACCGCTTGTTGAATGATTTTTCTGATCCAGTCCCATTATCCATAGCTTTACTCGAAAGCCTATAAAATTGGGACACTATTTGCTAGGACCCACCTACATAGTCCCAAGTTCTTCCTTCTTTAAAATGACCCCTCCTCCAAAAGAGGAAGGGATCATTTATGCTTTCTCTCGTAAAGAATCTCTCATTTTAAAGCTTTCGACACTTTAACCACCATGTGAATCACCCTTAATTATCAAGTCTCAAACTTTGTATCAACAATATATAACTTCATATTAAAGGTTTGTTTGGATAATACAAAATAATTATATTTTTTTGTAATTACAAAGAATTATAATTCCCTAAATTTGCTTGGCTGATGGAGTGTAATTCCATTATAATTTTTTATGTCATGTTTGCTAGTTTAAATTGTAATTACAGGATTACATAAATTATATTTTTTTAAATATTATTATGATAAAAAAAATTAATCTCTAAATAAGTAACAAAACTTAAAACCAAATCATTATATGTATTTTATTAGTCTAAAGAAGTAGTTGATAATATGATTGCTAATAAAAATAGCAAGAAAATAAACATCAAATGTAATTTTATTTAATTATTTTAGTGCATATTTGTTGGGTTATTTTCTTTTAAATATTTAACATATACTCCTTATCCTCTGTTAGTTCTTGACCGAGTACATCATCATTTAAATTTAAATATGCATCATTAAGATTATAAATTAATCTCTAAATAAGTAACAAAACTTAAAACCAAATCATTATATGTATTTTATTTGTCTAAAGAAGTAGTTGATAATATGATTGCTAATAAAAATAGCAAGAAAATAAACATCAAATGCAATTTTATTTAATTATTTTAGTGCATATTTGTTGGGTTATTTTCTTTTAAATATTTAACATATATTCCTTATCCTCTGTTAGTTATTGACCGAGTACATCATCATCATTTAAATTTAAATATGCATCATTAAGATTATCAAGATATCTTGCTTCCATGTGCTTTTTGAAGAATGGATTATCTCAATTCCACCTATGATTGAAGTTATAAAATATGCAACATGTTGGTACGGTCCAACCTTATTTTTTTATGCTATACTAAGGTGCTAATGTTAATATAGGAAATATAATTTTAAAACAACAAATGTCTTCTCAACCACATTTCAAAGCCTTGAATATCTCAAATTAAAGAGTTCACGAGTTGATTATGGTGCTTGTGTTTGACACTATTCTCTTAAATGGTATCATACCCCACGAAATAATCCAAGAAAATATTTTCTATCTACATAATTAATATCGACTTTATAATATTTAGGTTTAAAGTACAAGTAGTCGTAGTTTAAATTATAAAAGCTTATTAATACATAAATTAAGTAAAAAATAATATATATTTTATAATATATAACCTTTACAAAAAAAAGATTTTATAAATTGTTCAAAATTTTCCAACACATCTTATAAATAATATAATTTTTTGTTGTAACTTTAAAAAGTTGTTTTTTTTATAAATAAGTTATGATCAAAACTATAACAATTTTTTTTTTATGAATAAGTTTATTGTTTTTAAAATATATAGAATGGACACATAAATAAGTTACGTCCATACTTCTTGGTCATAATTTTTTTATAAATAAATATAATATAACACATTTATAACATGTAAATTATTTTTATAATAAACTTTTTAACCATAACTTTAAAAAAATTGTCATAATAATCCCAAATACTCAAACATGTTTATGCTCGTAATATAATTTTTATAACTTGTATAGAAATAAATTTTTAAAATTGAAGTATAATTACCTACGTAATTACTCCATTCGATAGATAAATGTCATGTTTGGTCTACAAAATAAATACGTAATTAGGGCGTCCCAATTACACTCAATTCGATAGAACCCACTAATTATAATGTTTACCAAAATATGTCACTTTCGTGTAATTATAAATAATTACACCCAAATCTAATTATTAAATGAATTTTCAAATATTACCTAAATCAAATTGCAAGTTGGAAAACAAATGGAATCTATAGGATTCGTTGTAGATTTTTGTCAAGTACACAATGGTACATAACATATGAGGGTCTTAATTTTATGCACTTGTATACTATTAAATGATTATAAATTCAATTACGAAATCTCATAAAGATATCGAATTGAATTTCGTATACATGACTGATATAATTATACTAATAAATCGAATAGTCAATCGCTAATTAAGTATAAAAATGTATATGAATACTTCATATATATATATATAATACTTCACTTGCAAACTTAATAATTAAGGAGGACTCTTCTTAGCATCACATAATTAATTAATCCTCTGGTTTTAGGAATTCAAACCACAAAGAAGTACTCAATTTCACTTCCAAGTCTAAGAACTTCGTAGTTGCATACATTAATAATGTCAAAGGAATGCATGTGATATTAATTGAGTTTTAATTCGTTGACATCGATATTGTTCTTAATATAAAAAGAGGTTGAATATAAAATTTATAAATATTCTTTTCAATTTTAATTAATTTCCTAATATTAACGTTTAACACCCACCAATAAATTGGATTACAAGTTGTACACTTTTGAATCAACATCCAGAAGGGGCAATGCCACTTAAAACATTATTATATTTTATATCTTTAACTATTTTTCTTTACTCTTTCAAAAAGCATGAAAAATTATTAAGGAAATGAACAATGTAATATTTGAGAACATGTTAGTTGCCGACAAACAGGGAACTCTCGATATATTTTAAGGTTTCTCTCTCTTTTTTTCACCTCTATAATAATTATTCTTTTTAGTTTCTATTATTTTGTTAATTATCAATTATAGTTTCATTAATCCCATATTCCTCGTTTTGTGTGAGTTGAGTAATATCATCAAAATTAAATTTTTATAAATGTTTTTTTTTTAAATATGCTTATTATTTTATGCAAGACGAGACGGGGTAAGTGGGGATGAGGCGGGTAAAAAGTCATACCTATGCCTATCCCATCACCCACAGTAGGTCTAATTTTTGTCCTGATCCTCATCTCACCACCCGCGAAACTTGTACCCATCTCCACCCAATTGGATACGAAGTGAGGTAAGACCCTGTGAAACCCGCCCCTACTCACTCATTTAAGATTCAATAGTAATATTTTTAAAAACAAATATTCATACATTTATGGGACCTCTTTAGTGTTTTTAAAAATTACAAAATTTTAAATTAACTCAATGATAAATTTGTATTTTAGTCCTTATGCTAAGAACTCTTGAAAATTAAAAAAAAATTATAATTTAATCTTTTAAAAATTATAAAATTTTAAGTTAATATAATGACTAATTAATTAATTTTAGAAGAAAGTGGGTTATAAACTAATTAAAGTAGTGATTGTTAAACAAGATTATGATTCTTCAAACAAATATAGTAATTACACCAACAAATCGACCCATTGACATCTACTTATTTTATAAATAAATTGAGAAAAGGAAAAGGAAATCAAAGTTTATAGCCATTGATATCAATTGCAACATAAGATCAAGTAGGCAAGTTTTTAAATGGCAAACACACACACACACACTGATGATTGCAAAACTTAATCAGACATGATCATTGAGTCGTTGCAAGTTCATCAAGTTTTGTTTCAAAATAATATAAAATTACACCAAAATGTTTGTTGCCAACCGAACATATGTTTCCTTTGGGTTAAAAGAAGACAATATAAGATTTAATGGTAGACAGGGGTCCTGAAATAGGGCAACCAAACTGGATCACTATGTCTTAAGGGTAACCATGTTTAGACAACGTAACCCACACCGTAAAGATATGCCCTTTGTTAGAGCATACGTATACTATTAAGTTGAGGTCAACAAAATCTATTCCCTTGATTCAACGGTCAATCCTTGTCCCCGTATTTAGAGGTTAATGAACAAAACCAGAACATAAAATTCGTCCAAGTTGATTTAAACAATAATTTTTTTTCAAATCAATCATAAAACTCGAATTAAATCATATTTATCGAATTGTATTTAATAGATTAAATAAATTCACATTTAGCACTGAATTTGTTCTATTAACAAATTTATGAAAAAGTTAGATCTAATAATATTAGCAACTAATTTTCATTAATCAGCCCTAAAACTCAAATCAAACACAAAAAAGTTATACAGTTACCTTTAGGTACCAAAATGTATAACTTTTGTCAAATATAAGTACCAGATTGGATCAATAAATAACATACGTATCACATTAGAAAATAGAGTCAAACTCGAATGCCAAATAATATATTAAGCTTATGTAAATATATACGCTGTGATATAGATAAATAGATATTATTGTAACAAAACTTGGATCTAATATATAATTATACTAAGTCTATATCTATACACGTTTGAATGAGTTGGTGTTACACATAAATCAAATCTCTCCTCAGTTATAAATTTAAAAAATATTCATTTATTTTTCAAAGTAGAAAATATTATTTTAAGGGTATTTATATATTTTTATATTTGATAAATCTATAAAATTATATATATACATGTATTAAGGTTTGAACCCATGACACTTTTTTGCTACAACTGTGATTTAGACCCAGATTATTTCTGTAAAAAGTGAACACTAACTAATAAAACACGACTTGAGGTTCAAACCCGTTGTACTTTAATATTCACCCCTCCTCTTTATCATTTCAACTAAAGTCAAAATTTAATTTTTATATCAAGTTTTAATAAATTTATTATATAATTGTTTTCACATCAACCGTAGATGTGTTGCAATGTAGGTATAGATTTATTTTGAAAGGAAAAAAAATAAGAGATTAAATAAGAAGCAAATTTGTTCTGTTAAAATAAATTTGTAATTTTGACTATGTACTATTCGAAAGTGAATAGATAAACGTAGTTTAACATGACCTTAATTATTTCCATTAAAGTTTAATATGTAATTTGGTATTTAATTTTTTTATTTTAATTCAATAATTGAGTCTAATTTTAATTTTAGTGTTGAATTGGAAAAAATATATTTAACTTTTATATTTATGTTTGTATTTAATACTTTTTAAGTTATATGCTATATTTATCAAATCTCATTCACAATTTGACCTTTTTTCTGAAATTAGAATAGAGTGTAATGCAAGCAAGTAAAAAAATATAAAATGAAAAGTTTTCGAAACTACATTCATATTGATCATATTCGTCACAAAAAAAAAAAAAAAAAAGTTAAAAGGTGGGGCTGGTTTCTGGAAATTTTCGTGCTCAAACCCAAATCAAATTTTACTTAGTTAATTGATAAGTTTTGTTATTTAAAAATTAATAAAATTTTATGATTAAATTTAATTTAGAATAAATCGAACTAAATCTAAACTGAAAAACTTTATTCAAAACTTTATTGGCCTAACTTTATTTATTTTAATTTAATCGCTCTAATTAAGATAGTTATTCGAATTGATCATTCTCGTTACAAATTTTGTTTATCCACTGATAAATTATTGGTTGATACATTAACTCATTGAGTAAGTGACACGTAACTTTTTTTTAACTTTTTTTTTTTTTACTTTTGACTAAAGTTAAGAATCTCTGCATAATTAACCCAAAACACGTTTTTTATTTATTTGCCATATGAAAATTTCAAAAACGGGATCATCAATATTTGAATCCTCTTTAAAAAGAAATCTAAGGATGGCAATGACGAACCATGACCATAACCCCACCTGCCAGGCTACCATGACCAGGCTAAAGTCAAATATGTTCTCTCTTCCTTTTTTTCGAATTTTTTCCTGTTGATTTTTTATGCTGTGATTGTGGTGAAATGGTGATTGAGTAAGTAGTGTTGGTGAAGGGTGATGGCTATGGTTTAGAGAGGGGCGGAGAATGATCTTATGGTGGACAGTTGGGTGGCCTCGATAGTGATGAGATCTAATTGACAATACGAAGAAACTGTTCCGTGTATATATACACCTATGGAACTCTTTGCTAAAGGCCTAGCAGCATTGTTTGTTTCCATGTTTTTCTCAGCCAATGACATTGATTGTCTGTCAAGCGACAATTCTTCCTAGCAGTTGTAGTTCCAATGGGAATCAAATAATTCTCTACTGGATGGAAACTTTTGTCACCTATACTTGCAAGAGGCCACTCATTACCTTTGATCCACCAAGAAATTTCACTGTAACTAAAAGCAACTGTAATAGCCAGGCCTAGAAAACCCAAACCAATAAAACAATAATAAAATAGTCCAAAATGAATGTCCTTTTACATGTTAAATCCAAGCCTAAACTACCCAAGCCCAAAATTTTAGAAACCTTAAAGCTCAACTAGCCCAACTACACAAAAAAATTTCAGCAAACCCTATCCCCTCCAAGCTTCAGCCGCCGCATGCCCCTTCAACTTTGGCCATAGCACACCTCCTCGCACGCGCCTGGCCGCTCACGTCACCTGCAAAATAAGACCAACACGCAAGCAAAAGAAAATAACAAACAAGAGGATAAAAAAAACGATAGCAACTAACAAAGAGAAACAATGAAGAAACAGACAAATAATAGAAACAGAACAAGTGTGTATTCGGCTATAAAAACCATTTTCAATCCCTTTATAATTTTTTACGCATATTAAGCAATCAAAAAGAAAAATAGAAGCAAAAAAAAGAGGTTGATTTCGATTTCCATTTTCGTGTTCTTTTCGTTTTTTTATATTTTATATTTTATTTTTTATTTATAAATCTATTCTAAATAAAATAAAAAGAAGAAACTTACCGAAACTACCCCGTGGCCGCATCGTCGGAGTCCTCATCTCTGTCGCTGTAGTTGGTTCCAAAAGGGGGAGAAGAAGCCTTTCTCTATCGTTTTTCGGGGTTGAGAAGGCCTAGCCTTCAAACGTTTCAAACGAGGGCTAAAGAGACTGTTTTGCGCCTCTCCAACCACCGTTCACGGTGGAGGTGTGACGGTCCAATGACGGCTCGATGATGGGTAAAAAACCTTAGCAGAGAAGAAATGAAATGGGGGGTGCACTCTGAAATTTTCAAAAAAAACAAGGAAGCAAATGAAAAAAATAAAAAAACTGGTTTAAATAATAATGCAAAAACGGTGCCGTTTTGCACCTGGAACACCAACGCCGAAACGACGTCGTTTAGACTATGCCCGTGCGCGACTCGACCCGCTCCAGGGGGTCCGTGCGTTTCCTTTAAATGGGAAAATATCTGAGTTGATCCCTCCGCCTTTTCTGCCCTTTTATTTAGTCCCGTTTTGCATTTTTTTTCTTTTTAAAATCTCGTCCTATTATTTTTATTTCATTTCTAATTTGATCTAAGGCCTGGACAGTTGAAACGCGACGTATTAGGACTGGGGATATTGTCCTGTTTTGTCCTCGCGATTTTGAATGCGTTTTACTTTAGTCCTTGGCAGCCTTCTGTTATTTACAATTTGTACCCTTTTTTTTTTACTTTGATTTTAAATTTAATTATTGCCCCTTTTTATTTCAAATTGTTTTATCCTATTTTATTATATGTTTTATTTACTATCTATTTAGATGTTATATTTAATTTGAAATTTTATATGTTATTTGTAAATTTGTCATATTGTTTGTTTTTAAACTATTTTGTTTTTGTTTATTCCGAGTTTTTTACATATCAGTTATTTTAAATATATACATATATTAATTATTTTATTTTCTATTTTATAAACTGTTTGTTTCTTTTATATTTCTTATTTTATATGTTTATTTTAAGTCTTTCACGTGATATTTTAAATTGTATTTTTTTTATTGTTGATTTATTTTGAATACTTTATATTATTTTATCTTATGTTAAAAATATTATTCATATTAATTATTATAAACTGTCACATTTTTTCTTTAAAGTATCATTTTCTATTTTAAAATCGCTTTATGTATTATTTATTTAAAACTATCTCATTATTTTAAATTGTTTTGTATATATCTTTCAAAATTCTATTTATTTACTTTAAAATTTTCTATTTATTATTCATTATAAGACTTTTTATATTATCCATGCTATACTTTTATGTACATACATGTATATTATTTGTTCTAAAATTTATATATATATCATCTTTTCTTAAATTATTTTATATATTATCGATTTTAAATATTTATTTTTTCACTTTATCTACTTTTAAGCTTATTTATTATCTTTTTAAATAGTTTTTATGCCTTATTTATTTTAATTTGCTTTATACTTTTTTTTAAAAATATTATTTAATTCATTGGTCTTCATTCATTGATATTAGTATTTAAATGATGATTGTTGTATGATTATTGCCATTGTATGTATCTTAATTCATTTATTTTGTATTTTTGTATTATTGTTCTTCATTCGTATGATGTTGTGTTCATGTATTATTGTTCAAGGCTCATCACCATATTTTTACTTCATATCATCGCCTCACGAATCAAGCCTCGTTATATTCATTCAATAAATCGTTTTAACCCAAACAAATAATATACGTCGTTTAAATATCGTATTCGCTATTATTCATAAACAAAAATTTCAAAACAAGGCAATGTTTCGCATTTTGGAACATCGAGGATTTGTGCCCTAACTTACGGGTTTCAGTTTTCTCGTTGATTCTAAATTGGCAAATATCCTTTTGAGTTTTAAAATACATTGATTTCCAATCAAAATTAAAGACAAATTTGCGCTCGAGAGTTCATGGTATCGTGTCCTAACTTACGGGATTTGATACTCCGATATCTCGAGACGAGAAAGTCTTTAGCAATCATTTTGATCTAATCCAAGCGTTTTTTTTAAAATCGATGTTAATAAAAATGGATCGTATTTTAAATTCTTTCCCGATTTTCAACTTTCGACATTAAGACAATAACTAATCAATTCGGTACCAATTTTGGGCGTGACGAGGGTGTTAATCCTTCCTCGCACGTAACCGACTCCCGAACCCATTCTCTCGAGTTTCGTAGACCAAAAATACTGTTTTAGTAAACTAAAATGTTCTATTAAAACAAAAGTGATCCGGCCACACTTAATAAAGATCGGTGACGACTCTCGTTTTAATTTTCATTTTTAAACAAAGTCAATTCCAATTTAAAAAAAAAAATGGTTTCGACAGCAACCATGGATGATTTCCCTGCCCTTAATGGACAAAGCGTTTCCTATGCAATTTTACACTAGCTTGTTGGTTCGGCTAACCCTCCTCATATTGATACTCCTGCCGCTGAGCTTTTGCTTCTCACCTATTTCATAATTGAAGTTGGATTTGTTGACACTACAAACACGCTCTTTACACAAAGACTTCAAGCTGATTATATTTTTGTGTTCCCAAAGATATTAGTCAATTGTCAGTTCATCTGGGCTGAAAACGATTCTAGGATTGTGGTAGTCAGTGGCAGTAGGGTGGCCAGTGATATTATGCTAATAGATGGGCTCATCAAAAAGGGTGGAGTCATGGTTTGTCGTTATCATCGTTGAATTCTCTCATTTAAAAGAATATTCAAATGTTGATAATACTATTATTGAAATTGTAAATAAACAAAAAAAAAAGTTTTGAACTAATTGTAGAGAGGTCCCTAACTTAGTTAAAAGTAAAAAAAAAATAAAAAAAATCACATGTCAATCACTCAATAAACTAATTTGTTACGTCAATAATTTATTAGTGGAATAACAGAATTTTTAAACACATTATTTTAAAATGATCTACTATATAATTTACCCCTAAAAAGATTTAAAAATGGAAAACAAAACTTCTTTCTCAAGTTGGTGGTTCTCATTAAAGTAGTTGCCTCTTTATCTCGTTTTCATGAATTTATAATTTTTTAATTACAATACTCTATCATTTTCTTTTTAGTATTCTTCATACATGTTTTATGGTCAATATTTAAGGTTTGTGATTGTCTTTTTTAACAATATTATTTTTAAAGTTCGAAAAATCTATCATTTTCTTTCCCTAATTGATATTCTAATATAATACTACAATATCACCCTTTATAATTTTTTTTATAATTTATAAATGAAATTTACACTTACAAGTATAATGTAATAATGATTAATGTGTTAAAAATAATACTTTAATGGATTAATATAAAAATGGGGCTTCTCATAGAAATCTTATCTTAGGACTATTGGCTCACATACCTATGCATGTTTCTTTTTTCAACATACGTACCTATGCATGTTGCTTCAATTCAATGATTGGATTGCGTTGCATCGTAAAGCAAGAAATTTGATTTTTTTTAATGTGTTTTTATAATGGTAATTCATTATTTAGTTAATTAAACATAATTTTTTTACTGTGAATTTTGGAATTTAATTATTATCCGGTAGACGTTGACATTTTAAAGTACACTTTAGAGTATTTTGAATAGAATTCTCATTTTATTAAATAAAAGATATAAAAGAGTCTTAATTCAAACAGACAATCTAAAGGTAATTAAAGCTTTATCCATAAAAGGGTTGGTAGACTTAGGTATTATCTTGCTTAGAAGGATTCAACGACTTGTAAATTCTGAAGGACAGTGTGATGTTATATATGTACCCAGGGAATGTAATTTAATAGTGGATCAACTGGCGAAGTTCAGCCTAATGTGGTAGTCAAGCTTACATATTTTTGAAGTGCCTCTTGATGTTGGGTCACTGGTTCTTCAACAAGACAAAGCCTTTAGCGCTTATTAGCATTTGATTTGATATATCTTTGTTCTATTTTTCACCAAAAAATATCTTAGGAATTGGTTAAATTACGTGGGAGATCTTTGTATTATAGGACTCGGATTAAATTAATCCCTTTAAATTATTTTTTAATTGTAAATTCAAATTGTAACAAAGTTAACTTTAACTATATAAAAATATCTTGAAAATCATTTTGTAATTATAGTTCAATTCCTAAAATAAAATTCATTTACAAAATCATAAAAAAAATTAAAAATATTAATTTTGCTAAATAGTAAATGTTAACTCCATTCCAATTTGGCATTATTTAATTCTTTTTAGTACTACATGAAATTAAATTGATTCATTTAATAATAAAAGGACTAATTTGATTAGATCCCTATAATAGAGGGACTTATCAAATACATCCACCCTTAAGGATTGGTACATATCTTTAATTAATTAAAAAGAAAAAGGAAAAGGTAGGTAAAGGGTAAAGTAAAGAATAAGTTGGGGACAAAAAGAGCTAAAAGCTTAAAGACAAATTCACATTGCAAAGCAATGCAATTTGAAATTATAATTTTTTTTCCAATTTCGACTATAATTTTTTTAATTTCTTATTAAAATTTATTTTATTCTTAAAATTAATTTATTAAATAATTAAATTTAAATTCAGATATTTTTTTTAATATTTCAAGAACTTTTTTTTTACGAAAAATGCTATTAAAATTCCTTTCATAAACATTACTCCATAAAATAAATAAAAGAAGATTTTCACAATGAAAAAAAGGATATAATTATTTCACAAGTATTTTTAAAAAATTGACATATGTGAAGTTTCTGTATTTTTTAAAATTAGAATTTTTTTTAACTTTTATTTCATAGAATTTAATTCTTCTATTTTTCAGATTTTAAAATGCAGGCTCAATTGTTAACACTACTGAATTCTTTTTATTAAATTTGTTGTTACGACATTTTTGAAATAATAAAAAAAAATCTCACTTGATAGCCATGTAATTAAAAAAAGTTACTTTGTAATTAACTTGAATTTATGAAAAAATATTTAATAGTGTTGATAATTAGACATAAATTTTTAAATTCGAAAACTAGAGAGATTAAATTCTATGAAATAAAAGTACAAGACTAAATTCTCAATTTTAAAAAGTACAGAACATTTTTTAAAAATCTAATTTTTAATTTTTTATATATTATAGAATATTTATCAACCTCTAATATTACTAACTTCGTATACCAAATATTTTACCTTGATTTTATTAACTTTTTGAATATAAAATATTTATTTTATATATTAATTATTAAAAAATAACTTATTGAGTATATAAATAAAATTTTAAAAAATATGATTTAGATAAAATTGAGTTTGATTACTTTTGATAATTTTTAAAAATCAAAATACTAAAAAATAACCGCAATTTTTTACAAAATCAAAATACTATAAAAAAAAAACACAAGGTTATACGTAAACCGTTAGATTGATGATGGTAACTCTTAATCAAACGGTTCTCGAAATTTCTAAATTTTTGTGTCTCCCCGTTCGTCATTCTTACCGAACAAAAGGCCAAAAACATATAATAATTTATTTATTTTTCTCTTCAAAAGAGCTCTTTGTTTTGAGTAAACAATGGAGCAGAACAGCTGACGCCATATTTTCTCGAGAAAATTAAATTAAAGTCCAGAAAAAAGAAGTGGGTTTTCAAGAGCATTATCAGTTATTTGATTGAGGCTTTTTCTTTTTTTCATATACGATCAGATTATTCAAAATCTCAGGTATGTTCCGATCTTTTCCAAGATTTCTTTTTTTAATCATTTAGGTCTTTACTTACTATTAATTTATCCAAATCTTTCTTCTAGTTAATTACTGGGTTAATTTCAGTTTCCTTAAAAGAATAGCTTAACAATTTAAAATATTTGAACTTTTATTTGTTTTTGAGTTGAAGTCATGTTATTGTGAATATATTGCTTTGGGTTATGAAAATTATGACTGGGAATCTGATGATTGCCTTACTTCAATATGACCTTTTGAAATTTTGGACTTTTTGTTTGGGTTTTCATTTATGGGGTTTTTTTTTTTTTATGAATTTGGTGTGGAAATGTCAGATCTTCTCTTCAGACCTTCTTGTATTTTACCATTTCCGAAGTCAAGTCGGATCGGACCTCGAACGTAAAAAGCTCTTTTTGGCGCCAATTTTCTCTATTCTCTAGACTCGAGACCGGAACCTTACTTTAAGAGTACAATGTTCCTTAGGGGTTGGTGTAAATGCAATTCTGTTTATGCTGTTGCCTGTAGTTGCTTTGTTGTTGGTGCATCATTTTGGTGACCTGATCAGTTGCTCAATTTTGCTTATCAGTAATGTGATGCCTCATGACCATGTTACCACTACATGCATACATGCTTATATTCACTCCAGAATTTTAAGATATGAGTTATATTATATGATTAGTTTGATAATTTATTCTATGCTCGACTTCGTGGCAGCCTTTAGGTAAAGTGGGAATACAGGCAGTGCTAGGTGATTTAGCCTACTTGGCACAGATTTTGTAAGTTTGGGGGAGGAAAGCAGTATATATCCAGAAAGTCAACAAGTGACCTATGCTTTCGTACTTTCTAATTTGGTCGACGGACTTAGATGGACAGTTCTTCTCTAGAAGAATGCAATCAGCAAACTGACCTTTGCCCTTTGTTAATGGAACGAGTTGAAAGCCATAGTGATCGAGACCACATTATTAACATCACAAGGCATGACGATGATACTTCATCAAGCTCGTCTCGGGATGAGCGACCTTCTGGAGTGAACTTAACAGAGACTGACGACAGACCTTCAGGCAGCACACAAGCTGCCACTAATCCGACTCCTTTCTCAAATAGATTGCACTCTAGGAGTTCGTCATTCTTGAGGAGAAGTGATGGGTATGGTCGACGTCGTAGGAGCCCTTTAAATTCTGGATTATGGATTTCTGTTGAGTTAGTTGTCACTGTGAGTCAGATTATAGCATCTATTGTGGTGCTGGCATTGTCAAGAAACGAAAAGCCTCAAGCTCCATTGTTTGCATGGATTGTTGGTTATGCATCTGGTTGTATTGCCACACTTCCTATTCTTTATTGGCGTTTTCTTAACCGCAATGTGGGTAACGACCAAGATTTGACACACTCACAACAAGGTTCTTCTCATGGCAATCCCAGTGAGACTACACCCTATACAGCTATTGCAGTTACTCAAGCTTCAGATGAGGATAATAATCGCATCATTGAATCCGCAACAAGGAACACTCGGATTGCAGGAACCTTAAGTACAAGGTGCGCTTGCATTTGTTATTCAGTTGCCGCTTTATGTCTACTTTTGGGTTAATAAAACTCCATATTGCTCTTTTTTTTTATACCATAAAGATGGAAATAGTGGATTGGGAAATACTTTGCATCATGAACTTCCTTGAACATGTCATCAATGATTAATAGAGTAATTATTAGTACATATTGAATAAATCTTTCTAAGAGCATGAAAAGAAAAATTGTTACAGCTCCTCCATAATTTTTGGTTGATTTCTTTTGAACTCTTTGTTACTATGTTGCTTCAACTCTTTATTTCTCATGAAGTATCCATATCCAAAACCTGTATCCGATACATGAATGGTGGGAATATGACTTCCAATGATCCTTCAATTATGTGGAAAAACTTAGAAAATTCTAACCATACCCATGTAGGACACATACTCTTATTCAACACTTACACTTGAGCCCAAGTAACACAGTCGTCTTTATCTATGTTCTCGCTTAGTGGGAATTGATTTGCAAGGCTTTTATGATGTTGGTGGTATCTGAATGAAATGACGGTGCTTATGCTGCAGTGATAGTGTGGGACTAGGGTGAAGAAGATGATGATGATTCAGTTGTATGTTTATGCCAATACTGCAAAATTCAATGGTGTTACCATTAACATCTTTGTTTTTAAGTGTTGGTTATGAATGGTGCCGGAGGAAGTATTGGCTTTTGTTACAATAGTGGCAGTGGTAATGGAAATTGATATATATTCTGCCCATTATTTTAGATCTCCTGCTAAGTTCACTAAGTTTTTGTTTACAAATCCTCCTAATTGTCATTTCTTGTGTGATAAACCAAGGATATGTTTTGGATGATTATTGAAAATTAGCTGGAGTAAGCAAAAGGAGCCAAGTAAATCTTGTTGATCTACACAGATAAATACAAAATTGAGATATTAGTAGTCTTTTATCATCTATTTTGGTGACAACAGGCCCATCTGTGTTCTTCAATTGTTATAGATTCATGCTCAGATGGTGAACATGTATCTCAAAAGTTTCTATATATTCTCTATATTATCAGTTAGATGTCACCGAGTGAAGAATTGGCTTCTAATATGCAGGCTCAATGGATTAGTAGACCATTTCAAGATGGCCCTAGATTGTTTTTTCGCAGTGTGGTTTGTCGTTGGCAATGTCTGGATATTTGGAGGTCACACATCTCCATCTGATGCTCCTAAATTGTACAGGTAAAATGCTGACTAAAGATGTCTATTGCTCTCTGTTTTTGACCCGAGACTTGCAATTTCGTTAGGGTTTATAAACTGTTTATTGGTTCTATTGCAGGTTATGTATAGTGTTCCTTACTTTTAGCTGTATTGGATATGCCATGCCATTCATACTATGTGCAACGATTTGTTGCTGCTTGCCCTGCATAATTTCCATCCTTGGTATCCAAGAGGATTTTTCACCAACTAGAGGAGCCACCAGGGAAATTATAAATGCATTGCCAACATTCAAATTTAAATCCAAGAAAACCGGAAATGTAAACGATCAGGAAATTTCAACTAGTGAAGGTGGAGTCCTGGCTGCAGGGACGGCAAAGGAACGTGTTATATCCGGGGAAGATGCAGTAAGTTCGATACTTGCAATTTACTGACAGTTTATTGATCTCTCTTCACATTAACTTTACTTGCACCTGGATACTTGCTACTAGGATCAAACTGGGTGAAATTGTACAAATTTAACTATGTACGGCATTAAGGGTATAATCAAGCTAAGTCAAGCACTCAAGCTCAAGATGTACGAAGCTCAGTTTGACCTTGAATTAAAACTCAGGGCTTCTAGCTCAATTCGACTAATTGTGTTCTACTTTTAAAGCTCGAGCTTGTTCGAATAAAAATCAAATAGTTTGAACTTGTTCGATTGGGGTCGATAAAGCTAGTATACCTAGTAGAAAATAAGCTTGAATTTTATGATCCACTTCTAACTACACAATTTGTATTCGAACTCAAAGTTCAAGTTCAAATTGAGATTTTGCAATACTTAATAAAAATAATATATATATTGAAAAATAAAAGCCCCCTGATTAAGCTTGTGAACTATTTGATTCAAGTATTAGATACTTGATTTTATCTCACTCGATTATTTAAGCTACTTTAGCTCAAGCTTGACTCAAAAATAATCAAGCTGACTTTGAGTTGTTTGTTATTTCTTTAGTTGAACCTGAGTAGTTTGTGAATATAGATTTCTCATTTACACCCCTGTACAAAGTAATTCAATATTATGTATTTGCTGAATTGAGCTATCAGTTTGCTCCACTTGACTTGTGGTATCGTTAATGATTTTTGCCGCTCCGGGATAATACTAATACAGCTTACTAACTCAATATGTTGCCAGGTTTGTTGTATTTGCTTGGCTAAATTTGCAGACAACGACGAGCTGAGGGAGCTGCCATGCCTCCATGTCTTCCATGTGGAGTGTGTAGATAAATGGTTAAAAATCAATGCATCTTGTCCCCTATGTAAAACTGAAATTGGTGAGAGCAGCAGTGGGTCACCATTAGCGCAAGACTCGCATTAACAGTGCAGGCAAGACAATCATCAATGGACGAATGACCGGTAATGTCTTCAATGTTTTACTTTGTTCTACTGGTTCTTGCATTTAAGTTTGAGTCGAGTCAAGCCGAGTTGTCACGAGTCCCCCATGCAAAAGATACAAATATATAGTTAGGTTATCATCAAAAAAGAAACTTGGAATGCTATATACTAAAAAAGATTGTTTCTTGAGGCTAACCTCTCATGTTCATACAAAAATTATTTTGATTGCTATTGTTCTTTTTACTATGTTATGTGTAAACTTGACTGTCTTGAATTTTGTTGGAACATTTCCATCTAAAGTTGGATATTTGGTGGTTCTTACTCTGCTCTATTTATTATTTATTAAAGGTTTAATTATGAATCCCGTCCAAATGACTACTCTTATGAATTTTATAAACTTTAATAATTTTTTTAAAATTACTATTTTGCCCCATGCTCATGAGGCAACTGTTGGAAAAGTATTAGTTGTGCTTCTACATAAAAATAGGTACCGAATGCAAAGTAGATATTGGTACATTGATTTTTAACCAAAATTTTTATGGTGATTGATATATGTGACCGGCTTAGACTTTAGCATCTTATTAACATAATTTATGCTTGTTCAAGCTTAGGTTAGTCCGAAATTTGAACTATGGTTTATAAATGGGATAAATACCAACACTATACATGGACTATGGTTTAATGTGCAATTGTATATATGAACTTTGATTTTGTGCAATTTTATACATGAAATTTTAATTTGATCTAATTATTTATTAACACAATTATTCGTATAATATTATTTTATATTTATATATTACATACATAAATAATTATATTTATCTAATATAAAAATAAATTGATAAATTTTTATTTCTTTAAATGTGTACGATTAAATCAAAATTAAAGTTTGAAATATACAGAATCACAATTAGAGTTTTACGTATATAATTGTATCAAGTTAAAGTTCATGTATATAATATACATTAAATCAGAGTATATTTATAATTTTGAGATTTATTTCTTTATAATTAGGTTGAACTTAGTAAAATGATATTGGATTGAGTATAAAACCATTTATTAATTAAAAAAGTAAACTTGATTTATCCGGTTACTTCAGTTTGGATCTTCAAAATTAAAATTGAATCGATTTAATTATTTAAATCGAGTCAAATAATCGAGTTAATTGAAAATTAAATTAATAAATTTTTTTAATTTATTTAATTTAGTTCGGTCGATTTAATCGGTTTAACTAATTTTTTGCGTACCCTCTACCCCATCGGCTGAAGTATAATATTAAATTCTCAATTGGAAGCCACGTTAATGATATTTTGCCCCTTTGTTGCACCAACACAAAGATGGGGAGTTTGCTGTTTATTTTAGGAAGGAAAACTTTTGGAGTTATTTTATTTTTGTTTAAAATTGTTTGCTATGAAGGAGATTTAATTGTTTTATTATTGATCTTTTTTCAATTTCCTATTATTTTGTCAAAATTGCTAAAAAGAAAAATTGTTTTCGCATTGTAGGGATGAGCGTTTAATCGAATTGAGTGCATAAGTTCTATTTTATCATTCTAATTCAATCTAAATTTTATTTGAATTGAGTCGAGTGGAATGAAATTTGAGTCGACTCGAATCAAGTGAAATTGCTCGAGTTAAATTAAAAAAATTAAATATGTCAAATAAACATATTATTACAGTATAACTAATTTCATATTAGAGAACATAAATTTGAAAAAAAATTCAAAACAAAATAATAATAATAAGATACTTGAGTATAATAAATTTGAAATTTTAACCTTTTTTTACATATGTTTTAGAATTATTTTTATATATCTTTTAAATATAAATTTTGAAATTTTTATAAATATTTTAAATTTTAAAAATCATTTTTGATTTTTTGAAAATTATTTTGATTTTTTTTTTGTAATTTTTGTTGAGAGGGAGACCAATTTGCTTATTTTCAAAGTTGATAGAGACTAAAAAGGTTTTTACACCAATATGTTATTTAAATCATTCGAATTATTTGAGTTATTTGAATTACAAAATTCAACTTGACTTGAACTTGATTCTATTAACTCGAAATTCAAATTTCTTTTCGAATCGAATTAAATTTTACTCATCCTTAACATTAAATTTATGGGGAGGTAACCACAACCAATCCACAACATTGTATTAGTTGGCAATTTTTAACAATGTTATTTTACTTTTAGATTAATAATTTTGTATGCCTAAAAAGCATTTAGGCATGACTCATATAAGCATGGATAGAAAGTTTTATATTTCACAAAAATAAGAAGAAATTTGATTAAGAGTCACGAAGGATAAGAAGATTGTATCGATCAAATATAGGAATTTAAGATAAAGCTTAATGAATATCTCGGAGATGAAAATATTATCGGAAGAGATTTTTATAATGGAAATCAAGTAAACCATTGATTGATGTTCGCTATTTATACTTATTGATATGTCTACTTGAAGAGAGAGAGAGAGAAAGATTTTTACATTTGAATATTTTGTTATTCTTACGTGACTAACTTAAATACTAATAATTTGAAGAGTAAGTTTAGAGAATAACACTTTGATATATGAAATTCGTACGACATTTTATATTGATTTTTATTTTTATTTTCTAAAACATATTTAAATAAAAATATATAAAATTAAAAAAGAAACCAAAAGTATTCCTTTAAAAGGGATAACATAATTGCCTATTTATCATTCATATTATTTAGATAGATATACATTTATTTACAACAAAAGTTTGATGGAGAGGTTGAAAAACAAAATTCTCCAAAGACAAGAAATTAATTTATTTTAAGTGTAAGTGTATGTAACACAACATTATAATACTAGTAAAATTTAAAACTATATATTATATACTACAGATTTGTTGCTGTTCTTGTATACTTAATTCAACAACCTCCAATTTTATCTGCATTTTTCCATAACAAATTAACCATATAAGATTTTGTCATCTATCCATTTAGGAATATCAAAGAAAATTAAAATTACAATATATGATTTATTTCAGAATTATAGATATTGTTTTTTCAATATTAAGAATAGGAGATGAGAGTAGCACAGTTTAAACCCGTGTTAAACAAGGATCTGTTAAGAATTTTAATCATTACTTTATTCAAGTCAAGACAGAAATGTTAGAGATTATTATAACTATATTTATTTATTTAGATAAATAGATTATTAATTACTTGTCGAACAAATCAGGTAGACCTTTTTACTGATCGAACTAAAATAGAATAATAAGAAAATATTTTAATTGAAACTTAATTATAAATTCAAATAAATATTATAATACTTTTTAATATTTTATTCTAATTTGAAGAGTAAAAAGGGTTGTCAATCCTAATTTGATTTAAACCCAAATATTAAAATTTTTAAGGAACCGAGATATGTTGGCCAAATTCAGCTCATGAATAGGTCTAAATCAAGCTCGAATTTATTTTAAATAGTAAAAACATATTCTTACATAAATTTAATTACAAAAAAATTAGTCTTTGATACAATAGCAGTAAATTCCTTAATTTTTTTTTTTAATTTGACAAACGAAATTAAAAAAATTTATTAATGGTATGAAAGTTTAAACCTAAACCTAATCCTAAAAGTTATATTAAATATTTTTTCTTATAAAAAATACTAATATCAATATAAAAATAAATTCTAGAATTATTTTAAAATTGTCACAAAATTTTCCAATTGCTCAAACTTGAGTGACATGTATATTTATATAAATATAAATAAATAATAAATTATTAAGAATAAAACTTTTATTGAGGTAATAATTTAATAATTTTCATTTTATAAGATTAGTTTTTTTTTTGTTTTTTTTTTTAATTTATTGAACATACCGGCGAAGTCATAGTTGTGGAGGTTTGGGTGGTAGTTTGTGACCACATCGATCATAGCAACTAAACACACAGGGTAGTTTTTTATCTCCCAATACAAGTGCACATTTCCAAAAATTACATTTCAGAATGCATTTGAATTTTACTGCTTCAATGCTGGTTGCTAACATTGTTGTCATTATAACAAGTATTAGAACAACTTTGCTTCCACGGTCTGTAGTGACGGACACCATCTTTTTCTTCTTCTCTACTCACTTAATTTTTCTTTTCTTTTTTTATGATTTTTTCTACTTTATAATTTATAGATCTGAATTTATAAATTTAGAAATTGGGATTTTCGTGAAGCACAATTAATTCAAAGATCCTAAAATTAAGTAAATAAAAATCCCATATATCATAAATGGAAGGTTATTGTTTTATGTATTTTTAAAGGTTGAGCATAGGATTTGACTTTGTATGGATTCAAATTATTGGTTTAAGTTATTTTAAAGTTGAATTGATTAAATTATTTTAATGTGTTTTTCGAGTTTAAAACGAATTTGAAATTAACATATTTAAATAATTTCTAATTTTTATGTTAAATTAATTTAAATTATTTGTTCTGAATATCATATGGAAAAGTGAGTGTACACCAAGTTGATATCAATGTTGCGTATGATTGTATGCGATATGAATATGTTTATTTTTAGAGGTGAAGTTAAAATTTTAAAGAATGCCTTAAGGTCTAAATGCATTTATATAGATATAAAGTAGAAATATGAAGTTCTAATGAAAGACTTATAAAATGTATTTTTTTATTTAATTTTGATCATAAAATATATTAACAAATATAAAAATAATTTATTGATATTAAAATTATGTCTCCTAATTTATTGATTAAGCCTTAATTTGATTGGAATCAATATTGTTCCCAATATAAGAGGTCGTGAGTTCGAGCGCATTGAAACACATTTTTTTTTCTCCTATTTAAAGGTTGAGATGGGTAACCTACATCAAGTCTCAAGCAAAGTCGGAGGCAAAGTGGTAGACAGCGGTCCTCCACAACATAGTAAATTTACTTCTTTAGTCACTTAAAATTTATAAAGTTAAAATTTTATATAATAATAAATTTATCTTAGTTCGATTAGTGTTAATATTGTTGTCAATGCAGGAGGACGTGGGTTCAAGTGCGCTGAAGCACATTATCCTCCCGAGTAGAGATAATTGTCGCATTATCCTTCATGATTCATCTTCTTTACTAAGCTTATTTCACTGACCTTTCTTCATTACCAAACACGTAAATTGACTTGAGCATTAGAGAAAGTCTTGAAGTACAAGCTTCGACAGCCCCTCTAACACACTTTTATCTTGCAGGAATTTAAGAGTATCTGATTCACCTACCTCCAAGAGTACCTCTAAACTCGATTCATGACCAAAAAAATGTACAAATAATAATTAACTAGTTTTTTGCCCAAGTGCTTAAGGATTTGCTTTGAATATGAAATGGAAGAGTGACAATGCTAGCTTGTAATTCACCTATTATATTTGCTTCACTTTCAGATTTGAGAATACACCTCAATTCAATTAGTTCCAATAACATTATCAGATTTCAAATGATAATAAAAAATCAAAAACCGAATAATTGAATCGAATCGAAAATTTTCAGTTTAATTTATTCGATTTTGCTCCCTAAATTAGTTTAGTTTATTCAATTTTTATATTAAAAACCGAATCGATCAAATCGATAAAATGCACACCACTAAATGTGAGATTGAAAGAAGTTTAGGTTTGTTGCAAAACTTGTTCCAATAACAAGTGCACCGGGTAGAATGCGATAGAGGCAAATTTTGGGTGAGAAAAGATCAGCCACATTTGAGTTATAAAGATGAACAAATTATTGATGCTCAAGTGAAGCATGGCATTGCATCTTATGGAGACCATATTGAAGATCTATTGAATGGTAGACAAACTTCATCTAGATTTTGTGGAAAAGGTTCTTATTCCATGATCTACAATCCAGATTGTTGAAGATGTAGCACTTTGTTCGTTTGAAAATTTTTGAGGCAACAAGGGGAGCATAAATAAAGGGGGAGTTAGGAGAGCATAAATAAAGGGGGAGTTAAGGGTGTGTCTTGCTGCTACTTTTTGCTGTTGTTTTGTTGCTTATATTGCTGGTTTAGTTTGTTGTTTTTTTACTCTTGATGCTGCATTGTTTGACTTTGTTTCAAACTTGGCATTTTGTTGGTTGATTGATCATGCTTTATGAATTCTTCAAGATTTGAGCATGATGCATGATAATGCATTTTCTTAGAGGAAGCCATGTTGTTTTGAAGTTAACTTGGCGATTAGGAGGCTCTTTGGCATTTATGCTGAAAAAGGGGGAGATATTGGTAACAAATGAGTTGATGATGCTATTGTTTGAAATGTATGGTGAAAGGGGGAACTATACTAATCTATATTAATTATTTGTCCATGAATTTTGTTAAAATGTCAAATGAAGATATTGTTGAGATTAAAACTATCCAAAACACTTCAATTGCATTCTTTATTCGAACATTTCTTTGGATTGTATTTTGGAATATTTTGTTCCATTCTTTTTTTGAACATCTTATTGGATAAACGATTAAGACATCTATTTAAAATAGCTTGTGTATAGTCTAATGATGACTTTTTTTTACTTGGTTCTCCATAGTATATTTCTCAATCAACAAATGATCCTCAAGCTATGTCTTTAATTCTACAAACCTACTGATTGGCTTTCAAAGGATTGAAGGAGAAATGATTCAGCAATCCTCGTTTCAAGCCTTATCTTTATCTTTTAATCTTTTAACTTGGAAACCAAGCTACTTGTTTTATTTGGTTACGAAAAAAATCATTTACTTGTAAGATTTCACCAAGTAGGATTAATGAACTCAAACTGCGATAATAAATATTGTCTTAATTTCTCTTCTTACCTTACTCTCTTTTTATAAATAGTTTGTAACTTTTATTGTAGCATCGGTTGAGAGATCGTTTTGGGACAATAAGTCATATACAAAATAATTGTCAATGAGATATTGACTTAATGAAAAAAAAATTTAAGGTATAAGAACTTTAAAAATCTATATTAGAATTTTATCTGATATATATGGGTTCTCTCTAAATTTAAATACGTGAATCAAACACCAATTTAGTTAAGAAAAAAAGGACTTACTTAGATAGATCTTTTATAAAGGTCAATGTATCTAAGAGGTCCTTTTTGGACCTGATTAAATTACTCTTTTTACTATTAAATGGATCAATTTAGTCCATGTACTATTAAAAATAATCAAATAAGACCAAATTAGAATAAAATTAATATTTATTATTTTAAAAAAAATATCATTTTTTGTTTAACATGGTTAATATTTTTAAAGTTATTAAATAAATTTTTTTTGTTTGAATTGAATTGCAATTGAAAAAAATAATGTTCAAGACATTTTTTATAGAATCGATGTTAACTCAGTTATATTTTGGACTTATTTGATACTTTTTAATAGTATATCGATGAAGTTGATCCATTTAATAATTAGTGGACTAATTTGATCTAGTCTTTATAATAACAGGGACCTCCCATGTGCTATAACCCTTTTATAAATATAATTTTATATAATCTTTTTTACTTTCTCCACCGTCACAATTGCTTCCTCATTCCGTGTTTAATTTTCTTTCAATAAAACAAAAATTGGAACTTCACAATGTTGTGGTAGAGGATTCTTAGAACACCAACAGGCATTTGATGTTGAAGAGAATTCTGAGCTTCTATTGTGCTGGTAAGTTTTGATGGGTTTTTGTTGTTTTCGAAATTGGGCTCTGATTGATTAAGGATTAGGGATTTTATTGATTTTAAGGATGATGATATTAATTGGAATTTGATTTCCGGGAAAGGATAAAATCACTGATCACCCAAAAAAAAAACTTAAAATTGAGTGGTTTTTCATTTTATTTTTAGCTGGGAAATGAACGTAGACTGGTTTGATGTTTGGGTGTTGAAAGATTGAGAATTCTCTGATTTAGGGTTTAAAAAGTTTAGTTCTTGAGTTTTTTTTAATGGGTTTTTGTTGTTTGATTGAATAATAAAGGACTTAGCTTGATTCTACGTTTCTTCCATTTTTTTTAATAAATGAATCAATAATTGATTCTTTTTTTATTTTTTTTTTGAAGTTTGATTAGATGGAGAAGAGGAAATTCTGAGATTGGAGCAGTTAAGGTGTAGTGGAAGCATTTTTTTTTGTAAATTTGTTTATTTAAAATTCTATTTTTGAGCTTGGCTTGGAATTCTAAGGATACTTTTTGAGGTATTTCTTATTTTGGAGCTGAATTTTGGTTTTAATGGATAACATTGAGGATAATGCTAGACACCCTTCAAATCCATATGATGGTGGTCACCAGCCAGGTTACGGTTCTTCAAATCATCAAAAGCTTTCTGTAAGAAATAATCCGTATGTGAGACCAACCGGGAATCAATATGTTGTTGATGATGAAGAAGAGGAGGAAGAAGAAAATGATGAAGATTTGGAAGAGGAGGAAAATCGTAACCGAAATAATGGTGTTCGGTATGTAGGAAAAGATATGGATGATGTTGATGATGATGACAATGACGAGCTTGATGATGATGAAGATGGGGATGAAGATGATTACGATGAAAACGATGATAAACAGAAAGGTTATGATGGAAAGAACGATGATGTTGACATGGAGAGGCACCACAAGAAGAGGAAATTGAAGAGTTTGTTGTCGAGTTATGAGTTTGCTCCTCGAGTTCCAGCACCAGCAGTTTCAGCTCCTTCAGTGCCAAAGCCCTCATTCGGTGGGAGAAATTCTCTTACGGATTGGACTGAGCGTGAGACATTTGTTTTGCTAGATGCATGGGGTGACCTTTTTCTTCAACGTGGGAGAAAGAGTCTTCGGTCTGAGGAATGGCAAGAAGTTGCAGAGAAGGTTTTGGAGGTTTCAAAGATTGAAAGGACCGACACCCAGTGTCGTAATCGATTAGATACGTTGAAGAAGAAGTATAAGAAGGAGAAAGCTATGCTGGCAGAGACTGGTGGTACTTCTAGCAAATGGGTTTATTTCAAGAAGATGGATATGTTAATGTCTACTCCTCCGCAGCAGGGTGGGCTCTCTTGTGGTTTGGACTCGGGTGAATATGTATTCATGAACCCCAGAGTTTATTTGAACCGTGCAAATGGTTTAGATGAAATGAGGGATAGTCCAGCAGATTCAGAATCTGCTGACAGTGAAGAGGATGTCTCAGATGGACTCCCACCAAAAAAGAGAAAATTCGGGAGGCAATATGACGAGGGTTCTTCTTTCAGATTGCTTGCTGATTTGGTCCAAAAGTTCAGCGATACATACGAAAAGATTGAGGATAGTAAAAGGCAGCAGATGTTGGAGTTAGAGAAGATGAGAATGGATTTTCACAGGGAGTTGGAAATGCAGAAGCAACACATCATGGAACGAGCGCAGGCCGAAATTGCAAAAATACAGCAGCAGGCTGATGATGACGAGAATGAGAAGGCAAGCGGGTAATGTATGCAAAATACAGTTTTATTTCTTATTGCTGATTCAATGTCGACTGCTGAATGTTGTTGTATAATATATTGGAGCCTTTTGCCGATCTCCAACAATAACACTGAATATGCCGCATCGATTGAGTAGAAATTTTTACTGAACTTAGAAAGATCATTACTCCCATTTTACCTCTACCAATCGCGGCCTCCATGGATTGTGCTTGAAATCATGGACTTTGCTATTATTAGCATCATTTTTGCAGGTGAAGTGTGAACTTAAAGATGTGATGCAGTGATCTAGCTTATCGGACTGCATATAGCCGGTTATTCAGTTTTTTGCAACAAACCATTTCCAGGATCTTGCCTTTTTGGTTTTTTACATGTAACAAGAAAAAAGCAGAAACCTTCCGTCAGGTGTTGATTGAGAGGGTAAATATGTACACGATTTGATTTATTGTTCTAAACTATAATCCATTATAGAGTGCAACCCTATGACGAAAATGAACCGAACTAAACCGGTTCGTCCAGGACTAATAAGCTGTTTCGTTTAGTAGTACAAAAGACTGGATAATATCAATTTATACTTGGTGCAACCCCATGTAGTTTTAAGCTCTAGCTCTTTATTAGCATGCATAATGCCTAATAAAAAGAAATAATCAAAACATAATATCCACCTTTTGAAACATCAACTTTCAGTAATCAAATGATAAAATTACCAAAAGGAGTACATGAAATCATTTTTTTAATTTCCTTTGATCTTCTTTAATACTATTGTTCTCTGTGATATTGTAATCATCAAGGGCTCCAACCTTAAGCAACAAAAGAACTTGATTTGGTATGCTGGAAGTTGAACCTGCTGCTGTTCTCCTGCTGCCTGCCAAAACTTCAACTTCCATACAAACCCATTTATGACCTGCGAGTTCATTTTCCGACAATGGGGCAAGACCGATGATGGGGTGAGACCTGGGAATAGAGACATAGAAAAGTGCAAAAAGGCCATTCTTTTTTTGCTTGTCAACCGATATATTATGTTACTACAAGTATCATGGCAGATGCCATTTCAGTTTGTACTTGGATTTAGACCGGTTCTATCTCCAAGAGGATTGAGAGAACGTTCAGAAGCTTAGTAGTAAACTCTTCCTTGCCCGGAGACGTAAAGGAATCATACTTTTTGCCGCTTAATAGCTGAAGGCACAAAGCAATAAGTAGCTTAAAGAACACTATACATGGGGATAAAAAAAGTGTTGGTGTTTCAGCAAATTAGCTGACAGCATTTTACCATAGGGCTCAACATCAAGTGTTGGTTTTGTCCATATTGCTTTCGACTCTACATCATCTTTGCATGTATGAAGGAAACTCTGCTACTGGAATTTTGTTTTCTTCAATTTCTAGGGACCCTCAACCTGCAAAAGAAAAAGAAACAAGTACAAAAATCCATGAACCAAAACTGAAAAGGCTCAGAAAACGTTTTCCCATAAGAATTATAAAACTAAACCTCGCTACAAGCATTAACCCGGAAGACAGCTATGCAGTAAAGTGGAATGAACCTTCATCACCAACAAATGGATGATTCTGTGTCGACAATTACCACATGTTATCAAGAGCACACCAAAATGTCAAAATATCAAGTAGTTGATCTAAAGTAACCTATAAAAGCATCAACAGTTTGTGCAGGTACGGAACAGCACCTGTTATATCCTTGTCAGGCAAATCTTCAGTTAATAATATGTTCTTAGGTCAGCTACTAAAGCAAATGTCACACTAAATGTCAGTTTGTAATAATTTATATTTGAGATATTTTGGCAAACTTGTTAAGTGTTTTACTTCATTTGAGAACTACAGTTAGTTTGAAGAGTTTGCCTACTCCATTAGTCTTCTATCTGTACATATAACGGATTCAACATCCCTAGGTTATCCAGATGCCAGCTTCTTCCGTAGTTTCCAGTGATATCCCCAAAACTTAAGCTTGACAATTCTACACTTAACCAAGTCAGTTTAGAACAAAATGATCTACGTCTGCAGTAAACCAAGGATGGAATTATCAAATAAGCAAGAGGCAGCCGAGTTAACATCAAAATGATCATCTAAACCATATAAGCTATCGAAAAATATGGGTAATAAGAATATCATATATCAATGCTTCAAATAGCATTCTTTAATTAGCATGTTTTCAAAAAGGTCCAATAAACAGTCTACTATGAAAGCAAAAAAGAAAACCCAAAAAAGGTAGGGGAGAAGTATGAAAGACCTAATGATAAGGACTCCATCAGAAAGCAGTAAGACTATTATCTTCATCAACCTTGCCAACTGCCTCAAGTATTGATGAGTAGGTGATGAGATCGTATTCAAACCCACTTGCTTTCATCTCTTTCATTAACTTGGAAGCCTCTTCAAACATACCAGCTCGGCTGAGACAACCAAGAACCGTATTGTAAGATACCGCATCTGGTTTAATCTTTAAGTTCTTCATCTTTGTAAGCATTTCAATTGCCCGCTTTGGGCCACCTGTCCTAGCTAAGCCATTTAGAATGATATTGTGAGAATTCAAGTCTGGGGTGCAACCATTTTCTTCCATAGTTCTCAGCAAGGAATGAGCTTCATCTATCATGCCTGCTCTTATCATCCCTGACATCAGTGCATTGTAAGTATAAACATCAGGGTTGCATCCCAATTTCTTCATCTCATTGAATAGATCAACAGCCTTACTCAGATGGCCGCACTTCCCAAAAAGTTTTATCATCACAGCATAAACCCGAGCACTTGAATGTCCACAATTCTCTTTCAATTCCTGAAATAGCTCACTTGCTGCTTCATATCGTTTTGCCTTCCCTAGACTATTGATCAGGCTACAATATGCAGCCGGACAAGGAGGAAAGCCTTTTTCATCCATCTCTTCAAGGAATAACAAAGCTTTCTCAACTCTGTTTGCCTTGCAGAAACCATCAATAAGAATTGAATAAGTAAATGAACTGGGAACAACACCATTGGCCTTCATCTTCTCAAACAACAATGATGCCTCGGAAATTGGGGCTTTGTTGTCAAATAAAGCTTTAATTATAGTGTTATATGTTACAACATTAGGTACACATTGCCAAGACTTCATTCCATTGAAAAGCTTAAGAGCATCTTCCAATCGACCCGCTTTGCCCAAAATGTTAATCATATTGTTAATAAACACAACATCAGGCTTACCACCTTCTTTTAACATGTTCATGAATATGCCATAGGCATCTTCAACCCTTCCGGCTTTTCCAAGCCCCTTTATCAACTCTGTGTAAGTAAAAACAGTTGGGCTACAGCCGTTCCCCGTCATCTCTTGGAATAGACCTAAAGCTGACTCAGTCCTACCTAGCTTAAAATAGATTTCAATCAAGGTTGTATAAATCTTTGGCGTAGGTTGCAACCCATTCTCCTTCATTTCCTCAAACAATCTAATGGCAGAATCATGACGGCCTAATTTACTGAAAGTGGACATAAGTGCAGTGTATGTTATTGTGTCCGGTAAACAGTTACCCTCATTACACATCTCATTATAGAGTTCATGAACTTTTTCATGGTGTCCTTCTTGCATCAACATCAAGATTATAGCATTATAAGTACTAGCCGTTGGCTTGCACTTGCGGCTTTTAATCTGATAAAAGATGGAGAGAGCCTTGTTCACCATTTTAGCCTTGCCTAAGATTCTCACAATTTCCGATAATTCAGCAGGACCAACAACACACATACTCCGGACCATGTCTTGGATAGTTTTCCACATTTCACCAACAAGTCCCGCTTCATCTAAACAATGAATCAAAGCCAAGTATGTCATAGAATCATGTTTGAAATTCCTTCTTTTCCCAGCCCACTTGAAGAACTGGATCTTGACATTAATCTCTACATCTATCATCAAAACCTCTCGAACCAACTGATGATCCACCTTCAGCTTTAGCACTTCCAATGTCTTCTCTGCATCAGGCCCCCACTTAAATATTTTTAAAATTCTTATAAACCTCTTGTCCAATGTTCGAGCATAAGGATTCTTCTTCGGAAAATTCCGGTTAAAAGCCCAGTCCCGCATTTCATTCTCTGGAACAGGCAACTGGAACATCTGCACTATCTCATTATCTGTCAGCAAAATCACCAATTAGCAAATTAGCTTTCATACATTTCATTATATGAAACCCTAAACTTCGCACCAATTTAACACATTAAAAAAACGAATTAATCAACAGAAAAGGCTTAAGGGAAGGTAACCTGTTTGCTTGATTCTTTGGCAGAGGCAAGCCGAAGTCGATATACATCGCCTCAAAGCAAACGCCGGCAGCATTATAGTTTTCATTATACAGCTAACAATGCATATCAAGTCGCAGCAGGTGAAATAACTAAAACAGGAAAAAAAAAAAAAAAAAAACAAAATGCCTTAAGTATATAAACATTAATTCATATAATAAGCAACAGAATGAAAATTAAAACCCTAATTTCCACAAAGTAACAATTTACGTTTCATCCTATAATAACAATTTACGTTTCATCCTATAATACCATCTTCTCTGAAATGCAGAAAAATAAAGAAAATATGGGGAAATCAAGAAATATGGCTATGGAAAAATAAATTTAAAAAAATACCAGTTTTAAATATGATTGAACTTCAATGGTATGGTGAAGATAAACAAAGGCAAATGTAAAAGAAAAATAGAAATCGATGAATACATGAAGGAGCGGAAATTGAAAGGGAAACAAAGAGGAAAAGCGCCTTCAGCTGTCAGTTGGTCACTTGAAAAAGGGCCAAAGTGCGGTGGGTTGGATTGGAAACTCATGGTGTGGCGGCCCTTGGGCTGTTTTATTGGTGTTCATTTGTGGGGGGTTTTTAGGGGGTTAAATACACCAAAGTCACTAAACTATTATTAAATTTACGTTTTAGTCACTCAATTTTAAAAGATTACAAAATGATCACTGAATCATTCAAAAATTTTCATTTAGGTCATTGAATTACTCGAAAGTTTTTATTTAATTCACTGAACTGTTAGGTTTATTCTTAAAGTTTGACTAACATGTATCAAGTAATAATTCGACAATCAGTACAATGGATGAGTTGAATTTGGTTCATGAATTCATGATGTTCGAAGTTGTTTCATAAAAAAAAATTAAATTGTAAAAGAGGAGGGGAAGTATAACTTTGTATTACAAACTTGAAGTTTCAAATGGACAGCAGTTGGAGTCCATTTGAGTTTTGATCAATGGCAGCTCCTTCAATCATGTCATTTTGTCGATTTTGCACAATGCTTAATGATAAAGACCATTGGAAGAAGTGTTCTCTAGGATTGATAGAAAGTTGAGACTTTGATTAACTAGTTAGAAAAATATTAGTAGGATAGACGCTGTGAGTCGAACGGTAGAGAGAAAAAATTCTTTTAATAACACTTACAGGATAGGGATTGGATCCTCGAAAGATGAGTTATTTTTATATAATCCAGATGGTATCGGCCATAGCAATGTAGAAGTTTCGTGAATCCTGGGGTTGATGCTATTTCATTGAGAGGAGAACCAAACCAAACTGCCCAAAATGGCAGCAAAGACAGCCCTTTGTCAGCCTTACGCCAAGAGTTGGTCTGAGGCTCTTTTAAAACATATTGCTTTAAGACATTATATTTTGGCTGCATAAATCAACAAACCAAATCGCCAGACCAGTAATTTCTGCATTACGTGAATTAGCCTTCGGTTTTATCAGTTTCCATTGGTCCTTCATGATTACCTACTGTAGAATTTTCACTGTGGTCAGGGATACGATTAGAGCTTACGTTCGGGCTATCATTGGCATCTGCACCCTTTGGTTGAGCCTCATTTCATTGAGGAGGCGGGGTTGCTGGTGATTTGGGTGTTGTTGGTTTAGTCGATTTAGGTTTCGACAATATTGGTCGGCAAAACCTGTTTTAAGGCAAAATTTTGAAATCTCAGTTTCGAATATCATATATTCATAACGACAACTTTATATCTGACTCTTCATTGATATAGCTGTCCAAATATATGATAAAAAAATTAGAAAAGTTCATCAAACGATTAATCAAATTGAACTAGTATTAATTAAATTAATCAAATTTTTTAATTTTTTAACCGTTAACCAAATCGAAATATTATAATTAATTTGGTCGGTTAACCAAAATTTATATGTTTTGTTTTTTTTTTGTTGTTAAAACAAGTATAAAACATATAAAAGTAAATAAATTTATAATGTTCATTTGACCAAATTAACCAAACTAGTAATAGCCTGATACATATAATATATAATATTATTTATTAAATTCGGTTAATTACCCGATTCGAACCGAATTAACCGTTAACCGAAATTTTAAAAAACTTTTAATCGACCTCCGACCAATTAACCGAATTAGATAGGTTCAATCGGTTAATTTAATTTTAACCAAAGTTTGAACACTCCTAATTTTCGTGGTGTGGGCACATATTTGGGGTGAATATAAGTAATATAGGTGTAGGGTAGAGAAATATTAAACAAGAATCTAAGTGCAGAATGAGATATATGTCTAGTACTTCTATCATATTTCATATTTGATTCGACCGTTAGATCTGAATGCATGATATTACATTACGTTGTCGGAACAATTTAGACTATCTCGGAGCAATTTAGACTATCTCAATTCATTTACGAAATAAATTAAATAATTAATCGTGATATAAAACATATTATTTATAATTCTCAATTACTCAAAACAAATAAACTAATTGGCCTCATAGTATCATCCGTCTCCAAATCATTTGTAAACATGACGTAATTCTAACCATTTTACCAATCACAAATATATTCATGCATTACAAATGTCCAACAATCTCAATTAAGCAGTCATGAGATTATATGAGATCAATTATGGAGTCAAGCTCCGAATGCAGCTCAAACTAACAACATCTAGCAGTGCGCCTCAAGACATATAAGGTCATATGTCTAGGTTTGCTTCCCTTGTTTCAAATACTAATTTTGATGTTTGTCTTTATCGAGATAATAAAATATTTATCTTGAGACTTGACAGTTAATGTTACCCAAAAATAATTGAAATTATCATTATATTCTTCATCTCTCGATACCAAATAATAAAAATGCCAAATGTACAATTCTTCTTTATGCATTAAGGCCATCAAATCATACTTGTATAGGATCATTATAACAATCTATTATAAGACAACAATTTCTAATCTAAAAACACATCATTAATACTTGAAATCACCGCATCTAATTCATCCTATAAAGATATACACATTTAGCTATATATCTACACCAAGGCTTATATATACATAGCTCAATGTTATGATCACAAGTCACAAAATGATCAAATCATCTTAACACTCAAATTATCAAACATCAATTTCACATCTAAATCACCTTTATCAATACCTATTAACATCTTAATCATTAATCAACATCAAAATTTATTCTTATCCGGCTAAATGTCATCATCAAAGATTATAAAATGGTCAAATAGATCTCAATGTAAATATTAACAATCCATATCAATCAAAAGGTCTTATAGAGCTTTAATTTCTTAAGTACAAGTTATTACGATTCACAAAACAACACAAAACTTAAATCAGTTCAAAACCTAATCATTACCTACACACGGAAACAATAAATGTATACACTGAACAAAAAAACTTGGTCCTCACATAATATAATAACAATGCATATACATATTAAGCAAATATCATGCTACTACTACTAAATAAATTATAAAGAAACTACAATACAAATTACTATTTCATGATTTATTTATTTAAAGCTTTCTCAAGATGTCCGTAATTCGATGTATGTCTCATATAATGCAACTTCAAAAAATTGTTTGGCCTGAAAATATTACGTCTTTAAGGATTCAAATGGTGAATCTTGATTAAACATTCCAATGGACACAGGTAGATGATATAATCTAGACTAAGAAGGGTGAAGCAAAATTTTTTTTGAGGGGTCGAAATTAAAAGGTATATTTTTATAATAGTAAAAATATAATTTTATCATTTTAATAGTCTATATCTTTATAATTTTTAAAAGATTAAATTAAAAATTTATCTTTTTTAGAGGTTAAAGTGCAATTTTATCATTATAATTTTTAAAATTTAAAGAGTCTAAATGGAGAATTTCCATTTTAGGGGGGTCGGGGCCCTCCCAGCCCCCCTTGGATTTGCCACTAATATTAAGACAAGAGAATTCTATGTCAACTTTATTTGCTTACTTTTGGAGTACTTAAAAAGCTAGACATGTTCCAATCGAGTACTAATTCAGTTGATATTGACATTGTTATTTATGTAGGAGTACATGTGTTCGAGCACGTTGAAACATATTTATCCTCCTATTGAAAAATTAGGGAGAAATTACGAATAATTTCAAGTAATTTGTATAAAAAACCTAGACATAGATTTGTCTTCAAAAAATCCAAATCATATTTACTCGAAACTTTGTAATTGGTTAATAATTTTGTCTATACAAATTTCAAAATTAATAATTAGGTAAGTAAATAAGACTGACGACCCAAAATCTACAAATGAGTAGGCTAGAGGTAAAAGATACCACTAAAGATAAATGCAAACTAATATTCAAATTGGCAAGAAGTGAAGGCAAGATTAATACGAGGGTGCAATCATTTTTAAAGAGTGAAGGGACAATGTAGTAATGGATTAATATCCTCGTAAAAAAATAAATGTGTATTGACAACTTGAATCGGGTTTTACTAATATTCAAATCTTTATCTAAAAGATTGATATTGTGATGGTAAGATAAAGAAATAAAAGTATGCAACTGTAAAAAAAAAAAATTGTAATAGACTGAAATCTAATAGAAAGAATTTCATTGTGTAAAATATTGGATTTGCATTTTAAATTCAAAATAAAAATAGAGGACTAAAATCCAAACACGCAAAAATTACAGGGGCTTACAGAAAAATTTAACCAAATTATAATCATATTAGACGACAACGTCTTGGAAATAAACTATGCACTAATCCGGAGCGCAATGGCGGGAAAATCTAACTCCCATTCGTTCGCCCCCTAGGGTTTATATACCATGTTCTATAAGACTACAACTCAATTCAAACTAGTTAAAAAAGGTAAACCCTATCATTTTTCTCGTAATTCAAACATAGAAAGAAAGGGAAAATGCCCACTTACAAGTTACGGGGAATCGATGTTGATTTTCCGTTCGAGGCTTACGATTGCCAACTAGTTTACATGGAGAAAGTTATTGAAGCTCTCCAAAAGGTACATTCTTAAAATTTTTGTAGTTACTTTTGCTGTTTAGTGGTAAGGAATTTTTTTTGTTTGTTATTCTGAGTGGTGGAATTGAATTTAAGGAACAGTGATCACATGTCTGATTTTCTTCAATTTTTTTAAGAAAATATAT
Organism: Gossypium longicalyx; assembly: GCA_025698465.1. Classification (NCBI taxonomy): domain Eukaryota; kingdom Viridiplantae; phylum Streptophyta; class Magnoliopsida; order Malvales; family Malvaceae; genus Gossypium; species Gossypium longicalyx. The sequence continues at coordinate 97,816,420 of CM047000.1, forward strand.
AAAAAACTAAATTTTAGTTTATTGAAAGTACTGATTTTTTTTTTTTGGGAGAAATGTGTTAAATTATAAGAAAATTTTGGGTGCTGTTTTGAAACGTGGTTATGCAATTGAAGGGCATTCGGGTAATTGTTATTTATATTTTGGCATAGTTGAGTTGGATATTGATGTTGGGTTGTTTTAAATTCTTGTTCTGGGTTCTATTTTTAGGAACTAAGTGATGTGTAGTATGAATTTTGTTTATTTAAGGTTTGTTCTACTTGTTTTATGTTGCAGAGGTGTAATGCACTTTTGGAGAGTCCTACTGGAACTGGGAAAACATTATGTCTTCTCTGTGCCACATTGGCCTGGAGGAAAAGTTTGGGTGGTTTTTCAACTGGGAGTAGTCAAAGAAAGAGTGAATTCCATGGGAGTCAATCTGACGTAGGACCATCAGAGTCTCAGTCCAGTAACCATCCAACCATAGTGTATACCTCACGTACTCACAGCCAACTTCGGCAAGTCGTTCAAGAGTTGAGAAGAAGCAATTACAGGTCATGGTTGGTTGTTTCATTACACATGAGTTAGGTTTCTTTATCAATAGCTTATTGTTCCAGTTGTGTTATGCGTGGTTTGCTGTAGTGGAGATGATTGACATGTCTTTGTCCTCCAAGTTTAAGGAAAAACTGGAAGAGCATATGTTGGTTCGTGCCCTTTTTTGACATCTGCATCTGAGCTGATTTTGTTCAGTCTTACCACTTCCAATATTAGGCTGTAGACCAATGTCTTTGGGCTGGCTTACCAGATATGTCCGATCCGATCCATTCTTCTGGAAGACTTTTGTCTTGTTCTAGCCAGAGCCCAGGAAAATATTTTTGAGCTGATAACAACTTCTTTCTCTCTCTCTCTCTCTCTCTCCTCTTCTCTTTTTAAAAAATATTTGTGGTAGAATCTATTGTCTTAAATCTGTTGGATAAGATAAGAGGTGGGATCTTGAGGTAATATAATATGCTTTGGAACTGAGCAATCGTGAAACTCTATTAAGCCCGATGTTCAATGGCTTGATCAAGTTGGCGACAAATTTCCTGATACTTGGTTTGTTTAACAAATGAGTTTTACATCGCATATTGAGCTTGGTTTGATTATTAACCCAAGCTCCATCTGTTTTAAACCTCAATTCAGTTGCTTTTTGATTGGAGCATAAAATAACTGCTGTATTTCTAGGAAATCTTTTCACTAGAGGTTTCAACTTGAATCATTAGGAAATCTTTTCACTAGAGGTTTCAACTTGAATCATTCTTAGATTATCTGCATTTTACTCCTTGCCTAACTGGTTGTTTTTTTTTTTTCTGATCAGTATTTATATGAAATGTTGCATGTCTAGAAACATTAGTCTTAAAGAAAAAAAATTGAAGGTATAACAACATTTGAATTTTCATTTCTTTGAATGTGGCATAAACTTTGTTTGTCTTTTATCAAAAGAAAGAGAAATATGAAGATACTGCAGATTTCCTAGCATTTTCTTGTCATCTATTACCTCTAAGGGAGCTTCTCTTGTTGTTAATCATTGTTGTTAAAATATGTTCTTAAGCTTCTTCAGGGGTATCAGTGGACATTTATGTTGTTGATATTTTCACAAGCTCAATATTTTGGCTTAGGGTTTTGACTTTCTGAATATTAGAGGATGGACAGGCCCAAGATGGTAGTTTTGGGATCTCGAGAGCAATTGTGCATACATGAAGATGTAAGTTTACTTCGAGGAAAAGCCCAGACAAATGCCTGCCGTTTCCTTTGCAGAAAGCGTCAGAAGCGTTCATGCACTCATTTTTCACGTGTTGCTGGTACTTGTTCACTTTTATGCATAGATGTCATTTGACATACACCGCCCATGCCCTGAATATGTCAGCATCTATTCAATAGGTCGTTTAATTTAAACTTTTAACTCTTGGTTGGTGTACACTTTTATCTTATATAGACTGACTGTAAAAGGGGAGGATGTGGACTTTGGTTCTGGCTTTAGAGTGTGTGATAATTATTAGGAATTGCTGTTAAAGTTTTGTATCACATTGGATTGTTATCCAGTCTACAAGAGGAAAGTAAGATATGCCTATATATATATTCATCATGGTAATGCAGAGATAGTTTGCTTGATTTCCTTTTACAAAGTATTACTTCATGATGGTCATACGGGCTTGATATGAACAACAGGGAAGAGTTGAGATACTGTTCTAATGTTCTCTGGACTATACTATTCAATTATTTCCAGTGAATTGAGCAACTATCTCTTTAATTTCTTTTTTGAAGTTTTCATTTGGAAATAGTTCAGGGGCATCCAGTGTCAACTAATGTATCTTTTTTATTGTAGATTATATGAAGAGCAATCTTCATATTGGTGATGAGCCTGTTGACATAGAGGATTTGGTGAATATTGGAAGAAAATACGGACCGTAGGTTTCTGCAGTAGTGTTCTCTTTCCATACTTCATATGGTTGTTATTTTTACTCCAATGCATGTCCTGGTCTAAAGCCCCACTACAAATTTTAATATTGTTGATTATGTTTTCTTGCTAGTTTTTACAATGTCTTTTTTCTTGTAGGTGCCCTTATTATGTAGCGCGAGAACTCCACAAGGCTGTTGATATTTTATTTGCGCCTTACAACTATCTCATAGATCGTGAATATAGAGGATCTCTTAATTTTGAGTGGCACAATAGCATACTGATTTTTGATGAAGCTCACAACCTTGTAAGGGGAAAATTGAAATTTGTAACTGGAATTTATTTGTAAATTTTAGATAGAACATATTTTCTGCTGCTAATTGAAATTCTTTGTTCACTACTGTTGGAGTTTAGTTATTCTACTGAATGACATAGGCCAACTCATTTGACAGTCGACTTTCTTCCTTTTGTTATGTGAGCTTAGCTACTAATTTCATGGTAATACAATGCAGGAAAGCATATGTGCTGATGCAGCCTCTTTTGACTTGTCTTCTGGGCTTCTGACTGCATGTATATCTGAAGCGAAACATTGTGTTGACCTAGCTGTTGGGAGGCGAGAAGAATCAAATGATAAATCAGGGAATCCTGATAACTTTGCAATCCTTAGAGGTTAGTCAATTGGTACATTGAGAACATATCTATATTGCTGTTCTTAGAAATGCTTTTGTATGCAACTATATATAACCTTTTATTATTTTCAAATGCCACAGTTGTTTCTTCAATGAGTTATATTTGTCCTCCTGCACTGAGTTAGCTTTGGTTCTTTAAGTTGAGGATATTGTACTTCTAGAAAACCTTTCAATCACTTTGCTGCCAGCTTCAGCTTAATTGTGTTTGTAATTTCATTGTATTTATGTATGAGTGTATGCGCATCTCGCTTTCTTTTTATATACAATTATCAATACATTTATTTAGAGCTTATTCTGCATGTTTTTAGCTCTTCTTTTGAAACTTCAGAAGCGAATTGATGAAGTTCCCATTGAATCCAAGGAACTTGGATTTACCAAGCCTGGGCCCTACATTTATGAACTACTTGCTGATCTTAATATCACACATGAAACTGCATCTAAGCTTATCGAAATAATTGAGGATGCTACTGTGCTGCTTGAGGAAGATAAGAAGCATGATGCAAAGGGAAATGGCTGTAGGCTGGAAAGCATTGGTAACATCCTTAAAAGTATATACAGAGACAAGGGCAATGGTCATGCTGATTCTTATCGTGTAAGCTTGGATCTCAGTGCCTTGAGTTGACAGACTCATGACAGTGGATGTTGTTAACATTACCTTTTTAGTAGTGGGCATTGTTTCCATACTATTCTCCCCTAAGCTAGGCATCTTATGTTTGAACTCTCATCTGTTATTTTAGGTTCATGTGCAAGAGGCTGAGGTGAATGCTACAGATATCTTCAAAGGTAATTCAGAGACCAAATTGTTAGAATTTTGTTATTTGCTCTTTAATTTGTTCTACATGTATTTACCCTGCTTGATTCAATTTAGTTCTTTATTTAGATCAGGTTACATTGTTAAAGATCATTACGATTCTTCGGTTGTTAAGTGTGAATGTAGGCATATGAATACCCCCTTTTTTAGGAGCCTCATGGTTTACAAAGAAGATTAACTTTATTAATACATTAACAAATGAGGCTATTCTTTTCTTTTCTTTTCCCTAACTAAATGAAAATCTGGCTGGGGGTCTGGGATGCAGTAAGGATTCAGGAAAAGAAAATGACCAATAAGAAGTACTGAAAAAGAACTGGTGCTTATTGGCGTATGCATGTGATGTTAGTTGGAACTTGTGGAAATTACCCACATTGGTTGTAAGATATTGTTGTTAGTAACAAGGTTGTTGGTATTTCCTTGTATCCTGTTCAAAATCAAAATCTTGTTATACTTGCATGGAATAGTAAGCCATTTAGTTACAAGACGAGGATCTTCCATCTTCCAGCCTCCTGTATACCAAAATGGGCAGACAAAAGAAGGTAGACTTTTGTGTATTCCAAGGTGCACTATAGGTGCATATTCTTTCTTCTTGTAGAGTTTCATCTCAAAATTTATACAGATTTTATGGAACAGATTCCTATCTTTTTCTCTGAATTATTCCACTTCTTGACAATAATTGATGCACTTCATATAGCTTCATCAGTCAATAATAACAGATAAGGGAGCTACAAGTTTCTGGTCCTGGATACCACCATTCTGCTGTGATGTTTTAATATGCTTTGTGGTAAAAATGAATTACATATTCATCTTTTTGAACATTGGTAGGTAAGTCATCCAGGATACTCAGCTGGTGGTGCTTCAATCCAGGAATTGCCATGCAGGAGTTCTCCAAAAGGGGTGTTGGATCTATTATATTGACATCGGGTACATTATCTCCCTTGGATTCATTCGCACAAGAATTCAAATTGTAAGTTGCACCAATTCATTCTTTTTAAAATTATTTTGCTTTGGCTTTCTTGAATCTTAATTACTAAAGAGAGAAACCTTCTGCATGTTATCTCAGAGATTTTCCTATTCAGTTGGAAAATCCTCATGTAATATCCTCAAATCAGATATGGGCTGGAGTTGTACCACTTGGTCCATCAGGTCGTCCCTTCAATTCATCTTTCCGATTTCGTGATTCTCCAGAATACAAACAAGAACTGGGCAATGCTATTGGTATGTGAACCTTTTCATTGATAATAGTTAGATGTGCTGATGGTAAAACTAGTATTAGTCTAACGATCTCTGGATTCTCTTCTCAATTTCTCAATCCAATGAGAAATATAACACTTATTGGTGGTAGAAAGGCTATTGGTTATTTTCTCAGCTTCATCATATTACTGCACTGGAGGGAATTCATTGAATATTTAATTTTCTGAATAATAGACATGAGCAGGTCATGCTATTTGGATAAAATTTGCTAAGAGAGCTGTCAATAGGTCCATAGCTCGGTGGGAGATCATTTGACTGTAGATAAAAACATGCTATGACTATCTTTAGTCTGGTGGGCTGAGTATACATGTTCAAAAGATTCAGGCTTTGTAAAAGAAAGAGCATGTTGTTTACACGAGGCAATATCAACTATTAATGCGTTGATCTAAGAGGGATTTCTAAGTTTATACATGGAAACAATAACTTTCAAAGAAAGAAGTCCTTTATTTAACCATAATAGGCTTGAAATATTATGATCAAATTGTGCAGAGTTGCCTTGCGTATGCTTCAGTTTATGATAATTAATGACAATAAGGTTTCCATATTTGCCTTAGTAGCCATAATGTTTCAGTAACATTGTTTTTTTTTCTCTTTTTGAGTTCTTTTACAGTCAATTTTGCTCGAATTGTACCTGATGGACTGCTTGTGTTCTTTCCATCTTACTACCTTTTGGACCAGTGCATTAGTTATTGGAAGAACATGGTAAGATCTTGGAACAAGAATAATGGAGAAAGGAAGTGAATCCATACTTTTAGCTTCATAAACATTATTTTCTTTCTCCTTGCAGGGTAATACAAATTCAAGTACGATATGGGAAAGAATATGCAAATTTAAGAAACCCGTTATTGAACCCAGACAATCTTCCCTCTTTCCTATGGCAATTGAGGTTGTAGATCCAGGAAAATTTTAATTTGTCTTATATAGTATTCAAACAATCAGAGACTTCATAGCCTGGATAAATAGTTTCTTTTCTTTGGCAGGACTATATGACTAAACTAAAGGACACCTCCACTTCGGGTGCTGTATTTTTTGCAGTTTGTCGTGGCAAGGTATGCTGTTCCCATCCAAACTTAAAGCAAATATTTGTTTTTGCACTGTGCCAGACATACATGTAACATGTTTTATGGTGATAAAAGAATGGAGAGATCTCCTTTGTGCTTTCAACCATATATTGTGCCTATGGAAAGGTTGTTTGGGGGCTTCAGAGATGCACCCTTACAAGCCTCTCTGACATAATTCTTGTGTAGTGGTGTTTTACTTTTACAAAGGAGAAAATACATGCTACCTGCTAGATGGAAAATAGCTGTGTTATATAAATTCCAGAATATGTTTCTAGCATACTTTTTTTTTTCTTTTCTGATTTCTGATTCCTTAATAAATACCTTTTTATATATTCAAGAGATGTAAGATTTTACTGAATAACACATTATTCCTCACTAAAAGATATACGAACGAGTTCACCTTGTATTTGTTACTAAACCTTGGATTAACCTATGGAGCAATTTTCTTTGTGATCCTGAACTTCATCTTTATTTATACTTATCTTTAGTTCGAGGTTCTGTATATCTGTATGAGTAGTGCTGTTAGTAATAATATATAATAAAAGTAATGACTCAGGTCGTATTTCTTGCTAATGAGTGATGTTCTACATGGTTTGCGATTCTACATTACTGTAGTCTTGGTTCCCCCCCCCCCCCTTTCAAAGGCTTCTTGTTTATCTTTCTGAAGCTCAGCTTTGTCTGCCATGGTTTATTCTTTTTTCTCCCTCTTTCTATTTCTTCAGGTCAGTGAAGGATTAGATTTTGCTGACCATGCTGGAAGGGCAGTGGTCATCACTGGGATGCCATTTGCCACACGGACAGACCCCAAGGTTTGGTCATCCTTAGCCTATTGCTCAGTTTCTTCATTGGCAGTTTTCACTCCACTCTTTATCAGCTTTGCTTTTTTCTAGATCTATTACTGAATGAGCATTGTATAACGGAGTGTCTACATCTGATAATATATCAGGTTCGTCTCAAACGTGAGTACCTGGACCTACAGGCACAATCACCCAGGGAAGGATGTAAGGTGATGACTGATGCAGATATTTCTCGAGTAAAGATGTTTTTGAAACTTAATTAAATGCTTTTCATTTTTAAGTAAACAGTTTCCATGCTAATTTCATCAGATGATTAAGTTGTTATCTGGAGAAGAGTGGTACAATCAACAAGCATCAAGAGCTGTAAATCAGTCAGTCGGACGAGTTATCCGTCACCGTCATGATTATGGAGCGATTATCTTTTGTGATGAAAGGTATTTGCTTTCTATTGCCCTTTCCTTGTGATCTTTCATCTGAGTATTCTCCAAGTAGTAAATATAACAGTTTCTGTTTGATGTGTTCCCCTCAACTCTCTTTCGGAAACATTTTATATCTAGTTTTGCTTTTCTCTTTCGGGAACATTTTATATCTAGTTTTGCTTTTCTCTTCCCCTAATGAGGGGTTAAAACTGTTACTCCGGTGCTTATTAATACATTGATTTAACTACTTAAAAGCCCCAGTTGTTAAATTTAGCATTTAGTGGTAAACTTGGATGTCCTACCTTAGTTTACATTATCAGTCTGGACCTGACCAAGCATGAAGCGAAAAGTTTTCTCAGTTTGGAAGAATAAGACCTAAGCTGTAAACTTCGGAAGTTGAAGGCTCACAAGCGATTTGTTTGTGTGAACCCATCCATCCATTTTTTTTTTGTGAATTATTCATGGAGTTGTTCTTATCCCTTGTCTTCTGTAACGTAATATGTATATCACTTCTAAGTTAACATTTGCACCATATATATATTTTAACGTTTTATTTTTATTTTTCATTTTCTTTTAATTAGTTTGCTGTTTAACTAGTTTGTTTGAGTTTGATGTGTGTGTTTGCATATGTTGTTATAATCCATTCAACTAGGAACCGTATGGTTGAGGTTTTCAGAAATTTTCAACTGTAAAATGCATTTTCCTAGAACTTGTTCTCCTTAACTTGGTCTACTTATTGTGCATTTGCCTCCTATAGTTACTTTATATTCTGAGATCTTTACAGGTTTGCTCAATCAAGTCGTCAGTCTCAAATATCAGTTTGGATACAGCCTCATATTAAGGTATTCTTCTACAAAATGAAGCAACCCTTTATTAGGACTGCTTATTCCTCTTTTCTTTTGCAGTGTTATTCGAAATTTGGGGATGCTGTTTTTATGCTGACTCGTTTCTTCCGAGATGGAGGAAGCCGTACTCCTGCAAAGCCAGAACTATCAGACCAGAAAACCCTTGGTTAAGTGTCCTTTAATGATGTTACTGTTGTCATGTTTCTTTGATTTGTATCTCTTGATCTTAAAATGTCCAAAACTACTGATGGAGCTGTTTTAAACCTAGCTTCTTTTTAGTTTTGAAGATCTGATTTGCTCTAGTAATCAACTGCAATTTTCTATTCAATTTTTATTGGTTGGGAAGTTGACCTTTGTCATTGAATGCGATGCCTTGCTGTTATAAGTGCATGGCTCTTTACCCTCTTCTGATTACAGCATTTTTGATCATTTCGTCACCAAGATTACCTTCATAAAATCATCCATGTTTCTTAATTTCATACAGATCTAAGTCCAAGTTCTACAAAACCAGTTCTCGATGAGATAAAAACTGCTCAGGCTCTGGAGGAATCTTACACGGAAAAGCTCCCTGTTTTGGTAACTATTGTTTTCTATGCATAACGTCAGCTCTTTTATGAACTTCTGTTTCATGTTTTACCTTCACATGAGTTGTATCTTAATAACATGTGTTTGCAGTCTACTTCAATGGATCTACCTCACTCCAAACACAAACTATCTTCTCTTTTAGATGTTAAAAGCAGCAACAACTCGAGCCATCTCAGAGATATTCCTCCTGCCAATCTTTCATGTTTCACTCCGTGTATGGATTTGAAAAAATTGAAGCGATCAAGTGATCCAATGAGCAAAGAAAAAAAGTTGTTAATTACTGGGAGGGGGAAAATGCAATATCAAAATCATGATATTGGTTTGACTGGTCATCTTCCATCAGGTAAACAACAAAGTAAAGAGCAACAACTATGTTCTATGAAGAAACGCAAAGCACTACTAATAGAGCATGATAAAAGTTCCAATGTTAATGCATCAGATGCCCAAAGATCAGTGCCAAGAGACCTTCCTTTCACAGTAAGTTGAGTGAAGCACTGCAATCTTTATGATACTACAAAAATGTTGAGTGCTAATGTTTATTTACTGCATAAGGATGATGGAGATGCAGAGGTGGATGCTAAGTTTCTAAACCATAAAAAGAACGATGTTCGTGGAAGTGCTGAACAACTTGGTGCAGAGGAAACAAAAGGCTCCGCTTTTCTGATTCAGGTAAAATGCATCTTTTTCTTCCAAAATTTCTTATAAATGCCAGCAATTGAAAATTTTAATTGCTTTGATATTTGCTTTGATTCTATGTGAATTTTGGAATGAGTTTTGGGTTTTAAGTTGAGAAACTTATCTTTGGAACCTCTAGAGAAATTAAGTTGAAAAGACTTGTATGACATGCATTCATTCCTTGTTTAATTGTTGGAACTATATTCCCTTAGTGATTTTTTGTTAATTTGTCTTTTGCTGCTTTCTCTTGAAATTCACAATACAGGCTAAGTCTTGTGGATTTTCACTTTCCTGATTGCATTAACTGATTCGGATTGGGAATTTTTCTGAGAATTTGCCATCAGGTCAAAGAGAAACTTAGTCCTGCAGAATACAAAGATTTTGTGGGCTATATGAAGGAAATAAAGTCGAAAGTGATAAATATTGGTAATCCTCTGCAATGCATTGTGGAGTTATTTTCAGGACCTGAGAGGCTTCAACTTCTTGAAAGGTATGCAAATACTCCAAAATGGTCGTCACCTAAAATATAGCATTAAATTTGAAGACTGAGCAATTACTTGACATTGTCAGTTAGGCATTGTGAAAAATAATTTATTAGGCTTAACCTTGTATACATTGAGCAGAGACTTTCTGATACTCATCCAGTTAATCCTATGATGCTATAAACCATATTCTGCGGTTCTAGGTTTCATTGAAAGTGTGGCAAAATTAATTTCCTATTCTCGGCTTGTGTAAATGATTTATAAATCTAAGCCCAACTTTGTCTGAAATCATCAAATATGTTAGAGCCTTAAAGGCTGCAAGTGCCATCAGAGGTCTATCTGCAACACTAGCAAAGAAACAATTTGCTAGTTTACACCATACCTAGACTACTGTCTACTGATATTCTTTAGCCTGTCATTCATTTCCATCCCCCTTGTTAGCTTGCAAGTATTATCGATTATTTTTACTGGATCTTACCCTTTGTTGTCATCTGTTACAGATTCAAGGATTACGTGCCTGCGAGATATCGTTCTTTGTATGAGCAGTACCTCGAAACAAGTAAAAGAAATGCCTGAAAATCAGAGGAACTAAACTTATCTGGTCAAAACAGTAATTAGACGATGCCATTTGCCAATGTGATCGGTTAGAAGTGAAACTTTGAGACTTTAGCAGCAACATACAAACATTATGGAAGGTTTGTATGTAATAAACTGCAACTTTGCACAGCGATTGGAAGCTTTTGGATGCATAACCAAGCAACTAAGTTGCTCATTTGTGTGTGGAGATGAAGGCGGTGTTACACATAGCAAGCAATCTTCTATAATTATTTGTTGCTACTACTGAGATTATGAAGGCCTAGACATGGTGACAGCTAACATTTTGTACAAATTGAAATCAAACCAACTGAAATAGCAGTGAAACTAAGAATATGGCTTGTGGGAGTTTTTATTCAGTTTCATAAGAACACTTTAAATCGACGTCTTAACACAGTCGCTACATATAAACATGGCATTGCAATCGACAAATTTCACAACAAAATTTTCTACATGTTTCCACTTCAAAAATTTCTGGGGAAATTATCTATCATAAAATAGTAGCAGGAATCAACGGCCATTTGTATATAGTAAAACCATGCTTGCCTCCAATAAGGATTTATGTACAGCACAGCTGCGATACACAATAGCACCATCACGTAACATGCGAAGAAGCTTGCATAGAAGGCATCCATATCAATGAAACCATGGTCTTCTTTGTTGCCAGCCGAAGCCTTGGGTGTCAGTGGTGTTTCCACGGGCGAACAATTCTTCCCCACCAATGAGCCACAAAGAAAAGGATTCCCGACGTAGTTGCTTTCATCAAATGCTCCCAACTGTCCAATCCTTTCAGGTGTCTTTCCAGATAAATTGTTGTATGACACATTGAAGTATTCCAGGAAATGTAATACAGCAAATTCGGCAGGGATATTCCCTGTCAAATTGTTGTAGGAAAGATCTAGGCTTTCCATGTCCATGAGGTTAGAAAATGCTCGTGGCACAGGTCCGGTCAAGCTGTTGTGAGAAAGGTTCAATGTGAAGAGTTTCATAATGTTTTTTGTTTCAAAACTAATTTCACCCGTAAGCTTGTTGCAGGAGAGATCAATTCCAGACATGTATTGAAGCATTCTTCTCTTGTAATTGTAGGATCTGCTCTTTACTGTGTATTCTATTGGAACTTCAATGGACATCGAGCTATTCTTACCGGAATAAATAATAAAATGCAGAATATATTGCTCAGTTAGATAGTTCAGCGCAAAAACTTTTAAACAAGAAGGAATAGCACCAGAGAGATTGTTTTGAGAAAGATCAATCAAGCTTAAACGATCCAACTTGCATAATTGAATTGGAATTTCACCCTCAAAGTGGTTTCTCCTTAAGAGAAGATAACTTAATTCAGAAAGATTGCTAACCCAATTTGGAATGTTACCCTTCAAGTGGTTGTAGCTGAGATCCAATGTCACCAACGAAAAGCTATCATGAAAAGCATTTGGTAACGCTCCTTGTAGCTTATTTTTAAATAAATGAACTTCCCTCACCGATACCGGTTTGAAGCAAGATGGTAGAGTCCCAGATAAATGGTTCATGGAAAGGTCCAAAAATTGAAGTTTGAGATTGAGACTACAAATTGCCCTTGGTATTGAACCTTCAAGTTGATTATCTGCCATGGCAACTTGTTCCAAATTCGAAGCATGTCCCTTCCATTGTGGCAACCTACCAAAGAGTTGGTTTCTGCTCACATCCAATGCTGCTAGCTCTGACATATTCCAAATCCAACTTGGGACATCACCATAGATATAGTTATTGCTAAGATCTAGTATATACAAGTGAGAGCAATTAGCTAAGACATTTGGGATCATCCCAGTGAAGTTATTTCCACTTAATTCGAGCTCTAACAAGCTCGTTAGATTAAAATTTCCAGAGAAAATTGATCCTTGTAATTTGTTATTTGATAATGCAAGGAATTGTAATGAAGAACAGCCCATAGCCATGTGCTGAGGTATCTCTCCAGATAATTGGTTGTTTGATAAGTCCAAAACTCGTAGGGAACTCATATCACCAAATGAAGAGGGAATGCTGCCATTGAAATAATTCCTTGACATGTTCAAATAACCCAAAAATGGTAGGTGTGCACCCATTCTTACTGGGATGTTGCCACCGAAGGCATTGTTGGATATATCCAAATGTGATAAAGTAGAATGCACACGCGATGGCACTTGAAAAGGCCCTGATAGAGAGCAATTCACGAGATTCAGGGTCACTAGCATCGTGTTATTTTCCAACAACCAAAATGGAAATCGATCCACCTTGAAATATATGTCTGAGAGAGAAACCTTCTGCAATTCACTTTGATGGTACAAGAATTTTGGAAATGACCCAACACTTCCACAACAAGATAAGCTGATGGAATTCAATTGGAACCTTGGAGCCAAAGAATGCGACATCTCATGATCATCAGCATGTATGGTGTTGTTATCTGCATAGAGGTACTTGAGTTTTGAAAGGTTGGACAAGGGTCTTAATGAGCTTGGGATGTGAAATTTATTGTTTGAAACATCCAACGATTGGAGGGATGTTAGACTTTCAAGGGCAGATATATTTCCAGAGAACTGATTAGAAGAGAGGTCCAAAGATTCAAGCAATGTTAGGCTCTGAAGGGCAGGTATATTTCCAGAAAACTGATTAAAAGAGAGGTCCAAAGATGCAAGCAATGTTAGGCTCTGAAGGGCAGATATATTTCCAGAGAATAGATTAAAAGTGAGGTCCAAAGATTCAAGTAATGTTAGGCTCTTAAGGATAGATATATTTCCAGAAAACTGATTGGAAGAGAGAGATAACTTTTTAAGGGAGGTGAGGTTGGAGAAACACATGGGTAAGCTACCCCTTAGATTATATTGATTGATATCCAACTCTTGGAGATTTGTCAATTCACAGACATCTGCAAAAGTAGTAGTATTATATGTATATATTTATGGAGTTTACAAATAGGTACAAATCTAAATAATAAATAAAATATGTTCAATTAATTAGAATAATAATCAATTCAATATAAAATATTCAAGAGTGAAAATTAGAATATATTCAAATCTAACTCAAAATAAATTTAGATAAAACTCATACATAATGGCTTTAAACTTACAATTATTTGGGAGAGAATCTACACCTGATGGGATTCGAATCTAGGCATTCAAGATGCTAAGCCCTAATTCTTTGCCTTTAGAGCGTTTAACTTTTTTCTCTGGTCCATGTGGTTTGTAAAATTTAAAATTTTAGCCTTTCTACTTGTGCAATTTGAAATTTAAAGACTAATTGGTATATTGTTATTAAATTTGAATATATGCATTTTAATATTCAAAGGTCTGATTCAAAAAAATAGAAGTAGTTAATTTTTTTATTTATATATAAAATCAAAATTATAAAGTGGATTTGAATATCCTTCCTTTATGGCTTTATGGGAATAAGCAAAGCAAATTCACATGTATATATTCATATTCATTTAGAATTCGAATATTATCTGAATTTATAACATTCAAATATAAAAAAAAGCATATCAAATTTATAGATATCTGAATCTATAATCCGAATTACCACATCTAAGAGAAATTATATTTTAAAATTAAAAAAGCAACACATTTATATATACTAAATCTAGAGATATATAAAACTAAAATGACGAGTAACTAAAAATAGAATATTTACCATGCATAGGTGGAGTGTTGTTACCATCAATACCATAGGCGGTCAATTTTTTAAGAGAAATGAGTGGTCCAAAAACTTGAATAAAGTTTGAAGGTAAATATGATTCATATAACTCCAACTCTTCCAAACTTCTCAAATTTAGGCCTTCTGTTCAGTAACATTAACTGCAAGTTATTTTTGAAAAAAAATATGGGAAACAAAGTATATTTATAAAACTATGAAAAAAATAAAGATTTGAAATTATGAGTTTAATTCTTTTATTTTACATAAATTGAGATGTTAGTTTTTTCTGTTTTAATTTCTCAAAATTTGGTTCATGTACTTTGTGTAAATTAAGAAGCTACTCTAGTTATTGGTAATAATATATATTCTCATCTTAACATCCTTTTATAAATTTTTTTTGAAAATATTATAACGTTGAAAAAACAATTTCCTAAAAAAAAAAAAACCATAAAAAAACTTAAACGGCACCTTAGCATCCTTTCATAAATTAAAACTACTAAATTAATTAATCAAGAATTTTTTTAATCTAGAAAATGGATTTAAAACAAAAATTTGACCTTACAAGTATATATTATCATAAGAGAAAAATTGAAAGAATGAAATTACCTTGTCGAGTGAGATTTTTATTGATCTTACAATCCCACAATTCTAAACGCTTCAATGAAGTAAAGTCTGCTGTAACAAAGGCTTTCAATATCAAATTTGTGTGAGAGACATAATGGCAAAGATATTAGAGAAATATCCCAACAAAATATACACCATCAAATTATGTCTTGTACTCTTTACACATTTAAAAATTAGTCTCTCTACTATTAATATCGGAAATTTAATCTCTCTATTCATTTGATTTAATAATTGAAATTCAACTGATAACATCATCAAAGGATTTTCGTTAAATTAGATTACATGGCTTTTTTAAAGATGAAATATTTACTCACGTGGCTAATTGCATTTTGCAGATTATAACATTGTTTGCAAATGCTTAAAATGTGTAATAATTTGATCGAACAAAAAAAAAATTACATGAGTGGAAGGCCAAGCAAACAAAAATGTTGAATCTAGTATTGTAAGATTTTCGATTTTGAATCTAGAATTGTAAGGTTATTAGCTTTGTTTCAAAGAAAGGAGAGTAAATGCGAATATATATTTTCTTTATTTTTCTGACATAATGTGGAGCAAAATTTTGTGCTTTAAAAATATCACACAATCCAAATGAATACAATTAAAAATGGAGTAATTAAATTTTAAAAAAAAAGCGATGAGTAGAAGGACAGTATGCATAATTAGACCTAGATGTATAAATTAATTCATAATATTTAATTTGTAAGAAAACATCAAAACTTACTATTGTGGGAATAAGAAGCCATTCTGGTTTCATTAATATTAAATCCTCTTAAAGAAAGAGTCTTTAAAGTGGGGAATAAGCCCAGTGACTGTAATGAGAAGCTACAACCTGCATCTGCATCTGCAGCTGCATGTAAAACAATGCTTTATTTGTTTAGAATATGTGTAATTAACAAGTCAGGGCAAATAAGCAAATGTCTAATTACCTGGATTGCAGGCCATATACAGCTCCTCCAAATTACTCAGGCGATTTAAATCTGAGGAGAATCAGAAATTAAAAAATATTTTAGTTCAAATAAAGCTTATGAATGTATATTATTCATTCAATAATTCTTTTTTCTTCTTAAGAAAAGAAAAACTGAGGATGGGGAGAAGGTTGATTCTTACCTTTCATATCTATTAATCCATTACCACTCAAATTCTTTAGATTTGAAAGTGTAGCAAGAGATGACATTATACTATTGTTGAAATCATTACCACTCAAATCAACAACTTTCAAATTCATCAGCCTTAGCCCTGCACCATTATCAAGTAACAACATTTTTAGTTATTTTATTTCACAAAATATTTTTTTTAAAAAAAATTGATACGTGTCTCTTTTTTTAAACATTTTATTATATCTATAGACACTTATCAACCTAATGACTTTATTTATGGAGTCCAAAATCTCCACCAATATGCCAAATATTTTTCCTAAATTTATAATAAATTTAACAATAACAAATAAAAAAATAAATTTAATGTTAAATTAAAAAAAAATCATAAATACCTTGGGATGGAATAAATCCATTCACTTCATTATTGGATAAGATCAACTCCTCTAAATTGCTGAGAGCATTTAAATCTAAAGATAACGTTAGAAAGGAAACTAAAAATAAGTTTATTTTCTTTAGCATGTGAAAACCAATAGTATATTAATTTAAATATTTAAAGCATTCATAATGGGAACTATTCATTAAGCCTACTACATTATTTGAGTTAGATTTTGAACAAAGTTATTTTCAATTCCCACTTAATCTCTTTTATTATGTTAATAATATATATATTTCAAAACAATAACTATTCTTTTGTAAATGTGAAAAAATGAGCTTTTCGATTAAGTTTTGGTCTAACTTGAATGGTTTTATTCAATTCAACTTATGAAATTTTTATTGTTGATAGTAAATATTAGGTTAAATGTTCAAATAGAGATGAAACTTTTTATGAGTTGCACATAAACGAAAACTCTAAAAATAGTTAAGTAAAAATTAAGTCTGCCTCATACAAGAGAGAAACCTTACACAATGACCAAATAAGAGTTGAACCTTTTCAATTGTGCTCAAATAATATCTTATTAAACCGTCTGTGTTTTATTTTAAACATACCAATATTCATCTAATTTTTACTTTAAAAAAAGGCATGACTTTTTTTTTTTTTTTTACCATTTTGGAAGGTAATTAGGTGCTTGCAAATAAATATTAACAATTTATTTAATATATGTCTAATTAATTGGAAAATGGATGAAAAGCATTTAATTGTGAAAGGAAAATTACAAATAAAACTAATAACAAACCATATTCTTACCTTTTGTATATATTGCCCCCTTCAGTTTGTTATATGATAAATCCAAAGACTTCAAATTCGAGAGCTCAACAAGGGATGAGAATATGCTGTTGTTAAAGAGATTACCAGGTAAACTAAGTACCTCTAGTTTGTTCAACTTCATTCCTTCTTTTCCTGAAAGGATAAAAAAGTTAACGTAATTTCATCTTTAAAAAGATGATATGTTGGAACAACAATTAATTAGCCAACTGATTTACCATGGAATATTGACCCAAGGCTCTTAATTTCATTTCCCTCTAAATACAGCTCCTTCAACTTCATCCAATTATTATTGCTTTCTGTTCATATCCAATGAAAATATATGTTAGTTAATCATGTTATTTAAAAAGGGATAAGATAACATTTAGTCCCTGAATTTTGTAATTTTCTCCAACTTGGTCCTTGAACTGTTTTTTGTCCACATTAGTCTTCGAATTTAACATCTTTCCATAGCTTTGGTCCATGAGATGATGTGGCACTATGAGATTTTGTCATGTCATCACCTAAATTCTTGAAAAATTGCTAAATTTTAGGACTAATGTGGACCAAAAAAGTTTATGGACTAAATTAGAAAAAATTACTAAATTCAAGGACTAAATGTTGCTTTACCCTTATAAAAACAACTAACTAGTAAGCTTTCTATTTTTTTTAATCAAATTAAGCATGATATTCAAAAAGGAAACATACCTTGTATATCAAGGGTTCCTTTTAGTCCGCAATACTCCAAACGCAATGATTTTAAAGAGGCAAAACCATCTAGTTGTGATAGGATGTTATTTCCTAAACTATTGCCAGATAAATCCAAAGTTTCTAAATTTTTCAGCTTTAATAACATCTCAATACCTGTCAACAATAATACTAAAAAAATGGTCAAAACTACTTTAAACTTGGATAAGCTTTGCATCATATACAATTTAATACTTTTACCATTGGTAGGATTTAATCCTGTGAATATATTGTAAGCTAGATTTAAAGACTTGAGTGATGAAAGTTCACTTAAGGATGCTAAAATGCTATGGTTGAAATGATTTTCACTCAAGTCAAGATTCTCCAACTTGTCCAATTTCAATGACAACCTTTCAAAACCTACAAGGAATAAGGAAATATAGTAAATTAAGATCAAAGGAAATGTGGGCAGACAAGGGTCTGGGGTCCAAAAGATATGGTAAAATTTCAATTTAATCCTTACCAAAATTATAAATTGATGCAATAATAAAATGTCATTTCAACGATGAACAAGTAGTTGAAATGATTTTTTTAACATTCAAAATAAGAAAAATAAATAAATGCTCATAATAAAGTTGAAAGGTAATAAACCTTGATTGACAACACAACCAGCTATGGAATTCCCACTTAAATAAATGTTTTGTAATTCCTCAAAAGGAAGAAACAAAGAGGCATTAAGATACCAATGTATCTTCTTGTAGCTGGAATGGTTAAGGAAAAGATGGGTGATTCGTCCACTTATTGGGTTGCATTCAACCCTTTCCCACTCACAACAATTTGATGAACTCTCTTTAATTTCATCCACCAAGTAATCATAATAGATTAGATCTAATTCAAACTTATAATCAATGAACTCAAAGAAAGGTTTGAGTTGGAAGAGAGCAAATCTTTCATCCTCTAAGCAACCATCACACAGCCCAGAACCTAACGATAACACTACAAGAACCATGGCTAACCATTTTGACTCCATCTCAACAGTACTTTATGCATTTGTAGCCAATGCTGCAACCCCTTGTGCTTTATATGCTACAACTTAAAGGAAGAACCCCCTCATGCTTCCAAGAAATTCATTCATAAGGGTCCACTCATCACTTAAATGGTATACTTTTTTGTTTTTCAACTTTATTATTGATTATTTTTCATGGAAACCTCTTATTTCCCTCCTTTATTAATTTAGATGTGATAGAATATTGATAAACTAGTATCAGATATCCTCTACATACGTCGGGGTTTAAATATGTTCCTATCAAATTTGAATTGATAATTAATGTTCAACTTTAAAATAATAGAAAGACTTTATTGATACAATACTTAACATAATTATAAAATATATAAATAAATTTTTTAAAATGATTTATGTTGGATATTATTTATGATGCCTGTTTATTGTAACTTTCCTATGAAGTTTCATTTGAAGGTGGAAAATGTAGATTTTTGTTTCGATTGTTTGAATTATTATTGGGAAGACCTTGACTTAGATGATAGCATAGTAAGGACATGTTGTTTGATTGTGAAATTGTAATGCAAAACGGCAGGTAGAAAGCATTTATAACCATTGATTTCAGACAAAGCAACATCGTAAAGAATGTGTGGTTGTATGTCCGGTGAATTGGTTGAAGAGTGATGTGGGTACCATTTGCATTCCATGTATAAGAGGGAAAGTTGAAAGTAAACGCTGGATTCTCACGATTATGGAGGCCCCCAATTGACAATGATTGTTTAAATTACAAACGTCTAAACTAAGTTAAGCTTTTGGGGTCTCTGCATTTCATTTCTCCGGAATTACAATTTATATTATTTAATTAATATTAAAAAATTATGAATTAATTCTTATTTAAAATTTATTAAATAAAAATTAATTTTTATCATATAATTATAAATTAAATTTTATAAAGGGTAGTTATTTGATACACCCCTCTGTGTAATTTTTTAGACTCCATAAGCGGATTGAGTGTGTGGTAAGTGTTACATTTTTTTATATAATTAGTTTTTTTGAATTTCTAGCATAGCTTATAATACACTTGTCAAACCTTTAATTCATTTGTAGAGTCTAAAAAACTTCACTAGTGGTGTATCAAATAATTTTCCTTTTATAAAGTTTGAATTACTTATTTAAACTTTTTATTTTTTATTGTACCAAATATATTATGTTTTGTTAGATATAAAAATTAAATTTAATATCTTAAATGGACTCCTAAGCTATTTTATTGATGAAATATTTTTAAAAATTTATTTAAAAGAAAAGATAATTATTTTGTATTTTCCCAATTAGTAGCTTAAATGATCTATATTTCTCCAAGCTTTATTATTTACATGTGATTTTACGTGTTTAATATTTAGCTATTTTTTAAATATTGTACTTTCAATCACAGTAATTAATATAAAATAATATTTTTTATTTGAATTATTGGATATAATTAAAATATATTAAATTATCAATTCAAGTATTTTAATAGAAATTTTTTTGAGTCAATTTTAATAGAAAATTTTCAAATAACAATTAATACATTTTTAACGTATTAAACATACAATATGTAATTAATGTAAAAATAATAACTAATTACATAAGTACTGTACAAGCCCATTTGCCCGGGCCCAAAACACTAACCATAATCCAATACAAAAAAACTACTACCTACCCAAATCAAATAACCCAAGCCCAAAAGAACCCTAGCCCAACACAAAACAAAAATAAGAAAAATAAACCTAAAAAAAAACCCTAGCCGCCTTTGACCATGTCCCATCCTCCACCGCCCCGTCACACCGCCTGCTGCAGCCACCGCCCTTGTCACTGTGCCACCGCCCAAAACACCTGCAAACGAAACAAGAAAAAGCAGACTAGAGGCAATATGAACACGAAAACTAGGAGAGAATGTATTTTTCGGCTATAAAGCCATATCTGAATGTAATATTGAGGGAGATTTTTTTTTTTCAAAAAAAACGCTGTATCAAACGATTTAGCAGAAATCACAAGGAAGAAAAGAGGTTAAAAAGGTTTTGCTCTTATCTTTTTTTGTTTTGGATTTTCGACTTTCCTATTTGTTCTTGCTCTATTTATTTTACAAAAACTTTTTAATAAAAAAAGCTTGAAATAAATAAAAGGGGGAGGGAAAGGAGCTTACCCAAATCGCGTCGCCGGAACTCCTCCCTCCGTCGTCGTGTTCGAACTCCGAAAGGAGAGGGAAGCCTCCCGATCTTGTTTTCCTAGGCCTTGAAGGTTTGGCCTTCAAACGCAACTTAATCAAGGGCTGAAGAGCCCGTTTGTTGCTGCCGTGACCACCGTCAACGGTGGAGGAGTACAAGACCGACGGTGGCATTAAAAAGGGTCTGAAACCCTGGTAGAGAGAAGAAAGTCTCTGAAACTTTCTTAAAGTCGGCTGGAAATGAAGCAAAAAAAGAAATTTTAGGGTTTTTGTGAAGAAGCAAACGACGCCGTTTTGGTGTGTGGGTTCAGGGGCCCAAAACGACGTCGTTTTGGCCCCTGACCCGTGTGACCCGACCCGACTAAAGGGGATCCGCGTGTATTGCTTCTGGTGGGCTATTTACGCCCGTGATCCTTTCGCTTTTTGAGACTATTCCAATGTGGTCTTTGTTGTTTTCTTTAATTTAGCCACAATTTGTTTATTTTATTGCAATTTAACCCTCAGACCCCTTAACTGATAAATCTCTGAACGATGTCGTTTTGGGAATTGGGATTATTCCCCACATGGTCCTTGTCTCTTCGTGCGTGTTGCATTTGGGCCCTATACTTTCATTTTATTCTGATTTGTACCTAAAATTTTCTTTAAACTCCAATTTAGCCCTTTTCACATTTATTCTATTATAATTTTAACTCAAAACTTCCCTTCTAATTCCAATTCAACCCTTAGTCGATTTAATTTAAATTTTTATTAATTGTTTCATATATTATGTAATTAATCTATTTTCAACTTATGACCAAACCATTTATTAGTATTCATGTTTTATCTATATATTTTCGTTTATTATGCATTGGTTTCATTGTTATATTTTTATTTACATATATTTTATATTCTTTTACTTTGTATCATCTTTTATTACTGTTATTATTATAATTTATTCATTTATTACTTTGTCATAAATTTAGTATTGTCTACTATTATTATTTTTCTTTTTAGTCTTATTCATTATCATTATTATCACCATTATTACTTTTATCACCGTTATTACTATTATTATATTACCACTATTATTATATTTATGTTTATATTTATTTCGTTATTTTATTTATATTTCTATCCATCATACTTTTGTTTATATTTTTATTAATATTACTTTTATTTTACCTTTTTTATATATCCATATTTTATTTTATTTATTCATATCCTTTTATAAAATTTTACATAACTATTATTATTATTATTATTACTATTATTATTATTATTATTGCTACTATTGTTGTTTTACTATTATTATGTATTTTTATTATCAATAATTATTATTATCACTACTATTATTTTGTTAACACATTATTTCTTTCTTACCATATTATTATTTCTTATTCTTATATATTATTATTGTTTTTATCATATATTATTACTAACGTACTATTATTTTCTATTATTATTATTACTAATATCACCTTTATTATTATTATTATTATTATTATTATTATTATTATTATTACTATTATTGTTATTATTATTATCAATATTATTATAACATAATAAGTGTATATTCCTATTGCGTACGTATGTATATGTAGTATTATTTGTTTTACCTTAATATTATTGTTATTGTCATTATATTTACACTTATAATTATTTTATTTTCATTACCATATCTATCACCATTATTATTATTATATACATATAGACATATCCTTTCACTATTGTTTTTATATATATATTTTAGATATTATTACCATTGGTATTATGACTTAACACATTGTTACTACCGATATTATTATTTTTTATCGTTACCATACTATCATTATTTAATTTTACACAATGTTTGTTTATTTATCACTAGCATTTTTTTGAATATTTTCTAGCATACTCGTCACTTTCTTCTCATTCGTTTTAATTATTTATTATTGCTCTTGTCATTATTATTGCCCACGTACGTGTTTTACGTTTATTCTGTTATGCTCGTCAATACCTAAACTTTTATTTGTTTAGGCATTCTCTATTAGCTCGTATTATTACGAATTTCTGTTTCGTCCAAACCCAAAATTAATTCTTTCGCGAAAGCAATATCCGGTATTAGGTAATTCGAGATAACCGTGTCTCTAACTTATCGGGTTTCACTCTCTTCTCCTTTAACCTAAATAACGGAATATTCTTTTAAATCGCAACACGAGTCTTAAAAAGGCTTATTTTCGGAGATACGAGGTGTGATGCCCTAACTTACCGGGTATGATATTTTGTTACCTCGAAATAAGATTTTTCGCAAACAAAGGCAATATTCGGTGTTCAGAAATTCGAGGAAACGTGCCTAACTTACGGATTTCGATTTTCCTCGTTCACTCGACTAACCGAATATCCTTTTAAAAGAAATTGAAATACGTTAATTTTTAATAAAAGGCAAGCTCGGTCTCATAGTTCGAGACGTCATGTCCTAACTTATCGGGCATGATATTTTATTACTTCGAGATGAGAGAGTCCTTAACATCCGCTTTAATTTATTCGATCATTTTTAAATCAGCATTAATACAAAGAGGATCGTATTTTAAATTCTTTCCAAATTTTCAAATTTTCGACACTAAGATACTAATTAATCAACTAGGTACCAATTTTGGGCGATCGAGGGCGCTAATCCTTCCTCGTATGTAAATCCGACTCCCGAACTCGTTTTCGATTTTCGTAGACCAAAAATTATCGCTTTAGTAAATCTTAACTTTTATTAAAATGATTAATTTAAGGTGACCCGATCACACCTCATCAAAAAAAAGGATTGGTGGCGACTCCCTCTATTCATTTTCATTGTCAAAATCCAAGTCGATACCCCTTTTTTCCAAAAAATGGTTACGACAAGTACCTCTAATATTAATTAAGTAGTGATTAATATGCATAAAATTTTATTCAAGGAGTAAGTATATTTTATAATTATCACAATTGTTAACTAATAATTGCTATGTATTTCTAAATATGTAATACATAAATAAAAAACCTTTTAAAAATATACTAATATTTAACGTTTGAATTTCATATATTTGAAATGTTTGGATACTATATTTTTGAAGTTTCGTGTGGAAATGTTGACTTTTGCTTCAATAGATAGAATTATTATTGAAGAGATGTTGACTTAAGTGATGGCTTGTCGAATTATAAAATGGGTCTATTACTAAATGAATTTATTAAAAACTTTTTCAGACTCTTCTTTCCTTTTTTTAAAGTATTCGTTTACGATATTCATATCGGTCATAAATTCAAACATAAATACGAAAATATAATGTTACAAATAAGTGAATTTTTTTTTAAAAATGATTAAATATCGAATAAATACCCATATTGAGAAAGTTGTAGAAATACATCCCTACTTGAGAGTAACAATTTTGACAAATAAGAAGTTGATTGGTTTCACATTATATTTTTGTCTATTAAATAATCATAACAAACACAATTCACTTTTAAAAATTAGGTATAATGCAAAAGCAACAAAATTGTTTAAAGGCTAAATATGTCATAGGTTCCTATACTTTTCATAATTTCAAAATTTAGTCCCTTCTATTTTTATATTTCAAAATTCAGGTCAAATTGTCAACATTGTTAAATTTTTTTAATTAAATTTATTGATGTAATATTTTGAGATAAATTTTTTTTCATTTAATAACAATTAACTAAAATAATAATATAATGAATCTGAATTTATTTTAATGTAATATAACTAAAAATAATAATCACTTGATGCTTGAATGACAGAATAGAAATGGGAGCAAGAAATGTTTGATGGCAACAAAAGATATGGCAAGATAGTACTTCAGGTTTTGTAAAAAATAGGTTTTAGAGTTAGTTTGGGTATTATTTATTAAGGATTGAATTTGGATTTTGAGTTTGAGTTTGATAATGCTTGAATTTGGGTTAGATTTAGGTTATATATTTAAATTTTTAAATAGAAATATTATATTTAAATATAGTATAGATCGGGTAGGTTTAAATTTAAAAAATTCTGTTCAAACTTCAGTCTAAATAAAATATAGGCCTAAATTTTTATGGAATCTCATTTTTGGGGTTTTATATTCTTCTTCTAGCTCACTCATATTTTGGAGGGTGTTCAGGTTTGGGCAATTAGCCCCATCTTTGGACAGCTCTACTCATTTCTATTATATATTTTTTTACTATATCCTACATTCACTTATCAATGTCATTACCCCAACCATTTTTGTGATGTTTTTAAATTTCAACAACGGTATAGCAAATATTTTTCTTAAAACTTAAAAAGAAAAGTTAAAGACATCTGACAATATCTTAAATCTATTTTGAATTAATAAATTTTTTCATCTGCTAAGAGTTTTAGCACGTCTCTTTTTTCTTTTCCGTCTGCTATAGGCACGTTTCCCTTATCGTAGGGTTTTGGGTTGGCAAATTTGCAGTGTGATTGTTTGGGATTTTTGTTAGTAATGGAGGAGGAGCTTGCCAATCTAAATCTTGACGATGAAGAGGAGGAGTTGATTCTTTGTGAAAAAGATCTGAATGATTTAGAAGATGACTATCGATTTTGCTTGGTAGAAAAAGCTGTAACGGAGTGTGTGGTTCATTTTCCCTCTCTAAAAAGAACTTTGGTTGATCTTTGGCATCTGTTGGGGGGGGGGGGGGGAGTTACAATCACAAATCGGGGAAAAAAAAGGTATTTGTTCCATTTCTTCTATGGGATTGACATAAATAAGGTTTTGGATGGTATACCCTGGTCATTCAATAGGCACCTTATTGTTTTTCATTGATTGAATGGTGGGGAAGACCCAATGAAAGTGTCTATTTAAATTTTATTCAATATTATGTTTTATCAAATGTTGTTTGAACTGAATTAATTTGATTGGACCAAGAAGAAGTCAAGGGATTGGTTCGAAGAGTAATTTTGAACTAGTTAGATCGAGAATCAGTACGAACAAGCTAAAAAACCAATTGAACTGGATTTTTTTAAAAAAAAATTTAATTTTTTAGATTTTAATAATTTTTTAATTACACAGTCGAACCGATAACTTGATGGATTTGATTATCGATCTGATTTTAAAAACATTAAATTTATCATCTAGACTAATTTATTATATATATTTGTTTTGTTTTGTTTTTTGTTTTGTTTTTTGTTTTTTTTTTACTTTTATCTCATGTTTGATCATAATAGTTTGTGATTTTTTTGGCATTCACCCTATTATATATATGGGTTATATATACTAGACATTCCAAAACTATGATCCATGTTTTAAATTTGTCTTCAAATTTTAAGATATTTTAATTGAGTCATTAGAGTATCAATATTATATCAATCAAATCCTTCTATTAGTCTAATACTTATCATATTAGACACTAAATGTTAGCTCGAATAGGATGTGGAGCATATCCAAAACATGTGAATCAAATTTTAAACATGTAGGTACTTGTTGCATTGACAACTTGGAATTAACTTAGATTTAACATGTTGAAAAAAAAAAAAAAAACCAAAAAACCAACTTGGATTTAATGACACTTTTTTTTTTTGGTTCTTTTTTTACATTTAGATCTAAGTTGTCCAAACAATAAGTATACAAGTGTTAGATTTTGATCTAAATATATATATATATATATATTTTAGTTGCAAGATTTTTATCTAAATGTTTTAAATATGCTCTATATTAAATTTGAATTGATAATTAACGCCCTACATTAAGATAATAGAAAAACCTCATTGGTACAATACTCACTATAATTCTTAAGTATATAAATAAAAAATTTACGTTGGATACTATTTATGACGTTGGACTTATTGTAACTTTCCTTATGAAGTTCCGTTTGAAGGTAAAAAAATGTAAACTTTCGTTCTGATAGATTAAACTATTATTGAGAAAACCTTAAGTGCTGATTTGTTAACTATATATGAAATGAGTCTCTTTCTAAATTGGGGAAATTATGGTTTTGATCTTCTTACAACTTGTAAACAGCGTGTGGAAGTAACATGTTTGTATGTCCGGTGAATTGGTTGAAGAGTGATGTGGGTACCATTTGCAGTGGAGCGCTGCTGCATATTTGATGTTTACTTCATTAAACAATACTGATTCCGTTCCAAGTATAAGAAAATGATATAAGAGGGAAAGTTCAAAGTAAACGCTGGATTCTCACAATTATGGAGCCCCTCTATCCACAATGATTGTTTGTATTACAAACGTCTAAACTAAGTTAAACTTTGGGGTCTCTGCATTTCATTTCTTCGGAATTACATAAATCAAAGCATGTTAAACTTGTGAAATTTCATTTTATTTCTTACTTTTTACTTACAAGTATCTATTCTATTTGGGGTTGCATTGATTTCAAGACTTGCTTATTATTGAAAAGCTAATACAATCCTAATAAAACAACAATACCATAAGAGTAATAATAATAACATATAAAGTAAATATGAATTTAATGACAATTCAGTAGCAGAATCATGATCCAATCCATAATCCAAGGGTTTGTTTTGAGGAATTTCGATCCAAATCAATTACCAATATTAATATTTCCTTATAGCATGATCTTCTATAATGACCTAGATATTCTCTAGATAATTAGCGTAGTCTCTTTCTAAATTGGAAAAATGATGGTTTTTGTCTTCTTAGAACTTGTAAATAACGTGTTGAAGTTTCGTAAGGAGATGTTTGATTGTGAAATTGTAAAGCAAAACCACAGCTAGAAAGCATTTATAACCACTGATTTCAAACAAGGCAATGTCGTAAAGAGTGGGTTGAATGTCCCGTGAATTGGTTGAAGAGTGCTGTGGGTACCATTTGCAATGGGCCGCTACTACGTTAACTTATATGCATATTTGATGTTTACTTGATTAAACTTCAGCTGGATTCTCACGATTATGGACCCCCCTCTTCACAATGATTTGTTTGTATTACAAGTACGTATAAACAGAGTCAAGCTTTGGGGTCTGGAATTACATAAATCAAAGAATGTTAAACTTATAAAATTTCATTCTATTTCTTACTTTTTAATTACAATCATCTTATACTATTTGGGGTTGAGTTTATTTAATCCAACAAACTATGGCACATGTTATTACCATACTTTATGTATTTGTACCCAATGCTGCCTTATATTTATATAACTCTACAGGGCATTCTTCATTACTCACGTCCAATTACTAAATGACAAATTTAACCACTAACATTTGCATGTTTTGTCAAAATGGCTATAATTGTATTTTTTAGTCTTTTTCTGGCCATCAACCATTGTTTTTTTTCAATATGTTAGTTTTAATGAAAATACTGTTAAAAAAGTTAATGGGGATGATGTAGAATTTCATATGTGGAATATTTTTTATGAGATGTAATTTATTACTTAGATAATCTAATAAGATAATTGCATGTGAAAAATAATAAAATAAATAAATAATACATTAAATTAAAAAAAATAAGTCTTAATTTAAAGAAAATAAACGTAATTATCTAAAAAATTTAACTCAGTAAAAAAACTTTTTAATAAACAAACGAATGAAAGATCGAAACCTTTTGAAAAAAAAAAGATTGAAACATTAAATCTATTCATTAATTCTGTTAGAAAATGTAGTTTGAGCTTTTTTCTTTATATAGTAAAGTTTTTATATAGTAAAGTTTCAGTTTTGATCCCTCTATTATGATAACAGTTGAGATTTAGTTTTTATATTTTAATTTTTTTCCATCATAATTATAATGGTGAAATTTCAGTTCTGGTCCCTCCATTATGATAACATTTGAGATTTTGTTTTTATATTTTAATTTGACATTATTTGATTCTCAACTTTCACAATGATATTAGTTAGTCCAAATAATTAGCATATTTAACTATCTCGATTAAATGTTTATGTTGATTTAAAAAAAATACTATTCTAATAAAAAATTATTTTGACATAATTAATTAGAATAAGTGTTATTAAAATATTCACATAAGCTACCCACAATATCAAGGGAGATAAATATTTTGACTAACTAATGACAACTCTTTTTCTCAGTCATTATAATATAATGGTAAAATTACAGTTTCAATCTCTCTACTACGCTCACATTTGGAATTTAGTCATTATATTCTAATTTGGCATAATTTGGTCATTTGCTTTGATAATGGTATTAGTTAATTTGAATAATTAGCATCCTTACCTATACCGATTAAAATGATTACATGAATGTATCTTAAAAACACCTTTTTAACACATTATATATTTGCATGAAGTTTGAATTAGTATTTTTGAGAAAAAGAAAATTGAATTTAACATTTAGACCAAAATAATTAAGGGTATCAACTATTTCAACTAACTAATGACATTATGTAGAAGAACTAAATTACATCAAATTAAAAAATAAGTACTAAATTCTAAATTTAAACATAGTAGAGAGATTATAACCATTAGTTGATCTAAAACAATCTATGTTTAACACAATCATTTGTCATTTTATTTAATAAAAAAGCTAGATATATTTTTTTTATTTTGTTACTTATTTAATATGTTTCTTTTTATTCGTTTTGTATTCCAGCAATATTTGCTGTTTGTGATTAATCTATCCCCTTCAAATTTTGTTTCTGACAAATTTCTATTCTGTCATTGTTATGATCCTTTTCAAGCATTTTGCATTGAAATGATGATTAATGGACTAATAATACTCTTACAAAAGAAGTTCTGCATATTACTCTGAAAGTTTCTAAATAGTACAGGAACCTGAAATAGGACTATTATTTAGAACTAACCAAACTTAAAGATTGGAAACATTTGAGAAGAAAGAATTTAAATTGGGACTACCTCTTTGGGTTTTCTGTTCAAAGATCTAAGTTGAACAAGAAGACAGGGTACCGTTTTAGTGATCGAATCTTGATGAACAAAGAGCAATGACAACCCATAAATTAAAAAAGGGATTCATTCTCACAACATGCTGCACTTGTGCATTATAGATCATTCATGACACATCTAGTTAGGAGCATTTGATTCATTTCGATCATAGCATCCTAATCATTTGACATAAGCATAGATACATGGAACTGATTCTACAGGTCATGTCCCTAGAATCAGTGAATTCACGAGCCTTAAACCCTAAGCAGTAAGGCTACAGGCTGAATTTACAGATCTCATCCCCCCTAAGCAGTAGAGAAACAGATCAAAGGCGATGAGCCTTAAACCCCTAAGCAGTAGGGTAACAGGTTGAATTTACAGATCTTAACCCCCTAAGCAGTAGGGAAATAGATCAAAAGCGATGTGCCTTAAACCTCTAAGCAGTAGGGTAACAGGTTGAATTTACAGATCTTAACCCCCTAAGCAGTAGGGAAACAGATCAAAAGCGATGTGCCTTAAACCCCTAAGTAGTAGGATAACAGGTTGAATTTACAGATCTTATCTCCCTAAGCAGTAGTGGAGCAGATCGAAGACGAAGGGCCTTAAACCCCTAAGCAGTAGGGTAACAGACTGAATTGCAGACGAAGGATCTTAACCCCCTAAGCAGTAGGGAAACAGATCAGAGGTGATGGGCCTTAAACCCCTAAGCAGTAGGGTAACAGGCTAGAAATTACAAATCTCTTCTCCTTGAAATAGCACTGGGGAGGTTAGAAGTCACAACAGATCTCCTCGAAGTTTTAGCGGAGTAGATTGAAGTCACATGTCGTATCTCCTTGAGGCTGCAGTAGAGCAGACTGAAGATAGCAAATCTTATTTCCCTGAAGTAGCAGTGGAGCAGATTGAAGCTATGAATAAACAGATCTTATCTCTCTGAAGTTACAGTAGAGCAGATCAAAATGAACCCTATCTCACTAAAGTTGCAGTGGAGCGGATTAAAGCAATAAGATGCACTAGGCTGAACGATGTTACCTAAAGAAGAGGAGCACCAAAGAAGTTAAGACTCGACGTGGCCGGGGCCAAACTGGTCTTTCTTGAGAGTCTTTGCTCTATTCTCGTTACACGACAATAAGCAAAGAGGGGCAGCTGTACAAGCCCACTTTGGCCCGGGCTAAACCCAATAAACCCAAAACAGAAACCCAAATTCCCCAACCCAATAGCATAACCCAAACACAAAAAAAAAAACTAAAAAAAGCCCTAGCCTTGTCAGCCGTTCAGCCAACTGCTCTCTGTCCCATCACCACTTGCTCCACCGCCACTGTGCCACCGCCCAAGCTGCACCTACAAGCATTAAACGGAAAAGACAGAAGCAAGAAAAAATAATGGTGTATTCGGCTATATATAGCCAAACAGAATGTAAAGAAAGGGGATTTTTTTTCTTATTCAAAAAACGAAGAATATCAATCAAATACAAAAGAAACGCATCATAAAAAAAGGCTTCAATATTAAATCACAGCAAGAAATATCAAGGAACAAATCGAAGGTTTTTTTTTACTTTTTTATTTTTTTCTTTTTTCGAATTTATTTGTATATACAATCTATAACCTATTAAGAACAATATATATTAAATAAATATTGAATAAAAAAAATTACCTATAGGCGATCCCACAATTTTAAACTCTTCAATGAAGTAAAGTTTGTTGTAATAGAGGCTTTCAATATCAAATATGTGTGAGAGAGATAAAAGGCAAAGATATCAGAGAAGTATCCCAACAAAATATGTGTAGCGATGTAAAAATTTACTTTCGATCGCTAATTGTGGCGATTTAGTGAAAACTTGAAAACCGAAGTTTGATTTTGAAATAAGAGGGGAGTCGCCACCGATCCTTTTTATAGGTGTGATCGGGCACTTTAGAATTTTGTTTTTAAAACAAAAGAAGGCCAAGTTTAGGTCTACGTTAAAACCAGAGTAAAATAGGGTCCGGGAGTCGATTAAGCGCGAGGAAGGTATTAGCACTCTCGCGACGCCCAAAATTGGTATCTTGTTAAACAGGTGTTATCTTGATTTTCAAGAATACAAGCTCAATGTAAGATTTAATCGTGATCCGGTTGAAAAGTCAAGAAACTTCAATTCTTTTGATTTTCGAAAAGGTCATGCCGCTTTAACACGAGTCAATTGATGTTCACCCAACATAGTGATGAAATCGATGACTTAATGTTAAGTCGGTATGTTGCCTTGATTATTGAAGTAAATAAAGTCACGAATCAACGTTTCAAAATAATGGACAACGAGGTAATATATAAAAATGGGCGGGAAACGAAAGATAATAATTAGAAATACATCAAGGCACATAATACATACGACAATAATATTAAAGACAATGGCAATGCATGCGATATTGAATATAACAATAGTATCAAATACGAGAAGACAATATATATACTTATACATATATATAGTAATAATGTTGGAAATATACTACATATAATATTTGAAATATTTATGAAATGATAAGAAAAATACGTAATTATTAATGTTAAAGTATGTACTTATGAAAAATATATGTATATAGGGACAAAAAGTATATACATAATAATGTTAGAAGTATGTATATAATACATGTTAAAAAATATATATGTATAACATAGTATTAAACGATATATACATAAGGTATTATATATAAAAAATAATAATATTGAAAATATCTATTAATAATAAAAGATATATATACATAAATAATAAAACATGTACTAAATTTCATAATAGTAAGGATAAAATACATACATGGTATGTACATACGTATAAAATAAACATTAAAACGCATGTAAGTGACATTTATGAAAAAAATATATACATAATATTAAAATAAAATAATAAGTGATAATAGTGAAAATAATAGGTATACATATAATGATATATGAAAATGATACTATATATAAAATATGTATACGAGAACAACGAAATATATGTACTAATATTAGTTATAAATATAGTAGGAATAAAATAAATATGATAATGTATACTCAATATGGTATTAAAAATATATATATAATATAAAAATACATATAGAAGGTAGTATTGAAATATAAACGCAATGTATACATGAAATAATGAAGAAATATGTAACTAATAACATTAAACATCTATACACATAATGTATATAAATAATATATAATATATATGTCATATATACATATATAATATAATAATAAATATATATAAAAAGACTATTAATAACGCCTCACAAATATATATATTAGAATACACATAATAATATATATAATATAGTATTAAAAGTATATATGTAACGTATAAAATATATAAATACATAAAATAATACATAATATAGACACATTTGAAATAATAATAACTATTAATAATATATTTATATAAGTATTTAAAGTATATACATGACAATACGTAGTAATAATAATAATAATAATAATAATAATAATAATAATAATAATAATAATAATAATAATAATAATAATAATAATAATAATGGTAATAATAATAATAATAATAGAATAGAATAACGAACAAAAAGTAAAAAAGGACTAAATTGAATTGGAAACTAAATTTTGGGACTAATTTAAAAGAAAATAAGGAGGAGAGGACTCAATTGCAATATGCGCGCGACATGGGAGGACCTAAACAGAAAATATCCCCTCTCGTCAAAACGCAGCGTGTATGTGGGGACGAAATTGCAAAACGCAACGAATTTTGGGCCAAAATTGAAATAGCAAAAGACTTGATTGTAAATGCCTGAAAAAGCAGAAGGGCTAAACGCGCAAATAGCCCTTCCGCTTAAAAACACGCGGATCCTGAGCGGGTTTGGATCGGATCGGGTCGGGCATAGCCAAAACAACGCCGTTTTGGGGATTAAGTGCAGCCTCCAAAACGACGTCGTTTTGGAGGGCTATATAAGGCCTAAAATAACCAAAAAAAAAATCATTTAGTGAGAGGGAAAGAAAAAACAGAAGAGAGAGGGAAGAGAGAAGGGAGAGAGGAAGGGGGATTCGGCCAGGGTCGGCCACGCCACGACCGACCGTCGGCGCCGTCCGTCATCGGCGCACGCCACAAGATATCTGATGGTGGAAAAGATAATTTTTTCCTTTTTTTTTTTGTACTTGTTTATTTTATTATTTTATTATATTTTTATATGTATTGGGTGATAAAAATAGGTTTTAAAATGAAATAGAAATATATAAAAAATAAAAATAAAAATAAAAATATAACCTTTAATTTTTTCTTCTGACTCTTCGATGTTTGATATCTTTGCTTTAGTCCGATACTATTTTTGCATGTGGATGCCAATAGAATCAAGGATTGAATATATTTTTTTTTGTCTCTGTTTTTAAGAAAAAAAATAAAAAAAGGCCTGTTTTACATAGCTTCAAATCGGCTTATATAGCCATTCATGCAAGTCTGCTTCTTTCCTTGTGCTGTTGCGTGTTTTCTTTGCCCTTGCAGGGTATGGCCAGTGGCAGAGGAGTCGGTGGAGCAGAGCTGGTGGCGATGGGACGTTGCGGCACTAAGTGGATTAGGGTTTCAGGGTTGTTGGGTGTTTTTTTTCTGATTTAGGTCTTGGGTCGTTTTGGGCTTAGGGTTAGGTATTGGGCTGGTAATATTGGGTTAGGTTTAATGGGTATTAGGTTAGTTTGGGTTCAATTTGTAATGGGTTTAGGGGTAGTGGGCTTGCTGTTGGGTTTTGGGGTTTAATGTAACTGGGCTGGCAAAATTGGGTATGTACAGCTGCCCCTCTTTGCTCATTGTCGTGTAACGGGAATAGAGCAAAGACATAAAGAAAGGCCAATTTTGCCTCGTCTTGCTGAGTCTTGACTTCATTGTCGCTCTTCTTGTTCAAGTAGTCTCTTTCCATTCCATTGCATCTTGTAGCTTTGACTCAATCCACTGCATCTTCTGATATATTCCTCGTACCTTCACTCTACCTCAATTATATGAGACTTGTGGCTTCGACCTGCTCTTCTATAACTTCAGAAGGATAAGGTCTACAGCTCCACTCTGATCTTCTATCGCTTCAGTAAGATAAGGTTTGTGGTCTTCTTTTCTTTCGAAAGGCAAGATCTGATATCCTCGGTCAGCTCCACTGCAACTTCAGGGAGACAAGACTTGCAACTTTGACTTGCTCCACTGCCACTTCAGGGAGGCCAATCCTGGTGTCTTCAATCAACTTCAGTCTTTATTCTTTACTCGGCGTGTGATCTTGAGCTCAACTCATTTTCCACAATATAAATTGACTCTTCGAAAACAGACATTTAGAAACAGAAATTGATTGATTTTTTTTGAGATGTACAAATTGAAAAGTAGAAATCGAAAATAGCTCAGCACGTGAGCCAAGACTCAACTCACTTCTCGCAATACGAGTTGACTCTTTAAAAACAGACATTAAAAAAATAGAAATTGAAAATAGCTCAGCACGTGAGCCAAGGCTCAACTCACTTCTCTCAATATGAGTTGATTTTTGAAAAACAGAAATTAAAAGGCTCAACTCACTTCTCGCAATACGAGTTGATTTTAAAAGCAGAATTTGTAAAGTAGAAATTGAAAATACCTCAGCGTGCCCTGAGGCTCAACTCACCTCTCGCAATATGAGTTAATTTTTGAAAAGCATTAAAAAAGCCGGAATTTGGAAATATCTCAGCGTGGCCCGAGGCTCAACTCATCTCTCGCAATATGAGTTGATTTTTTGACAAGCAAAAATTGAAAATACCTCAGCGTGCCCCGAGGCTCAACTCACTCCTCGCAATATGAGTTGATTTTTTTGAAAAATAAGAATTGAAAATAACTCGGCATGTGACCCGAGGCTCAGCTCACTTCTCGCAATATGAGTTGATATTTTGAAAATACAAATTGAAAATACCTCAGCGTGTCCTGAGGCTCAACTCACCTCTCGCAATATGAGTTGATTTTTGAAAATCAAGATGCCAAAACCCGTCATCTGGTGGAACTTAGGTGTCTTTTTGATTCAGTACAGCTATCATTCAACATTTCTTGCTCTGCTGGAGTACCTGTATATGTCATGCATGATGTTATCATGATATGCACATGTTGGTCTTAAATGCATTTATGCTTACATGATCATGCTATGCGCCTTGGGCTTGTTTGTCATATGCCCCTTTCCGTCATGATTTTTTTTTGATGATCTGCGTTCATTGCTTTGATTCTTTGACTTTCTCTTCAGGCCTTATACCCGTCCTCAAACTTCGTGAACAATCTACGTTTCTCAGATATCACTCTTTACCCCCGGTTGAACTTTGTCTTTACTTTGAGGTTCTTGTACTTATCAAGTTCTTATCCGGGTAATGCTTAACATTTCTTTTATTCAGAGTATGTCATTTCACTATTTATCACCTAAATGAACCACATAACGAGGTGTATGAAAATGGTCAGGTAGGGACAAAAGGATATCTCACTTTTATTCATTTCAAATGTAGCAAACAAAGAAAGTTAATCAATAATAGTAAAAATGCCACAAAGAGAAAAGGGATGGCATTTCAACAAATACAAATGCTCTAGATATTCAACGCATGAGCTCTCCCACGTTCCTCGGTCGAGAATCTTTTTGAGCATGGCTTCTTGCGTGGAAGATTTCGAGCTTTCAAAAATGTTTCAAATACTGTAGCCTCTCTGTTCGAACCACCGTACTGTAGCCTCTCTGTTCGACCCACCGTTCAAACACCTTGCTTTTTGAGCCAGTGCTTGCTTCATTAGAACGCCCTTTCGGGTTTTCATCCTAATCTTTTGTGTTAATCAAGACGCCCTTTTTGGGTTTTCACCTTGATCCCTTTTCCCTTTTTTTTTTAAGATGCCCTTTTCGGGTTTTCATCTTGGTTTCCTTTTTCAAGCATAATATTTCTTTACAGCATCTGAATTCACTAGATTAGGTAACTCCTTCCCATCCATCTCAGTTAGAATCAAAGCTCCACCTGAGAATGCCTTCTTTACGACGTATGGTCCTTCCCAATTCGGTTCCCATTTTCCTCGCAGGTCTTTTTGTATTGGGAGAATCTTTCTCAACACGAGTTCTCCTTCGTGAAATTCTCTTGGCCGTACTTTCTTGTCATGGGCCGCGATCATTCTCTTTTGGTACATCTGTTCGTGACAAATTGCCTTTAGATGTTTTTTCTCGATGAGGTTTAACTGGTCGTATCGAGCCCGAACCCACTCTGCTTCCTCTAGTTTCGATTCCATTAAGACTCGTAGAGAAGGGATCTCAACTTCGATAGGTAGCACAACTTCCATTCCATAGACCAGAGAGAAAGGAGTTGCACCCGTAGATGTCCGCACAGATGTGCAATATGCATACAAAGCAAATGGTAGCTTCTCGTGCCAGTCTTTATATGTCTCGGTCATTTTCCCAATGATCTTCTTGATGTTTTTGTTTGCTGCCTCAACGGCCCCATTCATCTTTGGGCGATAGGGCGAGGAGTTGTGATGCTTTATTTGGAATTGCTCACACACTTCTTTCATCATCTTATTGTTCAGATTCAAGGCGTTATCTGAAATGATTCTCTCAGGCAAACCATATCGACAAATGATTTCCTTTTTCAAAAACCTGCAGACTGCAGTCTTCGTCACATTGGCAAACGAAGCGGCTTCTATCCATTTTGTGAAGTAATCAATAACCACAAAAATGAATCGGTGTCCATTAGAAGCTTTTGGAAAAATTGGCCCTATAACATCCATGCCCCACATAGAAAAAGGCCACGGGGAAGTCATTACATGAAGGGGCGAAGGGGCTGTATGAATTTTATCGCCGTAAATTTGGCATTTGTGGCATTTTCTTGCAAAACTAATGCAGTCGCTTTCCATCGTCAGCCAGTAGTAGCCGAGTCTCATAATCTTCCTGGCTATAGTGAAACCATTGGCATGTGTCCCACAAATTCCCTCGTGGACATCTTCAAGTATTTTTCTGGCTTCGTCAGCATCTATACATCTCAAGAGCACTTGATCTTTTCCTCTTTTGTACAGGATGTTCCCATCAAGAAAAAATCTCGCTGCCATTCTTCTAATTGTTCTTTTGTCGTTTTCATTTGCTTGTTTGAGATACCTTTGATTCTTGATATATTCTAAGACATCATGGAACCACGGTCGTCCATCTGGCTCTTTTTCAATGCTGAAACAATGTGCTGGAACTTCATATATGCTCATTTGAAGAGGCATTATCTCTGTTTCTTTGTTTGCTTTGAACATTGAAGCCAAAGTGGCTAGGGCATCAGCCAATTGGTTTTCTTCTCGTGGGAAGTAATTAAAAGTTATTTCTTTGAATTCTTTAACTTGATCCCCGCCACTAGATCATTTGATCGACTAATTTCGAATCTCTCACTTCCCAATCTCTACGGATTTGGTATATCACCAATGCTGAGTCTCTATATACCTCTAAAGTTTTGATGTTTTGTTCAATAGCTGCACGAAGTCCCATGATACAGGCCTCGTACTCTGCTATGTTGTTGGTATAGAAAAAAATCAGCCTGGCAGTGAACGGGTAATGATTTCCTTCTGGCGATACCAAGACTACTCCGATCCCATGCCCCAATGCATTCGATGGACCATCAAAGCTCATTTTCCATGGCTTCTCATCTGATGACTCAGATTTCTTTTCTGTGATGCACATTAAGTCTTCATCCGGGAAATCGAACCTCAAGGGCTCATACTCCTCTGTCGTTCGAGCCGCTAAGAAATCCGCTATTGTACTTCCTTTTATCGACTTTTGACTCACATAGACGATATCATACTCTGATAATAAGATCTGCCATCGTGCCATTCTTCCTGAGAGTGCAGGCGATTCCATCATGTACTTTATTGGATCCAACTTCGAAATTAACCATGTCGTATGATACAACGTATATTACCTGAGTCTCCGAGCTACCCAAACCAGAGCGCAATAGTATTTTTCAATGGACGAATACTTTGCCTCATATTCAGTGAACTTTTTTCTGAGGTAGTAGATCGCCTTTTCTTTCTTTCCTGACTCGTCGTGTTGCCCCAGTACGCAACCCATTGAATTCTCGAACACAGTCAAATACAATATCAGTGGTCTTCCCGGGATTGGCGGTACTAGCACTGGAGGACTAGACAAATATTGTTTTATCTTATCAAAGGCCATCTGGCATTCTTCGTTCCATTCTCCCAGATTATGTTTTCGAAGAAGCCGAAAGATTGGGTCACACTGGTTGGTAAGTTGAGCGATGAATCGGGCGATGTAGTTTAACCTCCCTAAAAATCCTCTGACTTCTTTTTGTGTGCGCGGAGGTGGTAACTCTTGAATGACTTTTATTTTATCTAGATCAACTTCAATGCCTCTTTCACTGACGATAAAGCCTAGCAATTTTCCCAAGGTAGCCCCAAATGTACATTTGGCCGGATTGAGCTTTAGCTGGAACTTTCTCAATCTGTCGAACAACTTCTTCAAGTTCACTACATGCTCTTCTTCCCCTCGGGATTTAGCAATCATATCGTCGACGTAGACCTCTATTTCTTTATGCATCATGTCATGGAATAACGTTACAATAGCCCTCTGATATGTTGCCCCAGCATTCTTCAATCCGAACGGCATTACCTTGTAGCAGAATGTTCCCCACATCGTTATGAAGGTAGTTTTCTCTATATCTTCCGAAGCCATCTTTACTTGATTATAACCCGAGAATCCATCCATGAATGAAAACAATGAATGCTTGGCTGTGTTATCCACCAATGTATCGATGTGTGGCAAAGGAAAATTATCTTCAGGACTTGCTCGATTCAGGTCGCGGTAATCCATGCACATTCGTACTTTGCCGTCCTTCTTTGGTACCGGGACTATTTTGGCCACCCATTCTGGATATTTGAAGGTTTGTAGGAAGCCAGCGTCAAATTGCTTCTTGACTTCCTCTTTTATTTTCAACAACATCCAGGTCTCATCCGTCTTAGCTTTTGCTGAATGGGTTTGCATTCTGGCTTTAATGGGAGTTTATGGACCACCACATCTTCATCCAATCCCGGCATGTCCTGATATGACCATGTGAATACATCTTTGTACTCACGGAGCAAAGTAATCAAATCATGCCTGGTGCCCTCGAAATAGAGGTCCCAATCTTTACTTCTTGCTTCCTTTCTTCAGTTCCAAGATTTATGGTTTCAACAGATTCCTGATGAGGCAAAATCTGTTTATCCTCTTGTTCCACCATTCTTAACAAGTCGGGAGACGAGACATAGTCTTCAGCATTTTTTTCGGCTTCGAATTCTCCTAAACAAACAGCCTTCTCAAAATCGATTTCAAGACTCGTAACGGGTTCGTTCATGTCATTGATATCTGAGCACCTGAAAGTTGAATGGACAAGAAAACTATAGAGGGACATCCAAGTATTGGAACCAAGACGAAATGTTATGACATGGCATGAGGCAGATGTAAGGATAGGCTATGAAATGAGAAAATGATTATGAAATTAATAATGCGAAAGATCGTGACAGAATGCATCTTCATTGATATTCATTTGAATGATAAAGAGCGAATGCAAGCTCTTATAAAAGAATTCTATTATATCTAAGGACACAATAGAGGGTTAATGTTCGAGCATTACTCTGAAGACTTATAAACTACAAGAAGGTCTTCAGCAGTTCAATTGTTCAACATGAAGCCCGGGGACAAGGGTGTATCCTTGAGATGTCTTTACTTGCGTCAGCTTCTTTGTCAATGACATTTATACTGATATTTTGGAGACCCCTTTCAATAATTAACAGTGTGCTTCGTGTATTGTCTTGTTCGGGGTACATCGTTCCTACAGACGTAAATATTTTTGACAAAGGAGGATATGCTATGGGCTCTCATTCTATTTCCCGGCCTAAGGTCCTTGCGATCTTTCTCTCCTGATCCTTCTTCCATTGTCTCATTCTTTGGCGTATGTCCGGCTGAAAACCTAAACCGTATCTGGCCTTGTGGTGCACTGGCTTCAGAGCCCTGACTATTCCTTGCAGATATCTCCCTAAACTTCTTCTTGCTAGCCCCCCTTCCTACAGTCAACCTGACACCCATTTTGGTATTTCTTGAGAGTTTTGGTACAGGAATTCTGTTTCCTTCGACGACGAAGGTGGCATTGACAAATTCAAGGGATCGAAAGGAACATTCCACAGCATCTTTATTCACTTCAATGTATGGTGCGTCGGTAGAAATAGATGCTACAATGTCTTCTTCTCCCTCGACGGTGACCAAACAGCCATCCATAATAAATTTCACCTTTTGGTGAAGGGGTGATGGGACTGCTCCAGCAGAATGGATCCAAGTTCTTCCCAAGAGGCAATTGTATGACTGTGTAATATCCATGACTTGAAATTCCACATCGTATATATACCGGCCCACTTCCAGAGGGATTTCAATCTTTCCCATGACTTCACGCCTCGTCCCATCGAAAGCCCTTACCGTGGAATGACAAGGCCTTAAATAGGACAGGTCCATTGGAATCCTAGAAAGTGTAGCCAAAGGCATAACGTTGAGTGTCGACCCATTGTCGATGAGCACAT
Source organism: Gossypium longicalyx (assembly GCA_025698465.1). NCBI lineage: Eukaryota > Viridiplantae > Streptophyta > Magnoliopsida > Malvales > Malvaceae > Gossypium > Gossypium longicalyx. The sequence goes on from CM047000.1 coordinate 97,857,790, forward strand.
TCGATATTATGTAGCCCTTGCAGTAAGTCGTAATATGCAGTGCCTTCACTGAGCCTCTACTATTTGGCAGTATCTCATCGTCACTAAAAGAAATGAAATTATCCGCATTCAAATTATTTACCCACCGATCAAGCTTCTCAACAGATATATTGTTTGCTACGTAAGCTTGATTCAGCACCTTCAGCAAAGCGTTCCGGTGTGGCTTTGAGTTTAACAGTAGAGATAGGACTGAGATTCGTGCTGACTGCTTATTTAACTGTTCCACCACATTGTATTCACTGTGCTTGATAAATTTCAAGAATTCCTGTGCTTCTTCCTCATCCACAGCCTTTTTAGTTTCTTGTACGGGTGGAACTTCCTGCTCGACTTCGGCCTCATTCATCACTGCCTTTCCTTTTTGTTTCAAGTCACTGTTTTTCTTTGCTGGCTCGACTTCTTTAGAATAGCACCGCCCACTTCGGGTAAAATGGCCTACCTCCCCAACATCTCCAGTTGTGGCTTTGGACTTTCCACCTTCCGGCGTGACGATATTGATATCATACTTCCATGGTACGGCTTTGTCGTCCTTGTAGGAGAAAGGAGATGGTACTTCAATGATCATCTTCGATTTTACCGGCTCCTTCTTTGCATCGTAATAAATTATTAACGGTCGGTCGGCACTATACAGGAAACCTGAAGATTGATTGTCGGAGGCGCATATTTCTCCTCTATCGGTCTCTTCACCTTTATAAAAAATCTTGATCTCCTTATTATCTATCATATTTTATAGCAGTCTCCTGAACTCTTCGCAGGACTGAATGTTGTGTCCTTCAATACTATGGAATCCGCAAAAATTTTGACCTTTTGTAATTTTTCTTTCGAACGCGCTGTTAGGATGACAAAGCAAGCCCTTTTCAACTAGTACCTCCCAGATTTTCTGTAAAGGTACTCTTATTCCAAAAACCCATCTTCTACTTTGTCGTTTGTCCTCCTCTCCCACTGCACTCACATTTCCTTCGGTGTGGTTTGGGAATGGGTTCCCGACCGTACTGCCAATACCATCAAATCGCAGAATGCCCGCGTCGATGAGTCCTTGAACTCTTCTTTTGAAGGCCAGACAGTTTTTCGTAGAGTGCCCCTGGTTCCTGGCATGGTATGCACAACTGGCATTCGGATCGTACCATTTCGGGTACGAAGGTTTCAGGGGTGCCATGTAATGAGGAGAGATCAACTGTTTCTCCAAAAGTTTTGGATATAATTCCCCATACGACACAGGGATGGGGGTAAATTGTGGTCTCTCGGGGTTAGGCCTTGCTGGTCTTGGTTCATTTCTGGGCTGGCTTTGAGCGGGTACCATGTTTTGTGGGAATGTGGTGATGGGTCTTTGGTGGTTCGTGGCATATATAGGGTAGGAAGGAGGTGGAGCTTGGTAGTACGGGGTTTGAAGGGGATAATAAAAATTCGGATGTGGATAGTTTCGAGGTCGGGGTTGGTTTGGATACGGATTAGGGGTATAACGGCTTCCCATTCCCACCATGTGGGCTTCTGGTTCTTTCTTCTTCATGGGTGTTGTCCTTCTTGAACTTTTTAAACCTTCCATCCTCCCACTTTTGATGGCACCCTCGATAAGCTCTCCGGATATTACGATATTCGAAAAATCCTTTGTAGCGCTTCCCACTAGTTTGTCATAAAATGGAGCCTTTAAGGTGTTGATAAAGAGAACGGTTATCTCCGTTTTTGTTAGTGGGGGTTCCACTTGGGCCGAGACGTCCCTCCATCTCTGCGCATACTGTCTAAAAGTCTCTGACGGCTTTTTCTCCATCATTTGCAAGGTCATCCGGTTTGGCACCATATCTGATACATGCTTGTATTGCTCACAGAATGTTGATGCCAAATCCTTCCAAGATCGGATCTTTTCCCTATTAAGCTGGTTGTACCACCGAAGAGCCGATCTTACTAGACTATCTTAAAAACAATGTATGAGTAGTTTGTCTTCATTCACATAGCCGGTCATCTTCCGGCAAAACATGATGAGATGCGCTTTTGGGCATCTTGTCCTATCGTACTTTTCAAACTTCGGTACCTTAAACTTCGGAGGCAGAATTAGATCGGGTACCAAACTGAGTTCTTTAGCACCTAGTGCCGAGAAGACTTCAGTGCCTTCGATTGCTTTAAGTCTTTCCTCCAAGCTCTTATACTTCTCTTGAGCCTCGTGATCCTCCATTCTCAACCTAGCTATTTCCACTGGATCATCCAAATCTGGAACAATTGGATTGGCAGGATTAGCCCCAGGATTTGATATGAATATTCCTTACCCTAAATGAGCAGGTGGCACTGGCCGTTGCTCTAGGTCGGTGGGTTCCCCTTGGGTGTACCCTCTTTGTGCTGCGTGAGCGTGTGGCGGAGTGAATCCGGGGGGATAGAGTGGGTCTTGATTGTGATTAACTCTTGAGCGAGGTTCCTCGATGTCAGGGCTCTGCATGGGTCCTTTTCCTTTAACTAAAGCTGACATCATCTCTATCATCTTGTTCATTTGATCTTTCTGTTCGAGCGATTCTTCTCGTGATCTCACCATTAAGTCTCTCGTCTCTTGCTGTGACCTAGCCAATTGTTCTTGTAATTCCTTTTGGATTCTTTCCATTCTTTCAATCCTTTCATTGAATTCAGCCTCCATTGTTCTAGCTTGTTGACGCGTTCTATACGAGTGGCGTGATTCCAGATTTGAAGTATTGCAACTGCGCATTATATGATCCTAACCTTAGCGAACGATTATGGAATGTGCAATGAATGAATGAATGAATAAGATGAATGCATGACAAATAATTGTTGAATAAATGACGAATGAATAAATATGCAAGAATTTGGTGTTGATTTCAAGATAGCCCCTATTTAGGCATTTCATTCATCAAAAGAGTTCATTACAAAAACATTTCGTCATTTTGATTTGGCTATTACACGAACTTTCTAGCTATATCACTATATTTCTTTATTCGCTCTAAGAATTCTGATATGCTCGATCGTTGACTCGGGGGGGAATTGGCAGCTGAGATCCTCTGCTTCATCTGATAATTGTACCATGTGTATGGCCACTTCACGGATTTTGTTGATCAAGAAGCCATGTTACATTTCTCTTTCTTGGAGGTCCATTTTGTAAGCGCGAATGTCTCTATCATATTGATCATTCTTTTCTTCCAAGGCTTTTAAGAGACTATCCAATTGTTGCTGACGATCTTGCAGTATGTCTTCTAAATCCCGTATTCTTTCTTTTAGTTCTTGAAATTTAGATCGACTAGCCATTACCTCGGCAGACACGGCTTCATATTCTGCGTTCTTCTTCCTTAGCTCCATCATAGCCCGTGCGGCCTTTTCCTCTTCCTTTTTCGCTTTTCCCTTCCAAAACTCCATCCCCCCTTTGATGTTGCTTATCTCCTCTTTCTATTCCGATGATGATTTGCCCAACCCACTATTCTTGATAGTGACTCTCAATTTTTTGTTTTCCAGATGAAGGTCCCTTAAATCATTTCTTACAATTTCCACTTCCTTTTGTACTTTCTCAATTTTAGACCTTTCAATCTGAACATTGATTTTTAACTGGTAGTTTTCCTCTTTCAGATCACTGAGATCCCTTGACATCTTGGTCTTTTCGCGTTCAAACTCTTGCCTTGCCATTTCTAACTCGGATGGCAATTCCTTTAGGAAGGGATTCTGAAAGGCGCAACTCATTGATGAGACTTGCTGACTATTTATACGCTGAATCCTCCATACGTCATAATCTTGAGTGAGAGTGTTAGTGTACAGGGTCAACTCCACTAGATGAATTTTTTTCCAAGATTTTGCAGTGTTTCGGACCCTCTTCATGTATCCTTCACCCGCAAAAACGAACTCGGACTGTGCTAACCCTCCAGTGGCGGGTATGAACTGTAGCGAAGAAAATTGCCTTTGGACTAATAGCGGGGCATAGCCGACTCCTCCCCATAAACCAAGTAGTGGCACCCAGTCTTGATCTCCGACCTTATATAACAGAACTGACGGGCGTATCCACGGTGCTCTCCATGTTATATCCTCGGCGCGAAGGTTTTGAAAAACTGAGACCCAATGTTGCTCGGTGACTTCCTTGGGCCATTATTTCTTGAGATATGCTTCCAATGGGGCAAATGTTTTTGAAAACATGTGGAACAGAGTGCGCTCTACTTTCCAGAAATGGCTCAGAATCCAAACATTGAGTAACTGCGCGCATCCAATAAATCGTCCTTCCCTTTTTCTTAGACAACTACTCAGGGATCTGAAGGTCTCGGCTAGGATAGTCGGGACAGGGTTGACTCCTTGCTTTAATCTTTCGAAGAAATCAACTACCGCGACTTCGAGATGTCTAAGAACTTTCGGGAAGATGATCAAACCGTAGATAACCAAAGCAAATAGATTCACCCTTTTCATCATGTCAGGATGGTTCAGAACCAAATCTCGTAGGGAAGACCATGGAATGCAAATGGTTTCATTCTTCTTCTTTATCTACTTTTCAGCCCACGCGTCAGTCATGTCTGTCAACCTCACTAGCTTCTTCTTGAAGGTCATCGGCTTAGGCTCCTTCACATATATCTTATAGGGCTGTACATTATCAATACGAAGCAAAGTAGTATACTCCTCTATAGTTGGGGTCATTTCTTCCTTATTGAAAGTAAAACATTAGTAGGCCGGATCCCAAAATCTGATCATGGCTTGAATCAAACGCTCATCTATGTTGATAGTGATCAAGTGGGCTATATCTCCGTACTTCTCAATGAATATACCCTTAACGTCCAAGTCCCACTGATTCCAAATCTGAACCAAGTCTTTAAGGTTATTCTGGCAAACATTGACCGTTACGTGCTCAGGTAGATTGGCAAAACATTCCTCCACTAGACTATCCCCTTTTTCCTTCTGAGTTCTTAGAGACCAGTCTCGAACCACGGCATTCTTCTCGACTGTTTGTATAATTGACTCTTCCATTAAAAACCCATTTTTTGGCCACTAATCTTTAATCAACACCTTCCTAATGTGGTGCCTACAATGCATGATGAGAAAGAAAAAATAAGGCAAAGACAAACGACCTTGATTAGTAATTAAATACAGGCAGAAAAACGTGAAAAATTCAATAAGTCGAACTATTTTATTAAACAGACCCAATCTCCTTTGTATAGAAAGTGAAAATGCAAAAGGTAAGAGGCGTTCCTCCCGTGAACTTATTTTGGTGACCATTAACGGACAGAGGTTCGGCATGGCTCTAATTAGGTGGCTCGTACGGTTCACTATATGTGGTTTCAGTTCTAGACAGGTACTCGAATTGTTCGCACTATCATCTATCAAGACTAGTACGAAGCCTCGGTCGTAGCCCGTCACAGGCTCACGAGTTCAATTCGAGGGATTACATTTACTTATGCCTATGCGGAGGGACAAGTTAACTCACGAAAGCATAAGTCATATGTAACCCGAAAGTATTCACTAGCCTGTGCGGAGGGACAAGTTAACTCACGAAGGCGTAGCGTTTACTTCCACTTAATCGGACGAAGCCCGGGTAGAGAGCTCATGTTATGCAAAATGCAAGTGCACGGTGTGTGGGGAGAAACTCACAAACCTTTACGTTTTATTTAAAAACTAAACCAAAACTAAAATCATAAGAATTTAAAGCTTTAAAACAACCAGACAAAACAAGTTAGAAGAATATGTACAACACGATGCAAATGCATGATTTTTCAAAAATACAATTTTAGGATCACGACTAAATGTTTATTTGAACAAGGAATTTGAAAATTTTGACAACGCGAGTTTAATTCCAGACACGACTCTCAAAAGGGGTCCCCAGCGGAGTCGCCAACTGTAGCGACGTAAAAATTTACTTTCGGTCGCTAATTGTGGCGATTTAGTGAAAACTTGAAAACCGAAGTTTGATTTTAAAATAAGAGGGGAGTCGCCACCGATCCTTTTTATAGGTGTGATCGGACACTTTAGAATTTTGTTTTTAAAACAAAAGAAGGCCAAGTTCAGGTCTACGTTAAAACCAGAGTAAAATAGGGTCCGGGAGTCGATTACGCGCTAGGAAGGTATTAGCACTCTCGCGACGCCCAAAATTGGTATCTTGTTAAACATGTGTTATCTTGATTTTCAAGAATACAAGCTCAATGTAAGATTTAATCGTGATCCGGTTGAAAAGTCGAGAAACTTCAATTCTTTTGATTTTCGAAAAGGTCATGCCGCTTTAACACGAGTCAATGATGTTCACCCAACATAGCGATGAAATTGATGACTTAATGTTAAGTCGGTATGTTGCCTTGATTATTGAAGTAAATAAAGTCACGAATCAACGTTTCAAAATAATGGACAACGAGGTAATATATAAAAATGGGCGGGAAACGAAAGATAATAATTAGAAATACATCAAGGCACGTAATACATACGACAATAATATTAAAGACAATGGCAATGCATGCGATATTGAATATAACAATAGTATCAAATACGAGAAGACAATATATATACTTATACATATATATAGTAATAATGTTGGAAATATACTACATATAATATTTGAAATATTTATGAAATTATAAGAAAAATACGTAACTATTAATGTTAAAGTATGTACTTATGAAAAATATATGTATATAGGGACAAAAAGTATATACATAATAATGTTAGAAGTATGTATATAATACATGTTAAAAAATATATATGTATAACATAGTATTAAACGATATATACATAAGGTAATATATATAAAAAATAATAATATTGAAAATATCTGTTAATAATAAAAGATATATATACATAAATAATAAAACATGTACTAAATTTCATAATAGTAAGGATAAAATACATACATGGTATGTACATACGTATAAAATAAACATTAAAACGCATGTAAGTGATATTTATGAAAAAAATATATACATAATATTAAAATAAAATAATAAGTGATAATAGTGAAAATAATAGGTATACATATAATGATTTATGAAAATGATACTATATATAAAATATGTATACGAGAACAACGAAATATATGTACTAATATTAGTTATAAATATAGTAGGAATAAAATAAATATGATAATGTATACTCAATATGGTATTAAAAATATATATATAATATAAAAATACATATAGAAGGTAGTATTGAAATACAAACGCAATATATACATGAAATAATGAAGAAATATGTAACTAATAACATTAAACATCTAAACACATAATGTATATAAATAATATATAATATATATGTCATATATACATATATAATATAATAATAAATATATATAAAAAGACTATTAATAACGCCTCACAAATATATATATTAGAATATACATAATAATATATATAATATAGTATTAAAAGTATATATGTAACGTATAAAATATATAAATACATAAAATAATACATAATATAGACACATTTGAAATAATAATAACTATTAATAATATATTTATATAAGTATTTAAAGTATATACATGACAATACGTAGTAGTAGTAGTAATAATAATAATAATAATAATAATAATAATAATAATAATAATAATAATAATAATAATAGAATAGAATAACGAACAAAAAGTAAAAAAGGACTAAATTGAATTGGAAACTAAATTTTGGGACTAATTTAAAAGAAAATAAGGAGGAAAGGACTTAATTGCAATACGCGCGCGACATGGGAGGACCTAAACAGAAAATATCCCCTCTTGTCAAAACGCAGCGTGTATGTGGGGACGAAATTGCAAAACGCAACGAATTTTGGGCCAAAATTGAAATAGCAAAAGACTTGATTGTAAATGCCTGAAAAAGCGGAAGGGCTATTTCCGCGTTTAGCCCTTCCGCTTAAAAACACGCGGATCCTAAGCGGGTTTGGATCGGGTCGGGTCGGGCATAGCCAAAACGACGCCGTTTTGGGGCTTAAGTGCAGCCTCCAAAACGACGTCGTTTTGGAGGGCTATATAAGGCCTAAAATAACCAAAAAAAATCATTTGGTGAGAGGGAAAGAAAAAAAAGAAGAGAGAGGGAAGAGAGAAGGGAGAGAGGAAGGGGAATCCGGCCAGGGGCCGGTCACCGGCCGAACGTCGGCCGCCATCCGTCGCCGGCGCCGGCCACCGTACACGGTGGCCGAAAAAGGTAATTTTTTCCTTTTTTTTTTGTACTTGTTTATTTTATTATTTTATTATATTTTTATATGTATTGGGTGATAAAAATAGGTTTTAAAATGAAATAGAAATATATAAAAAATAAAAATAAAAATATAACCTTTAATTTTTTCTTCTGACTCTTCGATGTTTGATATCTTTGCTTTAGTCCGATACTATTCTTGCATGTGGATGCCAATAGAATCAAGGATTGAATATATTTTTTGTTGTCTCTGTTTTTTTAAAAAAAATAAAAAAAGGCCTGTTTTACATAACTTCAAATCGGCTTATATAGCCATTCATGCAAGTCTGCTTCTTTCCTTGTGCTGTTGCGTGTTTTCTTTGCCCTTGCAGGGTATGGCCAGTGACAGAGGAGTCGGTGGAGCAGAGCTGGTGGCGATGGGACGTTGCGGCGCTGAGTGAAGGGTTGTTGGGTGTTTTTTTTCTGATTTGGGTCTTGGGTCGTTTTGGGCTTAGGGTTAGGTATTGGGCTGGTAATATTGGGTTAGGTTTAATGGGTATTAGGTTAGTTTGGGTTCAATTTGTAATGGGTTTAGGGGTAGTGGACTTGCTGTTGGGTTTTGGGGTTTAATGTAACTGGGCTGACAAAATTGGGTATATACAATATGTACCATCAAATTATGTTTTGTACTCTTTGCACATTTAAAAATTAAATAAGTGGAAAGCCAAATAAGCAAATAAAAATGTTGAATCTAGTATGGTAAGATTTTTAATTTTAAATCTAGAATTGTAAGATTATTAACTTTGTTTCAAAGAAAGGAGAGTAAATGCGAATATATATTTTCTTTATTTTTCTGACATAATGTGGAGCAAAATTTTCTGCTTTAAAAATGTCACACAATCTAAATTAATAGAACTAAAAATGGAGTAATTAAATTTAAAAAAAAAAAAAAGAAAAAGCGATGAGTAGAAGGATAGTATGCATAATTAGACCTAGATGTATAAATTAATTCATAATATTTAATTTGTAAGAAAACATCAAAACTTACTATTGTGGGAATAAGAAGCCAATCTGGTTTCATTAATATTAAATCTGAATAAATAAAGAGTCTTCAAAGTGGGGAATAAGCCCAATGTTTGTAACGAGAAGCTACAGCTGCATGTGCATGTAAAACAATGCTTGATTTGTTTAAGAAGTCAGGGCAAATAATTAAACATTTGCTTCAATGCTAAATTACTACCAAATCATGAAAATTAATTTATAAATCCAATTTTTTTTACTTCAATAGTAAAATGAGTTTTTTTTTTTCCTCTTGTGGATATCTATAAATTTTATAGTTTACCTCCAAAGTAGAGTTTAACATTACCTATATTGCAAGACATATACAGACTCCTCCAAATTGTTTGAAACCATATAAACTGAGGAGAATCGAGTTTAGTTCAAATAAAGCTTATGAATGTATATTTCTCATTCAATAATTCAATAATGCATTTTTAAATTGCCATTGTAAGCAATTTTTCTATTTTAAAAATATAACATGATTCAAATTAATAAAATTAAAAAGGAGTAACTAAAATTGTCATCTGCGATGAGTATAAGGACTATAAGCATTAATTAGATCTATGTATAACAACACTTGAATTTTCATTTCTTTGAATGTGGCATAAACTTTGTTTGTCTTTTATCAAAAGAAAGAGAAATATGAAGATACTGCAGATTTCCTAGCATTTTCTTGTCATCTATTACATCTAAGGGAGTTTCTCTTGTTGTTAATCATTGATGTTAAAATGTGTTCTTAAGCTTCTTCAGGGGTATCAGTGGACATTTATGTTGTTGATATTTTCATAAGCTCAATATTTTGGCTTAGGGTTTTGACTTTCTGAATATTAGAGGATGTACAGGCCCAAGATGGTAGTTTTGGGATCTCGAGAGCAATTGTGCATACATGAAGAAGTTAGATTACTTCGAGGAAAAGCCCAGACAAATGCCTGCCGTTTCCTTTGCAGAAAGCGTCAGAAGCGTTCATGCACTCATTTTTCACGTGTTGCTGGTACTTGTTCACTTTTATGCATAGATGTTATTTGACATACACCGCCCATGCCCTGAATTTGTCAGCATCTATTCAATAGGTCGTTTAATTTAAACTTTTAACTCTTGGTTGATGTACACTTTTATCTTATATGGACTAACTGTAAAAGGGGAGGATGTGGACTTTGATTCTGGCTTTAGAGTGTGTGATAATTATTAGGAATTGCTGTTAAAGTTTTGTATCACATTGGATTGTTATCCAATCTACAAGAGAAAAGTAAGAAATGCCTATATATATTCATCATGGTAATGCAGAGATAGTTTGCTTGATTTCCATTTACAAAGTATTACTTCATGATGGTCATACGGGCTTGATGTGAACAATAGGGAAGAGTTGAGATGCTGTTCTAATGTTCTCTGGACTATACCATTCAATTATTTCCAGTGAATTGAGCAACTATCTCTCTAATTTCTTTTTTGAAGTTTTCATTAGGAAATAGTTCAGGGGCATCCAGTGTCAACTAATGTTGCTTTTTTATTGTAGATTATATGAAGAGCAATCCTCAGATGGATGATGAGCCTGTTGACATAGAGGATTTGGTGAATATTGGAAGAAAATATGGACCGTAGGTTTCTGCAGAGTGTGTTCTCTTTCCATACTTCATATGGTTGTTATTTTTACTCCAATGCATGTCCTGGTCTAAAGCCCTACTACTAATTTTAATATTGTTGATTATGTTTTCTTGCTAGTTTTTACAATGTCTTTTTTCTTGCAGGTGCCCATATTATGTAGCGCGAGAACTGCACAAGGCTGTTGATATTTTATTTGCACCTTACAACTATCTCATAGATCGTGAATATAGAGGATCTCTTAATTTTGAGTGGCACAATAGCATACTGATTTTTGATGAAGCTCACAACCTTGTAAGGGGAAAATTGAAATTTGTAACCGGAACTTATGTGTAAATTTTAGATAGAACATATTTTCTGTTGCTAATTGAAATTCTTTGTTCACTACTTCTGGAATTTAGTTATTCTACTGAATGACATAGGCCAACTCATTTGACAGTTGACTTTCTTCCTTTTGTTATTTGAGCTTAGCTACTAATTTCATGGGAATACAATGCAGGAAAGCTTATGTGCTGATGCAGCCTCTTTTGACTTGTCTTCTGGGCTTCTGACTGCATGTATATCTGAAGCGAAACATTGTGTTGACCTAGCTGTTGGGAGGCGAGAAGAATCAAATGATAAATCAGGGAATCCTGATAACTTTGCAATCCTTAGAGGTTAGTCAATTGGTACATTGAGAACGTATCTTGAAGAAACTTAAAAAATAGATTCTTATTTTTCCGCTAATTAGTTTACAGCTATAAAGAGAGGAATTCACACAAACAAGGAAAAAACATTCCTAAAAATCAGTAACTTCCTAAGAATCAGTGACTAAGATTAGTTTCTATTTACAAGAGAACTCCTAGTAATAAGGTAAGTTTTCTGTCCTTAATTTTAGGAGTTCCAACACTCCCCCTCAAGCTGGAGTGTAGATGTTTATCAAACCCAGCTTGCCAACAACTTCTTCAAACATGTTTCTGTTCAAACTTTTAGTTAATACGTCTGCAACTTGTTGTCTAGTAGGTAGGTAGGTGATGCACACTTCTCCTGAGTGTATCTTTTCTTTTATAAAGTGGCGATCTATTTCCACACGTTTGGTGCGATCATGATGCACAGGATTATGTGCTATCTTGGCAATTTGCTGGTTGTCACAATACATCTTCATAGGCACAGTGTAAGGCACTTTTAGTTCCCCATAAGTCTTTGTATCCAAACTCCTTCGCATATACCATGAGATAGTGCTCGATACTCTGCCTCTGCCTTTGCTGCGCGTGCTACAACGATCTTGTTTTTTGCTTCTCCACGTCACGAGGTTACCCCAAACATAACTACAATAGCCACTTGTAGGCGTCTATCGTTAACGAACCCGCCCGATGCTGCATCGGTGTAGACTTCCACATTCAGTTTGCGCTTTTCTTGAAATGCGAGCCTTTACTAAGAGTCCCTTTCGAGATACTTTAATATTCTATATGCACTTCCAGTGCTTCTCCTCGGGGCATGCATGTCTTGGCCCGATAACACTTACACTAAAGGCTATGTCCGGGCGGGTGTGAGATAGGTAGATGAGTCTTCCTACTAGTCGTTGATATCTCCCCATCGATTTCTTCTCCATCCTCATCAGTGCCCAATTTAAGGTTAAATTCCATAGGAGTTTCGGCTGGTTTGCAGCCCATCAAACCAACTTCTGACTGTAGATCAAGAACATATTTCCTTTGGGAGATGGAAATACCCGTTTGGGACCTTGCTACCTCCATACCAAGAAAGTATTTAAGATTCCCCAAGTCTTTAAGCTCGAACTCTGTACCAAGGAATTCTTTCAACCTCACAATTTCGCTTGAGTCATCTCCTGTTAATATTATATCTTCCATATAAACGATGAGGATGCAGCATTTTCCCTTTTCCGAGTGCTTGTAGAACATGGTGTGGTCTGCCTGCCCTTGAATGTAATTTCTGCTGGTCATAGCTTTTGCAAATCGGCTGAACCACGCCCGTGGAGATTGTTTCAGCCCATACAAGAACTTCTTCAACTTACACACTTGGCCCTTGCTTTCTTCAAACCCGGGTGGGAAATCCATGTACACCTCCTCACTTAATTCTCCGTTGAGGAAAGCATTTTTTACATCCAATTGAGTCAAGTGCCAATCAAGGTTGGCAGCAAGAGATAGGAGGACTCGAATGGTGTTTAGCTTGGCAACTGGTGCAAACGTCTCATCGTAGTCAAGACCATAAGTTTGAGTGAAGCCCTTAGCCACAAGTCGAGCCTTGTATCGGTCAATACGACCATCGGGTTTAAATTTCGTAGTGAAGATCCATTTGCATCCTACTTCTTTTTTTCCCTTAGGTAGATCCAAGACTTCCCATGTTTCATTATTTTTGAGGGCCTTCATTTCTTCCATCACAGCTTGTCTCCACTCAGCTGATTCAAGAGCCTCTTCTATATTTTTTGGAGTTTTTACAGAATCAACATTAGTCACAAAAGCTTTGTAAGACTTAGATAAATTTTCGTAGGATACAAACCGAGAAATAGGGTGTTGAGTGCAGCTCTTTAGTGCCCTTTCGAACTGCAATTGAAAGATAGATAGATGGTGACAGAGGTGAGACTTCTGTTTCAGAACAGTCCTCGGTTGGGGATACAATTGGCACTGCTGTATCAATTTCAGGAGAACGATTCCGTCGAGAGTAAACCTGTATTTCGGGAACCTATTTTTGCTGTTTTCCTTGATCAGGGGGCTATACTTCGGTGGTGGTATTGTTATTGGGAAGGATCGGGCTAATTTCTTGTTGCTGCACAGGGGAAACAGTCTCTAAATCTGGGATTACCACAGCACCTTGGTTGTTAGGATTGTTTGTGATAGTAGTTGTAGGATCATGAGGTATAATGAGGAGAGTATTAAGGGTCTTATCTTTATTAAAAGTCTCCCCTTGAAGATGAGATGCTGCAAAGTATGGTTCATTTTCAAAAAAGGTAACATCCCGAGAGACAAACATTCGGCGCAAGGTTGGTGAGTAACACTTATAGCCTTTTTGTGTGGGGGAATATCCAATGAAGATGCAGGTGTGGGCTCGAGGATCAAGTTTGGATTGATTTGGTTGATGGTTATGGACAAAAACTTTGCAACCGAATATTTTGGCTCGAAGATTAAGAGCACAAAATAGAGGAAAGGACTTTAGAAGGGTATTTAGAGGTGTTTGGAAATTGAGGACCTTTGATGGCATTCGGTTTATGAGATAGCAGGCAGTGAGGACAGCCTCTCCCCACAAGTATTTTGGAACATTCATGGTGAACATTATGGCTCGAGCTACAGCAAGGAGATGACGATTTTTTCTCTCGGAGATCCCGTTTTGTTGAGGAGTGTCAGGACAAGAGCTTTGGTGTATGATGCCTTGGTCAGAAAGGTATGGGCTTAGGACAGAGTTAAAGTATTATCTCCCATTGTCAGTGTGAAGAGTATGTATGGTAGAGTTGAACTGGGTTCGAACCATTGAGTGAAAATTTTGGAATACTTTGGGTGTTTGATTTTTCTTTGAGAGATAGACCCAACATACCCTAGTGTGATCATCAATGAATGTTATAAACCACCTAGCCCCTGTAATATTTTTCACTCGGCTGGCTCCCCATAGGTCACTGTGGATTAATGAAAATGGTTGGGAATTTGGATATATGGTTTTAATGGGTATGGCACACGGGTATGTTTAGATAATTGGAAAAATTTCACACTTCAAGAAATTAATACTTTTATTTGAAATAACAACGTGGAAGATGTTTCTTCAAATACAAAAATTTAGATGCCCTAACCTACGGTGCCATAACATAATTGTGTCCTCTTTTGAAGTGGATAGAGCCAATCCTCCTTGTGTCTTTGTCTTTATTCCAAACATATAGTCCATCATCAACTTTAGCGGTGCCAATCATCCTCCCCGATTTACATTCTGTATCACACAACCAATTGCAAAAATTCAGCAAGAAGTTTTCATCCTTAGTAAGTTTCTTGATTGAAAGTAAATTGCGGGACAAGTTTGGGACATGTAGGACTTTATCGAGAAAAAATTCTCTATTATTTGTACTTCTCCTACTCCAGCCACAGGTGAGTAAGAACCATCAGCTATGCGGATTCGGGACTTGTCATGACAAGGGGTGTAGGTGTGAAACAAAGTGGAGTTACCTATCATGTGATCGGATGCACCCGAATCGAGTATCCAAGAGGATTGATTATTTGATTCAAAGGCAATATTGAGGGCAGTACCTTGGGTGGCTAGAGATCCATGAGCAGTGGAAGTACCAAGTATTTTATGGAGAGTCTCAAGTTGGGTTTTGGTTAGACGAACATCGAGAACATCATCTGCAGCAGTGGAGGATAACAGGGCAGTCTTATTATCCTTTTGTTTTTTTCAGGATAGTCATGGAGTTTGAAGCACTTTTCCTTTGTATGACCAACACGGTTGCAGTGGTTACACCATGGCCTGGTTGATCCAGAATCATTTCCATCACGTGGTTTTTGTGGCTGTGGACATCTGGAGATGAGGGCAGAGGTCTCAGTAGACCGGTTGGCAAGAGTTGTCACATGTTTAGGTTCCTTTGAGTCTCCCATCATGACAAGATGGCGCTTTTCTTCTCTTCTAACTTTTGCAAATGCTTCACCGATGGTTGGTAGAGGTGATCTGCCCAGAATTCGGCCACGGACCTCATCTAACTCACGATTCAGTCCTGCTAGAAATTCATAAAGACGTTCATTGTTGAGGTGAGTCATGAACTTGGTGTGTTCCAATCCTTCACTCCAATCTGCCTCATAGTACATATCCAGTTCCTGCCACAAAATTTTTAGATTGTTGTAGTAGTGAGTTACTTCGAGTGTCCCTTGTCGGATATCCTTTAACTTAAGCTTAATCTCAAATACTTGGGAGGCGTTTCCAAGATCCGAGTAGTTTTCTTTGACTGCATCCCACATGTCTTTTACAGTTTTGAAAAAAAGATAAGTGCGGCTTATATGACCTTCCATCGAATTAATTAGCCAAGCCATTACAATCGAGTTGTTGAGTTCCCAAGTGGCATAAGTCGAGTCAGCTGTGGTTGGTCGAGGAATTTTGTCCATTGATGTTTCCTAATTTGCCACGACCACGAATCACCATAAGGACCGATTGAGTCCATTGTAAGAAGTTCTTCCCATTTAGCCGATGATTGGTGATTATAAGGGAGGAATTAAGTTCACCTTGAGTGATTCCCTGATTGACATTACGAGTTATTTGTGAAGTCTCGATTTGAGATAGAGATTCATTGACGTCACCCATGGGAGGAGGAGTAAACCGGAGGGATTTTTAAGAAGTGAGATTAGAGACGAATGAGCAGGATCGAATGAATCTTAAAGCTCTGATACCATGAAGAAACTTAGAAAATAGATTCTTATTTTTCCGCTAATTAGTTTACACCTATAAAGAGAGGAATTCACACAAACAAGGAAAAAACATCCCTAAAAATCAGTAACTTTCTAAGAATCAGTGACTGAGATTAGTTTTTACAAGAGAACTCCTAGTAATAAGGTAAGTTTTCTGTCCTTAATTTTAAGAGTTCCAACATATCTATATTGCTGTTCTTAGAAATGCTTTTGTACGCAACTATATATAACCTTTTATTATTTTCAAATGCCACAGTTGTTTCTTCAATGAGTTGTATTTGTCCTCCTGCACTGAGTTAGCTTTGGTTCTTTAAGTGAGAGGATATTGTACTTCTAGAAAACCTTTCAATCACTTTCTTTGTGACTTGACTTAATTGTGTTTGTAATTTCATTGTATTTATGTATGAGTGTGTGTGCATCTCACTTTCTTTTTATATTCACACGTATCCTTATCAATACATTTATTTAGAGCTTATTCTGCATGCTTTTAGCTCTTCTTTTGAAACTTCAGAAGCGAATTGATGAAGTTCCCATTGAATCCAAGGAACTTGGATTTACCAAACTGGGCCTACATTTATGAACTACTTGCGATCTTAATATCACACATGAAAGCGCATCTAAGCTTATTGAAATAATTGAGGATTCTCTTTGTTTGCTTGAGGAAGATAAGAAGCATGATGTAAAGGGAAATGGCTCTAGGCTGGAAAGCATTGGCAACATCCTTAAAAGTATATACAGAGATAAGGGCAATGGTCATGCTGATTCTTATCGTGTAAGCTTGGATCTCAGTGCCTTGAGTTGACAGACTCATGATAGTGGATGTTGTTATAATTACCTTTTTAATAATAGGCATCTTATGTTTGAACTCTCAATCTGTTATTTTAGGTTCATGTGCAAGAGGCTGAGGTGAATGCTACAGATATCTTCAAAGGTAATTCAGAGACCAAATTGTTAGAATTTGTTATTTGCTCTTTGATTTGTTCTACATGTGTATTTACCTTGCTTGATTCAATTTATTTCTTTATTTACATCAGGTTGACATTGTTAAAGATCATTGCGATTCTTCCGGTTGTCAAGTGTGAATGTAGGCATATGAACACCCCCTTTTTTAGGAGCCTCATGGTTTACAAAGAAGATTAACTTTATTAATACATAAACAAATGAGGTTATTCTTTTCTTTTCTTTTCCCTAACTAAATAAAAAAGCGGTTTGAGTGCAGGATGCGATGAGATTCGGGAAAAAAAATGAACAATAAATCTTGAAAAGAAGCTGGTGCTTATTGGCGTATGCAAGTGATGTTAGTTGGAACTTGTAGAAATTACCCACATTGGTTTTAAGATATTGTTGTTAGGAACAAGGTTGTTGGTATTTCCTTGTATCTTGTTCAAAATCAAAATCTTACTTGTTATACTTGCATGGTATAGTAAGCCATTTAGTTACAAGATGAGGATCTTCCATCTTCCAGCCTCCTGTATACCAATATGGGCAGACAAAAGAATGTGGAATTTTGTGTATTCCAAGGTGCACTATAGATGCATATTCTTTCTTGTTGTAGAGTTTCATCTCAAAATTTATACAGATTTTATGGAACAGATTCCTATCTTTTTCTCTGAATTATTCCACTTCTTGACAATAATTGATGCACTTCATATAGCTTCATCAGTCAATAATAACAGATAAGGGAGCTACAAGGTTCTGGTCCTGGATACCACCATTCTGTTTGTGATGTTTTAATATGCTTTGTGGTAAAAATGCATTACATATTCATCTTTTTGAACTTTGGCGGAGTAAGTCATCCGGGATACTCAATTGGTGGTGCTTCAATCCGAGAATTGCCATGCGGGAGTTCTCCGAAAGGGGTGTTGGATCTATTATATTGACATCGGGTACATTATCTCCCTTGGAGTCATTCGCACAAGAATTCAAATTGTAAGTTGCACCAATTCATTCTTGTAGGAGTTTCAACAATCTTTAACCGGGTAAAGTAAAATTTCAAACCACGACACCAGCGACAGCGTATTATACCGGATAAAATCGAAGGAAAAATGCTTGAAGTTCAAGCTTTTAGCTACTGTCAAGAATGAAGAACAGAATTTTTGAAGGCAAAGAAAGATTAGAGCATATGGAAGAAAATCTGATGATTTCATTCATTTGAAACATTGGCTTAAAGCCATTACATATACCAGTCATTTGGCTGGTCAAAATAAATCAATTACATCACCTAATGCATACATAATACCACTAATTACATTGGAACTTACAAAACTAAACTTGTACACTTAAACAAAGTTGATTTATCAATCTATCAGCACCTAACTACATCAAACATGTTACCAACTTAGTTCAAATCAAACTAAGCAACAAAACATTAGCTAAAAGTAACAAAATAAAAGCTGAAAAAGCAGTAGCATAAACATCTTGATTGCACATACTTTACTCGGGTAAAGTATGTGCATTATCTACATGAAAGTGCATGTGTTGCATGGGAACTAACTTCAACACTCCTCCTTAGTTTCCATGCTTGTAACACCTAGCTTTGCTTTCTCGATTTATAAACCTTGACATACCAAGGGCCTTTGTGAAAATGTCGACAACTTGCTCCTCTGAATTGCAATGAATCGGCTCCACCTCTCGAGCTTGTTCCATCTCCTTATCACATGTAACTTGATCTTTGAAGTGCTTCGTTACGCCATAGAAGGCGATTCTTTGCAATTGCAACAGCGGACTTGTTGTCACAAAAGATCTCTGTTGCCTCCCTTTGATGTAGGTTAAGATCAGCTAGAATTTTTCTCAGCCATATAGCTTGATTTACAGCATTTGCAGCTGCAGCATATTCAGCTTCTGCTGTTGATTGAGCCACCATCGATTGTTTTCTTGAGCTCCAACAAAACATGGTTGAGCCAAGGGTAAAAGCATATCGGAGGTGCTTTTCATATCATCACTTGAACCAGCCCGATCACTATCGGTATAGCCTTTCAACTTCAAGGTTTGACTTTGTTGAATAACACACCATAGTCAAGAGTGCCTTTGATGTACCTTAGCACTCTCTTTGCTTTGCTTGAAAGTCTTTGGACATTACAGACAATGCATAAACCTTGATAACATACTCACGACAAACAAGATATCGGCCTAGTTCTTTGGCAAATATAACAAGCGACCAACTAGGCTCCTGTAAGTAGACTCATTGGTGGTTCATGATCTTCTTGGCTTGCGACTTCATTCCAATAGCAATAGGAGTGCTTGTTGGCTTACAATTCTCCATCGAGAACTTGGACAAAACCTTCAAGGCAAATGTTCCCTATCCCAGAAGATTTTCCTTCTATTTGGCGCACCTCCATTCCCAAAAAGTATGTCATTAGCCCCAAGTCAGACATTTCAAACATGTCCATCATTTTGGCTTTGAATTCAGCCAAGATATTTTGATCTCCTCTAGTCACCAAAAGGTCATCGACACAGAGGGATATAATAAGTTGTATTTTGACTTCATTCTTCTTGATATATAGTGTTGGCTCATTAATACTTACATTAAAATCCTAAAGCCCGACCAAGTAGCTGCCAATTCGAGCATACCAGGCTCTGGGAGCCTGTTTCAAGCCATATAATGCCTTCTTAAGCCTGTACACCATTTGTTCTTTGCGGACACAACAAATCCTTGTGGCTGATCAATGTAGATCTCTTCTTCAAGGAAGCCATTGAGAAATCTGGACTTCACATCAAGTTTAGTAGATTTTCCACTTTGCTTACAGTGCCAAGGCAACGGTAACCTTATGGTGTCTAGCTTTGCCCTTTGGTGTAAATGTTTCCGGATAGTCGGGCCATATTTTTGGCTGAATCCTTTGACTACAAGCCTGGCCTTGAGTTTGTTTAAGCTCCCATCAGCATTTTCTTGGCTCGATAGACCCATTTTACTCCAATAACCTTCCTCTGGTTGGTCTAGGAACCAATTCCCATGTCGGTTCTTCTCAATCATAGCAATTTCTTCAATCATTGCCTGTTTCCAGCCTTTATCAGCTTTAGCTTCTTCAAAACTGCATGGCTCCACTATGGCAACTTGTGCTCTTTCATAAATTTCAGCCAAAGGTCTAATGCCTCGGCGCATGTCATCAACGTCCATTTCGGGATCATTTTGATCGACTTCAAAGCGATCTGTTATAAGTTCTTCAAGAATGGCTTCAGGTTCATTTCTTTCCCAATTCCAACAAGCCTTCTCATCAAACACTACATCTCTGCTCACTTGGATTTTGTTGGTTAAAGGATCCGGGATCCTATAACCCTTTTTGACCATACTATACCGGTTAAAATACCGGGAAGCGACTCTTTTGGACAACTTTTCCTCTCTTTACAGTGGTACTTGGCATAACAACATAGGCAACAAAGACTTTCATATGAGCCAATGATGGCTTGAACCGAACCAGGCTTCAAAAGGTGTCTTGTGAGCAAGCTGCTTTAGTTGGAAGCCTATTACGAATGTAGGCAGGCGGTGTTGTGACTTGACCCACATTGTCTTGGGTAGATTTTTTCAAACAACAAGCATCTGGCCATATCCATCGAGGCTCTCTGTTCTTCCTTTCACTAACCCCATTTTGTTGGGGTGTATAAACATTAGTTAGGTGGTGTTTGATGCGGCATCTTTGCACTGAGGCTTGGGCGGTGAAGTGTATTCGATTCCATTATCGACCTTATGGTCTTTATTTTGCAACTGTTTACTGTTTCCACTTCACTTTAAACTTCTTAAACACTTGAACAACCTCGATTTTATGCTTCAAAAAATAAATCCGGCAATATCTGAATGCGATCATCAATAAAGAGAATAAAGTACACATTGCCACTTAGTGATTCGATCCTCATGGGGCCACAAACATCGGTGTGCACCAATTCCGGCTTGCTTGATGCTCTCGGTGGTGTTTGCGGGAAATGGAAGCCTTGCTTGCTTTCTATCGACAAACCTCACAAACATCTTCAATGTGAAGCTTGTCTTGGTGAAGTTTTCAACCATTTCCTTAGCGACCATCAGAGCCATGGATTTGAAATTGGCATGACCAAGTCTTTGATGCCAAAGCTTGGTGTCATCGATTGAAGCAACATGAGTTGAGTGTGAGTCACTTGACCAGATTGACTTCAAAGCATTTGTCACTCATGGTGGTTTGTCATAAGGTTTGATCCATTTTGATCGTGATTTGGCACTCACGGCCTTTAAACACAACAGTACCCTTTTTCTAGCGGTTGAGTAATGCTAAGTAGGTTCTGTCAATTTCGGTACCAATGACACATCTTTGATAATTTTGCCACACAATGGCGGTGCATATTGCACATCTCCCTTGCCTTGACCCTTGATGGTGACCATTACCAATTTTCACCACTGGTTTTGCAGCTTCTATCAAGGTTTTGAAAATTGTTTCATCTGGTGACATGTGGTTGGTGCGACCAGCGTCCGACAACCAACTGTTGTACCTTTCTTCTAGCCGGTGAGCATGAAGCGACAAATACTTGTTCTTCATAGTCACTCTGTCTTGACCACCCGAGCTTCTTCATTCTTGTGTTGAGGTTGGTTTTCGGGCTTGCCTTTTTCTTTGCAGACTCTTTCAACATGGCCCTTCTTCTTGCGGTGTTGACACCACGACATCGGCTTTGAACCAGCATCGGCCTCTTGATGACCAGTCTTTTACAAAATCTGCGAGTCGATCTTCTCCTCTTGCGACATCGAGGCTTAGACCTATTTCTCTAGTTCTTTTTACCTTTATAAATTTGGTGCTCGGAGTTTTGCTTTGGCCTTAGCTTGGAAAGCACCCTCACAGGTGCTCCTCCGTCTGTTGGCCCACCTTTGCTCTTGTGCATACTGAGCATTGATCAGCTCTCTGTTAAAGAGATCTTGGTGAGATCCCTTGAATCCTCTAAGGAGGATATTTTACTACGTGCCCTCTCCGGTAAGGTAGAGAGCACTTTCTCCACAATCCTTGCCTCATCAAATTGCTCACCAAGGAGCCTTATCTTTGTTAACTCTGACCATGATTACTGTCGAATACTTCTTGTGATTTCTTCTTCCTTCATCTTCAAGTTTTCAAAATCCCTTCTTAGGTTCAAGAAGCTGTTCTTTGCCTTGTCCTCTCGGTACCTTGGAACTCCTCCTTAAAAACTTGTCCCGGGCTGCTTTGGAGTCTCACAAGCCATGATTACGGTGAAAATAACATCGAAACACGATTACGAATGCATGACATGGCCTTGTGCTTTTTACTTTTTCTTGAGTCTTCTTCATTTGAGCCACTTTGTTGGATTTGCTCTCAATGGTTACAGTTCAACATCTCGAGTTAACTACCTCCCATAGATCAAATGCTTGGAGGTAGGTTCTCATCTTGATTAGCCAAATGTGATATCCTTCTCCATTGAAAAGCGGAGGTGCGGTGGTGAGAAGCTTGATGAAGCCATCGGTATGTGATCCAACTATAACGAGTCCACTAAGATAAGAGCTCTAGATACCAATTGTTGGAGTTTCAACAATCTTTAGCAGGAGTAAAGTAAAATTTCAAACCACGACACCAGCGACAGCGTATTATACCGGATAAAATATGAAGGAAAAATGCTTGAAGTTCAAGCTTTTAGCTACTGTCAAGAATGAAGAACAGAATTTTTGAAGGCAAAGAAAGATTGGAGCATATGGAAGAAAATCTGATGATTTCATTCATTTGAAACATTGGCTTAAAACCATTACATATACCAGTCATTTGGCTGGTCAAAATAAATCAATTACATCACCTAATGCATACCTAATACCACTAATTACATTGGAACTTACAAAACTAAACTTGTACACTTAAACAAAGTTGATTTATCAATCTATCAGCACCTAACTACATCAAACATGTTACCAACTTAGTTCAAATCAAACTAAGCAACAAAACATTAGCAAAAAGTAACAAAATAAAAGCTGAAGAAAGCATGAGCATAAACATCTTGATTGCACATACTTTACCGGGTAAAGTATGTGCATTATCTACATAATTTGCATGTGTTGCATGGAACTAACTTCAACAATTCTTTTTAAAATTATTTTTACGTGGCTTTCTTGAATCTTAATTACTAAAGAGAGAAACCTTACGCATGTTATCTCGGATATTTTCCTATTCGGTTGGAAAATCCTCATGTAATATCCTCAAATCGGATATGAAATTTGGAGTTGTACCACTTGGTCCATTAGGTCGTCCCTTCAATTCATCTTTCCGATTTAGTGATTCTCAGAATACAAACAAGAGTGGGCAATGCTATTGGTATGTGAACCTTTTCATTGATAATAGTTAGATGTGTTAATGGTAAAACTAGTATTAAATCTAACAACCTCTAGATTCTCTTCTCGGTTTCTCAATCCAATGAGAAATATAACACTTATTGGTGGTAGAAAGGCTATTGGTTCTTTTCTCGACTTCATCATATTCTTTATGTTGGAGAATTCATTGAATATACAATTTTACTGAATAATAGACATGAAGCGAGTCATGCTATTTGGATAAAATTTGCTAAGAGAGCTGTCAATAGGTCCATAGCTCGATTGTGGGAGATCATTTGGTGTAGATAAAAACATGCTACGACTATCTTTTGCTTTGGTGAAATTTGAGTATACATGTTCAAAAGATTCAGACTTTGTATAAGAAAGAGCATGTTGTTTTTACGAGGCAATATCAACTATTAATCGTTGATCTAAGAGGATTTCTAAGTTTATACATGGAAACAATAACTTTCAAAGAAGGAAGTCCTTTATTTAACTATAATAGGCTTGAAGTATTACATTTCAAATTGTGCGAGAGTTGCCTTGTGTATGCTTGATTTATGATAATTAATGGCAATAAGGTTTCCACATTTGCCTTAGTAGCCATAATGTTTCATTAACATTGTTTTTTTCTCTTTCTGAGTTCTTTTCTAGTCAATTTTGCTCGAATTGTACCTGATGGACTGCTTGTGTTCTTTCCATCTTACTACCTTTTGGACTAGTGCATTAGTTGTTGGAAGAACATGGTAAGATCTTGGAACAAGAATAATGGAGAAAGGAAGTGAATCCATACTTTTAGCTTCATAAACATTATGTTCTTTCTCCTTGCAGGGTAATACAAATTCAAGTACGATATGGGAAAGAATATGCAAATTTAAGAAACCCGTTATTGAACCCAGACAATCTTCCCTCTTTCCTATGGCAATTGAGGTTGTATATCCAGGAAAATTTTAATTTGTCTTATATAGTATTCAAGCAATCAGAGACTTCATAGCCCGGATAAATGGTTTCTTTTCTTTGGCAGGACTATATGACTAAACTAAAGGACAACTCCACTACAGTGCGATATTTTTGCGATTTATAAGTGGCAAGGTATCTTTGTTCCCATCAAACTTAAAGCAAATCTTTGTTTTTGCACTGTGCCAGACATACATGTAACATGTTTTATGGTGATAAAAGAATGGAGAGATCTCTTTTGTGCTTTCAACCATATATTGTGTCTATGGAAAGGTTGTTTGGGGACTTTAGAGATAGAACCTTACAAGCCTCTCTGACATAATTCTTGTATAGTGGTGTTTTACTTTTACAAAGGAGAAAATACATGCTACCTGCTAGATGGAAAATAGCTGTGTTATATAAATTCCAGAATAAGTTTCAAGCATACTTTTTTTTTTTTTCCGATTTCTGATTCCTTAATAAATACTTTTTATTTTATTTTATTCAAGAGATGTAAGATTTTAGTGAATAACACATTATTCCCCACTAAAAGATATCTGAAGGAGTTCACCTTGTATTTGTTACTAAACCTTGGATTAACCTATGGAGCAATTTTTTTGTGATCTGAACTTCATCTTCATATACTAATGCTTGGTTCCAAGTTCTCTAGATCTGTATGAGCAGTGATGTTAGTAATAATATATAATAAAAGTAATGACTCGGGTTGTATTTCTTGCTAATGAGTGATGTTCTACATGGTTTGCGAGTCTATATTCTTTGTAGTCTTGGTTCCCCCCATCTTCAAAGGCTTCTTGTTTATCTTTACGAAGCTAAGCTTTGTCTACCATGGTTGATTCTTTTTCCCCCTCTTTCTATTTCTTGGTCGGTGAAGGATTAGATTTTCTTGACCATCTTTGGAAGAGCGGTGGTCATCAACTGGGATGCCATTTGCCACAGACGGACCCCAAGGTTTGGTCATCCTTAGCCTATTGCTCGGTTTCTTCATTGGCGATTCTCACTCCACTCTTTATCAGCTTTGCTTTTTCTAAATCTATTCTTGAATGAGCATCGTTATAAGCGATTTGGCTATTAAAGATGAGTGTCTACATCGATAATATGACGAGTTCGTCTCAAGCGTGAGTACACGGACCTCTGAGCACAATCACCCGGGGAAGGATGTAAGGTGATGATTGATGCTGATATTTCTCGAGTAAAGATGTTTTGAAACTTAATTAAATGCTTTTCATTTTAAAGTAAGCAGATTTCCATGCTAATTTCATCAGATGATTAAGTTGTTATCTGGAGAAGAGTGGTACAATCAACAAGCATCAAGAGCTGTAAATCAGTCAGTCGGACGAGTTATCCGTCACCGTCATGATTATGGAGCGTTTATCTTTTGTGATGAAAGGTATTTTCTTTTGTTGAAGTTAGTTCCCATGCAACACATGCAGCTCATGCAGATTAATGCACATACTTTACAGAGTAAGGTATGTGCAGCCCGAAGATGTTTATGCTCTTTGTTTCTTGATTTTATTTTGTTACTTTTAGCTAATGTTTTGTTGCTTAGTTTGATTTGAACTAAGTTGGTAACATGTTTGATGTAGTTAGGTGCTGATAGATTGATAAATCAACTTTGTTTAAGTGTACAAGTTTAGTTTTGTAAGTTCCAATGTAATTAGTGGTATTAGGTATGCATTAGGTGATGTAATTGATTTATTTTAACCAGCCAAATGACTGGTATATGTAATGGCTTTAAGCCAATGTTTCAAATGAATGAAATCATCAGATTTTCTTCCATATGGTCCATTCTTTCTTTGCCTTCTAAAAATTATAAGTTATGTTATCCATTCTTGACAGTAGCTAAAAGCTTGAACTTCAAGCATTTTTCTTTCATATTTTATCCGGGTATAATACGTTGCTGCTGGTGCTCTGTTTGAAATTCTTCCTTACCCGGTTAAAGTGTGCTCAAAACCCAACAATTGGTATCAAGAGCTCATTTCTTAGAGGACCTGTTTCATATTCAATATAAAACAAGATGGCTTCATCAAGCTTCTCACCAGCTGCACCTCCAGTTTTCAATGGAGAAGGATATCACATTTGGGTAGTCAAGATGAGAACCTACCTCCAGGCATTTGATCTATGGGAGGTGGTTAACTCAGATGTTGAACCAGAACCATTGAGAGCAAATCCAACAGTAGCTCAAATGAAGTAGTACTCTGAAAAAAAAGCAAAAAGCACAAGGCCATGTCATGCATTCAGAACTGTGTTTCTGATGTTATTTTCACCAGAATCATGGCTTGTGAGACTCCAAAGTAGGCACAGGACAAGCAGGAGGTTCCAAGTGCTGAGAGGACAAGCGTGACTCTTGAACCTAAGAAGGGATTTTGAAAACTTGAAGATGAAGGAAGAAGAAAGCGTCAAGAAGTATTACAGCGGAATCATGGTATGTAGTTAATAGCATAAGGCTCCTTGGTGAGCAATTTGATGAGGCAAGGATTGTGGAGAAAGTGCTCTCTACCTTCTGGGAGAGTGCGAAGCAAAAATATCCTCCTTAGAGGATTCAAGGGATCGACCGGTATCTCTTTAACTGAGTGATCAATACTCTGTATGCACAAGAGCAAAGGAGGGCCGGCGGATCGGAGGAGCACCGGGAGGTGCTTTCCAAGCTAAGGCCAAAGCGACCCCAGAGCACCTCGGCCTATAAAGGCAAAAGAGCGGGAGAAAGCAGGCCTAAGCGATGATCTTTGCAGAGGAGAAGATCGACTCTGCAGATTTTGTAAAATCGGTCATCAAGAGGCGGATCTTTGGTTCGAGCGGATCTTTGTGTGTCAACAACTGCAAGAAGAAGGAGCCATGTTGAAAGAGTGCGCAAAGAAAAAGGCAAACTGGCAAAAACCAACCTCAACACAAGAATGAAGAAGCTCGGGTGGTGAAGGCGATAATGACCATGAAGAACAAGTCTTTCTTTGTTTCATGCTCATTTGGCGAGAAGAAAGGTACAAAAAGGTTGGTTCTTTGGGCGGTGGTTGCACCAACCACATGTCACGGATGAAACAATTTTCAAAACCTTGGATAGAAGCTGCAAAACCGGGGTGAAAATTGGTAATGGTCGACTCATCAAAATTGAAGGCAAGGGAGATGTGCAAATATGCCTTTGCCACAGTGGCAAAATTATCAAAGATGTCTTTGCTTTGGTACACAAATTGTGAGGAACCTACTTAGCATTACTCAACTGCTAGAAAAAGGGTACTCTGTTGTGTTTAAAGGCCGGAGTGCCAAATCAACGATCAAAATGGATCGAACCTTATGGCGATCACCATGAGTGACAAATGCTTTGAAGTCAACTGGTCAAGTAACTCACACTCAACTCATGTTGCTTCAGCCCGATGACACCAAGCTTTGGCATCAAAGACTTGGTCATGCCAATTTCAAATCCATGGCTCGGATGGTCGACAAGAAAATGGTTGAAAACTTCACCAAGGCAGTTCACATTGAAGATGTTTGTGAGGTTTGTCGGATAGGAAAAGCAAGCAAGGCTTCCATTTCTGCAAAACACCACACAGAGAGCATCAAGCAAGTTTGGAATTGGTGCACACGATGTTTGTGGCCCCATGAGGATTGAATCACTAAGTGGCAGCAGCAGTACTTTATTCTCTTTATTGATGACTATACGGATATTCTTTGGATTTATTTTTGAAGCATAAATCGAGGTTGTTCAAGTGTTTAAGAAGTTTAAAGCTGAAGTGGAAACGCGAAGCAGTTTGCAAAATAAAGACCATAAGGTCGGATAATGGGCCCGAATACACTTGACTCGGTTCCAAGCCTTGTGCAAAGATCTTTGGCATCAAACACCAGCTAACCAATGTTTATACACCCGGCAAAATGGGGTTAGTGAAAGAAAAAACGAGGCACGATGGATATGGCGGATGCTTGTTGTTTGAAAAAATCTACCCAAGACAATGTGAAATTGAAAGCTGTCAACAACACTTCTTTCTACATTGAGAATAGGCTTCCAACTAAAGCGCTTACTCACAAGACACCTTTTGAAGCTGGTTGGGTTTAAGCCATCATTGGCTCATATGAAAGTCTTTGGTTGCCTATGTTACTGACCAAGTATCAGTTGTAAAGAGGAAAAGTTGTCCAAAAAAAGCTGCTCCTAGTATTTTAACAGGGTATAGTATGGTCAAAAAGGGTTATAGGATCTGGATCCTTTAACCAACAAAATCAAGTGAATGCGAGAGATGTAGTGTTTGATGAGAAGGCTTGTTGAAATTGGGAAAAAATGAACACGAAGCCATTCTGAAGAACTTATAACGAATCGGTTTGAAGGCGATCAAAATGATCTGAAATGGGCGTTGATGACATGCGATCGAGAGGCATTAGACCTTTGGCTGAAATTTATGAAAGAGCACAAGTTGCCATAGTAGAGCCATGCAGTTTTGAAGAAGCTAAAGCTGATAAAGGCTGGAAACA
Organism: Gossypium longicalyx; assembly: GCA_025698465.1. Taxonomy (NCBI): domain Eukaryota; kingdom Viridiplantae; phylum Streptophyta; class Magnoliopsida; order Malvales; family Malvaceae; genus Gossypium; species Gossypium longicalyx. The sequence goes on from CM047000.1 coordinate 97,886,568, forward strand.
GGCAATGATTGATGAAATTGCTATGATTGAGAAGAACCAGACATGGGAATTGGTTCCTAGACCAACCAAGAGGAAGGTTATTGGAGTAAAATGGGTCTATCGAGCCAAGAAAAATGCTGATGGGAGCTTAAACAAACTCAAGGCCAGGCTTGTAGTCAAAGGATTCAGCCAAAAATATGGCCTGGACTATCTGGAAACATTTACACCAGTGGCCAGGCTAGACACCATAAGGTTACTAGTTGCCTTGGCAGCTCAGAAGCAGTGGAAAATCTACCAGCTTGATGTGAAGTCTGTATTTCTCAATGGCTTCCTTGAAGAAGAGATCTACATTGATCAGCCACAAGGATTTGTTGTGTCTGGCAAAGAACAAATGGTGTACAGGCTTAAGAAGGCATTATATGGCCTGAAACAGGCTCCTAGAGCCTGGTATGCTCGAATTGGCAGCTACTTGGTCAGTTTGGGATTTAACAGAAGTATTAATGAGCCAACACTATATATTAAGAAGAATGAAGCTGAAATACAGCTTATTATATCCCTCTATGTCGATGACCTTTTGGTGGTTGGAGAGATCAAAATATGTTGGTGAATTCAAAGCCAAAATGATGGACATGTTTGAATTATCGACTTGGGGCTAATGACATACTTTTTGGGAATGGAGGTGCGCCAAATAGAAGGAAAAATCTTCTTCTTGGGACAGGAGAACATTTGCCTTGAAGGTTTTGTCAAGTTCTCGATGGAGAATTGTAAGCCAACAAGCACTCCTATTGCTATTGGAATGAAGGCTGTCAAGCCAAGAAGATCATGAACCAGTCAATGAGTCTACTTACAGGAGCCTAGTTGGTACTTGCTTGTTATATTGACAGCAACTAGGCGGATATCTTATTTCTTTGTGAGTATGTTATCAAGGTTTATGCATTCTTTGTAATGTCCAGCACTTTCAAGCGACAAAGAGAGTGCTAAGGTACATCAAAGGCACTCTTGACTATAGTGTGTTATTCAACAAAGCTGAAACCTTGAAGTTGAAAGGCTATCTTGATAGTGGTAGGGCTGGTTCAAGTGATGATATGAAAAGTACCTCTGGATATGTTTTACCCTTGGCTCAACCATGTTTTGTTAGAGCTCAAGAAAACAATCGATGGTGGCTCAATCAACGGCGAAGAGAAATATCTTTGCATTTGCAAATCACTGTAAATCAAGCCATATGGTGAGAAAAATTCTAGGCGATGATCTTAACCTACATCAAAGGGAGGCAGCAGAGATCTTTTGTGACAACAAGTCTGCTGTTGCAATTGCAAAAATCCTGTCTTCTATGGCGAGCAAAGCACTTGACATCAAGTTACATGTGATAAGGAGATGGAACAAGCTCGAGAGGTGGAGCTGATTCATTGCAATTCGGAGGAGCAAGTTCTTGACATTTTCACAAAGGCCCTTGGTGTGCTAAGGTTTATAAAGCGAGAAAGCGACTAGGTGTTACAAGCATGGAAACTAAGGAGGAGTGTTGAAGTTAGTTCCCATGCAACACATGCGACTCATGCGATTAATGCACATACTTTACCCGAGTAAAGTATGTGCAGCTAAAGATGTTTATGCTCTTTGTTTCTTGATTTTATTTTGTTACTTTTAGCTAATGTTTTGTTGCTTAGTTTGATTTGAACTAAGTTGGTAACATGTTTGATGTAGTTAGGTCTTGATAGATTGATAAATCAACTTTGTTTAAGTGTACAAGTTTAGTTTTGTAAGTTCCAATGTAATTAGTGGTATTAGGTATGCATTAGGTGATGTAATTGATTTATTTTGACCAGCCAAATGGCTGGTATATGTAATGGCTTTAAGCCAATGTTTCAAATGAATGAAATCATCAGATTTTCTTCCATATGCTCCATTCTTTCTTTGCCTTCTAAAAATTATAAGTTATATTATCCATTCTTGACCGTAGCTAAAAGCTTGAACTTCAAGCATTTTTCCTTCATATTTTATCCGGGTATAATCGTTGCTGCTTTGGTGCTCTGTTTGAAATTCTTCCTTACCCGGTTAAAGTGTGCTCAAAACCCAACAGCTTTCTATTGCCCTTTCCTTGTGATCTTTCATCTGAGTATTCTCCAAGTAGTAAATGCTTGAAACTATAACAGTTTCTGTTTGATGTGTTCCCTTCAACTCTCTTTCGGAAACATTTTATATCTAGTGTTGCTTTTCTCTTCCCCTAATGAGGGGTTAAAACTGTTATTCCGGTGCTTATTAATACATTGATTTAACTACTTAAAAGCCTCAGTTGTTAAATTTAGCATTTAGTGGTAAGCTTGGATGTACTACCTTAGTTTACATTATCAGTCTGGACCTGACCAAGCATGAAGCGAAAAGTTTTCTCAGTTTGGAAGAATAAGACGTACAAGCGATTTGTTTGTGTGAACCCATCCATCCATTTTTTTTTTTGTGAATTATTCATGGAGTTGTTCTTATCCCTTGTTTTCTGTAACATAATATGTATATCACTTCTAAGTTAACACCTGCGGCATATATATATTAACGTTTTATGTTTTTTTTTTCATTTTCTTTTAACTAGTTTGCTGTTTATTATAATGCTGATTGATTATTTGTTTGAGTTTGATGTGTGTGTTTGCATATATTGTTATAATCCATTCAACTAGGAACCGTATGGTTGAGGTTTTCAGAAATTTTCAACTGTAAAATGCATTTCCCTAAAACTTGTTCTCCTTAACTTGGTCAACTTATTGTGCATTTGCCTTCTATAGTTACTTTATCTTCCGAGATCTTTACAGGTTTGCTCAATCAAGTCGTCAGTCTCAAATCTCAGTTTGGCTACAGCCTCATATTAAGGTATACTTCTACAAAATGAAGCAACACTTTATTAGAAGGACTGCTTATTTCTCTTTACTTTTGCAGTGTTATTCCAAATTTGGGGATGCTGTTTTTATGCTGACTCGTTTCTTCCGAGATGGAGGAAGTCGTACTCCTGCAAAGCCAGAACTAGCTGACCAGAAAACCCTTGGTTAAGTGTCCTTTAATGATGTTACTGTTGTTATGTTTCTTTGATTTGTATCTCTTGATCTTAAAATGTCCAAAACTATTGATGGAGCTGTTTTAAACCTAGCTTCTTTTTAGTTTTGAAGATCTGAAGTCTGAAGTTTTTGCTCTAGTAATCAACTGCAATTTTCTATTCAATTTTTATTGGTGGGGAAATTGACCTTTGTCATTGAACGTGATGCCTTGCTGTTATAAGTGCATGGCTCTTTACCCTCTTCTGATTACAGCATTGTTGATCATTTCGTCACCAAGATTACCTTCATAAAATCATCCATGTTTCTTAATTTCATACAGATCTAAGTCCAAGTTCTACAAAACCAGATCCCGATGAGATAAAAACTGCTCAGGCTCTGGAGGAATCTTACACGGAAAAGCTCCCTGTTTTGGTATCTATTGTTTTCTATGCATAACGTTATCTTTTTTATGAACTTCTGTTTCATGTTTTTCCTTCATATGAGTTGTATCGTTTGCAGTCTACTTCAATGGATCTACCTCACTCCAAACACAAACTATCTTCTCTTTTAGATGTTAAAAGCAGCAACAACTCGAGCCATCTCAGAGATATTCCTCCTGCCAATCTTTCATGTTTCACTCCGTGTATGGATTTAAAAAAATTGAAGCGATCAAGTGATCCAATGAGCAAAGAAAAAAAGTTGTTAATTACTGGGAGGGGAAAAATGCAATATCAAAATCATGATGTTATTGGTTTGACTGGTCATCTTCCATCAGATAAAAAACAAAGTAAAGAGCAACAACTATGTTCTATGAAGAAACGCAAAGCACTACTTATAGAGCATGATAAAAGTTCCAATGTTAATGCTTCAGATGCCCAAAGATCAGTGCCAAGAGACCTTCCTTTCACAGTAAGTTCAGTGAAGCACAAAAATCTTTCTGATACTACAAATATGTTGAATGCTAATGTTCATTTACTGCATAAGGATGATGGAGCTGCAGAGGTGGATGCCAAGTTTCTCAATCATAAAATGAACGATGTTTGTGGAAGTGCTGAACAACTTGGTGCAGAGAAAACAAAGGCTCCGCTTTTTTTTGATTCAGGTAAAATGCATCTTTTTCTTCCAAAATTTCTTATAAATGTCAGCAATTGAAAATTTTAATTGCTTTGATATTTCTTTGATTCTATTTAAATTTTGGAATGAGTTTTAAGTTGAGAAACTTATCTTTGGAACTTCTAGAAATTAAGTTGAAAAGACTTGTATGGCATGCATTCATTCCTTGTTTAATTGTTGGCACCATCTTCCCTTAGTGATTTTTGTTAATTTGTCTTTTGCTGCTTTCTCTTGAAATTCACAATGCAGGCTAACTCTTGCGGATTTTCACTTTCCTGATTGCATTAACTGATTCGGATTGGGAATTTTTCTGAAAATTTCTTTGCTATCAGGTCAAAGAAAACTCAGTCCTGCAGAATACAAAGACTTTGTGGGTTATATGAAGGAAATAAAGTCGAAAGCTATAAATATTCGTAATCCTCTGCAATGCATTGTGGAGTTATTTTCAGGACCTGAGAGGCTTCCTCTTCTTGAAAGGTATGCAAATACTCCAAAATGGTCGTCACCTAAAAAATAGCATTAAATTTGAAGACTGAGAAATTACTTAACATTGTCAGTTAGGCATTGTGAAAAATAATTTAGTACGCTTAATCTTGTATACATTGAGCAGAGACTTTCTGATACTCATCCAGTTAATCCTATGATGCTATAAACCATATTCTGTGATTCTAGGTTTCATTGGAAGTGTGGCAAAATTAATTTCCTATTCTCGGCATGAGTAAATGACTTATAAAGCTAAGCCTAACATTGTCTGAAATCATCAAATATGTTAGAGCCTTAAAGGCTGCAAGTGCCATCAGAGGTCTTATCTGCAATACTAGCAAAGAAACAAATTGCTAGTTTACGCCATACCTAGGCTACTGTTTACTGATATTCTTTAGCCAGTCATTCATTTCCATCCCCCTTGTTAGCTTGCAACTATTATCGATTTTTTTACTGGATCTTACCCTCTGTTGTCATTTGTTACAGATTCAAGGATTACGTGCCTGCGAGATATCGTTCTTTGTATGAACAGTACCTCGAAACAAGTAAAAGAAATGCCTGAAGATCAGAGGAACTAAACTTATCTGGTCAAAACAGTAATTAGACGCTGCCATTTGCCAATGTGATCGGTTAGAAGTGAAAGATTATGGAAGGTTTGTATGTAGTAAACTGCAACTTTGCACAGCGTTTGGAAGCTTTTGGATGTGTAACCAAGCAGCCAAGTTGCTCATTTGTGTGTGGAGGAAAGAAACTTATTCAACATGAAGGTGGTGTTACACATAGCAAATAATATTTCCATAATTATTTGTTGCTACTACTGAGATTATGGACTAGACCTGGTGACAGCTAACATTTTGTACAAATTTAAATCAAACCAACTGAAAAAGCAGTGAAACTAAGAATACGGCTTGCAGGAGTTTTATTCAGTTCCAAAAGAGCACTTTAGATCCACGCCTTAACATAGTTGCTGCATTGCAATCGACAAATTTCACAACAAAATTTTCTACATGTTTCCACTACAAAAATTTCTGGGAAATTATCTACCACAAAATAGTAGCAGGAATCAACAGCCATTTGTATATAGTAAAACCATGCTTGCCTCCAATAAGGATTTATGTACAGCACAGCTGCGATACACAATAGCACCATCACGTAACATGCAAAGAAGCTTGCATAGAAGGCATCCGTATCAATGAAACCGTCGTCTTCTTTGTTGCCAGCTGAAGCCTTCGGTGTCAATGAAGTTTCCATGGGCGAACAATTCTTCCCCACCAATGAGCCACAAAGAAAGGATTCCCGACGTAGTTGCTTTCATCAAATGTTCCCAATTGTCCAATCCTTTCAGGTGTCTTTCCAGATAAATTGTTGTATGACACATTGAAGTATTCCAGGAAATGTAACTTCGCAAATTCGGCAGGAATATTCCCTGTCAAATTGTTGTAGGAAAGATCTAGACTTTCCATGTCCGTGAGGTTAGAAAATGCTCGTGGCACTGGTCAGTCAAGCTATTGTGAGAAAGGTTCAATGTGAAGAGCTTCATAATGTTTTTGTTTCAAAACTAATTTCACCAGTAAGCTTGTTGCAGGAGAGATCAATTCCAGACATGTATTGAAGCATTCTTCTCTTGTAATTGTAGGATCTACTCTTTACTGTGTATTCTATTGAAACTTCAATGGACATCGAGCTATTCACTTGGCCATTAAAAGTGTGATGCAAAATATAATGCTCAGTTACATGGTTCAGCGCAGAAACTTTTAAACAAGAAGGAATATCACCAAAGAGATTGTTTTGAGAAAGATCAATCAAGCTTAAATGATCCAACTTGCACAATTGAATTGGAATTTCACCCTCAAAGTGGTTTCTCCTTAAGAAGATAACTTAATTCAGAAAGATTGCTAATCCAATTTGGGATGTTACCCTTCAAGTGGTTATAGCTGAGATCAATGTCACCAACGAAGAGCTATCATGAAAAGCATTGGGTAACGCTCCTTGTAGCTTATTTTTAAATAAATGAACTTCCCTTACCGATACCGGCTTGAAGCAAGATGGTAGAGTCCCAGATAAATTGTTCATGGAAAGGTCCAAAAATTGAAGTTTGAGATTGAGACTACAAATTGCCCTTGGTATTGAACCTTCAAGTTGATTATCTGCCATGGCAACTTGTTCCAAATTCAAGCGTATCCCCCCTCCATTGTGGCAACCTACCAAAGAGTTGGTTCCTGCTCAGATCCAATGCTGCCAGTATTGACATATTCCAAATCAACTTGGGACTTCACCATAGATATAGTTATTGCTAAGATCTAGTATTTCCAAGTAAGAGCAGTTGGCTAAGACATTTGGGATCATCCCAGTGAAGTTATTTCCATTTAATTCGAGCTCCGACAAGCTCGTTAGATTAAAATTTCAGAAAAATTGATCCTTGTAATTTATTATTTGATAATGCAAGGAATTGTAATGAAGAGCAGCCCACAGCCATGTTCTCAGGTATCTCTCAGACAATTGGTTGTTTGATAAGTCCAAAACTTTTAGGAAACTCATATCACCAAATGAAGAGGAATGCTGCCATTGAAATAATTCTTTGACATGTTTAAATAACGCAAAAATGGTAGGTGTACGCCCATTCCTATTGGGATGTTGCCACCGAAGGCATTGTTGGAGATATCCAAAAAAAATAATGCAGAATACGCACGCGATGGCACTTGAAAAGGCCCTGAGAGAGAGCAATTTATGAGATCCAAGGTCCCTAGCTTCGTGTTGTTTTCCAACAACCAAAACGGAAATCGATCCACCTTGAAATATATGTCTGAGAGAGTAACCCCCTGCAACTCACTTTGATGGTACAAGAATTGTGGAAATGACCCACCACTTCCACAACAAGATAAGCTGATGGAACTCAATTGGAACCTTGGAGCCGAAGAATGGGACATCTCATGATCATCAGCATGTATGGTGTTGTTATCTGCATAGAGGCACTTGAGTTTTGAAAGGTTGAACAAGGGTCTTAATGAGCTTGGGATGTGAAATTTATTGTTTGAAATATCCAACGATTGGAGGATGTTAGACATTCAAGAGCAGATATATTTCAGAGAGCTGATTAGAAGAGAGGTCAAAGATTCAAGTAATGTCGAGGCTCTTAAGGGCGGATATATTTCAGAGAGAAGCGATTATAAGAGAGGTCCAAAGATTCAAGCAATGTCGGGCTCTTAAGGCGGATATATTTCAGAGAACTGATTATAAGAGAGTCAAAGATTCAAGCAATGTCGGGCTCTTAAGAGCGGATATATTTCAGAAGCTGATTATAAGAGAGGTCAAAGATTCAAGCATTGTTAGGCTCTTAAAGGTAGATATATTTCAGAAAAAGCTGATTGGAAGAGAGATAACTTTTAAGGGAGGTGAGGTTGGAGAAACACATGGGTAAGCTACCCCTTAGATTATTGCCATTGATACCCAACTCTTGGAGATTTGTCAATTCACAGACATCTGCAAAAGTAGTAGTATTATATGTATATATTTATGGAGTTTACAAATAGGTACAAATCTAAATAACAAATAAAATATATTTAATTAATTAGAATTATAATCAATTTAATATAAAATATTCAAGAGTGAAAATTAGAAGATATTCAAATCTAACTCAAAATAAATTTAGATAAAACTCATACATAATGGGCTTTAAACTTATAATTATTTGGGCGAAGCTACGTGATGAGATTAATTTAGGCATTCAAGATGCTAAGCCTAATTCTTTACCTTTAGTGCGTTTAACTTTTTTCTTTGGTCAATATGGTTTGTAGAATTTAAAATTTTAGCCTTTCTACTTGGGCAATTTGAGATTTAAAGACTAATTGGTGTATTGTTAATGAATTTCTATTAAATTTGAATATATGTATTTTAATATTCAAAGTGCGATTCAAAAATATAGAAGTAGTTAATTATTTTATTTATATATAAAATCAAAATTATAAAGTGGATTTGAATATCCTTCCTTTATGGCTTTATATGAATAAGCAAAGCAAATTCACATGTATCTATCCATATTCATTTTGAATCCGAAAATTATCTGAATTTATAGCATTCGAATATAAAAAAAAAGTATATTAAATTTATAGATATCTGAATCTATAATCCGAAATACCACATCTAAGAGAAATTATATTTCAAAATTCAAAAAACAACACATTTATATATATTAAATCTAGAGATATATAAAACTAAAATGATGAGTAACTGAAAATAGAATATTTACCATGCATAGGTGGAGTGTTGTTACCATCAATACGATTGGCGGTCAATTTTTTAAGAGAAATGAGTGGTCCAAAAACTTGAATAAAGTTTGAAGGTAAAGATGAATCAACCAACTTCAACTCTTCCAAACTTCTCAAATTTAACCCTTCTGTTTAATAACATTAACTGCAAGTTATATTTTGAAGAAAATATGGGAAACAAAGTATATTTATAAAACAATGAAGAAAATAAGGATTTAAAATTATGAGTTTCATTCTTTTATTTTACATAAATAGAGATGTTAGCTTTTTCTGTTTTAATTTGTCAAAATTTGGTTCAAAGTACTTTTTGTAAATTAAGAAGCTAGTCTAGTTATTGGTAATAATATCTATTCGAATTGTTGAGTTTTTGCTAATTTATTGCATATAAATTATTAAACTATTGATTTTTACTAATTAGTTATTTTTAAAGTACATATAATTTTTATTTTTGTAAAATATGAGGATCAAATCTAACAAATTAAAATAGAGATTAACTTCTCAATTTTCATAAAATAAAGGAATGAAATTTATGATTACAACATTTTGAGTTTTCTTATATATTATTCAAAAAAGTTTAATAATTTATTGCATTCTCATCTTTACATCTTTCATAATTTTATTTTATTTTTGAAAATAGATCCAGCAGAATGCATTAGTTTGATGGAAAATTACAACGTTGAAAAAACAATTTCCTAAAAAAAAAGCATAAAAAAAAAAAAAAAACTTAAACCGCACCTTAGCATCCTTTCATAAATTAAAACTACTAAATTAATTAATCAAGATTTATTTACTTTTTTTTAAAAATCTGGAAAATGGGTTTAAAACAAAAATTTGACCTTACAATTTTAAATAAAAGATGACATGAAATCAAATAAATATTATCATAAGAGAAAAATTGAAAGAATAAAATTACTTTGTCAGTGAGGTTTTGTTGATCTTACAATCCCACAATTTTAAATGCTTCAATGAAGTAAAGTTTGTTGTAATAGAGGCTTTCAAGATCAAATATGTGTGAGAGAGATAAAGAAAGTATCCCAACAAAATATGTACCATCAAATTATGTTTTGTACTCTTTGCACATTTAAAAATTAAATAAGTGGAAAGCCAAATAAGCAAATAAAAATGTTTAGCCCTTCCGCTTAAAAACACGCGGATCCTAAGCGGGTTTGGATCGGGTCGGGTCGGGCATAGCCAAAGCAGCGCCCGTTTTGGGGCTTAAGTGCGACCTCAAAAGCGGCGTCGTTTTGGAGGGCTATATAAGGCCTAAAATAACCAAAAAAATCATTTGGTGAGAGGAAAGAAAAAAAAAGAGAGAGAGAGAGAGAGAGAGGGAGAGAGGAGGGGAATCCGGCCGGGGGCGTCACGGAAACGAGCGTCGGCAACATCATCGTCGCGGCGCCGCCACCACCGTACGGTGGCGAAAAAATAATTTTTCCTTTTTTTTTGTACTTGTTTATTTTATTATTTTATTATATTTTTATATGTATTGGGTGATAAAAATAGGTTTTAAAATGAAATAGAAATATATAAAAATAAAAATAAAAATATAACCTTTAATTTTTTCTTGACTCTTGATGTTTGATATCTTTGCTTTAGTCAGATACTATTCTTGCATGTGGATGCCAATAGAATCAAGGATTGAATATATTTTTGTTGTCTCTGTTTTTAAAAAAATAAAAAAAGGCACATTTTACATAACTTCAAATCGGCTTATATAGCCATTCATGCAAATCTGCTTCTTTCCTTGTCTTTTTTTGCGTGTTTTCTTTGCCCTTGCGGTATGGCGATGTGAGAGTCGGTGGAGGCGCGAGCTGGTGGCGATGGGGCGTTCTGTGTGAGTGAAGGGTTGTTGGGTGTTTTTTTCTGATTTGGGTCTTGGGTCGTTTTGGGCTTAGGGTTAGGTATTGGGCTGGTAATATTGGGTTAGGTTTAATGGGTATTAGGTTAGTTTGGGTTCAATTTGTAATGGGTTTAGGGGTAGTGGACTTGCTGTTGGGTTTTGGGGTTTAATGTAATTGGGCTGACAAAATTGGGTATATACAATATGTACCATCAAATTATGTTTTGTACTCTTTGCACATTTAAAAATTAAATAAGTGGAAAGCCAAATAAGCAAATAAAAATGTTGAATCTAGTATGGTAAGATTTTTAATTTTAAATCTAAATTGTAAGATTATTAACTTTGTTTCAAAGAAAGGAGAGTAAATGCGAATATATATTTTCTTTATTTTTCTGACATAATGTGGAGCAAAATTTTCTGCTTTAAAAATGTCACACAATCTAAATTAATAGAACTAAAAATGGAGTAATTAAATTTAAAAAAAAAAAAAAAAAAAAGCGATGAGTAGAAGGATAGTATGCATAATTAGACCTAGATGTATAAATTAATTCATAATATTTAATTTGTAAGAAAACATCAAAACTTACTATTGTGGGAATAAGAAGCCAATCTGGTTTCATTAATATTAAATCCGAATAAATAAAGAGTCTTCAAAGTGGGGAATAAGCCCAATGTTTGTAACGAGAAGCTACAGCCTGCATGTGCATGTAAAACAATGCTTGATTTGTTTAAGAAGTCAGGGCAAATAATTAAACATTTGCTTCAATGCTAAATTACTACCAAATCATGAAAATTAATTTATAAATCCAATTTTTTTTACTTCAATAGTAAAATGAGTTTTTTTTTTTTTTCCTCTTGTGGATATCTATAAATTTTATAGTTTACCTCCAAAGTAGAGTTTAACATTACCTATATTGCAGTACATATCTGACTCCTCCAAATTCTTTGAAACCATATAAACTTTGAGGAGAATCGAGTTTAGTTCAAATAAAGCTTATGAATGTATATTTCTCATTCAATAATTCAATAATGCATTTTTAAATTGCCATTGTAAGCAATTTTCTATTTTAAAAATATAACATGATTCAAATTAATAAAATTAAAAGGAGTAACTAAAATTGTCATCTGCGATGAGTATAAGGACTATAAGCATTAATTAGATCTATGTATAACAACACTTGAATTTTCATTTCTTTGAATGTGGCATAAACTTTGTTTGTCTTTTATCAAAAGAAAGAGAAATATGAAGATCTACTGAGATTTCCTAGCATTTTCTTGTCATCTATTACATCTAAGGGAGTTTCTCTTGTTGTTAATCATTGATGTTAAAATGTGTTCTTAAGCTTCTTGAGGGTATCGGTGGACATTTATGTTGTTGATATTTTCATAAGCTCAATATTTTGGCTTAGGGTTTTGACTTTACGAATATTAGAGGATGTACAGGCCCAAGATGGTAGTTTTGGGATCTCGAGAGCAATTGTGCATACATGAAGAAGTTAGATTACTTGAGGAAAAGCCCGGACAAATGCTGCCGTTTCCTTTGCGAAAAGCGTCGAAGCGTTCATGCACTCATTTTCACGTGTTTGCTGGTACTTGTTCACTTTTATGCATAGATGTTATTTGACATACACCGCCCATGCCACTGAATTTGTCGACATCTATTCAATAGGTCGTTTAATTTAAACTTTTAACTCTTGGTTGATGTACACTTTTATCTTATATGGACTAAGCGTAAAAGGGAGGATGTGGACTTTGATTACGGCTTTAGAGTGTGTGATAATTATTAGGAATTCTTGTTAAAGTTTTGTATCACATTGGATTGTTATCAATCTACAAGAGAAAAGTAAGAAATGCCTATATATATTCATCATGGTAATGCAGAGATATAGTTTGCTTGATTTCCATTTACAAAGTATTACTTCATGATGGTCATACGGGCTTGATGTGAACAATAGGGAAGAGTTGAGATCTTTGTTCTAATGTTCTCTGGACTATACCATTCAATTATTTCCGATGAATTGAGCAACTATCTCTCTAATTTCTTTTTGAAGTTTTCATTAGGAAATAGTTCGGGGCATCCAGTGTCAACTAATGTTGCTTTTTATTGTAGATTATATGAAGAGCAATCCTCGGATGGATGATGAGCTTTGTTGACATAGAGGATTTGGTGAATATTGGAAGAAAATATGGACCGTAGGTTTCTGCTGCGATAGTGTTCTCTTTCCATACTTCATATGGTTGTTATTTTTACTCAATGCATGTCTGGTCTAAAGCCCTACTACTAATTTTAATATTGTTGATTATGTTTTCTTGCTAGTTTTACAATGTCTTTTTCTTGCAGTGCCCATATTATGTAGCGAGAAGCTGCACAAAATTTGTTGATATTTTATTTGCACCTTACAACTATCTCATAGATCGTGAATATAGAGGATCTCTTAATTTTGAGTGGCACAATAGCATACTGATTTTTGATGAAGCTCACAACCTTGTAAGGGAAAATTGAAATTTATAACTTGGAACTTATGTGTAAATTTTAGATAGAACATATTTTACATTTGCTAATTGAAATTCTTTGTTCACTATACGGAATTTAGTTATTCTCTTGAATGACATAGGCCAACTCATTTGTGATTGACTTTCTTCCTTTTGTTATTTGAGCTTAGCTACTAATTTCATGGGAATACAATGCGGGAAAGCTTATGTCTTGATCAGCCTCTTTTGACTTGTCTTACGGGCTTATTTGCATGTATATCTGAAGCGAAACATTGTGTTGACCTAGGCTGTTGGGAGGCGAGAAGAATCAAATGATAAATCGGGGAATCGATAACTTTGCAATCCTTAGAGGTTAGTCAATTGGTACATTGAGAGCGTATCTTGAAGAAACTTAAAAATAGATTCTTATTTTTCCATTAATTAGTTCTGACTATAAAGAGAGAATTCACACAAACAAGGAAAAAACATTCCTAAAAATCAGTAACTTCCTAAGAATCGGTGACTAAGATTAGTTTCTATTTACAAGAGAACTCCTAGTAATAAGGTAAGTTTTACGTCCTTAATTTTAGGAGTTCAACACTCCCCTCAAGTTTGGAGTGTAGATGTTTATCAAACCCGACTTGCCAACAACTTCTTCAAACATGTTTACATTTCAAACTTTTAGTTAATAAATGCGCAACTTGTTGTCTAGTAGGTAGGTAGGTGATGCACACTTCTCACGAGTGTATCTTTTCTTTTATAAAGTGGCGATCTATTTCCACACGTTTGGTGCGATCATGATGCACGGGATTATGTGCTATCTTGACATTTGCTGGTTGTCACGATACATCTTCATAGGCACAGTGTAAGGCACTTTTAGTTCCCCATAAGTCTTTGTATCCAAACTCCTTCGCATATACCATGAGATAGTGCTCGATACTGCTGCGCTCTGCTGCTTCTGCGTGCTACAACAATTGTTTTTGCTTCTCCACGTCACGAGTTACCCCAAACATAACTACAATAGCCACTTGTAGGCGTCTATCGTTAATGAGACACACTTGATGCATGCATCGTGTAGACTTCCACATTACAGTTTGCGATTTTCTTGAAATCGAGGCCTTTACTAAGTCCCTTTGAGATACCTTAATATTCTATATGCGACTTCCAGTGCTTCTCCTCGAGGGCATGCATGTGCTTGGTGATAACACTTACACTAAAGGCTATGTGCGGGCGGGTGTGAGATAGGTAGATGAGTCTTCCTACTAGTCGTTGATATCTCCCCACATCGATTTCTTCTCCATCCTCATCGATTGCCCAATTTAAGTTAAATTCCATAGGAGTTTGGTGGTTTGCAGCCCCATCAAACCAACCATTTGTAGATCAAGAACATATTTCCTTTGGGAGATGGAAATACCCGTTTGGGACCTTGCTACCTCCATACCAAGAAAGTATTTAAGATTCCCCAAGTCTTTAAGCTCGAACTCTGTACCAAGGAATTCTTTCAACCTCACAATTTCGCTTGAGTCATCTCACATTAATATTATATCTTCCATATAAGCGATGAGGATCAGACATTTTCCCTTTTCAGAGTGCTTGTAGAACATGGTGTGGTGCACTTTGCCCTTGAATGTAATTCTGCTGGTCATAGCTTTTGCAAATCGGTGAACCACGCCCGTGGAGATTGTTTCAGCCCATACAAGAACTTCTTCAACTTACACACTTGGCCCTTGCTTTCTTCAAACCGGGTGGAAATCCATGTACACCTCCTCACTTAATTCTCCGTTGAGAAAGCATTTTTACATCAATTGAGTCAAGTGCCAATCAAGGTTGGCGACAAGAGATAGGAGGACTCGAATGGTGTTTAGCTTGGCAAGCGGTGCAAGCGTCTCATCGTAGTCAAGACCATAAGTTTGAGTGAAGCCCTTAGCCACAAGTCGAGCCTTGTATCGGTCAATCGACCATCGGGTTTAAATTTACGTAGTGAAGATCCATTTGCATCCTACTTCTTTTTTTTCCCTTAGGTAGATCCAAGACTTCCCATGTTTCATTATTTTTGAGGGCCTTCATTTCTTCCATCACGACTTGTCTCCACTCAGTGATTCAAGAGCCTCTTCTATATTTTTGGAGTTTTTGAGAATCAACATTAGTCACAAAAGCTTTGTAAGACTTAGATAAATTTTCGTAGGATACAAACCGAGAAATAGGGTGTTGAGTGCAGCTCTTTATGCCCTTTCGAACTGCAATTGGAAGATAGATAGATGGTGACAGTGGTGAGACTTACATTTGAGCAGATCCTCGGTTGGGGATACAATTGGCACTGCTTTGTATCAATTTCAGGAGAACGATTCCGTCGAGAGTAAACCTGTATTTCGGGAACCTATTTTTGCTGTTTTCCTTGATCAGGGGGCTATACTTCGGTGGTGGTATTGTTATTGGGAAGGATCGGGCTAATTTCTTGTTCTTTGCCTGAGAAGCTTGAGTCTCAAATGCAGGATTACCACAGCACCTTGGTTGTTAGGATTGTTTGTGATAGTAGTTGTAGGATCATGAGGTATAATGAGGAGAGTATTAAGGGTCTTATCTTTATTAAAAGTCTCCCCTTGAAGATGAGATGCTGCAAAGTATGGTTCATTTTCAAAAAAGGTAACATCCAGAGAGACAAACATTGGCGCAAGGTTGGTGAGTAACACTTATAGCCTTTTTGTGTGGGGAATATCCAATGAAGATGCAGTGTGGGCTCGAGGATCAAGTTTGGATTGATTTGGTTGATGGTTATGGACAAAAACTTTGCAACCAGATATTTTGGCTCGAAGATTAAGAGCACAAAATAGAGGAAAGGACTTTAGAAGGGTATTTAGAGGTGTTTGGAAATTGAGGACCTTTGATGGCATTCGGTTTATGAGATAGCGAGCGGTGAGGACAGCCTCTCCCCACAAGTATTTTGGAACATTCATGGTGAACATTATGGCTCGAGCTACTGACAAGGAGATGGCGATTTTTCTCTCGGAGATCCGTTTTGTTGAGGAGTGTCGGGACAAGAGCTTTGGTGTATGATGCCTTGGTCGAGAAAGGTATGGGCTTAGGGCGAGTTAAAGTATTATCTCCCATTGTCGATGTGAAGAGTATGTATGGTAGAGTTGAGCTGTTCGAACCATTGAGTGAAAATTTTGGAATACTTTGGGTGTTTGATTTTCTTTGAGAGATAGACCCAACATACCTAGTGTGATCATCAATGAATGTTATAAACCACCTAGCCCACAATAATATTTTTCACTCATTTGGCTCCCCATAGGTCATTGTGGATTAATGAAAATGGTTGGGAATTTGGATATATGGTTTTAATCGGTATGGCACACGGGTATGTTTAGATAATTGGAAAATTTCACACTTCAAGAAATTAATACTTTTATTTCGAAATAACAGCGGAAGATGTTTCTTCAAATACAAAAAATTTAGATGCCCTAACCTACGGTGCCATAACATAATTGTGTCCTCTTTTGAAGTGGATAGAGCCAATCCTCCTTGTGTCTTTGTCTTTATTCCCAAACATATAGTCCATCATCAACTTTAGCGATTGCCAATCATCCTCCCGATTTACATTCTGTATCACACAACCAATTGCAGAAAATTCAGCAAGAAGTTTTTCATCCTTAGTAAGTTTACTGATTGAAAGTAAATTGCAGGACAAGTTTGGGACATGTAGGACTTTATCGAGAAAAAAATTCTCTATTATTTGTACTTCTCCTACTCCAGCCACAGGTGAGTAAGAACCATCAGCTATGCGGATTCGGGACTTGTCATGACAAGGGGTGTAGGTGTGAAACAAAGTGGAGTTACCTATCATGTGATCGGATGCACCCGAATCGAGTATCCAAGAGGATTGATTATTTGATTCAAAGGCAATATTGAGGGCAGTACCTTGGGTGGCTAGAGATCCATGAGCGATGGAAGTACCAAGTATTTTATGGAGAGTCTCAAGTTGGGTTTTGGTTAGGCGAACATCGAGAACATCATCTGCGGCGGTGGAGGATAACGAGCGATCTTATTATCCTTTTGTTTTTTCGGGATAGTCATGGAGTTTGAAGCACTTTTCCTTTGTATGACCAACACGGTTGCGGTGGTTACACCATGGCACAGTTGATCGAAATCATTTCCATCACGTGGTTTTTGTGGCTGTGGACATCTGGAGATGAGGGCAGAGGTCTCAGTAGACCGGTTGGCAAGAGTTGTCACATGTTTAGGTTCCTTTGAGTCTCCCATCATGACAAGATGGCGCTTTTCTTCTCTTCTAACTTCTGCAAATGCTTCACCGATGGTTGGTAGAGGTGATGCGAGAGAGTCGACCACGGACCTCATCTAACTCACGATTCGATCCTGCTAGAAATTCATAAAGGCGTTCATTATTGAGGTGAGTCATGAACTTGGTGTGTTCCAATCCTTCACTCCAATCTGCCTCATAGTACATATCCAGTTCCTGCCACAAAATTTTTAGATTGTTGTAGTAGTGAGTTACTTCGAGTGTCCCTTGTCGGATATCCTTTAACTTAAGCTTAATCTCAAATACTTGGGAGCGTTTCCAAGATCCGAGTAGTAGTTTTCTTTGTTGCATCCCACATGTCTTTTCTGATTTTGAAAAAAAGATAAGTGCGGCTTATATGACCTTCCATCGAATTAATTAGCCAAGCCATTACAATCGAGTTGTTGAGTTCCCAAGTGGCATAAGTCGAGTCAGCTGTGGTTGGTCGAGGAATTTTGTCCATTGATGTTTCCTAATTTGCCACGACCACGAATCACCATAAGGACCGATTGAGTCCATTGTAAGAAGTTCTTCCCATTTAGCCGATGATTGGTGATTATAAGGGAGGAATTAAGTTCACCTTGAGTGATTCCCTGATTGACATTCTGAGTTATTTGTGAAGTCTCAGTTTCAGACAGAGATTCATTGACGTCACCCATGGGAGGAGGAGTAAACCGGAGGGATTTTTAAGAAGTGAGATTAGAGACGAATGAGCAGGATCGAATGAATCTTAAAGCTCTGATACCATGAAGAAACTTAGAAAATAGATTCTTATTTTTCCGCTAATTAGTTTACACCTATAAAGAGAGAGGAATTCACACAAACAAGGAAAAAACATCCAAAAATCAGTAACTTCCTAAGAATCGAGTGGTGAGATTAGTTTTTACAAGAGAACTCCTAGTAATAAGGTAAGTTTTACATCCTTAATTTTAAGAGTTCCAACATATCTATATTCTTTGTTCTTAGAAATGCTTTTATGCATAACTATATATAAACCTTTTATTATTTTCAAATGCCACGATTTGTTTCTTCAATGAGTTGTATTTGTCCTCACCTTGAGTTAGCTTTGGTTCTTTAAATTTGAGGATATTGTACTTCTAGAAAACCTTTCAATCACTTTCTTTGTGACTTGACTTAATTGTGTTTGTAATTTCATTGTATTTATGTATGAGTGTGTGTGCATCTCACTTTCTTTTTATATTCACACGTATCCTTATCAATACATTTATTTAGAGCTTATTCTGCATGCTTTTAGCTCTTCTTTTGAAACTTGAGCGAATTGATGAAGTTCCCATTGAATCAAGGAACTTGGATTTACCAAGCTGAGCCCTACATTTATGAACTACTTGCTGATCTTAATATCACACATGAAAGCGCATCTAAGCTTATTGAAATAATTGAGGATTCTCTTGTGTTGCTTGAGGAAGATAAGAAGCATGATGTAAAGGAAATGGCTCTAAATTTGAAAAGCATTGGCAACATCCTTAAAAGTATATCTGAGAGATAAGGGCAATGGTCATGCTGATTCTTATCGTGTAAGCTTGGATCTCAGTGCCTTGAGTTGAGAGACTCATGATAGTGGATGTTGTTATAATTACCTTTTTAATAATAGGCATCTTATGTTTGAACTCTCAATCTGTTATTTTAGGTTCATGTGCAAGAGGTGAGAGGTGAATGCTACTGAGATATCTTCAAAGGTAATTCGAGACCAAATTGTTAGAATTTGTTATTTGCTCTTTGATTTGTTCTACATGTGTATTTACCTTGCTTGATTCAATTTATTTCTTTATTTACATCAGGTTGACATTGTTAAAGATCATTGCGATTCTTCCGGTTGTCAAGTGTGAATGTAGGCATATGAACACCCCCTTTTTTAGGAGCCTCATGGTTTACAAAGAAGATTAACTTTATTAATACATAAACAAATGAGGTTATTCTTTTCTTTTCTTTTCCCTAACTAAATAAAAAACTGGCTGGGAGTCTGGGATGCAGTAAGGATTCAGGAAAAGAAAATGAACAATAAGAAGTACTGAAAAAGAACTGGTGCTTATTGGCGTATGCAAGTGATGTTAGTTGGAACTTGTAGAAATTACCCACATTGGTTTTAAGATATTGTTGTTAGGAACAAGGTTGTTGGTATTTCCTTGTATCTTGTTCAAAATCAAAATCTTACTTGTTATACTTGCATGGTATAGTAAGCCATTTAGTTACAAGATGAGGATCTTCCATCTTCCAAACCTCTGTGTATACCAATATGGGCGGACACAAAAGAATGTGGAATTTTGTGTATTCCAAGGTGCACTATAGATGCATATTCTTTCTTGTTGTAGAGTTTCATCTCAAAATTTATCTGATTTTATGGAGCAGATTCCTATCTTTTCTCGAATTATTCCACTTCTTGACAATAATTGATGCACTTCATATAGCTTCATCATCAATCAATAATATGAGATAAAGGGAGCTACAAGGTTACAGTCTGGATACCACCATTCTGCTGTGATGTTTTAATATGCTTTGTGGTAAAAATGCATTACATATTCATCTTTTTGAACTTTGGCAGGTAAGTCATCCAGGATACTCAGCTGGTGGTGCTTCAATCCAGGAATTGCCATGCAGGAGTTCTCCGAAAGGGGTGTTGGATCTATTATATTGACATCGGGTACATTATCTCCCTTGGAGTCATTCGCACAAGAATTCAAATTGTAAGTTGCACCAATTCATTCTTGTAGGAGTTTCAACAATCTTTAACCGGGTAAAGTAAGAATTTCAAACACAGCACCAGCAGCAACGTATTATACCCGGATAAAATACGAAGGAAAAATGCTTGAAGTTCAAGCTTTTAGCTACTGTCAAGAATGAAGAACAGAATTTTTGAAGGCAAAGAAAGATTAGAGCATATGGAAGAAAATCTGATGATTTCATTCATTTGAAACATTGGCTTAAAGCCATTACATATACCAGTCATTTGGCTGGTCAAAATAAATCAATTACATCACCTAATGCATACATAATACCACTAATTACATTGGAACTTACAAAACTAAACTTGTACACTTAAACAAAGTTGATTTATCAATCTATCAGCACCTAACTACATCAAACATGTTACCAACTTAGTTCAAATCAAACTAAGCAACAAAACATTAGCTAAAAGTAACAAAATAAAAAGCTGAAGAAACAAGAGCATAAACATCTTGATTGCACATACTTTACTCGGGTAAAGTATGTGCATTATCTACATGAATTTGCATGTGTTGCATGGGAACTAACTTCAACACTCCTCCTTAGTTTCCATGCTTGTAACACCTAGTCGCTTTCTCGTTTTATAAACCTTGACATACCAAGGGCCTTTGTGAAAATGTCGACAACTTGCTCCTCTGAATTGCAATGAATCGGCTCCACCTCTCGAGCTTGTTCCATCTCCCTTATCACATGTAACTTGATCTTTGAAGTGCTTCGTTACGCCATAGAAGACGGATTCTTTGCAATTGCAACAGCGGACTTGTTGTCACAAAAGATCTCTGTTGCCTCCCTTTGATGTAGGTTAAGATCGGCTAGAATTTTTCTCGACCATATAGCTTGATTTACGACATTTGCAGTGCGGCATATTCGAAACCTGCTTTGTTGATTGAGCCACCATCGATTGTTTTCTTGAGCTCCAACAAAACATGGTTGAGCCAAGGGTAAAAGCATATCGGAGGTGCTTTTCATATCATCACTTGAACCAGCCAGATCACTATCGGTATAGCCTTTCAACTTCAAGGTTTGGCTTTGTTGAATAACACACCATAGTCAAGAGTGCCTTTGATGTACCTTAGCACTCTCTTTCTTTGCTTGAAAGTCTTTGGACATTACAGCAATGCATAAACCTTGATAACATACTCACAACAAACAAGATATCGGCCTGAATGCTTTGGCAAATATAACAAGCAGCCAACTAGGCTCCTGTAAGTAGACTCATTGACTGGTTCATGATCTTCTTGGCTTGACAGCTTCATTCCAATAGCAATAGGAGTGCTTGTTGGCTTACAATTCTCCATCGAGAACTTGGACAAAACCTTCAAGGCAAATGTTCCCTATCCCAAGAAGATTTTTCCTTCTATTTGGCGCACCTCCATTCCCAAAAAGTATGTCATTAGCCCCAAGTCAGACATTTCAAACATGTCCATCATTTTGGCTTTGAATTCAGCCAAGATATTTTGATCTCCTCTAGTCACCAAAAGGTCATCGACACAGAGGGATATAATAAGCTGTATTTCAGCTTCATTCTTCTTGATATATAGTGTTGGCTCATTAATACTTCTGTTAAATCCTAAACTGACCAAGTAGCTGCCAATTCGAGCATACCAGGCTCTGGGAGCCTGTTTCAGGCCATATAATGCCTTCTTAAGCCTGTACACCATTTGTTCTTTGCCAGACACAACAAATCCTTGTGGCTGATCAATGTAGATCTCTTCTTCAAGGAAGCCATTGAGAAATGCAGACTTCACATCAAGCTGGTAGATTTTCCGCTTACGAGTGCCAAGGCAACCATAACCTTATGGTGTCTAGCTTTGCCACTTTGTGTAAATGTTTCCAGATAGTCCAGGCCATATTTTTGGCTGAATCCTTTGACTACAAGCCTGGCCTTGAGTTTGTTTAAGCTCCCATCAGCATTTTTCTTGGCTCGATAGACCCATTTTACTCCAATAGCCTTCCTCCTGGTTGGTCTAGGAACCAATTCCCATGTCTGGTTCTTCTCAATCATAGCAATTTCTTCAATCATTGCCTGTTTCCAGCCTTTATCAGCTTTAGCTTCTTCAAAACTGCATGGCTCCACTATGGCAACTTGTGCTCTTTCATAAATTTCAGCCAAAGGTCTAATGCCTCTGACTGGCATGTCATCAACGTCCATTTCAGGATCATTTTGATCGACTTCAAACCCGATCATTATAAGTTCTTCAAGAATGGCTTCAGGTTCATTTCTTTCCCAATTCCAACAAGCCTTCTCATCAAACACTACATCTCTGCTCACTTGGATTTTGTTGGTTAAAGGATCCAGGATCCTATAACCCTTTTTGACCATACTATACCCGGTTAAAATACCAGGAGCAGCTCTTTTGGACAACTTTTCCCTCTTTACAGCTGGTACTTGGTGTAACATATAGGCAACAAAGACTTTCATATGAGCCAATGATGGCTTGAACCCGAACCAGCTTCAAAAGGTGTCTTGTGAGCAAGCTGCTTTAGTTGGAAGCCTATTCGAATGTAGACAGCGGTGTTGTGACTTGACCCACATTGTCTTGGGTAGATTTTTTTCAAACAACAAGCATCTGGCCATATCCATCAGGCTCCTGTTCTTCCTTTCACTAACCCCATTTTGTTGGGGTGTATAAACATTGGTTAGCTGGTGTTTGATGCGAGCATCTTTGCATAAGGCTTGGGCCGAAATTTGAAGTGTATTCAGTTCCATTATCTGACCTTATGGTCTTTATTTTGCAGCCTGTTTCTGTTTCCACTTCAGCTTTAAACTTCTTAAACACTTGAACAACCTCTGATTTATGCTTCAAAAAATAAATCCAGCAATATCTGGTACAGTCATCAATAAAGAGAATAAAGTACCTGTTGCCACTTAGTGATTCAGTCCTCATGGGGCCACAAACATCGGTGTGCACCAATTCCAGCTTGCTTGATGCTCTCCAGGTGGTGTTTGCAGGAAATGGAAGCCTTGCTTGCTTTCCTATCTGACAAACCTCACAAACATCTTCAATGTGAACTGTCTTGGTGAAGTTTTCAACCATTTCCTTGCTGACCATCCGAGCCATGGATTTGAAATTGGCATGACCAAGTCTTTGATGCCAAAGCTTGGTGTCATCAGTTGAAGCAACATGAGTTGAGTGTGAGTCACTTGACCAGTTGACTTCAAAGCATTTGTCACTCATGGTGACTGTCATAAGGTTTGATCCATTTTGATCAGTGATTTGGCACTCCTGGCCTTTAAACACAACAGAGTACCCTTTTTCTAGCAGTTGAGTAATGCTAAGTAGGTTCCTGTCAATTTCAGGTACCAGCAGCACATCTTTGATAATTTTGCCACCTGTGGCAGTGCATATTTGCACATCTCCCTTGCCTTCAGCCTTGATGAGCTGACCATTACCAATTTTCACCCTGGTTTTGCAGCTTCTATCCAAGGTTTTGAAAATTGTTTCATCTGGTGACATGTGGTTGGTGCAGCCACTGTCCAGCAACTAGCCTGTTGTACCTTTCTTCTAGCCAGCTGAGCATGAAACAGCAAATACTTGTTCTTCATAGTCACTACTATCTTCAGCCACCCGAGCTTCTTCATTCTTGTGTTGAGGTTGGTTTTTTCCAGGCTTGCCTTTTTCTTTGCAGACTCTTTCAACATGGCCCTTCTTCTTGCAGTGTTGACACACAGCATCTGGCCTGAACCAGCATCTGGCCTCTTGATGACCAGGTCTTTTACAAAATCTGCAGAGTCGATCTTCTCCTCTTGCAGCATCAGGCTTAGACCTATTTCTCTAGTTCTTTTTACCTTTATAGGCTGAGGTGCTCGGGGCTGCTTTGGCCTTAGCTTGGAAAGCACCCTCCTGGTGCTCCTCCGATCTGCTGGCCCACCTTTGCTCTTGTGCATACAGAGCATTGATCAGCTCTGTTAAAGAGATACTGGTCAGATCCCTTGAATCCTCTAAGGAGGATATTTTTACTTCGTACCTCTCCGGTAAGGTAGAGAGCACTTTCTCCACAATCCTTGCCTCATCAAATTGCTCACCAAGGAGCCTTATGCTGTTAACTACAGCCATGATTCTGTCAGAATACTTCTTGACAGTTTCTTCTTCCTTCATCTTCAAGTTTTCAAAATCCCTTCTTAGGTTCAAGAACTGTTGCTGCCTTGTCCTCTCAGTACCTTGGAACTCCTCCTTAAGCTTGTCCCAGGCCTGCTTTGGAGTCTCACAAGCCATGATTCTGGTGAAAATAACATCAGAAACACAGTTCTGAATGCATGACATGGCCTTGTGCTTTTTACTTTTTCTTGATCTTTCTTCATTTGAGCCATTTGTTGGATTTGCTCTCAATGGTTCTGGTTCAACATCTGAGTTAACTACCTCCCATAGATCAAATGCTTGGAGGTAGGTTCTCATCTTGATTAGCCAAATGTGATATCCTTCTCCATTGAAAACTGGAGGTGCAGCTGGTGAGAAGCTTGATGAAGCCATCAGTATGTGATCCAACTATAACAGGTCCACTAAGATAAGAGCTCTAGATACCAATTGTTGGAGTTTCAACAATCTTTAACCGGGTAAAGTAAGAATTTCAAACACAGCACCAGCAGCAACGTATTATACCCGGATAAAATATGAAGGAAAAATGCTTGAAGTTCAAGCTTTTAGCTACTGTCAAGAATGAAGAACAGAATTTTTGAAGGCAAAGAAAGATTGGAGCATATGGAAGAAAATCTGATGATTTCATTCATTTGAAACATTGGCTTAAAACCATTACATATACCAGTCATTTGGCTGGTCAAAATAAATCAATTACATCACCTAATGCATACCTAATACCACTAATTACATTGGAACTTACAAAACTAAACTTGTACACTTAAACAAAGTTGATTTATCAATCTATCAGCACCTAACTACATCAAACATGTTACCAACTTAGTTCAAATCAAACTAAGCAACAAAACATTAGCAAAAAGTAACAAAATAAAACTGAAGAAACAGTAGCATAAACATCTTCAGTTGCACATACTTTACCCGGGTAAAGTATGTGCATTAATCTGCATGAGCTGCATGTGTTGCATGGGAACTAACTTCAACAATTCTTTTTAAAATTATTTTTCTGTGGCTTTCTTGAATCTTAATTACTAAAGAGAGAAACCTTCTGCATGTTATCTCAGAGATTTTCCTATTCAGTTGGAAAATCCTCATGTAATATCCTCAAATCAGATATGGGCTGGAGTTGTACCACTTGGTCCATTAGGTCGTCCCTTCAATTCATCTTTCCGATTTCGTGATTCTCCAGAATACAAACAAGAGCTGGGCAATGCTATTGGTATGTGAACCTTTTCATTGATAATAGTTAGATGTGTTAATGGTAAAACTAGTATTCGTCTAACAACCTCTAGATTCTCTTCTCAGTTTCTCAATCCAATGAGAAATATAACACTTATTGGTGGTAGAAAGGCTATTGGTTCTTTTCTCAGCTTCATCATGTTATCACTACTGGAGGGAATTCATTGAATATACAATTTTCTGAATAATAGACATGAGCAGGTCATGCTATTTGGATAAAATTTGCTAAGAGAGCTGTCAATAGGTCCATAGCTCAGTGGGAGATCATTTGACTGTAGATAAAAACATGCTACGACTATCTTTAGCCTGGTGGGCTGAGTATACATGTTCAAAAGATTCAGACTTTGTATAAGAAAGAGCATGTTGTTTTTACGAGGCAATATCAACTATTAATGCGTTGATCTAAGAGGGATTTCTAAGTTTATACATGGAAACAATAACTTTCAAAGAAGGAAGTCCTTTATTTAACTATAATAGGCTTGAAGTATTCTGTTCAAATTGTGCAGAGTTGCCTTGTGTATGCTTCAGTTTATGATAATTAATGGCAATAAGGTTTCCACATTTGCCTTAGTAGCCATAATGTTTCATTAACATTGTTTTTTTCTCTTTCTGAGTTCTTTTCTAGTCAATTTTGCTCGAATTGTACCTGATGGACTGCTTGTGTTCTTTCCATCTTACTACCTTTTGGACTAGTGCATTAGTTGTTGGAAGAACATGGTAAGATCTTGGAACAAGAATAATGGAGAAAGGAAGTGAATCCATACTTTTAGCTTCATAAACATTATGTTCTTTCTCCTTGCAGGGTAATACAAATTCAAGTACGATATGGGAAAGAATATGCAAATTTAAGAAACCCGTTATTGAACCTGCATACAATCTTCCTCTTTCCTATGGCAATTGAGGTTGTATATCCAGGAAAATTTTAATTTGTCTTATATAGTATTCAAGCAATCAGAGACTTCATAGCCCGGATAAATGGTTTCTTTTCTTTGGCAGGACTATATGACTAAACTAAAGGACAACTCCACTTCTGGTGCAGTATTTTTTGCAGTTTGTCGTGGCAAGGTATGCTGTTCCCATCCAAACTTAAAGCAAATCTTTGTTTTTGCACTGTGCCAGACATACATGTAACATGTTTTATGGTGATAAAAGAATGGAGAGATCTCTTTTGTGCTTTCAACCATATATTGTGTCTATGGAAAGGTTGTTTGGGGACTTTAGAGATAGAACCTTACAAGCCTCTCTGACATAATTCTTGTATAGTGGTGTTTTACTTTTACAAAGGAGAAAATACATGCTACCTGCTAGATGGAAAATAGCTGTGTTATATAAATTCCAGAATAAGTTTCAAGCATACTTTTTTTTTCTTTTCTGATTTCTGATTCCTTAATAAATACTTTTTATTTTATTTTATTCAAGAGATGTAAGATTTTAGTGAATAACACATTATTCCCCACTAAAAGATATACGAAGGAGTTCACCTTGTATTTGTTACTAAACCTTGGATTAACCTATGGAGCAATTTTTTTGTGATCCTGAACTTCATCTTCATTCATACTAATGCTTGGTTCCAAGTTCTCTAGATCTGTATGAACAGTGATGTTAGTAATAATATATAATAAAAGTAATGACTCAGGTTGTATTTCTTGCTAATGAGTGATGTTCTACATGGTTTGCGAGTCTATATTACTGTAGTCTTGGTTCCCCCCCATCTTCAAAGGCTTCTTGTTTATCTTTCTGAAGCTAAGCTTTGTCTACCATGGTTGATTCTTTTTTCCCCCTCTTTCTATTTCTTCAGGTCAGTGAAGGATTAGATTTTGCTGACCATGCTGGAAGGGCAGTGGTCATCACTGGGATGCCATTTGCCACACGGACGGACCCCAAGGTTTGGTCATCCTTAGCCTATTGCTCAGTTTCTTCATTGGCAGTTCTCACTCCACTCTTTATCAGCTTTGCTTTTTTCTAAATCTATTACTGAATGAGCATCGTATAACTGATTTGGCTATTAAAGATGAGTGTCTACATCTGATAATATGACAGGTTCGTCTCAAACGTGAGTACCTGGACCTACAGGCACAATCACCCAGGGAAGGATGTAAGGTGATGATTGATGCTGATATTTCTCGAGTAAAGATGTTTTTGAAACTTAATTAAATGCTTTTCATTTTAAAGTAAACAGTTTCCATGCTAATTTCATCAGATGATTAAGTTGTTATCTGGAGAAGAGTGGTACAATCAACAAGCATCAAGAGTCAGAATCGATCACTCGGACGAGTTATCCGTCACCGTCATGATTATGGAGCGTTTATCTTTTGTGATGAAAGGTATTTTCTTTTGTTGAAGTTAGTTCCCATGCAACACATGCAGCTCATGCAGATTAATGCACATACTTTACCCGAGTAAGGTATGTGCAACTGAAGATGTTTATGCTACTGTTTCTTCAGTTTTATTTTGTTACTTTTAGCTAATGTTTTGTTGCTTAGTTTGATTTGAACTAAGTTGGTAACATGTTTGATGTAGTTAGGTGCTGATAGATTGATAAATCAACTTTGTTTAAGTGTACAAGTTTAGTTTTGTAAGTTCCAATGTAATTAGTGGTATTAGGTATGCATTAGGTGATGTAATTGATTTATTTTAACCAGCCAAATGACTGGTATATGTAATGGCTTTAAGCCAATGTTTCAAATGAATGAAATCATCAGATTTTCTTCCATATGGTCCATTCTTTCTTTGCCTTCTAAAAATTATAAGTTATGTTATCCATTCTTGACAGTAGCTAAAAGCTTGAACTTCAAGCATTTTTCTTTCATATTTTATCCGGGTATAATACGTTCTGTCTTTGGTGCTCGCTTGAAATTCTTCCTTACCCTGCTAAAGTGTGCTCAAAACCCAACAATTGGTATCAAGAGCTCATTTCTTAGAGGACCTGTTTCATATTCAATATAAAACAAGATGGCTTCATCAAGCTTCTCACCACCGCACCTCCGCTTTTCAATGGAGAAGGATATCACATTTGGGTAGTCAAGATGAGAACCTACCTCCGTGCATTTGATCTATGGGAGGTGGTTAACTCGGATGTTGAACTGTAACCATTGAGAGCAAATCCAACAAGAGCTCAAATGAAGTAGTACTCAAAAAAAGCAAAAGCACAAGGCCATGTCATGCATTCGTAATCAGTGTTTGATGTTATTTTCACTGAATCATGGCTTGTGAGACTCCAAAGTAGGCCTGGGACAAGCTTAAGGAGGAGTTCCAAGGTACCGAGAGGACAAGGCAAAGAAGCAGCCTCTTGAACCTAAGAAGGGATTTTGAAAACTTGAAGATGAAGGAAGAAGAAATCACAAGAAGTATTCGGCGTAATCATGGTCAGAGTTAATAGCATAAGGCTCCTTGGTGAGCAATTTGATGAGGCAAGGATTGTGGAGAAAGTGCTCTCTACCTTACCGGAGAGGTACGGCAAAAATATCCTCCTTAGAGGATTCAAGGGATCTCGACCAAGATCTCTTTAACAGAGCTGATCAATACTCAGATGCACAAGAGCAAAGGAGGGCCAAAGCAGACGGAGGAGCACCGTGAGGGTGCTTTCCAAGCTAAGGCCAAAGCACCCCGAGCACCTCAAATTATAAAGGCAAAAAGAACGGGAGAAACAGCCTAAGCCCGATGCTGCAAGAGGAGAAGATCGACTCAGAGATTTTGTAAAAGATCCGGTCATCAAGAGGCCGATGTCTTGGTTCAAAGCCGATGTCCGTGTGTCAACACCGCAAGAAGAAGGGCCATGTTGAAAGAGTCTGCAAAGAAAAAGGCAAACTGCAAAACCAACCTCAACACAAGAATGAAGAAGCTCGGGTGGTCAAGACAAGAATGACCATGAAGAACAAGTCTTTGTTTGCTTCATGCTCACCGCCGTAAGAAAGGTACAAAAGGTCGGTTATTTGGACGCTGGTTGCACCAACCACATGTCACCGATGAAACAATTTTCAAAACCTTGATAGAAGCTGCAAAACCAGGGTGAAAATTGGTAATGGTCAGCTCATCAAGGCTGAAGGCAAGGGAGATGTGCAAATATGCACTGCCACAGGTGGCAAAATTATCAAAGATGTGCTGCTGGTACCTGAAATTGACAGGAACCTACTTAGCATTACTCAACCGCTAGAAAAAGGGTACTGTGTGTTTAAAGCCCGGAGTGCCAAATCACTGATCAAAATGGATCGAACCTTATGACAGTCACCATGAGTGACAAATGCTTTGAAGTCAGCTGGTCAAGTAACTCACACTCAACTCATGTTGCTTCAACTGATGACACCAAGCTTTGGCATCAAAGACTTGGTCATGCCAATTTCAAATCCATGGCTCGGATGGTCAGCAAGGAAATGGTTGAAAACTTCACCAAGACAGTTCACATTGAAGATGTTTGTGAGGTTTGTCAGATAGGAAAGCAAGCAAGGCTTCCATTTCCTGCAAACACCACCTGGAGAGCATCAAGCAAGCTGGAATTGGTGCACACCGATGTTTGTGGCCCCATGAGGACTGAATCACTAAGTGGCAACAGGTACTTTATTCTCTTTATTGATGACTATACCAGATATTGCTGGATTTATTTTTTGAAGCATAAATCAGAGGTTGTTCAAGTGTTTAAGAAGTTTAAAGTCAAGTGGAAACAGAAAACAAAGTCGCAAAAATAAAGACCATAAGGTCGATATAATGGAACCGAATACACTTCACTTTCGCCCAAGCCTTGTGCAAAGATGCCGCATCAAACACCACTAACTAATGTTTATACACCCCAAAAAATGGGGTTAGTGAAAGAAAGAACAGGAGCCCGATGGATATGGCCGATGCTTGTTGTTTGAAAAAATCTACCCAAGACAATGTGGGTCAAGTCATCAACACCGCATTGCCTACATTCGTAATAGGCTTCCAACTAAAGCGCTTTACTCACAAGACACCTTTTGAAGCTGGTTCGGCTTAAGCCATCATTGGCTCATATGAAAGTCTTTGTTGCCTATGTTACAACCAAGTATCACCAGAAAGAGGGAAAAGTTGTCCAAAAGAGTCGCTCCTAGTATTTTAACCGGCATAGTATGGTCAAAAAGGGTTATAGGATCCTGGATCCTTTAACCAACAAAATCCAAGTGAGCAGAGATGTAGTGTTTGATGAGAAGGCTTGTTGAAATTGGGAAAAAAATGAACTCAAGCCATTCCTCGAAGAACTTATAACAGATCGCTTTGAAGTCGATCAAAATGATCCCGAAATGGACGCTGATGACATGCCAGTCAGAGGCATTAGACCTTTGGCTGAAATTTATGAAAGAGCACAAGTTGCCATAGTAGAGCCATGCAGTTTTGAAGAAGCTAAAGCTGATAAAGGCTGGAAACAGGCAATGATTGATGAAATTGCTATGATTGAGAAGAACCAGACATGGGAATTGGTTCCTAGACCAACCAAGAGGAAGGTTATTGGAGTAAAATGGGTCTATCGAGCCAAGAAAAATGCTGATGGGAGCTTAAACAAACTCAAGGCCAGGCTTGTAGTCAAAGGATTCAGCCAAAAATATGGCCTGGACTATCTGGAAACATTTACACCAGTGGCCAGGCTAGACACCATAAGGTTACTAGTTGCCTTGGCACTGTAAGCGAAGGGAAAATCTACCACTTGATGTGAAGTCCAGATTTCTCAATGGCTTCCTTGAAGAAGAGATCTACATTGATCAGCCCAAGGATTTGTTGTGTCCGCAAAGAACAAATGGTGTACAAAGCTAAGAAGGCATTATATGGCCTGAAACAGGCTCCTAGAGCCTGGTATGCTCGAATTGGCAGCTACTTGGTCAGTTTGGGATTTAACAGAAGTATTAATGAGCCAACACTATATATTAAGAAGAATGAAGCTGAAATACAGCTTATTATATCCCTCTATGTCGATGACCTTTTGGTGACTGGAGGAGATCAAAATATGTTGGCTGAATTCAAAGCCAAAATGATGGACATGTTTGAATTGTCTGACTTGGGGCTAATGACATACTTTTTGGGAATGGAGGTGCGCCAAATAGAAGGAAAAATCTTCTTGGGACAGGGAACATTTGCCTTGAAGGTTTTGTCCAAGTTCTCGATGGAGAATTGTAAGCCAACAAGCACTCCTATTGCTATTGGAATGAAGCTGTCAAGCCAAGAAGATCATGAACCAGTCAATGAGTCTACTTACAGGAGCCTAGTTGGCTGCTTGTTATATTTGACAAAGAACTAGGCCGATATCTTATTTGTCGTGAGTATGTTATCAAGGTTTATGCATTGTCTGTAATGTCCAAAGACTTTCAAGCAAAGAAAGAGAGTGCTAAGGTACATCAAAGGCACTCTTGACTATAGTGTGTTATTCAACAAAGTCAAACCTTGAAGTTGAAAGGCTATACCGATAGTGGGATCGGGCCGGTTCAAGTGATGATATGAAAAGTACCGATATGTTTTTACCCTTGGCTCAACCATGTTTTGTTAGAGCTCAAGGAAACAATCGATGGTGGCTCAATCAACAAAGAGTTTCAATATGCCGCACTTTCAAATGTCAGAATCAAGCCATATGGTCGAGAAAAATTTAGCCGATCTTAACCTACATCAAAGGGAGGCAACAGAGATCTTTTGTGACAACAAGTCTGCTGTTGCAATTGCAAAGAATCTCGCCTTCTATGGCGTAACGAAGCACTTCAAAGATCAAGTTACATGTGATAAGGGAGATGGAACAAGCTCGAGAGGTGGAGCCGATTCATTGCAATTCGTGAGAGCAAGTTGTCGACATTTTCACAAAGGCCCTTGGTGTGCTAAGGTTTATAAATCGAGAAAGCAAATTAGGTGTTACAAGCATGGAAACTAAGGAGGAGTGTTGAAGTTAGTTCCCATGCAACACATGCAAATCATGTAGATAATGCACATACTTTACCCGAGTAAAGTATGTGCAATCAAGATGTTTATGCTATCTGCTTCTTCCGCTTTTATTTTGTTACTTTTAGCTAATGTTTTGTTGCTTAGTTTGATTTGAACTAAGTTGGTAACATGTTTGATGTAGTTAGGTGCTGATAGATTGATAAATCAACTTTGTTTAAGTGTACAAGTTTAGTTTTGTAAGTTCCAATGTAATTAGTGGTATTAGGTATGCATTAGGTGATGTAATTGATTTATTTTGACCAGCCAAATGACTCGGTATATGTAATGGCTTTTAAGCCAATGTTTCAAATGAATGAAATCATCGATTTTCTTCCATATGCTCCATTCTTTCTTTGCCTTCTAAAAATTATAAGTTATATTATCCATTCTTGACCAGTAGCTAAAAGCTTGAACTTCAAGCATTTTTCCTTCATATTTTATCCGGTATATAATACGCTGTTGCTGGTGCTCTGTTTGAAATTCTTCCTTACCCGGTTAAAGTGTGCTCAAAACCCAACAGCTTTCTATTGCCCTTTCCTTGTGATCTTTCATCTGAGTATTCTCCAAGTAGTAAATGCTTGAAACTATAACAGTTTCTGTTTGATGTGTTCCCTTCAACTCTCTTTCGGAAACATTTTATATCTAGTGTTGCTTTTCTCTTCCCCTAATGAGGGGTTAAA
Source organism: Gossypium longicalyx (assembly GCA_025698465.1). Taxonomy (NCBI): domain Eukaryota; kingdom Viridiplantae; phylum Streptophyta; class Magnoliopsida; order Malvales; family Malvaceae; genus Gossypium; species Gossypium longicalyx. The sequence goes on from CM047000.1 coordinate 97,919,698, forward strand.
ACTGTTATTCCGGTGCTTATTAATACATTGATTTAACTACTTAAAAGCCTCAGTTGTTAAATTTAGCATTTAGTGGTAAGCTTGGATGTACTACCTTAGTTTACATTATCAGTCTGGACCTGACCAAGCATGAAGCGAAAAGTTTTCTCAGTTTGGAAGAATAAGACGTACAAGCGATTTGTTTGTGTGAACCCATCCATCCATTTTTTTTTTTTGTGAATTATTCATGGAGTTGTTCTTATCCCTTGTTTTCTGTAACATAATATGTATATCACTTCTAAGTTAACACCTGCGGCATATATATATTAACGTTTTATGTTTTTTTTTTTTCATTTTCTTTTAACTAGTTTGCTGTTTATTATAATGCTGATTGATTATTTGTTTGAGTTTGATGTGTGTGTTTGCATATATTGTTATAATCCATTCAACTAGGAACCGTATGGTTGAGGTTTTCAGAAATTTTCAACTGTAAAATGCATTTCCCTAAAACTTGTTCTCCTTAACTTGGTCAACTTATTGTGCATTTGCCTTCTATAGTTACTTTATCTTCCGAGATCTTTACAGGTTTGCTCAATCAAGTCGTCAGTCTCAAATCTCAGTTTGGCTACAGCCTCATATTAAGGTATACTTCTACAAAATGAAGCAACACTTTATTAGAAGGACTGCTTATTTCTCTTTACTTTTGCAGTGTTATTCCAAATTTGGGGATGCTGTTTTTATGCTGACTCGTTTCTTCCGAGATGGAGGAAGTCGTACTCCTGCAAAGCCAGAACTAGCTGACCAGAAAACCCTTGGTTAAGTGTCCTTTAATGATGTTACTGTTGTTATGTTTCTTTGATTTGTATCTCTTGATCTTAAAATGTCCAAAACTATTGATGGAGCTGTTTTAAACCTAGCTTCTTTTTAGTTTTGAAGATCTGAAGTCTGAAGTTTTTGCTCTAGTAATCAACTGCAATTTTCTATTCAATTTTTATTGGTGGGGAAATTGACCTTTGTCATTGAACGTGATGCCTTGCTGTTATAAGTGCATGGCTCTTTACCCTCTTCTGATTACAGCATTGTTGATCATTTCGTCACCAAGATTACCTTCATAAAATCATCCATGTTTCTTAATTTCATACAGATCTAAGTCCAAGTTCTACAAAACCAGATCCCGATGAGATAAAAACTGCTCAGGCTCTGGAGGAATCTTACACGGAAAAGCTCCTGTTTTGGTATCTATTGTTTTCTATGCATAACGTTATCTTTTTATGAACTTCTGTTTCATGTTTTTCCTTCATATGAGTTGTATCGTTTGCAGTCTACTTCAATGGATCTACCTCACTCCAAACACAAACTATCTTCTCTTTTAGATGTTAAAAGCAGCAACAACTCGAGCCATCTCAGAGATATTCCTCCTGCCAATCTTTCATGTTTCACTCCGTGTATGGATTTAAAAATTGAAGCGATCAAGTGATCCAATGAGCAAAGAAAAAAGTTGTTAATTACTGGGAGGGGAAAAATGCAATATCAAAATCATGATGTTATTGGTTTGACTGGTCATCTTCCATCAGATAAAAAACAAAGTAAAGAGCAACAACTATGTTCTATGAAGAAACGCAAAGCACTACTTATAGAGCATGATAAAAGTTCCAATGTTAATGCTTCAGATGCCCAAAGATCAGTGCCAAGAGACCTTCCTTTCACAGTAAGTTCAGTGAAGCACAAAAATCTTTCTGATACTACAAATATGTTGAATGCTAATGTTCATTTACTGCATAAGGATGATGGAGCTGCAGAGGTGGATGCCAAGTTTCTCAATCATAAAATGAACGATGTTTGTGGAAGTGCTGAACAACTTGGTGCAGAGGAAACAAAAGGCTCCGCTTTTTTGATTCAGGTAAAATGCATCTTTTTCTTCCAAAATTTCTTATAAATGTCAGCAATTGAAAATTTTAATTGCTTTGATATTTGCTTTGATTCTATTTAAATTTTGGAATGAGTTTTAAGTTGAGAAACTTATCTTTGGAACTTCTAGAGAAATTAAGTTGAAAAGACTTGTATGGCATGCATTCATTCCTTGTTTAATTGTTGGCACCATCTTCCCTTAGTGATTTTTTGTTAATTTGTCTTTTGCTGCTTTCTCTTGAAATTCACAATGCAGGCTAACTCTTGCGGATTTTCACTTTCCTGATTGCATTAACTGATTCGGATTGGGAATTTTTCTGAAAATTTCTTTGCTATCAGGTCAAAGAGAAACTCAGTCCTGCAGAATACAAAGACTTTGTGGGTTATATGAAGGAAATAAAGTCGAAAGCTATAAATATTCGTAATCCTCTGCAATGCATTGTGGAGTTATTTTCAGGACCTGAGAGGCTTCCTCTTCTTGAAAGGTATGCAAATACTCCAAAATGGTCGTCACCTAAAAAATAGCATTAAATTTGAAGACTGAGAAATTACTTAACATTGTCAGTTAGGCATTGTGAAAAATAATTTAGTACGCTTAATCTTGTATACATTGAGCAGAGACTTTCTGATACTCATCCAGTTAATCCTATGATGCTATAAACCATATTCTGTGATTCTAGGTTTCATTGGAAGTGTGGCAAAATTAATTTCCTATTCTCGGCATGAGTAAATGACTTATAAAGCTAAGCCTAACATTGTCTGAAATCATCAAATATGTTAGAGCCTTAAAGGCTGCAAGTGCCATCAGAGGTCTTATCTGCAATACTAGCAAAGAAACAAATTGCTAGTTTACGCCATACCTAGGCTACTGTTTACTGATATTCTTTAGCCAGTCATTCATTTCCATCCCCTTGTTAGCTTGCAACTATTATCGATTTTTTTACTGGATCTTACCCTCTGTTGTCATTTGTTACAGATTCAAGGATTACGTGCCTGCGAGATATCGTTCTTTGTATGAACAGTACCTCGAAACAAGTAAAAGAAATGCCTGAAGATCAGAGGAACTAAACTTATCTGGTCAAAACAGTAATTAGACGCTGCCATTTGCCAATGTGATCGGTTAGAAGTGAAAGATTATGGAAGGTTTGTATGTAGTAAACTGCAACTTTGCACAGCGTTTGGAAGCTTTTGGATGTGTAACCAAGCAGCCAAGTTGCTCATTTGTGTGTGGAGGAAAGAAACTTATTCAACATGAAGGTGGTGTTACACATAGCAAATAATATTTCCATAATTATTTGTTGCTACTACTGAGATTATGGACTAGACCTGGTGACAGCTAACATTTTGTACAAATTTAAATCAAACCAACTGAAAAGCAGTGAAACTAAGAATACGGCTTGCGGGAGTTTTTATTCAGTTCCAAAAGAGCACTTTAGATCCACGCCTTAACATAGTTGCTGCATTGCAATCGACAAATTTCACAACAAAATTTTCTACATGTTTCCACTACAAAAATTTCTGGGGAAATTATCTACCACAAAATAGTAGCAGGAATCAACAGCCATTTGTATATAGTAAAACCATGCTTGCCTCCAATAAGGATTTATGTACAGCACAGCTGCGATACACAATAGCACCATCACGTAACATGCAAAGAAGCTTGCATAGAAGGCATCCGTATCAATGAAACCGTCGTCTTCTTTGTTGCCAGCTGAAGCCTTCGGTGTCAATGAAGTTTCCATGGGCGAACAATTCTTCCCCACCAATGAGCCACAAAGAAAAGGATTCCCGACGTAGTTGCTTTCATCAAATGTTCCCAATTGTCCAATCCTTTCAGGTGTCTTTCCAGATAAATTGTTGTATGACACATTGAAGTATTCCAGGAAATGTAACTTCGCAAATTCGGCAGGAATATTCCCTGTCAAATTGTTGTAGGAAAGATCTAGACTTTCCATGTCCGTGAGGTTAGAAAATGCTCGTGGCACTGGTCCGGTCAAGCTATTGTGAGAAAGGTTCAATGTGAAGAGCTTCATAATGTTTTTTGTTTCAAAACTAATTTCACCGGTAAGCTTGTTGCAGGAGAGATCAATTCCAGACATGTATTGAAGCATTCTTCTCTTGTAATTGTAGGATCTACTCTTTACTGTGTATTCTATTGAAACTTCAATGGACATCGAGCTATTCACTTGGCCATTAAAAGTGTGATGCAAAATATAATGCTCAGTTACATGGTTCAGCGCAGAAACTTTTAAACAAGAAGGAATATCACCAAAGAGATTGTTTTGAGAAAGATCAATCAAGCTTAAATGATCCAACTTGCACAATTGAATTGGAATTTCACCTCAAAGTGGTTTCTCCTTAAGAGAAGATAACTTAATTCAGAAAGATTGCTAATCCAATTTGGGATGTTACCCTTCAAGTGGTTATAGCTGAGATCCAATGTCACCAACGAAGAGCTATCATGAAAAGCATTGGGTAACGCTCCTTGTAGCTTATTTTTAAATAAATGAACTTCCCTTACCGATACCGGCTTGAAGCAAGATGGTAGAGTCCCAGATAAATTGTTCATGGAAAGGTCCAAAAATTGAAGTTTGAGATTGAGACTACAAATTGCCCTTGGTATTGAACCTTCAAGTTGATTATCTGCCATGGCAACTTGTTCCAAATTCGAAGCGTATCCCCTCCATTGTGGCAACCTACCAAAGAGTTGGTTCCTGCTCAGATCCAATGCTGCCAGTATTGACATATTCCAAATCCAACTTGGGACTTCACCATAGATATAGTTATTGCTAAGATCTAGTATTTCCAAGTAAGAGCAGTTGGCTAAGACATTTGGGATCATCCCAGTGAAGTTATTTCCATTTAATTCGAGCTCCGACAAGCTCGTTAGATTAAAATTTCCAGAGAAAATTGATCCTTGTAATTTATTATTTGATAATGCAAGGAATTGTAATGAAGAGCAGCCCACAGCCATGTTCTCAGGTATCTCTCCAGACAATTGGTTGTTTGATAAGTCCAAAACTTTTAGGAAACTCATATCACCAAATGAAGAGGGAATGCTGCCATTGAAATAATTCTTTGACATGTTTAAATAACGCAAAATGGTAGGTGTACGCCCATTCCTATTGGGATGTTGCCACCGAAGGCATTGTTGGAGATATCCAAAAAAAATAATGCAGAATACGCACGCGATGGCACTTGAAAAGGCCCTGAGAGAGAGCAATTTATGAGATCCAAGGTCCCTAGCTTCGTGTTGTTTTCCAACAACCAAAACGGAAATCGATCCACCTTGAAATATATGTCTGAGAGAGTAACCCCCTGCAACTCACTTTGATGGTACAAGAATTGTGGAAATGACCCACCACTTCCACAACAAGATAAGCTGATGGAACTCAATTGGAACCTTGGAGCCGAAGAATGGGACATCTCATGATCATCAGCATGTATGGTGTTGTTATCTGCATAGAGGCACTTGAGTTTTGAAAGGTTGAACAAGGGTCTTAATGAGCTTGGGATGTGAAATTTATTGTTTGAAATATCCAACGATTGGAGGGATGTTAGACATTCAAGGGCAGATATATTTCCAGAGAACTGATTAGAAGAGAGGTCCAAAGATTCAAGTAATGTCAGGCTCTTAAGGGCAGATATATTTCAGAGAACTGATTATAAGAGAGGTCCAAAGATTCAAGCAATGTCAGGCTCTTAAGGGCAGATATATTTCCAGAGAACTGATTATAAGAGAGGTCCAAAGATTCAAGCAATGTCAGGCTCTTAAGGGCAGATATATTTCCAGAGAACTGATTATAAGAGAGGTCCAAAGATTCAAGCATTGTTAGGCTCTTAAAGGTAGATATATTTCCGAAAAACTGATTGGAAGAGAGAGATAACTTTTAAGGGAGGTGAGGTTGAGAAACACATGGGTAAGCTACCCTTTAGATTATTGCCATTGATACCCAACTCTTGAGATTTGTCAATTCACGCATATCCGCAAAAGTAGTAGTATTATATGTATATATTTATGGAGTTTACAAATAGGTACAAATCTAAATAACAAATAAAATATATTTAATTAATTAGAATTATAATCAATTTAATATAAAATATTCAAGAGTGAAAATTAGAAGATATTCAAATCTAACTCAAAATAAATTTAGATAAAACTCATACATAATGGGCTTTAAACTTATAATTATTTGGGCGAGAAGCTACACGTGATGAGATTCGAATTTAGGCATTCAAGATGCTAAGCCCTAATTCTTTACCTTTAGTGCGTTTAACTTTTTTCTTTGGTCAATATGGTTTGTAGAATTTAAAATTTTAGCCTTTCTACTTGGGCAATTTGAGATTTAAAGACTAATTGGTGTATTGTTAATGAATTTCTATTAAATTTGAATATATGTATTTTAATATTCAAAGGTCTGATTCAAAAATATAGAAGTAGTTAATTATTTTATTTATATATAAAATCAAAATTATAAAGTGGATTTGAATATCCTTCCTTTATGGCTTTATATGAATAAGCAAAGCAAATTCACATGTATCTATCCATATTCATTTTGAATCCGAAAATTATCTGAATTTATAGCATTCGAATATAAAAAAAAAGTATATTAAATTTATAGATATCTGAATCTATAATCCGAAATACCACATCTAAGAGAAATTATATTTCAAAATTCAAAAAACAACACATTTATATATATTAAATCTAGAGATATATAAAACTAAAATGATGAGTAACTGAAAATAGAATATTTACCATGCATAGGTGGAGTGTTGTTACCATCAATACGATTGTCGGTCAATTTTTTAAGAGAAATGAGTGGTCCAAAAACTTGAATAAAGTTTGAAGGTAAAGATGAATCAACCAACTTCAACTCTTCCAAACTTCTCAAATTTAACCCTTCTGTTTAATAACATTAACTGCAAGTTATATTTTGAAGAAAATATGGGAAACAAAGTATATTTATAAAACAATGAAGAAAATAAGGATTTAAAATTATGAGTTTCATTCTTTTATTTTACATAAATAGAGATGTTAGCTTTTTCTGTTTTAATTTGTCAAAATTTGGTTCAAAGTACTTTTTGTAAATTAAGAAGCTAGTCTAGTTATTGGTAATAATATCTATTCGAATTGTTGAGTTTTTGCTAATTTATTGCATATAAATTATTAAACTATTGATTTTTACTAATTCGTTATTTTTAAAGTACATATAATTTTTTATTTTTGTAAAATATGAGGATCAAATCCTAACAAATTAAAATAGAGAGATTAACTTCTCAATTTTCATAAAATAAAGGAATGAAATTTATGATTACAACATTTTGAGTTTTCTTATATATTATTCAAAAAAAGTTTAATAATTTATTGCATTCTCATCTTTACATCTTTCATAATTTTATTTTATTTTTTGAAAATAGATCCAGCAGAATGCATTAGTTTGATGGAAAATTACAACGTTGAAAAAACAATTTCCTAAAAAAAAAGCATAAAAAAAAAAAAAACTTAAACCGCACCTTAGCATCCTTTCATAAATTAAAACTACTAAATTAATTAATCAAGATTTATTTACTTTTTTTTAAAAATCTGGAAAATGGGTTTAAAACAAAAATTTGACCTTACAATTTTAAATAAAAGATGACATGAAATCAAATAAATATTATCATAAGAGAAAAATTGAAAGAATAAAATTACTTTGTCGAGTGAGGTTTTTGTTGATCTTACAATCCCACAATTTTAAATGCTTCAATGAAGTAAAGTTTGTTGTAATAGAGGCTTTCAAGATCAAATATGTGTGAGAGAGATAAAAGAGAAGTATCCCAACAAAATATGTACCATCAAATTATGTTTTGTACTCTTTGCACATTTAAAAATTAAATAAGTGGAAAGCCAAATAAGCAAATAAAAATGTTTAGCCCTTCCGCTTAAAAACACGCGATCCTAAGCGGTTTGGATCGGGTCGGTCGGGCATAGCCAAAACGACGCCGCTTTGGGGCTTATGCACCTTTCTCCAAAACGACGCCGTTTTGGAGGGCTATATAAGGCCTAAAATAACCAAAAAAAATCATTTGGTGAGAGGGAAAGAAAAAAAAGAAGAGAGAGGGAAGAGAGAAGGGAGAGAGGAAGGGGAATCCGGCCAGGGGCCGGTCACCGGCCGAACGTCGGCCGCCATCCGTCGCCGGCGCCACCACCGCATACCTGGGGCGTAAAAAGGTAATTTTTTCCTTTTTTTTTTTGTACTTGTTTATTTTATTATTTTATTATATTTTTATATGTATTGGGTGATAAAAATAGGTTTTAAAATGAAATAGAAATATATAAAAAATAAAAATAAAAATATAACCTTTAATTTTTTCTTCTGACTCTTCGATGTTTGATATCTTTGCTTTAGTCCGATACTATTCTTGCATGTGGATGCCAATAGAATCAAGGATTGAATATATTTTTGTTGTCTCTGCTTTTTTAAAAATAAAAAAGGCCTGCTTTTACATAACTTCAAATCGGCTTATATAGCCATTCATGCAAGTCCGCTTTTTCCTTGTGTCATATGTGTTTTTTTTTGCCCTTGCAGGTATGGCCAAAGATGAGGAGTCGGTGGAGCAGAGCTGGTGGCGATGGGACGCTATGCGCTGAGTGTGAAGGGTTGTTGGGTGTTTTTTTCTGATTTGGGTCTTGGGTCGCTTTTGGGCTTAGGGTTAGGTATTGGGCTGGTAATATTGGGTTAGGTTTAATGGGTATTAGGTTAGTTTGGGTTCAATTTGTAATGGGTTTAGGGGTAGTGGACTTGCTGTTGGGTTTTGGGGTTTAATGTAATCTGGGCTGACAAAATTGGGTATATACAATATGTACCATCAAATTATGTTTTGTACTTTTTGCACATTTAAAAATTAAATAAGTGGAAAGCCAAATAAGCAAATAAAAATGTTGAATCTAGTATGGTAAGATTTTTAATTTTAAATCTAGAATTGTAAGATTATTAACTTTGTTTCAAAGAAAGGAGAGTAAATGCGAATATATATTTTCTTTATTTTTCTGACATAATGTGGAGCAAAATTTTCTGCTTTAAAAATGTCACACAATCTAAATTAATAGAACTAAAAATGGAGTAATTAAATTTAAAAAAAAAAAAAAGAAAAAGCGATGAGTAGAAGGATAGTATGCATAATTAGACCTAGATGTATAAATTAATTCATAATATTTAATTTGTAAGAAAACATCAAAACTTACTATTGTGGGAATAAGAAGCCAATCTGGTTTCATTAATATTAAATCCGAATAAATAAAGAGTCTTCAAAGTGGGGAATAAGCCCAATGTTTGTAACGAGAAGCTACAGCCTGCATGTGCATGTAAAACAATGCTTGATTTGTTTAAGAAGTCAGGGCAAATAATTAAACATTTGCTTCAATGCTAAATTACTACCAAATCATGAAAATTAATTTATAAATCCAATTTTTTTTACTTCAATAGTAAAATGAGTTTTTTTTTTTTTTTTTCCTCTTGTGGATATCTATAAATTTTATAGTTTACCTCCAAAGTAGAGTTTAACATTACCTATATTGCAAAGATATATATACAATTCTCCCAAATTGTCAAAACCATATAAACCCGAGGAGAATCAGAGTTTAGTTCAAATAAAGCTTATGAATGTATATTTCTCATTCAATAATTCAATAATGCATTTTTAAATTGCCATTGTAAGCAATTTTTCTATTTTAAAAATATAACATGATTCAAATTAATAAAATTAAAAAGGAGTAATTAAAATTGTCATCCATGATGAGTATAAGGACTATAAGCATTAATTAGATCTATGTATAACAACACTTGAATTTTCATTTCTTTGAATGTGGCATAAACTTTGTTTGTCTTTTATCAAAAGAAAGAGAAATATGAAGATACTGCAGATTTCCTAGCATTTTCTTGTCATCTATTACATCTAAGGGAGTTTCTCTTTGTTGTTAATCATTGATGTTAAAATGTGTTCTTAAGCTTCTTCAGGGGTATCAAGGACATTTATGTTGTTGATATTTTCATAAGCTCAATATTTTGGCTTAGGGTTTTGACTTTCTCAATATTAGAGGATGTACAGCCCAAGATGGTAGTTTTGGGATCTCGAGAGCAATTGTGCATACATGAAGAAGTTAGATTACTTCGAGGAAAAGCTCAGATAAATGCCCGCTGCTTCTTCTTGCAGTAGCGCGCCGTGCTGCTCATGCACTCATTTTTCACGTGTTGCTGGTACTTGTTCACTTTTATGCATAGATGTTATTTGACATACACCGCCCATGCCCCGAATTTGTCAAAGATCTATTCAATAGGTCGCTTAATTTAAACTTTTAACTCTTGGTTGATGTACACTTTTATCTTATATGGACTAACTGTAGTAAAAGGGAGGATGTGGACTTTGATTCTCGCTTTAGAGTGTGTGATAATTATTAGGAATTGTCATAAAGTTTTGTATCACATTGGATTGTTATCCAATCTACAAGAGAAAAGTAAGAAATGCCTATATATATTCATCATGGTAATGCAGAGATAGTTTGCTTGATTTCCATTTACAAAGTATTACTTCATGATGGTCATACGGGCTTGATGTGAACAATAGGGAAGAGTTGAGATGTCGTTTCTAATGTTCTCTCGACTATACCATTCAATTATTTCCAAGAATTGAGCAACTATCTCTAATTTCTTTTTGAAGTTTTCATTAGGAAATAGTTCAGGGCATCCAAAGGTCAACTAATGTTGCTTTTTTATTGTAGATTATATGAAGAGCAATCCTCAGATGGATGATGAGCCTGTTGACATAGAGGATTTGGTGAATATTGGAAGAAAATATGGACCGTAGGTTTCTGCAGTAGTGTTCTCTTTCCATACTTCATATGGTTGTTATTTTTACTCCAATGCATGTCCTGGTCTAAAGCCCTACTACTAATTTTAATATTGTTGATTATGTTTTCTTGCTAGTTTTTACAATGTCTTTTTTCTTGCAGGTGCCCATATTATGTAGCGCGAGAACTGCACAAGGCTGTTGATATTTTATTTGCACCTTACAACTATCTCATAGATCGTGAATATAGAGGATCTCTTAATTTTGAGTGGCACAATAGCATACTGATTTTTGATGAAGCTCACAACCTTGTAAGGGGAAAATTGAAATTTGTAACCGGAACTTATGTGTAAATTTTAGATAGAACATATTTTCTATTGCTAATTGAAATTCTTTGTTCACTACTTCTGGAATTTAGTTATTCTACTGAATGACATAGGCCAACTCATTTGACAGTTGACTTTCTTCCTTTTGTTATTTGAGCTTAGCTACTAATTTCATGGGAATACAATGCAGAAAGCTTATGTGCTGATGCAAATTTCTTTTGACTTGTCTTCTGGCTTCGATCGCATGTATATCCAAGCTAAACATTGTGTTGACCTAGCCGTTGGGAGGCGAGAAGAATCAAATGATAAATCAGTGAATCTCGATAACTTTGCAATCCTTAGAGGTTAGTCAATTGGTACATTGAGAACGTATTCAAAGAAACTTAAAAATAGATTCTTATTTTTCCGCTAATTAGTTTACAAACTATAAAGAGAGGAATTCACACAAACAAGGAAAAACATTCCTAAAAATCAAGAACTTCCTAAGAATCAAAGTGACTAAGATTAGTTTCTATTTACAAGAGAACTCCTAGTAATAAGGTAAGTTTTCTGTCCTTAATTTTAGGAGTTCCAACACTCCCCTCAAGCCGGAGTGTAGATGTTTATCAAACCCACTTTGCCAACAACTTCTTCAAACATGTTTCGCTCAAACTTTTAGTTAATACGCCCGCAACTTGTTGTCTAGTAGGTAGGTAGGTGATGCACACTTCTCCCGAGTGTATCTTTTCTTTTATAAAGTGGCGATCTATTTCACACGCTTGGTGCGATCATGATGCATGTGATTATTATGTGCTATGCCGACAAATACCTCGTTGTCACAAAGACATCTTCATAGGCCCGTGTAAGGCACTTTTAGTTCCCCATAAGTCTTTGTATCCAAACTCCTTCGCATATACCATGAGATAGTGCTCGATATCGCCTCCGCAGACCGCCAAGCAAGTACATAACAGATCGCTTTTTGCTTCTCCACGCCACGAGGTTACCCCAAACATAACTACAATAGCCACTTGTAGAGCGCCTATCGTTAATGTAACCCGCCCACCGTGCATCGCAGTAGACTTCACATTCTGGTTTGCGCTTTCTTGAAATGCGTGCCTTTACTAAGAGTCCCTTTCGATACCTTAATATTCTATATGCAGCTTTCCAGTGCTTCTCCTGGGCATGCATGTACCGACCGATAACACTTACACTAAAGGCTATGTCCGACGGGTGTGAGATAGGTAGATGAGTCTTCCTACTAGTCGCTGATATCTCCCCGCCGATTTCTTCTCCATCCTCATCGCTGCCCAATTTAAGGTTAAATTCCATAGGAGTTTCTACTGGTTTGCAGCCCATCAAACCAACTTCTCGATCAGATCAAGAACATATTTCCTTTGGGAGATGGAAATACCCGCTTGGGACCTTGCTACCTCCATACCAAGAAAGTATTTAAGATTCCCAAGTCTTTAAGCTCGAACTCAGACTAAGGAATTCTTTCAACCTCACAATTTCGCTTGAGTCATCTCCTCGTTAATATTATATCTTCCATATAAACGATGAGGATGCAAAGATTTTCCTTTTCCGAGTGCTTGTAGAACATGGTGTGGTCCGCTCGCCTTGAATGTAATTTCTCACTGGTCATAGCTTTTGCAAATCGGGTCAAACCACGCCCGTGGAGATTGTTTCACCATACAAGAACTTCTTCAACTTACACACTTGGCCCTTGCTTTCTTCAAACCCGTGGGAAATCCATGTACACCTCCTCACTTAATTCTCCGTTGAGGAAAGCATTTTTACATCCAATTGAGTCAAGTGCCAATCAAGGTTGGCAGCAAGAGAGATAGAGGACTCGAATGGTGTTTAGCTTGGCAACCGTGCAAACGTCTCATCGTAGTCAAGACCATAAGTTTGAGTGAAGCCCTTAGCCACAAGTCGAGCCTTGTATCGGCCAATACGACCATCGGGTTTAAATTTTTGTAGTGAAGATCCATTTGCATCCTACTTCTTTTTTCCTTAGGTAGATCCAAGACTTCCCATGTTTCATTATTTTTGAGGGCCTTCATTTCTTCCATCACAAATTTGTCTCCACTCAAATTGATTCAAGAGCCTCTTCTATATTTTTTGGAGTTTTTACAGAATCAACATTAGTCACAAAAGCTTTGTAAGACTTAGATAAATTTTCGTAGGATACAAACCGAGAAATAGGGTGTTGAGTGCAGCTCTTTATGCCCTTTCGAACTGCAATTGGAAGATAGATAGATGGTGACAGAGGTGAGACTTCTGTTTCAGAACAGCCCTCGGTTGGGGATACAATTGGCACTGCTGTATCAATTTCAGGAGAACGATTCCGTCGAGAGTAAACCTGTATTTCGGGAACCTATTTTTGCTGTTTTCCTTGATCAGGGGGCTATACTTCGGTGGTGGTATTGTTATTGGGAAGGATCGGGCAATTTCTTGTTGCCGCATTGTGGAAACAAATTTCTAAACTGGGATTACCACAAAGACCTTGGTTGTTAGGATTGTTTGTGATAGTAGTTGTAGGATCATGAGGTATAATGAGGAGAGTATTAAGGGTCTTATCTTTATTAAAAGTCTCCCCTTGAAGATGAGATGCTGCAAAGTATGGTTCATTTTCAAAAAAGGTAACATCCCGAGAGACAAACATTCGGCGCAAGGTTGGTGAGTAACACTTATAGCCTTTTTGTGTGGGGGAATATCCAATGAAGATGCAGGTGTGGGCTCGAGGATCAAGTTTGGATTGATTTGGTTGATGGTTATGGACAAAAACTTTAGAATCGAATATTTTGGCTCAAGATTAAGAGCACAAAATAGAGGAAAGGACTTTAGAAGGGTATTTAGAGGTGTTTGGAAATTGAGGACCTTTGATGGCATTCGGTTTATGAGATAGCAGTGTGTGAGAGGACAAATTTCTCCCCCACAAGTATTTTGGAACATTCATGGTGAACATTATGGCTCGAGCTACAAAGCAAGGAGATGACGATTTTTTCTCTCTGAGATCCCGCTTTGTTGAGGAGTGTCGTGACAAGAGCTTTGGTGTATGATGCCTTGGTCGAAAAGGTATGGGCTTAGGACAGAGTTAAAGTATTATCTCCCATTGTCAAGCAGGAAGAGTATGTATGGTAGAGTTGAACTGGTTCAACCATTGAGTGAAAATTTTGGAATACTTTGGGTGTTTCAGATTTTTCTTTGAGGAGATAGACCCAACATACCCTAGTGTGATCATCAATGAATGTTATAAACCACCTAGCCCCCGTAATATTTTTTTCACTCTACTGCTCCCATAGGTCATCATGTGGATTAATGAAAATGGTTGGGACTGATATATGGTTTTAATCTGTATGGCACACTGGTATGTTTAGATAATTGGAAAATTTCACACTTCAAGAAATTAATACTTTTATTTCAAATAACAATGAAGATGTTTCTTCAAATACAAAAATTTAGATGCCCTAACCTACTGGTGCATAACATAATTGTGTCCTCTTTGAAGTGGATAGAGCCAATCCTCCTTGTGTGTCAGTCTTTATTCCAAACATATAGTCCATCATCAACTTTAGCAAAGGCAATCATCCTCCCCGATTGCTGCTCAGATCACACAACCAATTGCGTAAAATTCAGCAAGAAGTTTTTCATCCTTAGTAAGTTTATCGATTGAAAGTAAATTGCAGTGACAAGTTTGGGACATGTAGGACTTTATCGAGAAAAAATTCTCTATTATTTGTACTTCTCCTACTCCACCACACAGTGAGTAAGAACCATCACCTATGCGATTCGGGACTTGTCATGACAAGGGGTGTAGGTGTGAAACAAAGTGGAGTTACCTATCATGTGATCTGATGCACCCGAATCGAGTATCCAAGAGGATTGATTATTTGATTCAAAGGCAATATTGAGGGCGTACTTTGGGTGGCTAGAGATCCATGAGCAAAGGAAGTACCAAGTATTTTATGGAGAGTCTCAAGTTGGGTTTTGTTAGACGAACATCGAGAACATCATCTCAGCAGCAGCGGAGGATAACAGGCGGCTTTATATTATCCTTTTGTTTTTTCAGTGATAGTCATGGAGTTTGAAGCACTTTTCCTTTGTATGACCAACACGGCTGCAAAGTGGTTACACCATGGCCTCGTTGATCCGTAATCATTTCCATCACGTGGTTTTTGTGGTCGTGGACATCCGAGATGAGGCGAGGTCTCGAGAGACCGCTGGCAAGAGTTGTCACATGTTTAGGTTCCTTCGAGTCTCCCATCATGACAAGATGGCGCTTTTCTTCTCTTCTAACTTCGCAAATGCTTCACCGATGGTTGGTAGAGGTGATCTCGCCTGCATCTCGCCACGACCTCATCTAACTCACGATTCAGTCCTCGCTAGAAATTCATAAAGACGCTCATTATTGAGGTGAGTCATGAACTTGGTGTGTTCCAATCCTTCACCCCAATCGCTTCTCATAGTACATATCCAGCCTCCCGCCACAAAATTTTTAGATTGTTGTAGTAGTGAGTTACTTCGAGTGTCCCTTTGTCTGATATCCTTTAACTTAAGCTTAATCTCAAATACTTGGGAGGCGTTTCAAGATCCGAGTAGTTTTTTTGACCGCATCCCACATGTCTTTTACGCTTTGAAAAAGATAAGTGCGCTTATATGACCTTCCATCGAATTAATTAGCCAAGCCATTACAATCGAGTTGTTGAGTTCCCAAGTGGCATAAGTCGAAGTCACCGTGGTTGGTCGAGGAATTTTGTCCATTGATGTTTCCTAATTTGCCACGACCACGAATCACCATAAGGACCGATTGAGTCCATTGTAAGAAGTTCTTCCCATTTAGCCGATGATTGGTGATTATAAGGGAGGAATTAAGTTCACCTTGAGTGATTCCCTGATTGACATTCTGAGTTATTTGTGAAGTCTCAGTTTCAGACAGAGATTCATTGACGTCACCCATGGGAGGAGGAGTAAACCGGAGGGATTTTTAAGAAGTGAGATTAGAGACGAATGAGCAGGATCGAATGAATCTTAAAGCTCTGATACCATGAAGAAACTTAGAAAATAGATTCTTATTTTTCCGCTAATTAGTTTACACCTATAAAGAGAGGAATTCACACAAACAAGGAAAAAACATCCCTAAAAATCAGTAACTTCCTAAGAATCAGTGACTGAGATTAGTTTTTACAAGAGAACTCCTAGTAATAAGGTAAGTTTTCTGTCCTTAATTTTAAGAGTTCCAACATATCTATATTGCTGTTCTTAGAAATGCTTTTGTACGCAACTATATATAACCTTTTATTATTTTCAAATGCCACAGTTGTTTCTTCAATGAGTTGTATTTGTCCTCCTGCACTGAGTTAGCTTTGGTTCTTTAAGCTGAGGATATTGTACTTCTAGAAAACCTTTCAATCACTTTGCTGGCAGCTTCAGCTTAATTGTGTTTGTAATTTCATTGTATTTATGTATGAGTGTGTGTGCATCTCACTTTCTTTTTATATTCACACGTATCCTTATCAATACATTTATTTAGAGCTTATTCTGCATGCTTTTAGCTCTTCTTTTGAAACTTCAGAAGTGAATTGATGAAGTTCCCATTGAATCCAAGGAACTTGGATTTACCAAGCCTGGGCCCTACATTTATGAACTACTTGCTGATCTTAATATCACACATGAAACTGCATCTAAGCTTATTGAAATAATTGAGGATTCTACTGTGTTGCTTGAGGAAGATAAGAAGCATGATGTAAAGGGAAATGGCTCTAGGCTGGAAAGCATTGGCAACATCCTTAAAAGTATATACAGAGATAAGGGCAATGGTCATGCTGATTCTTATCGTGTAAGCTTGGATCTCAGTGCCTTGAGTTGACAGACTCATGATAGTGGATGTTGTTATAATTACCTTTTTAATAATAGGCATCTTATGTTTGAACTCTCAATCTGTTATTTTAGGTTCATGTGCAAGAGGCTGAGGTGAATGCTACAGATATCTTCAAAGGTAATTCAGAGACCAAATTGTTAGAATTTGTTATTTGCTCTTTGATTTGTTCTACATGTGTATTTACCTTGCTTGATTCAATTTATTTCTTTATTTACATCAAAGTTGACATTGTTAAAGATCATTGCGATTCTTCCGCTGTCAAGTGTGAATGTAGGCATATGAACACCCCCTTTTTAGGAGCCTCATGGTTTACAAAGAAGATTAACTTTATTAATACATAAACAAATGAGGTTATTCTTTTCTTTTCTTTTCCTAACTAAATAAAAACTCGCCGGGAGTCCGGGATGCAAGAAGGGATTCAGAAAAGAAAATGAACAATAAGAAGTACCAAAAAGAATCTGTGCTTATTGGCGATGCAAGTGATGTTAGTTGGAACTTGTAGAAATTACCCACATTGGTTTTAAGATATTGTTGTTAGGAACAAGGTTGTTGGTATTTCCTTGTATCTTGTTCAAAATCAAAATCTTACTTGTTATACTTGCATGGTATAGTAAGCCATTTAGTTACAAGATGAGGATCTTCCATCTTCCAAATTTCTCCCCAGATACCAATATGGGCAGATAAAAGAATGTGGAATTTTGTGTATTCCAAGGTGCACTATAGATGCATATTCTTTCTTGTTGTAGAGTTTCATCTCAAAATTTATACAGATTTTATGGAACAACATTCCTATCTTTTCTCTCTCGAATTATTCCACTTCTTGACAATAATTGATGCACTTCATATAGCTTCATCACCAATAATAATGTATAAGGGAGCTACAAGGTTCTGGTCCTGGATACCACCATTCTCACTGTGATGTTTTAATATGCTTTGTGGTAAAAATGCATTACATATTCATCTTTTGAACTTTGGCAGTAAGTCATCCAGATACTCACCGTGGTGGTGCTTCAATCCAGAATTGCCATGCGAGAGTTCTCCGAAAGGGGTGTTGGATCTATTATATTGACATCGGGTACATTATCTCCTTGAGTCATTCGCACAAGAATTCAAATTGTAAGTTGCACCAATTCATTCTTGTAGGAGTTTCAACAATCTTTAACCGGTAAAGTAAGAATTTCAAACACAAGACTAAAGAAGAACGTATTATACCCTGATAAAATACGAAGGAAAATGCTTGAAGTTCAAGCTTTTAGCTATCACAAGAATGAAGAAATGTAATTTTTGAAGGCAAAGAAAGATTAGAGCATATGGAAGAAAATCTGATGATTTCATTCATTTGAAACATTGGCTTAAAGCCATTACATATACCACTATTTGGCTGGTCAAAATAAATCAATTACATCACCTAATGCATACATAATACCACTAATTACATTGGAACTTACAAAACTAAACTTGTACACTTAAACAAAGTTGATTTATCAATCTATCAAAGACCTAACTACATCAAACATGTTACCAACTTAGTTCAAATCAAACTAAGCAACAAAACATTAGCTAAAAGTAACAAAATAAAATCAAGAAACAAAGAGCATAAACATCTTCGCTGCTGCACATACTTTACTCGCAAAGTATGTGCATTAATCTGCATGAGTCGCATGTGTTGCATGGGAACTAACTCAACACTCCTCCTTAGTTTCCATGCTTGTAACACCTAGTCGCTTTCTTCGCTTTTTATAAACCTTGACATACCAAGGGCCTTTGTGAAAATGTCAAGAACTTGCTCCTCTCGAATTGCAATGAATCACCCACCTCTCGAGCTTGTTCCATCTCCTTATCACATGTAACTTGATGTCAAGTGCTTCGCTCGCCATAGAAGACAGATTTTGCAATTGCAACAGCAGACTTGTTGTCACAAAAGATCTCTCATGCCTCCCTTTGATGTAGGTTAAGATCACTAGAATTTTTCTCACCATATAGCTTGATTTACAAAGATTTGCAATGCAAAGATATTCAAATTTCTCGCGTTGATTGAGCCACCATCGATTGTTTTCTTGAGCTCCAACAAAACATGGTTGAGCCAAGGGTAAAAGCATATCCAGAGGTGCTTTTCATATCATCACTTGAACCAGCCTTCACCACTATCAAGATAGCCTTTCAACTTCAAGGTTTCAGCTTTGTTGAATAACACACCATAGTCAAGAGTGCCTTTGATGTACCTTAGCACTCTCTTTGTCGCTTGAAAGTGCTGACATTACAAAGAATGCATAAACCTTGATAACATACTCACAAAGAAACAAGATATCCGCCTAGTTGTCGGCAAATATAACAAGCAACCAACTAGGCTCCGTAAGTAAGTAGACTCATTGATCGGTTCATGATCTTCTTGGCTTGACAAATTTCATTCCAATAGCAATAGGAGTGCTTGTTGGCTTACAATTCTCCATCGAGAACTTGACAAAACCTTCAAGGCAAATGTTCCCTATCCCAAGAAGATTTTTCCTTCTATTTGGCGCACCTCCATTCCCAAAAAGTATGTCATTAGCCCCAAGTCGACATTTCAAACATGTCCATCATTTTGGCTTTGAATTCACCAAGATATTTTGATCTCCTCTAGTCACCAAAAGGTCATCGACACGTAGGGATATAATAAGTCGATTTCAGCTTCATTCTTCTTGATATATAGTGTTGGCTCATTAATACTTCATAAATCCTAAACCGACCAAGTAGTCGCTAATTGAGCATACCAGCTCGGGAGCCTGCTTTCGTGCCATATAATGCCTTCTTAAGCCTCAGACACCATTTGTTCTTTGCCGACACAACAAATCCTTGTGGCTGATCAATGTAGATCTCTTCTTCAAGGAAGCCATTGAGAAATGCGACTTCACATCAAGTCGGTAGATTTTCCATCGCTTCGAGCCGCCAAGGCAACCAAGAACCTTATGGTGTCTAGCCCGCCACCGTGTAAATGTTTCCAGATAGTCCAGCCATATTTTTGGCTGAATCTTTGACTACAAGCCTGCCTTTGAGTTTGTTTAAGCTCCCATCAGCATTTTTCTTGGCTCGATAGACCCATTTTACTCCAATAACCTTCCTCCTCGTTGGTCTAGGAACCAATTCCCATGTCCGGTTCTTCTCAATCATAGCAATTTCTTCAATCATTGCCTGCTTTCAGCTTTTTTCATCACCTTTAGCTTCTTCAAAATCGCATGGCTCCACTATGGCAACTTGTGCTCTTTCATAAATTTCAGCCAAAGGTCTAATGCCTCCGATCGCATGTCATCAACGCCCATTTCAGATCATTTTGATCACCAAACCGATTCATTATAAGTTCTTCAAGAATGGCTTCAGTGTTCATTTCTTTCCCAATTCCAACAAGCCTTCTCATCAAACACTACATCTCTCAAGCCACTTGATTTTGTTGGTTAAAGGATCCAGATCCTATAACCCTTTTTGACCATACTATACCCTGCTAAAATACTGTGAGCAGCTTCTTTGGACAACTTTTCCTCTTTTTACACCGGGTACTTGGTCAGAACATAGGCAACCAAAGACTTTCATATGAGCCAATGATGGCTTGAACCCAACCAGTTCTTCAAAAGGTGTCTTGTGAGCAATCGCTTAGTTGGAAGCCTATTCTCAATGTAGACAAAGCAGTTGTTGATGTACTTTCAAAATTTCACATTGTCTTGGGTAGATTTTTTCAAACAACAAGCATCCGCCATATCCATCGTGCTCTCGTTTTTCCTTTCACTAACCCCATTTTGTTGGGGTGTATAAACATTGGTTAGTCGGTGTTTGATGCCAAAGATCTTTGCACAAGGCTTGAAACCGAGCCAAGTGTATTCAGCCCATTATCCGACCTTATGGTCTTTATTTTGCAGCCTGCTTCGCTTTCCACTTCACTTTTTAAACTTCTTAAACACTTGAACAACCTCTCGATTTATGCTTCAAAAATAAATCCAAAGAATATCCGCACAACCATCAATAAAGAGAATAAAGTACTGCTGCCACTTAGTGATTCAAATTCCTCATGGGGCCACAAACATCGGTGTGCACCAATTCCAAATTGCTTGATGCTCTGTGTGGTGTTTGCAGAAATGGAAGCCTTGCTTGCTTTCCTATCCGACAAACCTCACAAACATCTTCAATGTGAACTGCCTTGGTGAAGTTTTCAACCATTTCCTTGCCACCATCCGAGCCATGGATTTGAAATTGGCATGACCAAGTCTTTGATGCCAAAGCTTGGTGTCATCGGGCTGAAGCAACATGAGTTGAGTGTGAGTCACTTGACCAGCTTGACTTCAAAGCATTTGTCACTCATGGTGACTGCATAAGGTTTGATCCATTTTGATCGCTGATTTGGCACTCCCGCCTTTAAACACAACAGAGTACCCTTTTTAGCAGCTGAGTAATGCTAAGTAGGTTCCTCACAATTTCTGTGTACCAAAGAAAGACATCTTTGATAATTTTGCACTGTGGCAAAGGCATATTTGCACATCTCCTTGCCTTCACTTTGATGAGTCGACCATTACCAATTTTCACCCCGGTTTGCAGCTTCTATCCAAGGTTTTGAAAATTGTTTCATCCGTGACATGTGGTTGGTGCAAACATCGCCCAAAGAACCAGCCTGTTGTACCTTTCTTCTAGCCACCGAGCATGAAACAAAGAAATACTTGTTCTTCATAGTCACTACTGCCTTCACCACCCGAGCTTCTTCATTCTTGTGTTGAGGTTGGTTTTTTCCAGTTTGCCTTTTTCTTGCGCACTCTTTCAACATGGCCCTTCTTCTTGCAAAGTTGTTGACACACAAAGATCCGCCCGAACCAAAGATCCGCCTCTTGATGACCGTGTCTTTTTACAAAATCTGCAGAGTCGATCTTCTCCTCTTGCAAAGATCGCTTAGACCTATTTCTCTAGTTCTTTTACCTTTATAGGCCGAGGTGCTCTGGGTCGCTTTGGCCTTAGCTTGAAAGCACCCTCCCGGTGCTCCTCCGATCACCGCCCACCTTGTTTCAGGCATACAGAGCATTGATCACCAAGTAAAGAGATACCGGTCGATCCCTTGAATCCTCTAAGGAGGATATTTTTACTGCACTCTCCTGTGGTAGAGAGCACTTTCTCCACAATCCTTGCCTCATCAAATTGCTCACCAAGGAGCCTTATGTCGTTAACTACATACCATGATTCTCGCTGTAATACTTCTTGACGCTTTCTTCCTTCATCTTCAAGTTTTCAAAATCCCTTCTTAGGTTCAAGAACTCATGTCGCTTGTCCTCTCAAGCACTTTGAACTCCTCCTGCTTGTCCTGTGCCCGCTTTGGAGTCTCACAAGCCATGATTCTGTGAAAATAACATCGTAAACACAGCTCAATGCATGACATGGCCTTGTGCTTTTTACTTTTTTCTTCAGAGTACTGCTTCATTTGAGCCACTGTTGGATTTGCTCTCAATGGTTCTGGTTCAACATCTGAGTTAACTACCTCCCATAGATCAAATGCTTGGAGGTAGGTTCTCATCTTGATTAGCCAAATGTGATATCCTTCTCCATTGAAAACCTGAGGTGCAAATGTGTGTGAGAAGCTTGATGAAGCCATCAAGATGTGATCCAACTATAACAGTCCACTAAGATAAGAGCTCTAGATACCAATTGTTGGAGTTTCAACAATCTTTAACCGGGTAAAGTAAGAATTTCAAACACAAGACCACCAGAGAAGAACGTATTATACCCGATAAAATATGAAGGAAAATGCTTGAAGTTCAAGCTTTTAGCTATCACAAGAATGAAGAATGCACTTTTTTGAAGGCAAAGAAAGATTGGAGCATATGGAAGAAAATCATGATTTCATTCATTTGAAACATTGGCTTAAAACCATTACATATACCAGTCATTTGGCTGGTCAAAATAAATCAATTACATCACCTAATGCATACCTAATACCACTAATTACATTGGAACTTACAAAACTAAACTTGTACACTTAAACAAAGTTGATTTATCAATCTATCAAAGACCTAACTACATCAAACATGTTACCAACTTAGTTCAAATCAAACTAAGCAACAAAACATTAGCAAAAAGTAACAAAATAAAATCAAGAAACAAAGAGCATAAACATCTAGCTGCACATACTTTACCCGGTAAAGTATGTGCATTAATCTGCATGAGCCGCATGTGTTGCATGGGAACTAACTTCAACAATTCTTTTAAAATTATTTTTCTCGTGGCTTTCTTGAATCTTAATTACTAAAGAGAGAAACCTTCTCAGATGTTATCTCGTATATTTTCCTATTCAGCTGGAAAATCCTCATGTAATATCCTCAAATCAGATATGGGCTGGAGTTGTACCACTTGGTCCATTAGGTCGTCCCTTCAATTCATCTTTCCGATTTCGTGATTCTCCAGAATACAAACAAGAGCTGGGCAATGCTATTGGTATGTGAACCTTTTCATTGATAATAGTTAGATGTGTTAATGGTAAAACTAGTATTCGTCTAACAACCTCTAGATTCTCTTCTCAGTTTCTCAATCCAATGAGAAATATAACACTTATTGGTGGTAGAAAGGCTATTGGTTCTTTTCTCAGCTTCATCATGTTACTGCGCTGGAGGGAATTCATTGAATATACAATTTTCTGAATAATAGACATGAGCAGGTCATGCTATTTGGATAAAATTTGCTAAGAGAGCTGTCAATAGGTCCATAGCTCAGTGGGAGATCATTTGATCAGAGATAAAAACATGCTACGACTATCTTTAGCCTGGTGGGCTGAGTATACATGTTCAAAAGATTCAGACTTTGTATAAGAAAGAGCATGTTGTTTTTACGAGGCAATATCAACTATTAATGCGTTGATCTAAGAGGGATTTCTAAGTTTATACATGGAAACAATAACTTTCAAAGAAGGAAGTCCTTTATTTAACTATAATAGGCTTGAAGTATTCTGTTCAAATTGTGCAGAGTTGCCTTGTGTATGCTTCAGTTTATGATAATTAATGGCAATAAGGTTTCCACATTTGCCTTAGTAGCCATAATGTTTCATTAACATTGTTTTTTTCTCTTTCTGAGTTCTTTTCTAGTCAATTTTGCTCGAATTGTACCTGATGGACTGCTTGTGTTCTTTCCATCTTACTACCTTTTGACTAGTGCATTAGTTGTTGGAAGAACATGGTAAGATCTTGGAACAAGAATAATGGAGAAAGGAAGTGAATCCATACTTTTAGCTTCATAAACATTATGTTCTTTCTCCTCTGTGCAGTAATACAAATTCAAGTACGATATGGGAAAGAATATGCAAATTTAAGAAACCCGTTATTGAACCTGCATAATCTTCCTCTTTCCTATGGCAATTGAGGTTGTATATCCAGAAAATTTTAATTTGTCTTATATAGTATTCAAGCAATCGAGACTTCATAGTCCTGATAAATGGTTTCTTTTCTTTGGCAGACTATATGACTAAACTAAAGGACAACTCCACTTCTCGTGCAAGTATTTTTGCAGCTTGTCGTGGCAAGGTATGCTGCTCCCATCCAAACTTAAAGCAAATCTTTGTTTTTGCACTGCAGCTGCATATACATGTAACATGTTTTATGGTGATAAAAGAATGGAGAGATCTCTTTGTGCTTTCAACCATATATTGTGTCTATGGAAAGGTTGTTTGGGGACTTTAGAGATAGAACCTCATGCCTCTCTCGACATAATTCTTGTATAGTGGTGTTTTACTTTTACAAAGGAGAAAATACATGCTACCGCTAGATGGAAAATAGTGTGTTATATAAATTCCGTAATAAGTTTCAAGCATACTTTTTTTTTTTTTCGATTTCTCTCGATTCCTTAATAAATACTTTTATTTTATTTTATTCAAGAGATGTAAGATTTTAGTGAATAAATACATTATTCCCACTAAAAGATATACGAAGGAGTTCACCTTGTATTTGTTACTAAACCTTGGATTAACCTATGGAGCAATTTTTTTGTGATCCCGAACTTCATCTTCATTCATACTAATGCTTGGTTCCAAGTTCTCTAGATCTGTATGAACAAAGTGATGTTAGTAATAATATATAATAAAAGTAATGACTCAAAGTTGTATTTCTTGCTAATGAGTGATGTTCTACATGGTTTATGCAGTCTATATTATCAGTAGTCTTGGTTCCCCATCTTCAAAGGCTTCTTGTTTATCTTTCTCAAGCTAAGCTTTGTCTACCATGGTTGATTCTTTTTCCCCTCTTTCTATTTCTTCAGTCGTTGAAGGATTAGATTTTGCTGACTATGCTCGAAGGGCAAAGTGGTCATCACCGGGATGCCATTTGCCACACCTGCACACTCCCAAGGTTTGGTCATCCTTAGCCTATTGCTCGCTTTCTTCATTGGCGCTCACTCCACTCTTTATCAGCTTTGCTTTTTCTAAATCTATTACCGAATGAGCATCGATAACCGATTTGGCTATTAAAGATGAGTGTCTACATCCGATAATATGACAGTTCGCCTCAAACGTGAGTACTGACCTACAGCACAATCACCCAGTGGAAGGATGTAAGGTGATGATTGATGCTGATATTTCTAGAGTAAAGATGTTTTTGAAACTTAATTAAATGCTTTTCATTTTAAAGTAAACAGCTTCCATGCTAATTTCATCGATGATTAAGTTGTTATCCGAGAAGAGTGGTACAATCAACAAGCATCAAGAGTCAGAATCACCACTGACGAGTTATCCGTCACCGCCATGATTATGGAGCGCTTATCTTTGTGATGAAAGGTATTTTCTTTTGTTGAAGTTAGTTCCCATGCAACACATGCAGCTTATGTAGATTAATGCACATACTTTACCCGAGTAAGGTATGTGCAATCAAGATGTTTATGCTATCGCTTTCTTCAGCTTTTATTTTGTTACTTTTAGCTAATGTTTTGTTGCTTAGTTTGATTTGAACTAAGTTGGTAACATGTTTGATGTAGTTAGGTGCTGATAGATTGATAAATCAACTTTGTTTAAGTGTACAAGTTTAGTTTTGTAAGTTCCAATGTAATTAGTGGTATTAGGTATGCATTAGGTGATGTAATTGATTTATTTTAACCACCAAATGATCGGTATATGTAATGGCTTTAAGCCAATGTTTCAAATGAATGAAATCATCGATTTTCTTCCATATGGTCCATTCTTTCTTTGCCTTCTAAAAATTATAAGTTATGTTATCCATTCTTGACAAGAGCTAAAAGCTTGAACTTCAAGCATTTTTCTTTCATATTTTATCCGGTATAATACGCTGTCACTGCTGCTCGCTTGAAATTCTTCCTTACCCTGCTAAAGTGTGCTCAAACCCAACAATTGGTATCAAGAGCTCATTTCTTAGAGGACCTGTTTCATATTCAATATAAAACAAGATGGCTTCATCAAGCTTCTCACCACCGCACACTCCCAGCTTTCAATGGAGAAGGATATCACATTTGGGTAGTCAAGATGAGAACCTACCTCCGCATTTGATCTATGGGAGGTGGTTAACTCGTATGTTGAACTGTAACCATTGAGAGCAAATCCAACAAAGAGCTCAAATGAAGTAGTACTCAAAAAAAAAGCAAAAGCACAAGGCCATGTCATGCATTCGTAATCGTGAGCTCGATGTTATTTTCACTGTAATCATGGCTTGTGAGACTCCAAAGTAGGCCTCGGGACAAGCTTAAGGAGGAGTTCCAAGGTACCGAGAGGACAAGGCAAAGCAGCAGCTCTTGAACCTAAGAAGGGATTTTGAAAACTTGAAGATGAAGGAAGAAGAAATCACAAGAAGTATTCTCGGCGTAATCATGGTCAGTTAATAGCATAAGGCTCCTTGGTGAGCAATTTGATGAGGCAAGGATTGTGGAGAAAGTGCTCTCTACCTTACCGAGAGGTACGGCAAAAATATCCTCCTTAGAGGATTCAAGGGATCTCACCAAAGATCTCTTTAACAGAGCTGATCAATACTCAGATGCACAAGAGCAAAGGAGGGCCAAGCAGACGGAGGAGCACCGTGAGGGTGCTTTCCAAGCTAAGGCCAAAGCACCCTGAGCACCTCAAATTATAAAGGCAAAAGAACGGGAGAAACAGCCTAAGCCTGATGCCGCAAGAGGAGAAGATCGACTCAGCAGATTTTGTAAAAGATCTGGTCATCAAGAGGCCGATGTCGGTTCAAAGCCGATGTCAGGTGTCAACACCGCAAGAAGAAGGGCCATGTTGAAAGAGTCTCAAAGAAAAAGGCAAACTCGCAAAACCAACCTCAACACAAGAATGAAGAAGCTCTGTGGTCAAGACAAGAATGACCATGAAGAACAAGTCTTTGCTGCTTTCATGCTCACCGCCGTAAGAAAGGTACAAAAGGTCGGTTATCGGACAAAGGTTGCACCAACCACATGTCACCGTGATGAAACAATTTTCAAAACCTTGGATAGAAGCCGCAAAACCAGTGGTGAAAATTGGTAATGGTCACCTCATCAAGGTCAAGGCAAGGGAGATGTGCAATATGCACCGCCACAGTGGCAAAATTATCAAAGATGTGTCATTGCACCGAAATTGACAGAACCTACTTAGCATTACTCAACCGCTAGAAAAAGGGTACTCGTTGTGTTTAAAGGCCGTGAGTGCCAAATCACCGATCAAAATGGATCGAACCTTATGATACCACCATGAGTGACAAATGCTTTGAAGTCACCGGTCAAGTAACTCACACTCAACTCATGTTGCTTCAATCGATGACACCAAGCTTTGGCATCAAAGACTTGGTCATGCCAATTTCAAATCCATGGCTTTGATGGTCGCAAGGAAATGGTTGAAAACTTCACCAAGATACCACATTGAAGATGTTTGTGAGGTTTGTCGATAGAAAGCAAGCAAGGCTTCCATTTCCCGCAAACACCACCGAGAGCATCAAGCAAGCCGGAATTGGTGCACACCGATGTTTGTGGCCCCATGAGGACCGAATCACTAAGTGGCAACAGTACTTTATTCTCTTTATTGATGACTATACAGATATTGCCGGATTTATTTTTTTTCGAGCATAAATCGAGGTTGTTCAAGTGTTTAAGAAGTTTAAAGTCAAGTGGAAACAGAAAAAAGTGCAAAATAAAGACCATAAGGTCGATAATGGAACCAATACACTTCACCGCGCCCAAGCTCAGTGCAAAGATGCCGCATCAAACACCAAATAACTAATGTTTATACACCCCAAAGAAAATGGGGTTAGTGAAAGAAAGAACAGAGCCCGATGGATATGGCCGATGCTTGTTGTTTGAAAAAATCTACCCAAGACAATGTGGGTCAAGTCACAACACCGCTGCCTACATTCGTAATAGGCTTCCAACTAAAGCGCTTACTCACAAGACACCTTTTGAAGCCTGGTTCGGGTTTAAGCCATCATTGGCTCATATGAAAGTCTTTGTTGCCTATGTTACAAACCAAGTATCACCAGAAAGAGGGAAAAGTTGTCCAAAAGAGTCGCTCCTAGTATTTTAACCGGCATAGTATGGTCAAAAAGGGTTATAGGATCCTCGATCCTTTAACCAACAAAATCCAAGTGAGCAGAGATGTAGTGTTTGATGAGAAGGCTTGTTGAAATTGGGAAAAAATGAACTCAAGCCATTCCTCGAAGAACTTATAACAGATCGCTTTGAAGTCGATCAAAATGATCCCGAAATGGACGCTGATGACATGCCACCGAGGCATTAGACCTTTGGCTGAAATTTATGAAAGAGCACAAGTTGCCATAGTGGAGCCATGCAGCTTTGAAGAAGCTAAAGCCGATAAAGGCCGGAAACAGCAATGATTGATGAAATTGCTATGATTGAGAAGAACCGCATATGGAATTGGTTCCTGACCAACCAAGAGGAAGGTTATTGAGTAAAATGGGTCTATCGAGCCAAGAAAATGCTGATGGGAGCTTAAAAAACTCTCAGGCCAAAGCTTGTAGTCAAAGGATTCAGCCAAAAATATGGCCTCGACTATCCGAAACATTTACACCAAAGGGCCAAAGCTAGACACCATAAGGTTACTAGTTGCCTTGGCACTGTATAAAGGGAAAATCTACCACTTGATGTGAAGTCTGATTTCAAATGGCTTCCTTGAAGAAGAGATCTACATTGATCACCCACAAGGATTTGTTGTGTCCGCAAAGAACAAATGGTGTACTGTGCTTAAGAAGGCATTATATGGCTCTAAACAGCTCCTAGAGCCCGGTATGCTCGAATTGGCAAACTACTTGGTCGGGCTTGGATTTTAATGTATATTAATGAGCCAACACTATATATTAAGAAGAATGAAGTCAAATACACCTTTATTATATCCTCTATGTCGATGACCTTTGGTGACCGGAGGAGATCAAAATATGTTGGTCGAATTCAAAGCCAAAATGATGGACATGTTTGAATTGTCCGACTTGGGGCTAATGACATACTTTTTGGGAATGGAGGTGCGCCAAATAGAAGGAAAAATCTTCTTGGGACAGGAACATTTGCCTTGAAGGTTTTGTCCAAGTTCTCGATGGAGAATTGTAAGCCAACAAGCACTCCTATTGCTATTGGAATGAAGTCACAAGCCAAGAAGATCATGAACCACCAATGAGTCTACTTACAGAGCCTAGTTGGTCGCTTGTTATATTTGACAAAGAACTAGGCCGATATCTTATTTGTCGTGAGTATGTTATCAAGGTTTATGCATTGTCAGTAATGTCCAAAGACTTTCAAGCAAAGAAAGAGAGTGCTAAGGTACATCAAAGGCACTCTTGACTATAGTGTGTTATTCAACAAAGTCAAACCTTGAAGTTGAAAGGCTATACCGATAGTGACTGGCTGGTTCAAGTGATGATATGAAAAGTACCTCCGATATGTTTTTACCCTTGGCTCAACCATGTTTTGTTGTGAGCTCAAGGAAACAATCGATGGTGGCTCAATCAACAGCAGGTTTAATATGCCGCACCGCAAATGTCAGAAATCAAGCCATATGGTCGAAAAATTCTAGCCGATCTTAACTCTACATCAAAGGGAGGCAACAGAGATCTTTTGTGACAACAAGTCCATTGTTGCAATTGCAAAGAATCCTCGCCTTCTATGGCGTAACGGCACTTCAAAGATCAAGTTACATGTGATAAGGAGATGGAACAAGCTCGAGAGGTGGAGCCGATTCATTGCAATTCGAGGAGCAAGTTGTCGACATTTTCATAAAGGCCCTTGGTGTGTTAAGGTTTATAAACCGAAAGCAAGCAGCTAGGTGTTACAAGCATGGAAACTAAGGAGGAGTGTTGAAGTTAGTTCCCATGCAACACATGCAAATTATGTAGATAATGCACATACTTTACCCGAGTAAAGTATGTGCAATCAAGATGTTTATGCTATCTGCTTTCTTCAGCTTTATTTTGTTACTTTTAGCTAATGTTTTGTTGCTTAGTTTGATTTGAACTAAGTTGGTAACATGTTTGATGTAGTTAGGTGCTGATAGATTGATAAATCAACTTTGTTTAAGTGTACAAGTTTAGTTTTGTAAGTTCCAATGTAATTAGTGGTATTAGGTATGCATTAGGTGATGTAATTGATTTATTTTGACCAGCCAAATGACTGGTATATGTAATGGCTTTAAGCCAATGTTTCAAATGAATGAAATCATCAGATTTTCTTCCATATGCTCCATTCTTTCTTTGCCTTCTAAAAATTATAAGTTATATTATCCATTCTTGACCGTAGCTAAAAGCTTGAACTTCAAGCATTTTTCCTTCATATTTTATCCGGGTATAATACGTTGCTGCTGGTGCTCTGTTTGAAATTCTTCCTTACCCGGTTAAAGTGTGCTCAAAACCCAACAGCTTTCTATTGCCCTTTCCTTGTGATCTTTCATCTGAGTATTCTCCAAGTAGTAAATGCTTGAAACTATAACAGTTTCTGTTTGATGTGTTCCCTTCAACTCTCTTTCGGAAACATTTTATATCTAGTGTTGCTTTTCTCTTCCCCTAATGAGGGGTTAAAACTGTTATTCCGGTGCTTATTAATACATTGATTTAACTACTTAAAAGCCTCAGTTGTTAAATTTAGCATTTAGTGGTAAGCTTGGATGTACTACCTTAGTTTACATTATCAGTCTGGACCTGACCAAGCATGAAGCGAAAAGTTTTCTCAGTTTGGAAGAATAAGACGTACAAGCGATTTGTTTGTGTGAACCCATCCATCCATTTTTTTTTTTGTGAATTATTCATGGAGTTGTTCTTATCCCTTGTTTTCTGTAACATAATATGTATATCACTTCTAAGTTAACACCTGCGGCATATATATATTAACGTTTTATGTTTTTTTTTTTCATTTTCTTTTAACTAGTTTGCTGTTTATTATAATGCTGATTGATTATTTGTTTGAGTTTGATGTGTGTGTTTGCATATATTGTTATAATCCATTCAACTAGGAACCGTATGGTTGAGGTTTTCAGAAATTTTCAACTGTAAAATGCATTTCCCTAAAACTTGTTCTCCTTAACTTGGTCAACTTATTGTGCATTTGCCTTCTATAGTTACTTTATCTTCCGAGATCTTTACAGGTTTGCTCAATCAAGTCGTCAGTCTCAAATCTCAGTTTGGATACAGCCTCATATTAAGGTATACTTCTACAAAATGAAGCAACACTTTATTAGAAGGACTGCTTATTTCTCTTTACTTTTGCAGTGTTATTCCAAATTTGGGGATGCTGTTTTTATGCTGACTCGTTTCTTCCGAGATGGAGGAAGTCGTACTCCTGCAAAGCCAGAACTAGCTGACCAGAAAACCCTTGGTTAAGTGTCCTTTAATGATGTTACTGTTGTTATGTTTCTTTGATTTGTATCTCTTGATCTTAAAATGTCCAAAACTATTGATGGAGCTGTTTTAAACCTAGCTTCTTTTTAGTTTTGAAGATCTGAAGTCTGAAGTTTTTGCTCTAGTAATCAACTGCAATTTTCTATTCAATTTTTATTGGTGGGGAAATTGACCTTTGTCATTGAACGTGATGCCTTGCTGTTATAAGTGCATGGCTCTTTACCCTCTTCTGATTACAGCATTGTTGATCATTTCGTCACCAAGATTACCTTCATAAAATCATCCATGTTTCTTAATTTCATACAGATCTAAGTCCAAGTTCTACAAAACCAGATCCCGATGAGATAAAAACTGCTCAGGCTCTGGAGGAATCTTACACGGAAAAGCTCCCTGTTTTGGTATCTATTGTTTTCTATGCATAACGTTATCTTTTTTATGAACTTCTGTTTCATGTTTTTCCTTCATATGAGTTGTATCGTTTGCAGTCTACTTCAATGGATCTACCTCACTCCAAACACAAACTATCTTCTCTTTTAGATGTTAAAAGCAGCAACAACTCGAGCCATCTCAGAGATATTCCTCCTGCCAATCTTTCATGTTTCACTCCGTGTATGGATTTAAAAATTGAAGCGATCAAGTGATCCAATGAGCAAAGAAAAAAGTTGTTAATTACTGGGAGGGGAAAAATGCAATATCAAAATCATGATGTTATTGGTTTGACTGGTCATCTTCCATCAGATAAAAAACAAAGTAAAGAGCAACAACTATGTTCTATGAAGAAACGCAAAGCACTACTTATAGAGCATGATAAAAGTTCCAATGTTAATGCTTCAGATGCCCAAAGATCAGTGCCAAGAGACCTTCCTTTCACAGTAAGTTCAGTGAAGCACAAAAATCTTTCTGATACTACAAATATGTTGAATGCTAATGTTCATTTACTGCATAAGGATGATGGAGCTGCAGAGGTGGATGCCAAGTTTCTCAATCATAAAATGAACGATGTTTGTGGAAGTGCTGAACAACTTGGTGCAGAGGAAACAAAAGGCTCCGCTTTTTTGATTCAGGTAAAATGCATCTTTTTCTTCCAAAATTTCTTATAAATGTCAGCAATTGAAAATTTTAATTGCTTTGATATTTGCTTTGATTCTATTTAAATTTTGGAATGAGTTTTAAGTTGAGAAACTTATCTTTGGAACTTCTAGAGAAATTAAGTTGAAAAGACTTGTATGGCATGCATTCATTCCTTGTTTAATTGTTGGCACCATCTTCCCTTAGTGATTTTTTGTTAATTTGTCTTTTGCTGCTTTCTCTTGAAATTCACAATGCAGGCTAACTCTTGCGGATTTTCACTTTCCTGATTGCATTAACTGATTCGGATTGGGAATTTTTCTGAAAATTTCTTTGCTATCAGGTCAAAGAGAAACTCAGTCCTGCAGAATACAAAGACTTTGTGGGTTATATGAAGGAAATAAAGTCGAAAGCTATAAATATTCGTAATCCTCTGCAATGCATTGTGGAGTTATTTTCAGGACCTGAGAGGCTTCCTCTTCTTGAAAGGTATGCAAATACTCCAAAATGGTCGTCACCTAAAAAATAGCATTAAATTTGAAGACTGAGAAATTACTTAACATTGTCAGTTAGGCATTGTGAAAAATAATTTAGTACGCTTAATCTTGTATACATTGAGCAGAGACTTTCTGATACTCATCCAGTTAATCCTATGATGCTATAAACCATATTCTGTGATTCTAGGTTTCATTGGAAGTGTGGCAAAATTAATTTCCTATTCTCGGCATGAGTAAATGACTTATAAAGCTAAGCCTAACATTGTCTGAAATCATCAAATATGTTAGAGCCTTAAAGGCTGCAAGTGCCATCAGAGGTCTTATCTGCAATACTAGCAAAGAAACAAATTGCTAGTTTACGCCATACCTAGGCTACTGTTTACTGATATTCTTTAGCCAGTCATTCATTTCCATCCCCCTTGTTAGCTTGCAACTATTATCGATTTTTTTACTGGATCTTACCCTCTGTTGTCATTTGTTACAGATTCAAGGATTACGTGCCTGCGAGATATCGTTCTTTGTATGAACAGTACCTCGAAACAAGTAAAAGAAATGCCTGAAGATCAGAGGAACTAAACTTATCTGGTCAAAACAGTAATTAGACGCTGCCATTTGCCAATGTGATCGGTTAGAAGTGAAAGATTATGGAAGGTTTGTATGTAGTAAACTGCAACTTTGCACAGCGTTTGGAAGCTTTTGGATGTGTAACCAAGCAGCCAAGTTGCTCATTTGTGTGTGGAGGAAAGAAACTTATTCAACATGAAGGTGGTGTTACACATAGCAAATAATATTTCCATAATTATTTGTTGCTACTACTGAGATTATGGACTAGACCTGGTGACAGCTAACATTTTGTACAAATTTAAATCAAACCAACTGAAAAAGCAGTGAAACTAAGAATACGGCTTGCGGGAGTTTTTATTCAGTTCCAAAAGAGCACTTTAGATCCACGCCTTAACATAGTTGCTGCATTGCAATCGACAAATTTCACAACAAAATTTTCTACATGTTTCCACTACAAAAATTTCTGGGGAAATTATCTACCACAAAATAGTAGCAGGAATCAACAGCCATTTGTATATAGTAAAACCATGCTTGCCTCCAATAAGGATTTATGTACAGCACAGCTGCGATACACAATAGCACCATCACGTAACATGCAAAGAAGCTTGCATAGAAGGCATCCGTATCAATGAAACCGTCGTCTTCTTTGTTGCCAGATGAAGCCTTCGGTGTCAATGAAGTTTCCATGGGCGAACAATTCTTCCCCACCAATGAGCCACAAAGAAAAGGATTCCCGACGTAGTTGCTTTCATCAAATGTTCCCAATTGTCCAATCCTTTCAGGTGTCTTTCCAGATAAATTGTTGTATGACACATTGAAGTATTCCAGGAAATGTAACTTCGCAAATTCGGCATGAATATTCCCTGTCAAATTGTTGTAGGAAAGATCTAGACTTTCCATGTCCGTGAGGTTAGAAAATGCTCGTGGCACTGGTCCGGTCAAGCTATTGTGAGAAAGGTTCAATGTGAAGAGCTTCATAATGTTTTTTGTTTCAAAACTAATTTCACCGGTAAGCTTGTTGCAGGAGAGATCAATTCCAGACATGTATTGAAGCATTCTTCTCTTGTAATTGTAGGATCTACTCTTTACTGTGTATTCTATTGAAACTTCAATGGACATCGAGCTATTCACTTGGCCATTAAAAGTGTGATGCAAAATATAATGCTCAGTTACATGGTTCAGCGCAGAAACTTTTAAACAAGAAGGAATATCACCAAAGAGATTGTTTTGAGAAAGATCAATCAAGCTTAAATGATCCAACTTGCACAATTGAATTGGAATTTCACCCTCAAAGTGGTTTCTCCTTAAGAGAAGATAACTTAATTCAGAAAGATTGCTAATCCAATTTGGGATGTTACCCTTCAAGTGGTTATAGCTGAGATCCAATGTCACCAACGAAGAGCTATCATGAAAAGCATTGGGTAACGCTCCTTGTAGCTTATTTTTAAATAAATGAACTTCCCTTACCGATACCGGCTTGAAGCAAGATGGTAGAGTCCCAGATAAATTGTTCATGGAAAGGTCCAAAAATTGAAGTTTGAGATTGAGACTACAAATTGCCCTTGGTATTGAACCTTCAAGTTGATTATCTGCCATGGCAACTTGTTCCAAATTCGAAGCGTATCCCCTCCATTGTGGCAACCTACCAAAGAGTTGGTTCCTGCTCAGATCCAATGCTGCCAGTATTGACATATTCCAAATCCAACTTGGGACTTCACCATAGATATAGTTATTGCTAAGATCTAGTATTTCCAAGTAAGAGCAGTTGGCTAAGACATTTGGGATCATCCCAGTGAAGTTATTTCCATTTAATTCGAGCTCCGACAAGCTCGTTAGATTAAAATTTCCAGAGAAAATTGATCCTTGTAATTTATTATTTGATAATGCAAGGAATTGTAATGAAGAGCAGCCCACAGCCATGTTCTCAGGTATCTCTCCAGACAATTGGTTGTTTGATAAGTCCAAAACTTTTAGGAAACTCATATCACCAAATGAAGAGGGAATGCTGCCATTGAAATAATTCTTTGACATGTTTAAATAACGCAAAAATGGTAGGTGTACGCCCATTCCTATTGGGATGTTGCCACCGAAGGCATTGTTGGAGATATCCAAAAAAAATAATGCAGAATACGCACGCGATGGCACTTGAAAAGGCCCTGAGAGAGAGCAATTTATGAGATCCAAGGTCCCTAGCTTCGTGTTGTTTTCCAACAACCAAAACGGAAATCGATCCACCTTGAAATATATGTCTGAGAGAGTAACCCCCTGCAACTCACTTTGATGGTACAAGAATTGTGGAAATGACCCACCACTTCCACAACAAGATAAGCTGATGGAACTCAATTGGAACCTTGGAGCCGAAGAATGGGACATCTCATGATCATCAGCATGTATGGTGTTGTTATCTGCATAGAGGCACTTGAGTTTTGAAAGGTTGAACAAGGGTCTTAATGAGCTTGGGATGTGAAATTTATTGTTTGAAATATCCAACGATTGGAGGGATGTTAGACATTCAAGGGCAGATATATTTCCAGAGAACTGATTAGAAGAGAGGTCCAAAGATTCAAGTAATGTCAGGCTCTTAAGGGCAGATATATTTCCAGAGAACTGATTATAAGAGAGGTCCAAAGATTCAAGCAATGTCAGGCTCTTAAGGGCAGATATATTTCCAGAGAACTGATTATAAGAGAGGTCCAAAGATTCAAGCAATGTCAGACTCTTAAGGGCAGATATATTTCCAGAGAACTGATTATAAGAGAGGTCCAAAGATTCAAGCATTGTTAGGCTCTTAAAGGTAGATATATTTCCGAAAAACTGATTGGAAGAGAGAGATAACTTTTTAAGGGAGGTGAGGTTGGAGAAACACATGGGTAAGCTACCCCTTAGATTATTGCCATTGATACCCAACTCTTGGAGATTTGTCAATTCACAGACATCTGCAAAAGTAGTAGTATTATATGTATATATTTATGGAGTTTACAAATAGGTACAAATCTAAATAACAAATAAAATATATTTAATTAATTAGAATTATAATCAATTTAATATAAAATATTCAAGAGTGAAAATTAGAAGATATTCAAATCTAACTCAAAATAAATTTAGATAAAACTCATACATAATGGGCTTTAAACTTATAATTATTTGGGCGAGAAGCTACACGTGATGAGATTCGAATTTAGGCATTCAAGATGCTAAGCCCTAATTCTTTACCTTTAGTGCGTTTAACTTTTTTCTTTGGTCAATATGGTTTGTAGAATTTAAAATTTTAGCCTTTCTTCTTGGGCAATTTGAGATTTAAAGACTAATTGGTGTATTGTTAATGAATTTCTATTAAATTTGAATATATGTATTTTAATATTCAAAGGTCTGATTCAAAAATATAGAAGTAGTTAATTATTTTATTTATATATAAAATCAAAATTATAAAGTGGATTTGAATATCCTTCCTTTATGGCTTTATATGAATAAGCAAAGCAAATTCACATGTATCTATCCATATTCATTTTGAATCCGAAAATTATCTGAATTTATAGCATTCGAATATAAAAAAAAAAGTATATTAAATTTATAGATATCTGAATCTATAATCCGAAATACCACATCTAAGAGAAATTATATTTCAAAATTCAAAAAACAACACATTTATATATATTAAATCTAGAGATATATAAAACTAAAATGATGAGTAACTGAAAATAGAATATTTACCATGCATAGGTGGAGTGTTGTTACCATCAATACGATTGGCGGTCAATTTTTTAAGAGAAATGAGTGGTCCAAAAACTTGAATAAAGTTTGAAGGTAAAGATGAATCAACCAACTTCAACTCTTCCAAACTTCTCAAATTTAACTCTTCTGTTTAATAACATTAACTGCAAGTTATATTTTGAAGAAAATATGGGAAACAAAGTATATTTATAAAACAATGAAGAAAATAAGGATTTAAAATTATGAGTTTCATTCTTTTATTTTACATAAATAGAGATGTTAGCTTTTTCTGTTTTAATTTGTCAAAATTTGGTTCAAAGTACTTTTTGTAAATTAAGAAGCTAGTCTAGTTATTGGTAATAATATCTATTCGAATTGTTGAGTTTTTGCTAATTTATTGCATATAAATTATTAAACTATTGATTTTTACTAATTCGTTATTTTTAAAGTACATATAATTTTTTATTTTTGTAAAATATGAGGATCAAATCCTAACAAATTAAAATAGAGAGATTAACTTCTCAATTTTCATAAAATAAAGGAATGAAATTTATGATTACAACATTTTGAGTTTTCTTATATATTATTCAAAAAAAGTTTAATAATTTATTGCATTCTCATCTTTACATCTTTCATAATTTTATTTTATTTTTTGAAAATAGATCCAGCAGAATGCATTAGTTTGATGGAAAATTACAACGTTGAAAAAACAATTTCCTAAAAAAAAAGCATAAAAAAAAAAAAACTTAAACCGCACCTTAGCATCCTTTCATAAATTAAAACTACTAAATTAATTAATCAAGATTTATTTACTTTTTTTTAAAAATCTGGAAAATGGGTTTAAAACAAAAATTTGACCTTACAATTTTAAATAAAAGATGACATGAAATCAAATAAATATTATCATAAGAGAAAAATTGAAAGAATAAAATTACTTTGTCGAGTGAGGTTTTTGTTGATCTTACAATCCCACAATTTTAAATGCTTCAATGAAGTAAAGTTTGTTGTAATAGAGGCTTTCAAGATCAAATATGTGTGAGAGAGATAAAAGAGAAGTATCCCAACAAAATATGTACCATCAAATTATGTTTTGTACTCTTTGCACATTTAAAAATTAAATATGTGGAAAGCCAAATAAGCAAATAAAAATGTTTAGCCCTTCCGCTTAAAAACACGCGGATCCTAAGCGGGTTTGGATCGGGTCGGGTCGGGCATAGCCAAAACGACGCCGTTTTGGGGCTTAAGTGCAGCCTCCAAAACGACGTCGTTTTGGAGGGCTATATAAGGCCTAAAATAACCAAAAAAAATCATTTGGTGAGAGGGAAAGAAAAAAAAGAAGAGAGAGGGAAGAGAGAAGGGAGAGAGGAAGGGGAATCCGGCCAGGGGCCGGTCACCGGCCGAACGTCGGCCGCCATCCGTCGCCGGCGCCGGCCACCGTACACGGTGGCCGAAAAAGGTAATTTTTTCCTTTTTTTTTTGTACTTGTTTATTTTATTATTTTATTATATTTTTATATGTATTGGGTGATAAAAATAGGTTTTAAAATGAAATAGAAATATATAAAAAATAAAAATAAAAATATAACCTTTAATTTTTTCTTCTGACTCTTCGATGTTTGATATCTTTGCTTTAGTCCGATACTATTCTTGCATGTGGATGCCAATAGAATCAAGGATTGAATATATTTTTGTTGTTCTCTGCTTTTTTAAAAAAATAAAAAAGGCTGTTTTACATAACTTCAAATCGGCTTATATAGCCATTCATGCAAGTCTGCTTCTTTCCTTGTGCTGTTGCGTGTTTTCTTTGCCCTTGCAGGGTATGGCCAGTGACAGAGGAGTCGGTGGAGCAGAGCTGGTGGCGATGGGACGTTGCGGCGCTGAGTGAAGGGTTGTTGGGTGTTTTTTTTCTGATTTGGGTCTTGGGTCGTTTTGGGCTTAGGGTTAGGTATTGGGCTGGTAATATTGGGTTAGGTTTAATGGGTATTAGGTTAGTTTGGGTTCAATTTGTAATGGGTTTAGGGGTAGTGGACTTGCTGTTGGGTTTTGGGGTTTAATGTAACTGGGCTGACAAAATTGGGTATATACAATATGTACCATCAAATTATGTTTTGTACTCTTTGCACATTTAAAAATTAAATAAGTGGAAAGCCAAATAAGCAAATAAAAATGTTGAATCTAGTATGGTAAGATTTTTAATTTTAAATCTAGAATTGTAAGATTATTAACTTTGTTTCAAAGAAAGGAGAGTAAATGCGAATATATATTTTCTTTATTTTTCTGACATAATGTGGAGCAAAATTTTCTGCTTTAAAAATGTCACACAATCTAAATTAATAGAACTAAAAATGGAGTAATTAAATTTAAAAAAAAAAAAAGAAAAAGCGATGAGTAGAAGGACAGTATGCATAATTAGACCTAGATGTATAAATTAATTCATAATATTTAATTTGTAAGAAAACATCAAAACTTACTATTGTGGGAATAAGAAGCCAATCTGGTTTCATTAATATTAAATCCGAATAAATAAAGAGTCTTCAAAGTGGGGAATAAGCCCAATGTTTGTAACGAGAAGCTACAGCCTGCATGTGCATGTAAAACAATGCTTGATTTGTTTAAGAAGTCAGGGCAAATAATTAAACATTTGCTTCAATGCTAAATTACTACCAAATCATGAAAATTAATTTATAAATCCAATTTTTTTTACTTCAATAGTAAAATGAGTTTTTTTTTTTCTCTTGTGGATATCTATAAATTTTATAGTTTACCTCCAAAGTAGAGTTTAACATTACCTATATTGCAGTACATATACAGCTCCTCCAAATTGCTGAAACCATATAAACCTGAGGAGAATCAGAGTTTAGTTCAAATAAAGCTTATGAATGTATATTTCTCATTCAATAATTCAATAATGCATTTTTAAATTGCCATTGTAAGCAATTTTTCTATTTTAAAAATATAACATGATTCAAATTAATAAAATTAAAAAGGAGTAACTAAAATTGTCATCTGCGATGAGTATAAGGACTATAAGCATTAATTAGATCTATGTATATAAATTAATCCACATATTTAATTTGTAAGAAAATATCATAACTTACTATTGTGGAAATGAGAAGCCTTTATGGTTTCATTAATATCAAATTCAACTAAAGAAAGAGTCCTCAATACTGGAAATAAACTGAATGATTGTAGAGAAATTCTACAATCATTACCTGCATGACAAACAATGTATTATTTCTTTAGAATATGTCAAATAATTGACATTTGCTTCAATGCTAAAATACTAACAGAATATTAATAAAAAAAAATACTAACAGAATATGAAAATTAATTCATAAACCCTAAATTTTATTTTGACTTTAACAGTAAAACGACTTTTAAATTATTTCTTTTTTTTTCTCTCATGTTTATATATATATATATATATATATATATATATTATCAAAAGTGATATATAATCTACAATTTTTTTTTTTTTTTTTTTTTACCTATATTGCAGAACATATACAGCTCCTCCAAATTGGTGAAACCATATAAATCTGAGGAGAATCAGAAATTGAAAAATAGTTTAGTTCAAATAAAGCTTATGAATGTATATTACTCATTCAATATTTCTTTTTTCTTCTTAAGAAAAGAAAAACTGAGGATGGGGAGAAGGGTGATTTTTACCTTTCATTTCTATTAATCCATTGCATTTATAGATACCAATCCACAAAGTCTTTAGATTTGAAAGTGTAGCAAGAGATGACATTATACTATTGTTGAAATCATTACCACTCAAATCAAGATGTTTCAAATTCATCAGTCTTAGCCCTGCACCATTATCAAGTAACAACACTTTTAGTTATTTTATTTCATTAAATATTTATTTTTTTAAAACTTAACACGAGTCTTTTTTTTAAATATTTTATTATATCTCTATAAAAAACTTGTTAACCTAATGACTTCACTTATAGACTTTAAAATCTCCAACAGTAATATACCAAATATTTTCTCTAAGTTTATAATAAATTTAACAATAACAAAATTTTTAAAAAAAATTTAATGTTAAATTGAAAATTAAAAAAAAAATCATAATTACCTTGAGATGGAATAAATCCATTCACTGCATTATCAGATAAGATCAACTCCTCTAAATTGCTGAGAGCATTTAAATCTGAAGATAAGGTTATAAAAGAAACTAAAAATATATAAGTGTTTTTTGTTTAGCATGTGAAAACTAATGGGAACTATTCATTTAGCCTACTACATTAATTGAGTTAGATTTTGAACAAAGTTATTTTCAATTTCCCACTTAATCTGTTTTATTATGTTAATTATATATATATATATTTCAAAACAATAATCATTCTTTTGTAAATGTGAAAATGAGCTTTTCGATTAAGTTTTGGTCTAACTTGAATGGGTTTATTTAGCTCAACTTATGAATTTTT
The DNA here is from genome assembly GCA_025698465.1 of Gossypium longicalyx. Lineage (NCBI taxonomy): Eukaryota > Viridiplantae > Streptophyta > Magnoliopsida > Malvales > Malvaceae > Gossypium > Gossypium longicalyx. The sequence continues at coordinate 97,961,670 of CM047000.1, forward strand.
TATTGTCAGTGTTAAAAATTAGACTAAGTGTTTAAATAGAGATGAAATTTTTTATGAGTTGCACATGAATCAAAACTTTCAAAATAGTTAAGTAAAAGTTAAATCTACCTCAAATAAGAAAGAAACCTTACAAAATGACCAAATAAGGGTTGACCATTTTCAATTGTGCTCAAATAAGGATTTTTCAAATACCATATAATATATTTGAAATTATATTTCAAATCATGTGTGTTTTATTCTAAACATACAAACATTCATCTAATTTTTACTTTAAAAAAAGGCATGACTTTTTTTTTACCATTTTAAAAGGTAATTAGGTGCTTGCAAAGAAATATTAACAATTTATTTAATATATGTCTAATTAATTGGAAAATGGATGAAAAGCATTTAATTGTGAAAGGAAAATTACAAATAAAACTAATAACAAATCATATAAAATCAAAAGATACCATCTTCTTACCTTTTGTATTTATTGCCCCCTCCAATTCGTTCTCAGATAAATCTAAAGACTTCAAATTCGAGAGCTCAACAAGGGATGAGAATATGCTGTTGTTAAAGAGATTAGACCTTAAACTAAGTACCTCAAGTTTGTTGAACTTCATTCCTTCTTTTTCTGAAAAAAAAAAAGTTAATGTAATTTCATCTTAAAAAAAAAATCATATGTTTGAAGAACAACTAATTAAGCCAAGTGATTTACCATGGTATAATGATCCAAGGCTCTTAATTTCATTTCTCCCTAAATACAACTCCTTCAAGTTCTTCAAATTATTGATTTCTGTTCATATCCAATGAAAATATATGTTAGTCAATTATGTTATTTAAAAAGGGATAAGATAACATTTAGTCCCTGAATTTTGTAACTTTCTCCAACTTGGTCCTTGAACTATTTTTTGTCCACATTAGTCTTGGAATTTAACATCTTTCCATACCTTTGGTTCATGAGATGAGATTGTGTCATGTCATTCCTAAATTGCTGAAAAATTGCTAAATTCCAAAACTAATGTGGGCCAAAAAAGTTTATAGACTAAGTTAGAAAAAATTACTAAGTTGAAGAACTAAATATTGCTTTACCCTTATAAAAACAACTAACTAATAAGCTTTCTAGTTTTTTAATCAATTTAAGCATGATATTCAAAAGGGAAACATGCCTAGCATATCAACGGTTCCTTTTAATCCACAACCCTCCAAACGCAATGATTTTAAAGAAGTAAAACCATCTAGTTGTGATAGGATGCTATTTCCTAAATGGTTGGAAGATAAATCCAAAGTTTCCAAATAGTTCAGCTTCGATAATATCTCAATACCTGTCAATAGTAATATTAAAAAGTGACAAAACTATTTTAAATTTGGAATAGCTCTACCTCATATATAATTAAATATTAACTTTACCGTTGGTAGGATTTGATCCTGTGAATACATTGCTGGTTAGATTTAAAGACTTCAGCGAGAAAAGTTCACTTAAGGGTGCTAAAATGCTATTGTTGAATTGATTTTCACTTAAGTCAAGATTCTCCAACTTGTCCAATTTCGATGACAACCTTTCAAAACCTACAAGGAATAAGGAAATATAGTAAATTAGCAATGTCGGGGACAAAATCTTGGCTCCAAAAAATATGGTAAATTTTTATTTAGTCCTTTCCAAAATTATAAATTGATGCAATAATAAAATGACATTTCAACGATGAACAAGTAGTTGAAATGATTTTTTTTTAACATACTAAATAAGAAAAAAAATAGATGCTCATAATAAAGTTGAAAGGTAATAAAACCTTGATTGGCAACACAACCGACTATAGAATTCCCACTTAAAGAAAGATTTTGTAATTCCTCAAAAGGAAGAAACAAAGAGGCATTAAGATGCCAATCTATATTCTTATAGTTAGAATGATTAAGGAAAAGATGGGTAACTCGTCCACTTATTGGGTTGCATTCAACCCTTTCCCACTCACAACAATTTGATGAACTCTCTGTTTCATTCACGGTGTATTTATCATCGATTACATATTGAAACTTATAATCAATGAACTCAAAGAAAGGTTTGAGTTGGAAGAGAGAAAATCTTTCCTCCTCTAAGCACCCATCACACAGCCCAGCTCCTAAGGATAACACTACAAGAACCATGGCCAACCATTTCAACTCCATCTCACCACTTTATGCATTTGTAGCCAATGCAGCAACCCCTTTATATGCTAAAAGAAAAAAGGTAGAACGCTTCATGCTTCCAAGAAATTCATTCACAATCGCTTGAATTGTTTACTTTGTCTTTCAACTTTATCATTGATATTTTCATGGAACCCTCTTATTTTTCTCTTTTTTCCACATTAAAGATACACATGTTAATGCATATGGCTAATAAGGTGTATAGTCAGTCAATCTCGTGTGGACCACTATCTTTTCTTTGCTTTCTTTTCATACACAGCACAGACTCTTCCAAATTCATGTGCCATTGTTTCTTGTCTTTCATAATCCAGAATGCATTCACAGTCGTTTCTCCAGTTTCTAATTGTTGCTACTTTGCTGATTTATTGTGATAAAATAAGTTCTATTATCGGGAGAAAACCATTAAAAAATTAATGTATTATTAAAAAAATTAAATAAGACCAAATAGGAATATAGTTAACATTCATTCATTGTTTAATACAAACATAATTATTATTTTTTCATTTAGAATTCAACACCAAACAAAATAATATACCTTTGTTAAAACAATGAATGATATTTTTAAATAGTAAATGTTAACTTTGTTTAACTTTGTTCAAAATAATAACTAATTACATAATAACCTCTAATATTAATTAAGTCGTGATTAATATGCTTAAAATTTTATTCAAGTAATAAGTATATTTTACAGTCATCACAATTTTTAACTAATAATTGCAATCTAAATTCTAATTATTTTTAAATGTGTAATTATCACAAATTTCATTAAACTATAATTATTTTTAAATGTGAATTTAGTAATATGATAAAAAATAAAGAGTGTTCTTATCAGTTCAAAAGGTTTTCGAAAATCATGATATATAGATATTTTTCATGGAGTTCTCGTTTATTTCTCTCTCTTGAGGTAAAATGAGTTAAGAGTTGTTGAGTGGCAGTCAACAACGCCAACTACAAGCTGCAACTAAGGTGGTTTAATATTTAGAATTATCCGTAGCTCCTTCCAACCTTTAAATAGGAAGATAATGCGCTTCATCACACTCGAATCCATATCCTCTTATACTAACAACAATATCGATACCTATCGAATTAAGATTCTATTCTCATATTTCTTACTTTTTAATTACAAGCATCTTACTTTTTCTCTCTGTTTTTCTTCCACGTTAAAGATGTACAAGTTAATGTATATAAATGGCTTACAAGGTGTATAGTGAGTCAATCCCGTGTGGACCCTTTTCTTTGCTTACTTATCATACACAGCACTGTTGTTTCTTGTCTTTCATCATCCTCAATACATCCACACTTGTTTCTTTAGTTTCCAATTGTTGTTGCTTTGCTGATTTTATTTTCATCAAATAAGTTTTATTAATTTTGTTTATTATAGAAAACTATTAAAATTTTATTTTTTAATAGTATAGGGATTAAATTGATTTGACCATTATAACAGAAAGATTTATCAAATACATTCACCTTTTTCTATATATATATATATATATATATATATATATATGGTTGACATTTCTAATTGGCTGTCTTGCATTTCTAATAAGTTATTTAATAGTTGGCATAATAAATCATATACATAATAGACTGGTTTAGATCGATCCTAACCAGATGATTCTTAATTACTTATTTAATAGATTAATAAAATATTAACCCCTTAGGCTTAAGTTAAGAAGGGAAGAAAGAAGAGGTATTAAATCAATCTTAATTAAATTGTGGATACATCCCAATAACTATGATCCATGTTTTTAATTAGAGAATTCAAAATTTAAGGTACTCTAATTAATTCATTAGAGTATCAATATTTTCATCAATCTAGCCATCATAATGGGCATTAAATATTGGTTTAGATATGATGTGGATCATATTTAAAATATGCTAATCGAATTTTATTTGCGTATGCATTTATTTCATTACAACTTTAATCTAACATGTTGAAAAGAAAAAAAGAAAAAATAATTCTCTTAAATTTTAATGATACTATTTTATATGAAAAAACTCATTAACACAATATTCAACATAATTCTTGAATATATAAATAAAAAATTAAATATACTTTAATACTTCTAACTCCATTTTCAAGGTGTGACAGGTTGGTCAGCAAATAATTGACTAGAAGACTAATCTGAAGACTGACTTTGAATTAATTAGATCGAAAAACTGTACGAATCGACTAAAAACCGATTGAAGTAGATTTTTTTAAAAAAAATTTAATTTTTTTAATAATTTTATAATTTAACTGATGAATCAATAAAATGACCGATGGTTTTACCACCGATGTGATTTAAAAAAAAAGAAAGAAAAAAATTTGGTTTTTATCATCTACACTAAACATAACAACAAATATATATATTTTTAACATTTAATTTGTATAGTTAAAATTTTAAAAAAAGAATTTACTTATTTATCTATGTAATTTTCATTTTATAAAATTAAACATTTTTGTCTTCTTTCAACAAAAAAAAATGCTTAACTTTAATAAAAATTAAATATTTTAAAATTATATTTAATTTAGTTATATATTAATCTTCAAAGAATTATATAAAATCAATTAGTTAATATTATTAAAAATTATATTTGAAAAAATTGATTAAAATATAAAATATAAAAAATTACTAACCCCTCATGCTTCCAAGAAACTCATTCCACAAAGGTCCATTCATCCCTTAAATGGTTTAATTTTTTCCCCAAACTTTATGATTGATATTTTGCATGGAAAAGCCTCTTATTTCTTTCCTCTGGATGTGATAGAATCCTAACATAAGTAGTAATCACCCAACGCTTACGCCGGGGTTTAATAAAACAATTTTTATTATTTATTTCATATCAAATTTTGTTTAAATTTTATTAAATAACAATTAATTAATTACAATCCTTTAATTTATTTTTTATTGCATCGAATATGTTATAGTTTGAATCTGTATGAATCAACTAAAAACTAATTGAATTAAGGTTTTTTTAAAAGTTTCTTAATTTTTAAAATTTTTAATAATTTTATAATTGAACCGACGAATTGATGAGCTAATCAATGATTTAACCACCAATCTAATTTAAAAAAACATTGATTTTTATCATTTACACTAAACATAACAATAAATATATATATATTTTTGACATTGTAGTTTACCTCCTGCATTGAAATTAATAGCTAACAGAGAAAATAGCCATGAATGTATTATCAAGAACTTCAAAAAAACTTAATAAGTAAATGAGATTTACTTGTAAGATAGAAGGAAAGGAAAAACGAACCGCAATTTATTGTTTTTAAAATAGTATTTATAATTTTTACATTCTTAATATTTCATTTTCGGTAAAAGCATTCACTCCTATGATTTCAAGAATGCTCAATTACCCTTTTAGTTGAGATATATTACTAATTAAACCATTATACCCTTACTATTATTTATCTATATATTTTTATTTAGTTTATTTCTTCCTTTATTTTCATTTACAATATATTGAGAAGTTAATAATATATTGATGTGTTACAAAATTAAATATATTTGACTTTTTTAAGAAAAGGTAAACTACAAAAATAGTCCTTTTTGTTTGTTTCACATTACATTTTAGTTATTTATATTTGAAATCTTACGTGTTAGTCACTTATGTTATCGTTTTATTACAGAGTAGTTACTTTACCGTTAAGCTTAGTTACATCAGTCCTATGTGGCAGTCCAAATGGGTTTTAAATGCCAACTTGGACGTCTTATATAGAAGTCCAAATTAAATTTATTTAATTAAAAACATATTTTCATCCCAGCAGCTAGACATCCCAGTTGACATTTAAACCCATTTGAACTATCACGTAGGACTGTCATTAGGAAGGTAATAGAGTTTAACAGTAGAGTGACCACTTCATAGCGAAATGATAACGTAGGTGACTAAAATGTAACACTTCAAACATAAGTGACTAAAATATAATCTGAGAAAAATGAAAGTAATTATTGTTATAGTTTACCCCAAAAAAATATGTTTAACTTCAATAAAATTAAATATTTAATTTAGTTATATATTAATGTTGTTGAGATGAATTCATTAAATTGTTTTATATAAAATTAATTAGTTAAAAAATATGATCGAAAAATTTGATAAAAATATAAAATTAAAAAAAAATGATTAGCCCCCATCATGCTTCCAAGAAACTCATTCCATAAAGGGTCCATTCATCCCTTAAATAGTTTTTTTTTTCCAACTTTATTAATTTTAATTTGGATGTGATAGAATATTAATTAACCCACCATTTACGTCGGGGGTTTAATAGAACAATTTATATTATTTAACTATATTATATATTATTTGAATTAATATCTATTTAAAATTTGTTATATAATAATTAAAATTTATCAATTAATTAATTAAAATTGATAAATATTAATTAATTATTTAATGTTTTTTATTTTTATTGTATCAAATATGTTATATTTTTGTTAATTATACACTTTAAATTTATGAAATTATTTTTTTATTACAAATTTATGAAAACCTTAAATTGATTCACAAGTTTTATTAACAATCCATTTTGAATTGACCTTAAATTGAGTATTCAAGTCAACCCTTATTAGTAAATAGTGTTGAGTATGAGTTGGTAATTTACTCAAGTCAAGTAAAATTTATTGACCTCAAATAATAATAATAAATTTAATTATAAAAATAATTTCTATTATATTATAATGTATTTGTTCACCCGAGAAGTGAGAAAGTTTGGACAAAAATATAAGCTTAAAAAATGAGCTTGGACAAAAAAACAAGGCCCACTTTCTAAACGGGCTGGGCCTAGAGTAATCTTTTTTTACTCAGGCTCAACCTGGCCTGAATTTGTAACAGAAAAACCTGCTGCTTTTTGTTGTTGCTTCGTTATTATATTACTTCTATTTTTTTGTTATTGGTTGGAGATTGTATAACTCTTGTTTTTGTTGTTAATTTTGCTACTATTTTCGAGTTATTTGCTTGCTAAGTTGCACCTATCTTAGTGTTATTTAAGTATAAATAAAATGTTAAATTTATTTTTCAATTTGGTGAGAAATATTTATTTTATTATTTTTAGTATATTTGATGTATTATATTCTTTAAATTTATTTTTATATAAAAAATTAATATGGATGGGCTGAATCAAGCTCGAATTTTAACATATTTATCTGGATCGGGTTTGGATAAAATTTTAAGCCCATTTTTTGAGTAAAACCTAGACTTAAAAAATAGACTTAAAATTCTACTCCACCCTAAATTTTAATAATAATATTCAACATTTGAATGGTAGTTTCTTCTAACTTAGGTGAAAATGTCGGCTTTTGTTCTGATAGATAGAGCTACTATTAAAGAGATTCTAACTTAAAGTGATTGCTTGTCAAATTACGAAATGGGTTTACTACTAAATAAATTTAAACAAATAAACTATTATTTATCTATGTAATTTTCATTTTATAAATTAGATATATTTGTCTTCTTAATGTTTAATTTCAATAAAAATAAAAATAAAAATAAAAATAATATTTAATTTAATTATATATTAATTTTTAGATGAATTATCATCTTGAAGCCGACCAACCAACCACCACTTGGACAAAGGGTCCATTAACCCCCTCGTGCTTCCAAGAAACTCATTCCACAAAGGGTCCATTCATCCCTTAAATGGTTTACTATTTTTTCCCCAACTTTATTATTGATATTTTCCCCCTTATTTATCTCATCTATTAATTTGGACGTTGTAAACGGGCCAATTTGTCCAGGCCCACGTCAACACTAAAATACCAAAATAAATATAAAACCCATAAAAGTAAAACCCAATCAATAGTCCGAGTCCAGTTTCAAAGTCTAATTACACGGCCCAAATACAATGGCCCAATACCCAATATGAGCCCAAACGACCCAAAACTTTGGTCACTAGAAACCCTAGGGCTCTCTCCTTCGCGCCGTAGCCAAGCCCCAGCCCTCGCACCATACAACGCTCCAGCTACCTCCGTACGCCTCAGCAACCCCTAGCACACAGCCCCCGTACGCCCCACGGCAAGTGCCAGCATACCCCGTACCTGCAAAAGGACGAACACAGCAGCAACAAAAAGAAAGAGAAAAATTGTTTTTTATTCTTTTTTTCTGTTTCGACTATAAAGCCAAGAACACAACGATTGTAACAGGGGCTCTTTTTTTACACACATATGCATATTGAATAGAAGAGCAATCAAAAAATTTATTAAAAGGTGATTTCAAGCACCTTATATTTCGGTTCTTCGAATCTGTTTCTTTTTTTTTTTCTTTTTCTTTTTGTTTTGTTTTTTTAGTATAACAAAATAAAATAGCAATCTTACCTTGCGAATAAGCCGCTGATCCTCTTTTGCTTCGTTCAAATCGAAGTCAAGAAGGGATTTTTAGGCTGAAAACCGATTCGAAGGAGCCCCAAAACCACTGGTCGCCGTTCTTGGTGGTGGATCAGTGATGGGGTTAAAAAGGGGGCTAGGGTTTGCTGGTAAAGATGGAAGGAGGCTAGGGTTCGACAGAATGGGCTAAATTGGAGCCTTTATAAACAACTAAGAACGGCGCCATTTTGAGTTTGGTTTTATGGCACAAAAACGGTGTCGTATTAAGTACCCGACCCAATCCGGTTCTTCATCCCCAGGATCCACGCGTTTATGCGGAGAGGGGTATTTGTAACATCCTGATTTTGGGCTTAGTCGAAACAGTGGTTTCGGGACTACAAATTCGACGGGGAAAATTTTATTTTATTTTTTTTTATGGTCTATGATTTCACGAAATGATTTTGTGAAAATTTCGTTCAAAAATTTCGACGTTTGGGCACTCAATTTCGTCAAAAGGACTAAATTGTAAAAAGTGCAAAAGTTGAGTTTTACGTGTTAGAAGTGTTTAATTGTTATGAGTTTTTAAATCAAAGGTCCTTAAATGGTAATTAGACCATTTTGAAGTTTGTGGACAAAAATTGGACATGGATGGAATTTTTTTAAAAGTTTAGTAGTAAGGGCATTTTGGTTATTTGTATATTAAATGAAATAAAATGGGAAAAATAACACAAAATGGTCATCTTCTCCATATGGATGCCGAAATTAGCATGGGGGAAGCCATGGATAGGGTTTTCAAGCTTTCCAAGCTCAATAGTAAGTCCGTTCTAGCCCCGTTTTTCAAGTTCTTTATGTTTTTGGAATCCCGGTAACTTGATTAAGCTTATGCTAGCAATAATTCAACCTAGGGTTCGTATTTGGAAAAATACCCACAGGTGAAATTTGTGTATTTTGGTGTTTTATGATAGAATATGAGGTTTTAAATTATGTTAGACAACTTGTGCTACTCGGTTTTAAGTGAAAACGAGTAAAATGGCTTAATCGGTAAAAATACCTAATAGTCATAAGTGCATGTTAGAGTGAGAATTTGATGTTGTCATAGAATAGAAAAATGATCATCATGTCATAAAACATAAGAATAAGGGATGAAGTTTAATTCCCGAGCCTAGGGGCAAAAGTGTAATTATGCAAAAGTTTAGGGGCAAAATGGTATTTTGCAAAAGTTCATATTAAAGCTGTTTTGATGAATGTATGTATTAAATAAATTAATTTGGTATTATAAATCAAGAGAAACGAGATTTAAGTCGTGATTGAGGGAAAAACAAAGTTTACAAGGAATAGGCTCGATTGCTAATATTTTGTATCGAGGTAAGTTCGTATGATAATAATAATGCAATGTTATGTTTGAATTATATTTCTTAATATTATTGCATATATTGTATGATTTAATATATTGGAAAAGTTGATGGAATGGTGTTTATGATGTGGAAATATGACATGAAAGAATGATACATTGAATGCAAGAAAATGGTGATACATGACAAGTGATATATGAAATATGTGATTTATGTTATGTAAATTCTTAAAAGCTGATTTGCTATTTGAGTTGTGTCTTATTATACTATGAATGGACAATTGGTACTATGGATAGTGAGATCGACACTTCGAGTAAGTTCGTATATAAATAATCTATCGATTCTTTTTATGTTAATATATTTTGATATCATATGGAATGTGGCTGCCTATCAAATGGTTATTTGATGTAAATTATGAATTTAAATTGATTACGGACAATTTAATAAAATGTTGAAAAGTGAGGAATTTCCCGATTGAACCTTCGGAATAGAAACGATACAAACGAGCTATTGTGAAGTCACGTGTGTAGTACTAAGTGTAGGCTACTACGTGTACCAGATTGTTGGTCGCATGTGTAGTACTAAGTGCAGGCTACTATGCGTACCTGATAACTTCGATCACGTGTGTAGTACAAGGTGCAGGCGACTATGTGTATCAGATGGTTAGGTCACGTGTGTAGTACTAAGTGCAGGCTACTACGTGTACCGGATAATTGGTCGCATGTGTAGTACTAAGTGCAGGCTACTATGCGTACCAGATAGCTTCGGCTACAAGTGTGGAAATGAGAAAATGTGCAGCCAATTGTGTATCTGTTATTATTCCGATGAGTTCAATGGGAAATTGATTAAGTGAAAATAAATGTGAAAGTGATTATGTGATGAACAAGTGCAAGTATATGTTTATTTAAATTTATGAGCAATATGCTCGATATTTGAGCGAGCCTCGGTAAAATGGAATGGATTAAATGAAATTGTGCAAAAGTGAACTTTAGTAGTAAAACAGTGTTGGATAGCAGCAGTGCATGAATTTGAAAATTTACCAAAAATTGTGGAAGTTGAATTAAATTTCAAATAAAATATGTAATTAAATTTTATTGAGTCTATTTTTACATAAAAGAAACAGGGAAAGCAAAAGAATTCCATATTATGTGATATTTGAATTCTTGTGAGACAGTGTCTGAATGAATTCGAGATCCCCTGTTCTAACTTGGAAAAATTGTTAAAAATTATAGAAAAATAATTTTTGGGTATAATTTATATGCCTAGAATCTTGGATGAGTTTACTTTTAATAAAAAAAACTAGAACATCATCCGAGTTTCGTACTATGAGATAAATAAATTTTAGCGAAGAAAGGTCGAAGCTGTTAAATAGCAAAACAGGGGAGAATTTGAATAATAAACTGTACTTATTGGCTGGACCAAAAATTCTGAAAATTTTATGGTGGAAAGATATATGAGTCTAGTTTTTGGGAAAATTTACGAATCTTAATTTTGAGTTCCGTAGATCTAAATATAAATGATTTAGTGATTGTTACTCAAGAAAACAGCTTAACCAGAACATGTGTAAATGTACAAATGAGTTTGTTTTATTGTCGGAAGCATGTTAGTAAATTGCTTATTATTATTTCATGTGAGCTTACTAAGCATAAAGCTTACCCCCTCCTTTCCATTTCTTTTAGTGTTGTCAGGTTAGCTCAGGGTTGAAGACTGTCGGAGGCAGCATCACACTATCAAGCCAACACCTTGACAGTATAAACACATATGCTAGAATTATCAAGTGAGTGGCATGTATAAGGACCTAATTTTATAACATGTGTTATTATAATTTGGCCAAATATATTGGTCTTTAGTGAGCTAATGATTCTGACTTATAAATCTAGTTATTTATGTTATGTTTGATATTGGTGATGTGCATATGCTTGGTTGTCATGCATGGTTGGTAATAAGTTGTTTTAGTTGTTTAATTGATGAATTAAGTTTAGTAACACTTCGTGCTCGACTCCGGCGATGGTCTCGGGTACGGGGGCGTTACAGTATTTGCACGCGAGGCCCTCCTATTTTGCACGAGTACCCAATCACACCAGATGCATTTTATCCTTTTTTAAAATTTGGCCCAGGGATTTTGTGTCAATTTCGTTTCAGCCTGCACTTAAACGCCTCGTTTCGGGACTTGGTTTATTTTCATTTTTAATCCTCCCATATTCGCGCGCACTGCACTTTAGTCCTTATTTCGTTTTCAACAGTTCATTTTATTTATTAGTTAACCCTTTTAGTTTGTATTTAGCTCACTTGAGTTTGTTTATTTTAGTTATGTAATTCTTCATTTTTTGTTCTTATTTTTCATTTTAGCTTTAAAAAAAAAAACTGTTTTAACATATGGTTTTGAATTGTTTTATCAAATTTACTTTATATTCGTATGTTATTTTTATACTTGCAATTGGATATATGTTTTATTTGTTTTATTATATGCCTATTTATTTTAAAATTCTCTTCCACTCTCCTTTGTTAAATTTTTTATGATATTTATACATTAGTATTCTCATATATATCATTTATGTTAAACTATTTTTATTTATTTATTTATTTATGTGTATTACTTATTTAAACTAATGTATATTATTTCGTATATGCTTACTCTAATCTTCTTCTTTTGATATTTATTTTAAAATCCATTTTTACATTATTAACTTGTATACTGTTTATTTTAGCTATTTTATCTTTTTGGTTTATCTCAAACTTTCATGTTTATTACTTATTTTAAAATTATGTAAACTAATCTTAAATTATTTTGTATATTATTTATTTTATGTTTTTATGTATATATTATTTATTTTAAACTTTTACATATTAAATTTGTATATATATTATATAGTTTAAGCTATTTTATATGTTATTTATTTAAAGTTTTATATTTATCGTTTATTTCAAATTGTTTTACTATTATTTACTTTAAGTTTTATATATATATATATATATATTTAGAACCTTTCATATTTTACATATTATTTAAATTATCTTTCACTATATGTACATATTTAAGTTCTAGCCATTTTTCCATATTAATTTAAAATTTGTGGTGTCCTTTACTTTTAAATTATTTTATTATTAACCTAAGGCTTTCATACATTATTTATTTTAAATATATGTTATTTATTTTATACTGTTACACATATATATATATATGTTTTCTGTTAAATTTATTCATGTATATATTGTACTCCTTTTGAGATCCTATTTCACTGCATACATTTTTTTATATTTTAAACATTCATCTAATGTTATTTATATATATTTGTTTATTTCAAAAACTTCCAAATATTTTTTTATAGTAAAATATTTGTATTATATGTATACTATCTATCTAGATTGACATATTGATATATATATATATATATATATATATTATTTTATATACTACTTATTTCTTTGTTTGTATAATGTTATTTTTAAAAAAAATAAAATTTAATCTATATATTACTATGTTACATATGATTTTATGTGGTTCTTATTTTGTGATTTATTTTAAGATCAAATTATTTTAAAGATTTTGCTTTAGATTCTACTTATTCATTTGTAAGTGTTTTAACATTATTTTTACACTTATATATATATATATATATATATACATCCAAATATCTTATATATCATTCGTTTTAAATTGTTGTATATTGATTGATTATTAGAACTACTCTCTCACATCAATTGTTTTAAATTTATGCATTACTATTTGGATTCTATTTATTTTTTATATATATTTTGCCTTATGTTTATTTTCTATTATAGATTATAAATACATTGTTGATATCCCTTAAAATTTGTTAGCATAAATGTTAGAATAGTGTATAACTATTTGTTTTGTTGGTCGCATTGTAAATTCATTACTTTTGTATTGTTCATATCTGATTGTTTATGCCTTGCAACCTCATGATCCGTGAATGCTTTGGCAATATGTTTTGACAAGATAATATGTCGTTATTCTCATGCATACTTTTTACTATGAGTGGCTATTTAAATGTTTTAGCTCAATCAATTACCTTTTAATCAACAATTCTTTCTATTTTAAAACTACAATGAAAGGGACTCCCCCAAACCAAAGGCAATGCTTGATGTTTCGAAATTCGAGGAATCGTGCCCTATCGTGCCAGGTTTCGATTTCTCGTTTGTTCAAAATAATCGAATATTCCTTTAGAGTTTCACTCGTGTCTTCAAAGTGCTAAAACAAGGCAATATTCAACGCTTAGAAATCTAGGGAATCGTGCCCAATCGTGCTGGGTTTCGATTTCCGGTTTGCTTAAAATAGTTGAATATTCCTTTAGAATTTCATTCATATTTTCTAATGCTAAAGCGAGGCAATGTTCAATGTTTGGAAATTCGAGGAAACGTGCCCTACCGTGCTGGGTGTCATTTTTTTCGTTGGACTAAATAATCGGGCATCCTTTTGTGATTTTCAACCTATAAACTTTTGGAACTCGAAACTTATCGTGTTTTCGAGGGTATAAAAGACCCTGTCCAATCGTGCTGGATGTGATGCTGTATCCCTCTGAAACAAGAAAATTTTGACGACCAACTCGGGCTATTCAAATGTTTGTAAAATGGATCACATTTCAAAAACATTCTTAAATCTTAGACATAAGGACAACATTCAATCGATTTGGTACCAATTTTGGGCGTAATGAGGGTGCTGACCCTTCCTCATGCGTAACCGACTCCCGAACCCGTTTTCTCAAAATTTCGTAGACCGAAATCGTTGTTTTAGTAAACCAAAATGTTTTATTAAAATTCTTGGTGATCCAATCACACGTAAACAAAAAAATCGATGGCGGCTCCACGTTTTATTTTAAAAAAATCGATTCCCATTTTATTTTCAATTTTGAAAAAAATAGTTTCGACAGACGTGATAGAATATTAACATAATTAGTAATAACCCACCGCTTACGCCGGGGTTTAATAAAACAATTTATATTATTTTATGAAATAATATGTGAAGGATAAATCAGATTACGAAATTAGGTGAAGCTGACCCAAATTCACGATTACACATGTAAACTTTGTGCTTTCTACGCTACAATAAATAGGAAGAACCCCTCATATGCTTAAATGGTTTACTTTTTATGCTTTCTATACTACTAGTCAAATAAAATGGGAACAAACGTTGAAGAATGAAAAAAATGGACGACTCTTGATTCTAGAGGCATGGGCATCAACTAATGCTGCTTGAATAGCATAATAGAAATGGAAGCGACAAATGTTTGGGTTTTATTTGCACAGCGTTTGGAAGCTTTTGGATGTGTAACCAAACAGCCAAGTTGCTCATTTGTGTGTGGAGGAAAGAAACTTACTCAACATGAAGGTGGTGTTACACATAGCAAACAATATTTCCATAATTATTTGTTGCTACTACTGAGATTATGAAGGACTGCACCTGGTGACAGCTAACATTTTGTACAAATTGAAATCAAACCAACTGAAAAAGCAGTGAAACTAAGAATATGGCTTGCAGGAGTTTTTCTTCAGTTCCAAAAGAGCACTTTAAATCCACGTCTTAACACAGTTGCTACATATAAACATGGCATTGCAATCGACAAATTTCACAACAAAATTTTCTACATGTTTCCACTACAAAAATTTATGGGGAAATTATCTACCACAAAATAGTAGCAGGAATCAATGGTCATTTGTATATAGTAAAACCATGCTTGCCTCCAATAAGGATTTATGTACAGCACAGCTGCGATACACAGTAGCACCATCACGTAACATGCGAAGAAGCTTGCATAGAAGGCATCCATATCAATGAAACCATGGTCTTCTTTGTTGCCAGCCGAAGCCTTCGGTGTCAATGGTGTTTCCACGGGCGAGCAATTCTTCCCCACCAATGAGCCACAAAGAAAAGGATTCCCGACGTAGTTGCTTTCATCAAATGCTCCCAACTGTCCAATCCTTTCAGGTGTCTTTCCAGATAAATTGTTGTATGACACATTGAAGTATTCTAAGAAATGTAACAGCGCAAATTCGGCAGGGATATTCCCTATCAAATTGTTGTAGGAAAGATCTAGACTTTCCATGTCCATGAGGTTAGAAAATGCTCGTGGCACTGGTCCGGTCAAGCTATTGTGAGAAAGGTTCAATGTGAGGAGTTTCATAATGTTTTTTGTTTCAAAACTAATTTCACCGGTAAGCTTGTTGCAGGAGAGATCAATTCCAGACATGTATTGAAGCATTCTTCTCTTGTAATTGTAGGATCTGCTCTTTATTGTGTATTCTATTGAAACTTCAATGGACCTCAAGATAATCATGTTGGAATAAATAGTTTGATGCCAAATATATTGCTCAAGTACATAGTTCAAGGCAGAAACTTTTAAACAAGAAGGAATACCACCAGAGAGATTGTTTTGAGCAAGATCAATCAGGCTTAAATGATCCAACTTGCATAATTGAATTGGAATTTCACCCTCAAAGTGGTTTCCCTTTAAGAGAAGATAACTTAAGTCAGAAAGGTTGCTAATCCAATTTGGAATGTTACCTTTCAAGTGGTTATAGCTAAGATCCAATATCACCAACGAAGAGCTATCACGAAAAGCATTCGGTAACACTCCTTGTAGCATATTTTTAGATAAATGAACTTCCTTCACTGATACCGGCTTGAAGCAAGATGGTAGAGTCCCAGATAAACTGTTCATGGAAAGGTCCAAAAATTGAAGTTTGAGATTGAGACTGCAAATTGCCCTTGGTATTGAACCATTAAGTTGATTATCTGCCATGGAAACTTGTTCCAAATTCGAAGCATATCCCCTCCATTGTGGCAACCTACCAAAGAGTTGGTTCCTGCTCACATCCAATGCTGCCAGCTCTGACATATTCCAAATCCAACTTGGGACTTCACCATAGATAGAGTTATTGCTAAGATCTAGTATATACAAGTCAGAGCAGTTAGCTAAGACATTTGGGATCATCCCAGTGAAGTTATTTCCATTTAATTCGAGCACGACCAACCTTGTTAGAATAAAATTCCCAGAGAAAATTGATCCTTGTAATTTGTTATTTGATAATACAAGGAACCGTAATAAAGAGCAACCCATAGCCATGTGCTCAGGTATCTGTCCAGACAATTGGTTGTTTGATAAGTCCAAAACTTGTAAGGAACTCATATCACCAAATGAAGAGGGAATGGTGCCATTGAAACAATTCTTTGACATGTTCAAATAACCCAAAAATGGTAGGCGTGCTACAATTCTTACTGGGATGTTGCCACCGAAGGCATTGTTGGAGATATCCAAATATGATAAAGCAGGATGCACATGCGATGGCACTTGAAAAGGCCCTGACAGAGAGCAATTCATGAGATCCAGGATCCCTAGCTTCGTGTTGTTTTCCAACAACCAAAATGGAAATCGATCCACCTTGAAATATATGTCTGAGAGATAAACTTTCTGCAGTTCACTTTGATGGTATAAGAATTTTGGAAATGACCCACCACTTCCACAACAAGATAAGCTGATGGAACTCAATTGGAACCTTGGAGCCGAAGAATGCGACATCTCATGATCATCAGCATGTATGGTGTTGTTATCTGCATAGAGGTACTTGAGTTTTGAAAGGTTGAACAAGGGTCTTAATGAGCTTAGGATGTGAAATTTATTGTTTGAAATATCCAACAACTGGAGGGATGTTAGATTTTCAAGGGCAGATATGTTTCCAAAGAACTCATTAGAAGAGAGGTCCAAAGATTCAAGCAACGTTAAGCTCTTAAGGGCAGATATATTTCCGGAGAACTGATTAGAAGAGAGGACCAAAGATTCAAGCAATGTTAGGCTCTCAAGGGCAGATATATTTCCAGAGAACTGATTAGAAGAGAGGTCCAAAGATTCAAGCAATGTTAGGCTCTTAAGGGCAGATATATTTCCGGAGAACTGATTAGAAGATAGGTTCAATGATTCAAGCAATGTTAGGCTCTTAAGGGCAGATATATTTCCAGAAATCTGATTATAAGAGAGAGATAATGTTTTAAGGGACGTGAGGTTGGAGAAACACATGGGTAAACTACCCCTTAGATTATTGTTCTTGATATCCAACTCTTGGAGATTTATCAATTCACAGAAATCTGCAAAAGTAGTAGTATTATATATATATATATATTTAAAGAGTTACAAATTTAAATAACAAATAATATATGTTGAAAATAAACTCAATATAAAATATTCAAGAGTGAAAATTAGAATATATTTAAATCTAATTCAAAATAAATTTAGATAAAACTCATACATAATAGACTTTAAACTTACAATTATTTGGGAGAGAATCTACACGTGGTGAGATTTGAATCTAGGCATTCAAGATGCTAAGCCCTAATTCTTTGCCTTTAGTACTAGTTGTATTGCTTAAGTTTAATTTTTTTTCCTCTAGTCTATATGTTTTGTAGAAATTAAAAATTTCGTCTTTCTACTTGTGCAATTTGAAATTTAAAGATTAATTGGTGTATTGTTAATGAATTTCCATTAAATTTGATTATATGCATTTTAATATTCAAAGGTTTGATTCAAAAAAGTAAAAGTAGCTAATTTTTTTTATTTATATATAAAATCAAAATTATAGAGTGGATTTGAATATCTTATTTTATGGCTTTATGTGAATAAGCAAAGCAAATTTATATGTATCTATTTATCCATATCCATTTTGAATCCGAGTATTATCTAAATTTGTAACACTCGAATATAAAAAAAGCAGATCAAATCTTTGGACATCTAAATCCGTACTCCAAATTACCACATTTAAGAGAAACTAAATTTCAAAAATTAAAAATTCAGCACAATTATATATATTATATCTAGAGATATATAAAACTAAAATGATGAGCAACTGAAAATAGAATATTTACCACGCATAGGTGGAGTATTGTTACCATCAATACCATGGGCTGTAAATTTTTTAAGAGAAATTAGTGGTCCAAAAACTTGAATAAAGTTTGAAGGTAAAGATGATTCATCCAACTCCAATTCTTCCAAACTTCTCAAATTTAGCCTTTCTGTTCAATAACATTAACTGCAAGTTATACTATGAAGAAGATATGGGAAACAAAATATTTTTATAAAAATACGAAAAAAATAAGGATTCAAGTTTATGAATTTCATTCTTTTATTTTATAAAAATTGAAATGCTAGTTTTTTCTGTTTTAATTTGTCAAATGTTGGTTCATGTACTTTGTGTAAATTAAGAAGTTAGTCTAGTTCTTGGTAATAACAATTTTAAATAAAAAATGACTTAAAATCAAATAAATATTATCATAAGATGGAAATTAAAAAAATGAAATTACCTTGTCGAGTGAGATTTTTGTTGACCTTACAACCCCGCAACTCTAAATGCTTCAATGAAGTAAATTCTGTTGTAACAGAGGCTTTCAATATCAAATATGAGTGAGAGAGATAAAGGCAAAGATATTAGAGAAATATCCCAACAAAATATATACCATCAAATTATGTCTTGTACTCTTTGCACATTTAAAAATTAGTCTTTCTACTCTTAATCTCGGAAATTTAATCTCTCTATTCATTTGATTTAATTATTGAAATCCAACTGATAACATTATCGAAGGACTTTTGTTAAATTGGATTATATGGCTTTTTTAAAATGAAATATTTATTCACGTGGCTAACTTTATTTTGCAGATTATAATATTATTTGCAAATGCTTAAAATGTGTAATAATTTGATCGAGCAAAAAAATTTTACATGAGTGGAAGGCCAAATAAGCAAATAAAAATGTTGAATCAAGTATGGTAAGATTTTCGATTTTAAATCTAGAATTGTAAGGTTCTTAGCTTCGTTTCAAAGAAAGGAAAGTGAATGCCGGTATTTTGTTTTCTTTTTCTGACATAATTTGCCCTTAAATTGGCAATATGAGCAAAGTTTTCTGCGTTAAAAATATCACACAATCCAAATTAATAGAATTAAAAATAGAGAAATTAAATTTAAAAAATGCGATAAGGACTGTATGCATAATTAGACCTACATGTATAAGTTAATTCATAATATTTAATTTGTAGGAAAACATCAAAACTTACTATTGTGGGAATGAGAAGCCATTGTGGTTTCATTAATATTAAATCTTTCTAACGAAAGAGTCTTCAACGTGGGGAATAAGCTCAATAATTGTAATGAAAAGCTACAATAAGAATCTGCATGTCGAACAATGCTTGATTTGTTTAGAATATGTGTAATTAAGAAGTCAGGGCAAATAATTAAACACTTGCTTCAATGTTAAATTACTAACAAATCATGAAAATGAATTTATAAATCCAATTTTTTTTTTTTTTACTTCAATAGTAAAATGATTATTTTATTTTTTTCCTCTTGTCGATATTTATAAATTTTATAGTTTACCCCAAAGCATAGTTTAACATTACATGCATAGCAGTACATATACAGCTCCTCCAAATTGCTGAAACCATATAAATCTGAGGAGAATCAGAAATTGATAAATAGTTTAGTTCAAATAAAGCTTACATATCATTCAGAAAAAAAAAATACAGAGGATGAGGAGAAGGGTGGTTTTTACCTTTGATATCCATTAATCCATTGCATTGATAGATATCTATCCTCAAAGTCTTTAGATTCGGAAGTGTAGCAAGAGATGACATTATACTATTGTTGAAACCATTAGCACTCAAATTAAGAACTTTCAAATTCATCAGCCTTAGTCCTGCACCATTGTCAAGTAACAACATTTTTAGTTATTTTATTCCATAAAATATTTATTTTTTTAAATTTACACGTGTCTCTTTTTTTAAATATTTTACTATATCTCTGTAGGACATTTGTCAACCCAATGACTTTACTTATGGAGTCTAAAATCTTAACCAATAATATGCCAAATATTTTTCCTAAGATTATACTAAATTTAACAATAACAAAATTTAAACAAAAATAAATTTAATGTTAAATTGAAAATTAAAAAAAAATCATAAATACCTTGAGATGGAATAAATCCATTCACTTCATTACCGGATAAGAACAACTCCTCTAAATTGTTGAGAGCATTTAAATCTGAAGATAAATTTACAAAAGAAACTAAAAATAAGTTTATTTTCTTTAGCATTGAAAACTAATAGTATATTAATTTAAATACTTAAAGCATTCATAATGGGGACTATTCATTTAGCCTACTACATTATTTGAGTTAGATTTTGAATAAAGTTATTTTCAATTTGTTTTATTATGTTAATAATGTATATATATATATATATATTTCAAAACAATAAATTTTTTTTTGTAAATGTGAAAACGAGCTTTTCGATTAAGTTTTAGCCTAGCTTGAATGCGTATATTCAGTTCAACTTATAAAATTTCTATTGTCGGTGGTAAATATTAGGCTAAGTGTTTAAATAGAGATGAAACTTTTTATGAGACACATGAATCAAAACTTTCAAAATAGTTAAGTAAAAGTTAAGTCTGCCTCAAATAAGAGAGAAACTTTACAAATGACCAAATAAGGGTTGAACATTTTCAATTGTGTTCAAATAAGGATTTTTCAAATACCATATAATATATTTGAAGTTATATTTTTTCTTTTTTCTTTTCAAATAATATCTTATTAAATCGTGTGTGTTTTATTCTAAACATACCAATATTCATCTAATTTTTACTTTAAAAAAAGGCATGACTTTTTTATTTACCATTTTAAAAGGTAATTAGGTGCTTGCAAATAAATATTAACAATTTATTTAGTATATGTCTAATTAATTGGAAAATGGATGAAAAGCATTTAATTGTGAAAGGAAAATTACAAATAAAACTAATAACAAATCATATAAAATCAAAAGATACCATCTTCTTACCTTTTGTATATATTGCCCCCTCTAATTGGTTATCAGATAAATCCAAAGACTTCAAATTCGAGAGCTCAGCAAGGGATGAGAATATGCTGTTGTTAAAGAGATTACCAGGTAAACTAAGTACCTCAAGTTTGTTCAACTTCATTCCTTCTTTTTCTGAAAAGGAAAAAAAGTTAATGTAATTTCATCTTAAAAAAGATGATATGTTTGAAGAACAATTAATTAAGTCAAGTGATTTACCATGGAATAAAGACCCAAGGCTCTTCATTTCATTTCCCCCTAAATACAACTCCTTCAAGTTCATCCAATTATTATTGTTTTCTGTTCATATTCAATGAAAATATATGTTCGTTAATCAAGTTATTTAAAAAGGGATAAAGATAACATTTACTCCCTGAATTTTGTAATTTTCTCCAACTTGGTCCTTGAACTATTTTTTGTCCACACTAGTCTTGGAATTTAACATCTTTCCATAGCTTTGGTCCATGAGATGATGTCGCACTATGAGATTGTGTCATTTCATCACCTAAATTCTTGAAAAATTATTTAATTCAAGGACTAAATGTTACTTTACCCTTATAAAAACAACTAACTAATAAGATTTCTATTTTTTTTAATCAAATTAAACATGATATTCAAAAAGGAAACATGACTTGTATATCAAGGGTTCCTTTTAGTCCGCAATACATCAAACGTAATGATTTTAAAGAGGCAAAATCATCTAGTTGTGATAGGATGTTATTTCCTAAACGGTTGCCAGATAAATCCAAAGTTTCTAAATTGTTCAGCTTTAATAACATCTCAATACCTATCAACAATAATATTAAAAAAAATGGACAAAACTACTTTAAACTTGGATTAGCTCTGCATCATATATAATTAAATATTAACTTTACCGTTTGTAGGATTTAATCCTGTGAATAAATTGTACTCTAGATTTAAAGACTTGAGTGATGAAAGTTCACTTAAGGATGTTAAAATGCTATCGTTGAAATGATTTTTACTCAAGTCAAGATTCTCCAACTTGTCCAACTTTGATGACAACCTTTCAAAACCTACAAGGAATAAGGAAATATAGTAAATTAGCAATGTCTGAGACAAGGTCTTGGCTCCAAAAAATATGGTAAATTTTTAGTTCGGTCCATACCAAAATTATAAATTGATGCAATAATAAAATGTCATTTCAACGATAAACAAGTAGCTGAAATGATTTTTTTTAACATACAAAATAAGAAATATAAATAAATGCTCATAATAAAGTTGAAATGTAATAAACCTTGATTGGCAATACAACCGGCTATGAAATTCCTATTTAAAGAAAGATTTTGTAATTCCTCAAAAGGAAGAAACAAAGAGGCATTGAGATACCACTGCATCTTATTGGAGCTAGAATAATTAAGGAAAAGATGGGTGACTCGTCCAGTTATTGGGTTGCATTCAACCCTTTCCCACTCACAACAATTTGATGAACTCTCTGGATTTGACTCAAAGTTATTGGCTTGAAGCTTATAATTAATGAACTCAAAGAAAGGTTTGAGTTGGAAGAGAGCAAATCTTTCCTCCTCTAAGCACCCATCACACAGCCCAGCTCGTAAGGATAAGACTACAAGAACCATGGCCAACCATTTCAACTCCATCTCACCACTTTATGCATTTGTAGCCAATGCAACAACCCCTTTATATGCTAAAAGAAAAAGGAAGAACGCTTCATGCTTCCAAGAAATTCATTCACAATCGCTTAAAATGTTTACTTTGTTTTTCAACTTTATCATTGATATTTTAATGGAAACCTCTTATTTCTCTCTTTTTTCCACATTAAAGATACATATGTTAATGCATATGGCTAATAAGGAGTCAATCCCGTGTGGACCACTATCTTTTCTTTGCTTTCTTTTCATATATAGAACACACTCCTCCAAATTCATGTGCCATTGTTTCTTGTCTTTGATCATCCTGAATGCATCCACAGTCGTTTCTTCAATTTCCAATTGTTGCTGCTTTGCTGATTTATTAGGATAAAATAAGTTTTATTATCAGGAGAAAACTATTAAAAAATTAATATATTATTAAAAAAAATTAAATAAGACCAACTAGGAATATAGTTAACATTCATTGTTTAATGCAAACATAATTCTTATTTTTTTCATTTAGAATTCAACACCAAACAAAATAATACACCTTTGTTAAAACAATGAATGATATTTTTAAATAGTAAATGTTAACTTTGTTTAAATTTGGCTTTATATAATTTTTTTTAAAAGTACAGAGACTCAATTGATCTATTTAATAATAGAGTGATTAATTTGATCTGATCACTAATTTGATCTAATCACTATTGTTAAAGGCCAATTTTGGGCCATCCCTAAATTGCTCAGCCCAATACATTAAATCCCAATAAAATAACCCACCTAAATACCAACACCTTCTGTCCCACCCAACCCATTTACAACATTAACCCGGTTGGCCCAACAATCAAACCCAATCCCTAAAACCCAACTTTAGACCCACTAAACCATATCCAAAACCCGGAGCCCAATAATCTAGCCCAAACATAAGAGGCCCAAATTCTGATTTAGGGTTTCAGCTTTTGAAACCCTAATCCACTTGCGCCACCTACCCTCTACGCCCCCATACCCCTGACCTTCGGTCAACCACTTTCTGCCCCATCACCCATACCACCTGCCCACTGTCTCCACTGCCGTTCACCTGCAAGGAGAAAAGACAGTGTAAAGAAATAACAATAAATGTAAAAGAAGGCTATAAAAGGCCATTCAAAATTGTGTAAAAAGGGGGATTTTCGGAATAAAAAAAATATTTTTCAATACATATAAACAGATCCGAGAAAACATAAAGAATATTGAAAACTTCATCAATCCAGCAACCAAAATACACATACATCGAGTATTCAAGGTGATTTTTATTTCTATTTTTTATTTCATTTTTAAACCTATTTTTTCATTTATATACACATTATAAACTAAAAAATATATAAAAATAGAATAAAATTTTTTTAAAAATTTTTACCTTCTCTGGCCACTGTGCACGGTGGCCGGCGCCGACGATGGGCAGACGATCGGCCGGTGACCGGCCCCCTGGCCGGTAGCCCCCTCTCTCCTTTCCTCTCTCCCTTCTCTCTTCCTTCTCTCTTCTTTTTTTTCTTTTCTCCCTTCAAATGATTTTTTTTCTGAAAATGGGCCTATTTATAGCCCTCCAAAACGACGTCGTTTTGGGGGCTACACTTAAGCCCCAAAACGACGTCGTTTAAGCCTTACCCGATCCGACCCGACCCATCCGGCCTAGGGTCCGTGCGTTTTTTAAGGGAGGGGTTATTTGCGCGTTTAACCCCTCCACTTTTTTGAAGTTTTGTAATTAAATTTTTTCACATTTTCTAATTTGGCCCTGAAGGTTTTAGCGCTTTTCAATTCGGTCTCCACTGATATGCTGTGTTCTAATGGGAAGGATTATTTGCTATTTTGATCCCCCAGGTTGCGCGCGTATCACTTTTTAGTCCTTTTCACTTTGTTTCTTTTTAAAATCGCCCCAAGACTTCGTTTTTGTTCCAAATTTAGGCCTTTTATTAGATTTAAGTTCATTTTCATATCATTTTTATTATTTTATTTTCATATTATTATTTTTTTATTATTCCTCTTATTATATATCATCAATGTATTATCATTATAGCTAATATTATTATTTCTAATATATATGTGTATGACGTACATATTTTTTTAAATATTATAATGTATTTATGCAATATTTTTTATAAGTTTTTATATTAATAATTTTTTATATATATTAGGTATATATTATGTATTTATTCTAGTACTATATCATATACATACCCTTTTTATATTATTATACATATATGTTATTAATATCATACTTTTGTTGTTATGTATATATGTTAATATTGATAATTATAAATATTTTATAATATTGTATGCATATTTCTAATACCATGGTATATCCTCCAACGTCATTATTATTTATGTATATGTACGTATTTATGTATCATATGAATATTTTTATTTATCATTTCTAATATATATTTACCATATATGTTTTATCTCATATATTTCTCTTACTTATTTTTTATTATTAATTATATGTTTTTATTATTTCATGTACATATTTTTATATCATCTTTATTATTATTAATCTTAGTATATGTTTTATGTATGTATATATCTTTAGTATATATATGTAGGTATATCTCTATATAATGTTAGTATTGTTATTAATATTATTATGTTTTCTTTCAACATTATAATTATGTATGTATATATTATATAAGTGTTTTAACATTATATTGTATACGTATTTCATTATCTGTATATATGTATATATAGTAGTTTTCATTATTTTATTTCAATATTTTGTATTATCTGTTTCCTTTTCTTTTATAATATTATTGTACATATTGATTTATATATCTCTTATGTGTGTATATTTTTTAATATTTATTTTATACATATGTAAATATTACATATATCACTACAGCAAAACTGGTTTTTAGCGGCGTTTTTTTAGGCTTATAGCGGCGCTTATAAGCGCCACTAAAACAATTTGCGGCGTTTTTATAAGCGCCGCAAACATCGCCGCTATAGATGACGCCGCTAAATTTTGCGGCGTTTTTTCTCAAAAACGCCGCTAAAGGTCATGACTTTTAGCGGCGCTTTCCCCAAAAACGCCGCTAAAGATCATGACCTTTAGCGGCGCTTTCCCCAAAAACGCCGCTAAAGATCATGACCTTTAGCGGCGCTTTCCCCAAAAACGCCGCTAAAGATCATGACCTTTAGCTGCGTTTTTTCCAAAAACGCCACTAAAGACATGATACTTAGCGACGCTTTCCTGAAAAACGCCACTAAAGACCATATATATTTCAACTTCCTTTTTAATCATTTCATATTCATATTCTTACCTTCAATGATCATACAAAATTTAAATAGCCTAACAATGGACACATTTTAAATTGTTTTTGAGTTCAAAAACATTAATGAGAGAACTTTTCATTTGATCAAAATGTTCATAATCAATCTTCGAAAACCCAATCTAATGACTACAATACACTTTCTTCTAAAAAGTAAAATCTTTGAAACTTCTACCGAATAAACAACATGATGTTCACTATAAGAAACTTTAACTACAAGCATACTACAATTACTTGTCAGTTTAATTCCTGCAGAGCTTCTTGGTTGACCTACTCCAGACCTGCACAAGTACTTTTCAGTTGAAGTTGCTGCACCCATGATCATACCTAAAATTGCAAAAACATAGAATCAATGAACTCATATAGAGTATAAAAATCATCTGTGAGCTTTGAAGTTTTTAAAATGCTACACAAAAACTTACATAATTTATACATATTTATTTCTCTCTTTTTTTTCCTGGCTATAGATTTTTCAAAATAATCAATAAAATTATAATAAATTCCACTTTTAGCATAAATTCAAAGGCTTATGCAACCAAAAAATCTTAAAATTTACCCTTAAATAAATCTATAGATCCCTATATTAGTCCTATTAAATCCTTAACCTTTAATTTACATTCAAGTAAGTTCTAACTCTAGAAGAAAAACACACCTGGAACTCTGCATTACGATCCTCAACCAACGATGGAAGCTGAGAAAGGCAAATTTCAACAGCCATGTCCCATGCATCCCTGGAATGTGCAGAAGAAAATTTTAAAATAAACAACTGAGAATCAAGTTGTAAAGTAAGTCAATATCCCTTGCAGTACCACATATGGTGCTGATGGGTGACCAAAGAATCATACGGCTTACATTTATAATCATTGGAATCAAGACAGTAGAAATAATTGCACAAAGTACTACAATCTAAGCAATAATTAGACAGATACAGTTTTTAGTTACTTGTAAACCAAATAAGGAAAAAAACGAACATTAAAGCCAATAAAAATCACATTTTTAAATTTGTAACGTTTTATTTATGTTTATATCTAGGAATTTTAAGCTCCTAAAGAGTGATGATTTCATGTAAAATGGTGAATGCTATAACAATCTAAGGCTCATCCTCAATAAGGCTTCAACAGGATGACAAGTGATCCTTCTAAAACTTTAGAATATCTCTAGAAAGCCATATGCAAGATCAGTCCTGAGCTTATTAGATGTTCTTTGTCAAATGGTTGTATAAATACTAATAACAATAAAAGAAAAAGGTAAGAAAACCGACACTAAATCATGAGCCACTAAATAGAAAAGTAGAAAAAAGAAAATCTTACTGTCAGACCATAAAAAAATTTGACTTAATCTAGTTGACACTTTTGCTCTTTTTTGGGGGACTATTTATCCCTTGTTTTCAGTTCCTTTATACTATTATTTTTATTTTATTGCTTTTCATTATCTATCACACACACACAAAAAAAAAAAAGAGCAACAACTAAAAGCACCTATAGTACAAAGCCTTTGTCTTTCTAATTTAATACTCAACTTTATTGCAGCAATCCTCAACCAACCAAAGCCAATATTCAACAGAAAATGTGTTCTTAGAAGCATCTTAGGACCATACACTCAAAAAAGATACAAGAAACCTTTATAAAAAGAAAGTGAGTATGGGAGTATTTCAGACAAATAAAAATGGTAGCCATATTCTAAAAGCTTAAAGGAAAATGGGAGTATTTTAGACAATTTTGTGCAAGTTTTTTTAAAAGATATACTCACTCACCTCCAGCTGGTTGAGGAATGATACTGACATCTGCCATAAGACCCATAGTTGACACTGTATCCACATCTCTTTTCCCTTGAAGCATACTATACACCTATAAGAGGATCATCTCTTTTCCTGCACAGCTTGACACCAAAAGTGAAAATAATGAAGGCCTCTTATGACCATAATTAACAAGCAGCTCATCAAGCTAATCATATGGCAACACTCCCCAACTGTTTCCCCTTCAATTTCTTTCTTTGGATAAAAATTTAAGCTCAGGGATGATTACCATCCAAATATAAACCATTACAATTATAACATACCGTTCCATGTATTCATGAAAAAGTAAATAATAAGCATAATACCTTAAAAGAAGGCGAGTAGGACCAATTTCAACACCTTTTCTTGCCCGAGCATTCACTCTGTTGACGAACAGCCACTCGGGAAAATTAAAATAAGAAAAAAAAACATTTAATATCTAAATTTCACCATTTTAATTTATGAATAATAGTTAAATGTTTAATAAATTATTAGAAATCCATAAATAAAAAAAAGTTTAAATATTGTCACATATTAAATAGAACACGTGTCATCTTTTAACAATATATCAATCTGAAGCCCAGCATTTGGATACAAGGGAGAGAGGGAGATGATGAAGAAGAAGCAAAATTTTGGTTTTCAAAAAGAAGTGCGTTTAAGAAGAGATTTAAATGCCTCACCCAAATAAAATGATTACTCAGGAACCTTGATCACCAGAACCAGTATAGACACATTCAAATTCTAACAAGCATTCATTTTATTGGTTGATATAAAACTTTGTTTTTTTTTTTTTTACAATGTGCCTACTGTGTGTTTGAGAGAGAGATATTTTGCAATGCATGATATCATCCAGTGGAATGTTTCATACGGGAACTCAACTGCAGGAATTGTTCACCAATATATGGTCGGATTGCTTCTTCATGGGGGGGGGAGTTTCACCAATTATTTAATAAGTGAATAAATATAAATTAATTTTTTTGCTCATGTGCTAATTAAAATATATTCTATTCTATTGTTAAAAATTTGATATACAATTTATGCAAAAGGATTGATTATATGTATTAAGTAAAATATATTAAAATAGTAAATAATTACATTTTTATTAAATTAGTTTATATATAGTTTTAATTTTTTTAAATTTAAAAATAATACCATATGGAATTAAAATATAAAAATTAATTGATATTACAACCATTTAAAAAATTAATAAATAAAATATCATTAAAGTAATAAGTAATTATATTAATGTCATGCAACAATTGTGAAAAATGAAATTGATACTACCCAAGAAATTGTTTTAACAAATAATTCCAAGATCAGCACTAAAGCAGTCATAAGTTGAAATCTATAGGCAATGGTTTCAATTTCAAAATTTTCTATTAAAGTTTTTTTACACAAATTCAACCCCAAAATTTGTTCTTAAAAATTTAAAATCCAAAAATTCCTAAAAATCATTACAGTCCTAAAGGTGTTGAAGTGAGACATTCATTTTGTAACCCATTTTATAGTTTGAAATAATGAGAATTTTAAGAAGGAGAGTTAAAAGGATATATATATATATATATAGCTCCAGCCACTAAATTAAGCCAACTTTATAAAATCTAGACATTTAGAAATGAGGAGAACCTAGTTTGATATATATATATATATATATAGCTCCAGCCACTAAATTTTTTTAAATGGTTGTAATATCAATTAATTTTTATATTTTAATTCCATATGGTATTATTTTTTAAATTTAAAAAAAAATTAAAACTATATATAAACTAATTTAATAAAAATGTAATTATTTACTATTTTAATATATTTTACTT
The DNA here is from genome assembly GCA_025698465.1 of Gossypium longicalyx. Lineage (NCBI taxonomy): Eukaryota > Viridiplantae > Streptophyta > Magnoliopsida > Malvales > Malvaceae > Gossypium > Gossypium longicalyx. The sequence goes on from CM047000.1 coordinate 97,991,817, forward strand.
AATACATATAATCAATCTTTTTGCATAAATTTTATATCAAATTTTTAACAATAGAATAGAATATATTTTAATTAGCACATGAGCAAAAAAATTAATTTATACTTATTCACTTATTAAATAATTGGTGAAACTCCCACCCCCCATGAAGAAGCAATCCGACCATATATTGGTGAACAATTCCTGCAGTTGAGTTCCCGTATGAAACATTCCACTGGATGATATCATGCATTGCAAAATATCTCTCTCAAGCACACAGTAGGCACATTGTAAAATAAATAAATAAAAAAACAAAGTTTTATATCAACGAATAAAACGAATAAAATGATTTCAATTTAAAAAACGGGGATTTAATAGATGATTAGAAGCAAGCAAATAAAATTAACAGAATAGTGATAACAACAAACTAATGCTGTAAATGAATCTTATAGAAGATATAAACACAAGGGTACAGACATACAAACCTTGCGGTAAGTGGGCTACCATAGAAGTCCTTGATAATTGGATTTCCTTTTTCATCACGAGCACCAGCATGCTGCATGTTTATATATTATAAATAAATCATATAACCGAAACATAACCCATAATCCCCCAAAATATCAAATTAAAAACAGAATAAACACCTTGCTGACCAAAAAAGAAAGAACCTATGGAGTGAAGTAACATTCCATACCTGAAAAATAAGACCTGCTGTCCCACTCCATTTTGGCATCAGTGGTCGACTAAACTCAATACCAGCTGTTACACGGCCAATGCTCAGACTACTATTGTCATGTTGGTTACCATGCACAAGTGTCCCTGGGGTTCTTGAATTCTTTAAAAAAAAGAGAGAGAGAGCTCAATGTAGAAATCAACCTTCCAATTATTTAAAAAGTAAAAGCAAAACCCACCTGGATAATTATTGTTCTAGATGTCCTCTTATCATCTCCTTCAATCCATGGGTCTGTATAGTTAATGCGGAATATAGAGTCGATTTGGCCCCTCTCTAAGGAAATATTAAGCTTTTGGTTTCTTCCAAACAAATTTCTATGAGAATATGCAAAGCTGCACATAGGACATAACAAATGAGACAAGATAAACAGCATAAAACATTGCATCAGATATATATATAGAAGACTCAAATTCCTCTCCCTTTAGTCCCAAGAACAATATGACAGAAATCAAGCAATGCTAAAGGCTCAAAGCGACATAAACAGGTCAGTGAGATGAAACATAACATTTGTATGCACAAATCAAATGGAACCGCAAAAGGAGTAAGATGAATGGCACATAATGAATCAGCCAGGAACTAGATATGCTATGTTACCTTCCAATAAGTCCTGATAAAAGGCCACTTGTAATCTTGCAAAAGTACAGACCACTTGCATAAATATAATTTAAGATATACCACAGATAAATAAGTCCAGACTTTAGTAACTAAATTAGGTAGAACATGTAGAATTGCAATTTAAACTAGCAAGACTTACCCGCTTGATATTCCACCACCAGCAGAAAAACTACCACTTCGACGTTCAACAACATTCATTACCAAATCAACTTTACCAGCATCTAAAATGTTTACAATCAAACGATAATAGACAAAAAAATGCATAGAAAAGCTCTGAAAATTTCTTTACTTGCAAACTATTACCGAAAAGAAAAAAGAGAAAAAGCATGTCATCTGATGCATTTAAAATCAATTAGCATCAAAACCCTGTAAAGGAAAAAACAAATGTATTCCATTGGTTTCAAGTTTTCAACAAAAGCTTTGTACTACCCTAGCAACTAAAATAAGTCTTTATGGCAACTGAAAAGTAGAAAAAAGAAAATCTTACTATCAGACCATAATCCGGTGGACATCTTCCTGAACCTCCCGCACCGTCAAAGCAGAGTTGGCTCGACAAGCTTTCAACGCGGTAAGGGCTTCCATTTCGAGGTCTTTTCGCTCTAACTCCTCTCCATCTTTGTTCCTGACAAGAACCTCGCTTACCAAAACCCTCTCCTCGTCGTAACGACCAGCGGTAGTGGACTGTCCCTTCTGTGGCACCTCCGACCCGGACTGGGTGGAGTCGGGAGAGTTGGGTTGAGACAGGGACAAGGAAGCGGAACATAGCAGAGGCGCATTAACAAGGTTGTAGGTCTGGGCGGTTAAAGAGAGAGACGAACAGCATAGTAGGGGAGAGTGAATGGATGTGGTAGGAGGGAGGGAGCGATTACTAAGGCACCTGAAATGGAAGAAAGAATAAGAGGCACCAACGGGGGAAAAATTAAGGGTTTAACGGGGGAAAATTTTGGGGATAAAACGCGTGATGTTTGAAGGAAAATATTTTTTACGGCATTTTCATATAAAAACGCCACTATTGTTTACTTTTTGCTGAGTTTTTCATTGAATAAAAGAAAATGTTTGAATATATGAATTTCCTTTTTAGACGACAAAACTTAAAATATTAATTTATTGAATTAGTAAAATTTATTTGATGATGTAATTATGAATATATGAATTTCCTCTGTAGACAAAGCCTAAAATACTAATTTAAAATTTTGTTTTTTAGTGTTAGATTTTATAAATAAAAATGTTGACTTTTTATTTGTCACTTTTGCTCGATTTGAATATACTATTGAAGTTGAAGCTATTGATTTCCTTTTACTTATTTGAAAAGATAAAAACCAAAATAATAATTTATATTTTCTTTTGGTTTAATGTATGATTTGGTACCGAGTTTGATATTTTTAGTATTTAATTCGAGTTTTAGAGTTAATTTGATGATAATTCATGTTTAGATAATAATATTAGTTATTAATTTTTGCTAAAACAATCCTAAAATCATAATTAAATTACATCCATAAATGAAAATTTAAATAAATTCACAATTCACAATTGGCGTTGAATGTTAATTGCTAAGACTCAGTCAACAGTTGGGTGACATCCCAATACCATCAAACATGTCGTCTAATTTGTATGCCAACACACCAATGTTGTTCAATTGTAGTTCATGTTTCAAAGGTTTAGACCTTTTTCTTCCCTTTCAAACCCCATTCAGTTTTAAGCTACACACTTTCAAATTGAAATTCTTTAATTGTATGTGATATCGTTTCAAACCCCATTCAATTTTAATTCCATAATTTATTATGAACATAAGCTTTTACATTAATATCTATGTATATACACATCAATATCCATATGATGTTTTTTGGAGTTTAGGGTTTTAGGGGTTATAGTTTAGTGTTTAGGGATTTTTAAGATTTAGGGGTTTAGTGTTTTAGGGGTTATAGATTAGTGTTTATTATTTTTTGGGGGTTTAGGGTTTTAGGGATTATATGACTTTTAGTGGCGTTTTATCGAAAGCGCCGCTAATGCTCTGGTTTTTAGCGGCGTTTTATCAAAAGCGCCGCTAATGCTCTGGTTTTTAGCGGCGTTTTACCAAAACCGCCGCTAATGCTCTGGTTTTTAGCGGCATTTTAACAAAAAACGCCGCTAATGCTCTGTTTTTAGCGGCATTTTTGGTAAAACGCCGCTATTGCTCCGTGTTTTATAATTTTTGCGGCATTTTTTGATAAAACGCCGCTAAAAACGCCGCTAAAGCCCTATTTTCCTGTAGTGTATATATTAGAACATTACAAGTTATGTTTTTACTATTCTACATATATATTTCAAATACTATAATATATCTTTAACATTATTACTACCTATATATATATATGTTATTTGGTGTACATATATCTTTTATTGTTGCTATTTTTACTATTATTAGTATATGCCTGTTATATATGTATATTGTATATGTTCATTTTAAATATGTTATATATATATATGTATATATTATGTACCCATATTAGTATTATTATGTAAAATTTTTTTTCATTCCTATTTTTCGCACGTACCCTTAACATCATCACTATGTAAATATATATATATATTCATTGTTTCTATTTCATGTTTAATTCTAGTATTGCGCTTAATGTCGTATATATCTCTATCATTTTAATATCATTATCACATTGATTATTTACTTCAATCTGTACCTAGCTCTTTCATTTATTTATTTTTATCCCATATCAGTTTTGCTTTGCATTACTTTGAAAGTCATATTCTTGTTTTCTAATTGATTTTAATAATCAAGGCAACGTATCGGTTTAACATTAAGTCATCGATTTCATCGCTATGTTGGGTGAACATCAATGGACTCGTGTTAAAACGGTATGTCCTTCTAAAAATCAAAAGATTAAAAAAATTCTCATGTTTTAATCGAATCGCATCTAAGTGTTACATTGAACTCGCGTTTTTGAAAATCAAGACAACACGTGTTTATAAGATACCAATTTTGGGCGTCGCGAGGGTGCTAATACCTTCCTCGCGCGTAACCGACTCCCAAACCCAACTTTACTTTAGTTTTTGACGTAGACCTAAACTCGACCTTCATTTTTCCATAAAATGAATGTCTTTTCAGAAGAGATGATTTATTAGGTGCCCGATCACACTCCCTTTTTTAATAAAATCAAAAGATTGGTTTTCAAATGTTTGATAAATCGCCACAATTAGCGACCAAGCTAAAAAAAATTTCACGTCGCTACAACTATCACAAAGGGACCTACCAAGTACATTCACCCTTTTATATATATATGGTTTGGTTATACTAGATGTCCCAGAACTATGATCCATGTTTTAAATTAGACTTCAAATTTCAAGATACTCTAATTAAGTCAATAGATTATCAAAATTTCCATCAATCTGGGCATCATAATGGGCATTAAATACTAACATAGATATGATATAGATCATATTTAAAATATATGAATCGAATTTTTATGACAACTTTAATGTAACATGTTAAAAAGAAAAAAAGAAAAAGTCTCTTAAATTTTAATGACACTATGTTATATGAAAGACCTTATTCATACAATATTCAACATAATTCTTAAATATATACACAATGAAATATACTAATATTCAACATTCAAATTGCATATATATGAATTGTTAGATGCTATTAATGATGGTTTTCTATGAAGTTTTGTTTGAAGGTGGAAATTTAATTACAAAATAATGAGAATTTAATAACATATTGGTGTATTACAAAATTAAACATATTTGACTTCTTTAGAAAAATATGTTTAACTTCAATAAAAATTAAATATTTAAAATTTATATTTACTTTAATTATATATTAATCGATGAATTCATTAAATTATTTTATATAAAAGTAATTAGTTGCTACTATTAAAAAATTATGATCTAAAAAATAAATAAAATTAAAAAAATGATTAGCCCCCTCATGCTTCCAAGAAACCCATTCCACAAAGGGTCCATTCATCCCTTAAATGGTCTACTTTTTGTTCCCCAACTTTATTAATTTTAATTTGGATGGGAGACAATATCAATTAACCCGCCGCTTACGTCCGGATTTAATAAAACAATTTATATTATTTTACTATATTTCAATTATGGACTATTCATGATGATCTGTTTAAATTACAGACTCTTTCCACTCGTCCCTTAAATGGTTTACTTACTTGATATTTTCCATGGAAGCCTCTTATTTTCCACGTTAAAGATATATATGTTAATGTGCATATAAATGGCTTAGAAGGTGCACAGTGAGTCAATCCCGTGTGGACCCTAATTCAAACCAGTTCTTGTTGCTTTGCTGATATTTTAAACGGTAAATGGTATTTTTGTTCAAATTTCACCTTAATTTATATTTTAATGGTATAGAGTTTAAATTAATTTATTTAATAATAGAGGGACTAATTTGATCGGGTCATTATAACAAAGAGACTTGCTAGGTACATTCACCCTGTACTATATATATGGTTTAATTATTCTAAACATTCCAAAACTATGATTTATGTCTTAAATTAGACTTCAAATTTCAAAGTATTTTAATTTAGTCATTAGAATATCAATATCATATCAACCAGTCATTCCATGAGTCAGGTTTGAATATTATGTGGATCAAATTTTAAATGCGTATGTACTTATCGTATTGACAACTTGAATCTGACATACTGAAAAAAAATAAAATAGTTCTTTTAATTTTAAATGTACTTTTTTATATTTCTTATCCAAGTTTTCAATACAATAAATATAGGCGTTCTAAATTTCAATACAATATCCAGCATAATTCTTAAATATATAAATAAAAAATTTGAATCCCATGTGATGGCGTGATGGCCAGGGGTGTTTACTACCTTAAGTGTGGCCTGAGTTTGAGTTGCGCTAGTCGTATTGATTGTTCGAACTTTACCTTCTTATTGTAATTTATCTGAAAGAAAATCATGTTTAACTTCAAAATATTTTAAAATTATAATTAATTTAATTATTTATTGATGTTGAGATGAATTTATTAAATTATTTTATGTAAAATTAATTAGTTACCATTATTAAAAAGATTATAATTAAAAAATTGATTAAAATTTAAATTTTAAAAAATTATTAAGCTCCTTGTGCTTCCAAGAAACTCATTCCACAGAGGGTCCATATAACTTTTTTTCCCCAACTTTATTATTAATAATTTCCTGGAAAAGTCACTTTTTCCAGTCTTATATTAATTTGGATGTGATAGAATACTAACATTTACATGACTGGTAATCACCCACCGCTTACGCCGGGGTTTAATGAAATAATTTTTATTATTTATTTAATATTAAATTTTGTTTAAAATTTATTAAAAAAAATTAACTGATTAAAACTGATTAAATATTATTTAATTATTTAAACTCTTTTTAAATTTTTTTTGTATCATATATGTTATGTTTTTGTTAATTATAAAATTTGTATTTATGAAAATATATTTTATTAAAAATATATGAGAACCTTAAATTTATTCACAAGTTATTTTATGAATAATTGATTTTAAATTAATCTTAAAAGTGAATATTCAAATCAACTCCTGTATTGGTAAATAATGTTGAGTATGAGCTGGGTGATTTACCCAGGCCAAGCAAGATTTATTGACCTCAAATCAATATGAAATCAAATTAAATATGAAGACTGTGAGCAATTATGTTATATCGTCAGTAAGGCATTGTGAAAAATAATTTAGTAGGCTTAACCTTGTATACATTAAGCAGACACTTTCTGATACTCTTCCAGTTAATGCCATATTGTGCGGTTTTAGGTTTCATTTGAAGTGTGGCAAAATTAATTTCCTATTCTCAGCAAGAGTTAATGATTTATAAAGCTAAGCCCAACATTGTCTGAAATCATCAAATATGTTAGAGCCTTAAAGGCTGCAAGTGCCATCAGAGGTCTTATCTGCAACACTAGTAAAGTTTCAAATTGCCACTATTCTTTAGCCGGTCATTCATTTCCATCCCCTTTTTAGCTTGCAGCTATTATCGATTATTTTTACTGGATCTTACCCTCTGATGTCATCTGTTACAGATTCAAGGATTACGTGCCTGCGACATATTTCTGAAAATACATAAATAAAAAAAACTTTAAAAAATACTAATATTTAACATTTGAATTTCATATATTTGAAATGTTTGGATACTATATTTATGAAGTTTCGTTTGAAAGTGAAAATGTTGACTTTTTGCTTCAATAGATAGAACTATAATTGAAGAGATCTTGACTTAACTGATGGCTTGTCGAATTATAAAATGAGTCTATTACTAAATAAATTTACTAAATGCTTTTTCAGACTCTTCATATCTTTTTTGAAGTATATTGGCCACATATTCAAATATGAATACGAAAATATAATGTTCCAAATAAGTGAAAAAAAAGTTTAAAAAATTAAATATCGAATAAATATCCATATTGAGAAAGTTGTAGAAATACATCCCTACTTGAGAGTAACAATTTTGGCAGATAATAAGCTAATTAGTTCTATTTATCACGGTTTCACATTATATTTTTGCCTCTTAAATAATCATAACAAACACAATTCACTTTTAAAAATTAGGTCTAATGCAAAAGCAAGGTTAAATATGTTATAGGTTACTATACTTTTCATAATTTCAGAATTTAGTCTCTTCTATTTTTATATTTCAAAATTTAGGTTAAATTGTTAACACTGTTAAATTTTTTTGGTTTATTTATATTTGCATTTTTGTCATAGTTATTTCTTCAATTCAATGTCATGTTTAATCCTATTTAACTTTTATGCTGCAGCGGAGGCATACGCTTTACCATTGTACAGGGTATGTTTATGAATGAGATATTCTTCCAAGATTGATTTATATCATTATTGTAGAAGCCCAAATTACCCGGGCCCAATTACAATTAAACCCAAAGCCCAAACACCTAAATCCCTTGACCCATTTACAACTATTACCCCTAACCCATTTACAACACAACCAATTAACCAGACCCAATTTTAACCCAACCCAATTACAAATAAATTTTAAACCCAAAACCATCAAACCCAATAGCCCAGTACCCTAACCCTAAGCTAGCCCAACCGAAACCCTAGCCATTTTCCCACTTGCGCCGAACCACCTGCCCACCTACCCCTCTGCCAAAAGCCTGCTCCGCCGCTCCAAGGTCACCTCCACCATACCTCTGCACCTGCAAAAGAAAGAAGATGGGACAGAAAGATAGAAAAATAGCAACGTAAATGGCTATAAAAGCCAATCTATATTTTTGTAAAGGTTTTTTTTTTCTTTTTCAGATCTTTGAAAAAATACAAAAAAAATAATCTCAATATACATACAAGCAGTGATCTGAAGAAAAAAAAAACAAGAACAACACCGATTGGGCAACCAAAATACTGATATCAAAAGTCTAAGGTGCTATATTCTTTTTTTTTCTTATTTATCTTCGAATTTGTGTTTCTATGCATATGTACATATAAAAGTACAAAAGAAAAAGATAAGAAAATAAAAAATAAAATAAAAAAATAAGAAAGTACACCTTTTCGACTTTCCGGCCACCGTGTACGGTGGCCGGCGGTGACCGGCGGCAGCAATCGGCTGTGGCGGTCGACCTGGGACTTCGTCGGGGCCTGGATCTGCAAAGAAATAAAAGAGAAAGTTTAGTTTTTTTTTAGAAACAGGTAACAAATGAGTTTAAAACAAAAAACTTTAACTTTTATAGATATTACAAAACGGCGTCGTTTTGGTTGGCATCCATAAGCCCCAAAACGACGTCGTTTCACTCTGTCTGACCCGATCCGACTTTGACCCGCTAGGATCTGCGTGTTTTTGTTCGATGGTCAAATTGCGCAAATGGCCCTTCCGCCTTTTCATGTTTTCGCAATTGAGTTTTCAATATTTCCTAATTTGGCCCCGAAATTTGTTGCGCTGCGTGATCTAGTCCTCTGCCTTGCGTTGCGTTTTAGGAGGAAGGAATATTGCGTTTTTGGTCCCCCAGGATTACGCGTATATCATTTTTAGTCCTTTTCACTTTATTTCTTTTTTAAATTGCCCCTGAACCTTTATTTTAAGTTCGTTTCAGTCCTTTATGTTTATTCTCATTTTTTAGTAAATATGATTATTATTATTTCTAATATTATTAATATTATTAATATTATTAATATTATGAATATTATTATTATATATATTAGTATATATTTTCTGTTACATAAGTATATGTATATATATTTATATATGGTTTTGTTTTTTACTTTAATACTTTGATAAATTATATTTGCTTTTTGTATTTCAATATTATTATTATTACCATTATTGTTAATGTTAGTGTGTATTTTTATCATACATGTACGTATATGTATATATTTTGATACTATATTATGTATATATTTTATATATGTGTTATGTATATATATAGTTAGTATTATATTTTTATATATATTATGTATATCCTTTTAAACATCATACTATTCATATATGTTATATCATCCTTATTATTATTATTAGTATATGTTTTATCATATATGTATATACCTTTAATATATATAGATATATGTTTATGCAATATTATTAATAGGTGTTTTTAACATTATTATTTCTAATATATATATTATGTAGATATTTTTAATATTATATTATATATATATATTTTTTTTATATTATGTATACGTATATATTTCTTAATAACTATATATCTATTTATGTAGCATTATTATTGGTTATTTTTACTATTATTATTATTTATTTCTAATGCATGTGTATATACTACGTATAAATGTTATCATATATTTAATATATGTATACGTATTTTTTTATATATAAAGTTATTAATGGTTGTTTTAATACTATTATTTTTACTCATATATAGTATATAATATTTCTAATAGTTTTAATATTGTTGTTTTTGTTAACATATTTGTATGTCGTATACATTCTTTGTATATATACGTTGATGTCATATTATATATGCATTTTTATATATTACGTGTACATACTTCTTAACATTGTATTTTTATAAATCATGTATATATTATGTTATGTTTTTAATACTACATTTTTAATACCATATATATTATGTATTTTCTTAGTAACAATATTATATGTATATATAGTATGTACGTATTTTTTTTAATATATATGTATATGTATATATATTTCTTTTTAATATTGTATTTTTATGTCATGCATATATTTCGAATACCATGTTATCCTTTTACATATTATATCATGTATATATATATTTTTGTATACGCTGTGTGCATACGTATTTTTAATATTCATTATATACATATATACTTATATATTATGTATATATTTTAATAATACAAGTTATATATGTTTTTACTATTCTATATTTATATATTTCAAATGCTATATGTATAATATATCTTTAACACTATTACTACCTATATATATATATGTATTTTGGCGTACATGCTCTTAATATCATTACTGCATATGTATATTCCTTTTTTTATTTATTTCGTGTTTGATATTATTATTACGTTTAATATATCGTGTGCATTGCTATTGCTTTTTAATATTATTGTCATATTCGTTATTTGCTTCAATATATACCTAGCTCTTTCATTTATTTATTTTTATTCCATATCAGTTTTGCTTTGCATTACTTCGAAAATCATATTCTTGTTTCCTAATTGATTTCAATAATCAAGGCAACGTACCGATTTAACATTAAGTCATCGATTTCATCGCTATGTTGGGTGAACATCAATTGGCTCGTGTTAAAACGGTATGACCTTCTCAAAAATAAAAAAAATTGAAAATTCTCGTGTTTCAACTAGATCACGACTAAATGTTACATTGAACTCGTATTTTTGAAAATCAAGACAACACGTGTTTTACAAGATACCAATTTTGAGCGTCGTGAGGGTGCTAATACCTTCCTCGCGCGTAACCGACTCCCGAACCCTACTTTTTCTCTGGGTTTTAACGTAGACCTAGATTTGGCCTTCTTTTTATCAAAAATAAAACTTTTGGTTAAAATGAAGATTTATTAGGTATCCGATCACACCTAGAAAAAGGGGATCGGTGGCGACTCCCCTTTTTAATAAAATCACAAGTCGGTTTTCAAATTTTCAATAAATCGCTTCAATTAGCAACCGGGAGCAAAATTTTACGTCGCTACAACTGGCGACTCTGCTGGGGACATATTTTTGAGAGTTGTGTCTGGAATTAAACTCACGTTGTCAAAATTTTCAAAATTCCTTTTTCAAATTAACATTTAGTTGTGATTCTCAAATTTTTGTTTTCAAAAAATCATGCATTTGCATCGTGTTGTATATATTCTAACTTGTTTACCTAGTTGTTTTTCAACTTTAAATTTTTATGGTTTTAGTTTTGGTTTAGTTTTCAAATAAAACGTAAAGGTTTGTAAGTTTCTCCCTACACACCGTGCACTTGCATTTGGCATAACATGAGCTCTCTACCTGGGCTCCGTCCGTTTAAGTGAAAGTAAACACTATGCCTTCGTGAGTTAACTCGTCCCTCCGCACAGGCTAGTGAATACTTTCAGGTTACATATGACTTATGCTTTCGTGAGTTAACTTGTCCCTCCGCATAGGCATAAGTAAATGTAATCCCTCGAATTGAACTCGTGAGCCTGTGATGGGCTACGACCGAGGCTCGTACTAGTCTTAGTAGACGATAGTACGAACAATTCGAGTACCTGTCTAGAACCGAAACAGCATATAGTGAACCGTACGAGCCACCTAATTAGAGCCATGCCGAACTTCTGTCCGTTAATAGTCTCCAAAGTAAGTGCACGGGAGGAACGCCTCTTACCTTTTGCATTTTCGCTTCTATACAAGGGGATTGGATCTGTTTAATAAACTAGATCGGGTAGTTCAATTTGTTAAATTTTCCATGTTTTTCTGCCTGTATTTAATTACTAATCAAGGTTGTTTGTCTTTTCCTTATTGTTTTTTTCATCATGCATTATAGGCATCATATTAGGAAGGTGTTGATTAGAGATCGGTTGCCAAAAAACGGGTTTCTAATGGAAGAGTCAATTATACAAACAACCGAGAAGAATGTCGTGGTTCGGGACTGGTCTCTAAGAACTCAGAAAGGAAAAGGGGATAGTCTAGTGGAGGGATGTGTTGCCAATTTGCTCGAGCACGTAACTGTGGATGTTCGCCAAAATAACCTTGAAGACTTGGTTCGGATTTGGAATCAGTGGGACTCGGACATTAAGGGTATATTCACTGAGAAGTACGGAGATATAGCCCACTTGATCACAATCAACATAGATGAGCGTTTGATTCAAGCCATGATCAGATTTTGGAATTCGGCCTACCAATGTTTTACTTTCAATCAGGAAGATATGACCCCGACTATAGAAGAGTATGCTGCTTTGCTTCGTGTCGATAATATACAACCCTATAAGATATATGTGAAAGAGCCTAAGCCGATAAAGAAGAAGAATGAAACCATTTGAATTCCATGGTCTTCCCTACGAGATTTGGTTCTGAACCATACTTACATGATGAAAAGGGTGAATCTATTCGCTTTGGCCATCTACGGTTTGATCATTTTCCCGAAAGTTCTCGGACATCTTGAAGTTGCGGTAGTTGATTTCTTTGAAAGATTAAAACAAGGAATCAACCCTGTCCCAACTATCCTAGCCGAGACCTTCAGATCCCTGAGTAGTTGTCGAAGAAAAGGGGAAAGACGATTTATTGGGTACGCGTCATTGCTCAATGTTTGGATTTTGAGCCACTTTTGGAAATTAGAACGCACTCCGTTCCATATGTTTTCAAAAATATTTGCCCCATTGGAAGCTCATCTCAAGAAAGAATGGCCAAAGGAAGTCACTGAGCAACATTGGGTCTCAGTTTTTCAGAACCTTCGCGCCGAGGATATAACGTGGAGAACACCGTGGATACGCCCTTCGGTTCTGCTATACAAGGTCGGAGATCAAGACTGGGTGCCACTACTTGGCTTATGGGGAGGAGTTGGATATGCCCCGCTATTAGTCCAAAGGCAATTTTCTTCGCGACAATTCATACCCGCCATTGGAGGATTAGCACAGTCCGAGTTCCCTTTTGCGGGTGAGGGATATATGAAGAGGGTCCAAGACACTGCAAAATCTTGGAAGAAAATTCATCTGATGGAATTGGCCCTATATGCTAATACCCTAACCTAAGATTACGATATATGGAGGAAGCAACGGGTGAATAGTCAGCAAATCTCGTCAACAAACTACACCGTCCGGAATCCTTTCTCGGAGGAAATACCGTCTGAGCTAGAAATGGCAAGACAAGAATTTGAACGAGAAAAAGCCAAGATGACTCGGGATCTTAGTACTCTTTAAAAGAAAAATTACCAGTTGAAGATCGACGTTCAGATTGAAAGGTCTAAAACCGAGAAAGTGCAAAAAAAAGTTAAAGTTGTAAGGAATGATTTAAGGGACCTTCATCTGGAAAAAAAAAGTTAAGAGTCATTATCAAGAATAGTGGGTTGGGCAAATCATCATCAGAATGGAAAGAAGAGTTAAGCAACATCAAAGGTGGGATGGAATTTTGGAAAGGAAAAGCGAAGAAAGAAGAGGAAAGGGCTGCGCGGGCTATGATGGAGCTAAGAAAGAAGAACGCCGAATTTGAAGTTGTGACTGTCGAGGTAATGACTAGTCGATCTAAATTTTAAGAATTGAAAGAAAGGATACGAGATTTGGAAGATACGCTGTAAGATCGTCAGCAACAATTGGATAGTCTCTTAAAAGCCTTGGAAGAAAAGAGTGATCAGTATGATAGAGACATTCACGCTTATAAAACGGACCTCCAAGAAAGAGAAACGCAACTTGGCTTCTTAATCAACAAAATTCGTGAAGTGGCCATACACATGGTACAACTATCAGATGAAGCAGAGGATCTCAGTTGCCAATTCCCGCCGAGTCAACGATCGAGCATATCGAAATTCTTAGAGCGAGTAAAGAAATATAGTGATATAGCTAGGAAGTTCGTGTAATAGCCGAATCAAAAATGGTGAAATGTTTTGTAATGAACTCTTTTGATGAATGAAATGCCTAAATAGGGGCTATCTTGAAATCAACACCCATTTTTTGCATTTCTTTCATGACTGGCATTCATTTGACATTTATTCATTCATTCATTGCATGTACATATCCCATAATCGTTCGCTAAGGTTAGGGTCATATAATTCGCAGTTGCAATACTTCAAATTTGGAACCACGCCACTCGTATAGAACACGTTGACAAGCTAGAACAATGGAGACTGAATTCAATGAAAGGATTGAAAGGATGGAAAGAATCCAAAATGAATTACAAGAGCAGTTGGCTAGGTCACACCAAGAGACGAGAGACTTAATGGTGAGATCTCGAGAAGAATCGCTCGAATAGAAGGATCAAATGGCCAAGATGATGGAAATAATGTCAGCTTTAGTTAAGGGAAAGGGACCCATGCAGAGCCCTGACATTGAGGAACCTCGGTCAAGAGTTAACCACAGTCAAGATCCTTTCTATCCCCCCGGATTCACTCCGCCACACGCCCACGCAGCACAAAGAGGATACACCCAAGGGGGAACCCACGGCACCCGAGCAACGGCGGTGCCACCGCTCGCTTAGGGCAAGGAATATTTATATCAAATCTCAGGGCTAATCCTGCCAATCCAATTGTTCCAGATTTGGATGATCCAACAGAAATAGCCAGGTTGAGAATGGATGATCACGAGGCTCAAGAGAAGTATAGGAGCTTGGAGGAAAGACTTAAAGCAATAGAAGGCACTGAAGTCTTCTCTACACTAGGTGCTAAAGAACTCAGTTTGGTACCCGATCTAATTTTGCCTCCGAAGTTCAAGGTGCCTGATTTTGAAAAGTATGATGGGACAAGATGCCCAAAAGCACATCTCATCATGTTCTGCCGGAAGATGACCGGCTATGTGAACGAAGATAAGCTACTCATACATTATTTTCAAGATAGTCTAGTAGGATCGGCTCTTCGGTGGTACAATCAGCTCAGTAGGGAAAAGATCTGATCCTAGAAGGACTTGGCATCAGTGTTCTGTGAGCAGTACAAGCATGTATCAGATATGGTGCCAGACCGGATGACTTTGCAAATGATAGAGAAAAAGTCGTCTGAAACTTTTAGACAGTATGTGCAGAGATGGAGGGACGTCTCAGCCCAAGTGGAACCCCCACTAACAAAAACGGAGATAACCGTTCTCTTTATCAACACCTTAAAGGCGTCGTTTTATGACAAACTAGTGGGAAGTGCCACAAAGGACTTTGCGGACATTGTAATATCCAGTGAGCTTATAGAGAATACCGTCAAGAGAGGTAGAATGAAAGGTCTAGAAAGTTCAAGAAGGGCAGCACCCATGAAAAAGAAAGAACCAGAAGCCCATATGGTGGGAATGGGAAGCCGTTATGCCCCTAATCCATATCTAAACCAACCCCGTCCTCGAAATTATCCACCTCCAAATTTCTATTATCCCCCTCAAGCCCCGTACTACCAAGCACCACCTCTCTTCTACCCCGTATACGCCACAAACAACCAAAGACCCGTCACTACATTCCCACAAAACACGGTACCCGCTCAAAGCCAGCCCAGAAATGAACCAAGACCAGCAAGGCCTAACCTCGAGAGAGCATAATTTACTCCCATCCCTGTGTCGTATGGGGAATTATACCCAAAACTTTTGGAGAAACAGTTGATTTCTCCTCATTATATGGCACCCCTGAAACCCCTGTACCCGAAATGGTACGATCCAAATGCTAGTTGTGCATACCATGCAGGAAACCAGGGGCATTCCACGGAGAATTGCCTAGCCTTTAAGAGGAGAGTTCAAGGACTCATCGATGCTGGCATTCTGCGATTTGATGGTACTGGTAGTACGGTCGGGAACCCATTCCCAAACCACACCGAAGGAAATGTGAGTGCAGTGGGAGAGGAGGACAAACGACAAAGTAGAAGATGGATTTCTGAAATAAGAGCACCTCTGTAGAAAATCTGGGAGGTACTAGTTGAAAAGGGTTTGCTCTGTCGTCCTAACAGAGTGTTCGAAGGAAAAATTGCAAAAGGTCAAAGTTTTTATGAATTCCATGAGTTTTGAGAGGCACGACATTCGATCGTCACGAAAGAGTTCAGGAGATTACTGCAAAATATGATGGATAATAAGGAGATTGAGATTTTTTATAAAGGTGAAGAGGCCAATAGAGGAGAAATATGCGCCTCCGACAATCAATCGTCAGGTTTCCCGTATAGTGCTGACCGACCATTAATAATTTACTACGACGCGAAGAAGGAGCCGGTAAAACCAAAGATGATCATTGAAGTACCATCTCCTTTTCCCTACAAGGACAACAAAGCCGTACCATGGAAATATGACATCAATATCGTCACACCGGAAGGTGGAAAGTCCGAAGCCATAACTGGAGATGTTGGGGAGGTAGGTCATTTTACCCGAAGTGGGCGGTGCTATTCTAAAGAAGTCGAACCAGCAAAGAAAAATAGTGACTTGAAGCAAAAAGGAAAGGCAGTAATGTATGAGGCCGAAGCCGAACAGGGAACTCCATCCGTGTAAGAAACTAAAAAGCCTGTGGATGAGGAGGAAGCAAAGGAGTTCTTGAAATTCATCAAGCACAATAAATACAATATGGTGGAACAATTGAATAAGCAGCCAGCATGAATCTCAGTTTTATCTCTACTGTTAAACTCAGAGCCACACCGGAACGCTTTGCTGAAGGTGTTAAATCAAGCTTACGTAGCAAACAACGTATCTGTTGAGAAGCTTGATAGGTGGGTAAATAATTTAAATGCGGACAATTTCATCTCTTTTAGTGATGATGAGATACCGCCAAACGGTAGAGGCTCAGTGAAAGTACTGCATATTACGAATCGCTGCAAGGGCTACATAATACCGAACGTGCTCATCGATAATGGGTCGGCACTCAACGTCATGCCTTTGGCCACGCTTTCCAGAATACCGATGGATCTGTCCTATTTAAGGCCCTGTCATTCCACAGTAAGGGCATTCGATGGGACGAGGCGTGAAGTCATGGGAAAGATTGAGATACCTCTGGAAATGGGCCCGTATATATACGATGTTGAATTTCAAGTCATGGACATTACACCATCATACAATTGCCTCTTGGGAAGGCCTTGGATCCATTCCGCTGGAGCAGTCCCATCATCCCTCCATCAAAAGGTGAAATTTATCATGGATGGCTATTTGGTCACTATTGAGGGAGAAGAAGACATTGTAGCATCTATTTCTACCGACGCACCATACATTGAAGTAAATAAAGATGCTACAGAATGTTCCTTCCGATCCCTTAAATTTGTCAATGCTACCTTCGTCGCCGAGGGAAACAGAATTCCTGTGCCAAAACTGTCAAGAAGTACCAAAATGGGTGTCAGGTTGACTGTAGGAAGGGGAGCTCGAGCAAGAAGAGGTTTAGGAAGATATCTGCAAGGAATAGTCAGGGCCCTAAAGCCAGTGCACCACAAGGCCCGATATGGTTTAGATTTTCAGCCGGACATGCGTCAAAGAAGGAAACAATGGAAGAAAGATTAGGAAAGAAGGATCGCAAGAACCTTAGGCCGATAAATAGAATGGGAGCCCATAACATACCCTCCTTTGTCAAAAACATTTACGTCTGCAGGAACGATATACCCCGGACAAGATAATCCACGAAGCACGCTGATATTAATTGAAAGGGGTCTCCAGAATGTCAGTATAAATGTCATTGACAAAGGAGCTGACGCAAGTAAAGATGTCTCAAGTATACGCCCTTGTCCCCCGGGTTTCATGTTGAATAATTGGACCGCTGATGACCTTCTTGTAGTTTATAAGTCTTCAGAGTAATGCTCAAACATTAACCCTCTATTGTGTCCTTAGATATAATAGAATTATTTTGTAAGAGCTTGCATTCGCTCTTTATCATTCAAATGAATATCAATCAAGATGCATTTTGTCACGATCTTTCGTATTATTACTAATTTCATAATCATTTTCTCATTTCATGGCCTATCCTTACATCTGCCTCATGCCATGCCATAACATTTTGTCTTGGTTCCAGTACTTGCATGCCCCTCTATAGTTTTCTTTTCCATTCAACTTTCAGGTGCTCAGATATCAACGGCATGAACGAACCCGTTACGAGTCTTGAAATCGATTTTGAGAAGGCTATTTGTTTTGGAGAATTCGAAGCCGAAAAAAATGCTGAAGACTATGTCTCGTCTCCTGACTTGCTAAGAATGGTGGAATAAGAGGATAAACAGATTTGCCTCATTAAGAATCTGTTGAAACAATAAATTTGGGAACTGAAGAAAGGAAGCAAGAAGTGAAGATTGGGACCTCTATTTCGGGGGACACTAGACATAATTTGATTACTTTGCTCCGTGAGTACAAAGATGTATTCGTATGGTCATATCAGGACATGCCAGGATTGGATGAAGATGTGGTGGTCCATAAGCTCCCATTAAAGCCAGAATGTAAACCCATTCAACAAAAGCTAAGACGGATGAGACTTGAGATGTTGTTGAAAATAAAAGAGGAAGCCAAGAAGCAATTTGACGTTGGCTTCCTACAAACCTCCAAATATCCTGAGTGGGTGGCTAACATAGTCCCGGTACCAAAGAAAGATAACAAAGTACGAATGTGCGTGGATTATCGTGACCTGAATCGAGCAAGTCCTAAAGATAATTTTTCTTTGCCACACATCGATACATTGGTGGATAACACAGCCAAGCATTCATTGTTTTCGTTCATGGATGGATTCTCGGGTTATAACCAAATCAAGATGGCTCCTGAGGATATGAAGAAAACTACTTTTATAACAATGTGGGGAACATTCTGCTACAAGGTAATGCCGTTCGGATTGAAGAATGCTGGGGCAACATATCAGAGAGCTATGGTGACGTTATTCCATGACATGATGCATAAAGAAATAGAAGTCTACGTTGACGATATGATTGCTAAATCCTGAGGGGAAGAAGAGCATGTAGTGAACTTGAAGAAGTTGTTCGACAGACTGAGAAAATTCCAGCTGAAACTCAATCTGGCCAAATGTACATTTGGGGCAACCTCGGGAAAATTACTAGGCTTCATCGTCAGCAAGAGAGGCATTGAAGTTGATCCAGATAAGATAAAAGCCATTCAAGAGTTACCGCCTCCGTGCACACAAAAGGAAGTCAGAGGATTTTTAGGGAGGTTAAACTACATCGCCCGATTCATCGCTCAACTTACCAACCAATGCGACCCAATCTTTCAGCTTCTTCGAAAACATAACCCAGGAGAATAGAACGAAGAATGCCAGGTGGCCTTTGATAAGATAAAACAATATTTGTCTAGTCCTCCAGTGCTTGTACCACCAATCCAGGGAAGACCACTGATATTGTATTTGACTGTGTTCGAGAATTCAATGGGTTGCATACTGGGGCAACATGACGAGTCAGGAAAGAAAGAAAAGGCGATCTACTACCTCAGCAAAAAGTTCACTGAATATGAGGCAAAGTATTCGTCCATTGAAAAATATGTTTGCCCTCGGTTTGGGTAGCTCGGAGACTCAGGCAATATATGTTGTATCATACAACATGGTTAATTTCGAAACTGGATCCAATAAAGTACATGATGGAATCACCTGCACTATCAGGAAGAATGGCATGATGGCAGATCTTATTATCGGAGTACGACATCATCTATGTGAGTTAAAAGTCGATAAAAGAAAGTCCAATAGCTGATTTCTTAGCGGCTCGAACGACAGAGGAGTATGAACACCTGAGGTTCGATTTTCCAAACGAAGACTTAAAAGAGAAGCTATGGAAGATGAGTTTTGATGGTGCATCGAACGCATTAGGGCATGAGATCGGAGCAGTCTTGGTATAGCCAGAAGGGAACCATTACCCGTTCACTGCCAGGCTGAATTTCTTCTGTACCAATAACATAGCAGAATATGAGGCTTGTATCATGGGACTTCGTGCAGCTATTGAATGAAACATCGAAACTTTAGAGGTATATAAGGACTCAGCATTGGTGATATACCAAATCCGTGGAGATTGGGAAGTGAGAGATTCGAAATTAGTCAAATACAGTGATCTAGTGGCAGAACTAATTAAAGAATTCAAAGAAATAACTTTTAATTACTTCTCACGAGAAGAAAACCAATTGGCTGATGCTCTGGCCACTTTGGCTTCAATGTTCAAAGCAAACAGAGAAACAGAAATAATGCCTCTTCAAATTAGCATATATGAAGTCCCCGCACATTGTTTCAGCATTGAAAAAGAGCCGGATGGATGGCCATGCTTCCATGATGTCTTAGAATATATCAAGAATCAAAGTATCCCGAACAAGTAAATGAGAACGACAAAAGAACAATCAGAAGAATGGCAGCGGAATTTATTCTTGATGGGGACATCCTTTACAAAAGAGGAAAAGATCAGGTGCTCTTGAGATGTGTGGATGCAGTCGAAGCCAGGAAAATACTTGAAGATGTCCATGAGGGAATTTGTGGGACACATGCCAATGGTTTCACTATGGCCAGGAAGATTATGAGACTCAGCTACTACTGGCTGACGATGGAAAGCGACTGCATTAGTTTTGTAAGAAAATGTCACAAATGTCAAATTTATGGCGATAAGATTCATGTAGCCCCTTCGCCCCTCATGTCATGACTTCCCCATGGCCTTTTTCTATGTGGGGCATGGATGTTATAGGGCCAATTTTCCCAAAAGCTTCTAATGGACACCGATTCATTTTTGTGGTTATTGATTACTTCACAAAATGGATAGAAGCCGCTTCGTTTGCCAATGTGACGAAGACTGCAGTTTGCAGGTTTTTGAAAAAGGAAATCATTTGTCGATATGGTTTGCTTGCAAGAATCATTTCAGATAACGCCTTGAATCTGAACAACAAGATGATGAAAGAAGTGTGCGAGCAATTCCAAATAAAGCATCATAACTCCTCGCCCTATCGCTCAAAGATGAATGGAGCTATTGAAGCTGCGAACAAAAATATTAAGAAGATCATTGGGAAAATGACTGAGACCTATAAAGACTGGCACGAGAAGCTACCATTTGCTTTGTATGCATATCGTACATCTATGCGGACATCTACAAGAGCAACTCCTTTCTCTCTGGTCTATGGAATGGAAGCTGTGCTACCTATCGAAGTTGAGATCCCCTCTCTACGAGTCTTAATGGAGTCGAAGTTAGAGGAAGCAGAATGGGTTCGAGCTCGTTATGACCAGTTAAACCTCATCGAGGAAAAACGTCTAAAGGCAATTTGTCACGGACAGATGTACCAGAAGAGAATGATTGCGGCCCATGAGAAGAAAGTACGACCAAGAGAATTCCACGAAGGAGAACTCGTGCTGAGAAAGATTCTCCCAATACAAAAAGACTTGCGAGGAAAATGGGCACCAAATTGAGAAGGACCATACGTCGTGAAGAAGGCATTCTCGGGTGGAGCTCTGATTCTCACTGAGATGGATGGGAAGGAGTTACCTAACCCAGTGAATTCAGATGCTGTGAAGAAATATTATGCTTGAAAACAAAGAATCAAGATGAAAACCCGAAAAGGGCATCTTAAAAAAAAAAAGAAAGGGGATCAAGGTGAAAACCAGAAAAGGGCGTCTTGATTAACACAAAAGATTAGAATGAAAACCCGAAAGGGCATTCTAATGAAGCAAACCCGGGTTAAAAAAGTAAGACATTTTGAACGGTAGGTCAAGCAAAGATGCTACAGTATTTGAAGCATTTTTGAAAGCTCAAAATCTTCAACGCAAGAAGCCATGCTCGAAGAGATTCTTGATAAAGGAACGTGGAAGAGTTCATGTGCTGAATATTTAGAGCATTTGTATTTGTTGAAATGCGACCCCTTTTTTCTTTATGACATTTTTTACTATCTTTGATTAACTTTCTCTGTTTGCTACATTTGAAATGAATAAATGTGAGGTATCCTTTTGTCCTTACCTGACCATTTTCATGTATCTCATTATGTGGTTCATTTACATGATAATTAGCGAAATGACATACTCTAAACAAAAGAAATGTTAAGCGTTGCCCGGATAAGAATTTGATAAGTACAAGAGCCTCAACGCAAGGACAAAGTTCAACCAGGGGCAAAAGAGCGATACCTGAGAAACACAGATTATTCGTGAAGCTTGAGGATGGGTACAAGGCCTGAAGAGAGAGTCAAGAGTCAAAGCAATGAACACAGACCATCAAAAATCATGACGGAAAGGGACATATGACGAACCAGCCCAAGGCGCATAGCATAATCATGTAGGCATAAATGCATTTAAGATCAACATGTGCATATCATGATAACATCATGCATGACATATACAGGTACTCCAGCAGAGCAAGAAATTTTGAATGATAGCTGTACTAAATCAAAAAGACACCTGAGTTCCACCAGATGACAGGTTTTGGTATTTTGATGTTTTTATTTTCAAAAATCGACTCATATTGCGATAGGTGAGTTGAGCCTCAGGACACGCTGAGGTATTTTCAATTTGTATTTTCAAAAATCAACTCATATTGCGAGAGGTGAGTTAAGCCTCAGGTCACAAGTCGAGTTATTTTCAAAGTCTATTTTTTAAATTCTGTTTTTAATTTTCTTTTCAAAAAAATCAACTCATATTTCGAGAAATGAGTTGAGCCTCAGGGCACGCTAAGGTATTTTCAATTTTTGTTTGTCAAAAAAATCAACTCATATTGCAAGAAATGAGTTGAGCCTTAGGGCACGCTGAGGTATTTTCAATTCCTGTTTTTCAAAAATCAACTCATATTGCTAGAGGTGAGTTGAGCATTTTAATTTCTGTTTTTCAAAAATCAACTCATACTGCGATAAATGAGTTGAACCTCGGGTCACATGTCGAGGTATTTTCAAAATTCCGTTTTCAATTCCTGTTCTTCAAAAAAATCAACTCATATTGCGGGAGGGGAGTTGATCCTCAGGACACGCTGAGGTATTTTCAATTCATGATTTTTCAATTTATGCTTTGCAAAAATCAACTCATATTGCGAGAAAAGAGTTGAGCCTCGGGTCACATGCCGAGGTATTTTCAAAATCTTTTTTACAAATTCTATTTTCAAAAATCAACTGATATTGCGAGAAGTGAGTTGAGCCTTGGCTCACGTGCTGAGCTATTTTCAATTTCTGTTTTTAATGTATGTTTTTAAAGAGTCAATTCATATTGCGAGAAAGGAGTTGAGCTCAGGATCACATGCCGAGTAAAGAATAAAGATTGGAGCTGATTAAAGACACAAGATTTTGTCTCCCTGAAGTTGCAGTGGAGCTGATCGAGGATATCAAATCTTGCATTTCTAAAGTTACAGAAGAAAAGACCACAAACCCTATCTCACTGAAGCGATAGAGAAAAGGATCGAAGTTGTAGACCTGATCTTCATGAAGCTGCATGGAAGCAGATCGAAGCCACAAATCTCATATCCTTGAAGTCACATCGGAGTAGATTGAAGCTACAAGGCCTATACCGGAAGATGCAATAGATTGAACCAAAGCTACGAGATGCGGTGGATTTGAAAGAGACTACCTAAACAAGAAAAGTCCCAAAGCAAAGTCAAGACCTGGCAAGACCGGGCAAATTTAGTCTTCCTTGAAAGTCTTCGCTCTATTCCCGTTACACGACAATGAGCAAAGAGGGACAGCTGTAGAAGCCCAAATTGCCCGGGCCCAATTACAATTAAACCCGGAGCGCAAACACCCAAATCCCTTGACCCATTTACAACTATTACCCCTAACCCATTTACAACACAACCAATTAACCAGACCCAATTTTAACCCAACCCGATTACAAATAAATTTTAAACCCAAAACCATCAAACCCAACAGCCCAGAACCCTAACCCTAAGCTAGCCCAACCGAAACCCTAGCCATTTTCCCACTTGCGCCGAACCACCTGCCCACCTACCCCTCTACCAAAAGCCTGCTCCGCCGCTCCAAGGTCACCTCCACCATACCTCTGCACCTACAAAAGAAAGAAGATGGGACAGAAAGATAGAAAAATAGCAACGTAAATGGCTATAAAAGCCAATCTATATTTTTGTAAAAAGCCAATCTATATTTTTGTAAAGGTTTTTTTTTTCTTTTTCGGATCTTTGAAAAAATACAAAAAAAATAATCTCAATATACATACAAGCAGTGATCTGAAGAAAAAAAATACAAGAACAACACCGATTGGGCAACCAAAATACTGATATCAAAAGTCTAAGGTGCTATATTCTTTTTATTTCTTATTTATCTTCGAATTTGTGTTTCTATGCATATGTACATATAAAAGTACAAAAGAAAAAGATAAGAAAATAAAAAATAAAATAAAAAATAAAAAAAGTACACCTTTTCGACTTTCCGGCCACTGTGTACGGTGGCCGGCGGTAGCAATCGGCGGTGGCGGTTGACCTGGGACTTCGTCGGGGCCTGGATCTGCAGAGAAATAAAAGAGAAAGTTTAGTTTTTTTTTTAGAAACAGGTAACAAATGAGTTTAAAACAAAAACTTTAACTTTTATAGATATTACAAAACGGCGTCGTTTTGGTCGGCATTCATAAGCCCCAAAACGACGTCGTTTCACTCTGTCTGACCCAATCCGACTTTGACCCGCTAGGATCCGCGTGTTTTTGTTCGATGGTCAAATTGCGCAAATGGCCCTTCCGCCTTTTCATGTTTTCGCAATTGAGTTTTCAATATTTCCTAATTTGGCCCCGAAATTTGTTGCGCTGCGTGATCTAGTCCTCTGCCATGCGTTGCGTTTTAGGAGGAAGGAATATTGCGTTTTTGGTCCCTCAGGATTACGCGTATATCGTTTTTAGTCCTTTTCACTTTGTTTCTTTTTTAAATTCCCCCTGAACCTTTATTTTAAGTTCTTTTCAGTCCTTTATGTTTATTCTCGTTTTTTAGTAAATATTATTATTATTATTATTATTTCTAATATTATTAATATTATTAATATTATGAATATTATTATTATATATATTAGTATATATTTTCTGTTACATAAGTATATGTATATATATTTATATATGGTTTTGTTTTTTATTTTAATACTTTGATAAATTATATTTGCTTTTTTTGTATTTCAATATTATTATTATTACCATTATTGTTAATGTTAGTGTGTATTTTTATCATACATGTACGTATATGTATATATTTTGATACTATATTATGTATATATTTTATATATGTGTTATGTATATATATAGTTAGTATTATATTTTTATATATATTATGTATATCCTTTTAAACATCATACTATTCATATATGTTATATCATCCTTATTATTATTATTAGTATATGTTTTATCATATATGTATATACCTTTAATATATATAGATATATGTTTATGAAATATTATTAATAGGTGTTTTTAACATTATTATTTCTAATATATATATTATGTAGATATTTTTAATATTATATTATATATATATTTTTTTATATATTATGTATAATGATATATTTCTTAATAACTATATATCTATTTATGTAGCATTATTATTGGTTATTTTTACTATTATTATTATTTATTTCTAATGCATGTGTATATACTACGTATAAATGTTATCATATATTTAATATATGTATACTGAATTTTTATATATAAAGTTATTAATGGTTGTTTTAATACTATTATTTTTACTCATATATAGTATATAATATTTCTAATAGTTTTAATATTGTTGTTTTTGTTAACATATTTGTATGTCGTATACATTCTTTGTATATATACGTTGATGTCATATTATATATGCATTTTTATATATTACGTGTACATACTTCTTAACATTGTATTTTTATAAATCATGTATATATTATGTTATGTTTTTAATATGACATTTTTAATACCATATATATTATGTATTTTCTTAGTAACTATATTATATGTATATATAGTATGTACGTATTTTTTTAATATATATATGTATATGTATATATATTTATTTTTAATATTGTATTTTTATGTCATGCATATATTTGAATACCATGTTATACTTTTACATATTATATTATGTATATATATATTTTTTGTATACGCTGTGTGCGTACATATTTTTAATATTCATTTTATACATATATACTTATATATTATGTATATATTTTAATAATACAAGTTATATATGTTTTTACTATTCTATATTTATATATTTCAAATGCTATATATATAATATATCTTTAACACTATTACTACCTATATATATATATATGTATTTTGGCTACATGCTCTTAATATCATTACTGCATATGTATATTCCTTTTTTTATTTATTTCGTGTTTGATATTATTATTACGTTTAATATATCGTGTGCATTGCTATTGCTTTTTAATATTATTGTCATATTCGTTATTTACTTCAATATATACCTAGCTCTTTCATTTATTTATTTTTATTCCATATCAGTTTTGCTTTGCATTACTTCGAAAATCATATTCTTGTTTCCTAATTGATTTTAATAATCAAGGCAACGTACCGATTTAATATTAAGTCATCGATTTCATCGCTATGTTAGGTGAACATCAATTGGCTCGTGTTAAAACGGTATGACCTTCTCAAAAATCCAAAAAATTGAAAATTCTCGTGTTTCAACTAGATCACGACTAAATGTTACATTGAACTCGTATTTTTGAAAATCAAGACAACACGTGTTTTACAAGATACCAATTTTGGGCGTCGTGAGGGTGCTAATACTTTCCTCGCGCGTAACCGACTCCCGAACCCTACTTTTTCTCTGGATTTTAACGTAGACCTAGATTTGGCCTTCTTTTTATCAAAAATAAAACTTTTGGTTAAAATGAAGATTTATTAGGTATCCGATCACACCTAGAAAAAGGGATCGGTGGCGACTCCCCTTTTTAATAAAATCACAAGTCGATTTTCAAATTTTCAATAAATCGCCTCAATTAGCGACTGGAAGCAAAATTTTATGTCGCTACAATTATTTTTATTTTTTAATTGTTTTCTTTATCTCTGTGTTACAAGCATGGCTTTCGGCACTAGATGCACGGTGGCTCACAGGGATGTCAAACTTGTCTTAGGTCCTACTATTCAACATGAAACTATGGTTTCTTAGTTTTGCAACTTCCACTCCAAAGAATTCCAACATGCATGTGAGCCAAGATTGGATTATGACTTCTTTCAATTTTTCGTATACATCTATGCATTCGTAATGCAAGTTTCTTTCATTTAGTAACGCCAATAACTATAAATGAAATAGTGATCAAAAGTTATATCTTTTAGTTATTAAAGAAGAATTATTAAGAAAGCTTTGAATTTTAATTTAAAACACGTTCTAAATCCATGCTGCAATCAAGATTCAAACGTAATTCGGAAAAGCTCATTTCATATTTCAATGATTTAAAACACAAACTTTTTTGAACAATTAATCTATACTATAATTTTACTATAGTTGTTGTACTTTATGGGTTTGTACATCTTAGTTCAATAGTTATTTGTGAACTGCTGGAAATTGTGTAAAGCTGTAGGCGACTTAACATATTCCAAAGGCAATTCAACATTTCATCATTGCAGTAGAGCAAAAACGAATTGAATTTTCACATAGGTTGAAATCAAGAAACTCATTTAAATTCCCAACATGAATTTTTTAATGAGTATTTCTTAGTTACATGTTTCCATTACAAAAAATTTTTTGGGGAGAGATTATCTACCACAAAATAGTATCAGGAATCAATGACCATTTGTACATAGTAAAGCCATGCT
This sequence comes from Gossypium longicalyx, assembly GCA_025698465.1. NCBI lineage: Eukaryota > Viridiplantae > Streptophyta > Magnoliopsida > Malvales > Malvaceae > Gossypium > Gossypium longicalyx. The sequence continues at coordinate 98,019,833 of CM047000.1, forward strand.
TGCCTCCAATAAGGATTTATGTACAATACAGCTGCAATACACAATAGCACCATCATATAACACGCAAAGAAGCTTGCATAGAAGGCATCCATATCAATGAAACCATGGTCTTCTTTATTGCCAGTTGAATCCTTTGGTGTCAATGGTGGTGCGAGCAGGGAGCAGTTATTCCCCACCAATGAGCCACAAAGAAAAGGATTCCCAACATAGCTACTTTCATCAAATGCTCCCAATTGTCCAATCCTTTCATCAAATGTTTACACTTGTTTCTTTTTATAAATATTTTATTATATCTCTATAGGACACTTGTCAACCCAATAATTTTACTTATGAAGTCTAAAATCTCCACTAATAATATACCAAATATTTTTCCTAAGCTCTTATATTTAGGTGGGTTTTCGAATTTGGACAAGAAACCTCATTTTCAGACAACTCTACCAATATCTTTTATATATATATATATATATATAAATTTTATATTCACTCATCATTATGTCCAAGTTTTTAAATTTTACTAATAATATATCAAATATTTTTCTTAAAAATTAAAAAGAAAAAAATTTAAAACACATCTCACAACATCTTAAATCAGCTTTGAATTTTTTAACTTCATTTATATCCTATATAAATATTAAAAAAACATACAATAATATTGTAAACATGTTGTGTAATTTTTATTATTCCATAAATGGTGTATATAATTATTACAAAAACACCTTACCCTAAAAACCTTGGCATACAGAAAAATTATTCATTTAATAAATATATTTAGTCTTCTTTTTTCAAAAGAAAAAATGTTTACTCTTAGGCTTTATTAGTAGATTAGGCTATAAACTATACTCCAATTCCCAAATTTTTTTAATGAGAAATAAATATGAAGATTGCATTGATTCTGCTTTTCCTTTGCATGTTTCTTCCATTAAAATTAAGTTTGCTCTCTCTCTCTCTCAGGATAACACAAATTCAAGTGACATGGGAAAGAATACGCAAATTTAAAAAAACCCATTATTGAAATCAGACCAACTAAAATAGCAGTGAAACTAAGAATATGGCTTGTGGGAGTTTTTATTCAGTTCCAAAACAACACTATAAATCCACGTCTCAACACAGTTGCTCCATAAAAACATGGCATTGCAATCCACAGTTTTCACTACAAATTTTTTTTACATGTTTCCACTACAAAAGTTTCTGGGGAAATTATCTACCACAAAATAGTAGCAGGAATCAACGGTCATTTGCATATAGTAAAACCATGCTTGCCTCCAATAAGGATTTATATACAGCACAGCTGCAATACACAATAGCACCATCACGTAACATGCGAAGAAGCTTCCATAGAAGGCATCCATATCAATGAAACCATGGTCTTCTTTGTTGCCGGCTGTAGCTTTCGGTGTCAACGGTGTTACGACCGGTGAACAATTCTTTCCCACCAATGAGCCACAAAGAAAAGGATTCCCGACGTAGCTACTTTCATCAAATGTTCCCAATTGTCCAATCCCTTCAGGTGTTTTTCCAGATAAATTGTTGTATGACACATTGAAGTATTCTAGGAAATTTAACACTGCAAATTCGACAGGGATATTTCCTGTCAAATTGTTGTAGGAAAGATCTAGAATTTCCATGTCCTTGAGGGTAGAAAGTGGTCGTGGGACCGGTCCAATCAAGCTGTTGTGAGAAAGGTTCAGTATGAGGAGCTTCTTAATGTTTTCTGTTTCAAAACTAATTTTACCAGTAAGCTTGTTACAGGAGAGATCAATTCCAGTTATGTATGGAAGCATTCTTCTGTAGTAATAGTAGGAGTGTCCCTTTACTCTGTATTCTATTGGAACTTCAATGGACATCGAGCTGTTCTTATCGAAAACATGCAAAAAATACTGAATATGTACCTCAATTACGTAGTTCAGCGCACTAACTTTTAAACAAAAAGGAATACCACCAGAGAGATTGTTTTGAGAAAGATCAATCAGGCTTAAACGATCCAACTTGCATAATTGAATTGGAATTTCACCCTCAAAGTGGTTTCCCTTTAAGAGAAGATAACTTAAGTTAGAAAGGTTGCTAATCCAATTTGGAATGTTACCCTTCAAGTGGTTATAGCTGAGATCCAATGTCACCAACGAAGAGCTATCATGAAAAGCATTCGGTAACGCTCCTTGTAGCTTATTTTTAAATAAATGAACTTCCCTCACCAATACCGGCTTGAAGCAAGATGGTAGAGTCCCAGATAAATTGTTCATGGAAAGGTCTAAAAATTGAAGTTTGAGATTGAGACTACAAATTGCCCTTGGCATTGAACCTTCAAGTTGATTATCTGCCATGGAAACTTGTTCTAAATTCGAAACATTTCCCCTCCATTGTGGCAACCTACCAAAGAGTTGGTTCCTACTCACATCCAATACTACCAGCTCTGACATATTCCAAATCCAACTTGGGACTTCACCATAGATAGAGTTATTGCTAAGATCTAGTATTTTCAAGTAAGAGCAGTTAGCTAAGACAATTGGGATCATCCCAGTGAAGTTATTTCCATTTAATTCGAGCGTGGACAAGCTCGTTAGATTAAAATTTCCAGAGAAAATTGATCCTTGTAATTTATTATTTGATAATGCAAGGAATTGTAATGAAGAGCGGCCCATAGCCATGTGCTCAGGTATCTCTCCAGATAATTGGTTGTTTGATAAGTCCAAACCTCGTAGGGAACTCATATCACCAAATGAAGAGGGAATGCTGCCATTGAAACAATTCTTTGACATGTTCAAATAAGCCAAAAATGGTAGGCATGCTCCAATTCTTACTGGGATGTTGCCACCGAAGGCATTATTGGAGGTATCCAAATATGATAAAGCAGATTGCACATGCGATGGCACTTGAAAAGGCCCTGATAAAGAGCAATTCATGAGAACTAGGATCCTTAGCTTCGTGTTGTTTTCCAACAACCAAAATGGAAATCGATCCACCTTGAAATATATGTCTGAGAGAGTAACCTCCTGCAACTCACTTTGATGGTACAAGAATTGTGGAAATGATCCACCACTTCCACAGCAAGATAAGCTGATGATACTCAATTGGAACCTTGGAGCCGAAGAATGTGACATCTCATGATCATCATCATGTATGGTGTTGTTATCTACTTTGAGGTACTGGAGTTTTGAAAGGTTGAACAAAGGTCTTAATGAGCTTGGGATGTAAAATTTATTGCTTGAAATATCCAACGATCGGAGGGAGGTTAGACTATTAAGGGCAGATATGTTTCCAGAGAACTGATTAGAATGGAGGTCCAAAGATTCAAGCAACGTTAGGCTCTTAAGGACAGATATATTTCCAGAGAGCTGATTAGAAGAGAGGTCCAAAGATTCAAGCAATGTTAGGCTATTAAGGGAAGATATATTTCCAGAGAACTGATTAAAAGAGAGGTCCAAAGATTCAAGCAATGTTAGGCTCTTAAGGGTAGATATATTTCCGGAAAACTGATTGAAAGAGAGAGATAACTTGTTAAAGGAGGTGAGGTTGGAGAAACACACGGGTAAGCTACCCCTTAAATTATTGCCCTTGATATCCAACTCTTGGAGATTTGTCAATTCACAGAAATCTGCAAAAGAAGTAGTATTATATGTATATATTTAAGGAGTTTACAAATAGGTACAAATCTAAATAACAAATAATAAATGTTAAATTAATTAGAATTATAATCAACTCAATATAAAATATTTAAGAATAAAAATTAGAATATATTCAAATCTAAATCAAAATAAATTTAGATAAAACTCATACATAATGGGCTTTAAACTTACAATTATTTAGAAGAGAATTTACACGTGGTGAGATTCGAATCTAAGCATTCAAGATGCTAGACCCTAATTCTTTACCTTTAGTGCCAGTTGTATTGCTTAAGGTTAAATTTTTTCTCTGATTCATATGATTTGTAGAATTTAAAATTTTAGTCTTTCTACTTGTGCAAATTGAAATTTAAAGGCTAATTGATGTATTGTTAAAGAATTTTCATTAAATTTGAATATATGTATTTTACTATTCAAAGGTTTGATTCAAAAAAAATAAAAGATGCTAATTTTTTTTATTTATATATAAAATCAAAAATATATATAAAGTGGATTTGAATATCCTTCCTTTATGGCTTTATGTGAATAAGTAAAGTAAATTTATATGTATCTATTCATATCCATTTTAAATCCGAATATTATCTAAATGTAACGCCCCGAATTTTAAGCCTAGAGGTTTTGGATTTTGAGTGTAGGGGTAGTGGAGAGGCTGCACATAAGCTAAGTTGTGCAGTTTAGTAACGAGAATGAGCTTGTTGGTCTAGTGGTTAGTGTGTTGGAGGTTTGGAGTTCGAGTTACTATGTGGCTGTTTTAGAAAACGTTTTAGTTATTTCTGTTTTAAGTTTAAGTAATTGTTTTATTAATTGTGATTAGGGATATTATCATTTATTTTGGTTATTATTCTAATTTTATTTTATTTAATTCTCTTTGATTTTCTTTTACTTTGTACGTTAGTTTCTATTCTTTTCTTTTTGGTATTGGCTCTTGTTTTCTTCTCCTCTTTTTTGGATCGACAGTGTTGTGGGGTCGAAGCCCTTCCGCATTTTTTTTTGCTTTTAAATTTTGTTTTTTTCTTTTAATTTATGCCCAGAAATTTTATTTCTTTTCCAATTTAGTCCCTTTGAAGCTGCGCGTTTTGGGACAAAGGGTTATTACCCATTTTAGTCCTTCCTGGTTATTTGCGTGTGCGAATTAATCCCCTCTTATTTTATTTATTTCGGATTTGCCCCAAATTTTTATTTTCAGATTCAATTATATCCTTTCTATTACTTTTGGTTGTTTTATTACATTATTTATATTATTATATTTGCACTTATATTTATTTTATTCTAATGCCATTATTATTATCACCTCTATTGTTGTTATTATTAATATTAGTGTATGTTTCATTATATATGTATGTATATATATTTTTATATATAGTATTATTTTAATTAATTTATTTTAATATTATTATATTATATTTACTCTTTGCATTTCAATATTATTATTATTACTATTATTATTATTATTATTATATATTAGTGTATATTTTTATGTATATATATATATATTACTATATGGTATTATTTTTTATTACTTTAATTTAATATTTTTATTATATATTTTTATTATATTTGTTTTTTTGTATTTCTATATTATTATTATTATTATTATTATTATTATTATTATTATATAGTAGTGTGCATTTTATATGTATATATTAATATATAGTATTATTTTTATTTATTTTACTTTAATATTATTATTATCATCATTTTTGTAATTATTATTACCATTGTATTATGACTATTATTATATTTTCATTTTCATTATTATACTATATCTATTATTTATTAGTATTTTACTATTACTATTATTAGTATTAGCATTTTTTTAAATCAATACTTATATGTATGTATTATGTTTTTAATACTATATTTTTAATACCATACATGTTGTGTATATTCTTAATACTATATTGTGTATATATTTTTTAATAACTACATTATGTATGTATTTTTAAACGCTATATTATGTACATATTTTTAATATTATGTATATACTTTTTATTCCTATATATTTTAATACATATTTGTATATATTTATATATATCGTTATTATTAGTTATTTTTTTATATTATTACTGTTTTCAATAAATATTATATATATTTTTAATCTAGTATTATATGTTTCACATATATATGTTCCCTACTATTTCATATTTACATTATTACTATTATTATCATGTTTAATACCATATGTATTATTATCGTTTTATACTATTATTATTTATATTATTATTATTATCGTTTTCGTTATCATTGTCATTTTTATTTTGCCATGTTTTATTTATTTTTATTTATTTATTTACTTATGTATTCGATCATTTCATTTTCCTCATGTATTTGTTTATATTTACATATTACTAGCCTTGCTATTATTTCATCTTTTATAATTGCTCATATTATTGTTTTTGACACTGTCGCACCTATTATGTTATTATACGTATTAATACCATAATTCGCTTTTATGTTTTACTATAAATCATGTTATATTTTTTACTCAATACATTAAAATAATTCTTTTATGAAAGTAATATTCCGTATTTGGTAATTCGAGACAATCGTGCCTTAACTTACTGGGTTTCGATTTTTCTCATTTAACCTAAATAACAGAATATTCTTTTAAATCACAATATGAGTTTTGAAAAAATGATTATTCTCGGAAATACGAGGTGTTGTGTCCTAACTTATCGGGTATGACATTTTGTTACCTCGAGATAAGATTTTTGTAAATAAAGGCTGTACAAGCCCAATTTTTGGCCCAAAACCCCCTAACCCATTAAACCAACTGAGCCCAATAAAACTTAACCCTAGCCCAAATTAACAAATCAGAAAGAAAAAAAAAAACCCTAGGAGCCGCCTCTACCCTCTGTCCCATCGCACCATGCCTGCTCCACCGCCCTTGTCAGCCACCTGCTCCACCGCCCTCAAGTGGCACCTGCAAAAAATTAAAAAGAATGACAAGTAGTTGAACAAAGACATTTTGTACACGGCTATATAAAGCCTTTTATACCTTTGTAAATTTTTTAGAGAGATTGGAAAATAAAAAGAGGAAAATAACAGCAAATCAAAACACCATTGAAGATTACAAATATCAACATAAAACCGCAGCAAGAAAGATCGAAAACAGAAGCCAAAGGTTTATCTATTTTCCCTTTTTTTTTCTTTCGAATTTATTTGAACATACTAAACCATATTTTATTAAAAAAATGACATATATCTAGATAAATATAGCAAAAATAATACAAAAATAAAAATAAAAATATTACCTTCGGGCGATTTTCGGCCACCGTACACGGCGACGAACAACGGCCCGGGGACCCAACGGTGGCCGGCTCTTCAGCCGGGAATCTCCCTCTCCCCTCTCTCTCTCTCTCCTTTTTTTTTTCCCTTTTAGCAGCTAAAATGAAATTTTTTAGAAGTTTTTAGGCTTTTATAGCCTACCAAAACGGCACTGTTTTGGTGCCAGGCCAAGACCCAAAAATGACGTCGTTTAACTACCTTGACCCGAGACCCGGCTCCGACCCCCCTCAGGATCCGCGCGTTTTCGTGTAAGGGTCTAATTGTGCGCGCGGTCCTTCCGCTTTCTATATATTTTGCAATCAGGTTTTTATTTTTTAAATCTGGCCCTAAAATTTGTCTCGTTTTCAATTTGGTACCTATACGAACGACGCCGTTTTAGGAAGTCGGGATATTTACTCCTTTAGGCCCTCCTGTTTGCTCGCGCATTCGAATTAGCCCCCCTTCTTTCATTTATTTTAAATTCGCCTCAAAATTCGGTTTTTAATTCGATTTCGTTCTTTTTTTACTTTTTTTCATTATTCTAATTTAATTTTAATATTATTTATAATATTACATTTCATTATTGTTGTATTTTTATTAACAGCTCATTATTATTATTTTATTTAATACTTATATATATATATATGTTATAAAGTATTATTAATAGTTTTAATATTATTATTCTTATTAATACATATGTATGATAGTATTATACTATGTCTATATTTTTATACATCTGTACATATATATTATGTCTATTTCTCCTTTTCGATACTATATATATACGATACTATATATATATATTCTTTTTATATATTACGTATAATATCCAAATATATATTCTGCACATACTTTTAATATCACCATATATTTATTTTTAACATATATGTATGTATGTATTTTTTTATGTAATACCTTTAATAATCATTTTCTAACATTATTATCATTTAATATATATGTGTATCGTATACATATCCTTTTAATATTGTGTTCTTCTATATATTACGAATATGTATTTTTAATAATCAGTATTATATATTACTATATCTATATAGTATTATTATTATTATTATTATTATTATTCCCAACATATATATACATCTTTTAACATCATATGCAATATATATATATTTTTAATATCATATTATTGTTACATCTATTTTACACATGTATATATACTCTTTGTATAGTATCATTATTTTTTATATATATCATATATTATGGTACTTAGTATTTTCATTTGCTTATTACTTTATTTTAATATTATTATTTACATCATTAGTATTCCTACATTTTCACCTATTACCTTTTAAATATACGTATTTTATTCTTCCCTCACTCACATTATATATTATTTATTTATGCATACACGTACGTATGTACACTTTCATACATCATTTCTAAATTATTACCTGCATTTTTACTATTAATATTATTATTACCATTACTATACTATCATTCTTTAGTCTTACATAATAATTGTTTATTACGAGTTATTTTTAATCTCGAACATCTCCTGTCTTATTCGTTATTTTCTTTTTCTTCGTCTTATTCATTTATCTTTACTCTAATCATTACTATCGTTCACATTCGTGCTTATGTTTATTCTGTTATGCCCGTCAATACTGAAATTTTTATTTGTCTATACATTCTCTATTATCTCGTTTTATTACGAATTTATGTTTTATTCAACCCAAAATTACTTCTTTTATAAAGGCAATGATCCGTATTTGGAATTTCGAGAAAATCATGCCCTAACTCACTGGGTTTCGACTTTCCTCATTTAATCCAAATAACGGAATATTCTTTTAAATCACAATATGAGTCTAAAAAAATACTTATTTTCAGAGATTCGAGGTGTGGTGCCCTAACTTACCGGGTATGACATTTTAATACCTCGAAATAAGATCTTTTGCAAATAAAGGCAATGTTCGGTGTTCAGAAATTCAAGGAAACGCGCCCTAACTTACTGGGTTTTGATTTTCCTCATTCACCCTAACTAACCGAATATCCTTTTGAAAAGTAGTTAAAATACACAAATTTTAAATAAAAGGCAAGGTCACTCTCAAAAGTTCGAAATGTCGAATCCTAACTCACTGGATATGATGTGTCGTTGCCTCGAGACGAGAATGTCTTTAATGTTTTAATGTTTACTTTACAAAAGAGGGATCGTATTTTAAATTCTTTCAAGTTTACAAATTTTAGACACTAAGACACTAATTAATCAACTAGGTACCAATTTTAGGCGTATCGAGGGTGCTAATCCTTCCTCGTGCGTAACCGACTCTCGAACTCATTTCCTGACTTTCGTAGACTGAAAAAATTATCGTTTTAGTAAATTTTAACTTTTATAATTGATTAATTTGAGGTGACCCGATCCCACCTTATCAAAAAGGATTGGTGGCGACTCCCGTTCTTTCATTTTCAAAATTTAAGTCGACCCCGTTTTACCGAAAAATGGTTACGACAGCTTGGCGACTCCACTGGGGACAAGTTAGAGAGTCAAGCCACGAGTTGATTAACTTTTGTCTTTTTATCGAAAATTGAAAATTTGGTTTTGAAAAACGATCCTTTCATTGCATTTTATCAGCTATTTTTGTGATTTATATAATACTTGCTACGTTGGTTCGAGTCTTTAAATAGTTTTGCATATTGCATTGCATGACCGCCGTGGTCACACCCTTTTAAGTGGGAGCGAGAAACTACTCCTTCGTGAGGTTTCCACCTCCGTACAGGATAGTGGATTGCTTTTGGGATACATCTGTACCTATGTCTTCGTGAGATTTTCATCTCCGTGCAGCCATAGGGAAATGTATTCCCCTGAACTGAACTCGGTCTGTATGAGCCTATAATGGGTGAAGATCGAGGAATCTGCTGGTTCAGGTACCTTTACTCTAGAACCAAACCCCATGTAGCGAGCCTTAAAGAACCCACCCTAGGTAGAGCCACTCCGAAACCCTAGTGGTTACCTGAGCAAGTGTTATATTTCATTATTCTTTGTTTGCTTTGAACTGCGTATAAATTACTGACTTGCTTTGTTTTACTTTGATTGTATTTGCACGACATTTTCATCATAAAAGGTGTTGATTCGCATTCGGTTCCTAAATAGATAGCTTATCATGGAAAATGGGTTTTTTGATAAAGTAGAAGACAACGCGGCTGTCCGGATATGGGCTGAGACAACACAACAAGAGAAAGGTGACAGTCTTACCGAGGGGTACGTGTCAGAGTTATGGAATTTTACTCGGATCAGCGTAACTCAAAATAATCTCCAAGAGATGAAAGAAATTTGGGGTCAGTGGAATGACGAGGTCAAACAGCTATTCTATTGTCATTACGGTGATTTACCTCATCTACTCGATGTCAAGGTAGATGAACACCTGTTTCGAGCCCTTGCCCAATATTGGAATTCTGCTTACAGTTGCTTCACTTTCGGAAAAGTAGATTTGGTACCTACTACAGAAAAATACACGACCTTGCTCCATTGCCCAAAGATTCAAGTTGACAGAGTTTATTCCAGACCTGCTAACGTCCCAGCATTTTCAAAAAAGCTGATGAACATCACAGGGATGAGCGAACAGTGGGTGACAACCCGGATCAAACAAAAAGGAGATTGTAAATGTATTTCTTGGAGGAACCTGAGAGATCTAATCCTAGCGCACCCCGACGTGAAGAAAAAGGTAGATGTCTTCGCCCTGAGCATTTTTGGACTGGTCATCTTCCCCAAAGCTTTGGGGCATGTAGACGAGGCTGTTGCCGACCTTTTTGACAGGCTTGGTAAAGGAACCACACCTGTACCCGTAATCTTGGCTGAAACTTTCAGATCATTGAATTTTTGTAGAAGAGCGGGTGAAGGGAGATTTATTGGATGTGCACAGCTCTTGCTATCTTGGTTCCATAGCCATTTTTAGAAAGTGAAAAAGGTCTCGTATCGTATCTTCTCTGAAAATTACTCTCCGCTGAAAGAGTTAGTGGCTACACCGAGGCGAGATGATGTTACAGAAGAAAATTGGATGACGGTTCTCCAAAATTTGCAATAAGAAGACGTTGAATGGAGAGCCCCGTGAATGGTTCCTGATGAAATATTATACCGATATAGAGATTTAGATTGGGTTCCCTTGTTAGGAGTATGGGGAGCCGTCGGATATCCCCCTCTGCTTGCATTAAGACAGTACAGATCCAGGCAGTTTACACCACCAATATACGGGTTAGCCCAGTGCGAGTTCATGTTTACAGGGAATAATTACAAAAAGAAAGTTCACGAGATATCAAATGCCTGGAACTAGACTCGTAGAATGAAAAAGTTTGCTGCCAATCCTATGACTACTCCTGAGTACGACTGATGGTGGAATCAGAGGATTAACGACAACATCCCTACATCAAATCAAGGGAATCCTCAGTCGATAGAAGAACACTTGAAAGTAATCCCATCTGAGCTAGAAATCATCAGGCAAGATTTCGAGAGAAAGAGCCTGGAGCTAGAGAAAAGGATTGAGCAATTGGAGGAAGAAAAAATGCAGCTGGGGCTAGATGTCGATGTCCAGAAGCTAGAAGCTGAAAGACTCAGAAAAGGGAAAAATAAGGCTGAAGAGGATTGAACAGTTTGAAAAAGGACTATAAGAAGCTGCGTAGGTCAATGAGAACCGCCGGGTTAGGGAAAACATCTGAACAGTGGCGGCAGGAAGTTAAAGAAAAGAAAAGCAAAGCTAACCAGTGGGAAGAAAAATTTCGTGATGCTCAAGCTCGAGAGGGTGCTCTAAAAAGAAGTTTGGTAGAAAGCCAGAACGAGAAAGAAGGGTTAAAGATATGGATGTCAGAGTTGGAGAGGTCCTTGTATCAGTATATTTCGCGTAACTCTGTAATCGAGCTGAAAGCTAGTCAGAGCTGAATCGAAGAATTAAAAGAGAACATAGAAGAATTTAAAATAGCACTGCAAAATCGCAAACTTCAGATTGAACTCTTTGAGGTAGATAACGAGCGATGGAAGGAGCAACTTCATCAATCTCAAGATCAAGTCTGGAACAGGGACTACGTCATGGGCGAAGCTTTAACCCAAGTGCGAGAAGTGGGCGATCACTTGCAAACATTAGCAGTACAAGCCGATGTGCTGAGTCTGAAATACGAGTCAAAATTAGACCGAGGCCGAGAGCTAGCTTGGCTTCTTAGGCAGGTCAAGGCATTAAGTATCAGGGCCAAGCCTTATATGTAATCTATTTTATGTAAAGAAACTTATTTTCTAGAAAAGGTACTCTAATGAAATCAGATTGGAATCAACGCTTTTTTTTTTGTATTCATCACATTCATTGCATTCATGCATGAGCATTGCATTCATACATCAGCATTGCATAACACGCACTAAAACTCACAAAAACCCTAAAAATCATAGCAGTTACCCTGGAACATCGTTACGGTACAAGAGGAAAAACAAGAGTAATGGACCAAAGATTAGAGAGATTGGAACAAATGCAGAAAGAGATGCAGGAGTAGATACAAGCACAAGTACAAGAACAGTTAGCTAAAATCCAGCAGGAAATGAGGGATCAAATGCTGGAGTCGCAAAGAAGCATGGTGGACGAACTAACCCGACTACTGGCTAGTAAGACGGATAAAGGAAAGGGCCCTATGACCAATGTTGGAAATAATAATGAAGATTTCCTTTTCCCCCTAGTTTTAACCCGGCAAATGCTCAAATGCAACATGAAAGGCCAGCCGTTACTGAGGATCCTCTCTATCCCCCTGGTTTCACTCCAATAAATACTCAATTGCAACCCGAGCCGCACATACGGAGGCCGTCTGTGACAATCAGGCCCCAACAACTACAGGCTGATACCTCGATACCGATAAATTATCAGGCCGATTCAGGTTCTAATCCGGGGGATAACCCGACTAACCCCGATGTCCTCGATCTTAATGACGTAGTAGAGGCAGCTTCTGAAAGAATTCGAAGAACGGTGTAGATGGTTGGAAGAAAAATTTAAATAAATAAAAAACACCGACTATCATGGTGGAATTGATGCTAAGGAGTTAAGTTTAGTTCCGGACTTGGTGCTTCCCCCCAAGTTCAAAACGCCAGAATTTGAAAAATACAATGGAACTAGCTGTCCAGAGGCTCACATCACTATGTTTTGTCGAAGAATTGCAGGGCACGTTCACAATGATCAACTGTTGATTTACTGCTTTCAAGACAGTTTGGTCGGGTCCGCGGCCAAATGGTACAACCAACTAAGCCGTGCTTAAATCCATTCATGGAAAGACTTAGCACAAGCTTTCATGAAGCAATACGGCCACGTGACGGACATAGCACCCGATCGAATCACGTTACAAAATATGGAGAAAAAACAGAATGAAAGTTTCAGGCAGTATGCCCAAAGATGGAGAGAGGTGGCGACGCAAGTCCAACCACCTCTTTTGGAGAAAGAAACGACTATGCTCTTTATCAACACTCTGAAAGCTCCATTTTTCAACCACATGCTGGGAAGTGCTATTAAGAGCTTCTCAGACATAGTAATGTCAGGAGAGATGATAGAGAACGCGATAAGATGTGGGAAGATTGAAGCAGGAGAAAATGCCAATAAATCAATTCCGAGGAGAAAAGAAAACGAGGTGAACAACACGAGTGTATGCAATAAAAGTTATAACAAGCCTGTCACCGTGAGCCAATTGAGGACGGTGACTACCAGCCATCAGGGCTCTGCAAGACAAGATTCCAACTCAAGGCCTAACACGGAAAGAGTCCAGTTTACGCCTATCCTGATGTCCTACAAGAAATTGTATCAGAGCTTATTTGATGCCCACGTAGTGTCACCTTTTTACTTGAAGCCTTTACAACCCCCGTTCCCAAAATGGTACGACTCAAACACCCAATGTGAGTACCACACAGGGATAACAGGGCACTCGATCGAGAATTGTACCGCATTCAAAAAGTTAGTGGAAAAATTCATCGAAATGGGGGTCATAAAGTTTGATGACTCACCAGGTCCCAATGTGGCAGGAAATCCGTTACCCGACCATGCTAATAAAGGGGTAAACGCGATAGTCGAAAGTGAGAGCAAAAGAATCAAGATGGATGTATCAGAGGTAAAAACCCCGCTTAAACGAGTTTGGGAGAAAATGGTGGAAGGAGGTTTAGTCACACGACACCCAAGGGAAGGGCCCAGAGAAATGATAAGATACTACGAGTTTCATGCTGATGAAGGCCAGGACATCCGAGAGTGCAACAAGTTCAGGTCCATAGTGCAAAATCTGATGGACAATAAGGAGATAGAATTTTATGAAGAAACCAGAGAATCAGAGAAAGAAGAGGTTTACGCTACAGAGGAGGAAACAACAGAAGGGGTCCAAAGGGTTAATCATCCTGTAGTGATCATTTCGCGACCTAGGAGCAATGAAGCAGGAGTACAACTGGCGCCGAGAGTCATAATCCAAAAATCGATATCCTTCCCATACAATGATAGCAAAAAGGTTCCTTGAAATTACGACTGCAACGTGACAATCCCCGGGGGGAAAGCTCGGCAAGTGCTTCTCAGAAGAACCAAGATGTAGGTTTCTATACACGCAGTGGGAGACGTTATGATCCTACGAGTACAAGAAATGAAACTGTTAAAGAAAAGGCCCCTATGATCGAGCAAAGGAAGGAGAAGATAGTCAGGTTCGAATCGCCAGTCAATGAGTCGGTAACCGAGAATGAAGCTAGGGAATTCCTAAAATTTTTAAAGCATAGTGAGTACAGCGTCGTTGAACAGCTACGCAAGCAACCAGCTCGCATCTCGGTGCTAGCCTTACTGCTGAGCTCGGAAACACATCGGAATGCGTTAATGAAAGTGTTGAATGAGACTTATGTTGCGAATGACATCTCTGTTAACAAACTAGATCGTCTGGTCAACAATATTAGCACCGATAATTTTATTTTCTTTAACGATGATGAAATACCACCGGGAGGTATGGGGTCTACAAAGGCTCTGCATATTACCATACGTTGCAAGTGATTCACATTACCGGAGGTATTGATTGATAATGGATTGGCACTAAACGTTCTACCTTTATCCACATTAAATAGGTTGCCCGTGGATAGTTCCCACATGAAAACATGCCAAAATGTGGTGAGGGCGTTCGATGGTACCGAAAGGAAAGTAATGGAAGGATCGAAATACCCCTTTTAATCGGCCCTAGCACGTACGAGATAGACTTCTTGGTAATGGACATCAGGCCCTCTTACAATTGCTTGTTGGGAAGGCCCTGGATTCATTCAGCGGGGGCAGTGCCATCATCGTTACATCAAAAGCTCAAATTTGTAATGGAAGGTCGATTGGTGACCGTAAATGTGGAAGAAGACATCATTGCATCCGTTACCAGTAATGTACCGTATGTGAGGATAGATGATGAAGCCATAGAATGTTCTTTTCGGTCGTTAGAGTTTGTAAATGCGACCTTTGTTGTCGAAGGAAATAAGATCTCGACGCCCCGAATCTCTAAAACTACAAGAATGGGCCTACAACTGATGGTTGAGAAAGGAGCTTTGCCAGGGAAAGGGCTCGGAAGAAGCCTACAAGGGAAGGTCGAAGCACCTATGCTCATGGACAAACGAGACCGCTTTGGCTTAGGATTCAAGCCAGATGCAAGACAGAAGAAAAAAGAGCAAGAGAAGAAACAAGAAAGGAGAAGAGCACGTTTGAGTGGGAGCTAATGACCTTTCCTCACATATCCAGAACATTCGTGTCGGGAGGAATTATTCACGCTGAAGGAAGAGCGACAAGGAAAGGATTGTCTGAAGAGATGTTGGAAAACTTAAGCATTAATGCCACATATGAGGAAGGAGCTAGAGTAGAGAATTTGTCGGGCATCCGCCCTTATGAGCCAGAAAGTGTTCTAAATAATTAGACTACAGAAGAGATTCCTATAGTCTTTAGAACCAATACAGAGTAATGCTCAAAACACACATATTACTTCAGGCCTAGGAGTAATAAGTTTCCTTTTGTGAATTAGGCTTGTGTTCAAAATCGTTATTTCAATGAAATGCATCATTTTGTTTTATCTTGTGTAAATATTCTTTTATTCTTTCATTCATGATCATAATATACACATCATTGCTCTTAGATTCTTTTATTCTTTGTATCTTCCTTCACATCTACAACAGGTCTCCAGATATCAACGATATGAACGATGTTGCTACTAACTTAAAGTCTCATTTTGAGCGGGATATGTGTTTAGAGGGATTTCAGGACTTTGAAGATGACAGAGACTGTAACTTATCCTCTGACTTGTTAAGAATGGTAGAACAAGAAGAGAAACAAATTCTACCTCACAAAGAGTCAGTAGAAGTCGTGAATTTGGGAGATGAACTAGAAAAGAAAGAAGTAAAGATCGGAGCCGGCATCACCACAGAGACAAAACGAGACCTTATTGAGTTACTCCAAGAGTTCAAGGATGTCTTTGCATGGTCATATCAAGATATGCCTGGGCTAAGTACTGATATTATGGTACACAGGCTTCCCATTAAAAAAGAATGCAAGCCAGTTCAGTAGAAGCTCCGAAGGATGAGGCCAGATGTTTTGTTAAAAATAAAAGAGGAGGTCAAGAAGCAATTTGATGCTGGTTTCTTACAAGTGGTTAAGTACTCAGAATGGGTAGCCAATATCGCCCCTCCCTAAAAAAGATAAAAAGGTACGGATGTGTGTAGACTACAAGGAACTGAACAAAGCCAGCCCGAAGGATAATTTCCCGTTGCCTCACATTGACACCTTAGTGGACAATACGACAGGTTACTCACTGTTCTCCTTCATGGATGGTTTCTCAGGGTACAATCAGATCAAGATGCATCCCAAAGACATGAATAAAACCACATTTGTAACCATGTGGGGAAGCTTTTGCTATAAGGTGATGCCTTTCGGATTGAAAAATGCGGGAGCCACATATCAGAGAGCCATGGTAACCCTATTCCATGATATGATGCACAAAGAAATTGAAGTCTATGTTGACGAGATGATTGCTAAATCCTGTACAGAAGAAGAGCATGTGCAAGTCTTGAGAAAATTATTTTTGAGGTTGAGGAAGTTCCAGCTGAAACTCAATCCAGTGAAATGTACCTTTGGGGCCAGGTCAGGGAAACTGCTAGGATTTGTAGTCAGTGAAAAAGGAATCAAGATTGATCTAGATAAAGCCAAAGCCATACAAGAGTTACCTCCGCCGCTTACTCAAAAGGAAGTATGGGGATTCCTAGGGAGGCTAAATTACATCGCTCAGTTCATTTCACAACTAACCGAGAAATGTGACCCCATATTCCGTCTTCTTAAGAAACATAACCCTGGTGTTTGGGATACAGAGTGCCAGAAGACTTTTGAAAAGGTTAAGCAATATTTGTCTAATGCCTCGGTGTTGACACCACCTAGTCCAGATAAACCACTGATACTGTATTTGACAGTATTTGAAAATTCTATGGGATGTGTGCTCGGCCAACACGATGAGTCAGGAAGGAAAGAAAGGGCGATATATTACCTCAGTAAGAAGTTTACTGAATGTGAAACGAGATACTCGCCAATTGAAAAGTTGTGTTGTGCCGTAATTTGGACAACCCGAAGACTGAGACAATACATGTTGTATCACACAACCTAGCTGATTTCTAAATTGGATCATTTGAAGTACTTGATGGATTCAACTGCTTTAAACGGAAGATTGGCCCGATGGCAAATTCTGCTATCTGAATTTGATATCGTCTATGTAAATCAGAAAGTTGTAAAAGGGAGTGCAATAGCAGATTTTCTAGCCAGTAGAGCTCTAGAGGACTACGAGCCTCTGAACTTTGATTTTCCAAATGAGGATCTGATGTACGTGGCAACCACTGAAGAAGACCTTCAAGAAGGCCATCATTGGAAACTAAACTTCGACGGAGCATCGAATGCTGTGGGTAACGGAATTGGGGCAGTCTTGGTATCCCTAAACGGAGATCATTATCCCTTTACTAGTAAATTAGATTTTGACTGCACGAACAATATGGCGGAATACGAAGCATGCATCATGGGCATACGTGCAGCCATAGAACCCAAGATTAAAGCGCTAGAAGTATATGAAGATTTTGCACTAGTAATTTATCAACTCAAAGGTGAATGGGAGACGAGAGATCCCAAGTTGATCAATTACAGAAATCTGGTCCTTGAATTGATTCAAGAATTTGATGATATCGTCTTCTGCTATCTCCCTCGAGAAGAAAATCAGATGGCCGATGCTCTAGCAACTTTAGCCTCTATGATCAAGGTGAACAAACAAGAAGATGTGAAACCGATCCAAATGAGTATTTACGAGGCTCCAGATCATTGTTACAACCTCGAGGAAGAAGCAGAAAATGATGATCATCCTTGGTACCACGACATCCTGCGGTATGTGAAGAATCGCAAATACCCTGACCAAGCTACTGGAAATGACAAAAGAACGTTAAGAAGACTGGCCGGCGATTATGTCTTGAACAGGGAGATCCTATACAAAAGAAGGAAGGATCAAGTACTGTTAAGATGTGTAGACACTATTGAGGCCAAGAAAATCCTGGAAGAAGTTCATGAGGGCGTTTGTGGGACACACGCTAACGGCTTCACAATGGCTAGGCAAATTATGAGATTTGGTTATTATTGGTCCACGATGGAAGGAGACTGTATTAACTATGCCAAAAGATGTCATAAGTGTCAAATCTATGGAGACAAGATTAATGTGCCTCCTTCACCTCTGCATGTTATGACTTCTCCATGACCTTTTTCAATGTGGGGCATGGATGTAATCGGGTCAATTTCACCAAAAGCTTCAAATGGGCATCGATTCATCTTTGTGGTTATTGATATGCTAATGTTACGAAATCAGCAGTTAGCAAGTTCCTAAAGAGAGAGATTATCTGTCGATATAGAATGCCAGAAAAGATCATATCTGACAATGCATTGAATTTGAAAAACAGTACAATAGCGGAGGTTTGTAGTCAGTTCAAGATCAGGCACCACAACTCGTCACCATATCGCCCGAAAATGAATGATGCAGTCGAAGCAGCCAATAAGAACATTAAGAAGATTGTGGGAAAGATGACTGAAACCTACAAAGATTGGCATGAGAAATTATCGTTCGCCCTCTATGCTTATCGAACATCCATCAGGACCTCTACTAGGGCAACTCCTTTCTCATTGGTCTACGGAATGGAGGCAGTTTTACCCATCAAGGTTGAGATTCCTTCCCTCAGAGTTTTGGCAGAAATAAAGCTGGATGAGGCAGAGTGGATCCAATCTTGATATGATCAGTTTAATTTGATAGAAGAAAATAGGCTAAAGGCAATCCTTCATGGTCAAATGTACCAAAAACGGATGATGCAAGCCTACAACAAAAAAGTTCATCCCAGAAAATTCCACGAATGAGACCTGGTATTAAAAAAGATCTTGCCTATACAAAAGGACTTCAGAGGAAAATAGATGCCAAATTGGGAAGGACCTTATGTGGTGAAGAAAGCTTTTTCTAGAAGAGCATTGATATTGACTGAAATGGATGGCAAGACTTTGCCCAATTCTGTGAATTCAGACTCGGTCAAAAAATACTTCGCCTAAAAAAAAAGAGGGAGAGGCCACGGTGAAAACTCACAAAGGGCACCTTGAGACCAAAGGGATTTTGAATCGAAAACCCGTAAAGGGCGATTCAAACTTGGATCAGAGGTTGAGCTTGCGGTACTCTTGTAATATCTGAATTAACAAAGAGGAGAGATGTTACATCTTGGGGCGTCAACAAGAGTACTCTAGATCCCCTAAACACATATTAGGCTCAAAAAAGGGTCTTCAAGAAGTTCATACAGGGGAGTTCATGCTGCGATATTTGGGAGACCTATCTTCCTTTTGTTTATTTTATCTTCCAGCAATGCCTATGTTCTGTGATTAATCTATTCCTTTCAAATTTTGTTTCTAATAAATTTCAGTTCTATCCACTGTTACGATCTTTCTCAAGCATTTTTGCACCGAAATAACGACTAATGGACTAATGACACTTTTGCAAAAGGAGTTTTGTATATTACTCTAAAAGTTTCTAAATAGTATAGGAACCTGAAACAGGGCTATTATTTAGAACTAACCAAACTTAAGGATTGGAAACACTCGAGAAGAAAGAGTTTTCTGTTCAAATAATCTAAACTAAATAAGAAGACGGAGTACCAATTCAGTGAAAGAATCTTGATGAACAAAGAGCAATGACAACCTAAACATTAAAAAATGGATCATTCTCATAACATACCGCACTCATGCATTTATAGATCATTCATGACATACCTAGTTAAGGGCATTCTGATTTATTTCGATCATAACTTCCTAATCATTTTGCATAAGCATAGGTATTTGAAACAGATTCTAAAACATTAAAAAATGGATCATTCTCATAACATACCGCACTCATGCATTTATAGATCATTCATGACATACCTAGTTAAGGGCATTTTGATTCATTTCGATCATAACTTCCTAATCATTTTGCACAAGCATGGGTATTTGAAACAGATTCTACAGATCATACCCCTAGAGGATGGTGTAGCAACGTTTGAAAATTACAGATCTTGTCTCCCTAAGCAATAGTGGAACAGATCGAAGACGATGAGCCTTAACTCCCTAAGCAGTAGGGTAATAGGCTGAATTACAAATCTCTTTTCCCTAAAATGGCATTGGAGCGGCTAAAAGGCACAACAGATCTCCTTGAATTTTCAATGGATTTCTTTTCCCTGAAATGGCGTTGGAGTGGCTAAAAGCCACAGCAGATCTCATTGAAGTTTCAGCGGATCTCTTTTCCCTAAAATGGCGTTGGAGCGGCTAAAAGCCACAGTAGATCTCTTTGAAGTTTCAACGGATCTTTTTTCCCTGAAATGGCGTTGGAGTGGCTAAAAGCCACAGCAGATCTCCTTGAAGTTTCAGCGGATCTCTTCTTCCTGAAATGGCGCTGGAACGACTAAAAAGTCACAGCAGATTTCCTTGAAGTTTCAGCGGAAGAATATCAAAACAAGTCTTATCTTCCTGAAGTTGCAGTGGAGCAGACTAAAGATAGCAAATCTTATTTCCCTGAAGTTACAGTGGAACAGATTGAAGCTATAACCCACAGATCTCATCTCTCTGAAGATGCAATAGAGCAGACCAAATTGCAGATCTTATCTCCCTAAGCAGTAGTGAAGCAGATCGAAGATTGACAAACCTTAACCCCCTAAACAGTAGGGTAATAGGTTAAATTCCAAATCTTAACCCCCTAAGCAGTAGGGAAATAGATCGAAGATGATGGGCCTTAAACCCCTAAGCAATAGGGTAATAGGCTGAATTTACAAGATCTTAACCCCCTAAGCAGTAGGGAAACAGGTTGAAGGCGATAGGCCTTAAACCCCTATACAGTAGGGTAACTGGCTAGAAATTACAAATCTTTTCTCCCTGAAGTTGCAGTGGAGCGGATCAAAGCCATTAACCTTATCTCCTTGAAGTTTCAGCGGAGAAGATCGAAACTACAAGACTTATCTTTCTGAAGTTGCAGTAGAGCAGTGAAGCGGAGCGAAGCAACAAGATTGGAATGAAGCTATCTGGAGAAAAGGAGCGCTAAACAAGTCCAGACACGGTGAGACTGGGCAAAATTGGTCTTTCTTAAATCTTTTCTCTGTTCTCGTTACACGACAACAAGCAAAGAGGGGTAGCTGTACAAGTCCAATTTTGGGCCCAAAACCCCCTAACCCATTAAACCAACTGCGCCCAATAAAACTTAACCTTAGCCCAAATTAACAAATCAAAAAGAAAAAAAGAAAAACCCTAGGAGCCGCCTCTACCCCCTGTCCCATCGCACCATGCCTGCTCCACCCCTTGTCAGCCACCTGCTCTACCGCCCTCAAGTGGCACCTGCAAAAAATTAAAAAGAATGACAAGTAGTTGAACAGAGACATTTTGTACACGGCTATATTAAGCCTTTTATACCTTTGTAAATTTTTTAGAGAGATTGGAAAATAAAAAGAGGAAAATAACAGCAAATCAAAACACCATTGAAGATTACAAATATCAACATAAAACCGCAGCAAGAAAGATCGAAAATAGAAGCCAAAGGTTTATCTATTTTCTCTTTTTTTTTCTTTCGAATTTATTTGAACATACTAAACTATATTTTATTAAAAAAGGACATATATCTAGATAAATATAGCAAAAATAATACAAAAAAAAAAATAAAAATCTTACCTTCGGGCGATTTCCGGCCACCGTACGGCGGCGCATGGTGGCCCGGGGACCCAACGGTGGCCGGATCTTCGACCGGGAATCTCCCTCTCCCCTCTCTCTCTCTCTCTCTCTCCTTTTTTTCCCCTTTAGCAGCTAAAATGAAATTTTTTAGAAGTTTTTAGGCTTTTATAGCCTACCAAAATGGCACCGTTTTGGTGCCCAAGCCAAGACCCAAAAACGACGTCGTTTAACTACCCTGACCCGAGACTCGGCTCCGACCCGCCTCAGGATCCGCGCGTTTTCGTGTAAGGGTCTAATTGCGCGCGCGGTCCTTCCGCTTTCTATATATTTTGCAATCAGGTTTTTATTTTTTAAATCTGGCCCTAAAATTTGTCTCGTTTTCAATTTGGTACCTATACGAACGACGCCGTTTTAGGAAGTCGGGATATTTACTCCTTTAGGCCCTCCTGTTTGCTCGCGCGTTCGAATTAGCCCCCCTTCTTTCATTTATTTTAAATTCGCCTCAAAATTCCGTTTTTAATTCGATTTCGTCCTTTTTTACTTTTTTTTCATTATTCTAATTTAATTTTAATATTCTTTATAATATTATATTTCATTATTGTTGTATTTTTATTAACAACTCATTATTATTATTTTATTTAATACTTATATATATATATATGTTATAAAGTATTATTAATAGTTTTAATATTATTATTCTTATTAATACATATGTATGATAGTATTATACTATGTCTATATTTTTATACATCTGTACATATATATTATGTCTATTTCTCCTTTTCGATACTATATATATATATATATATATATTCTTTTTATATATTACGCATAATATCCAAATATATATTCTGCACATACTTTTAATATCACCATATATTTATTTTTAACATATATGTATGTATGTATTTTTTTTTATGTAATACCTTTAATAATCGTTTTCTAACATTATTATCATTTAATATATATGTGTATCGTATACATATCCTTTTAATATTGTGTTCTTCTATATGTTACGAATATGTATTTTTAATAACTATATTATATATTACTATATCTATATAGTATTATTATTATTATTATTATTATTATTATTATTATTATTATTATTCCCAACATATATATACATCTTTTAACATCATATGCAATATATATATATATATATATTTAATATCATATTATTGTTACATCTATTTTACACATGTATATATACTCTTTGTATAGTATCATTATTTTTTATATATATCATATATTATGGGACTTAGTATTTTCATTTGCTTATTACTTTATTTTAATATTATTATTTACATCATTAGTATTCCTATATCAACAGTATTGTCGAAACTATTTTTTTAAAAACGGGAATCGACTTTGGTTTTAAAAATGAAAACGAACATGAGAGTCGCCACCGATCTTTATTAGGTGTGATTGGATCACCTTTGTTTTAATAAAACATTTTAGTTCACTAAAACGACATTTTTGGTCTACGAAACTTGAGAGAACGGGTTCGGGAGTCGGTTACGTGCGAGGAAGGGTTAGCACCCTCGTCACGCCCAAAATTGGTACCTAAACGATTGATTAACGTCTTAAAGTCGAAAGTTGAAAAGATTTTAAAATAAATTTTAAAATACGATCCCCTTTTTATGAATGTTTGGATAACTTGAAGTGGATATTAAGATTCTCTTGTTTCGAAGAAATAAAATATCACATCCAGCACGTAGGACACGACATTTCGAACCTTCGATGCCAAAATCATCTCATAATTTCTAAAACTTATGCATTGAAATTTTAAAAGGATATTCGGTCATTCGGTCAAACAATAAATCGAAACCTAGCACGTAGGGCACCATTTCTCGAAATTTCCAAACACGAAATATTGCCTTGTTTCAGATTTTTACGATCCCTTTTTATGAATGTTCGTTTTACAAAAATATTTAAATAAATCGAAGCGGACGCTAAAGACCTTCTTATCTCGAAGTAATTAAACGTCACATCCAACACGTTAGGACGCAACATTTTAAATTATCGAGAATAAGCTTGTCTTTTGATTTTTAAGACTGATGCATTTTAATTTTAAAAGGGTATTCGGTCATTTGGACTAAACGAGAAAAATTGAAACCCAGTAAGTTAGGGCACGATTCCTCGAATTTCCAAAAAAGGGAACATTGCCTTTATTTTTTTGAAATTTTCTTTTTGTACGAATTTGGACGAGATTAATGAAATATTCAAAAATGATATATGATTAATGGATTATGTTTTAAAGGAAAATTATTTAAAATATGAATGGGATTGTATTCGACGAATAATGGTAGTATGACAAATTTGGTGTAATAATAACGTAACATACATAATACAATATAATGTATAACATTGATATCAACAAACTAAAATATTAATGTGCATGGATAATAATAATGATAATGGAAACAATAATGTTAAAAAAATGATAATCATCAACAAACAACAACAATAACAATAACAATAATAATAATACGATAAAAATGTAAAGATTTAAATAAATAAATAAACATATATATAATAATAATAATAATAAAATCTGAAGTTTTAAAATTATAAAAAGGATATAAATAAATAGATGGTAAAATAAAATAAAATAAATGTAAAAAAGAATAGATAAATATAAAAGAAATATAATAGTAATAGTAATAGTAATAATAATGCAAAGCTAATTAATTTAATAACATGATGATAATAATAATAGATAAATAAAATAATAAAAGGGAAATACGGGAAAATATGTAAAAAGAAACAAATAATAGATGGATAGACAAATAAATAAATATTAATAGCAAGAGAATAATAAAAATAACAAATATTTAAATGAAGATAATAAAAACAAAAAATATTTAAGCATTAAAATCCTTAATATATACATATATACGAGGGATATATAATATAAAAATAGATGAAAAGGGAACAATAAAAAATAAAATAAAATAAGAAATTGTGTAAACAAAATAAATGGAATAGCAATTAACATAAATAAATGAACGATTATCAATAAGACATTAGTTTAAAAAAAAATAAGACTAAACACACAAATAATAAAATAATAACAAACGATATTTAAAAAAAAACTAAAAAAAATTTGAAGTTAAATGGGCTAAGGATCGAATCGAGATTGAAATGAGATTAGGGGGTAGAATTTAAAAAAAAATAAAATTCAAATAAACGTGAATTAGGACTTAAATGAACGGGCGAATAATATGGGAAGACCGAATGGGAAATTAACCCGTTCCCCAAAACACGCAGTCCTATTAGGGACAAAAATAAAATAATAAAGAAATTTTAGGGGCAAATTCAAAAAATAAAAAAAAAGCTAGGATAAGGGCCAGATTGAAAAAGGTAGAAAAAGCGGAGGGACTAAAGGAATAAATATCCCTTTTAGCAAAATGTGCGGATCCTCCCTATGGAGTGGGTCAAAGCGCGGGTCAAGAATTTAAAACGACGCCGTTTTGGCACCTGAAACCAAGGCCCAAAACGACGTCGTATAATCCCCTTATAAATACCAAAATTTCAGCAAAAAAAATCATTCTTCCAGCCTCCTTTTAAAAAAAAAATTCATTCTCTTTCTCTTCTTCTGGGCTAAACCCAGAAACTGGCCAACAAGGCCACCGACGGCCGATCATCGTGCCACCGTGGCTCCGTCGCCGTCGACCGCCATGCGCGGTGGCCAGAGCTCGAAAAGAAGCCCCTTTTTTCAGCTGATTGGAGAATAGGTAAAAATAAATCCTTTTTTATATATTTTGATATTTATATGTATATAAAATAGTTTCGGGAAAAATAAGAAGAAGAAAATAAGGCAAAAATGAAGAGATACCTTATTTTGAACTAGAGTTTTGTTTTCTTTCTGTTTTTTTTTTGTATTTTTTATTCGAATCCTTCCCCCTTTTTTTTTTTACAATCGTCTCTCGGTGGCTTTTTTATATCCAAATACAAAAGGTTTGCTACATATTTCTACTGTTATTTGCCTACTGTTCATTTTGTTGTTTCTTGCTCTGTTGTCTGTCGTGTTTCTTCTTTTGTTCTTTTTGCAGGAGCGCAAAGGGGTCAATAGAGGCGGATGTTTCGGCTTTTTGCTGTTTTGATACGATAAGGGCAGGCCTCGAGCGTTGAACGTGCTGGTGAGGCACGTGAGGAGCGGCGCTGGAAGGCACTAGGGTTTCAGCTTTACTGAAACTAGTTTAGGTAGTGGGCCTATTGGTTCCCTAGGGTTTTTAGTTTTGGTCAACAAAATTTGGGCTTTACATTTGGGTTGTAAATTGTAAAAAGACTGTTTAACAATTTTTTTTGGTTTGGGATTGTTCAGCCTAGGCCAAAATTGGGCTCTATAGTTGCCCCTCTTTACTCATTATCGTGTAACGAGAATAGAGCAAAGACTTCAGAGAGGGCCAATTTTGCCCGGTCCTGCCAGACCTTGACTTCTTTTAGTGCTCATTTTCTTCAAGTAGCCTCGTTTTAACCCACTGTAACTTCAAAGGTATAGATTTGTACCTTTCATCTGTTTCACTACAATATGGAGAATTTGATCCGACCCTACTGCAACTTCAGAGGTATAGGATTTATAGCTTTAGTCTGCTCTACTGCAATTTCAGGGAGATAAGATTTGTTATCCTCAATCAACTCCACTGCAACTTCTGGGAGATAGGACTCGTAACTTCAACCTGCCCCACTGCAACTTCAGTGGGATAAGGTTTATAGCTTTAATTTGCTCCACTGCAACTTCAGGGAGATAAAATTGGTATCTTTAGTCTGCATCAATTCCACTTTAGGGAGAAGAGATTTGTAGCTTTGATCTACTCCGCTGAAACTTTAAGGAGATACGAATTGTTAATTTCAACCTGCTCCACTACTGCTTAGTGAGATAGGATGATGGCTTAAATCTACTTCACTGCAACTTCAGGAAGACAAGATTCACCAACTTCGACCTGCTCCACTGCAACTTCAGAGAGATAAAATACACCGTCTTCGATCTGCTCCACTGCAACTTTAGGGAGACAAGATCTACAATCTTCAGCCTACTCCACTACTGCTTAGGGAGAGAGGATAGTGGTTTAAATCTGCTTCACTGCAACTTCAGGAAGACAAGATTCACCGTCTTCGATCTGCTCCACTGCAACTTCAGGGAGGTAAGATCTATAATCTTCAGCCTACTCTACTACTGTTTAGGAAGATAGGATGGTGGTTTAAATCTGCTTCACTGCAACTTCAGGAAGACAAGATTCACCGTCTTCGATCTACTCCACTACAACTTCAGGGAGGCAAGATCTACAATCTTCAGCCTACTCCACTACTGCTTAGGGAGATAGGATGGTGGTTTAAATCTGCTTCACTGCAACTTCTGGAAGACAAGATTCACCATCTTCGATCTGCTCCACTGCAACTTTAGGGAGGCAAAATCTACAATCTTCAGCCTACTCCACTACTTCTTTGGGAGATAGGGTGGTGGCTTAAATCTACTTCACTGCAACTTCAGGAAAACAAGATTCACCGTCTTCGATCTGCTCCACTGCAACTTCAGGGAGGCAAGATCTACAATCTTTAGCCTACTCCACTACAACTTTAGGGAGATAGGATGGTGACTTAAATCTGCTTTACTGCAACTTCAGGAAGACAAGATTCGCCTTCTTTGATCTGCTCCACTGCAACTTTAAGGAGACAAGATCTGTAGAATCAATTTCATAGGCATATGCTTATGCCAAATAATTAGGATGCTATGATCGAAATGAATCAAATGTTCCTAACTAGATGTGATGCTTATGTCAAATAATTAGAATAATATGATCGAAATGAATCAAGTGCTCCTAACTAAATGTGTCATGAATGATATATGAATACAAAAATGAAACTGATCCTTTTTTAAAAGGCTTAAGGTAACATTGCTCGTTGTTCATCAGAGCCTTATCATTGACGTATTATGCTGCCGTCTTGTTTAGCTGGCATTCTTGATAGAAAACCCAAAGAAAAAATCTCAATCTGCTCGGCAAGCTTGCCCTACTGAAACTTTATGGAGTTCTTTGCTTATCCAACCCACTGCAACTCAGGGTATAGGATTTGTTTCATCTTCAGTCAATTTGATCTGTTACACCATTCCATGGGTGTAATGACCAGATGTATATGTCTGATATTTGCATGAGTGCAGAGTATCATTTTTCCTTTCCTGAGAATGATCCCCTTTTACACTTGGGTTGACATTGCTCACTATTTTTTGATGTGGCGTCACCGACAAAATGTCTTGTCTTTTGTTCAACCACTAAAAGAGTCCAAAGAGATAATCATCTTTCTCCAATATTTCCAATCCTTAGGCTTGGTGAGTTCTAAATGATGGTCCTGTTTTAGGTTCCTATACTATTTAAAAGTTTCTAGAGTAATATGCAGAACCCCTTTTGCGAAGGTATTATTAGTCCATTAATCGTTATTTCAATGCAAAATGCTTGAAAAAGATCAAAACAATGGACAAGAAGGAAATTGATTAAGAGCATAGCTCGAAATAAATAAATTAATCAAAGATTGCAAATGTAATAAGAAGGAAATTACCTCAAATTGAATAAGTTAATCAAATATAGTAATGTAATAAGAAGGAAATTTATCGGGACATATCTTGAAAAGATTAAGGTAGTCAAAGATAACAAATTCAAAAATGGGTAAAATGGAAAACTAGGTGCCCCAGATATCGCAGCTTGAGCTTCTTTGTACCGACTTCTTGAGGACCCTTCTGAGCTCAATATGTGTTTAAGGGATCCGGAGTACTTTGTCGATGCCCCAAGACGTAGCATACTTCTTCATTGTTAGTTCAGGCATAGCAAGACTGCTATATGCCCTACTTTGATCCAAATTTGAGCCGCTCTTTTTGGGTTTTTAACTCAAATCCCCTTTGGTCTCAGGGCGCCCTTTGTGGGTTTTCGCCTTAGCCTCTCCATTTTTTTTAGGGCGCCCTTTGCGGGTTTTCACCTTGGCCTCTTTCCTTTTAAGTAGAATACTCCTTGACTGGATTTGAATTCACTGGATTGGGCAAATCTTTGCCATTCATTTCGGTCAATATCAATGCTCCTCCAAAATAAGCCTTCTTTACTACACAAGGTCCTCCCTAGTTTGGCACCCACTTTCCTCTGAATTCCTTTTGTATAGGAAGGATCTTCTTCAATATCAAGTTCCCCTCGTGGAATTCTCTAGGATAAACCTCTTTATAGTAAGCTCGCATTAGTCATTTCTGGTGCATTGGACCTTGACAGATATCTTTCAATCCTCTCTCTTCGAATTCAATTGATTCTATGGGGATTGGATCCATTCTGCCTTATCCAACTTTAGCTCTGACAAGACTCGAGAAAGGAATATCGTCTTCAAAATCGATTCTATCCCACAAACCAATGAGCAATGTGTTGCCTCGGCTAAGATCTTGGCCGACGTTCGATACAGGATAAACGGTGACTTCTTATGCTAATCTTTACAAGTCTCAGTCATCTTTCTCATGATCCTTAGTTTGTTGTTTTTGCGCTTTTTTTCTTTCATTTTTTTTTTGATGTTTTTGCTGCACTGCAATATAGCGCCTAATCTTTGAACAAATTGCAAACTTTTGACATTGTGTAGTTGTGTTAAACATGATCTTTTCTGGTATTCTTTGTTGGCAACCCCTTTTTTTTGGAATTTGATAACTGTCGACTTAGTAACATTAGCATATGAAACAACTTTCACCCTTTTTGAAAAGTAATCGACGACCCCAAATGTGAATCGGTATCGGTTAGAAGCTTTTGACGAGATCAGCCCCACATGCCCCACATATAGAAAATTTGTGAAGAAATTGAGGCGGCATAAGAGTCTTGTCTTCCTCCGTTTGTTATTCATGTTTTGACTGATACAATCCCCTTCCATGGTGGATCAGCAGTACCCGAACTTCATGATTAGTCTGGCTAACATAAAACCATAAGCATGTGTCCTTCTGACGCTCGTATGGACCCTTTTTAGCATCCACAGGCCTTAGTAGCCTATGCATATCTTGATACGATCATGCGAAAACATCTTTGAATTTTCGGGATGACGCCTCGCTTTCATTTCTGTAGTGATACAGGCTCCGATCTTCATCTTTTTCTCTTCTTCTAGGCTCATAATGTCCACTGACTTTTTGTAAGAAAGGATCCCCTTTTTTTTTAATCTTATTCTACCGTCCTTAACAAATCAGTAGATAGGCTACATTTCTGTCATCTTCAAAGTGCTGAGATCTCTTTACGCTCATATTTCGCTCAAAAAGAGACTTGGAGTCAATGACAGCGTTGCTCACATCATTGATATCTGGAGACCTACTGAAGGCATATTCCAAAGAATAAATGATTCTAAGGATGATTATTTGTATAGCATGATCATGAATAAATAAATTTTTGAAAGAAAGTCCAAAGAATCTAAGAACAAATATTAGTATAGTATGAAAAGAAAAAACAAATGAAAGAATATTTGTTCAAAAAGATGCATTTTATTGAAATAAAAATTTTGGGCATAAGCCTATTTCACAAAAGGATTCATGTTGCTTCTAAGCTTAAAGCAACAAGCGTGTTTTGAATATTACTCTAGATCAGCTCTGTACATACCCAATTTTGCCAACCCATTTCTAAATACTAACCCAAACCCCAAATGTTAATAACCCATTAAGCCCAACTAATACATCAGCCAACCCAAAATTTAAACCCCATTTACAACCAACCCAAACCCCAAACAATACCCAAAACCCAAATAGCCCACTAAAGCCTAACCCAAAACTAAACCTAATTACCTAGCCCAAGCCTAATACCCATTACACAAAAATTTTTTGAAACCCTAATCTACCCAAGCCGCCTTTGCCCTTTGACCAACTCTCTGACT
The DNA here is from genome assembly GCA_025698465.1 of Gossypium longicalyx. Classification (NCBI taxonomy): domain Eukaryota; kingdom Viridiplantae; phylum Streptophyta; class Magnoliopsida; order Malvales; family Malvaceae; genus Gossypium; species Gossypium longicalyx. Next base: position 98,050,785 of record CM047000.1, read on the forward strand.
CCTCTGTCACCACCCACTCCTCCACCGGCCACGCCTGCAGCACGCCACCGATGTCAGCCCTCTACTGCTTCCAACCACTACCAACTTGCACCTGCAGAGAGAAGAAATAATCATCAACTAACACTTGTAAATGGTTATAAAAACCAAATGGAAATTCTTTGTAAGGGGTTTGGCAACTAAAAAGATTATACAAAGAAAAACATTTGATTTTTAAGTAAAAAGACATCGATTCCATCAATATTGAAGAGAATAATCACCAAATCAAACACAAAATCGAAGAAACAGAGAACAAAAAATCGAAATCAAAGAATGAAGGTGATTTCCTTTTTTCCTATTTTATTTTCATTTTTTAAGCTTATTTTCTTACCTATATATTTTAAAACATATAAAAACATAATAACAAAAAATATAATAAAAAAAACTTACCTTTTCCAGCCACCGTGCACGGTGGCCGGCGCCGGTGCCAGCGACGGTCCGGGGATCGGACCGGTGACCGCCCATGGCCGAAAATTTCCTTCCCCCCCTTTCTCTCTCCCTTCTGTCTTCCTTCTCTCTTCTTTTTTTCTTTCTCCCTCACCAAATGATTTTTTTTTGGTCAATTTTAGGCCTTTTATAGCCCCCAAAACGACGTCGTTTTGGGGTTGGCCACTAAACCCCAAAACGACGTCGTTTTGGCCTAGCCCGTTTGTTGACCTGACCCGCTTCAAGGATCCGCGTGTTTTTCATTGGAGGGGCTAACTGCACTTTTAGCCCCTCTACTTTTCATGCCTCTGCAATCAAGTACTTTTTCAGTTTTTTAATTTGGCCCCAAAGTATGTAGCGCTTTGCGATTTAGTCCCTCTTGCTATGTTATGTTTTGAGGGAAGGATTAATTGTGTTTTTAGTCCCCCTTTGTTTTGTGCGCGTTCAAATAAGCCCTTTTCCCTTTTTATTATTTTAAATTCGCCCCAAAACTTTGATTTTAATTCAATTTTAGTCCTTTTTTTCATTTTATTTATTTATTTTATTTTCGTTTTTTTATATTGTTATTATCATTCGTAATATTATTAATACTATTATTTCTATATTTATTATTGTTATTATTAATTTTCTGGTTATTAAATATTATTATTTTAATGTATTGTTATTTCTAGTTATTATTATTTCTAGTATTATTATTATAATATTAGTGTATGTTTTATTATATATGTATGTACATACATTTTTATATACAGATTATTCTCATTACTTTAATCTAATAATATTATTATTATTATATTATATTTAGATATATACATTTGTATATTTATTTTAAAATGTCTCGTTTTTACTATTATGTACATATGTATTTATCATTATATTTATTATTATATTATTTACTTTCACTATATTTTTTAAATATTATGTTTTTCATATATTATGTATTTTTTTATATATTATATTAATCGTATATTTTATTGTATTATATATATATATTTTTAAATAATTATATTATGTATACATTTGTAAGCATCATACTATTCATATAATTTATTGTTATTTCATATATATCTATATATATATATGTATATTATTAGTTACATATATATTTTTATACTATTTCATGTATGTATTTTTATATTATCCTTATTATTGTTATTAATATTAGTATATGTATATATCTTTAATATATATATAGGTACATATTTATGTGACATTATTAATAGGTGTTTTCAACATTATTATTATGTATGTATATATTATGTAAATATTTTAACATTATGCATTTTTATATATTATGTATATATATACCTTTTTAGTATTGTATCTTTATATATATCATGTATATAATTCGAATACTATATTATATTTTTTCTTACATATTATCTTATATATATATATATATTTTAATAACTCTATATTATGTATGTATTTTTAACATCATGCTATGTATATACTTTGTAATACTATTATCATGTTTATATTTATAATATATATATACATATGTATATAGGTAACATTATTAGTGTTTTTAATATTATGTTTCCGTCACTTCACTTATTATTATTATATGTTTATATATATATATATGTTAGTCTCTATTTCGTCTTTAATAATATTATTACCATGTTTAATATCGCATGTATTGTCATTGTTTTTGATATTATTGTCGTATTTATTATTTGCTTCGATGTATTTCCAATTCGGTTCTTACCCATTCTGTATTGGTTTGTTTTTCTTATTATATTATTAGCATATCATCATTTATATTTTATTATAAATATTGTTTTTACTTTTATCTTTATCTTAGCATTCTTATATTATACGTTCATATTCGTCACTCCTCATATCATCATTTGTACCATTTATTCACTTATGATTTCTTTGTATTTATTTATTTTATTTTAAAAAAATATATATTTGATTCATTTCTATTAATTTCAATAAATAAGGCAATGTACCAATTTAACATTAAGTCATCGATTTCATCGCTATGTTGGGTGAAATTCGTCGACTCGTGTAAAAAACGGAATACCCTTCTAAAAAACCCGAAAACTAAAAATTCTCACTTTTCAATCGGATCATGATTAGATGTCAAATTGAATTCGTACTTTTGAAAATCAAGACAACACGAGTATAATAAAGATACCAATTTTGGGCGCCACGGGGGTTCTAATACCTTCCTCGTACGTAACCGACTCCCGAACCCTATTTTTCTCTGAATTTTAACGTAGACCTAAACCCGGCCTTCATTGTTGTTCAAGAATAAATCTTCTTTTCTAAAAAATGATTTATAAGGTGTCCGATCACACTTAGGAAAAAAGATCGGTGGCGACTCCCTGTTTATTTTAAAATCAAATTTCAACTTATCAAGTTTCCATTCAATCGCCACAATTAGCGACCAAGAGCTAAAATTTTACGTCGCTACAAGCTCTAAAAATAAAGGGATCTCTTCCACAGTCTCATTGTTTAAAACACTTCCAAGTAATGCAAGGGTTTGGAAACTTTTATTCTCCTGTTCTCTTTTCGGATATGTCATTCAGATTCCCTGATATTTCTTCCAGGCTTTGACTTGTTCAAGGCATCGCAACTCTTTTGCCCCCACTTTCAAATCGCGTTTACTACATTGCCGGAGTGATTGGTTCTGAGGAATCGTCAAACTTCACCACTCCCATTTCAATGAACCTTTCGACCAACTTTTTAAATGTAATGTAGTTTTCGATTGAGTGTCCCGTTATTCCTACATGGTACTCGTATTGAGCATTCTCATTATACCATTTTGGGAACGGAGGTTGCACGGGTTTTGAGTAAAATAGAGACACAACATGCACATCAAAGAGATTTTGATACAACTCCTTATATGACATTGGGATGGGCGTAAACCGGAGCCTTTCTGTATTTAGCCTCGAGTTAGATTCCTGCCTCGAAGAGCCTTGATAGCTAGTGGTTACAATCCTCGACTGGCCTATGTTGAGCAATTTAGAAGGTATACTCACGATGTTCACTTCATTTTCACTGTTTCTCGGGGTTGACCTTTTAGCTCTTTCTCCCACATCTATTTTCCCACTCCTGATTGCATTTTCAACCATCTCGCTGGACGTTACTATATCTGATAAGCTCATGGTAGCATTTCCTAACATATGGGTAATGAATGGGGCTTTCAGAGTGTTGATGAAAAACATCGTAGTTTCTTTTTCCAGAAGAGGTGGCTGGACTTGTGTCGCTACCTCTCTCCATCTTTGGGCATATTACCTGAAGTTCTCACTTTACCTCTTTTCCACATTCTGCAGTGTAATTCTGTCGGGCACCATGTCTGTCACGTGGCCATATTGCTTCATGAAAGCCTGTGTCAAATCCTTTCATGAATGAATTTTGGCACGGCTCAGTTGGTTGTACCATTTGGCAGCTGACCCAATCAAACTATCTTGGAAGTAATGAATTAATAGTTGATTGTTATCAACGTAACCTGTCATTTTTCGGCAGAACATCGTGATGTGAGCTTCAGGACAACTAGTCTCATTATATTTTTCAAATTCTGGAGTCTTGAATTTCGGCGGGAGTACTAAATCTGGGACCAAGCTGAGATCTTTGGCGTCAACCCCGCGATGGTAATCAGCATTCTCCATTGCTCTAAGTTTTTCTTCCAACCACTTATATCGATCTTCGAGTTGTCTTGGCAGTTCAACCTTTGCCTTTTCTATTCCTGCCATTTCGTCTAGATCAGGAACTTCATGATTGGTTAGACCGTTCCTTGGGTTGGAACCTGAGCCCGTCGGGTAGTTCATGGGTACCGAGGTACCGGCCTGATATTGTTGTGATCTGATAGTAATAGGTACATCTTGCGTACATGTCTGATCATTTATCGGGGTGAAACCTAGAGGGTACAGAGGCTCCTCATTATCCTCCCCAGTATTGATCATGGAGTTTTTTTCCTTTTCCTAGCCCCTCAATCAGTAATTGGGACAACTGATTCATCATATTCCTTTGGGACTCTAGTATCTACTCTCTCATATCTTGCTGGATCTTTGCTAGTTGCTCTTGCATTTGCAGTTGTAACTGATCTTGCATCTCTTTTTGAAGTTGTTCCAGTCTTTCCAATCTTTGATCCATATATTTTATCCTTTTCCTTGTACCGTAAAGGTGCTTAGTCGTTTGAATTTTGTCGGTTCCTAGATTAACTGAAATAATTTTACCTAATTAGGGTTCCTTTAGGGAAAGTCTAATGCAAATAATGCAATGCAAACACAAATACATGAAATGAATGCAAAAGAAAGGAAGGCGTTGATTCTGAATTCAATTTTATTAGAACAACTTTTCTAGAAAACAAATTCCTTTACATAAAACAGATTACATATACTACCTTTCTCTCATATTCCATGCGAAGATACCTATCTTCCTCTTCATATCCGGATGTTATGGTTGAGTCTTGCGAATTTTCTGAAAGATGTCTCCATTAACTCCTTTTTGCTTGATCCAGGCTGCGATTTGTTGCTCACTTATCCCCGCGATACTTGTCAGCTTCTTTAATAAAGTCAAGACGTGATGGCTCTCGAATAACCTTTGTCAGTTTTAATCATCGGGCAATGAAACAAAGTCGTGTATTTCTTCATGGGGCTACCAGCCTTCTTTCATTGTGTTTACTTGGACCGTATTTAGACAACCGTGTTATAATCCACTTTATCAAGAAATTCATTTTCTTATGACAAATTACTCTATTTAGCAATCAAATATGAATCAACACCTCCTTTCTATGATGATGTAATGTAATGCGTTTATAAACAAAACAAAAACAAAACACATTAGTACAAGAGAAATAAATAACAAATAAATCACCTATTCAGGTGTCCACTAGGGGTTCGGAGTGGCTCTACCTAGGGTAAGCTCCTAGGTCACTCTATATGTGGATCGGTTCTAGAGTAAGGGTACCCGAACCAGCAGATTCCTCGATCCTCACCCATTATAGGCTTATATGGACCAAGTTCAATTCAGGGGAATACATTTCCCTATGGCTGCACGGAGATGAAAATCTCACGAAGACATAGGTACAGATGTATCCCGAAAGCGATCCACTATCCTACACGGAGGTGAAAACCTCACGAAGGAATAGTTTCTCACTCCCACTTAAAGGGTGTGACCACAACGGTCATGCAATGCAATGTGCGAGGATATATGCATAAAAACTTGAAGCAATAAAGAAAATAGAAATAAAACGATGAAAACAGTAAGAAAAATGGATGAAATGCAATGAAGGGATCGTAAGTTTAAAACGAATTTTCAATTTTTGACAAAGGACAAAAATTGATCAATTTATGGCTCGACTCTCAAATTCCCCAGTGGAGTTGCCAAGCTGTCGATACCATTTTTTAGAAAACGGGAATAGACTTTGGTTTTAAAAATGAAAACGAACATGAGAGTCGCCACCGATCTTTATTAGGTGTGATCGGATCACCTTTGTTTTAATAAAACATTTTAGTTCACTAAAACGACATTTTTGGTCTACGAAACTTGAGAGAACAGGTTCGGAATTCGGTTACGTGCGAGGAAGGGTTAGCACCCTCGTCACACCAAAAATTGGTACCTAAACGATTGATTAACGTCTTAAATTCGAAAGTTGAAAAGATTTTAAAATAAATTTTAAAATACGATCCCTTTTTATGAATGTTTGGATAGCTTGAAGTGGATATTAAGATTCTCTTGTTTCGAAGAAATAAAATATCACATTCAGCACGTAGGACACGACATTTCGAACCTTCGATACCAAAATCATCTCATAATTTCCAAAACTCATGCATTGAAATTTTAAAAGGATATTCAGTCGTTCGGTCAAACAATAAATCGAACCCAGCACGTAGGGCACGATTTCTCGAAATTTCCAAATACGAAATATTGCCTTGTTTCAGATTTTTACGATCCCTTTTTATGAATGTTCGTTTTACAAAAATATTTAAATAAATCAAAGCGGACGCTAAAGACCTTCTTATCTCGAAGTAATTAAACATCACATCCAACACATTAGGACGCAACATTTTAAATTATCGAGAATAAGCTTGTCTTTTGATTTTTAAGACTCATGCATTTTAATTTTAAAAGGGTATTCGATCATTTGGATTAAACGAGAAAAATCGAAACCCAGTAAGTTAGGGCAAGATTCTTCGAATTTCCAAAAAAACGGAACATTGCCTTTATTTTTTTGAAATTTTCTTTTTGTACGAATTTCGACGAGATTAATGAAATATTCAAAAATGATATATGATTAATGGATTATGTTTTAAAGGGAAATTATTTAAAACATGAATGGGGTTGTATTCGACGAATAATGGTAGTATGACAAATTTGGTGTAATAATAACGTAACATACATAATATAATATAATGTATAACATTGATATCAACAAGCTAAAATATTAATATGCATGGATAATAATAATGATAATGGAAACAATAATGTTAAAAAAATGATAATCATCAACAAACAACAACAACAATAATAATAATACGATAAAAATGTAAAGATTAAAATAAATAAATAAATAAACATATATATAATAATAATAATAATAAAATCTGAAGTTTTAAAATTATAAAAAGGATATAAATAAATAGATGGTAAAATAAAATAAAATAAATGTAAAAAAGAATAGATAAATATAAAAGAAATATAATAGTAATAGTAATAGTAATAATAATGCAAAGCTAATTAATTTAATAACATGATGATAATAATAATAGATAAATAAAATAATAAAAGGGAAATACGGGAAAATATGTAAAAAGAAACAAATAATAGATGGATAGACAAATAAATAAATATTAATAGCAAGAGAATAATAAAAATAACAAATATTTAAATGAAGATAATAAAAACAACAAATATTTAAGCATTAAAATCCTTAATATATACATATATACGAGGGATATATAATATAAAAATAGATGAAAAGGGAACAATAAAAAATAAAATAAAATAAGAAATTGTGTAAACAAAATAAATGGAATAGCAATTAACATAAATAAATGAACGATTATCAATAAGACATTAGTTTTAAAAAAAAATAAGACTAAAGACACAAATAATAAAATAATAACAAACGGTATTTAAAAAAAAACTAAAAAAAATTTGAAGTTAAATGGGCTAAGGATCGAATCGAGATTGAAATGAGATTAGGGGGTAAAATTTTAAAAAAAATAAAATTCAAATAAACACGAATTAGGACTTAAATGAACGCGCGAATAATATGGGAGGATCGAATGAGAAATTAACCCGTTCCCCAAAACGCGCAGTCCTATTAGGGACCAAAATAAAATAATAAAAGAAATTTTAGGGGCACATTCAAAAAATAAAAAAAAAAGCTAGGATAAGGGCCAGATTGAAAAAGGTAGAAAAAGCGGAGGGACTAAGGGAAAAATATCCCTTTTAGCAAAACGCGTGGATCCTCCCAATGGAGCGGGTCAAAGCGCGGGTCAAGACTTTAAAACGACGCGCGTTTTGGCGCCTGAAACCAAGGCCCAAAATGACGTCATATAATCCCCTTATAAATACCAAAATTTTAGCAAAAGAATCATTCTTCCAGCCTCCTTTTAAAAAAAAATAAAATTCATTCTCTTTCTCTTCTTCTGGGCTAACCCTAGAAACTGGCCAACAAGGCCACCGAAGGCCGATCGTCGCGCCACCGTGGCTCCGTCGTCGTCGACCGCCATACGCGGTGGCCGGAGCTCGAACAGAAGCCCCTTTTTTTTCAGCCGATCGGAGAATAAGTAAAAATAAATCCTTTTTTATATATATTTTGATATATATATGTATATAAAATAGTTTCGGGAAAAATAAGAAGAAGAAAATAAGGCAAAAAATGAAGAGATACCCTGTTTTGAACTGGAGTTTTGTTTTCTTTCTGTTTTTTTTTGTATTTTTTATTCGAATCCTTCCCTTTTTTTTTTACAATCGTCTCTCGGTGGCTTTTTTATATCCGAATACAAAAGGTTTGCTACATATTTCTACTGTTATTTGCCTACTGTTCATTTTGTTGTTTCTTGCTCTATTGTCTATCGTGTTTCTTCTTTTGTTCTTTTTGCAGGCGAGCAAAGGGGTCAATAGAGGCGGATGTTTCGGCTTTTTGCTGTTTTGGCACGATAAGGGCAGGCCTTGGGCATTGAACGTGCTGGTGAGGCACGTGGGGAGTGGCGCTGGACGGCACTAGGGTTTCAGCTTTACTGAAACTAGTTTAGGTAGTAGGCCTATTGGGCCCCTAGGGTTTTTAGTTTTGGGTCTACAAAATTTGGGTTTTACATTTGGGTTGTAAATTGTAAAAGGACTGTTTAACAATTTTTTTTGGTTTGGGATTGTTCAGCTCGGGCCAAAATTGGGCCCTACAAATATCAATATCAATCGAACTAAAATTTAATCCTCGTCTAATTTCTTTTTAATTTTACTAAAGATGTGTAATCTTTAAAAATTCATTTTTTAAACTTATAATAATCTTTAATAATAAACATGCAAAAAAATTTCTTCCCTTTTTTTTTTCTTTTATCTTTTACTTTCCCCATCATTTCAATTTTTTTTTCATCTTGAAAGCACTAAAAAAACTCGTTGGATTCATAGGTTAGGCTCAGCTACAGTGCCTCACATGTGTATCTTGTTTTTAGAATTTTTTAGGGATAATATAATTTATTAATTTTTGGTCCTTTAACTTAGTACTTATGTTTACTTTGTCACTTATACTTTCTTTTTGTCCATTTTGACATTTAAACTTAACAACTAAATTCATTTTGATCCCTTAATTTAAAAAATTAAAAGTTTGATGCTATCACATTTTGAGATTATGCCGCATCATTACTTGAAAATTAAAAAATATAAATAAATTTTCAAGTGATGATGTGATACAATCTCAGAGTATCACATTTAGTATTTTAACAATCAAATCCATAGTTGAATAGGTCAGACCGTTAGTTCTCAATTCAACCAATTCAACCGTTTCTATTATCGAACCTATAATAATTAAAATTTCATAAAAACCTAAAAAGGTTTATAAAATTGCTAAATCGGTTCAACTATCTATTTTTGTCTTAGTTTTTATTTTTACTAATTTCAAGCCATTTTCGAGTCACTCCTTTTATTTGGACTGTTACATCAATCAATTTTTGGTTTGTCCAATCTGATCATATTCTAGTAAACTGTTATTTGGAGTAATATGATATAATTTAGGTGTTATTTATAACAAAAAAAAAAAAGATTCCAACTTAAGAAAAAATATAATTTATGTACCACTTTTATGGTTTAACCCAAAAAAATTATAACAAGAAGATACACATGTTAAGCACTGTAGCTGAGCGTAACGGATGTGTCAAACAATTTCTTTTTAATGCTTTGAAGGAATAAGTCAAAAAGGAAAAGTAAAACAAAGGAAAGACACTTTTCTTCTTTTCTTTTTGCGCATTTACTATTTATAAGTTATTACCATCGTTTTAAAAATTACTACTTTTGTTTACCTTATATTATATTTTAATTATTTATATTTAAAATTTTACGTTTTAGTCATTTATGTTATTATTTTGTTACAAAGTATTCACTCTACCGTTAAACTCCGTTACCTCCCTAACGACAGTCCTATGTGGCAGTCCAAATGGGTTTTAAATGCCAACTTGGATGTCCAACTGTTGGGATGAAAATATGTTTTTAATTAAATAAATTTAATTTGGGAGGCCGCGTAAGACATCCAAGTTAGCATTTAAAACCCATTCAGATTGCCATGTAGGACTGCCGTTAGGAAAGTAACAGAGCTTAATAGTAGAATGACCACTTCGTAACAAAACGATAACATAAGTGACTAAAATATAATCTAAGGCAAACAAAAGTAATTACTTTTATAGTTTACCCAAAAATTAATAAAATTTTTTGTATTCTAACTTTAAATGATGTATATATATATAAAAAAAAAAACATTTTATGTCACATTTTAAAATGATCTATTTAAAATGATGTATATAAAATAAATTTATTAAATAACAATTAATTTTTTATCAATTAATTAATTAATTATAAATTAAAATTGATTAAATATTAATTAATTATTTAAACTTCTTTATTTTTTATTGTATCAAATATGTTATACTTTTTTAATTATAAAATTTAAATTTATAAAAATATTTTTATTAAAAAATTATGAAAATTTTAAATTAATTCATAAGTTACTTTATGCATAATTCATTTTAAATTCACCTTAAAGTGAATATTCAAATCAACCTTGAGTTTAAGTTGGGTGATTTACTCAGATCAAGTAAAATTTATTGACCTATATTGTGTTTACAGTTGATTGAATTGAGGTATTTGGTTTATTAACAAGACGAGTAGCTTCTTGTTGGCATTTAATATTTGGTTTACCAACAAGTAAGTTTTCTTCATCTTATTTGATATTGTTTCAATAACACAGGTCATTTTTAAGTTAATTTCGAGACAACTCTTAGATCATATAGTTATATCTATTCAATTTGATCTTATTTCAGTAACACAAGTCATTTCAAGTAACATGGTCTAGTTTAAGTATTATTTATGACAAAAAATAGGTGGAAAAAAAGTATAATTTAGATACATTTTTATGATTTAACCCAAAAAATTATAAAAACAAGATACACATGTTAGGCACAGTAGCTGGCCATAACCATTTCTTTTTGTGCTATGATGATGGGAGAAAACAGAATTAACGAAAAAGTCAAAAAAGAAAAAGGAAAAGACAAAAGAAAGGAAAGAGATTTTTCTTCTTTTTTCTTTACTATTTAAAAGTTTTCAGGATTGTTTTAAATTTAATAATTTTTTTATATTCTAACAATAAATGATGTATATAAAATTAACGTTTTATGCCTCATTTTTAAATGACGTACTTACAAGTAGATGTATTTATAACTTAAGTTATGTACTTTAGATTCAAGTTGTCCATATATTAAGTATATAAATTAAATGTCATAACAATTAAGTCTTGTATTTGTTTAACTTTCATCTTGAGCATTCAAAGTTAGCTTGAATATGATGTTGAGCATCTTTAAAAAATAGTGATCAAATTTTAAACAAGCATGTACTTTATCGCATGGACAACTTGGATCTAACATATTTAAAAAAAAAGAAGAAAATAGTTCTTTTAAATTTTAATGACATTGTTTTAATAGTACTTCATATTAAAGTAGTCCATACAATATGTATACACGTGTTAAATTTAATCAAACCATTTTAAATATTCTTCACGTCAAATTCGAACTGATATTTAATTTTATTATGCTTATAAAAGAATTCTACTGATATAATACTGATATTTTGAAGATTCAATTAGAATCCTTTAAAATTTAAAGGATAGATAGTATCATAGCATTGGAACGTGTGATGCAATATATCCTTGTACATATATCCATACGCACGTAGAATAGATCAAAGTAATACTTTCCAAAAAGAAAAAGGTTTGATTTGAAAATGTGTAAACATGAAACACATTTCTTAAAATAGGTAAATAGAAAAAGACTTTAAAAAGAACGAAATATATTAATATTCAACATTCAACTTTCATATAATTTTAATGTTGGATACTATCTATTGCAGCTTTCCTATGAAATTTGGTATGAAAGTGGGAAATGTAGATTTTTGTTTTGATAGATTGAGTTATAAGTGATGTCTTGTCAATTACGAAATGACTTAATAGGAAGGTTGAGATCTCAAGATCTTTGAAATTATAAGTTCAGTTCTCAACTTGTATAAATTATGTATAGGACTTCTTCAGATTTATTCTAATTTAGTTTTAAATATATTAATAAATTTATTTAAAAATTGAGTTCATATTTGATACACTAATTGTACATTTTGTTGATGGATTAGGGTGGATGTGAAAGTTTGGGTGCATGATACTTTGTAGATCAATCATGTTGGATTATCAGAAAAGAGAAGGATCACATCAACATTATGGAAAGCAACCAAGCACAGCTAATCTGAGACCTTTTCTAATCCTTGGATTTTCTTCTTCTTCTTCTTCTTGATAAGGGGAGGGGGGATTGGATTGTTTATATTGGAACCTTAGATGGGATTTTGGCTCTTGGTTGGGCAATTAAACGATGTTTTTGCTTTGGATTAAATGTTTAAGTGCACAATTTCTTCGTTTTGTCTTCCACACCATTATTGAGCACTTCATTAAACGTAACTGCTTTGGATTTTTTTTTGCTAGATGAATTGTAAGTCCAGTGTAAATACTCCTCAAGTCTTTTAATGTGAAATCCGCTAGTAAATGCTGAATGAGTCCCATATAGATTATGAACCAAAAACCAAAAAATGTTATGATTCAACATCGGCTAAAGCACATAGTAAGGTAAGGTCTTGATCTATTGCCTATTTGGCGCGTGGCCTTGTTAGTCATTGCCCCAAGCGCAGAGATATGTCACTTTTGGTATAAAAGGATTTTATTTGACAATTCAATAGCTATAAAATTATATGAAAAATCCGTTTTATACATTTTAATCAATGTAATATTTACAACTCTGCAATCCAGTCCAATCCAATCCATGCATTCAAGTTCATTTTTGAATATATAAAACATCCAAATTAGAAAATAAGAGACTATAATAATGCTATTTCCGGATATGTTATTCGAATTGAGTTATGAGTTTCAGGTATGATTACGTGTTCGTCACTAGTATATTTAATTTGGAGAGTCTTTTGAAATTCCTATTCTCATATTTATATTTGTATATGTGTCGAATATGAGTATTTTTAAAAAAATCGAAAATCGAAGGAACTAGAAACAATCCAAAAAACAACTACACATATTGTGTAATTTGCAATCTAAAAATGGCAGATTTTTCAGTTTGAGGAATAGATGCTTTTCTAACTCTTCATTTCTTTTGTAAAGTATGTGTTTATGATATTCGTGTTCGACACATATTTAAACATAACTAGAGAGACATAATATTTCAAATACATGTAAAAATATTTTAAAAAATTAAATACACTTTATGCTAAATACAGACTCGTATCAAACACTTATAACTGGTTCCCAGAAAAAGTTGCAGAAATATATCCTTACCTGAGTAAAAATTTTGACAGATAATAGGACGATCGGTTCTGTTTATCACAATTTCGCATTATATTTTTCTGTTAAATAATCAAATTCACTTTTAAATTTTAGGTACAAGGCAAAAGGAACAAAATGATTTAAACGTTAAAATATGACGAAGTTGTTATACTCTTCACAACTTCAAAATTTAATCATTATATTTTTATTTCTAAAGATTTAGTTCATCACTTTTATATTTTAAAATTTAGATCTAATTGTTAGCACAGTTAAAAATTTGGTTAAATTTATTAGTGTGACATTTAAAAAAAAAACCATTTGATAGCAATGTAACTAAAAAATAACATAATAAATCTGAATTTAACAAAATAATTGTAACGGTGTTAACAATTAAACTTGAATTTTGAAATTTGAAAAGGAGATGAAATAAAATCGTAAAAATGAAAATATAGTGACTAAATTCTAAATTTATGAAGTATATAGAAACTTATATAGCATATTTTAACTTCATTTAAAATATGTAACTAATGTTGAAGTAGAAGTGTCTGTGGGTTAAATCGAATATTTTTTTATTGCTGGAAAACAGATTACTAAAACATAAGTTGAATTGTTTTTGTTTCAGCTTGGCTCCTTCATTGGCCTCAATCAAATGACATCAAGACTTTCTATTCTGTTATAGGATGCACCCTCTGAATCATCTGGAAGGCTAGAAATGAACTCATTTTCAGGAAAATTGACCCCAATCCTTTGTGCGTGATCAATAGGATCAAGGATTTGCATTCTTCTATTCAAACACTCCTACAGCCTCTCAACCAAGACTCATTAGAGCACCAATTTTGGGAATCCAGACCCCCTACTGGACTCTTTGCCTTCGCATCATCTCAGGAGCTAATAATAGCCTGATAAGTGGAGCTGCAATTGTACAAAGGCATAACAGCTCACAATTGCTCTCTGTTAAAAGTTACAAATAGGCAAGCAAACTACAAGCCAAGATCTTACTAATACGGTCTATTCTTTTGATTCTTAAGACTCACAATGTCACCTCTTACAGTTTTCTCAAGATGGATTCAAAATGAGACAACATCCTCCTTGAACGTACCACTGTAGGATGAAAGCTTTTTCCAGCTATCAAGAGCTCGCTGACAATCCCCAACTCAAAAAGGTGTTATGCTTCTACTACTTTTATTAGTTTCTCCTAGCCTTGACTTCTTTCTTTGACAATGTACCAAAAAAAAGAACTGAACAACCAAATCGAAAAAACAGTATTGATCGATTGAATTACGAAGTATTAGACTCGATGACAGCTGACATTTAGTAGAAATCGAAATCTAAGCAACAGAGCAGAACTAGGAATTGTGCTTGGTGGAAGTCCAGACATGAAAGCTTTCAATTGCTAAATGATTCCCACATCGCCTAAGAACCTAAAAGGACAAGCATTTAATAAAATCGCCATATAATCTCGTGCGGCGAGAAATATTTATTCATGATTCATATACTTGAAGAAAATAGAATAACTCTGAAACTAGAAATTGTAGGGCTTTACCCCGAAGGGAGCCCTTCCAGAAATTCTCGAAGGCCAAGGCAGAACCCAGGCCTAAGAGGGGGTTTGGAAATAGTTTTCAACCAGCAATAGACGCGCCTCGGTTAGAACCTCACTAGCTGCGTCATTGCCCCAAGCGCAAAGATGCCTTCACCTTTCGCATTCTCTCTCCTTTTATAACAGGTGCAAGGGTTCTCATCTTATTCACTAACCTATGTGGGACTGACTTAACATAATTACTTAGAAGAATCAATCCATTTGGCATTTGTGATTGAAAAGGTAGTAATCCTTTGATTGAACTATGTAACTTTTGGTATAAATGGGATTCATTTTACTATTAAATACCCATAAAAATTATAGGAAAATCCAATTTATAAACATTAATCAATGCATCAAAAATCTTATATATATATATATATATATATATATGTATATGCATGTATTCAAACACGCTTTCAATATTTACAGCTCTGCAACACTGATGAATCTTTCAGCTTTCACAGCACTGTTCTCATGCAAATCCAATCCGGTCCGCATTCGAGTTCATTTCGGATATCCACCTACTGTTTCCAAGTCCATTTCTGAATATATAAAACCTTCAAGTTAGCAAAATCAGGTGGTAGAACACTATTTCCGGGTATGTTACTCGGATTTGGTCATGAGTTTCGAGCATAGTTATATGCCGAATCATAAATATTTTCAATTTAAAGAGTCTTTTAAGAATTACATTTAATATCCTTATCTATGTTTGTATTAGATACGAATACTTTAAAAAGATCAAACAGTAGGAGTAACATAGATTTTTGAGCATATGAAACTCTGAGTTCCTGTAAACAACTACACATATTATGTTTTAATAGATGTTACATTTTCATTACATTGCTCCAACTCATCACTTTTTTTTTATTTTTAAATTTGTATTTATAACATTCATATTTGATACATATTCAGATATGATGAATATGAAAATACAACGATCCAATGAAAAAAATAAAATGTACTTTATGTCGAAATACATCCTTACCTGAATGGTAACAATTTTGACGGATGATAGCTTGATTGGCTCTATTTATCACAATTTCACATGATATTTTTGCCTGTTAAACATTCACAACAAATAGAATTCACTTTCAAAAATTAGGTATAATGCAAAAGCAACTAGAATATGTAATTAGCATCATAATCAGAAGCTCAAAATAATATAGTTGGCTTCGCTTAATCGAGCCAAAATAGGCCAATAATAAGAATTCTTCTAAAAATTCTTCCATTAACTTAATATTTTTTCTTTAGTTAATCGATTAATCAAACAAAAATAAATTTCCATCCATTAATTCGAATAAAATCAAATTAAAGGTCCTAAGAAAGAAAATATACCAAATTGAAAAGATTAAGCTTCTTTATCTTTATTTACCTTCAAAGGGAATTTAACGAATGAAAAGCCAAGCCAGCCAACAACTTGCGTAACAGTATCAAAGGGAACAGTCCCTCTAGCCAAATCTTCCAGCATATAAACGACGTCGGAAAACACCTCAACCCCGTTAAGCTCAAGCACTGCCTCCACGTACGACGAACCCCTCGCCCTCACGTGGCCGTGCTCCGATGTCACGTGCCCCAGTGTCTTCCCTCTGTACCCTACCGCCACCTCGAACCTGGTGATATCCATTGAATACACATCCCAATTCCTCACTTTCAAAGTCATCGCCAAAGATATATCCACTGCCACGATGGGCGCTGTGTGAACTTGCATGTGGTTTACGTGCAACCGTGCGATCTTAACTTCGGGATCGGACGGCCAGAAGATGAATAACAACGCGGCTAATAACAAGAAGGAGGCCGTGTATAGTACCCGACGGTCACGCCAGTGGAGTCCACTCAGGTGGTGGTAGTATGGCAAAACGACGCAGTTTTGAACCGGCAGTTCGGGTGGCAAAACGGCTGCATGGTAGTGGGACGGCGATGGGGATTCGTTTTGTGCCGATGATTGTCCGATTTTGAATTTGAAGAGAGCCATTAACATTGTGAGCGAAGAAAAAAAGTTACTTGGAACTTAGAAGGATATGTTTGTAAAGTGTAAGGAAGGTGGGTTCCTTGTTTGCTTCCTAGTACCACCAATTCTGCTATTCGGATTCCTATTTTCGTGTAGTGTTCGTATAAGTACGTTAAAAATTTTACCCTCGACTATTCTATTAAACAACAAGTTACTATACATTATCTCTTTGAATTGATTTTTTTATTAAAATTTTTATTTATTTTTATTATTAAAAATTGGTCTATGTATGCCAATATAGGTACACATTATACGTTACATAAAAATGATTATGGGATAAGTCAGGACTCAAAATAATTTTTGGCCTTTTTTTCAAGCTCGAACTCAGCTTGGTTCAAAAAATGAGTCTAAAAAATTTTGTCCAATCTCAACCTAGATGAAAATGCTAAAATCAAATACCGGCTCACCTATATTAAAAGTTTTTTTTAATAATTTTCTTTTTAAAAAAAATATAATACATCAGATATACTAAAAACATAAAAATAAATGTTTCCCAAAAAATTAAAAATAAATTTTAAAAAGTATTTATACACACTAAAACAAATGTAATTTAATAAGCAAATGCACTGAAAATAATAGTAAAATTAATAATAAAATAATAATTATACAATATTCAAATAACAACGACAAAATAGTAACACTACAATAATAAAATGACAGCAAAACAACAACAAAATATATTAGCAAAATAGTAGAAACATCAACAAAATAGTAGAAACAATAGCAAAACAGTGGAACTAGCAACAAAACATAGCAACAATTTTTTTTTTTTTTGCAAATTTGGGCTACGCTTAAGTCAAAATAACTTATCAGATGTCCAACCTGTTTAGAAAATGGGGTTCTTTTTTTGCCTAAGCCTATTTGTTCGGCCTATATTTTTGTCTAAACTCTCCCACTTTTCAAGTCGAGCCGAGTGACTTAACCCATAATAAAACCTAGTCACATGTCATTATTATTTAATTATTTTATCAACTACATACTAATTTTTAACATAGAAAGGATTAATTTAATCTTTCATCTAATATACAATAACTAATTTACTTTATTTTTAAAAATAAAATAAATAAAATATAATCTAACACATAATATAAGGATTTCTATAATAATTTCACCCGAACAATATAATTTTCACATGATAATTTACTCTATATATAAAACTTTCACGAGACTATCAAATTCTTTAAAGCATTATCAAATTCATGTTCACGACAATTACAATCACGTAATACACACGATATCCACAACCACGACACTATAATAACTCGCGACGAAATCCACAGTTGTAGGGAATGTAGTCGAGCTCGATCATTTTGATGGATCAAGCATTGGCTTGGCACCATTCTTCATGTCAATGATATTGGCTGTCTTCACAAACTTAATTTTATGTCTATGTATTATTAGTTTGAATGCCAATTTTGCTAAAAGAAATGTTATTATTTGGCCCTTCACTTCCCCAGAAATTTTTATTTAATTAATAGTAAAATTAAAAAAAAAATTTAAGTTAAATTTTATTAAACAATAGATATTTATTTGAATTTTTAATGAAAATTAAAATTTTTATAATTATTTAGTATTAAATATCATTTTAAATTAATTCTAAATTCTAAATCAGAGATAAATTTTAAATCAACTTGCAGAATAACGTACTAAATACTTTTTAAATACATAATTTTAAACTAAAACAAAAATTAGTTATTTAAATGATTTTATTATCTTTAATTATTTTCTTAATTGGTAAAATTTAGTCTTAAATTTATTCATGACTTAACTTATGGATTAATTAATTTAAATGTATCATTTAAAAATAAATAAAATTAAATGGTAAAATAAATTTTCTCTAAATCGGATTACCATTTATTTAAGTAACCTAAATAATTTGATATCTTAAATATATATAAATTGAGAGATAAAAAAAATAATATAACACAATAAAAATATGCAGACATTATAAAAATTATAAAAATACATTAATAATATGTAAAAGTGTACAAATAAAAAAACTCACACAATATTTTTTTTCTCTCCCATTTTGCACTTTCTTTTTCTGTTCTATCTCTTTTTCTCACCACCCCCCCCCCCCAAAAAAAATAACAGTAATTAACAGCTAGATATAAATTTATTATAATTTTTTTTGAATTATGAGTAAATGAAAATGAGATAACCTGTAATGTTAAAGAGTTAGTTTTAAAAAAAATATCGTCGAACTAATACAATATGTAAAAGTTAAAAGGTTAAATTTGTCATTACATTAATTTTTGAACAGTCACCTTACTTTTTTCTCGAACACTTTAATGGAAAAATAAATAAGCTTAATTAATTCGATCATCATTTTGAAAATTTTAAAAGTTGAGTGACTAAAAAAAAAAAAAAGCATAATTGAACAACTTGAAATATATATATATATATATTTTAATTTTGATTTTGATTATGATTTATTATTAATATTTTTTAAAACGGTAAATCAAAGTGCAGCTTTAGCCAAAAATAATGTAATGGGTAAACTACACTTAATGTTACTAAATTATTAGTAAGTTTATGACTTGGTCACCTAATTGTAAAAAGTTAAAATATAATTACATAACTATTCGAAGGTTTACTAAACTATTCAAAAGATTTTATTTAAGTTACTGAGCTGTTAAGGTTTTTTTTGTAATTTTAAAGCTGAGCTCTTAGTGATAATTTGAAAAATGGTACAGTGGACCAATACCCATTGATGAGTAAAAGATCATACTTTAGATCTATGAAAATTTTATTGTCATTGTCACAAATAGGAAAAGAAAATTGTTTGGATTTTAGATCGCAGATTTATGATCATGAAGAAAAACTGAAATAAAGAAGAAGAAGAACTTTTAATTGGTGCAAGTAACGAGAACGAAAAAAATCATATAAGAGTGATTTTAATAAACTAATAACTTAAATGAAAACATTTTAATTATTTAATAATATTTTTAAAATTTTTTTAAAATTAGATCACCACAACATAATTTACTAATAATTTAATCAGTTTTACTCGTATGTAATTTGTGAGGCGTAGGCACCCATGGAATTATCACAGGCACAGCCATCGACTCTGGAGTCAATATATATTAAAAAGGAATAAGGGGAAGGGATAAGAGAAGCTTTTCCGAGAGGTTTTCAGGTGATACCAAAATAAGGAAGGTGGGGGAAGAACCCGTTGAAGTTCGAGGATCGAGAGTTTGAAGGTTACTGCCAAAATCTTAACTCTTAGCATTTTGGAACATTTTCTGCTAAAACGGAGGTCAGTCAACGACGCCGGAAAATAAAAAGGAGATTTTGGAGATGATCAGCAGTGTAAGAAAAGAAAGGAAGGCGCGAGTTCAGTTGGTGAAAAAGAAGAAAGGGTCGTTGAACTAGGTCCACGCCTTCAAATCCTCCTGAGGTAAACTCAGTTCTCTTTTATTTTTTACTCTAATTTAGTAATTTTTTTGCTCTTATTTGTATGTTTGATCTATTTTATCACTGCTAGTATGTTAATTTTTTAGAAAACAAGGTTGTTCTTCATTTGCTTTTCTCCCGTAATAATAGAACTATAGAAATGGTGTGCAGGTCTCACTCTGGCTCCTCTTTGTTATTCTTTGGGTTTTCCATATTGTAGACCTTTATTTGTATTCTATTGGCAAATATATATTATGCATTATATATTTCTAGTTGTTCTTTAAGATTGATGAAATCTATGGTAAGTTTCAGAAACTGATATGAAATGAAAAGAAAGCTATACTGAAATTGAATAGAAAGAAACTAATCTGAAGATTTCAAAAAATAATTCTGTATTTGAAGTTCTAATCTGCTCTGTACATCATGACTACATTATTTATAGAATATATGAGCAGCTGTAACTTGCTAACAGCTTGCCAACTACTTAACTGCAGTTGAACTACCTGAATAACAACTTGCAACTGATAGGCTAGACTAATTCTTTAACAAAGATCTTAAACAATTCAATTCACTCTTCATTCATCCACAACCTCATTTGTTTCCTCTGTTTTTATATTTTATTTAGCAGAATCATGGGCAATTGCTGCTCAATACAAATTGGTTTCGAGAATTTCCTCCTTCGTGGCTGGGTTTTCATTGTTGGCCATGCCAATTATGTGTGCAAGCTTAAACAAACTCTTCCAACTTTATCTGCTGCTCTTCAAGAACTGAGGGCACAAAGGAACGACGTGCAACGGGAGGTTGATGTGGCTGAACAACGACTATTGAAGCCATTTGAGCAAGTTCAACTATGGCTTTCAAAAGCGGAAACTATGATAACAAAGGCGGAAAAGTTGATTGAAGATGGCCATCAACAAATGAACAACTTGTGTCTTGGCTCCTGTGCTTCCAAGAATTTCCTATCTAGCTACAAGTTTGGGAAAAATGTAACCAAAATGCTTCAAGAAATAAATGATCACGTGAGTAAAGGAGCTTTCAAGAAGGTAGCAGAGAGTCGGCCCTCAGCTTCAGTGGTGGCAAGACCTGAAGAACGGCCAATTGGTCTAGAATCCACAATCGAAAAGGTATGGAGCTGCATCGTGGACAAAGATGTGGGGATTATTGGCCTCTATGGCTTAGGGGGTGTTGGCAAGACAACACTCTTGACCCAAATCAACAACAAGTTCAGCACCACGCCAGACAAGTTTGATGTTGTAATTTGGGCCCCTGTGTCTAAAGATTACAATGTCGCAAAGATTCAAGATAAGATTGGTGGAAATATTGGTTTTTGTGATACATCCTGGAAAAGTAAAAGTGTTGACTAGAAAGCTGTAGATATCTATGGGGTCCTGCGAAACAAGAGATTTGTTGTATTATTGGATAATTTATGGGAGAGGTTGGATTTGAACAAAGTTGGGATACCAAAGCCAAGCCAAGAAAATGGTTCCAAACTTATTTTCACTGCTCGATCTTTGGAGGTATGTGGTGAAATGGAAGCTAGAAAAAGAATCAAAGTGGAGTGCCTAGAACCTGAAAAGGCTTGGGAATTATTCCAAGTCAAGGTCGGAGATGAAACACTTAACAGCCATCCAAATATTTGGAAACTAGCTGAACAAGTAGCAGAAAGGTGTGGTGGGCTGCCTCTTGCATTAATTACAGTTGGTCGTGCCATGGCATGTAAGACAACACCTATGGAATGGAAATATGCAATTGAGATGTTGAAACGATCAACATTACCAAAAATGAAAACTGAGGTATTTCCACTTTTGAAATTCAGCTATGATGATTTGCCTAATGCCACAATGAAATGTTGCCTCCTATATTGTTGTCTCTATCGTGATGATTATCGTATTCCCAGAAAGGGATTAGTGGAGCATTGGTTTTGTGAAGGGTTGTTGAATGAATTTGATAGATTTAGTGAAGCTCAAATACAAGGTGACCACATTATCAACTCTCTTCTTAATGCATGCCTATTGGAAAGAGTTGGAGAAGATTATGTGAAGATGCATGATGTGATCCGTGATATGGCTTTATGGATAGCATGCGAGCTTGAAGTAAAAGAGAATATTTTTTTTGTAAAAGCAGGGGCTCAATTACTTGAAGAACCAGATGCTAAGACATGGGAAGGTGCAAAAAGAATGTCAATAATGAGCAATCAGATTAAAGTTCTCAGAGAAACACCTAAATGCCCTAACCTTAAAACTTTGTTTCTTGGAGAAAATAATCTACAAGTGATCAGCGATGGCTTCTTCCACTTTATACCTCGTCTAACTGTTCTAAACTTGTCAAGAAACTATGGTTTAGAAGAATTGCCTAAGGGAATTTCACAATTGATTTCACTAGAATGTCTTGATCTATCCTCAACTGGCATAAGAGAGTTGCCAATAGAGTTGAAATCCTTGACAAAACTGAAAATGTTGGACTTGAGTAACATGCTATTTGTCCGGAAGATGAAAATCCCACGACAACTGATATCTAGTTTTTCCAAGTTGCAAATATTCAAATTGCGGCCGCTGATAAATAGAGATTATCCGGATGAAGAGGAAGACAATGTTCTAAATGGGGTTAATGAAAATCTTATAAAGGAATTGAAGTGTTTGCAACATTTGAACATACTAAGTATACCACCAATTAAAAGCGTGTTTGCTTTAGAAAGATTTCTAAGCTTCAACTTGTTTCGATGCTGCATCGAAACACTAGAGTTGGATGAGTTTAGAGACTCAAATGTGTTTAATGTTTTATGCTTAGAAAACATGGAGCGTCTAGAGAAATTATATTTCAAGGATTGTGCAAGTATGGAGGAGATAAAAATTGAAAAGATACTGAGCTCAGTTTCTTCGAGTATTAATTATACTTCACAGTTTCACACATTGAGCCGTGTTATAATTGATGGTTGTGGCAAATTGACAGACACCACTTGGCTGATTTTCGTTCCAAATCTAAGGTTTCTTTCTATAAGTTGGTGTTTTAAAATGGAAGAAATATTGAGTGAGGGAAAACTTGGTGAAGTTGCAGATAAGGTTGGAAGTCCATATCCTAAACCGTTTCTGAAGCTTGAAATGCTTAAGTTATGTGTTCTACCAGAATTGAAAAGCATATACTGGGATGCCCTACCCTTCCCATTTCTGAAACATTTTTGCGTATGGGGTGATTGCACAAAACTGAAGAAACTTCCTCTCAATTCTGACAGTGCAAAAGGGAATCATATCACTATCGAAGGAAGAAAAGATTGGTGGGAAGAGGTAGAATGGGTGAACGAAGCCACTCGAGACATTTTTTTACCCTCTTTAAGATTTCCTCCTTACTGAAATGCACAAAATCCTAAAGACTGCAGAGTGTTTGATGGTTGCGTCCTTTGACATTGTGAGTTGCTATCCTTGTCTATCATTTTTTTTTTCAATTGGTTGCTTCTATTTATGTTTATCTATCATTGCATTTGTCCTAAATTATATCAAATCTACTAGGCTTCGAAGTAATAGGTTTGTAATTTATTTAAACCTCTCTTTCGAGTCAACACCAATTGAAGTCGATGTTCCTCGAGTTAAGTATAGCCATGGCTATCCTATGGAACACAGTATAATTACAATCTTTGCTAAGCTACTATTTACATTTATTACTCAGAGGGGGGAAAGAATATTATAACATACCCGTATAATTCTCCTACATTTCGGAAGCAGAAGTTTTTGGTGCTTTTGTGCTTCTGAATTTTGAGTAAATAAAGCCCCCTGCAGCAATGCTCCGAAGCTTCTGTCCATGTCTCGAGACAGGAATCTCATTATCTCAAGATATCTATACATCGAAGCAAAAATAAGAAGACATGCTTCCGAGACTTACAGTTCATTTTGATGTTTTGAGTTAAGATTCGTATCCTAACTCCGTGTTTTACCTCATATAACCTCGGGACAATATAAGTGAGTCCACCTGACTTATTATACTTAGTAATATAGATTCACATGATGAAATTTTTATGTTCATGTCACGTATACTAGTTGAAACTTGATGAATGTATGAAATTAATTTGAATTACTCTAGCAACGTAATGTGAAATGAAGTATTTGAATTCAATATTCGGGTTGGGTGTCACATGCTGACTCCAACATGGTTAAAATGAACTACTACAATTGGCTCAAAATGAATCAACAGCCGGGCCATAAGGAACTTTCTTCTAAATGAAGCCGTCAAATCTCAAAAGAAAACTGTTAATGGAGTTACTTTTCTAGGCATACAAATTAAGAAATTCTTTGCAGTGTTCAAATACAGAATAAACAAACTTCTTCTATACCTTTATACAAAAAAAAAAAAAAAATTTCTTCTACACTCTCGCCTAGATACCATCCTCTCAAAACCCACACACAATTCAAACAAAATATATTGAGAAAATCCCTCAAAAGCACTTGTCAATCTATCACATCGAGCATCCCATCCAATAAACTTATAGTTGGTCCTTCCAAATCAAGCCCAACAACACCTTAAACTAACATTTATCACCTTATAGTGATGCTAGATTCGGGGGATAGAGGCTTTTCTTCCTCCATAAATACCTTGAAAGAAAGGGAAAGGCAGACAAAAATACTTGGACCTTATTCTGCCCAATTTCCATTTGGTGTGAACCAAACCAACCAACTACTCTCACTCTGTGTTGTAGCAAACTTAAAACCTTTTTAAAAAGTAAATATATTTGTATTCAAATGTGTGTGTAATATATATATGTATTGCTAAGCTAAAAGTTAAACAACCCCATTATAAATGTGACAATTTGACAAAAGAATGATTAATTTCCCCCAATCAAGTGGGGGTTCAAATTGATGCTTAAAAACAAAAGGCTTTGTTTTCTCAAACTATATTGTAAACCCCCGCAGCTGCCATTTTTGTTGATATTCAAAGTGTACAATGCTCTTATCCAATTAAGTTACTGACTATGAGTTTTATATATGCTCAACGATGCTGGTGGCAAGTGGCCGTTTCATTGCCACGACGGGCTCACTACACCAGGAACACCGGAATGATGGGGCCGCCACACATCATGCTCGTTGGCAGTAATAGCAATACCGGAATTATGCTATCTTATTATCTTTAATTTAGAAGTGCAGGAGTAAAATTAGATGCTTGCTACATATCCCTAACCAAATAGGTTTAACTTAATAATAGTTGATTAGGATAATAAAAGATATTTTCCTAAGTGATGAACAAATGCCACACACTAAATTTTAATAGCTGATGAATATGTTTAGTAAATTCTCCATGATATGTGCCTCCGGCAGTGTCTTTCATTCTGTTCGAGACTAGCCTACATACAACGTACATTTCGAGAAGTACAATGTAATATACTCATTAAAAATATTAAATAAAAGACAAATGGTGTGCAGGCCTCGCACTCCTCTTTGTTCATCGTCTTTGGGTTTTCCGTAGTATGTAGCTTTATTTGTAGTCTATTGGCACCAATGACATATACGTATGTTTTTAATAATTTGTAGCTGTTCCTAAACATCTTCAAATTATTCACTTTTCATCTATTCACAATATTGTTCCCTCTGTTGTTACCAGAAGAAGAATCATGGGCAATTGCTGCTCAATACAATTTAGTTGCGATAATTTCCTCCTTCGTGGCTGGGATTTCATTGTCGGCCATGCTAATTACGTGTGCAAGCTTAAACAAACTCTTCCAACTTTATCTGCTGCTCTTCAAGAATTGAGGGCACAAAGGAACGACGTGCGAAGACAGGTTGATGTGGCTGAACAGCAACTATTGAAGCCATTTGAGCAAATTCAGCTATGGCTTTCAAAAGCTGAAACTATGATAACAGAGGCAGAAAAGTTTATTGAAGATGGCCCTCAAGAATTACAGAACTTGTGTCTATGCGGCTGTGCTTCCAAGAAATGCTTGTCTAGCTACAAATTTGGTAAAAAGGTGGCCAAAATGCTTCAAGAAATAAATGAACACATCAGTAAAGGAGCTTTTGAGAAAGTAGCGGGGAATCAACCCACAGCTTTAGTTGTAGTAAGACCTGAAGAGCGGCCAATTGCTTTAGAATCCTCAATTGAACAGGTATGGAGCTGCATCGTGGACAAAGATGTGATGGGGATCATTGGCATCTATGGCTTGGGGGGCGTTGGCAAGACAACACTCTTAACCCAAATCAACAACAAGTTCAGCACCGCACCCAATAGTTTTGATGTCGTAATTTGGGCGTTGGTGTCTAAGGATTACGATGTTGGAAAGATTCAAGATAGCATTGGTGAAAACATTGGATTTTCTAATAACTCCTGGAAGAATAAAAGTGTTGACCAAAAAGCTACAGATATCTATAGGGTGTTGTGCAACAAGAAATTTGTTGTATTATTGGATGATTTCTGGGAGAGGGTGGATTTGAATCAAGTTGGGATACCAAAACCAAGTCATGATAATGGTTCTAAACTTATTTTTACTACTCGATCTTTGGAGTTATGCGGCGAAATGGGAGCTCGAAAGAAAATCAAAATGGAGTGTCTAGATACGGAGAAGGCTTGGGAATTGTTCAAAGACAATGTTGGAAATGAAATTCTCAACAGCCATCCAAATATTCAAAACCTAGCTAAACAAGTAGCGGAAAGGTGCGGTGGGCTGCCTCTTGCACTAATTACAATCGGTCGTGCCATGGCTTGCAATACAACAGTTGGCGAATGGAAATATGCAATCGAGATGTTGAAGCGATGTTCATTGCCAAAAATGGAAAATGAGGTATTTCAGCTCTTAAAATTCAGTTATGATAATTTGCCTAATGCCACAATGAAATGTTGCTTCCTATATTGTTGTCTATATCCCGAAGATTTTTGTATTCCCAGAAAGAGATTAACGGAGTATTGGTTTTGTGAAGGGCTATTGAATGAATTTGATAGAATTAGTGAAGCTCAAATGCAAGGTAACAACATTATTAGCTCTCTTCTGAATGCTTGTTTATTGGAAAATGGTGGTGTAATAGATGGAGAAGATTGTGTGAAGATGCATGATGTGATCCGTGACATGGCTTTATGGATTACACGCGAGTTCGAAGCAACAGAGAATAATTTTTTCGTAAAAGCAGGGGCTCAATTATTTGAAGAACCAGATGTTAAGGCATGGGAAAGTGGGAAAAGAATGTCAGTGATGAAAAATAAGATTGCAGTTCTCAAAGAAACACCCAAATGTCCTAACCTTCGAACCTTATTCCTTAGCCAAAATGAGTTGCAAATGATCAGCGATGGTTTCTTCCAATTTACACCTCAGCTAACTGTATTGGATTTATCAAGAAACATTGGGTTACGAGCGCTGCCTGAGGGAATTTCACAATTGGTTTCACTAGAATGTTTTGATCTATCTTGGACTGGTATAGAAGAGTTGCCAATAGAGCTGAAAGCATTGACAAAACTAAAAATGTTGGACTTGAGTTATATGCGCAATCTGAGAAAAATCCCACAACATTTGATATCTAGTTTTTCCAAGTTGCAAATATTCAAAATGTGGTTACCGGAAATTCAACTTTATCCTAATGAAGACAATGTTTTGAATAGAGGTAATGAAAAGCTTATAGAAGAGTTGAAAGGTTTGCAGCGTTTGAATATACTAACGATAACGATACACAACATGTTTTCTCTAGAAAGATTCCTGAGCTTTAACTTGTTTCAATGTGGGACACGAGAACTACTACTTCGTAATTTTAAAGAATCTAAAGTGTTTAATGTTTTATGCTTAGAAAAGTTGGAGCGTCTAGAGACTCTACGCTTCGACTTTGGTGGAAGTATGGAGGAGATAAAAATGGAAAAGTTGCATACCTGGGTTTCTTCAAGTATTAATTATACTTCATGCTTTCACATATTGAGCAAAGTTACAATTACAGGAGGTAACAAACTGAGAGACGTGACCTGGCTGATTCTTGCTCCAAATTTAAGAACTCTTTCTATATTTGAGTGTGCAAAAATGGAAGAAATATTGAGTGAGGGAAAACTTGGTGAAGTTGTAGGTGTGCTTGGAATTCTATACCCTAAACCATTTCTGAAGCTTGAATCACTTCGCCTAATTTGTCTACCGAAATTGAAGAGCATATATTGGGATGCCCTACCCTTTCCATGTCTGAAACATTTTTCTATAAGTTACTGCAGAGAACTGAAGAAGCTTCCTCTCAATTCAGATAGTGCAAAAGGGAATCTGCTCACCATTGAAGGAAGGGAATATTGGTGGGCAAGATTAGAATGGGAAAATGAAGCCACTCGAGATGCTTTTCTCCCTTCTTTCAAGTCTTGTAATCATTTATTTTAATTAGATGCTTCTGTTTCTGTTTTGCTATCAATATTCCATTTGTCCTAAAGTATAATGAAATTTATTAGCACTTGAGTTGATCATGATCAAATATTTCATTTGAGTCTAACAAGGTTTCAAATGGCTCCACACACACCCATTAAATCTTCAACTTAAGATGAAAGCTCATTGAATCAATTCACATTGTTTTAAAGCTTTGAACCTGAACTTTAAATTTAAGAACCAAGTATTTTTCATTCCTTTTTTGTTGAAAATTAGTAAATTCCATCTTAGACTTATAAAAAATTTGAAATCTGCAACAATTTTAGACGATTGCAAGAGGCCCCATCACCTGGAGTCAATCAATAGACAATGCCCTTTGCTAATAGCTCTAAGATTAGTGTGGGAACCTGCAATCTTGACATGTACGTATATGGATGTTGCTTACAGTAAAGTGCTTGTTCGTAAATTGAACTCAGTTTGTTCTAATGTGTAATGATATATGGGCTTTAGTGATGTGCAATTTGATTCAATTTTCAAAAATCACTAAGAGTATTTTATAAGTATTTTTGTGATGGGCATTGAAACTATCGAAAATAATTCATACAATAAAATAACTCTAAACAGTAGTAAAGAGTAGTAGGGTCGAGTCTACAGGGATCAAATATTATGATCAACTTTCGTGGTTTTCTTATGAACAGAATTTCGGTTGAACCAATAATCGTGGAAAAAGTCGTGCCCATGACTCCAAATAGACCTGCTGAAAAATAAATTAAATAAATTAGGAGAGTTGACAATGTCTAGAAATTAAATAATTAAAGTAGCAGAAATAAGCAATTAAAGAGACCAAAAGTAAAATTAAATTAGAAAATGAATTTGAGTTTTGATAAAAGAAAAAGTAAGCCTTAGCCCTAGACTTAGTGAATTTTGATCTCTAAATCGATCCTCGAAAATTAGTCTTCTCCCCCAAACAATAAACTGATTATAGCGGCTAAAAACGTCCTAACTGTCAATTCTTCCTCTCGTAATTGGTCCCGATACAACCTACAAATCAACTATTATCGATTATCTAACTGAGATACACGTGTTCTCGATTCAAGATTCCGGTAGCCTTGAGCTCTAAAGAACCCAAATAGAATTAACGGTCTCAACCATGCGGGACGTTTAAACCCGATCACTATCTCCTTTAATTTGTTCTCGGAGATTCGAATACAGCACGACCGACTCGTTTCCCCAACTGTCCACAAACATGACTCCAACCCAACGCAGTTTTTTTATTTGAAATCGAGTTAACTTTAAGTGATGAATTTGTCAATCTTGAGATTTAGGGAAAATAGTGAATACCAATTGGAAGGATTTTTAGTACGAATACATATCTCACGATTCTTGACCGGAAAGAATTCCGGCCTAAAACTAAGTTAGAATTTAGTGAAGTATGAAATTAATCTGCTTTGGTTGGTTATGGAGTGGATTTGAATGAAAAATGGTGAAAGTTAGAAATGGAAAGGATTTGGAAAGCAAATAAACTAATTTGCAAAAAAAAAAAGCAAAAAAAACAAGCAAATGGAAATGGAATGGTATCTACACGCATGAACATGGAAAGGAAAAATGGTTTAATTTAATTGTTTAACCAAATTCAATTGTGTCTTTAAGCTACTACAAATGCACTATTTATATACAAATGATTTACTAAATTTGGTATAACTATCCACTACACAAAATTAGAATTAAATAAAAATAAAATCAGATTTTCTTCTAATTTTAGCTTTTACAAAAAGAAATCTAGTAAGTTCTCGACTATTTCTAAGTTTCTGATTCGGCCCTACTTTATTGACTGTGTTGTAAATTAGTCATTTTCTGCTTGTTTTTTACTCATAGCATCCCAATTGCATTCCTGATAGGATTAAAATATAAAATTATTAATTTAGCAGGGATCAATTCAAGAATTAATCGATTTAAATACAAAAAATCATGCAAATTTAACATGTTATCATTTTGGATGATTATTCAGTGTTAATTGTGAATTTTATCCTCATAATTCTTTAAATTCATGTTCTCATGCTTAAGAGAGCATTTGTGAGCAAAAAGAGTAAAACAAAAACGAGCAAAAACTGAAAAATCGGAGCAAGCTGTAGGAGCCACATGGGCTACCACACAGCCATGTGGTAAACCGTTTCGATTTCGCAAATTTGCACTATGAACTGCGAAAAATCACAATTTTTAGGTTTTTCGAGCATTCTAAGATATATATATATATATATATATATATATATATATATGACAAAAATAAAAAGATAGGAGGGAGCCGCCATAGAATACTCAAGAAAACAACTCGAAATCCACCATTGAACAAAGTTGTATTATTAGATAATTTATGGGAGAGGGTGGATTTGAACAAAGTTGGAATAGCAAAGCCAAGTCAAGAAAATGGTTCCAAACTTATTTTCACTGCTCGATCTTTGGAGGTATGTGGTGAAATGGAAGCTAGAAAAAGAATCAAAGTGGAGTGCTTAGAACCTGAAAAGGCTTGGGAATTATTCCAAGTCAAGGTCAGAGATGAAACACTTAACAGCCATCTAAATATTTGGAAACTCACTAAACAAGTAGCGGAAAGGTGTGGTGGGCTGCCTCTTGCATTAATTACAATTGGTCGTGCCATGGCATGTAAGACTACACCTATGGAATGGAAATATGCAATTGAGATGTTGAAACGATCAACATTACCAAAAATGAAAAATGAGGTATTTCCACTTTTGAAATTCAGCTATGATGATTTGCCTAATGCCACAATGAAATGTTGCCTCCTATATTGTTGTCTCTATCGTGGTGATTATCATATTCCCAGAAAGGGATTAGTGGAGCATTGGTTTTGTGAAGGGTTGTTGAATGAATTTGATAGATTTAGTAAAGCTTAAATACAAGGTGACCACATTATCAACTCTCTTCTTAATGCATGCCTATTGGAAAGAGTTAGAAAAGATTATGTGAAGATGCATGATGTGATCCGTGACATGGCTTTATGGATAGCATGCGAGCTTGAAGTAAAAGAGAATATTTTTCTGTAAAAGCAGGGGCTCAATTACTTGAAGAACCAGATACTAAGACATGGGAAGGTGCAAAAAAAAGGTCAATAATGAGCAATCATATTAAAGTTCTCAGAGAAACACCTAAATGCCCTAACCTTCAAACTTTGTGTCTTGGAGAAAATAATCTACAAGTGATCAGCGATGGCGTCTTCCACTTTATACGTCGCCTAACTATTCTAAACTTGTCAAGAAACTATGGTTTAGAAGAATTGCCTAAGGGAATTTCACAATTGATTTCACTAGAATGTCTTGATCTATCCTCAACTGGCATAAGAGAGTTGCTAATAGAGTTGAAATCCTTGAAAAAACTGAAAATGTTGGACTTGAGTAACATGCTATTTGTCGGGAAGATGAAAATCCCACGACAGCTGATATCTAGTTTTTCCAAGTTGCAAATATTCAAATTGCGGCCGCTGATAAATAGAGATTATCCGGATGAAGAGGAAGACAATGTTCTAAATAGGGTTAATGAAAATCTTATAAAGGAATTGAAGTGTTTGCAACATTTGAACATACTAAGTATACCACCAATTAAAAGCCTGTTTGCTTTAGAAAGATTTCTAAGCTTCAACTTGTTTCGATGCTGCATCGAAACACTAGAGTTGGATGAGTATGAACATACTAATTAAAATGATACACAAGGATAGCAACTCACAATGTCAAAGGACGCAAGCATCAAACACTTTGCAGTCTTCAGGATTTTGTGCATTTCAGTAAGGAGGAAATCTTAAAGAGGGTAAAAAAATGTCTCGAGTGGCTCCATTCTCCCATTCTACCTCTTCCCACCACTCTTTTCTTCCTTCAATGGTGATATGATTCCCTTGTGTATCATTTTTTTTCAATTGGTTGCATCTATTTATGTTTATCTATCATTGCATTTGTCCTAAAATTTATCAAATCTACTAGGCTTCGAAGTAATAGATTTGTACCTTGCGTTAAGTATAGCCATGGCTATCCTATGGAACACAGCATAATTACAATCTTTTCTAAGCTACTATTTACTTATATTACTCAGAAGGGGGAAAGCATATCATAACATACCCGTATAATTCTCCTACATTTCGAAAGCAGAAGTTTTTGGTGCTTTTGTGCTTCTGAATTTTGAGTAAATAAAGCCCCCTGCAGTAATGGTCCAAAGCTTCTGTCCATGTCTTGAGACATGAATCTCATTATCTCAAGATATCTACACATCGAAGCAAAAATAAGAAGACATGCTTCCGAGACTTAACAATTCATTTTGATGTTTTGAGTTAAGATTCATATCCTAACTCCATGTTTTACCTTGTATAACCTCGGAACAATATAAGTGAGTCTACCTGACTTATTATACTAAGTAATATAGATTCACAACATGAAATTTTTATGTTCATGTCACGTATACTAGTTGAAGCTTGATGAATGTATGAAATTAATTTGAGTTACTCTAGCAACGTAATGTGAAATGAAGTATTCGAATTCAATATTCGAGTTGGGTGTCACATGCTGACTCCAACATGGTTAAAATGAACCACTACAATTGGCTCAAAATGAATCAACAGCCGGGCTATAAGGAACTTTCTTCTAAATCATGAAGCTGTCAAATCTCAAAAGAAAACTGTTAATGGAGTTACTTTTCTAGGCATACAAATTAAGAGATTCTTTGTAGTGTTCAAATACAGAATAAACAAACTTCTTCTATACCTTTATACCAAAAAAAAAATTCTTTTACATTCTCGCCTAGATACCATCCTCTCAAAACCCACACACAATTCAAGCAAAATATATTGAGAAAATCCCTCAAAAGCACTTGTCAATCTATCACATCGAGTATCCCATCCAATAAACTTATAGTTGGTCCTTCCAAATTAAGCCCAACAACACCTTAAACTAACATTTATCACCTTATGGTGATGCTAGACTCGGGGGGTAGAGGCTCATCTTCCCCCATAAATACCTTGAAAGAAAGTGAAAGGTAGACAGAAATACTTGGACCTTATTCTGCCCCAATTTCCATTTGGTGTGAACTAAACCAACCAACTACTCTCACTCTGTGTTGTAGCAAACTTAAAACTTTTTTAAAAAGTAAATATATTTGTATTCAAAAGTGTGTGTATATATGTATGTATTGCTAAGCTAAAAATAAAACAACCCCATTATAAATGTGACAGTTTGACAAAAGATTGATTAATTTCCCCCAATCAAGTGGGGGTTCAAATTGATGCTTAAAAAAAAAGGCTTTGTTTTCTCAAACTATATTGTAACCCCCACAGCTGCCATTTTTGTTGATATTCAAAGTGTACAATGCTCTTATCAACCTAAGTTACTATGAGTTTTATATATGCTCAACAATGCTGGTGGCCATTTCATTGCCACGACGGGCTCACTACACTAGGAACACCGGAATGATGGAGCCGCCACACATCGTGTTCGTAGGCAGTAGTAGCAATACTGGAATTATGCTATCTTATTATCTTTACATTTACAAGTGTAGAAGTAAAATTAGATGCTTGCTACATATCCCTAACCAAATAGGTTTAACTTAATAATCGTTGATTAGGATCGTAAAAAGATATTTCCCGAAGTGAACAAATGCCACACACTAAATTTTATTAGCTGATGAATATGTTTAGTAAATTCTCCATGATATGTGCCTCCGGCAGTGTCTTTTATTCTGTTCGAAACTAGCCTACAAACAACGTACATTTTGTTAAAGGTGGCAACAAATAGCTATATGTATGTTACCCGGATGAAATACAGCAAACAGCAAATGTACGTATGTTATCCGAATGAAGTACGTTTTGTTGTAACAGACGACCTGTATGTGAGTTGACAGAAACTTTTTGACTGGATAAAGTTGGTCAAGTATTTTCCAGCTTTTGCACAGTCCTAGGTTATCATTAGGATAAATTTAATGTTTGTTCACTACAACAAGTTAAAAATATTGTTGTAAGCTTTCTATGTATATCATATATTTGATGTATCAATGAAAAATACTGATTATCTTCTTGTTCTCTCAATTTCTCATTCCTTTTGTTTCTGTCTGTTTTTTTCTTGAATCAAAAAACTTTCTTCATACTTTATCCGAGAATATTACTTTGTTGCTCCAAATTCAACAAGTTGTTCATATTTTACCCGGGTGAATTAGATCTGTTTTTCTTCCTATGTGAAAAACTTAACAAATGGTATCAAGAGCCTAAGTCTTTGAGGACATTGGTTGTGTTTGAGAGAAAAGAAGAAGAAGCTATTTTTGTTGGTCTATTTGTTTGCTACAAAGATGAGCTTTACACCACCTCCACCACCTGTGTTTGCTGGAGAGAACTACCATATTTGGGTAGTCAAGATGAAGACTTATCTTCAAGCTCAAGACTTGTGGAGTATAGTTGAGAATGACATCGAACCACCTCCATTGAAGGCCAATCCCACGATTGCTCAAATGAGGCAGCATGCTGAGGAGAGCACCAAGAAGCACAAAGCTTTAGCCTGCTTACAAAATGGAGTGACAGATGTAATCTTCACTCGAATCATGGCCTGCAGCACACCTAAGGAAGCATGGGAAAGGTTGAAGGAGGAGTTCATGGGGTCAGATAAAACTAGACAGCAACAAGTGATTAACTTAAGGAGAGAGTTTGAAAACTTAAAGATGAAGGAGTCTGAGAGCAGTAAACAATACTCAGACAGGATTATGGCCACTGTTAATAGCATAAGGCTGCTTGGTGAGGATTTCAGTGATAGCAGGGTGGTTGAAAAAGTTATTACCACACTCCCTGAGAGATTTGAGTCTAAAATCTCCTCACTTGAGGACTCAAGGGACTTGACAACCATCTCCTTGTCTGAGTTAGTGAACTCCCTTTATGCTTTGGAGCAGAGAATGGCCAATAGACAGGAAGACCATCCTGAAGGAGCCTTCCAAGTAAAGGCCAAAGAAAATTCCAACACAAGTCAGAAAGGTAAGAAGCCTTGGCTTGATAAGAGGGATAAACCAATGAGAGATTTAGGCAAGAGAAAGTTTCCACCATGTGTCCATTGTAAGAAGACCACTAACTCTGAAAGTTTTGCAGGTTTAGGCCAGACATCCAATGCAGGAGCTGCAAACAGTTTAACCATGTTGAGAAAGTTTGTAAAAACAAACCAAAGGCACTAGCACCGCAGCAGATTCAAGCTCAAGCTACTGAAGACCTTCAAGCTCAGGAGGAGCATGTGTTCACAGCTTCCTGCTTTGCATCTTCAAGAAATGTCAGAAGCAATTGGTTGGTGGATAGTGGCTGCTCACACCACATGGCAGGTGATGAAAGTCTATTCAAGGATCTAGACAGAAGCTATGTCTCAAAAATCAGAATTGGCAATGGTGAGTTAATTGAAGCCAAAGGCAGAGGCAGTGTTCTTGTCAGCACTTGTTTAGGTAACAAAATCATTTCAGATGTGCTCTTTGTGCCTAATATTAATCAGAATCTGCTGAGTGTTGGTCAGTTGGTTGAAAAAGGGTATTCTCTAGTTTTCAAAAATGATTCATGTGTTATAAAGGACTGTCATGGTCAAGAATTGATTACAGTAGGCATGGTAGATAAATGTTTCATGCTTGATGTTAATAAGCTTGAAAACAAAGCTTATGTAAACTTGTCTGATAATACTGGCCTATGGCACAGAAGATTAGGCCATGTTAACTTCAGATCACTTGACCTGTTAAAAAAAAGAACTTGGTGGAGGATATGTCTAAAGTGGAAGCAAGTGACAGTGTTTGTGATGTTTGTCAGTTTGGTAAGCAAGCCAGATTGCCATTTCCAGTGAACCAAGCTTGGAGAGCTCGAGAAAGGCTTGAATTAGTGCACTCTGATATTTGTGGACCAATGAAGTCACCTTCTTTGAATAACAACAAATATTTTGTGTTGTTCATTGATGACCTTACCAGACTTTGTTGGGTTTACTTCTTGAAACAAAAGTCTGAGGTATTTGAAGCCTTTAGCAAGTTTAAAGCATTAGTGGAGAACCAGACAGGCTGTAAAATCAAGGCATTGAGAACTGACAATGGGGCTGAATACTTATCTGAAAGATTTCAAAAGCTTTGTGAGCATGCAGGGATCCATCATCAGCTGACCACAGTCTATACTCCACAGCAAAATGGAGTTTGTGAAAGAAAAAACAGGATAGTGATGAATATGGCCAGATGTCTACTGTTTCAAAGCAAACTTTCAAACAGATTTTGGGCAAAAGCAGTCAACACCTCAATTTATCTGTTGAATAAGCTTCCAACAAGAGCAGTAAAAGACAAAACACCCTCTGAGGCATGGTATGGGCTTAAACCATCAGTTTCCCATCTAAAGGTGTTTGGATGCATGTGCTATGCACTCATTCCAGCTGAAAGAAGAACTAAACTAGAAAGAAGGTCTGCCCCTGGCATATTTGTTGGCTACAGCAGTACCAAAAAGGGATATAGAGTGTTTGATCCCTCAACAAAGAAGATTGTAGTGACCAGGGACATCAACTTTGATGAGAAAAAAGTTTTGGAATTGGGAAGGTTCAGATGCAAGTCAGATTGATGAAGAACAACTTGACATCAGTTTAGAGCCAGTTGAGAATGAACCAGAAAGTGCAAACATTAATGATCCTCCTGTAAGAGGAACCAGAACCATTGCTGACATCTATCATAGGTGTAATATAGCCATAGTTGAGCCTTCAAGCTATGAAGAAGCTGCAAGGGACAGAAATTGAAAGAAGGCAATGGAAGCTGAACTTGAGATGATCAGAAAGAATGAAACTTGGGACTTGGTTGATAGGCCAAATCAGAAGAAAGTCATAGGTGTCAAGTAGGTTTTTAGAGCCAAATTCAACTCTGATGGCTCTTTAAACAAACATAAAGCAAGATTGGTGGTAAAGGGCTATAGTCAAGAGTATGGCACTGACTTCATGGAGACATTTGCTCTAGTAGCTAGGCTTGACACAATCAAGCTTCTTTTTGCCTTGGCTGCACAGAAACAGTGGAAGATTCACCAATTGGATGTCAAGTCAGCTTTTTTGAATGGTTTTCTGAAGGAGGAAATTTACATAGAGCAACCAGAAGGGTTTAAAGTTCCAGGAGAAGAGAACAAAGTCTATAGGCTGAAGAAAGCCTTGTATGGTCTAAAACAGGCACCTAGAGCCTGGTATGATCGAGTTGATACTTACTTGTGCAGACTTGGGTTCGAGAAAAGTCTGAGTGAACCAACACTCTATGTAAAGAAGACTGAAGATGAAACTTTGTTAATTGTTTTAGTCTATGTAGATGATCTGCTAGTGACTAGAAGCAGAACTGATCTGATCAATAACTTCAAGACTCAAATGAAGGAAATGTTTGATATGACTGACTTGGGAGCCATGACATACTTCCTTGGTATGGAAGTGAACCAGTATGATCGAGGTATCTTCATTAGCTAGTATACTTTTGTCCTGAAGATCCTAGACAAGTTCTGCATGTCAAATTGCAAATCAGTGAGCACACCAATGGCTCAAGGAGAGAAGCTGACCAGTTTTGGAAATCAAGAGAGAGTTGATGAGAAGAATCTGTACAGCTTTAGTTGGTTGTTTGCTCTACTTGACAAAGAACTAGACTCGACCTTATGCATGTTGTTAGCTTGTTGTCTAGATTCATACACTGTTGTGACATATCTCATTTCAAGGCAGCAAAAAGGGTACTTAGATACGTTAAGGGAACCTTGAGGCTTGGTGTCATGTTCAAGAAGGAAAATGAGCTTAGACTTGTGGGATATTTAGACAGTGATGGATCAAGGTGTTCTCAGAGATGACATGAGAAGCACCTCGGGTTACTTCTTCACACTTGGCTCAGGAGTATTTAGCTGGAGTTCAAAGAAGCAACAAACAGTTGCCCAATCTACAGCTGAAGCTGAGTACATTGCAGCAACAGCAGTAGTAAATCAAGCTATTTGGCTTAGGAAGTTGCTATATGATCTAAATGAAGAGCAACTTGAGCCTACTGAAATTAAGGTTGACAATCAATCAGCAGTGGCTATTGCTAAAAATCCAGTCTTCCATGGCAAGACTAAGCATTTTAAAATCAAATTTCATTTTGTTAGAGAAGCTGAGCAGACAGGAGAAGTTAACCTTGTTCATTGCAGCTTACAAGATCAATTGACAGACATTTTGACCAAGCCGTTAGCTGTCACCAGGTTCGAGTATTTAAAGAAGCAAATTGGAGTCTGCTATTTTGTAGCCAAGGAGGAGTGTTAAAGGTGGCAACAAACAGCTGTATGTATGTTACCCGGATGAAATACAGCAAACAACAAATGTACGTATGTTATCCGGATGAAGTACGTTTTGTTGTAACAGACGACCTGTATGTGATTTGACAGAAACTTTTTGACTGGATAAAGTTGGTCAAGTACTTTCCAGTTTTAGACAGGTCCTAGGTTATCATTAGGATGAATTTAATGTTTGTTCACTACAACAAGTTAAAAATATTGTTGTAAGCTTTCTATGTATATCATATATTTGACATATCAATGAAAAATATTGATTATCTTCTTGTTCTCTCAATTTCTCATTCCTTTTGCTTCTGTCTGTTCTTTTTTTGAATCAAAAAACTTTCTTCATACTTTATCCGGGAATATTACTTTGTTGCTCCAAATTCAACATGTTGTTCATATTTTACCCGGTGAATTAGATCTGTTTTTCTTCCTGTGTGAAAAACTCAACACATTTCGAGAAGTAAAATGT
Source organism: Gossypium longicalyx (assembly GCA_025698465.1). NCBI lineage: Eukaryota > Viridiplantae > Streptophyta > Magnoliopsida > Malvales > Malvaceae > Gossypium > Gossypium longicalyx. The sequence goes on from CM047000.1 coordinate 98,090,322, forward strand.
AATATATTCATTAAAAATATTAAATAAACGACAAAATGGTGTGCTGGTCTCACACTCTGCTTTGTTCATCATCTTTGAATTTTCCGTATTATGTAACTTTGTTTGTTGTTTATTGGCAACAATGATATATACCATATGTTTTTAATAATTTGTAGTTGTTCCTAAACATCTTAAAAATTTTCACTTTTCATCTATTCACAATATTTGTTCCCTCTATTTTATTAACAAAAGAAGAATCATGAGCAATTGCTGCTCAATAAATTGGTTTAGTGAATTTCCTCATTCGTGGATGGGATTCCATTATTGGCCATGCCAATTACGTGTGCAAGCTTAAATAAACTCGTCTAACTTTATCTGCTGCTCTTTAAGAATTGAGGGCACAAAGGAATGACGTGAGAAGACAGGTTGATGTGGCTGAACAACAACTATTTAAGCCATTTGAGCAAGTTCAGCTATGGCTTTCAAAAGCTGAAACTATGGTAACAGAGATAGAAAAGCTTATTGAAGATGGCCCTCAAGAATTACAGAACTTGTGTCTATGCGGTTGTGCTTCCAAGAAATGCTTGTCTACCTACAAATTTGTAAAAAGGTGGCCAAAATGCATCGAGATATAAATGACCACATGAGTAAAGGAGCTTTTGAGAAAGTAGTGGAGAATCAACCCACAGCTTCGGTTGTGTTAAAGCTTGAAGAGCGGCCAATTGCTTTAGAATCCTTAATTGAACAAGTATGGAGCTGCATCGTGGACAAATATGTTATGGGGATCATTGGCATCTATGGCTTGAGGGGCGTTGGCAAGGCAACACTCTTGACCCAAATCAACAAGTTCAGTACCATACCGAATAGTTTTGATGTCGTAATTTGGGCGTTGGTGTCTAAGGATTACGATGTTGGAAAGATTCAAGATAGCATTGGTGAAAATATTGGATTTTTTAATAACTCCTAGAAGAATAAAAGTGTTGACCAAAAAGCTAAAAATATCTATAGAGTATTGTGCAACAAGAAATTTGTTATACTATTGGATAATTTATGGGAGAGGGTGGATTTGTATCAAGTTGTGTTGGAATTTTGACAGCAGCAAAAGAAGTAAACAGAGAACACAAAACAATGAAGCAAGATGCAAGAAATATTTTTACTTGCTCACAAATGTGTAGCAAGGGAGCTTATGGCTGATAGTTCATTTTGCTCACTCACTCAATAAGAAAACAATACATTTATAGTCAATACTATTGAAGTTTTGGAACACAAATAAGCAAGATCAGCTGAAACTTGAGCTACAAGGCTCAAAACTTGCTGAAGAAACAAACAAAATTTAAGAATAGAAAATGAAAGAACAAAGCAAAGAAAATAGAGAGAATATGGATGAAAAACTGATGAATTTCATTAACATTGAACAATGGCATAATGCCAATACATGACCAAGCATTCATCTTGTCAAAATCAGAATAAGGTCACCTAATTAATACCTACTTCCACTAATACATTGAAACTTGGTAAACCAAGCTTGTACACATGAACAAAGCTGAGTTAACAGTTCTCACTATCAAATTACATCAAACTAACATGGTTCAAAATGAACTAAACTACATTACATCAATGTAAGGTAACAAAATGAACTAAAAATGAACAGTTGCACTTGCTTCAGCAGTTTCTGCATGGCTCAGGCTGCATGGCCTGCTTCTTGACTACTCTTGATGCTACATGCTGACCAAACTTCAACCGTCCTCCTTGGTTAGCATGTTGCAAACTCCCTTTTCAGCTCTCAAGTGTAAGAATCTTGACACACTAAGGGCTTTTGTTAAAATATCAGCTAGCTCCTCTTTAGAACTGCAATGAACTAGTTTTACTTCATGTACTTGCTCCTTTTCCCTAACAGCATGAAGCTTAATGTTGAAGTGCTTTGTCTTCCTATGGAAAACTGGATTCTTTACAATTTCAATAGTAGATTGATTGTCACACATTATCTCTGTTGCTTCCCTCTGGTGAAGATTCAGATCAGCCAATATCTTTTTTAGCCAAATAGTTTGGTTGACGCTGTCGAAACCTCCTTAAAAACAGGTTTTGAAAAACGAAAATGGGAGTCACCACCAATCTTTTAAAGTGTGATTGGATCACTTTATAAAACATTTTGGTCTACGAAACTATGAGAAAATAGGTTCGGGAATCAGTTACATACGAGGAAGGATTAGCACCCTCGTAACGCCCAAAATTGGTACCAAATTGAATAATTTTGTCTTAGTGTCAGAAGTTTGAAAGATTTTAGAAATGAGATTCCCTTAAAACTGTAATGTTTTAAATTTAAAAGAATCAAGATTCTTTCGTTTTAAAATAGTACAAATATCATATCCAGCATGATTGGATACGATATCTTTAATCTTTTATAACTAAAATCATCTTGTGATTTGTAAAACCCGTTTAAAAGGATATTTTAGGTATTTAGACAAACGGAAAATTGCAACCCAGCATGTTAGGGCACTAATTCCCGAATTCCTAAATATCAAAACATTGCCTCACCTTTTAAAAATCTTTTTGAATTAAATAAGATATTCTTGTTTTGAAGATAATGATGTATTCTACATTTTACAAGAAATTAAATAAACCTAGCTACAATATACATGCTTTATCATTTCATGTAAATATAGTAAAAGTGACGAGCAAGGATCTAAATTACGTGATATGTTATTATTTCATGCATGGTCATAGATAACATAAATATACATACATTATCATTACATGCAAAATACAACATGGAACATAATGAATTCAATGACAAAAATTGCATAATACATATATAACAACATTTCAATATTTAATAAAAATTTAAAAAAAAAATTTACACAATTAATAAATAATAATACATAATTTATAAAAATATAATATCATAAAATATATAATGAAATTAATTTATAGATAGAATAATAATAAAAATAATATAGTGGATATAAATAAAATAATATATATCACTTTATATAACTAATATTAAAAAAATTAAGTAATATATAAAGTATATAAAGTAAATTAAATATATAAAAGGATTAAAATTGAATTTAATTAAAGAATTTGGGGCTAAATGCAAAGTAACAAAATATAACTAAGCCTAATTAAAACACAAGCTAAAAACCGAGGGACTTATTGGGTAATTAAACCCTAATCCCAAAACGACACCGTTTCCAGAATGGATTTTAAAGGCCGTTAGGATTAAATTGAAACAAATATAAAAGATTAGGGCCAAATTAAAATAAAAATAAAATGAAATTTAAAAATTTAAAAACATGGGAGGATTAATTGGGCAATTTGCCCATTTTTCAAAGACACGCGGATCTCCCCGAGTAATCGGGTCAACACGCAGATCCTTTACCAAAATGGTGCCATTTTAATGCTTATTGAATTAAGCAAAACGACACCGTTTTTGTAGAGCTATATAAGCCCTGATTTTAGTTTTAAAATCATTTTAATCCGGTTCTAAAAGAAAGAAAGAAATCCTCTGAAAGAGGATCTGGGACCGCCATTGGAGCTCCATCAAGCCACCATTCTCTGGTGTTCACGTGCCCACGCGCCACCGCAAACGCCACCACATGTGGCGGTCAGAAACTTGAAAATTTCCCGTTTCATCGCAGACAGAAAAAGGTTCGTCTTCCTTTTTCCTTTTTATTACCAAAGATGTATTAAAAGATAGATAAAGTATTCACCTTTATATTCTCTGATCACTGCTGCTTACTTTGTGTATAAAATACTCTGTTCTTTATTGAATCCTTTTTTGTAAAAAAAAAACCTCTCTTTTACAAATCGGAAGAAAGGCTTTCTAGCATTTAGACTAGACATGTTTAGGAAAGAAATCTTTGGTTTCTTTCCTTATTGGTTTCAGTTTATCTGCTGCTATTTGGTTTCCTTTTCTGCTTCGTGTCTATTGGTTTCTTTTGTTCTGTCTTGCAGGTATTCGCGAGAACATCACGGTGGTTTCGATTCACGCGTTGATCGCGACGTGGTACGAGGCCAAAGTCACGGCGCCCATGGAGCCCACTGGAATGGCACGAGACGAACGGTCATAACGCTTGGGATGCTTGCGGCACCTAGGGTTTCTGAAACCCTAGGTCTCTCTGCTTTCTGTTAACAAATTAGGCCACTTGGGCCTCGTTTGTTTTTGGTTCTGGATGTAACAGGTACTGGGTAGTGGTATTCGGTTGGGCTAAAATGTAATCGGGTCTTTATTGGGTTGTAATTGGGCTGTTGGGTTATGTATTTAATTTTGGGGTCTGTATATGGACTGTTTAAAATAAATAAACATTTATTTTATTTTATTTTAAGGTTCGGGCAAAATATAGTTCCTACAGCTGCCCCTCTTTGCTCATTGCTGTGTAACAGGAATAGAGCAAAGACTATAAAATGACCAATTTTGCCCGGGCTCGCTGAGTCTTGAGTTCTTGATCCTTGATCTTCTTTAAATAGCCTCTTGACGGCTTCAATCTGCTTCACTGCAACTCAGGAAGACGATATTTGCTATCATTGATCTCGCTCCCGCCTAATACGTAGACGCCAAATCATTATCTTCGATCGCTTCTCCCCGCCTAATACAAAGACGCCAAATCGCTTCTTCAATCGCTTCCCGCCTAATACAGAGATGCCAAATCATTATCTCCGATTTGCTCCCGCTCTAATACAAAGATGCCAAATCCGTCATCTTAGATCTCGCTTCGATGTAAACACATGAAGGTCGATCCATTATGTCTTCGATCGCTCCCCGCTAATACAGAGATGCCAAATCATCTTAGACTCGCTTCAATGAAGGTCCAATCATTATGTCTTCGATCCGCTCCCGCCTAATACAGAGATGCCAAATCATCTTGGATCTGCTTCAATGAAGGTCCGATCCGCTATGTCTTCGATCTACTCTCAGCTGAATATGGAGATGCCAAATCTGCTTTCTTCGATTTGTTCTCTCGACGCATGAGATGCCAAATCATCTTAAATCGCTATGTCTTCGATCCGCTCCTTGTAAACGCAAGGATGCCAAATCATCTTGGATCTACTTCGATGTGAAAACATCCGAAGGTTAGATCTCGCTATGTCTTCGATCCGCTCCCCTGTCTAATACGAGATGCCAAATCATATTGGATCCGCTTCAATGAAGGTCTGATCTGCTATGTCTTCGATCTACTCTCCGTCGAATATGGAGATGCCAAATCTGTTTCTTCGATTTGTTCTCTGACAGTACAGAGATGCCAAATCATCTTAGATATGTTTCAGCGTAAACACGTGAAAGCCAAATCTGCTATGTCTTCGATCTGCTCCTTGAAAACGCAAGGATGCCAAATCATCTTGGATCTACTTCGATGTGAAAACATCCTAAGGTTAGATGTGCTATGTCTTCGATCTACTCCCTGTCTAATACAGAGATGCCAAATCATCTTGGATCTGCTTCAATGAAGGTCAAATTTGCTGTATTTTCGATCTGCTCCCCGTCTAATACAGAGATGCCAAATCATCTTGGATCTGCTTCAATGAAGGTCTGATCTGCTATGTCTTCGATTTGCTCTCTGTCGAATATGGATATGCTAAATCTGTTTCTTTGATTTGTTCTCTAACAGTATAGAGATGCCAAATCATCTTAGATCAACTTCAGCGTAAACACGTGAAAGCCAAATCTGCTATGTCTTCGATCTGCTCCTTGAAAACGCAAAGATGCCAAATCATCTTGGATCTACTTCGATGTGAAAACATCCGAAGGTTAGATCTGCTATGTCTTCAATCTACTCCCTGTCTAATACAGAGATGCCAAATCATCTTGGATCTGCTTCAATGAAGGTCAGATCTACTGTATTTTCGATCTACTCCCCATCTAATACAGAGATACCAAATCATCTTGGATCTACTTTAATAAAGGTCCGATCTGCTATGTCTTCGATCTGCTCTCCGTCGAATATGGAGATGCCAAATCTGTTTCTTTGATTTGTTCTCTGACAGTACAGAGATGCCAAATCATCTTAGATCTGCTTCAGCGTAAACACGTGAAAGCCAAATCTGCTATGTCTTCGATCTGCTCCTTGAAACGTAAGGATGTCAAATCATCTTGGATCTACTTCGATGTGAAAACATCCGAAGGTTAAATCTGCTATGTCTTCAATCTGCTCCCCGTCTAATACAAAGATGCCAAAACATCTTGGATCTGCTTCAATGAAGGTCCAATCTATTATGTCTTCGATCTGCTCCCCGTCTAATACAGAGAAGCCAAATCATCTTGGATCTGCTTCAATGAAGGTCCGATCTGTTATGCTTTAGCTTGTTACCCTACTGCTTAGGGGGTTAAGGTGCATCAATCTTCATTGTCCCTTGAAGGACATAACCTGTATAATGTGTATGAGTTCATGCCTAATGATTAGGATGCTATGATCGAAGTGAATCAAATGCTCCTAATTAAACCTGTTATAATGCAAAATGTTTATGAACATGACCCCTATTCCAAACGTCACCACTCATTCTTTCGTCGAAGTTTATCCTTATTTCTCTCGAAGTACCATTCCTACTCAGCCTGTGGGTTTGTACCATTCTTCAAATGCTATGACCCACCAAAAATGTTTGTAAGATGATCCCCTCTTAGGATCGAATCGTTTGATATGTCCAATCATTATTTTGGACTAAAGAAAGAATTTCCTCGAGTTCTTTCAAACCTCACTTACGTGAATTCCTCGAACAATTGTTCTGTTTTAGTTTCTTATATTATCTAGAAATTTCCAGAGTAATGAGCAAAACTTCATTTGTGAAAATTATTTAGTTCATCTATAATTATTTAATGCAACACACTTTAAGAATAATAGAAGATGAATTTAATCTCGAGAATAATTATATTTGAATAAATTTGTCAAAAATACAAAGGAAATTAATCTGAAAGCCTATCTTTGAGAAGAAAAAGAATCTAAAGATAGCAAACAGGACAAAAGTTAGATGCCCTAGATATCACCGCTTGAGCGTTTATATGCCAGCTCCATGAAGACTTTCTTGAGTTCAACATGTGTTTAAAAGATCCAAAGTACTTTGTTGATGCCCCGATATGCAACGCGCTTCACTCTTTGTTAAATCAGATATAGCAAGATTATCGTGTACTCTTCAAAATTTGAGCTGCCCTTTCGAGTTTTCAACTCAAAACCCCTTTGGTCACAAGGTGCCCTTTGCGGGTTTTCACCTTGGCCTCTCCATGTTTTTTTATTTTTTTTTTGAAAACTCAAGGCACCTTTTATGGGTTTTCACCCTGAATTCTTCTCTCCTTTAGACAAAGTACTTTTTGACTGAGTTTGAATTTACTAGATTGGGTAAACTCTTCCCATCCATTTCCGTTAAGATTAATACATCCCCAGAGAAGGCCTTCTTCATGACATACAGCCCTTCCCAATTCGGCATCCATTTTTCTCTAAAGTCCTTCTGAATGGGAAGGATCTTTTTCAGCACAAGATCCCCCTCGTGGAATTCTCTTGGTCGTAAGCTCGCATCATTCGCTTCTGATACATCTGACCATGGCGAATAGCCCTTAGCCTCTTTTCCTCAATCAAGTTCAACTGATCATATCGCGATTGTATCCATTCAGCTTCATCCAACTTTATCTCTGACAAGACTCGAAGAGACAGTATTTTCACTTCAATGGGAAACATTGCTTCTATCCTATAAACCAACGAGAAAGGAGTTGCCCCAGTGGATGTTCTGATGGACGTTCGATAAGCTAAGAGTACAAATGGTAACTTCTCATGCCAATCTCTATAGGTTTTAGTCATTTTCCCCACTATCTTCTTAATGTTCTTGTTAGCAGCTTCCACTGCCCCATTCATCTTTGGGCGATACGGAGAAGAGTTATGATGCTTAACCTTGAACTAGCTACAAAATCTACTATCGTTTTGTTGTTCAAGTTCAATGCATTGTCTGATATGATCCTTTCAGGCATCCCATACCGACAAATAATCTATTTCTTCAAGAATCGACTTACACCCGACTTAGTAACATTCGCATAAGAAGCAGCCTCTACCCACTTCGTGAAGTAATCAATGACCACAAAAATAAGGCGATGCCCATTTGAAGCTTTTGGTGATATTGGCCCGATGACATCCATGCCCCACATGGAAAAAGGCCATGGAGAAGTCATAACATGTAGAGGTAAAGGTGGTACATGAATCTTATCTCCATAAATTTGACACTTATGGCATTTCTTGGCATAGTTGATACAATCCCCTTCCATGATAGACCAATAATATCCAAACCTCATGATTTGTATAGCCATCGTGAAATCATTAGCTTGCGTCCCACAAACACCCTCATGAACTTCTTCCAAGATTAGCTTAGCTTCCACGGCATCAACACATCTCAACAGTACTTGGTCCTTTTTTCTTTTGTACAAGATGTCCCCATCCAAGATGTAATCACAGGTTAATCTCCTTAAAGTTTGCTTGTCATTTTCAGTTGCATGTTCTGGGTATTTACGATCTCTCACATATTGCAATATATCCTGATACCAAGGGTTATCATCCTTTTCTTCTTCCTCAATGTTACAACAATGAGCTGGAGCCTCAAAGATACTCATCTGAATGGGTCTCATCTCTTTCTCTTTATTCACTTTAATCATTGAAGCCAAGGTTGCTAGAGCATCTGCCATTTGGTTTTCGTCTCACGGGATATAGTTGAAAGTGATGTCATCGAACTCCTCAAGTAACCCCAAAACTACCTTTCGATAATTGATCAATTTAGGATCCCTTTTCTCCCATTCACCTTTAAGCTGGTAAATCACCAATACAGAGTCTCCATAAACTTCCAAGGTTCTTATTCTTCGCTCTATAGCCGCTCGGAGTCCTATGATGCACGCTTCATACTCGGCCATATTGTTTGTGCAATCAAAATCCAACTTGCACGTGAATGGATAATAATCACCATTTGGGGATACCAAGACTGCCCCAATTCCATTTCCCACTGTATTGGATGCCCCATCAAAGCTCAACTTCTAAGAATAATCCTCTATAGCTGCTATACACATCAACTCCTCATTTGAGAAATCAAAATTTAATGGCTCATAGTTTTCTAGAGCTCTGCTTGCCAGAAATTCCGCTATCGCACTTCCTTTTATAGCCTTCTGACTCACATAGACTATGTCAAACTCTGAAAGCAGAATTTGCTATCTCGCCATTCTCTCATTCAACGCTGTTGACTCTATTATATATTTCAAAGAATCAAGTTTTGAAATAAGCCAAGTGGTATGATATAGCATGTACTGTCTTAACCTCCGAGTTGTCCAAATCAAAGCACAACACAATTTTTTGATAGGCGAGTATCTCATTTCACATTCGGTGAATTTCTTACTGAGATAATATATCGCCTTCTCCTTTCTTCCTGACTCATCATGTTGGCCAAGCACACATCCCATGGAATTGCTGAATACTGATAAGTACAGTATTAGTGGTCTATCTAGACTGAGCGGAGATAACACCGGAGCATTCAACAAGTACTGTTTGACCTTTTCAAAAGCATTCTGGCATTCCTCATCCCAAGCACCTTGATTGTGCTTTCTAAGGAGGCGAAAGATGGGATCACACTTCTCAGTTAGTTGTGAAATAAACCGAGCAATGTAATTCAGTCTTTCTAGAAATCCTCAAACTTCCTTCTGAGTTTGTGGTGGAGGTAATTCTCGTATGGCTCTAACCTTATCTAAGTCAACTTCAATTCCCTTTTCACTGACTACGAAGCCTAATAACTTTCCCGATCTAGCTCCAAAGGTACACTTCGCTGGATTAAGTTTTAACTGAAACTTCCTTAATCTCAAGAATAGTTTCCTTAAAACTTCAATATGTTCCTCCTCTGATCGAGATTTGGCAATCATATCATCAACATATACCTCAATTTTCTTGTGCATCATATCATGAAATAAAGTCACCATAGCCCTCTGGTATGTTGCCCCTGCATTCTTCAACCCAAAGGGCATTATCTTGTAATAGAAAGTTCCCCACAAAGTTATGAAGGTGGTTTTATCCATGTCCTCAGGATGCATCTTTATCTGATTGTACCCTGAGAAACCATCCATGAAGGAGAATAACGAATATCCCGCTGTGTTGTCTACCAAAGTGTCTATGTGAGGCAGAGGGAAATTATCTTTTGGGCTAGCTTTGTTTAGATCCCTGTAATCAACACACATTCGTACATTCCCATCCTTCTTAGGAACTGGTACAATGTTAGCTACCCATTCAGAATACTTCACCTCTTGTAAGAATCCTGCATCAAAATGCTTCTTGACTTCGTCCTTTATTTTTAGTATGACATCTGGCCTCATTCTTCGCAACTTCTGTTGTATTGGCTTACATTCCTGCCTTATTGGGAGACGATGCACCACAATATTAGTATTTAACCCTGGCATATCTTGATAGGACCACACAAAAATATCCTTGAACTTACGTAGCAACTCAATCAGTCTTTGCCTTGTGTCTTCGACAATATGCGTGCCAATTTTCACTTCTTTCGCTTCCTCTAGGGCTACATTCTCTATTGCCTCTTTCTCATGGGGCATGATTTGTTTCTCCTCCTATTTTACCATCCTCAACAGATCCAGAGACACATCACAATCCTGGGCATCCTTAAAATCCTGAGATTCCTCTAAACACATGTCTTGCTCGCGAGAGAAATCAAAATTTGTAATATCAGTGCTCATGTCATTGATATCTAGGGATCTGTGAAGTATAAAGAATATACAAAGAATGAATGAATTTATGAATGATTATTTATGTACTATGAATGAAAGAATAAGAATTGTCAAAATTTTAACGGAATATTGGTTGATGAAAATGAAACAATACTCGTTGAATTGATAGAAGTTATGTTTTATTAAAGATAACAGATGATCATAAGCCTATTTCACAAAGGTAATCCTATTACTCCTAGGCCCTAGAGTAACAAGAATGTTTCGAAAATTACTCTGAAAAATTCCTAAAGACTACAGGAAGTTCCTCCTCAGTCTAACTGTTCAGAGAGCTTCCCGGTTCGTAAGGGCGAATGCCCTCAAGGTTTCCTTGCTTTGATCCTTCATCTTGTATAGCATTAACTTGATGACTTCCATCTATGAGTAATCTTCTCGATATGAAGGTTTGGGATATTGGAGGGAATGTCATCGGCTCCCACTCCACTTCTCTTTTGTTAAGGCGCGCCCTTCTTCCCTCTTGGCGCTTCTCAATTTTCTTCCTCCTTTGCTTATAGTCTGGTTTGAAGCCCAGACCAAAGCGATCTCTCTTCTTTTTAAGTTCTGGGACTTGATTCCCTCCTTATAGGTATTTTTTAGCCCTTTTCTTGGTAAGCATCCCTTTCCCACCATCATTTGTAGAGCCATCCTCGTAGCTCTTGCTATCTTTGACACTAGTAGATCACTCCCTTCTGAAATAAAGGTTGCATTTACAAATTCCAAACTGAAATGAATGTTGCATTTACAAATTCCAAAGAGCGAAAGGAACACTTAATAGACTCTTCATTCGTCTCGACATAAGGGGCCTTACTAGTGACTGCGGCTATAATGTCCTCCTCCGCATTGATGGTTACTAACTATCCATCTGTCACTAACTTCAGTTTCTGGTGCAACGACCAGGGCACCGCTCCCGCTGAGTGTATCCATGGCCTACCTAATAAGAAATTGTAAGAAGGCTTGATATCCATCACCAAAAAAGTCTACTTCGTATATATTGAGCCCAATTTCCAAAGGGATGTCAATCCTTCCCATCACCTTCCTTTCTGTACCGTCGAAGGCTCTTACCATATTTTGACATGTCTTCATGTGAGAATCGTAAATGGGTAATCTATTCAATGTAGATAACGGTAAAACATTCAAGGCCGATCCATTATCAATAAGTACGCTTGGGAGTGTGTACCCCTTGCATCTAGTTGTGATGTGCAAGGCTTTAGTTGACCCCTTGCCCCCCGGTGGGATTTCATCATCATTAAAGTAGATGAAATTATCCGCACTTATGTCATTCACCAACCGGTCCAACTTGTTAACTGATATGTCATGGGTGATATATGTTTCGTTAAGCACCTTCATTAATGCATCCCTATGCACTTCAGAACTCAGAAGTAGAGCCAATACTGATTTACGAGCCGGCTGCTTACGCAATTGCTCGACCACGCTATACTCACTATGCTTAAGGAACTTTAAAAATTCCTTAGTCTCCTCTTCCTTTACTAGCTCCTCGACAGTCATTTCTGCCCCTTTCTCCTTCTCCGTACTAACACCTTTTGCTTTTGTAGGCTCCTCTCTGACTCCCACCGTATCATACCGCTTCCCACTCTGCATATAGGAACCCTCAACTTGTACATCCTTAGACGTACTGGCTATATCCTTCTTCTCCGGTATTGACACTTGACAGTTATAACTCCATGGTACCTTCTTGTTATCCTTATAAGGAAAGGACACAGGTTTATAGATTATGACCTTAGGCACTGTTTGTGCCCCTACCTCATTATTCCCCTGCAAGGAAATAATAATCCTTGTCCGACTAATTCTTTGCTGTTCATCCTCCAGCACACATACTTGTTTTTCACTAGAGCTACCCTCAAAAATTTGTAGCTCTTTATTGTCTATAAAGCCTTGCACCAAGGCCTTAAATTCTTCACAATCTTGAGTTTCATATCCTTCTTTCTCATAGAACTCACCATAGCTCTTTATTTCTCCTTTCTCGTTTTTAGAGGTTAACATACCTCTCTTCATCATCTCCTTCCAAATCACCTTCATAGGCATCCTCACCTTAGTAACATCTTCCTTTATTCCTCTCTCAACGGCTTCGCTAATAGCATTCACTCTTTGATCGCCATGATTTGGCAAAGGGTTTTTAGTATTTGGGGTACTTTCAAATTTCACAACCCCTATTTTGATCAACCTCTCCACGGCCTTCTTGAATCCGGTACAATTTTCAATCGAGTGCCCCGATATTCCAGCGTGGTACTCGCATCTGGCGTTTGCATCATACCATTTAGGATATGGGGGCTGTAGTGGTTTCAAGTGGAAAGGAGCAATAGCATGCGCATCGTATAAACTTTGATAAAGCTCACGATACGTTACAGGGATAGGTGTGAATTACATCATCTCGTGCTTTGTGCCAGATTCCTGTCCTTGAGAACCCTGTTGCCCAACTGCAGCTACTTTGGGTTGACCCACTGTGACTGCCTTCGAGTTGAAGCTACTTGTGTTGTTCACCTCGTTATCTTTTCTTCTTGGGGTCGATCTTTTGGCAGCTTCCCCTTCAATTTTGCCACCTCTTATGGCGTTCTCAATCATCTCTCCCACTATGACTATGTCCGCAAAACTTTTGGTAGTGCTTCCAATCATGTGAGTAATGAATGGAGCTTTCAGAGTGTTGATGAATAACATGGTGGTCTCTTCCTCCAACAGTGGTAGTTGAACCTGCATTGCTCTCTCCACCTTTGCGCATATTGCCTAAAATTCTCATTAGGCTTCTTCTCCATGTTTTGCAGAGTGATCCTATCAGGAGTCATGTCAGTCACATGATTGTACTGCTGCATGAAGGCTTGCGCAAGATCCCTCCATGAATTTATTCTAGCCCAGCTCAACTGATTGTACCACTTGGCTGCTGCTCCCACTAAACTGTCTTGGAAATAATCGATCAACAGCTGATCATTGTTTACGTATCTGGTCTGTAACACCCCCTACCCGTATCCGTTGTCGGAATAGAGTACGAGGCATTATCGAGAAGCACGAAACACTTACAGATAATTTAAATACATTTTCATAACAATTTGTTTCGATTTCATACTATTTCATACTTAAGCTTTTTGCACCAAAGTATTTAAGATATCATCTTTATGCAAATAGCACACATGAGGTACATAAATTCCATATTTATGAATGAACACATTTATCAAATATATTCCATGTTTTTATATATATCATAGTTTCATATTTCCATGTATCAATTACCATCACTTCCTTGTATTTCAGACAAATACGTGTAACAATTCATAAATATGCAATTCATTAACTCTTCCTACCAATCACGATTTTAAATTGTCAAATCACTTATTGAGTGCAATTTCAATATTCACTAAAATCTATCATATAAATTTGGATGTACGTATTCATCAATAAATTCCATGTACAGATATCATCATCTCATATTTCCACATACATTTACTTTCCACATTTATGAATTCAAATAGCATATACAAGACATACCAATGTATTTCAAGTACGTTTTCATGATATTTTGTTTCGAACTCAGATTATTTCATACTAGAAGTTTTCTCATTAACTCATTTGGAATATCAATTCATACGGATAATACACTCAAGGCATAGAAATATATAATCACAATTGAACTCATTCATCAACCAAGTTTTATGCTCACGTCTCATCAACTCGTATTTCCTTATATCACATAATTCCATGTAATACTTACCAAACTTTTTCAAATTAATGAACATCTTACGGAATTGAGTACTTCGTTTTCTCAATGCCATAGTTCAACTATGGTCTTACACATCTTCACATAATGAGCTATGGTCTTACACATATTCATATATCGATGCCATAGCCCAGCTATGGTCTTACACGTAATCACATATCACATATCGATGCCATAGCCCAGCTATGGTCTTACACGAATCACATATCTCACTGATGTCATATCCCAGATATAGTCATATACGAAAATCACTTGTCAATTGTCACTTGTAGCCGAAGCTACCACTATTCACTGATCAGGTAGCTAGAGCTACCATTTTTCATCGATCGTGTGCCGAGCTACCACTTTTCATCGATCGGTGCAGCGTAAGCTACCACTTTTCATCGATCGTGCAGCGAAGCTACCACTTTTCACTAATCGGTGCCAAACTACCACTTTTCACTTTTCATTTGTCATTGATCGATAAGTGTAGCCGAAGCTATCACTTATCACTTTCACTTGTCCTTGATCGGATAAGTGTAGCCGCGAAGCTATCACTTATCACTTGTTGCCATGGTCCAACCATGGTCTTTTCCTTCAATTCATCTTGTCAATCGAATCGAAATGCTCAATTTGATCATTTATTCAATTTTCATGCTTTTACATTATTCACGATTTTATCATCAATACATATGAAATAACACATCATGAAATTCATAAAATTAATAAATGATCACTAAAATTTAGCCATATAAACTCGTAAATTCGGTTTTGTATTATAACGATAATCATAATTTCATAATAAATATTCCAAATAAAACATTATATCATTTCTAATCCAACACTTGTTGATTATAATCGGGCATGTGATCAACTTATACACGAGTCATTCATATATTTTTGTATATTTTCCTCCACCTCCTCTCCATCCACATCCTTAGTATAAACAACATACTTGTAGGTAACAGTATCCATAATTTTCACTATCTACTTAGGTGAATATTCAAGCTGTCCATCTGTGTCATAGTCACTAAATTATTTATATCTGGAGCTATAGAACTCCAAATTAAGTTCCGCTAATTTTTCATGAAACTAGACTCATATATCTTCTTACCATAAAATTTTCATAATTTTTGGTTAGGCCAATTAATACAGTTTATTCATTGAAGTCTCCCCTGTTTCAGAGTACAACTACTCTGACCTCTGTGCACTACGAACCAAATTTCTCCCTGTAAAGAATTCCAACGACCATGCCGTTTGTTTCCCTTAAAAATAGACTCAATAAGGAATCCATGAATGTAAAGTATGACTCTTAATAATTTTTTTACAATTTATGGTGAATTTCTAAAGTCAGGACAGGGGATCTCGAATTCATTCTGACCTTGTCTCACAAAATTTATCATATCTCATGATCTACAATTCCATTTCTTACATTATTTCTTCTATACGAAACTAGACTCAATAAGCTTTAATTTCATATTTTATTCATCCTCTAATTCCATTTCTACAATTTTTGGTGATTTTTCAAAGTTAGACTACTGCTGCTATCCAAAACAGTTTTAGTGCAAAATGTTGATTTCCATTTTGCCCCAAATTTCACAATTCATACAATTCAGTCCTTGCTCAATTAACCCCTAAATTAAGATAATTTTCTCAATTAATACTTTTACTAAACATTATAAGTTATTTCATAACTATTAAAATTCAGAATTTCCACATAACACTCTAACTTCAAACTCTTTTACACTTAGGTCCCAAACATTCACTTTCTATTCAATTCTTTCAATAAAATCAACATATAAACAATTTAAAGCTCTAATTCTATGTCAAATCATCATATACTTCCAGCACATATTCATAGCAACTTTCAATTTCTTTCATGGAATCAAAAACTAATGAATTCAACAAGTGGACCTAGTTGTAAAAGTCACAAAAACACAAAAATTTCAAGAAATAATCAAGAATTGAACTTAATTGCAGTAAAAATATGAAAAACCAGCTTGAGGGAACTCTTTCCTGGTGTTTTTGCTGATGAGAATGCAGAAAAATAAAGAGAAATCTAGATAATTCCACTTTAGTCCTAACTTTATTAAGTAAATTTTGTAATTTTCCAATTTTGCCCTTAATTCTCCTTGTTTTCTTGCTGATTTCATGCCCTTACCGTCCAGCCCAAATAGACCTTGGGTCTATTTTCCTTTTAAACCCTCTTTCTTTTATCAATTAAGCTATTTAATCATTTCCTACAATTTTGCATTTGATACAATTTAGTCCTTTTTGTTCAATTAATTATCAGAACTTTAAAATTTCTTGACGAAACTTTAATACTAACATATTAACACTCCATAAATATTTATAAAAATATTTATGGCTCGATTTAAAATTCCCGAGGCCTCGATACCTCATTTTCGATTCTAATTATTTTAATATTTATTTTTAATACACTATTCACTATTTCAAAATTTTTCCTAACTTCACATTTAATTTATACTCACTAAATTAATAATATTTCCTACTCATTTGTCGGATTTAGTGATATCGAATCACTGTTCCGACATCACTGAAAATTAGGCTGTTACATGGTCATCCTTCTACAGAACATCATGATGTGGGCCTCTGGGCAAGTAGTACCATTGTACTTCTCGAACTCCAGCATCTTGAATTTGTGAGGAAGCACTAAGTTTGGGACCAAGCTTAGATCTTTGGCATCAACTCCATGATGCCCATTAGCACTCTCTAAAGCTTTAAATTTCTCCTCCAACCATCGGTAACGTTCCTCCAACTGTCTTGTAGCTTCGGCTCTCAAATCTTCTTTTTCAGCTATATCTAAGTCAGGAATGAGAGGATTGGTAGGGTTATCACTCAAATTGAATCCTGAGCCAGTTGGGTAATTCATAAGGATCCTAGCATCAACCGGCATATGTTGAGGCCTTATATTGACAGATGGTCTTTTAAGAGGTGCTTTGTTTTGTGTAGGCCCGTGGGGTGGAGTAAAGCCTGAAGAATGATCTTCTTCCTCCTCACCAGTGATTGCCATAGGGGCTTTTCCCTTATCATTGGCCCTCAACAACTGAGCCATCTCAGTCATCATGTTCTTCTGAACCTCTAGCATTTGCTCCCTCATGTCATTTTGCATTTTTGCCAATTGCTCCTGCAATTGGTCCTGCATGTCCTTCTGTAGCTGTTCAAATCTTTGGTCCATATTTTTCAACTTAGCGCGTGTACCGTTAGGATGTGTTGCTTCCAGATTTTCTTTCTCTCACTCTCTTTCTCCCTAATAATTTTAACTAATTAGGGTCTTTCTATAAACTTGAATGCATATGATATGATGAAATGCAAATGCATGAATGCAAAAAGATGTCGATTCTGGTTCAGTTTTATTTTAGAAAACGTTATTTAAGGAACAAAAATCTTTTCATAAAACAGATTACAAATATACTTTCGCCCGTAGGCCTAGAGTCTTAACCCTATCCAATAATAATGCTAACTCTTGTCCTTTGTCTGACGATGACTCATACATTGTACTCAGCGTTCTAGCTTATATTGCCAAATCCTGCAAGTGTTCAGCAACCTCTCAAATCTGAACTAGGGCCTGTTCCATGACATGATCTCTATCTCTCACTTGATCTCGAAGATGGTGAAGTTCTCCCTTCCACTGTTCTTCTCTTGCTCACAGTCTTATAATGCTGCTTCTAACCCTCCAATATTGTGCTTCATTTCCTCGATCTTGTTTAGACTTACTTTTAACTCAGCTGCGGAATTACAGCTTCTATAATAATGAAGAGATCGTCCAAGCTCTGTCACCTTAACCTTTAACCCCTGATTTTCCTTTTCTAAGGCCTGATTACGTGACTGCATCTCTTGGAACTTCTTCTCCCAATACTCGGTTTTGGCTTTTTCCTCCTGAATTTCATGCTGCCATTGCTCTGAAGATCTCCCTAATCCGACCCTTTTCAACGTTACTTGGGCTTTTTTGTAATGTGTCTTTAAATCATCTCGATCTTCCTCAATCTTTCTCTTCTCCTTTTTCACCTTTTTGACTTCCATTTTTTGAATATCGACGTCAAGACTTAAGCACATTTTTTCCTTCTTCGAGCTTCTCAATCCTCTTTTCAAGCTCTAAATTCTTTTTTTCAAACTCTTGTTTCATAACTTTCAACTCTGATGGAATCACTCGTAAGCTCTCCTCTAATGATCGAGCCACCCCCAAGATTGGCCTAGGGACACTATCGTTGACTCTCCTACTAAACCATCCTTTATACTCAAGGGTTGACGTCGATCCTTCAGTCAAGATTTTCATACAGAAAGGCTTCTTTCAAGCCTCAGAAATTTCTCGCATCTTCTTCTTATAGTGATCTCCTTTATAAGGGAAATCACTCTGAGCCAAACCACAATAGCCTGGCAGTATAAATTGTCTCACCTCTTTGCGCTTTAGAATAAGCAATGGTGTATATCCAACAACTCCCCAAATTCCTGGAAAAGGGACCCAATCAAAACGGCCACATCGGTAAAGGACTTCACTAGGAACCAACCAAGGAGCCTTCCACATAGCTTCTTCCTCTCGAAGGTTTTGCAGAATATCTATCCACCTCTCTTCTAAAATGTCATCCCTCCTAAGCATGTCCACTACTTCCTTTAAGGGAGAATAACCCTCAAAGAATACTCGGTAAGGAACCTTATCAAGCTTCCAGAAGTGGCTATGAAACCAAACCAACAACAACTGTAAACATCCAATGAACCTTCCTTCACTATCTTTTCGACATGCGCTTAAAGATCTTATCGTCTCAGCTAGGATTGCGGGCACAGGTGTATTCTGTTTACCAAGTCGACCGAATAAATCTGCAACCGCCTCATCTATATGCCCCAACGCCTTTGGGAAAATCACCATGCCGTAAATACTCAAAGCCAGGACATCGACCCTTTTCTTAACATCTGGATGTGTCGATATTAAGTCCCTCAAAACGGCCCATGGAATGCACTTACTGTCACCCTTTTGCTGCACTCGAGCTACAGCGCACTAGTCACTCATCCCAGTAATCATTACCAATTTCTTCGTAAAAGCTAGAAGGCTAGCAGGCCTAACATAAGCCTTGTAACTCTGAATCCTCGGGCAACGCAGTAAAGTCGTATACTCCTCTAAAGTAGGTATAAGATCAACATCACCAAATGTAAAGCAACTATAAGCAGGGTTCCAGAACTATACCATAGCTCGAAACAAGTGCCTATCTACCTTGATGTCTAGCAAATAGGGAATGTCTCCATAATTCTGATAGAAGAGCTGATTAGCCTCGTCATCCCATTGGGCCCAAATATCTCTCAGCTCCTGCAACTCATTCTGCGTCGAATTAACACGGGTGAAGTCCCATAACTCTGACGCATACCCTTTGGTGGCACTATCTCCTTTCTCTAACTGGGTTTTCTCTGATCAGGTACAGACAGAAGTATTGTCCTCTACTTTATTAAGGTATTCGTTCCTCATTACAAAAATTTCTAATCTAGAAATCGAGCCTTGAATTGACACCTTTAAATGCGAAATGACATGCAATGACAGCAAAATAAAAAAATAAAAAATAATAGGTCAGTATTATATATATAAGAGAATGATAAACAAATACTTACAAGGGTAATTTTCTAAAGGTATCACTATTTCCCTAGGGTAAGCACTTAAAGGTTCACTATATGAGTTTTAGCTCTAAAGCAAGGGACCTGAACCAGCAGATTCCTCGGTCTTCACCCATTATAGGCTCATATAGACCAAGTTCAGTTCAGGGGGACACATCTCCCTATGGCCATACGGAGATGAAAATCTCACGAAGACATAGGTACAGTATCCCGGAAGTAATCCACTAGCTCATACGAAGGTGAAAACCTCACGAAAGCGTAGCTTCTCACTCCCACTTAAGGGTGTGACCACAACGGTCATGCAAATGCAATATACGATAATAAGATAACATACATATGCAGTAAACACATGTAAAACAGGATCAAATTTAAAATTTTCCAAACTTCCGACATTAAGACATAAAATAATCAATTTCTTGGCTCGACTCTCTTTAGTCCCCAGTGGAGTCGCCAAGCTGTCGAAACCTCCTTAAAAACAGGTTTTGAAAAATGAAAACGGGAGTCGCCACCAATCTTTTAAAGTGTGATTGGATCACTTTATAAAATGTTTTGGTCTACGAAACTATGAGAAAATAGGTTCGGGAATCGGTTACGTACGAGGAAGGATTAGCACCCTCGTAACGCCCAAAATTGGTACCAAATTGAATAATTTTGTCTTAGTGTCAGAAGTTTGAAAGATTTTAGAAAAGAGATTCCCTTAAAACCGTAATGTTTTAAATTTAAAAGAATCAAGATTCTTTCGTTTTAAAAGAGTACAAATATCATATCCTGCATGATTGGATACGATATCTTTAATCTTTTATAACTAAAATCATCTTGTGATTTGTAAAACCCGTTTAAAAGGATATTTTAGGTATTTAGACAAAAGGAAAATCGTAACCCAGCATGTTAGGGCACTAATTCCCGAATTCCTAAATATCAAAACATTGCCTCACCTTTTAAAAATCTTTTTGAATTAAATAAGATATTCTTGTTTTGAAGATAATGATGTATTCTACATTTTACAATATATTAAATAAACCTAGCTACAATATACATGCTTTATCATTTCATGTAAATATAGTAAAAGTGACGAACAAGGATCTAAATTACGTAATATGTTATTATTTCATGCATGGTCATAGATAACATAAATATACATACATTATCATTACATGCAAAATACAACATGGAACATAATGAATTCAATGACAAAAATTGCATAATACATATATAACAACATTTCAATATTTAATAAAAAATTAAAAAAAATTTACACAATTAATAAATAATAATACATAATTTATAAAAATATAATATCATAAAATATATAATGAAATTAATTTATAGATAGAATAATAATAAAAATAATATAGTGAATATAAATAAAATAATATATATCACTTTTTATAACTAATATTAAAAAAATTAAATAATATATAAAGTATTTAAAGTAAATTAAATATATAAAAGGATTAAAATTGAATTTAATTAAAGAATTTGGGGCTAAATGCAAAGTAATAAAATATAACTAAGCCTAATTAAAACACAAGCTAAAAACCGAGGGACTCATTGGGTAATTAAACCCTAATCCCAAAACGACACTATTTCCAGAATGGATTTTAAAGGCCGTTAGGATTAAATTGAAACAAATATAAAAGATTAGGGCCAAATTAAAATAAAAATAAAATGAAATTTAAAAATTTAAAAACACGGGAGGATTAATTGGGCAATTTGCCCATTTTCCAAAAACACGCGGATCCTCCCCGGGTAATCGGGTCAACACGCGGATTCTTTACCAAAACGGTGTCGTTTTAATGCTTATTGAATTAAGCAAAACGACACCGTTTTTGTAGAGCTATATAAGCCCTGATTTTAGTTTTAAAATCATTTTAATCCGGTTCTAAAAGAAAGAAAGAAATCCTCTGAAAGAGGATCTGGGACCGGCATCGGATCTCCGTCGAACCACTGTTCTCTGGTGTTCACGTGCCCACGCGCCACCGCAAATGCCACCGCATGTGGCGGTCAGAAACTGGAAAATTTCCCGTTTCATCGCAGATTAGAAAAGGTTCGTCTTCCTTTTCCTTTTTTATTACCAGTATGTATTAAAAGATAGATAAAGTATTCACCTTTATATTCTCTGATCACTGCTGATTACTTTGTGTATAAAATACTCTGTTCTTTATTGAATCCTTTTTTGTAAAAAAAAAAAACCTCTCTTTTACAAATCGAAAGAAAGGCTTTGTAGCCTTTAGACTAGACATGTTTAGGAAAGAAATCTTTGGTTTCTTTCCTTATTGGTTTCAGTTTATCTGCTGCTATTTGGTTTCTTTTTCTGCTTCGTGTCTATTGGTTTCTTTTGTTCTGTCTTGCAGGTATTCGCGAGAACATCACGGCGATTTCGATTCATGCGTTGATCGCGGTGTGGTACGAGGCCAAATTCACGGCGCCCATGGAGCCCACTGGAACGGCACGAGACGAATGGTCATAACGCTTGGGATGCTTGCGGCGCCTAGGGTTTCTGAAACCCTAGGTCTCTCTGCTTTCTGTTAACAAATTGGGCCACTTGGGCCTCGTTTGTTTTTGGATGCAGGTGTAACGGTCTTCGGGTAGTGGTATTCGGTTGGGCTAAAATGTAATCGGGTCTTTATTGGGTTGTAATTGGGCTGTTGGGTTATGTATTTAATTTTGGGCTCTGTATATGGACTGTTTAAAGTAAATAAACATTTATTTTATTTTATTTTAAGGCCCGGGCAAAATATAGTTCCTACAGATAGCTTCAGCAGCTGCCACATATTCAGCCTCAGTAGTTGACTGAGCAACAACATTTTGCTTCTTCAAACTCTAGCAAAAGATAGCTGAACCAAGGGTGAAAACATATCCTGAGGTGCTCTTCATGTCATCCATTGAGCCAGCCCAGTCACTATCAGCATAACCAACCAATTTCAAGCTTTCAGCCTTGCTAAACAAAATTCCATAACTCAGGGTACCTTTGATGTACCTAAGCACTCTTTTGGCAGCTTGAAAGTGCTTCTCATTGCAACAATGCATGAATCTTGAAAGCAAACTCACAGCAAACATAATGTCTAGCCTAGTGGAAGTTAAATATAGCAAACAACCTACCAAGCTCCTATAGACAGACTCACTAACTTGCTTAAAGTCTCCTTGGCTCAATAGTTTCTCTCCAATGACAATTGGAGTGCTTGTTTCCTTACAATTTTGCATGCAGAATTTTGTCAGAATTTTGGAGGCAAAAGCCTTCTGACTTAGGAAGATTCCATGCTGAGTTTGTGACACCTCAATGCTAAGAAAATAAGTCATCCTTCCTAGATTAGACATCTCAAACATCTTGTAACACCCCCTACCCGTATTCCGAGCCTAGAATAGGGTACGAGGCATTACCGAACTTAATATGATCAATCATGTAAAAATTAGCCATAAAATTTCTTCTAAATTAAAAACTTTCATACATATATTTAACGTCCCTAATATGGGCCTACGGGGCCCAAAACATACATTTAGGGTGGTTCGGGACCAAACCGTAAACATATGAAACTTTTGCAACACTTAGAAAATTTTCACACTTTGGAGAGTCACACGCCCATGTTTTCAACCCGTGTAACTCTCTATTTATAACTTCATCACCCTTGACAGTTATACACTTCATATAAATAACAAGAAACGTGTATGGGCTCAATTCTCAATAAATTTCTCATATATATACACAATTTCACGTTATGTAATCATACAACATATATCGGCCATATCTCTGTAATCTAAATATGTTTTCATAACAACTTATCTTGATTTCATACTATTTCATATTTAAGCTTAAATAACCAAAGTATTTGAAATATCATCTTTATGCAAATAGTACACATGAGGTATATAATTCCATAATTATGAATAAACACATTTATCAAACATTTTCCATATTCATATATCAATCTCTCATGTCTCCATATATCAATAATTGTCATTTTCATGAATTCCGAGTTCAATTTCATAATTATTTATCTCGTGTTCAATTTATTCCATGTCGAAACTTATTCATTAAAACATTTGAATTATCAATACATATGGACAGTACATTCAAGATGAACAATTATATAATCACAAATGAATTCATTTATCAACCAAGTTCTATACTCATATCTTATCAACTCGTACTTCCTTGTATCACATAATTCCATGTAACACTTACCAAACTTTGTCAAATTAGTGAACGTCTTACGAAATTGAGTACTTCGTTTTCTCGATGCCATAGTTCAACTATGGTCTTACACATCTTCACATAATGATGCCATAGCCCAAATTATGGTCTTACACATATTCATATATCGATGCCATAGCCCAACTATGGTTTTACACGAATCACATATCTCACTGACGCCATATCCCAGATATGGTCTTATACAGTAGCATATATCACACCGATGCCATATCCCAGATATGGTCTTATACGGAAATCACTTGTCACTTGTAGTCGAAGCTACCACTATTCATTGATCAGGTAGCCAGAGCTACCATTTTTCACTGATCAGGTACCTGGAGCTACCACTTTTCACTGATCAGGTAGCAGAAACTACCACTTTTCACTGATTAGGTAGCCGGAGCTACCACTTTTCACTTATCAGGTAGCAGAAGCTACCACTTTTCACTGATTAGGTAGCAGAAGCTACCACTTTTCACTGATCAGGTAGCCGAAGCTACCACTTTTCACTTGTCATTTGTCCTTGATCAGATAAGTGTAGCCAAAGCTATCACTTATCACCTTCATTTGTCCTTGATTAGATAAGTGTAGCTGAAACTATCACTTATCACTTGTTGCCATGGTCCAACCATGGTCTTTTCATTCAATTCATCTTGTCACTGAACTGAAATACTCAATTTGATCATTTATTCAATTTTCATGCTTTTACATTATTCACGATTTTATCATCAATACATATGAAATAACACATCATGAAATTCATAAAATTAACAAATAATCACTAAAATTTAGCCATATAAACTCACAAGTTCAATTTTTGTATTATAACAATAATTATAATTTCATAATAAATATTCCAAAAAAAAACATTATATCATTTCTAATCCAACACTTATCGATTATAATCGGGCATGTGATCAATTTATACACGAGTCATTCATATATTTTTGTATATTTTCCTCCTCCTCCTCTCCATCCACATCCTTAGTATAAACAACATACTTGTAGGTAACATTATCCATAATTTTCACTATCTACTTAGGTGAATATTCAAGCTGTCCATCTGTGTTATAGTCACTAAATTATTTATATCTGAAGCTACGGAATTGAAAATTAAGATCTGCTAATTTTTCCTGAAACTAGACTCACATATCTTATTACCATAAAAATTTCATAATTTTTGGCTGGGCCAATTAATACAGTTTATTCATTGAAATCTCCCTTGTTCTGCTATCTGACAGTTATGACCCTTCTTCACTAAAAATTAATTATCTCCTCGTACAGAATTCGAATGATGTTCCCGTTTGATTCTATTGAAAATAGACTCATTCAGGATTCTAAAAATATAAGTATAAGACCCTAATTATTTTTATCCAATTTTTTATGATTTTACAAAGTTAGAACAGGGGAACCCGAAATCATTCTGACATTGTCTCACAAAAGTTATTGTATCTCATGATTTACAATTCTATTGCTTACATAATTTCTTTTATAAGAAACTAGACTCAATAAGCTTTAATTTCATATTTTATTCATCCTATAATTCCATTTATATAATTTTTTGGTGATTTTTCAAAGTTAGACTACTGCTGCTGTCCAAAACAGTTTTAGTGTAAAATGATGATTTCCATTTTGCCCCAAATATCACAATTCATACAATTCAGTCCTTGCTCAATTAACCCCTCAATTAAGATAATTTTCTCAATTAATAATTTTTATAGACATTATAAGTTATTTCATAACTATTGAAATTCAGAATTTCCACATAAAACTCTAACTTCAAACTCTTTTACAATTAGGTCCCAAACATTCACTTTCTATTCAATTCTTTCAATAAAATCAGAATATAAACAATTTAAAGCCCTAATTCCATTCCAAATCATCATATATTTCCAAAAATCATCCATAAAAACTTCAAAAATTAGCCATGGAATCAAAAACTAATGAAATAATAAGTTGGACCCAATTGTAAAAGTCCAAAAACATAAAAATTTCAAGGAGAAAGCAAAAATTAAACTTACATGAAGCTAGAGTATGGAAACCAGCTTGAAACCTCCTCCATGATTATTTTTCAGCTGATCAATATTAAGAGAAATGAAGAGAATTCTAGATATTCCAATTTAGTCCCATTTTTATTTAGCAAATTTTGGCAATTTTCCAATTTTGCCCTTATTTCACCCATTTCCTGATTTTTCTCAGCTATTGCCGCCCAAAATATCTCCTTTGGGCTTATTTGCACTTTATGTCCTTCCTCATTTGACAATTGAGTTATTTAATCATTTTAGCAACTTTTACACCTTTTTCAATTTAGTCCTTTTTATTTAATTAACCACCCAAACGTCAAAATTTTCTGACTAAATTTTATTATTACCTCACCAACACTCCATAAATATTTCTAAAAATATTTATGGCTCGGTTTATGAAGTCGAGGTCTCGATACCTCATTCTCGACCCATTTTAGCTAATTAATTCTTTTAAATCACCAAATTCACTAATTCAAAAATGCTTTTATATTCATATTTGACTCATAGGTATTAATTTATTAAATTTTCAACTCACCCGTCGGATTTAGTGATCTCAAATCTCTATTCCCGATACCACTGAAAATTAGGCTGTTACACATCTGTTGCGTTTTGGCTTTGAAATCGACCAACATTGCTTGGTCTCCTCCTGTCATTAGTAGGTCATCAACATACAAGGACACAATGAGCTGTGTTTGCACTCTTTCCTTCTTAACATACAATGTTGGCTCACTAATGCTCCTTTCAAATCCCAAACTGATCAAGTAGCTATCAATCCTGCTATACCAGATCCTTGGTGCTTGTTTCAAGCCATACAAGGCTTTCTTCAGTCTGTAAACCATATCTTCATTACCAGCCACTTTGAAACTCTAAGGTTTCTCAACATAGATCGCTTCTTTAAGAAAACCATTGAGGAAGGTTGAATTCACATAAATTTGGTGGATTTTTCACTGCATCTGTGCTGCTAAGGCAACTAGCAGCCTAATGGTGTCAAGCTTGGCCACTGGTGCAAAAGTCTCCAGATAGTTTATGCCATACTTTTGGCTGAACCCCTTCACAACCAGCCTTGCTTTCAACTTGTTCAAACTTCCATCAGCATTTTTTTTTACCTTAAACACCCATTTTACCCCGATGATCTTCTTATTTGCTGGCTTTTAAACTAATTCCCATGTCTGGTTCTTCTTAATCATGTTGGTTTCATCAGCCATGGCCTGTTTCCAGCCTGTTGAGCTTCAGCCTCTTCAAAGCAGCTTGGTTCAACTGTTGCTAGTTGAGCTCTTTCATAAATCTCAGCCAAAGGTCTAGTGCCCTTGACTGGTTTGTCATCAATATCCATTTCAGGACCATTTTGATAAAGCTCAGTCTAATCTGCCACAAGGTCTTCAGAAACAGCCTTTGGCTCATTCTTCTCCCAATTCCAACATGATCTTTCATCGAACACCATATCTCTACTTACAAGCACCTTTTTTGCTGAATGATCCAAGATCCTATAGCCTTTTTTGACTGTGCTGTAGCTTACCAGAATACCAGGTTGAGCCTTTTTGGCCAACTTTTCTCTCTTCATCGCTAGAACATGAGCATAGCTTATGCAACCAAAGACCCTTAGGTGAGCTAATGATGACTTGAACTCGAACCAGGCCTCGAATGGAGTCTTCTGAGCCAGAGCTTTGGTTGGAAGTCTATTTTAGATGTACATTGCAGCGTTAATTGCCTCAGCCTACAAGTTTTTGGGTAAATTCTTCTCAAACAGTAGGCATCTAGCCATATCCATCAAGCTTCTGTTCTTTCTTTCACTAACACCATTCTGTTGAGGTGTATAGGTGTTAGTGAGCTGGTGTTTAATGTCTGTTTCATCATAAAAGTCTTGAAACTGAGCTGAGGTGTACTCAGTTCCATTATTTGACCTTAAGGTCTTAAGCTTGTAGCCTATTTCTATCTCTGCAGTAACCTTAAACTTCTAAAACACTGAAGCTACCTCTGACTTGTGCTTCAAGAAGTAAATCCAACAATATCTTGAATAATCATCAATGAAAAGAATGAAGTACCTGCTGCCATTCAAAGATTGAGTCTTCATGGGGCCACACACATCAGTGTGGATTAGTTGCAGCCTTTCTAAAGCTCTTCGGGCCTTGTTTGAAGGAAATGGTAGCATGGCTTGCTTTCCTAGCTGACACACTTCACAAACTTCTTCTTTCTCAACTGAGTTAATGAAGCTTTCAACTAAATCCTCCTTAGCCAGTTGAGTCATCGATCTGTAGTTGGTATGGCCAAGCCTTTGGTGCCATAGCTTGAATCCTTCTAATGAAATAGTATAGGCACAGTCTAGGCCTTTGTTCCATTCCATAACAAAGCTTTTGTCTTTCATAGCTATTGTCATGAGCTTGGATCCACTTAGATCACTAATTTGACACTCATTGCCTTTAAACACAACTGAATAGCCCTTTTCAAGCAACTGAGCTATGCTGAGCAAGTTTCTATTAATGTCAGGCACTAATAGAACATTTGAAACCAGCTTGTTACCTGTAGGAGTACCTATCAGCATATCTCCCTTGCCTTCTGCCTTAATGAAGTGGTCATTTCCTACCTTCACCCTTGTTTTGAAGCTTCTGTATATTGACTTGAAAATGACAGCATTAGGTGTAATATGGTTGGTGCAACCACTATCTATGAGTCATCCCTTTGTGGCCTTTTTTTTGGTAGCTGAGCATGAAACTACAAAGACTTACTCCTCATGGTTATTGGCCTCTCCTACTACTCGAGCTTCAGCCTTTAGCTGTTGCGGTTGATTCTGCCTTGGTCTGCCCTTGCTTTTGCAAACCTTTTCAACATGGCCCATCTTTTTGCAATATTGGCACTGCACATCTGGTATGAACTAGCAATTAGTCTCTAGATGACTAGGCCTTTTGCAATGCCTGCAGGTTTGGTCCCTTTTTCTTGCAGCATCTGTCTTAGGCTTGTCTCTCCACGTCTTTTTACCTTTGTAAGTAGAAGAGCTCGAGGTTGGCTTGGTTTTGGCTTGGAAGCCACCTTCTTGGTGCTCCTCTTGTCTGCTGGATCTCCTTTGCTCTTGAGAATAAAAATCATTGATCAACTCTATCAATAAGATGTTGGTCAGGTCCCTTGAATCTTTGAGGGGTGATATTTTTGCCTCATACTTCTCAGGTAAGGTTGAGATCACCTTCTCCACTATTCTTACTTTATTGAACTGTTCTCTAAGCAGCCTTCTGTTGTTTACCACAACCATAATTTTGTATGAATACTGCTTTACAGTTTCTTCTTTTTTTATCTTCAAATTCTCGAAATCCATTCTCAATTCCAGTAGCTGTTGTTGCCTTGTTCTCTCTGTCCCTTAGAACTCGTCCTTCAATCTATCTCAAGCCTGTTTTGGTGTCTCACAAGCCATGATTCTTGTGAAGATCACATCAGATACACAATTTTAGATGTAAGACATGGCCTTATGCCTCTTTGTTCTTTCATCAGCATGTTGCCTGATCTAAGCCACTGTTGGATTGACTTTAAGGGGTGCTGGTTCAATATCTGAATTGACCACTTCCCACAAATCAAATGCCTGCAATAGGTTTTCATTTTGACCATCCAAATGTGGTAGCCTTCTCCATTGAAGATTGGTGGTGCAGCTAGTGAGAAGCCTGACGAAGCCATCATTTAAATGTTGAAATATAACAAGTCCACTAAGATTATAGCTCTAGATACCAATTGTTGGAGTTTTGGAACACAAACAAGCAAGATTAGCTAAAATTTGAGCTACGAGGCTCGAGACTTACTGAAGAAACAAACATAATCCAAGAATAGAAAATGAAATAGTAAAGCAAATAAAATAGAGAGAATATGGATGAAAATCTGATGAATTTCATTAACATTGAACAATGGCATAATACCAATACATAACCAAGCATTCAGCTTGTCAAAATCAGAATAAGGTCACCTAATTAATACCTGCTACCACTAATACATTGAAACTTGGTAAACCAAGCTTGTACACATGAACAAAACTGAGTTAACAGTTCACACTATCACATTACATCAAACTAACATGGTTCAAAATGAACAAAATTACATTACATCAATGTAAGGTAACAAAATGAACTAAAAATGAACAGTTGCACTTGCTTCAGCAGCTTCTGCATGGCTCAAGCTGCATGGCCTGCTTCTTGACTGCTCCTAATGCTATGTGCTGACCAAACTTCAACAAATACATCACTAAATACTACTTACTACCACTAAGTAGCCTACTAACTTGATAAACATTGCTTGTACACACGGATAAGCTGAATTATCAGCTCAATCATCACCTAAACCCATCAAAACATCAACAACTAAGTTCATTTTCAACCAAACTAAGCTACATTGCAACTAAAACAGAAAATATGTTGCTGCAACATGCACAATTGCTGCAACATGCATACAAGCTGTATGCACTCAACAAAAACATAACAGCAACATGGTGGGCCATTTTCAACAAGTTGGGATACCAAAACCAAGTCAAGATAATGATTCTAAAGTTATTTTTACTACTCGATCTTTATAGTTATGCAGCAAAATGGGAGCTCGAAAGAAAATCAAAGTGGAGTGTCTAGATACGGAGAAGGCTTGGGAATTATTCCAAGACAATGTTGGGAATGAAACTCTTAACAGCCATCCAAATATTCAAAACCTAGCTAAACAAGTAGCAGAAAGGTGCGGTAGGCTGCCTCTTGCACTAATTACAATCAGTTGTGCCATGGCTTGCAAGACAATAGTTGAGGAATGAAAATATGCAATTGAGATGTTGAAGTGATGTGCATTGTCAAAAATGGAAAATGAGGTATTTCCACTTTTAAAATTCAATTAGGATAATTTGCCTAATGCCACAATGAAATGTTGCTTCTAATATTGTAGTCTATATCCCGAAGATTATTTTAATCCCAGAAAGAGATTAATGGAGTATTGGCTTTGTGAAGGGCTATTGAATGAATTTGATAGAATTAGTGAAGCTCAAACGCAAGTGTAATAGGCCAATTTTGGCCTGGCCCAAATAAACCAATTAAAAATAATAATAAACAAACACCAATAAAATATAAAAATCCCAAAATCTTTTTTAAGAGTCCACTTACAAATTTATAACCTGAACAAAATGGCCCAATATCAAACCCAAATTACCTAACCCAACAGCCCAAATGAAACCCTAGCCCATTACAAAGAAAAGAAAACAGCAGCAACCCTAGCTCCCAAGCATGCTACCGCCGAACGTTTGGCCTCCCATGGGCCACCACGCCCTTGACCAGTGCCATTTCTCCATGCACGCCACCCCTCCATACGTCCCACGCCTCTCTAACATCTATAACAAGAAGTAAATGCGAAGACAGAGAGCAATACACAGGCAGTAGAAGAAACCAAGCAAAAACGACAAAAAAAATATGAAGTGGATAGTTATCTTAATCGGCTATAAGAGCCCGATTCTTCTCATTTTTATTTTTTTACGCACACATATTAAATAAAAAAACAGATTAGAAAAGGTAATATTCCTTTTTTATTTTTTTTGATTTCAAGTTTTATTTGTTATTCTTTATTTTTTTTTTACTTTCGAAAATAAAAAGAAAAAAGAAAAGAAAGAAAACCTTACCTGAGACCTGTGACTTCATCGTCAGAGGACCCTCCTCTAGTGTCAGGATCGGAATGGGGGGTGAGGGTCTCTATTTTCGGTTCTCTTCAGGTCAAATAGGCAAGGCCATCGAACCAGCCTTGAAACGGGGATAAAAGCCCATCTTCGCACATCGTCGGCCACCAGGTAAGGTGGTGGTGCGGCGAGGGAACCCGATTGTTGGCCAAAGGGGAAGTGTTGAGAGGATTTGGGTGTTTTATTTTAATTTTTTTTTGAAAATATGGTTGAATGCATTTTTTAAAAAAAATTACTTTTATAATGGGTGCAAAATGATGCTGTTTTAGGGCCTATTTGAGTGGCTTCAAAACGGCGCCGTATAGGGTCATCTATACGCAACTCGTGACCCGACCCGCTAGGGGGAAAACCTGCGTATTTTCTAAAAATGAGAGAATATCCGCGTTGGTCCTTCTGCCTTTTCTGTCCTTTTATTTAGTACCATTTTGCATTTTTTTTTTAAAATTTCGCCTTATTATTTTTTATTTCATTTCTAATTTGATCCATGGCCTAGACAGTTGAAACGCAGCGCATTAGGACTAGGGATATTGTCCCATTTTGTCCTTGCGAATTTAAGCGCGTTTTATTTTAGTCCCTGGCAGCCTTTTTTTTTATTTATAATTGGCACCCTGAATTTTGTTCCGATTTTAATCTTGTCCTTAGTTCGTTTAACTTGCTTATTTATTTATTTATTTATTTATTTATTTATTAAAAAATTGTTTTATTATTATTCATTTAAAGTTTTTTTTATATATTATTTATGGTAAAACCTTTTTATATATTATTTATTTTAAAGTTCTTTTTCCACATATTATTTATCTTAAACTTTTATACGTTATTTTAAATTTTTTTTTATAACTATTCATTTAAGGTTACTATATATATTATTTTATTTTATTTTAAATTGAATTATATATTAACTATTTTAAGTTATTTTATACTATTTACTCTAAACTTGCTTTATATATTATTTTAAACTTGTTTTTATGTATTGTTGTTTTATTACTTGTTTTAAATTGTTACCTTATTTTAAACTATTTTTATTTATTTAAAATGGTTTTATTATTATTTATTTTAGGTTTTTTTATATATTTTTATTTTACACTTATATATATTATCTATTTTAAAGTTATTCATATATATGATTTTTTTACTTTGTTTTGTGTATTATAGATTTTAAAAAAAAATTTCACACTATTTATTTTAAACTCATTTATTATCATGTTAAAATTTGTTTACATTTTATTTATTTTAATTTTCTTTTTAATTTTTTTAAAAAATTATTATTTAATTCATTGGTCTTTATTCATTGATATTAGTATTTAAATGATGAATATTGTATGATCGTTGACTGTATGAATCATGACTCATTTATTTGTAATTTCGTGTCATTATTATTCATAACACTGGTGTATTATTGCCCAAACAAAACAAACGTACGCCTTTAAGTGTTGCAATCGTTATTATTAAAAAAAATAAAAAATTTTCAAAATAAGACAATATTTCGCGTTTTTGGAAAGTCAAGAAATTGTGCCCTAATTTATAGGATTTCGATTTTCTCGTGGATCCTAAACGGCCAAATATCCTTTTAAATTTCAAAATATAATAATTTCAATAAAAATTTTAAGGCAAACTTGTGCTCGAGAATTTAAGATATCGTGTCCTAACTTACGGGACGTGATACTCCGATATCTCGAGACAAGGGAATCTTTAGCAATCGTTTCATTTTAATTCAAGCGTTTTTAAAATCGACGTTAATAAAAAAAAGATCGTATTTTAAAATCCGTTCCCAATTTTCAACTTTCGACATTAAGACACTAACTAATCGATTCGGTACCAATTTTGGGCGTGATGAGGGTGCTAATCCTTCCTCACACGTAACCAACTCCCGAACCTGTTCTATCAAGTTTCGTAGACTAAAAACACCATTTTACTAAACTAAAACATTTTATTAAAACAAAGGTAATCCGATCACACCTAATAAAGATAGGGGGCGACTCCCTTTTTAATTTTCATTTTCAAACAAAGTCGATTCTGTTTTAAAAAAAAATGGTTTCAACAGCAAGGTAACGACATTATTAACTCTCTTTTGAATGTTTGTTTATTGGAAAATGGTGGTGTAATAGATGGAGAAGATTGTGTGAAGATGCATGATGTGATCCATGACATGGCTTTATGGATTATACGCAAGTTCGAAGCAACAGAGAGTATTTTTTTTTTGTAAAAGTAGGGGCTCAATTATTTAAAGAACCAGATGTTAAGGCATGGAAAAGTGGAAAAATAATATCACTAATGAAAAATAAGATTATAGTTCTAAAACAAACACCCAAATGCCTTAACCTTTGAACCTTGTTCCTTAGCCAAAATAAGTTACAAATGATCAGCAATGGTTTCTTCCAATTTATACCTCATCAAACTATATTGGGTTACTAGAATGTTTTGATCTATCTTGGACTGGTATAGAAGAGTTATCAATAGAGTTGAAAGCATTGACAAAATTAAAAATGTTGGACTTGAGTTATATGCGCAATCTCAGAAAAAGCCTACAACATTTTATATCTAGTTGGGTAAATTACACCAACGGACACTCAACTTTAGGGTAGCTAACAAAATAGTCACCTAGGTTTCATTTCAGTCACCTAACTTTTGAAAAATAACAAAACAGTCACTAACGTTATAAAAAAGTGACAAAACAGTCACTAACTAACAGTTTCCGTTACTGTCTTAACAGAACCACTGATGTGGCAAGTTAACTAGCTGACGTGGCCAGTTAACTTGCCACGTTGGATGAAAAAATTGAAAAAAATCCCCTAAAAAAGCCCTTTAACAGAGAAAAAGAAAAAGAAGAAGAAGAAGAAGAAGAAGAAAAAGAAGAAAAAGAAAAAAAACAGCAGTAACAGAAGAAGAAGAGACTATTGAAGAGAAACTTCACTCAACTTCAACAATATTTTTTTTCCGTCTTATTGTGAGCAACAAAGCCATAGGGAATTGCTTAGTTGTTGAAGAGAAAGTTATAAGAATTATGGAGCCTGATGGAAAAATCCTTAAATATCAAACCTCCGTCAAAGTTGAACAAGTGTTACCAAACTTCTCTGGCCATGCACTATCGGATTCATTTTTAGGCTTCCACCATCTTCAACCTGATGCAAAGCTGATTTCATGGCAGTTGTATTACCTTATACCTCTTCCATCACCATCCAAAAAGGGTAAGAAAAAGAAAGTGAGGTTTTCAAATCCAGAAGTGAATGATGACCAAGTAAGGAGTATTAATGTTGTCAGAATTAAGTTGATAATTAGTAAGAAAGAACTGTAAGAGCTACTTCAAAATGGTGGAGTTTCAGCTCAGGATATTGCATCTCACAACATACAAAGTAAACAAACCACAAATGGAATCATTGCACCTGATGTTGATGATGATAGCTGCAGAGGGTCGAAGCCTGTATTACAAGCCATAGCTGAAATAAACTAGTAACGCAGCATATCATGTAGTAGAAAATATTGTTAGCTAGGATTATCTTACACAAAGAGTAGATATAATTAAGTATACCAAAACAATATTGCGTGTCACCACAAGATACGATGATGTCTCCTTAATGAAAATGAATTAGTAGATAAATTTGTGTTGGATTCATGTCCTTGTGAACATCCATTAATTTTGCTATCATTCAAAAGGAATCTAATGGACCTTAGCTACCTCATACAATCACCTTTGAGAGATCAATGAAGCAAAACAGAGTATCAGTCACTCTAGCACATGCTAAGGTCAATGAAGTAATTAACTTCAGCTTGTAACTGGGTGTAATACAACAGTAACGAGAACAAAAGGTTTTTGTATTTTTTTCTGAATAATGGAAATGCCAATGTATTTTAAAAAATACCAACAAAAGCACAGATCTCTATTTCCTAGTCTGAAACTCAACAGTTAGTACTCTCGATGCCTCAAAGGCATGGTACAAGTGGCCTTTTCAGGCTCCATAATTCTTATAACTTTCTCTTCAACAGTCTCTTCTTCTTTTTCTTCTTCTTCTTCTTCTTCTTCTTCTTCTTCTTCTTCTTCTTCTTCTTCTTCTTCTTCTTCTTCTTCTTCTTCTCTGTTAAAGGGCTTTTTTAGGGTTTTTTTCAATTTTTTCATCCAACGTGGCAAGTTAACTGGCCACGTCAGCTAGTTAACTTGCCACATCAGCGGTTCTATTAAGACAGTAACGGAAACTGTTAGTCAGTGACGTTTTGTCACTTTTTTATAACGTTAGTGACTGTTTTGTTATTTTTTAAAAGTTAGTGACTGAAATGAAACCTAGGTGACTATTTTGTTAGCTACCCTAAAGTTGAGTGATTGTTGGTGTAATTTACCCTATCTAGTTTTTCTAAGTTGCAAATATTCAAAATATGGTTGCCGGGAATTCAACTTTATCCTAATGAAGACAATGTCTGGAATAGGGGTAATGAAAAACTTATAGAGGAGTCGAAAGGTTTGCAATGTTTGAATATGCTAAATATAACGATACACAACATGTTTTTTCTAGAAATATTCCTGAGCTTTAACTTGTTTCAATGTGAGCCCGAGAACTACTACTTTGTAATTTTAAAGAATCAAAGTTGGAGCATCTAGAGACTCTACGCTTCAACTTTGGTAGAAGCACGGAGGAGATAAAAATAGAAAAGCTTCATACCTGGGTTTCTTCAAGTATTAAATATACTTCATGCTTTCACAAATTGAGCAAAGTTACAATTGTAGGAGGTAACAAATTGAGAGACGTGACTTGGCTGATTCTTGTTCCAAATTTAAGAACCCTTTTTTATATTTGAATGTGCAAAAATGGAAGAAATATTGAGTGAAGGAAAACTTGGTGAAGTTGTAAGTGTGCTTGGAATTCCATACCCTAAACCATTTCTGAAACTTAAATCACTTCACCTAATTTGTCTATCGAAATTTAAGAGCATATATTTGGATGCCCTACCTTCTCATGTTTGAAACATATTTTTATAAGTTATTGCAGAGAATTGAAGAAGCTTCCTCTCAATTCAGATAGTGCAAAAGGGAATCAACTCACAATTGAAGGAAGGGAATATTGGTAGGCAAGATTAGAATGGGAAAATGAAGCCACTCGAGATGCTTTTCTCCTTTCTTTCAAGTCTTGTAATCATTTATTTTAATTAGCTACTTCTATATCTGTTTTGCTATCAATATTCCATTTGTCCTAAAGGATAATGTAATATATTAGCACTTGAGTTGGTCATGATCAAATATGTTGAAAATGGCCAACCGTGCTGCTGTTATGTTTTTGTTAAAGTGCATACAGCTTGTATGCATGTTGCAGCAATTGTGCATGTTGCAGCAACATATTTTTTGTTTTTGTTGCAGTGAAATGTACTTAGTTGAAAATGAACTAAGTTGGTATTTTTTTGATGTTTTTAGGTGTTGATTGACATAATCAGCTTGTGCGCAAGTTAAGTTTTACTTGTTTCAAAGCATGATTAGTGGTAGTAGGTAGTATTTGGTGATGTATTTGGCTATAAATGCATTGTTTTTCTTATTGAAAAAATGAGCAAAATGAGCTAAAAGCCATAAGCTTCCTTGTTGCACATTTGTGAGCAAGTAAAAATATTTCTTGTATCTAGCTTCATTGTTCTGTGTTTAGTGTTCTCTTCTTTTGCTACTGCCAAAATTCCAACAAAATATTTCATTTTAGTCTAACAAGGTTTCAAATGGTCCCAGACACACCCATTAAATGTTCAACTTATGATAAAAGGCTCATTGAATCAATTCACAAAGTTTTAAAGCTTTGAACCTAAACTCTAAATTGAAGAACCAAATGTTTTTCCTTCCTTTTTTGTACAAAATTAGCAAATTCCATCTTAGACTTATAAAAAAAATTGAGATCTTCAACAATTTTAGATGATTGCAAAAGGCCCCATCACCCAGAGTCAATCAATAAACAATGCCCTTTGCTAACAGCTCTAAGATAAGTGTGGGAACCTGTAATCTTGACATGTATATGGATGTTGCTTATTGTCAATTGCTTGTTTGTAAGTTATTTGAATTCGATTAATAAAAATTTAAACTCAATTTGTTTTAATGTGTAATGTGATATATGGGCTTTAATGATGTGCAATTTGATTCAATTTTCAGAAAATCACTAAGAGTATTTAGTAAGTGTTAAAAGTAACATGTTTTAAATTTATTCTTACTGTGTTTTTGGATGATTATTTGATGTTAATTGTGAATTTTATGCTCCTAATTCTTTAAATTCATGTTCTTATGCTTAAGAGAGCATTTGAGAGCAAAAAGAGCGAAAATCGAATCGGAGCAAGCTATAGGAGCCACACAGGCTGACTCATTCCACACGGGCTACCACACAGCCATGGGGTAGACAGTGTTGATTTCATGGATTTGCACCCTGAATTGCGAAAAATCACGATTTTTAGGTTTTTTTTGAATATTCTAAGACATATATATGACAAAAAATAAAAAGATAAGAGAGAGTCGTCATAGAATACTCAAAAAACAACTCGAAAAACATCATTGAAGTTGATTCTGAAGCAGATTTCTATCAAAATTGAAGATTCTCAATTGATTTCTTAGTATATTATCATGAGTTTCTTTATTTCTTACTATTATACTGTATCTTGGATTTTTTTTTCAAGTATGAACTAATTTTCTAAATGCTTAGGGGAGATGAATCCTATGGTAGATTCTGTGATTTAATTTTTATTTTACGTAATAAATACTTAATTTCTTATTCTCAATTATGTGTGTTTAATTCTTAATTTAATATTTCTAGATTATTAACCCATGTTTGATGTGTTTAAATCGGAGGTTGAATAGACCTTGTTTAAGAGTAGATCTTGCATAATTGAGTGGAGTTGCAAACAATCCTAGACATAGGACAACATAAATCTACCAGATTAGAGTCAAATCTAATAGGAGAATCCATAGCATGAGTTAATGAGAGAATAGAGGTTTTAATTAGAAAGAAATTTTAATTAATCAACCTAGAGTTAGTTGCTCTTATTCTCGAAAGAGATATTAACAAAATTTAGGGATTTCTATAGATCAAGATACTAAGTAAAAAAATTGCGTAATTTAGATTGATAGTGACAAGGTGAAATCTAGGTGAATTATTTCTTGAGTATTGTATTGTTTCGCTTCTTGATTGTCATTCGATTGCTTGCATGTTTTGTTCTTTGTCATGTTCATTAGTTAATTAATTTAGTTAATTTTAGTTTTTAATCCATCTCTCAAATTCTTTGGTTAAACAATAGAAAGACGGTAATTCCTAGTATTTTTTAGTTTTCATGGGAATGATATCTTTACTCACCGTAACTATACTATTAACTGATAAGTGCACTTGCCTTTGTCAAATTTTTAGTTAGTTCCGACGCATCAGTATTATCGATATAACACTATTGTACATTTACATATTATATATAAACAAAAATATTTAATTTAATATATTTATTTTTTAAATGTGTACGATTAAATAAAAATCAAAATTTTATGTATATAATTGAACCAAAATCAAGGTTTCGTGTAATATAATTACTTTAAATCAAAGTTTAAATATCACATTACATATGTATAAATTTAAAATTTATCCCTTTTAACGCAAAACCAATTTTTTGTTAATTATTAAGAAATCTAATATTTATTTAATATCAAATATAGTATAATACAGATTATAGTTTTAATCAATTTAGTAAATTAAATTAAATTGACATGATATGATTTTTATACATTAAATATAAACTCCAAAAAAACAGAACACACTAGCAAAAAAAAAATTCTTTATACATTGCTAATGCTATGGTTAAATTCCAAGAAAATCAAATTATTGGTAACACCCAAAATATCATTTTGTGTCTGTAATTTTATCAACTATCATATTTTGCTGCCTTTTTATTTTGGTGGTGGGCAGTTTCATGGTTTGCATTTTCGCTAGACATCAAGGTTGGTGACTACTTTTACAACAAGTTAGTTGGAACTAGCTTGGATAGTTTGTATATCAGTCTAAAGAAAGAAATTAAATCAATTGGTTCGTAAACTAATACAGATCGAATGAATTAGGTTAAAAATAAATTAAATCAAATTTATAATAATTTATTTAATTAAATCAGATCACACCACTAATCTATTTACAGAAAACATTGGTTTACAACATATAAGTGAAGAGAGATTTGATACTAAACTTTCTAGCAACTTCGATGATGTAGGAAATAAAAGTAGAGGATGCCGCCATGCTGTTGCATTGCCAGAACAGGCTCACTGCACCGGGAACACCGGAACGATGGAGTTGCCGCACATCGTGTTTATAGGCAGTAGTAGCAATACCTGTCAATACGAAATTTTAACCATTTATATGCAAGCAATACTTGAAGATTAATCTTCAACACTGTGCAAATGCATACGGTAGCAATCGACATGATGAATACATATTCATATATGTTTCGAGCTAATCGTTTATCGCTTAAGGCAAGTACGGTGAACAAAGACTAGAAGCAGATTATGAGTTAACTTACCTGTGAAGGGAAAGCCAGATTATGAGTTCTATATATACTCAACGATGCTGCTATGCCGTTTCATTGCCACAAGGTCTCACTGCACCGGGAACACCGGAATGATGGAGCCGCTGCACATAGTGTTCATAGGCAGTAGTAGCAATACTGGAATTATACTATCTTATTATCTTTACATTTACACGTGCAGGAGTAAAATTATATACTAGCTACATTTCCCTAACCAAATAGGTTTAACTTGGTAATCGAGTTGAGTTGATTTTCACAGTTAAACGGATACATGGCCCTACTGCCGGTATATAGATTAGGATCGTAAAAGATATTTTCCGCAATGAACGAATGCCACGCACTAAATTTTAAAAGCTGATGAATATGTTTAGTAAATTCTACATGATATGTAACTCCTGGCTCCGGCACTGTCTTTTATTCTGTTAGAGACTAGCCTACAAACAACGTACATCTCGAGAAGGAAAATGTAATATATTCATTAAAAATATTAAATAAACGACAAAATGGTGTGCAGGCCTCGCACTCCGCTTTGTTCATCTTTGAGTTTTCCGTATTATGTAACTTTATTTGTAGTCTATTGGCAACAATGATATATACATATGTTTTTAATAATTTGTACTTGTTCCTAAACATCTTAAAATTATTCACTTTTCATCTATTCACAATATTCGTTCCCTCTGTTTTATTAACAGAAGAAGAACCATGGGCAATTGCTGCTCAATACAATGTAGTTTCGAGAATTTCCTCCTTAGTGGCTGGGATTTCATTGTCGGCCACGCTAATTACGTGTGCTTAAACAAACTCTTGCAACTTTATCTGCTGCTCTTCAAGAATTGAGTGCACAAAGGAACGACGTAAGAAGACAGGTTGATGTGGCTGAACAGCAACTATTGAAGCCATTTGAGCAAGTTCTGCTATGGCTTTCAAAAGCTGAAACTATGATAACAGAGGCAGCAAATCTTATTGAAGATGGCCCTCAAGAATTGAAGAATTTGTGTCTATGCAGCTGTGCTTCCAAGAAATGCTTGTCTAGATACAAATTTGGTAAAAAGGTGGTCAAAATGTGTTGGGGATGAGGAGGAGCAAAGGAAGAAAACAGAGAGAACAGAACAATGAAGCAACATGCAAGAAATATTTTTAATTGCTCACAAATGTGCAGCAAAGGAGCTTATGGCTAATAGCTCATTTTGCTCATTCATTCAACTAGAAAAAACAATACATCTATAACCAAATACATCATCAAATACTACCTACTACCACTAATCATACTTTGAAACATATAAAACTTAACTTACACACAAGCTAGTTATGTCAATCAACACCTAAGAACATCAAAACAATACCAACTTAATTCATTTTCAACTAAGTAAGCTACATGCACTTAACCAAAAATATAATAGCAGCATGGTGGAAATTTCTTCTTTCCTGCATTCCTCTTTGGCTTCTCCCTTTTATCAAGCCATGATTTCTTCCTTTTGTAGCTCGAACTTGAGCTTTCTTTGGCTCCTACTTGGAAAGCTCCTTCTGGATATTCCTCTAGCCTGTTGGCCCTTCTTTGCTCGAGTGCTTATAGAGAGTTTATCAATTCAAACAATGAAATGGTTGATAAGTCTCTCGAGTCCTCCAATGAGGAGATCTTTGGCTCAAATCTCTCTGGGAGAGTTGAGATGACCTTCTCAACAACTCTGCTTTCACTAAAATTATCTCCAAGGAGCCTAATGTTGTTGACTGTGGCCATTATCCTATCAGAGTACTGCTTGATTGTTTCAGACTCCCTCATCTTCAAGTTCTCAAAATCCCTTCTAAGGTTGATCAGTTGCTGCTGCCTTGTCTTGTTTGACCCTATAAACTCTTCCTTCAGCTTCTCCCATGCTTGTTTTGGTGTTTCACAAGCCATTATCCGAGTGAAAATCACATCAAATACACCATTTTGCAAGCATGCCATTGCCTTGTGCTTCTTGGCACACTCTTCACTATGCTGTCTGATTTGTGCAATGGTGGGACTGGCCCTCAATGGAGCTGGTTCAGTATCATTCTCGACCACATTCCATAGGTCATGTGCTTGCAGGTAAGTTTTCATCTTCACTACCCAAATGTGGTAATTCTCACCAGTAAACATAGGTGGTGGTAGTGGTGTGAAACTCATTTTACAACAACAAAAAATGATAGCTTTAGTTTCTTTCTCTTTAAGATTTCTTCACGAAAAAAGCATCCAACAACAGAGGCCCTCAATGACAGGCTCTGATTACCCTTTGTTGATGTTTTTAACGAAAAACAAAAGAAATTTAAAGCAAAGAACAAATGCAAAGGAAATTTCAACAGGAAGATGACTGAAAACATTACTTGAACATTTCATTAAGATTATAAATATATGTGATACAAGTTTACAAGGTAGTCACCTAATTGCTCAACTGCTCTCTCTAATAACTTGTACAAAACAAAGCTAAACTTAAACTTTGAAGACAAATTACAAAGAAACTAAGGCTAATTACATAGAAACAAAATGAACAAAATGAATCTACTGCACTTGGTTTAGCTCCAATGCTGGTCTGCTGCTGGTCTCCTATTGCATTGCCGGCCGAAGTTCAACAAAATACTTCAAGAAATAAATGATCACATCAGTAAAGGAGCTTTTGAGAAAGTAGCGGAAAATATGCCCATACCTTCAATTGTGATAAGACCTGAAGAGCGGCCAATTGCTCTAGAATCCTCAATAGAACAGGTATGGAGCTGCATTGTGGACAAAGACGGGGCGAAGTCAGGGGAGCTGGCATGGGCCCCGG
Source organism: Gossypium longicalyx (assembly GCA_025698465.1). NCBI lineage: Eukaryota > Viridiplantae > Streptophyta > Magnoliopsida > Malvales > Malvaceae > Gossypium > Gossypium longicalyx. Next base: position 98,133,512 of record CM047000.1, read on the forward strand.
CCCCCCTAAAATGTAAAATTATCTTCTAGGCTCTTAAATTTTTTTAAAAATTTTAAATTAATAAAGATAAAATTATACTTTGGCCCCCTAAAATTATAAAATTCGATTTAATCTTTTACAAATTATAAAGATATAAACTATAAAAAAATAAAATTTCATCCGGCCCTCCTAAAAAAATTTTCTGGCTTCGGCCCTGGACAAATCATTGGCATCTATGGCTTGGGGGGCGTTGGCAAGACAACACTCTTGACCCAAATCAACAACAAGTTCAGCACCACACCGAATGGTTTCGATGTTGTAATTTGGGCACTGGCTCAAGATACGATTGGTGGAAATCTTGGGCTTTCAGACGACTCATGGAAGAATAAAAGTGTTGACCAGAAAGCTACAGATATATATAGAGTGTTGTGCTACAAGAAGTTTGTCGTATTATTGGAAGATTTATAGGAGAGGGTGGATTTGAACCAAGTTGGGATACCCAAACCAAGCCAAGAAAATGGTTCCAAACTTATTTTCACTACTAGGTCTTTGGAGGTATGTGGCGAAATGGAAGCTCAAAAGAAAATAAAAGTGGAGTGCTTAAAACCAGAAGAGGCTTGGAAACTGTTTCAAGACAAGGTTGGAGATGAAACCCTCAACATCCATCCAGATATTTGGGAACTTGCTAAACAAGTAGGCGAAAGGTAAATATTCCTTAAGGAATAATTATTATATCTAACTTCCTACCCCTTGAAGGCTTGTACCTCAAATTTCCTCACCTTTTTCCAACACCGTGATTGGCGCCACCAAATCTCTAGTTCATTACTTTTTTATATTAACAAGTATAACGCTTTATTTAATACCGCAAAATCAGCGGGAGACTGACATTCTGCTCCCCCGTACATCCGTAATATCTCACGTTGCTTCATTGCCGTTAACATTTTTTAACAGCGCCAAACACTTGAGAATTCAACTTCACATTAGCTTATCAAAAACCGATAAATCTTAAACTATTCAGCAGCTAAAGTAATTTATGGTTGGCTGCCTCTTGCAGTAATTACAATGGGTCGTGACATGGCTTGTAAGACAACACCTGTGGAATGGAAATATGCAATTGAAAAGTTGAAGCGATCTTCATTAACGAAAATGAAAAATGAGGTATTAGAGGGAAAGTTCAAAGTAAACGCTGGATTCACACTATTATGGAGCTCCTATTGACAATGATTGTTTAAATTAGAGACGTCTAAATGAAGTTAAGCTAAACGTCTACGGAATTACAATTTATATTAAAAAATTATGATTTAATTCTTATTTAAAATTTATTAAATAACAATTAATTTTTATCGTATAATTATAAATTAAATTTTATAAAGGACAATTATTTGATACATCTAATTTTTTAGAGTCCATAGGCAGGTTGAGTGTGTAGTAAGTGTTACATTTTTTTATATAATTAGTTTTTTTAAATTTTTACTATACTCTATAATATATTTGTCAAACATTTAATTCATTTGTAGAGTCTAAAAAACTTCACGTATCAAGTAAATTTTCTTTTATAAAATTTTATTTACTTAGTTAAACTATTTATTTTTTATTGTATCAAATATTGTATATTTTGTTAGATATAAAAATTAAATTTAATATGAACTCCTAAGTTATTTTATTGATGAAATATTTTAAAAAATATTTAAAAGAAAATATATTTATTTGATATTTTCCCAATTCGTGCCTTAAATGGTCTATATTTCTCCAAGCTTTATTATTTACTAATTTCAAATATTATATGTGTTGCATGTGATTATACTATTTAATATTTAACTATTTTTTAAATATTGTACTTTCAATTGCAGTAATTAATATAAAGTAATATTTTTTATTTGAATTATTGAATATAATTAAAATATATTAAATTATTAATTCAAATATTTTAATAGAAAATTTTCAAATAACAATTAACCCATTTTAACGTATTAAACATACAATATAATTTTACTTTATATAATTAATGTAAAGTAATATTATTCAAAATAATAACTAATTACATAATTACCTCTAATATTAATTAGGTGGCGATTAATATGCATAAAATTTTATTCAAGTAATAAGTATATTTTATAATCATCACAATTGTTAGCTAATAATTGCAATCTAAATTATAATTATTTCTAAATGTGTAATTATCACAATTTCCATTAAATTATAATTATTTTTAAATGTGAATTTAGTAATATGGTGAAAAATAAAAGGTATTCTTATTGATTCAGAAGGTTTTCGAAAATCATGTTTATATATATATATTCTATAGATTTCTCTTATTTATTTCTCTTTGGTGAGGCAAAATGAGTTAAGAGTTCTTGAGTGGCAGTCAGTAATGCCCATTGCAAGTTGCAACTAATTATTTAGTTTTGCAATTTAATGGGAAAAAAACCTTTGGACTTGTTTATGTGACATGTTGTTGAAGATATTTTAATCCATCTATGAAAATTTGTGATACCTTAAATTCGGCCTAGACGTCCAGACTAAGTTCAAAGAGTTACATTATTGATATTGAGAATTATAAATGCTAAAAAGATGAAACCATTCAACATATTATAAATGTCCTAGCAATCAAACAACTATTCAACCTTCCTAAAACGTCATAATAGACAACTTATGGTAGCAATACTCTCCTTTATTAATTTGGATGTGATGGAATATTAATAAAACGAATAATAACTTAATAAAACAATTTATGTTATTTAATTAATATTAAAAGTTGAATGTTTTAATTTTTATTTAAAATTTATCAAATAAAAATTATTTTTATCAATGAAATAATTAATTAGTTCTAAATTAAAACTGATTAAATACTAATTATTTAAATTCTGCATTTCATTTGTCCAAAAGTACATAAATCAAAGAATTTTAAGCTTGTGAAATTTCATTTTATTTCTCACTTTTTAATTACAAGCATCTTAGACTATTTGGTGTTGGGTTTATTAATTATGTTTACTATGTGTTTTATGTCTATTTTTTAATGGGTTTACACGACACAGATGATTAGTCATTAAATTTGTTCTTATGGATATTTTGGGAACCAAAAAGAACATTAAAAAAAAAAGCTTTCAAAATATAATTTTGTTAAACAATAAATGTCATTTTTAAATAGTAAATGTTAGCTACGTTGAAATTTAACTTTTATTTAACATTTTAATAGTATATGAATTAAATTGTTTTATTTAATAATTGAGAGACTAATTTATTTAGGTCACTATAACAGAAGGACTTACCAATTACATTCACCCTGCTCTCTATATATGGTTTGATTATACTAGACTTCCAAAATTATGATCCATGTCTTAAATTAGACTTCAAATTTCAAACTACTCTGATTGAGTCATTAGAATATCAATATCATATCAATCAAGTCATTCTGTGAGTCTAGTCATCATAATCGATATTAAATGTTATCTTAGATATTATATGTATAATTTGTGACTCTGACGTGTTGAAAAGAAAGAAAGAAAAAAAAAGAAATAATTCTCTTAAATTTTAAATTCGGATTTGACCTGTAGATATTATATGTACAATTTATAAATCTGACAAGTTGAAAAGGAAAAAAATAATTCTCTTAAATTTTAATGGCACTATTTTTCTTTTTCTTTTTTTACACTTCTATCCATATTTTCATTACAATAAATATATGCGTGCTAAATTTTAATCTTAGATATTTTAAATATGCTAAATATCAAACTATATACTACAATATTCAACATACTTTATAAATATTTCTCTCCTGTGATAGAATATAACTATAGTAACCCCAGCTTACGCCAGGGTTTAATAAAAAATTTATACTATTTAATCAAATTAAAATTTGTATTAATTAATTTTTATTTAATATTATGTTTTATCAAATATTGTTTGAACCAAATTAAATTGATTAGATCATGAATTAATCACTGAATTGATTTGAAGAGTAACTTTGAATCAGTTAAATCAGAATTAGTATAAACAGACTAAAATTTGAATTTATTTAAAAACTTTTTTAATAATTTTTTAATTAAAAAGACCAACCAATGACTTAACTAATTTAATCACCGAACTAGTTTTAAAAAAAAAATTAACTTTATCATTTACACTAAACAAATTTTTTTTTTTTTTTTTACTTTATCACATGTTTGATCATAGCAGTGTTTCTTTTGGCATTCAGCCTATTATATATATATGGGTTGATTATACTAGACGTCCAAAACTGATCTATCTTTTAAATTTGTATTCAAATTTTAAGATATTTTAATTTAAGTCATTAGAGTATTAATATTATATCAATTAAGTCCTTTCATCAGATTAATTATCATATAAGACATTAAATGCTAACTCGAGTAGGATGTAGAGCATATCTAAAACATGTAAATTATATTTTAAATATGTATGTACTTATTGTATTGACAACTTAAATCTGATATGTTGAAAAAAAACAAAGAAATACTTTCGAGGAAGATAAGAAATGTAAATCTTTGTTCCGATATTATTGAGGAGACCTTAATAAAATTAGGAAATGAGTCTCTTTCTGAATTGGAAATTATGGTTTTGATTTCTTACAACTTGTAAACAGCGTGTGGAAGTAACTTCTTGATGTCTACTTGATTAAACATTGATTCCATTCCAAGAATAAGAAAATGATATAAGAGGGAAACTTCAATCTGATTCTCATAATTATGGACCCCCGCCCCCCTTCTTCACGATGATTTGTTTAAATGGCAGACTCTTTCCACTCGTCCCTTAAATGGTTTAGTATAGTACATGTCCTTATTATTGATATTTTCCATGGAAGCCTCTTATTTTCCACATTAAAGATATATATGTTAATGTGTAAATAAATGGGTTAGAAGGAGCATAGTGAGTCAATCCCGTGTGGACCCTAATTCGAACCATTTCTTTTCTTTGCTTACTTTTCGTGGACTACGCACCTTGTGCTTTATATGCTTCCAAGAAACTCCTTCCATAAAGGGTCCACTTATCGCTTCATTGGTTTAATTTTTTTCAAGTTTTATTATCTAAATATTTCTCTCCCGTGATAGAATATTTAAATTAAAATTTTATTAAAAATTGTATCAATTTTATATGCTAAAATTTATACTATTTAATGAAATTAAAAATTGTATTAATTAATTTCTATTTAAATTTTAAACTTAAAAAAGACAATTTAATCAATTTATTGGAAAGAAAAAAAAAAATGATTTGAAAATGTGTGTAAACATGAAACATATTTCTTAAAATACATAAATAAATAAACTTTAAAAATATACTAATATTTAACATTTTAATTTCATATTTGAAATGTTTGGATGCTATATTTATGAAGTTTCTTTTGAAGGTGGAAATGTGGACTTTTGTTTCAATAGATAAAATTATTATTGAAGAGATCTTAACTTGTCAAACTACAAAATAGTTGCATTTCTTTTAAAAGAAAAAAGGCCCTAAAAGATGCGAACCCAATGAAGCCCTCAAATGCTTAAAACACATTAATTAAGCCGTTTGACTAATTGAATCATTAGAGTATTAATGCTATATCAATTAAGTTTTGTATTTCTTTAACCATCATCTTGGGCATTAAATGTTAGTTCGAGTATGATGTAGAGCATATTTAAAATATGATGATCAAATTTTAAATATGTATGTACTTATCGCATGGACAACTTGAATTTAACACATTGAAAAAAAACAATTATCTTAAATTTTTATGACATTGTTTTAATAGTACTTCATATCAAAGTAGTCATACAATATGTATACACATGTTAAATTTCGATCTAACCATTTTCAATATGCTCTATGTCAAATTAGAACTAACATTTACCCTTATTATGTTGATAGAAGAACCCTGTTAATACAATATTGATATTTTAAAATTTGAATTGAAATCTTTTAAAATTTAAGGATTGATTTAAAACTAAATCATAGCATGGGAACATCTGATGCAATTAACCTTACACATAGAGAGACTTTAAAAAGAATGAAATATATTAATATTCAACATTCAACTTTCATATATTTGCAATGTTGGATACTCTTAATTTATTGCAGCTTTCCTATTAAATTTAGTTTGAAGGTAGGAAATGTAGACTTCTGTTTTGATAGAATGAATTATTATTGAGGAGACTTCGATCAATTTAGGTGATGATTCGTGAATTATGAAATAACTTATTAGGAATGTTGAGGTTATGAGATATTTGAAATTACAAGTTTGACTCTTGACTTATACAAATTACGTATAAGGTCTTTTTAAATTTATTCTAGTTTAATTTGACTATATTAATAAATTTATTTAAAAATTGGGTTCGTATTTGATATACTAATAGTACACTTTAACGAGAGGTTAGGCTGGATGTGGAAGTTTCAGGGTTTGGGTGCATGATACTTTGTAGATCAATCATGCTGGAGTATCAGAAAAGAGAAGGATCACATCAACATTATGAAAGGTAACCAAGCACAGCTAATCTGAGACCCTTTCTAATCCTTCGCTTTTCTGTTTTTTTTTTTTTTTTTTTTTTTTATAAGGGAGGAGGAATTGGATTGTTTATGTTGGAACCTTAGATGGGATTTTGGCTATTGGTTGGGCAATTAAACGATCTTTTTGCTTTGGATTAAATGTTTAAGTGCACAATTTCTTCGTTTAATCTTCCACACCATTATTGAGCACTTCATTAAACACAATTGGATTTCGACTTTCGGTTTTTGTTTTTGATAGATGATTTGTAAATCCAGTGTGTAAAAGGAAATTTGAACAAGCCTTGATCTCAAGAGAACTTATACTCCTCAAGTCTTTTTAATGTGAAAACCGCGAGTAAATGCTATATGACTCCCATATAGGCTGAGAATATAAATATGAAGTATAACTATGAGCCAAAAAAAAAAAAAAAAAAACAGCTATGATCCCACATCGCCTAAAGCACATAGGAAGACAAGGCCTTCAAGAAAAAACGTGTGCCATTTTATTCTATTCCCAATTTGGCGAGGGGGTGGTGATTTTTACATATTCTGGTGTTGTGAATATCTAATAGTCATTGAAAAGCATTATTCAAACAAGATGGGTTCAACAGAAAGGGAAATATAGAGAAGCTTTTAAGAATGAAAATTGTAGGGATTTGCCAAGAAAGAAGCCCTTCCAGAAACAAAGCTCTTTCTTTTTTCTTTTTAGATTTTAAAACAATGGTATAATTTCAATTTTAGTCCTTAGAATTTGCACAAAATATATATATTTATATATAAAAGAAGTTCTTGCTGACACCTGGCATTATATAACGCATATTTTCTTTCCATATTATTATATTATTAATATATTAAAATTTATATATATTTAATTATATATTGAAATGATAAATAATAATAAAATAAACAATACAATAATAAAATAAACAAACCAAATCCTATTTATTATGTTTTTTCTATTTTATAAAAATGATTAATTTTTAGTTTTGGTCCTTCTAATATGCTTAAATTTGAAATTTAATTTAATCTTTAATTTTTAATATAATTTGGTTTAGGGGAGAAGCCAGGAAAAAATTTTAGGTGGGCCAAATGTAAATTGTCTATATCTTTATATTTTTTAAAGAATTAAATCAAATTTTTATCATTTTTAGGGGGCCAAAGTTTATCTTTGCTAATTTAAAATTTTTAAAAATTTAAAGGGCCAAAATGATATTTTTTCCATTTTAGGAGGGACCGGCGAGGCCCTTGCCAGCCCCCCTAAATCCGCCTCTGATTTGGTCTCTATATTTTATAATATTATTAATTAGTTCATTATTTTTTATAATTTTATTAATTAGTTCAAATAGTTAATACCATTAACTTTTCATTTAAAATATTACGTGATTATATATAATTTAAAAGCAGATTTTTAAATCCAAAAGGTAGAGGGATTAAATTCTTGAAAATAAAAGTAGGAGGATTAAATTCTAAATGTACGAAGTGTAGAGGCTTGGAATCATTGTTGTTTAAATCAAATTGGCAGGTTAGGTAGGGAATCGATTGGGGTATCAAATCGGAGAGAGACATCAGATTAGTTGATCCGTAAACCTGTACAGCGAGAACGAGTAGGGGAGAATGTCACGGGCTGCGGTTCAAAGCCCGTGACCACAGCGCAAAGAGAGTCTCATGAAAGTCTACATATTAAATGAGGCTCACTTGACCCACATGAACTGACCCGATTTGAAGAACAAGTGACCAAGCTCATCTATTTGAAGCCTTGGTGGCCGAACGAAGCAGTTATGGAAAATTAGGGTTTCCTTGGTAAATAGGTAAAATAATCTTAGAAGGTTTGTAATCTGATAAGATTTTATTTTGTAATCTTAGGGATTTTGTAAACCCCTTAATTGTAGATATGCTTCGACCTCGTCTGTCGATGTAATAATCCATTGTATTCCATTCTTTAATAGTTAATACTAATTGAGAACATTTATTGAAACACCTTGCTTACTTTGCTTTTTTGTGACTATTCTGTTCTTTCAAGCTTTCTTTTGTTTTTGAGTTGCTTCCACTCATTTTCGGTGCCTTGAGAGAATTTCTATTGAGAATTCTCACTTTGCAAGAGTTAGACTAACTTAGGCGCATTTGAAGTGAAGAAATCGCCTAAGGCCGCATAGGCTACGACATGAAAGGTTAGCCTCGTGACACTAGTACCTATATATAAAAGGAAGGATCTTTGAACCTTCCTTGATTGACACGTGTGACACTGATAAGTCGTAATTTAGACATATTTTTATCCCATACTTAGCACATTTTTGGATGAATTATCATTAGATTTTTGGAATTTGATGCTCCTAATCCTTTAATTTAATGTTTTATACTTAGGTGAGCATAGGAGAGTAAAAAGAGCGAGAAATGGACCAAAAACAGAGAAAATGGGCCAACATGGGAAATCAACACGGCCTAAACTTCCTCACACGGGTAGACCACACGCCCATGTTTATTTAACAGTCTCTAACACGGCCTGGACTTCCTCACACAGGTAGACCACACGCTCGTGCCTATTTAACAGACTCTAACACGACCTAAGCCGCCTCACACGGGCGTGGCACACGGCCGTGTCCCTGTCAGGCCCAAGTCTAGTTCTATTCGGAAAAGGGCACTTTGGAGGGTTTTGAGGCATTCTAAAGCCTATATAAACACCCTAGAGGAGGATTAAAGACACACACGAAGTGGGAGGCAAGGAATTACTCGAAGGAAGCTATTGATCCATCTCAGAAGCCAGATTCTCCTTCAAGACTGAAGATCGCCCTTAAAATTCCTTCAAGGGTTTTGGGTTTTTTTATGTTTTGTTATTATTATTCTTCTGAGATGTTTTCTTTTACAAATATGAACTAAATCCCCTAAATACCTAAGGGGAATGAAACCTAAGATGGATTTTGTTATTATTTTCTGAATTATATGATAAATACTTGATTTGTTCTTAATTATGTGTTCTTAATTCTTGCTTTAATATTCCAGGATATTGATTCAAGTATTGATGTGCTTATTCAGAGGAGCAAAAGTCCATGTCTAAGAGTAGATCTAGCATAATTAAGTGGAGTTGCATGCAATCCTAGACATAAGATGACATAAATTTGCCAGATTAGGGTCAAACCTAATAAGGGAATCCATAGATCGAGTTAATGCAACACCAGAGGATTTAATTAGAAAGAGATTTCAATTAATCAACCTAGGGTTAGACGTTGTTAGTCTCGAGAGAGATAATAATATAAATTAGGGGTTTTTACGGATCGAGTCAAGTAAATAAATCGTCTAATTCAGAGTCAAATAACAATTGAAGTCTAGGTGGATTTTTCCTTTGGTATTGTCCAAACCAATCAGTTTTCCCAAAAGTATTTTCCCAATTTACTTCCTGTGGATTTTTAGTTTAGTTGATTAGTTTAGATAAAGCAAATCCCTTTATTTTTAGGCTAGATAATAAAAAGAAGGTTAATACTAGTACTTTTAGTTCCTGTGGGTTCAACATTCCGGTCTTGCTATAAGCTATACTACTGTTCGATAGGTGTGCTTGCCTTTATTGTGATAATAGTTAGTTTTCAAGTACGATCAATTATAAATTTAAAACTTATCACGAGCACACCAGACACCCTTCATTTTTTTTTCATTATATAAAAATGTTAAAATTTCAATTTTGGTTTCTATGGTATCCTCACTTATATATAATAGGTCACCTTCTGATGGCCTCTAAACTAACTAAAAATTCGGCAAAAGCAAGCGCACCTATTGAACAATAGTATAGTTATGGCAAGACCAGAATATCGTATCCACAAAGACTAAAAGTACTAGTATTAACTATCTTTTTATTATCTAGCCTAAGAATTGAAGTGATTTTTATTCTAAAATTAATTAACCTAATTAACTATGAACGCGACAGAAAATAGAATTTGGTAAAAATACTTTTAGACAACTGATAAGAAAGGCAATACCCAAGGAAGAATCCACTTAGACTTCACTTATTACTTTGAATTAGACGATGTATTCACTTGACTTAATCCGTAGAAATCCTTAATTTATGTTAATATCTCTCTCAAGACTAAGAACAACTGACTCTAGGTTGATTAATTGAAATCTCTTTCTAATTAAAGCCTCTATTGTTGCATTAACTCGATCTATGGATTCCCTTATTAGATTTAACTCTAATCCGGCAGATTTTCGTCATCCTATCTCTAGGATTGCGATCAACTCTACTTAATTATGGAAGATCTACTCCTAAACAGGGACATTTTCTCCACTGAATAAGCACATCAATACCTAAATTAATATCCTGGAACATTAAAGTAGGAATTAATACTCATAATTAAGATCAAGAACAAGTATTTATCATATAATTCAAAAGATAATAATATTTGTCTTAGATTTCATCTTCCCTAGGTATTTAGGGAATTTAGTTCATACTAATGGGGAAAACCATCTCAAAATAGGGAAAACAACAAAACATAAAAAAACCCAAAAACTTCAAAAGAAATTGAATGGAGATCTTCAGTCTTGAAGGAGATCCTGCTTTTGAGCTGATTCTGATGGCTGTCTTCGAGTATTTTCTACTTTATACTCTGCGTCCCCCCTTTGATCCTCTTCTAGGATGTTTATATAGACTTTGGAATGCTTCAAAACCCTCAAAATTAGCATTTTTCGAGCAGAATTAGACTTAGGCTCGTCAGGGACACGGGCGTGTGACATGCCCGTGTGAAGGAGCTCAGGCCGTGTGCAATTCTGATGTGGTTTGAAGTCGACATGGCCATGACACACGGGCATGTGGTCAGCCCGTGTGTCACACACGGGCGTGTGATTAACCCGTGTGGAAGTGTCTAGGCCGTGTGGAACACTGAAATCAGCTTATTTTGTCCCTTTTTGGCTCTTTTCTTACTCTTTTCACTTTCTTATGCTCTCCTGAGTATAAAATATGAAATTAAAAGATTAGGAGCATCGAATTCAATAAATCTAATGAGAAATCATCTATAAATATGCCAATCATGGGATAAAAATATGTATATATTATGGTTTATCACGTTCTTTTTTCTTTTTTTCTTTTTTGCATTATTTGGTAGAATGATAAATTTTCAATTTTAAAATTAACAATGGCCAAAATTTAATTTTGGTATGTGGTACACTCAAATTTAAAATCTAATCTTTGTACTTAAACTTTTTGATATAATTTGGTACATCAACTTTTACAATATCCTTTATTAGTGATAAGTGTTAAAAGTAACATGTTTTAACCTCATTCTTAAGGCGTTTTGGGTGATTATCCAATGTTAATTATGAGTTTTATACTCTTAATCTTTTAAATTCATGTTTTAATGAATAAGAAAACATGCAAAATGAGTGAAAAATTAGCGTGAAAAACAAAGCGTTGAAGCAAACTGAAGGAGCTACATAGGTTACACCTTTTCACAGGATAAACCATATTAACGTGTGAACCACATAGGCATGTGGTAAGCTGTGTCAATTTCACAGGATTGCACATTAAATAGAGAAAAAAACACGATTTTTAGGTTTTTCAAGCATTCTAATATGTATATATGATAAAAATAAGAAGATAGAAGAGAGTCATAAGAGAATACTCAAGAAAAACACCATTAAAGCCAGCTTTGAAGCAGATTTCCATAAAGATTGAAGATTCTCAATTGATTCTTAGGAAGTTATCATGAATTTATTTATTCTTTCAGCTATATTGTATCTTTGATGTTTCTCCTTTCAAGCATAAACTAATTTTTTAAATACCTAGGGGAGATAAACCTTACGATAAATTTTGTCATTTGATTTCTATTTTACACAATAAATACTTAGTTTCTTTGTTCTCAATTATGTGTGTTTAATTTTTGGTTTGATATTTTTAAGTATTAATCCATGTTCGATATGCTTAAATCTGTGCTTGAATAAACTCTGTTTAAGATTAGATCTTGTGTAATTAAGTGAAGTTGCATGCAATTCTAGAAATAGGACGACATAAATCTACCAAATTAGAGTCAAATTTAATTGGGAAAACCATAGCACGAGTTAGTGTAATAATAGGAGTTTTAATTAGAAATAAATTTCAATTAATCAATTTAGAATCAATTACTTTTATGCTCGAAAGAAATATTGGTATAATTTAGGGATCTCTACGAATCAATGTGCTAAATAAAGAAATTGTGTAATTTAGATTGATAATTGAATTGCTTGGAATTGGTTGATTAAGTTTGGCTTGATTAATAATAGAGGGCAAGTTTGGCTTGAATAAATTAATTGAATTGGTTGGAATGCATGTGTAAATGATATTGCAGGTTCATGGTGAAAAGGGTGAGGAATAAGGCTGGGAAAATAGCCTTATTTTGTCCACATAGGTGTATGTCTTGGCCGTGTGTGACACACGGTCTGGTACATGAGCGTGTAGTCTGGACGTGTGTCCCCTATATCTTAAATTTGGGAAATAGAATGCTCAAAATTGAGCACACGGGCAAAGACAAGGGCATGTGTCTTAGTCATGTAAGGTTACCGTCTGGAAACACGGGCGTGTGATACGGCAATGTGAAACCTGCACCTAAATTGTAGAAATTAAATTAACCACATGGCCTAGCACACGGGTGTGTGACTTAGCCGTGTGACTTCAATTTCTTCATGGGTTGCAAGTCAGAGAGTTACACGATTTAGGGACACGGGAGTGTGTCACCACACGACCTGAGACATGGACATGTCATTTGGCTATGTGAGCTACACAGCCTGACCACACGGACGTGTAACTCTTGTATATAGGAAAATATTTAACATTTTGTGAAAAATTTCTCGAGATCTCGATTTAGTCCTGACTCGATTCTAATGCATGTTTTGGGCCTCAGGGGTCCATTTAAGAGATGTTATGACTAATCTCAGAAAATGAATAGTATATGACTCGAATTATCCAAAAATGTTCTATAAATCTCGGTAATACCTCGTAACCCTGTTCTGACAATGGATACAGGTTAGGGGTGTTACGTTTGTTGGTATTAGAGCTACGGTTTAGTAGATTCTTGGACTAACATAGTAAGTACGGGTTTAGTTATACATGTCATTGTATTATTTGTGATAGTGTAATATCTCCTGACCATCTTAAATGTGTTTTTCTTATAGTAATGTCATCCAACCGAGCTAATTTCAAGTTAGATGAGAGCCATGCTCTGGCTTCGGTTCAAAGAGAAGCATCCAGTAGTAGAAGGCATGTATCTGAGGACTGAGGTGAGTAGGCAAAAGAAGCCTTCTTTTAAATGATGAATGAGTGGTTTACTGAATATTTAAGAACTAACCCTACTGTATAAAAAGTTCCCCCACCTATTCCTCCACTGGTTCCCGAAATGCTACAAGGTACTAAATTTATCAGAATTGGTAAGCCTTCAGTAGATAAAATCCGTAAATACAGGGCAGAAGAATTTAGGGCTACTGTCAATAATGATTTAGAAATAGCTAAATTTTGGTTGGAAAATACTATCAGGGTTTTAGATGAATTATCTTGTACACTAGCTGAATGTCTAAAATGTGATGTGTCACTATTAAAAGATTCAGCATATCAATGGTGGAATACTTTGATTTCTGTTGTGCCAAGGGAAAATGTTACATGAGAATTTTTCTAGACAGAGTTCAGGAAGAAATATATCAGTCAGAGGTTCCTTAATCAAAAAAAAGAAAGAATTTCTTGAGCTCAAACAAGGAAATATGACTGTATCTGAGTATGAACCAAAATTTGTCAGACTGAGCAAGTATGCCCGAGAATGGGTTCCGACTGAAGCTGATATGTGTAAACGATTTGAAGAAGGATTAAATGAAGACATCAAACTGTTGATTGGAATTCTTGAATTACAGAAATTTGTTGTACTAGCTGATAGGGCACACAAAGTTAAAGAGTTAAGCAAAGAAAATAAACAAGTAGAAAAAGAAGTTTTGATTTTTGGTAAAATATTTATGGGGAAATCACAAGCATCTGCTTCAAAGAAGTCAAGGAAAGATTATGATTGTTCTATTACTTCTGCAGGGTATTCTGGGAGAGATAAAAGTATTCAACGCTTCAATCCAAAATCTCGAGCCATAACTATAGCAAGTGCAGGCAGTGTTGGAAGTCCTAAACCCTGATGCAAATATTGTAATATATTTTATCCTGGTGAGTGTCAAATGAAAAGTGGGGCATGCTTTAGATGTGCATCAGTTGATCATTTTCTCAGAGATTGCCCGGAAAAGATTCAACTACTAAACTTAAAGCACGAGCACCATCTAGGACATATGCTATTCGCGCACGTGAAGATGCTTCTGCACCTGATGTGATTACTGGTACTTTTTCTCTTCTTGACACTGATATTACTACTTTAAATGACCCTGGTTCCACACATTCATATATTTTCATGAATTTGGCATTTAATAAAAATTTATCTGTTCAATCTACTGAGTTTGTGGTTAAAGTCTCAAACCCCCTAGGCTAGTATGTGATGGTTGACAAAATTTGTAAGAAATGAACGTTAGTGATACGGGGTCATAGCTTCCCAGCTGATTTGATGTTGTTACCATTTGATGAATTTGATGTAATTTTGGGAATAGATTGGTTGACTCAACATGATGCAGTAGTGAACTATAACCAAAAGTATATTATGATAAAATGTCTAAATGGTGAAATGCTCTGTATTAAATCTGATAATTCGAATGGTTTGTCTGATTGATATCAACTATGTCAACACTGAAGTATGTCAGAAAAGGGTGTAATGCTTATCTTGCTTATGTGTTGGATACTAAAGTATCTAAGTCAAAGATTCAGTCAGTATCAGTTGTATGTGAATTCATTGATGTATTTCTGAAATAATTACCTGGTTTACCACCGGATAGGGAGGTGGAGTTTTCTAAAGATCTTATTCCGTGGACAACACTGATATCTATAGCACCTTACAGAATGGCTCCTACTGAATTAAAAGAGCAGAAAGCACAGTTGAAAGAACTTACTGATAAAGGCTTTGCTCGATCTAGTCATTCACTTTGGGGTGCACTGGTTCAGTTTGTGGAAAAGAAAGACAAATCCTTGAGATTGTGTATCGAATATCGGTAGCTCAATAAAGTTACAATAAAGAATGAGTATCCATTTCCTTGAATTGACGGCTTGTTTGATCAACTGAAAGGTGTCACTATATTTTCAAAGACTGATCTACGATCGGGTTATTATCATTTATGAGTAAAAGAGTCTGATGTGCCGAAGACAACTTTCAGAACCAGGTATGGGCACTATGAGTTTCTTGTGATGCCATTTGGACTGACAAATGCACCTACAGTGTTTATGGATCTGATAAATAGAATTTTCAAGCCATATCTAGACAGGTTTGTGGTGGTATTTGTTGATGATATTCTGGTTTATTCTCGAGATGAAAATGAGCATGCAGATCATTTGAGAATCATATTGCAAACCTTGCTTGAAAAGCAGTTGTATGCTAAATTTAGTAAATGTAAGTGTTGACTTCGAAAAGTAGGTTTTCTCGGGCATATTATATCTACCAAAGGCATCAGAATAGATCCGAGTAAAATTTCAGCTATTATCAATCGGAAGCCACTAAAGAGTGTAACCGAAGTCAGAAGTTTTTTGGGATTAGCTGAGTATTATCGAAGATTTGTACAAAGGTTCTCAATGATAGCTTCCCCGATGACTCGTCTATTGCGAAAAAATGTAAAGTTTAAATGGACTGATGAATGCCAACAGAGTTTTGATAGATTGAAAACTTTATTAACGGAAGCACATGTGCTAGTACAACCTGAATCGAGTAAGGAATTTGTTATTTATAGTGATGCTTCATTAAATGGTTTAGGCTGTGTCTTAATGCAAGAAGGTAAAGTAATAGCCTATGCTTCAAGACAGCTAAAATTGCATAAAAAGAATTACCTGATACATGATCTTGAGTTGGCAGCCAATGTGTTTACATTGAAAATTTTGCGACATTATCTGTTTGGTGAAAATGTCACATTTTTATTGATCACAAAAGCTTAAAGTATTTGATGATGTAAAAAGACTTAAACTTGAGACAACGTAGGTGGCTGGAATTGTTGAAAGATTATGATTTGGTTATTAACTATCATCCAGGTAAAGCAAATGTAGTTGTAGATGCTTTGAACAGAAAGTATTTATTTGCCTTGCAAGCAATGAATACTCAGTTGTCATTATCCAAAGATGGTTCAATCATAACTGAATTGAAAGGTAAACCTATGTTTCTATAGTAAATCTGTGAAGCTCAGAAGAACGATGATGAGTTACAAGCTAAAAAGGTACAGTGTGAATCGAGTATTGATTCAGTGTTTCAGATTAGAACTGATGGATTTTTGTTATTCAGAGGTAGAGTATGTGTACTGAGAAATTCAGAGCTTGTACAAGAGATTCTACATGAAGCTCATAACGGTGTGATTTCTGTACATCCAGGGAGTAATAAAATGTATAATAATCTTAAAAAGATATATTGGTGGTCAGGAATAAAACGTGACATTTCTGAGTTTGTATCGAGATGTTCGGTATGTCAGCAAGTCAAAGCTGAACATCAAGTGCCTTTAGGATTGTTACAGCCAATTACGATACCGGAATGGAAATGGGAAAGGATCACTATGGACTTTGTGTCAGGATTACGCTTTTCTTCGAAAAAGAAAGATGTTATTTGGGTAATTGTCGATCGATTAACAAAGTCAGCACATTTTATTTTGGTATGTATAGATTTTTCTTTGAATAAATTGGCTGAGTTGTATGTATCTAAGATCGTCAAGGTACATGGAATGCTAGTTTCCATTATCTCGGACAGCGATCTCCGGTTCACATCTTAATTCTGGAACAAATTGCAAGAAGCTCTGGGTACTTAGTTACATTTCAGCAGTACATTTCATCTACAGACTGATGGTCAATCCTAGTGCGTAATACAGATTCTGGAAGATATGGTCCGATGTTATATACTAGAATTTGAAGGTAATTGGGAAAAGTATCTACCTTTGATTGAGTTTGCATATAATAACAGTTATCAGTCTAGTATAAAAATGGCACCCTATGAAGCTCTGTATGGACATAAATGGAGAACGTCATTGTATTAGACAGAGCTCAGTGAGAAAAAGGTACACGGAGTTGACTTGGTCCGTTAAACCGAAGAGAAAGTAAAGATAATTCAAGATCGCTTGAAAGCAGCCTCTGATCCTCAAAAGTCCTATGCCGATCTTAAATGAAAAGAGATTGAATTTTAGATCGGTGACAAGGTATTCTTGAAAGTATCATCATGGAAGAAAGTTCTCCAGTTCGGCTATAAAGGCAAACTAAGTCCGCGGTTTCTTGGACCATATGAGATTATAGAACGAATTGGACCTATTGCGTATTGGTTGGTATTACTGTCAAAGCTCGATAAAATTTACAATGTTTTCCATGTGTCATTGTTATGGTGGTATCGATCAGATCCTTCACATGTTAGCCCCCGACAGAGGTTGAGATTCAACCTGATATGACTTACAGTGAAGAACCGATTAAGATCTTAGCACGGGAGACTAAAGAGTTGAGAAACAAAAAGGTAGCTCTAGTGAAATTTCTTTGGCAACAACATGGGATGGAAGAGGCTACCTGAGAACCAGAGGAGGCAATGAGAAAAAAAATATCCAAACCTCTTTTCTTGTAAGATTTTCGAGGACGAAAATCCTTAAAGGGGAGTTGTAACGACCTAATTTTAGTGATATCAGAACAGTGGTTCCGTGACCACAAATCCGAGTTAGAAAGAAAATCTATTTTAATATTATTGCATGTTTTATATTATGATAGGAAAGTCGTATGAAAATACTGATAGGAAAATTATACTGATTAAGTGATTAATTAGAGAAATGACCAAATTGTATAAAATGTAGAAGTTGAATTCTAAAAGCTAGAAAGACTAAATAGCTATAGAATTTAAAACTTAAGGTCCTTATATGGTAATTAGTCCATTAAAGAAAAGTTAGAAAATATCTTGGGTGAACCATCCATGGAAATTAAGAAAAAGGCTAAGAATTAAATTGGAAACTAAGATAATTAAAATATGATAATTAGTTAATTAGAAAATATCATCTTATTTTCATTATCTTCATCTCCAAATTTTATGGAATCCCTAATAGAGAGGGAGAAAACTAATCAAGCTTAATTGGTTCCGGACAACTCAAATACGAGGCTAGATCGAGGAAAGGAAAAAGTCTCGGATTAGTAGATTTTATAAACAAACAAGTATCGAGGTAAGTTCGTGTAACTTAATTGTATAATTATATGATTGAATTAAATTGATTGTTATGTATGTGAATTGTATATTGGCCATAAATGTGAAATTTGGTTATATATCTGGAAATGGAAAATAAATAATAAGTTCTGATAAAGTGAATGAAACTCGATTGGATACAGGGTTCTATTTCCCAAATTGGTAATGTTCGTGCATTTGTTGCAAACATACCATAGCTCAAAAGAGCATCCCGATATAAGTCCTCTCAAGGTTTCCATTATTAAATTCTTGCGAGCTTTCTATTCATGCTCTTCGAGGAATTCTACTCATGTTCTTTGAAACATTTTGATTTGGTCGTGATCTGCATTTGTTGTAGACACACCCCCTCTATGAGCCTTCTATTTATAAGTTTTTTATGAACTTTCTGTTAAAGGCTCTCTAGAGCTTCCCGATAGTGGTCACTTGAATTTTCTGTTAAATGGTTATCTGTTGCTTTCTGTTAAGCTCTCTACGGAGCTACCTGATATAAGTTCTTTGAGAACTTTCTATTACCAAGCCCAGATATGTTTCTATTTCATGCTCATGTGAGCATTCTGTTATATGACTTGAGAGTGTGTTTTTTTATTTAGTGCTCTAAAGAGTACTGATAGATATGAATTGACGGATTAAGAATTGTACACTTGATGTGTATTACCTTAGTATCCATTGAGATTTCAAACGAATCAACAAATGAAAACCTGATATAAAAACAAGTGAAAATCAAAACGAAATCAGCATCTGGAAATGTATGAGATACAAGAAGTCTGACATTTGATGAGCTCATCTTTGATATTGATATTTTCATGGGTTATACGTAACTAAACTAATTAGTTTGTTGAAGTATTGTATATATAGGCTATGACCAAATTGTTTGGACTGTATGTGCATATTCATGAAAATATATAAATATATGGTAAGCGTACTTTCTCGTTATACGAACTTACTAAGCACTAAGTGCTTACTTCATTTTCTTTTCTCTGTTTTATAGTGCTCGGAGGCTCGTAGAGGTTGGAGATTAGTCAAAGCATCATCACACTATCCTACAGCCTGTTTTGGTATATAAATATAGAATGAACTTATATTGGTAAAATGGCTTGTATAAGCTAAATAATAATATGACAAGTTATTTTGGTTGCAATTAGCCATTGGAATGGCTAATGATACAAATACTTAAATGTAACTATATAAAAGCTTATCATGTTAACTATGTGTTAAATTGGTTTTGGTTGATAACGGAGGGTAAGTTTGGCTTGATTAAGTTAATTGAATTGGTTGGAATGTATGTGTAAATCATAGTACAGGTTCATGGTGAAAAGGGTGAGGAATAAGGCTGGGAAAATAGCCTTATTTTGTCCACACGGGCGTATGCCTTGGCTGTGTGTGACACATGGTCTGGTACATGAGCGTGTAGTCTGGCCATGTGTCCCCTGCATCTTAAATTTGAGAAACAGAATGCTTAGAATTGAGCACACGGGCAGAGACATGGGTGTGTGTCTCAGCCGTGTGAGTTACACTGCCTGGAAACACAGGTGTGTGAAACCTGCACCTAAATTGTAAAAATTAAATTAACCACATGGCCAAGCACACAAGCGTGTGACTTAGCCGTGTGACTTCAATTTCTTCATGGGTTATAAGTCAGAGAGTTACATGGGTTAGGGACACGGGCGTGTATCGCCACACGGCCTGAGACATGGACATGTCACACGGCCTGAGACATGGACATGTCACACGGGCGTGTGACTCTTGTATATGGGAAAAATTTTGGAATTTTGAGAAAATTCCCCAAGATATCGATTTAGTCCTGACTCTATTCTAATGCATGTTTTAAGCCTGGAGGGTCCATTTAAGAGACGTTATGACTAATCTCAAAAAATGAATAGTATATGACTCAGATTATTCAAAAATGTTCTGTAAATCTCGATAATACCTCGTAACCTTGTTCCAAGCTGCCAAAAGAGTGCTCAGGTATATCAAAGGTACACTGAGTTATGGAATGACGTTCACAAAGGCTGAAAGTAGGAAATTAGTTGGTTATGCTGATAGTGATTGGGCTGGATCGGTAGATGACATGAAAAGTACCTCAGGGTATCTGTTTACCCTTGGCTCAGCCATTTTTTGTTGGAGTTCGAAAATGCAAAATGTAGTTGCTCAATCAACTGCTGAAGCAGAATATGTGGCAGCTGCAGGAGCTGTCAACCAAACCATTTAGCTAAGGAAAATCATGGCTGATCTGAATCAACACCAAAAGGAAGCAACAGAGATCAATTGTGACAATCAGTCTACTATTGCAATTGCAAAGAATCCAGTCTTCTATGGAAGAACAAAACACTTCAAGCTTAAGTTTTATTTCGTTAGGGAGATGGAGCAAGCTCAAGAAGTGAAACTAATTCATTGCAGTTCTGAAGAACAAGTTACTGATATCTTAACAAAACCCCTTAGTGTGTCAAGGTTCATGGACTTAAAAGGTAAAACGGGAGTATGCAGCATGCAAACCAAGTAGGAGGGTTGAAGTTGGCCTGCATGCAGCACATGAAGCAACTAAAGTGCAGAGAAGCAGCTCGAGCCATGATGTTGTAGCTGAAGTTCAAGCTACTATTTCATTTTGTTACTTCATGTATTATTTTGTAATTTAGTTTGTCTTAAACTAAGTTGGTAAGATATTTGATGTGATTAGGTCATGTTTGAGCTGATAAATCAGCTTTGTCAAAGTGTACAAGTTTCATTTAACAAGTTACAATGTAATTTAGTGGTTTAGGTAAATGATTAGGTGAAATTTGCTTGTATTGACCAGCTTATGTCTGGTATATGTATTGGCATTATGCCATTCTTCAAGTTAATGAAAATTATTAGCAAATTCATCAAAACTCTCTCTTTCTTTACTTTTCTTATTTCTTCAAGCCCCGATTTTTTTTGTTTGTGGAGCAAGCATCGAGCCTTGAACCTTAAGTTTTTTGTTAAACTTCATTCATTCACTTTAATAGTTCCAACACCCTCAAGAATTACAGAACTTGTGTCTATACGGCTGTGCTTCCAAGAAATGCTTGTCTTGCTACAATTTTGGTAAAAAGGTGGCCAAAATGCTTCCAGAAATAAATGATCACATCAGTAAAGAAGCTTTTGAGAAAGTAGCAGAGAATCAACCCACACTTTTCAATTGTGAAAAGGTATGGAGCAGCATCGTGGACAAATATGTGATGGGGATTATTGGCATCTATGGCTTGAGGGCGTTGGCAAGACAACACTCTTGACCCAAATCAACAACAAGTTCAGTACCACACTGAATAGTTTTGATGCCGTAATTTGGGCGTTGGTGTCTAAAGATTACAATGTTGGAAAGACTCAAGATAGCATCGGTGAAAACATTGGATTTTCTAATGATTACTAGAAGAATAAAAGTGTTGACCAAAAAGCTACAGATATCTATAGGGTGTTGTGCAACAAGAAATTTGTTGTATTATTGGATGATTTATGGGAGAGGGTGGATTTGAACCGAGTTGGGATACCAAAACCAAGCTAAGATAATGGTTTCAAACTTATTTTTACTACTCGATCTTTGGAGGTATGCAGCAAAATAGGAGCTCGAAAGAAAATCAAAGTGAAGTACCTGTATACAAAGAAGGCTTGGGAATTGTTCCAAGACAATGTTGGAAATAAAACTCTCAACGGCCATCCAAATATTCAAAACCTAGCTAAACAAGTAGTGGAAAGGTGTTGTGGGCTGCCTCTCGCACTATTTACAATCGGTCATGCCATGGCTTGCAACACAACAGTTTGGGAATAAAAATATGCAATTGAGACATTGAGATGACGTACATTGCCAAAAATGGAAAATGAGGTATTTTCGCTCTTAAAATTTAGTTATGATAATTTGCCTGATGCCATAATGAAATGTTGCTTCCTATATTATTGTCTATAACCCGAAGATTATTGTATTCCCAAAAAGAGATTAACGGAGTATTGGTTTTGTGAAGGGCTATTCAATGAATTTGATAGAATTAGTGAAGCTCAAATGCAAGGTAATAACATTATTAGCTCTCTTCTAAATGCTTGTTTATTGGAAAATGGTGGTGTAATAGATGGAGAAGATTATGTGAAGATGCATGATGTGATCCGTGACATGGCTTTATGGATTACAGGCGAGTTCAAAGCAACAGAGAATAATTTTTTTGTAAAAGTAGAGGCTCAATTATTTGAAGAACCAGATGTTAAGGCATGGGAAAGTCGGAAAAGAATGTCAATGATGAAAAATAAGATTGTAGTTCCCAAGAAAAACCCAAATGCCCTAACCTTCGAACATTTTTCCTTAGCCAAAATGAATTACAAATGATCAACAATGGTTTTTTCAAATTTATACCTCATCTAACTGTATTGGATTTGTCAAGAAACACTGGATTACTAGTGCTGCCCGAGGGAATTTCACAATTGATTTCACTAGAATGTTTTGATCTATCTTGGACTGGTATAGAAGAGTTGCCAATAGAGTTGAAAGCATTGACAAAACTAAAAATGTTGGACTTGAGTTATATGCGCAATCTCAGAAAAATCCCACAACATTTGATATCTAGTTTTTCCAAGTTGTAAATATTCAAAATGTGGTTGCCCGAAATTCAACTTTATCCTAATGAAGACAATGTTTTGAATAGAGGTAATGAAAAGCTTATAAAAGAGTTGAAAGGTTTGCAATGTTTGAATATACTAACGATAACGATACACAACATGTTTTCTCTAGAAAGATTCCTGAGCTTTAACTTGTTTCAATGTGGGACTCGAGCACTACTACTTCATAATTTTCAAGAATCAAAAGTGATTAATGTTTTATGCTTAGAAAAGTTGAAGCATCTAGAGACTCTACGTTTCGACTTTGGTGGAAGCATGGAGGAGATAAAAATGGAAAAGTTGCATACCTGGGTTTCTTCAAGTATTAATTATACTTCATGCTTTCACACATTGAGCAAGTTACAATTACAAGAGGTAACAAATTGAGAGATGTGACCTGGCTGATTCTTGCTCCAAATTTAAGAACTCTTTCTATATTTGAATGTGCAAAAATGGAAGAAATATTGAGTGAGGGAAAACTTGGTGAAGTTGTAGGTGTGCTTGGAATTTCATACCCTAAACCATTTCTGAAGCTTGAATCACTTCACTTAATTTGTCGACCAAAATTTAAGAGCATATATTGGGATGTACTACCCTTCCCATGTCTGAAACATATTTCTATAAGTTACTGCGGAGGACTGAAGAAGCTTCCTCTCAATTTAGATAGTGCAAAAGGAAATCTGCTCACCATTGAAGGAATGGAATATTGGTGGGCAAGATTAGAATGGGAAAATGAAGCTACTCGAGATGTTTTTCTCCCTTCTTTCAAGTCTTGTAATCATTTATTTTAATTAGCACTATTTCTGTTTTGCTATCAATATTCCATTTGTCCTAAAGGATAATGAAATTTATTAGCACTTGAGTTGATCATGATCAAATATTTCATTTTAGTCTAACAAGGTTTCAAATGGCTCCACACACACCCATTAAATCTTCAACTTATGATGAAAGGCTCATTGAATCAATTCACATAGTTTTAAAGCTCTGAACCTAAACTTTAACTTTAAGAACCAAATATTTTTCCTTCCTTTTATGTTGAAAATTTGCAAATTCCATCTTAGACTTATAAAAAATTTGAAATCTGCAACAATTTTAGACGATTGCAAGAGGCCCCATCTGTTGGGGTTTAAGAAACAAAGCAACTTAGCTGAACCTGAGCCTTGAGCAACAAGGCTTGTGGCTTGTAGAAGAAACAAGCAGAAATTTGCTTAGAAACAAGAACAGAATCTAAAAACAAGAAAAATGATGGAGCATATATGAATAAAATCTAATAAATTTCATTGAAAATGAACTTTGGCATAAAGCCAATACATATACCAGACAATGGCTGGTCAAAATCAACAAATACATCATCTAAACATTACCTAACTCCACTTAATACATTGGAACTAGGTGAAATCAACTTGCACACTTAAGCAAAGCTGGTAATCGGCTCTTTCACCATCAAGCTACATCAAATACGAACTAAACTAAGTTCAAAATGAACTAGAACACATTACATTAACTAAAGTTACAAAATAAGCAAAAATAAATAAATAAATAAAACAGTTGCAACACTTGGCTCAACAGCTTCTTGCTTGGCATGAGCTGCTCGATTTGCTTACTGATGCATGTGCTGCATGGAGGGCCATTCTCTAACACTCCTCTTTGGTCTTCATGCTGCTAAATCCTAACTGCTTCTTCAGTTTAATAAATCGTGACATATTAAGGGCCTTTGTGAAGATGTCAACAATTTGTTCTTCAGAATTGCAATGAATCAACTCCACCTCTCGAGCTTGCTCCATTTCCCTTACCACATGTAGCTTGATGCTAAATTTTCTAGTTCTACCATGGAAAATAGGGTTCTTTACAATTGCAAAAGCAGATTTCTTATCACAAAAGATCTTTGCTGCTTCCCTTTTGTGTAGGTTCAAGTCAGTTAAGATTTTTCTGAGCCATATGGCTTGATTAACAACACCTGCAGTTGCAACATACTCAGCTTCTGCTGTTGACTAAGCCACCATTGATTGCTTCTTTGAACTCCAACAAAACATTGCTGAACCAAGTGTAAATGCATAACCAGAAACGCTCTTCATATCATCCTTTGAACCAGCCCAACCACTATTAGTATATCCTACCAATTTCAAGTTTTCAGCTTTCCTAAACTGTAATCCATGGCTCAAAGTGCATTTGATGTACCTGAGCACTCTTTTTGCTGCTTGAAGATGTTGCATATTGCAGTAGTGCATGAATCTTGAAAGCACACTAACAGCAAACATAATGTCCGGTCTTGTTGCGGTTAGATATAACAGGCAACCTACTAAGCTTCTGTAGGTAGATTCATTGACTTGTTCATAGTCTTCTTGGCTTGACAGTTTTATTCCAACAGCCACAGGTGTGCTAGTTGGCTTGCAATTCTCCATAGAAAAATTGTTCAAGATCTTCACAGCAAATGTTTTCTGTCTCAGGAAGATTCCACTTTGAGTTTGCAGCACCTCCATTCCTAGGAAATATGTCATTTGCCCCAAATCAGACATCTCAAACATGTTTTTCATTTTGGCCTTGAAATCAGCCAACATAATCTGGTCTCCTCCTATCACCAAGAGATCATCTACATAAAGGGACACAATGAGCTGTGTTTCAGCCTGTTCCTTCTTGACATATAGTGTTGACTCACTAACACTTCTCTCGAATCCCAAACTAACCAAGCAGCTGTCAATTCTGGCATACTAGGCTCTAGAAGCCTATTTCAAGCCATACAAAGCCTTTTTGAGCCTATACACCATGTGTTCCTTACCAGACATAGCAAAACCTTGAGGCTGGTCAATGTAAATTTCTTCTTCAAGCAAGCCATTTAGAAATGCAGATTTCATATCAAGTTGATGTATAATCCATTGCTTTTATGCAGCCAAGGCAACTAGCAATCTGATTGTATCAAGCCTGGCTACTGGTGCAAAAGTCTCCATGTAGTCCAAGCCATATCTTTGACTGAACCCTTTTAACAACAAGCCTAGCTTTTAGCTTGTTTAAACTGTCATCAGCATTTTGTTTGGCTTGATAGACCCATTTCACACCAATGGTCTTTCTGTTGGCAGGTCTTTCAGTCAGCTCCCATGTCTGATTCTTCTGAATCATCTTGATTTCATCTACCATGGCTTGCTTCCACCCTTCATGAGCTTCAGCTTCTTCAAAACTACTCGGTTCCACTATGGCTACTTGAGCTCTCTCATAAATCTCAGTTAAGGATCTGGTCCCCCTAACTGGTGCATCATCAAAGTCCATTTCTGAACTAATTTGTTCTGGTTCAGCCTGATTAGCCATTAGTTCTTTAGAAATAACCTCTGGCTAATTTCTTTCCCAATTCTAACATGCTTTTTCATCAAACACAACATCCCTACTCACTTGGACTTTGTTTGTTGAAGGATCTAAGATCCTATAACCTTTCTTGACTGAGCTGTAGCCTACTAAAATACTAGGCAGAGCCTTCTTGGACAGCTTGTCCCTCTTCACAGCTGGTATATGACTGTAACATAGGCAACCAAAGACCTTCAAATGAGCCAATGATGGCTTGAACCCAAACCAAGCTTCAAATGGTGTTTTGTGGGCCAGTGCCTTTGTTGGAAGCCTATTCTGAATGTACACTTCAGTCTTAACTGCTTCAGCCCACATGGTTTTTGGCATATTCTTTTCAAATAGAAGGTACCTGGCCATATCCATCAAACTACTATTTTTTCTTTCACTTACCCCATTCTGCTGAGGTGTATAGACATTGGTCAATTGATGTTTGATTCCTGCATCATCACAGTAAGCTTAAAATTGAGCTGAGGTATACTCAGCTCTATTGTCTAACCTGATGGTTTTGAGCTTACAGCCTGCTTCAGTTTCAACAGCTGCTCTAAACTTCAAAAACACTTGAGATACCTCAGACTTGTACTTCAAAAAGAAAATCCAACAATATCTGGTATGATCATCAATAAAGAGAATGAAGTACTTACTTCCATTCAGTGATTCAGTTTTCATAGGACCACGCACATCAGTGTGTACAAGCTGTAACTTGTTTGATGCTCTCCAGGTTGATTTTGCAGGAAATGACTGTCTAGCTTGTTTTCCTATCTGGCAAACCTCACTAACATCATCCTTTTCAACTGTGTTGGTGAAATTTTCAACCAATTCTTCACTGACCATTTAAGCCATCGATCTAAAGCTGGCATAACCAAGCCTTTGATGCCAAAGCTTGGATTCTTTAGTTGAGGCAACACAAGCTGAGTGTAAGTCACTTGGCCAGTTGGCTTCAAAGCATTTATCGGTCATAGTGACTGACATAAGGCTTGATCCATTTGGATCAATAATTTGGCACTCCTTGCCCTTGAACACAACTGAATAGCCTTTCTCAAGCAATTGAGCAATACTGAGAAGGTTCCTATCAATTTCAAGCACTAGCAACACATTTTAAATGATCTTATTGCCTGTAGGAATGCATATCAACACATCTCCTTTACCTTCAGCCTTAATAAACTGGCTATTACCAATATTTACTTTAGTCTTGTAGCTCTTGTCCAATGTCCTGAAGATGCTTGCATCAGGTGTCATGTGATTGATGCAGCCGTTATCAAGGAGCCATCCATTTGAAGCCTTCTTGTGCCCTACTGAACATGACATAGCAAAGACCTGCTTTTCATGGTCACCACTATCTTCAGCCACTCGAGCTTCAACATTCTTCTGTTGTGCTTGATTCTGCCCAGGTCTACCATTGTTTTTGCAAACCCTTTCAACATGCCCCATCTTTTTGCAATGTTGGCATTGAGCATCTGGTCTAAACCAGCATTTGGCCTCTAGATGACTAGGCCTTTTACAATGCTTGTAGGTTTGGTCTCCCCTTCTTGCAGCATCAGGTTTAGGCCTCTTTTGTCAAATCTTCTTGCCTTTGTAGGCAGAAGTGCTCGAGACAGACTTGGTCTTGACTTGAAAAGCACCATTTTAATGCTCTTCCATTCTACTAGCTCTCATTTACTCCTGAGCATAAAGAGCATTGATTATCTCAGTTAGGGAGATGCTTGCTAGGTTTCTTAAATCCTCAAGGGATGAAATTTTTGCCTCGTATCTTTCAGGCAATGTTGAGAGCACCTTCTCCATGATCCTTGCCTCACTGAACTGTTCTCCTAGCAACCTTATGCTGTTCACCACAGCCATAATCCTATCTGAATACTGCTTCACTGTTTTTTCCTCCTTCATCTTCAAATTCTCAAAATCTCTCCTCAGGTTTAACAGTTGCTGCTGCCTTGTCCTTTTAGTGCCTTGAAACTCCTCCTTAAGCTTGTTTCAGGCTTGCTTTGGTGTCTCACAAGCCATTATTCTAGTGAAGATGACATCTGACACATAATTCTATATGAAGGACATGGCTTTGTGCCTCTTGGTCCTCTCATCTGCGTGCTATTTGATTTGAGCCACTGTGGGATTGACTCTGAGTGGAGCTGGCTCAGCATCCGTGTTTACAACTTCCCACAGATCAAATGCTTGCAGGTAAGTCCTCATCTTGACCATTCATATATGGAACCCTTCACCATTGAAGACTGGTGGTGCTGCTAGAGAGAATCCTAAAGAAGCCATTCGATTTAAGGTTCAATGCAACAGGTCCACTAAGACAATGGCTCTAGATACCAATTGTTGGGGTTTAAGAAACAAAGCAACTTAGCTGAACCTGAGTCTTGAGCAACAAGGCTAGTGGCTTGTGGAAGAAACAAGCAGAAATTTACGTAGAAACAAGAACAGAATTGAAAAACAAGAAAAATGATGGAGCATATATGAATGAAATCTGATAAATTTCATTGAAAGCGAACTTTGGCATAAAGCCATTACATATACCAGACAATGGATGGTCAAAATCAACAAATACATCACCTAAACATTACCTAACTCCACTTAATACATTGGAACTAGGTGAAATTAGCTTGCACACTTAATCAAAGCTGGTAATAAGCTCTTTCACCATCAAGTTACATCAAATACGAACTAAACTAAGTTCAAAATGAACTAGAACACATTACATTAACTAAAGTTACAAAATAAGCAAAAAAAAAAAAATAGCTGCAACATTTGGCTCGACAGCTTCTTGCTTAGCATGAGCTGCCCGATCTGCTTGCTAGTGCATGCGCTGTATGGAGGGCCATTATCTAACACCATCACCTGGAGTCAATCAATAGACAATTCTCTTTACTAATAGCTCTAAGATAAGTTTGGGAACCTACAATTTTGACATGTATATGGATGTTGCTTACAGTTAAGTGCTTGTTCGTCAGTTATTTGAATTCGATTAATAAAAAATTAAACTCAATTTGTTCTAATGTGTAATGATATATGGGCTTTAGTGATGTGCAATTTGATTCAATTTTCAAAAACCACTTAGAGTATTTGATAAGTATTTTTGTGATGGGCATTGAAACTATCAAATATAATTCATATAGTAAAATAACTCTAAACAGTAGTAAAGAGTAGTAGGGTCGAGTCTACTGGGATCAAATATTATGATCAGCTTCTGTGTTTTTCTTATGAACAGAATTTCGATTGAGCTAATAATCATGGAAAAAGTCTTGCCCATGACTCCAAACAGACCTACTGAAAAATAAATTAAATAAATTAGGGGAGTTGGCAATGTCTAGAAATTAAATAATTAAGGTTGTAGAAAAAAGCAATTAAAGAGACCAAAAGTAAAATTAAATTAGAAAATGAATTTGAGTTTTGATAACAGAAAAAATAAGCCTTAGCCTTAGACTTGTGAATTTCGATCTCTAAACTGATCCTCGAAAATTAGTCTTCTCCCCAAACAATAAGCTAGTTATAGAGGCTAAGAACGTCCTAACTGTCAATTCTTCCTCTCGTAATTGGTCCCGATACAGCCTGCAAATCAACTATTACTGATTATCTAACTGAGATACACGCGTTCTCAATTCAAGATTCCGGTAGCCTTGAGCTCTGAAGAACCTAACGCGAATTAACAATCTCAACCGCACGGAACGTTTAAACCCGATCACTATTTCCTTTGATTTATTCTCAGAGATTCGAATACAGTACGACTGACTCGTTTCCCCAACTGTCCACAAACACGACTCCAACCCAATGTGCTTTTTTATTTGAAATCAAGTTAACTTGAAGTGATGAATTTGTTAATCTTGAGATTTAGGGAAAATAGTGAATACCAATTGGAAGGATTTTTAGTACGGATACATATCTCACGATTCTTGACCGGAAAGAATTTCGGCCTAAAACTAAGTTAGAATTTAGTAAAGTATGAAATTAATCATGCTTTGGTTGGTTATGGAGTGGATTTGAATGAAAAATGGTGAAAATTGGAAATGAAAAGTGTAGCGACGTAAAAATTTTGGTTTGGGGTCGCTAATTGTGGCGATTTATCGAAAAGGTTTGAAAACGGGAATTTGATTTTTGAAATAAGAAGGAGTCGCCATCGATCCATTTTATAGGTGTGATCGGACACCTATTAGATTTATTTGTTATTTTTTTCAAAAGGAAGGCCGAGTTTAGGTCTACGTTAAAATCCAGAGAAAAATTAGGGCTCGGGAATCGGTTACGTGCAAGGAAGGTATTAGCACCCTCGCGACGCCCAAAATTGGTATCTTTTAAACATGTGTTGTCTTGATTTTCAAAAATACGAGTTCAATTTAAATTCTAATCGTGATCCGATTTAAAAGACGAGAACTTTCAATTTTTGATTTTTGAGAAGGATATTCCGTTTTAACATGAGCCGACAAATTCCATCCAACATAGCGATGAAATTCGATGACTTAATATTAAATCGGTACATTGCCTTGATTATTGAAATTAATTAGAAAACAGGAATCTAATTTTCGAGGTAATGTAAAATGTAATTGATATGGAATATAAATAAATGGCGAGCTAGGTACATATTGAAGCGGATAATCAATGTGACAATAATATTAAAACATAATAATAGTGCATGCAAAATTAAATGTAATGATAATATCAAATACGAAAAAACAATGAATATACACACATAAAAATGATATTAAGAACATGTACGTCAAAATACATATATATATAATGTTAGAAATATATTTGAAATATTCCTGAAATGATAAAAAAATATAACAATTAATGTTAAAATATATACATAATAATAGATATTGAAGGATGTATGTACATGATAAAGAAAATATATACGTGAAAATATATATAAAAGATAGCAAAGAAATATGTACATGGAATAATATATATATAAAAAAATATAACTAATAATATTGGAAGTATACATACGTACATAATATATAACAATGAACATATACCATACATATTAAAAATGCTAATAACATAAACAATATTAATAACACTACACAAATATACGCATGGGACAATATCAAATACATACATGGAAATATATAAGCAATATATAACTAATAATATCAAAATATACACATAGTAATATATATAAAAGATATATGTATATATATATATATAATATAATATTAAAATATAATAATACAACATAAGAAAAAAACATGATACAAATAAAGTATCTTATTAAGAACACACATATATAATATATGAAGAATATACATAATACTAAAATATTTAGGTAATATATACGTATTAAAAAAAAACTAGTAATAATATTACCTAGGTATATACAAATATATCAAGTATATATATGTATTATAAATATATAAATATATAACAAAGCATAAACTAATAATAATAATAATAATAATAATAATAATGATGATAACATTGGAATATAAAAGAAATAAACATAACATTAATAAAATATTAAAATAAAGTGAAATAAAAATATTAAATATGAAAATATATATATGTATACACGTACATAATAAAAATATATACTAATACATAATAATAATAATAATAATAATAATAATAATAATAATAATAATAATAGTAATACTAATAATACTAATAATATAAAAATAACAAGGATATTTATAAAGATATAAAAATAAATGAAAAAAGGACTAAAATTAAATTAAAAACAAAGTTGTGGGGCCAATTTGAAATGAAAACAAAGAAAAGGGACTTAACTGTACGCGCGTGAAACGTTGGGGGGACCAAAACAGAAATATTTCCACTCCCTCTAAACGCAGCGCATCAACAGGACTAATTTGATAACCTCAAAAAATCATGGGGCCGAATTGAAAACCATAAAAAAACTTAATTGCGAAGCATCAGGAAAGCGGAAGGACTGCGTGCATAAATATCCCATTCAAACGAAAACACGCGGATCCTCTAGCGGGTCGGGTCGAATGGGTTGGGCATGGTGAAACGACGTCGTTTTGGGGCTTAAGTATAGCCCCCAAAACGAGGTCGCTTTGGAGGGCTATAAATAGGCCTGATTTCAGAAAAAAAATCATTTGTGAGGGGAAAAGAAAAAAAAAAGAAAAAGAGGAAGAGAGAGAAGGGAGAGAGGGGGCTACGGCCGAGGGCTGTGGTCACCGACGGACCACCGGAGGCTCAAAGTACACGTGCGCCGCCAAGAAAATTCAAGAGGTAAGTTTTTTTTCTTTTTTTTTTATATTTTTTTATTATTTTATATATATATGTATGTGTATATATATATATATATATATAAATGCTGAAAAGTATGAAGAAAAAGAAAAAAAATGATTCGAAAAGTTGAAAATCACCTTGGTTTCGTAATTTTAATATTTTGTTTTTGGTTCTCTGATGTTGAGATTCGGGTCACTGTTTGTACAAGTATTGAATTCTAACTTAAATATTTTCCTTGAGCATTTGAATAAACATCAAAACGTAAACAAGAAAGAGGAAAAAAAAAGAGAACCCCCCTAAAGTATTTTTTCCCGTTTTTATAACCATTTTCCCTATTAATCCATTACCCCTGTCCTTTTGTGTGTTTCTTGCAGGGTATGGGCAAACGGTGGAGGTAACAGAGGCTGGTATGGTGGTGGCAGAGAGTGGGTGAATGGTGGGTGGGGTAGGTTCGGCGTCAGTAGGTTTAGGGGTATGGGTGGCTAGGGTTTGGTATGTTGGGTCTTGGGTAGTTGGGTTGAGGGTAACTGGGTTAGTTAGTTGGGTTTGGGGTTAAGTGAGCTTGTGGGATATAAGTGGGTTTGTAAAAAAT
Source organism: Gossypium longicalyx (assembly GCA_025698465.1). Lineage (NCBI taxonomy): Eukaryota > Viridiplantae > Streptophyta > Magnoliopsida > Malvales > Malvaceae > Gossypium > Gossypium longicalyx. Next base: position 98,166,917 of record CM047000.1, read on the forward strand.
GTAAATGGGTTTAGGGGTATTGGGTTCAAAATTGGCCTGTACAGAAAGGATTTGGAAAGCAAATAAACTAATTTGCAAAAAAAAAAAAACAAATGGAAATGGAATGGTATCTAAATGCATGAAATTGGAAATGAAAAATGGTTTAATTTAATTGTTTAACCAAATTCAAATGTGTCTTCAAGCTACTACAAATGTCCTATATATATACAAATGATTTACTAAATTTGGTATAACTATCCACTACACAAAATTAGAATTAAATAAAAATAAAATCAGATTTTCTTCTAATTTTAGCTTTTACAAAGTCAAAAGAAATCTAATAAGTTCTTGACTATTTCTAAGTTTCTGATTCAGCCCCACTTTATTGACTGTGTTGCAAATTAGTCATTTTCTACTTGCTTTTTACTCATAGCATCCCAATTGCATTCCTGATAGGATTAAAATATAAAATTATTAATTTAGCAGGGATCAATTCAAGAATTAATCGATTTAAACATAAAAAATCATGCAAATTTAACATGTTATCATTTGGATAATTATTTAGTGCTAATTGTGAATTTTATCCTCATAATTCTTTAAATTCATGTTCTCATGCTTAAGAGAGCATTTGGGAGCAAAAAGAGTAAAACAAAAACTAGCGAAAACTGAAAAATCGGAGCAAGCTGTAGGAGCCACATGGGCTACCACACAGCCATGTGGTAAACTGTTTCGATTTCGCGAATTTGCACTATGAACTGTGAAAAATCGCAATTTTTAAGTTTTTCGAGTATTCTAAGATATATATATATGACAAAAATAAGAAGATAGGAGGGAGCCATCATAGAATACTCAAGAAAACAACTCGAAATCCACCATTGAAGTTCATTTTGAAATAGATTTCCGTCAAAATTAAAGGTTCCCAATTGATTTCTTTATTTCTTTCGGTTATATTGTATTTTGGATGTTTTTATTTTCAAGTATGAACAAGTTTTCTAAATACTTAGGGGAGATGAACCCTATGATAGATTCTGTCATTTGATTTTTATTTTACACAATAAATACTTAGTTTCTTATTCTCAATTATGTGCTTAAGAGTAGATCTTACGTAATTGAGTGGAATTACAAGCAATCCTAGACATAGGACGACATAAATCTACTGGATTAGAGTCAAATCAAATAAGGTATTCATAGCACGAGTTAATGCAATATTGGAGGTTTTAATTAGAAAGAAATTTCAATTAATCAACCTAGAATTAGTTGCTCTTATTCTTGAAAGAGATATTAGCATAATTTAGGGATTTTTTACAGATCAAGATATTAAGTAAATAAATTGCGTGGTTTAGATTGATAGTGACAGATGAAATCTAGGTGAATTCTTTCTTGGGTATTGTTTAACTTCTTCGATTGCTTTTGTGTATTGTTCTTTATTGTGTTCACTAGTTAATTAATTTAATTAATTTTAGTTTTTAATACATCACTCAAATTATTCGGTTAAATAAAAAAAAGATGTTAAATTCTAGTACTTTTAGCTATATTATTAATTGATTGGTATACTTGCTTTAGTTAATTTTTTAGTTAGTTCCGACGCATCAGTATTATCGATATAACACTATTTTACGTTTACATATTATATATAAACAACAATGTTTAATTTAATATATTTATTTTTAAATGTGTATAATTGAATAAAAATCAAAATTTTATATATATAACTGAACCAAAATCAAAGTTTCGTGTAATGTAATTACTTTAAATCAAAGTTTACATATTGCATTGCAGGTGTAAATTTAAAAATTATCCCTTTTTAACGCTATTAAGCAAAACCAAATTTTTCTTAATTATTAATTAATCTAATATTTATTTAATATCAAATATAGTATGTAAATATAAATAATATAATTTATAGTTTAATAAATTTAAGAAATTAAATTAAATTAAATTGATATGATATGATATTTATACATTGAATACAAACTCGAAAAAAAAACAGGACACACAAATGCCACACACTAAATTTTAATAGCAGATGAATATGTTTAGTAAATTCTCCATGATATGGACCTCCGGCAGTGTCTTTTATTCTGTTCGAGACTAGCCTACATACAACATAAATTTCGAGAAGTACAATGTAATATATTCATAAAAATATTAAATAAAAGACAAATGGTGTGTAGGCCTCGCCCCCTACTTTGTTCATCGTCTTTGGGTTTTCCGTAGTATGTAGCTTTATTTGTAGTCTATTGGCAACAATGCCATATACGTATGTCTTTAATAATTTGTAGTTGTTCCTAAACATCTTCAAATTATTCACTTTTCATCTATTCATAATATTTGTTCCCTCTGTTTTGTTGCCGGAAGAAGAATCATGGGCAATTGCTGCTCAATAAAATTTAGTTGCGATAATTTCCTCCTTCGTGGCTGGGATTTCATTGTCGACCACGCTAATTACGTGTACAAGCTTAAACAAACTTGTTGGGGATTCGGCACACTTTAACCGGATGAAGTAAGAACTTCAATCTGGACTTTAACAGCAACGTATTTCACCCAGGTAAAATATGAAGGAAAAATGCTTGAAGTTTAAGCTTTTAGCTACTGTCAAGAATGGAGAACAGAATTTAGAAGGCAAAGAAAGATGGAGCATATGGAAAGAAAATCTGATGATTTCATTCAAAAGAAACTTTGGGTCAAAGCCATTACATATACCAGTCATTGGCTGGTCAAAAGATCAACAAACTCATCACCTAAACACTACCTAACTCCACTTATTACATTGGAACTAGGTGATATTACTTGTACACTTAAACAAAGCTGGTAACCAGCTCTTTGAATATAAAGTTACATCAACTTGTCATCCAAACATAATTCAAAATGAACTAAATTACAAAAGCATTGTTAAAAAGTAACAAAATGAAACTGAGATGAAGCAGTAGCATTAACATCTTCAGTTGAACGTACTTTACCCGGGAAACTTATATGCATGGATTCTTGCACGTACTTTACCCGAACAACTTATGTGCATGAATTCTTGTGTGCATGAATTTCCATGAGCTGCATGTGTTGCATGGTAACTAACTTCAACACTCCTCCTTAGTTTCCATGCTTGTAACACCTAGCTGCTTTCTCAGTTTTATAAACCTTGACACACCAAGGGCCTTTGTGAAAATGTCAGCAACCTGCTCCTCTGAATTGCAATGAATCAGCTCCACCTCTCGAGCTTGTTCCATCTCTCTTATCACATGTAACTTGATGCTGAAGTGCTTCGTTCTACCATGAAAGACAGGATTCTTTGCAATTGCAACAGCAGACTTGTTATCACAAAAGATCTCTGTTGCCTCCCTTTGATGTAGGTTAAGATCAGCTAGAATTTTTCTCAGCCAAATGGCTTGATTTACAGCATTGGCAACTGCAACATATTTAGCTTCTGTTGTTGATTGAGCCACCATTGATTGTTTCCTTGAGCTCCAACAAAACATGGTTGAGCCAAGGGTAAAAGCATATCCAGAGGTGCTTTTCATATCATCACTTGAACCAGCCCAGTCACTATCTGTGTATCCAACAAGCTTCAAACTTTCAGCCTTGTTAAATAGTATCCCATGGCTTAAAGTACCCTTGATATATCTAAGCACTCGTTTGGCAGCTTGAAAGTGCTTCTCATTGCAACAATGCATGAATCTTGAGAGCAAACTGACAGCAAACATAATGTCTGGCCTATTAGCAGTTAAATATAGCAAACAACCAACTAGGCTCCTATAAGTGGACTCATTGACTGGTTCATGATCTCCTTGGTTTGACAGCTTCATTCCAACAACAATAGGAGTGCTTGTTGGCTTACAATTCTCCATTGAGAACTTAGACAAAACCTTCAAGGCAAATGTTTTCTGTCCCAAGAAGATTTTTCCTTCTGCTTGGCGCACCTCTATTCCCAAAAAGTATGTCATTAGCCTCAAGTCAGACATTTCATACATGTCTTTCATTTTGGCTTTGAATTCAGCCAACATGCATTGATCTCCTCCAGTTACCAAAAGGTCATCGACATAGAGGGATACAATAAGCTGTATTTCAGCTTCATTTTTCTTAACATATAGTGTTGGCTCACTAACACTTTTGTTAAATCCCAAACTGACCAAGTAGCTGTCAATTCGAGCATACCAGGCTCTAGGAGCCTGTTTCAGGCCATATAATGCTTTTTTAAGCCTGTACACCATTTGTTCTTTGCCAGACACAACAAAGCCTTGAGGCTGATCAATGTAGATCTCTTCTTCAAGGAACCCATTGAGAAATGCAGACTTCACATCAAACTGGTGGATTTTCCACTGCATTTGAGCTGCTAAGGCAACTAGTAACCTGATGGTGTCTAGCCTGGCCACTGGTGCAAATGTTTCTAGGTAGTCCAGGCCATACTTTTGGCTGAATCCTTTGACTACCAACCTGGCCTTCAGTTTGTTTAAGCTCCCATCAACATTTTGCTTGGCTTGATAGACCCACTTTACTCCAATAACTTTCCTCTTGGCTGGTCTAGGAACCAATTCCCATGTCTGGTTCTTCTCAATCATGGCAATTTCATCTGCCATAGCCTGTTTCCATCCTTCATCAGCTTCAGCTTCTTCAAAACTGCATGGTTCTTCTTGTACAACATGAGTCCTTTCATAAACATCAGCCAAAGTCCTTGTACCTCTGACTGGTTCATCATCAACATCCATCTCTGGATCATTCTGATCAGATTCAAACTAATCTGTCATAAGTTCTTCAGGAATGGCTTCAGGTTCATTTCTTTCCCAATTCCAATAAGCCTTCTCATCAAACACCACATCTCTACTCACTTTGATTTTGTTGGTTAAAGGATTAAAGATCCTATAATCCTTTTTGACCATACTATACTCGGCTAAAATACCAGGAACAGCCCTTTTGGACAAATTGTCCCTCTTAACAGCTGGTACTTGGCTATAACATAGGCAACCAAAGACTTTCATATGAGCCAACGATGGCTTGAACCCGAACCAGGCCTCAAAAAGTGTCTTGTGAGCAAGTGCTTTAGCTGGAAGCCTATTCTGAATGTAGACAGCAGTATTGACAGCTTCAGCCCACATGGTCTTGGGCAAATTCTTCTCAAACAATAAACATCTGGCCATATCCATCAAGCTCCTGTTCTTCCTTTCACTTACACCATTTTGTTGAGGTGTATAAGTGTTGGTGAGTTGGTGTCTTATGCCAGCTTCATCACAAAAGGTATTAAACCCGGATGAAGTATACTCTGTTCCATTATCAGACCTAATGGTCTTTATCTTGCAGCCTGTTTCTGTTTCCACTGCAGCTTTAAACTTCATAAACACTTGAACAACCTCAGATTTGTGCTTCAAAAAATAAATCCAGCAATATCCGCATACGATTATCAATGAAGAGAATAAAGTACCTGTTTCCACTTAGTGATTCAGTCCTCATGGGGCCACAAACATCAGTGTGCACAAATTCCAACTTGCTTGATGCTCTCCAGGTGGTGTTTGCAAGAAATGGAAGCCTGGCTTACTTTCCCATCTGACAAACCTCACAAACATCTTCAATCTGTACTGTCTTGGTGAAGTTTTCAACCATTTCCTTGCTGACCATCCGAGCCATAGATTTGAAGTTGGCATGACCAAGTTTTTGATGCCAAAGCTTGGTGTCTTCTGTTGAAGTAACATGGGTTGAGTGTGAGTCACCTGACCAGTTGACTTCAAAGCATTTGTCACTCATGGTGATTGTCATGAGACTTGATCCATTTGGATCAGTGATTTGGCACTCCTGACCTTTGAACACAACAGAATACCCCTTTTCTAGCAGTTGAAAAATGCTAAGTAGGTTCCTGTCAATCTCAAGTACCAGCAACACATTTTTGATGATTTTGTCACCTGAGGTAGTGCATATTGCACATCTCCCTTGCCTTCAGCTTTGATTAACTGACCATTCCCAATTTTCACCTTGGTTTTGCAGGATCTGTCCAAGGTTTTAAAAATGGTTGCATCTTGTGACATGTGGTTAGTGCAGCCACTGTCCAACAACCAGCCTTTTGTACTTTTCTTCTGGCCAGCTAAGTAAGAAACAGTAAAGACTTGCTCTTCATGGTCACTGCTGTCTTCAGCCACTCGAGCTACTTCATTCTTATGTTGTGGTTGGTTTTGGCCAGGTCTGCCTTTTTCTTTACAGACCCTTTCAACATGGCCCCTCTTCTTGCAGTGTTGACACTCAGCATCTGGCCCAAACCAGCATCTGGCCTCTGGATGACCAAGTTTTTTACAAAATCTGCAGAGTCGATCTTCTCCTCTTGTAGCATCAGGCTTAGGCCTGTTTTTCCAGTTCTTCTTGCCTTTATAGGCTGAGGAACTTGAAGCAGACTTGGTTTTAGCTTGGAAAGCACCCTCTTGGTGCTCCTCCATCCTGCTAGCTCTCCTTTGCTCCTGAGCATAGAGGGCATTAATGAGCTCAGTTAAAGAAATGCTTGCTAGGTCTCTTGAATCCTCTAAGGAGATATTTTTGCTTCATACCTTTCTGGTAAGGTAGAGAGCACTTTCTCCACAATTCTTGCCTTATTAAATTGCTCACCAAGGAGCCTTATGCTGTTAACTACAGCCATGATTCTGTCAAAATACTTCTTGACAGTTTCTTCTTCCTTAATCTTCAAGTTCTCGAACTCCCTTCTCAGATTTAACAACTGCTGCTGCCTTGTCCTCTCAGTACCTTGGAACTCCTCCTTGAGTTTGTCCCAGGCTTGTTTTGGTGTTTCACAAGCCATGATTCTAGTAAAAATTACATTAGAAACACAGTTCTGAATGCATGACATGGCCTTGTGCTTTTTACTTTTTTCTTCAGAGTACTACTTCATTTGAGCTATTGTTGGGTTGGCTCTGAGTGGTGCTGGTTCAACATCTGAGTTGACCACCTCCCATAGGTCGAATGCTTGTAGGTAGGTCTTCATTTTAACCACCCATATGTGATAGCCTTCTCCATTGAAAACTGGTGGTGCAGCTGGTGAGAAGCCTAATGAAGCCTTCGTTTTGAAAGTTGAAATATGACAGGTCCACTAAGAAATGAGCTCTTGATACCAATTGTTGGGGATTCGGCACACTTTAACCGGATGAAGTAAGAACTTCAATCTGGACTTTAACAGCAACGTATTTCACCCAGGTAAAATATGAAGGAAAAATGCTTGAAGTTTAAGCTTTTAGCTACTGTCAAGAATGGAGAACAGAATGGAAAGATGGAGCATATGGAAAGAAAATCTGATGATTTCATTCAAAAGAAACTTTGGGTCAAAGCCATTACATATACCAGTCATTGGCTGGTCAAAAGATCAACAAACTCATCACCTAAACACTACCTAACTCCACTTATTACATTGGAACTAAGTGATATTACTTGCACATTTAAACAAAGCTAGTAACCAGCTCTTTGACTATCAAGTTACATCAACTTGTCATCCAAACATAATTCAAAATGAACTAAATTACAAAAACATTGTTAAAAAGTAACAAAATGAAACTGAGATGAAGCAGTAGCATTAACATCTTTAGTTGCACGTACTTTACCCGGGAAACTTATGTGCATGGATTCTTGCACGTACTTTACCCGGACAACTTATGTGCATGAATTCTTGTGTGCATGAATCTCCATGAGTTGCATGTGTTGCATGGGAACTAACTTCAACAAAACTCTTCTAACTTTATCTGCTGCTCTTCAAGAATTGAGTGCACAAAGGAACGACGTGCGAAGACAGGTTGATGTGGCTGAACAGCAACTATTGAAGCCATTTGAGCAAGTTCAGCTGTGGCTTTCAAAAGCTGAAACTATGATAGCAGAGGCAGAAAAGTTTATTGAAGATGGCCCTCAAGAATTAAAGAACTTGTGTCTCTGCGGCTATGCTTCCAAGAAATGTTTTGCTAGCTACAATTTTGGTAAAAAGGTGGTCAAAATGCTTCAAGAAATAAATTATCACATCAGTAAAGAAGCTTTTGAGAGAGCAGGGGAGAATCATCCCACAGCTTCAGTTGTGGTAAGACCTGAAGAGCAGCCAATTGCTCTAGAATCCTCAATTAAACAGGTATGGAGCTGCATCGTGGACAAAGATGCGATGGGGATCATTGGCATCTATGGCTTGGAGGGCGTTGGCAAGACAACACTCTTGACCCAAATCAACAAGTTCAGCATCACACCGAATGGTTTCGATGTTGTAATTTGGGCACTGGTGTCTAAAGATTACGATGTTGGAAAGGTTCAAGATAGGATTGGTGGAAATCTTGGGTTCTCAGACGACTCATGGAAGAATAAAAGTGTTGACCAGAAGGCTACAGATATCTATAGGGTGTTGCGCTACAAGAAGTTTGCTGTATTATTGGATGATTTATGGGAGAGGGTGGATTTGAATCAAGTTGGGATACCCAAACCAAGCAAAAGAAATGGTTCCAAACTTATTTTCACAACTAGGTCTTTGGCGGTATGTGGCGAAATGGAAGCTCGAAAGAAAATAAAAGTGGAGTGCCTAAAACCAGAAGAGGCTTGGAAACTGTTTCAAGACAAGGTTGGAGATGAAACCCTCAACAGCCATCCAGATATTAGGGAACTTGCTAAACAAGTAGCCAAAAGGTGCGGTGGGCTGCCTCTTGCACTAATTACAATGGGTCGTGCCATGGCTTGTAAGACAATGGAACTATGCAATTAAAAAGTTGAAGCGATCTTCATTAACAAAAATGAAAAATGAGGTATTTCCACTTTTAAAATTCAGTTTTGATAATTTTCCTGTGACAACGCAATCTTGCTTCTTATATTGTTGCCTGTATCCTGAAGATTACCGTATCCCCAAAAAGAGATTAGTGGAGTATTGGTTTTGTGAAGGGCTGCTGAATCAATTTGATATATTTAGTGAAGCTCAAATGCAAGGTGAGTGCATTATCAGCTCTCTTCTTAGTGCCTGTTTATTGGAAAGAGATGGAGAAGATTTTGTGAAGATGCATGATGTGATCCGTGACATGGCTTTATGGATAACATGCGAGCTTAAAGCAAAAGAGAATTTCTTTTTCGTAAAAGCAGGGGCTCAATTATTTGAAGTACCAAATGTTAAGGCATGGAGTGGTGCAAAAAGAATTTCAGAAATGAAAAATCAGATTGAGAGTCTCAGAGAATCACCATTCTGCCCTAACCTTCGAACTTTGTTTCTTAACAAAAATAAGTTGCAGGGGATCAGATATGACTACTTCGAGCATATACGTCATCTAACTGTTCTAAACTTGTCAGAAAATAGAGGTTTAAAAACTTTGCCTATGCAAATTTCACTATTGTTTTCACTAGAATGTCTTGATCTGTCCTATACGGGTATTAGAGAGTTGCCAATAGAGCTGAAATCCTTGACAAAACTGAAAATGTTGGACTTGAGTTACATGGAAGATCTCAGAAGAATTGCACGACATCTGATATCTAGTTTTTCCATGTTGCAAATATTCAGAATGAATTGTCTGACAAGGAGAGATGACGGGGACGCAGGCAATGTTTTGAATGGGGGTATTAAAAATCTTATAGAGGAATTGAAGTGTTTGCGACATTTGAATATATTAAGGATACCACCAATAGAAAGTGTCTCTGCCCTAGAAAGTTTTTTGAGCTTCAACTTGTTTCAACGTTGCACCGAAGCATTAGAGTTGAGACATTTCAGATGTGTTTAATGTTTTATGTTTAGCAAATATGGAGCGTTTAGAGGAAATATTCTTTTGTGATTGTGAAATCATGGAGATGAAAATGGAAAAGCTGCATATCGAGGTTCCTCCAAGTCCCTTTCACGCATTGAGCCAAGTTACAATTGGTCGTTGTCATGAATTGAAGGACGCGACCTGGCTGGTTCTTGTTCCAAACCTAAGGTTTCTTTGGATAAATAAGTGTTTTAAAAGGGAAGAAATATTGAGTGTGGGAAAACTCGGTGAAGTTGCGTATATGGTTGGAATTCCATCCCCTAAACCATTTCTGAGGTTGGAATCCCTTCATTTAGCACATGTACCAAAATTGAACAACATATATCTGTATGCATTACCCTTCCCATGTCTAAAAAATATTTTTATAGATACATGCCCAGAACTGAGGGAGCTTCCTCTCAACTCTGATAGTTCAAAGGGGAATCAGATCACCATTTGGGGAGAGAGTGATTGGTGGGAAAGAGTAATCTGGGAGAATGAAGCTACTCGAGATGCCTTTTTGGCCTCTTTCAAACCTGTTTCTCTCTGAAATGCACAAAATCTTGAACAGTGCTTCACTGTTGTGAGATGTTTGGTTCCATGGAGAAAGATGCTATCTTTATTTCTTTTTTCAATTTGCAGCTTCCATTAATGTTTCTGTAACGTCCCATTTCTAGAGTGGATGGATCATGTTTATTTCAGTCTACTAAGGTTTCAAGTTGTAAAATACATTGCTACTTTTCTTTTCTTTATGCCATGACTTATGATCCCAATATTTGTTTTTTTTTAATAATAGTTTACAAAGACTGCACAAATTTTGCAAATTTAGATTTAAATAAAGGTATATCTCAACAACAATAAACATTCTTCAATCAACACATGTAGACAAACAATAAACAATTTATGTCACAATTTTAAAATTATAACATGTAAGATGATTGAGTATTAGTTCGATTGGTATCTGTATTGATATCAATATAGAAGGACGGGAATTTGAGTGCATTGTATCAAAATGAATAGATATAATCGAAATCTATAGTGAAATTATTAAAAAAAATTATAATATATAACATGTAAAATGATTTAACAAAAGCTAAAAGCATTATATGGGACACACAAAAGATTAGATTTGATCCCAATTAATCTCATTTAAGGGTGAGTAAAATTTGATTCAACTCAAAAAATCGAAAAAATTTTAAATTTTAAATTATTTGAATCGAGCTAATCAAGTTAACTTGAATTTTTTTCGAATTTCGAGTTCGAATCCAATTGAATTTTCAAATTCGAATAACTCGAATAATTCAAATAAACCTAATATTAAACTACCCCCACCAACCCTGATCCCAAGTAATCTCATTTAGGGGTGAGCAAAATTCAATTCGATTCGAAAAATTAAAAAAAAAATCAAATTTTGAATCATTTAAATCGAGTTAATCAAATTAATCGAGTCAACTCGATTTTTTTCAAATCGAATTGAATTTTTAAATTCAAATAATTCGAATAAACCTAATATTAAATTACTCCATTTCTGCCATTCTTCAACCTTTTTTTACTTTGCCTTGCTCTTCATTTTTTTTTTTCCCTCCTTTTTTACCCCAAAAATCAAACCCCTCCACAAATTTTTTATCCCCCTTACCTCCAAAACTTTTTACTTCCCCACGAATATATTTAATTTGATTTAAATTCCATCTTACTCGACTCAATTCGAGAAAATTTTAAATCAAATTATAATGATAAAGTAAAATTCATCAACTCGATTAACTCGAAATTCGATTCGATCAAACGCTCACCCTTAATCTCATTTTCCTTCCCACTTATCAAAAATAGAATTGATTTAACAAAAAAAATTTGAAACCTCTTAAAATAATTTAATGTATATTGATTTAATTTGAATAAATATAAAATATTGAAAACTATTCATTCATTTAAATAAAAATAAAAATTCCCACATTTACTCAATTTTTTTTTTATTTCTTAGATTATAATTTCTTTTTAAAATGTGTAATTTAAAAGTTTTCACAAAACTATTATTAACAATATATATATAAGCAAAAGATTAAGTTCTTTTTTAGAGATTAGAATTTTTTTTAAAAAAATTCAGAAAAAAATATAGAAAACAGAAGCAAAAGAAAAGAAGAGATGAAAAGAGATTGGGGCTAAAAAATATATTAAAGAAAATGGAGCAATTATCAATTATGCCCTCACAATTTTTTATAAATAAAAATATCAAAATGACAATTATAATGGTTCTCAAAAGAGCTGGTCATATATATATATATATATATAGATAGATAGATAAAGATATCTGTATCCACCAAATATCTTAAAAATCCCAAAAAAAAAAATTTCCAGCTAAAAAAAATGACCACATTATGAATGTGACAATTTGACAAAAGAATGATTAATTTCCCCCCAGTCAAGTGAGGGGTCAAAACAGAAGGCAATTGTTTTCTCAAACTATATTGTATTCCCACATCAGGCAATTTTGTTCCATATTCTAAGTGTACAATGCTCTTATCCAACTAAATTACTGATTACGAGTTTTATGTTCAACGATGCTGCTGTGCCGTTGCATTGCCACAACAGGCTCACTGCACCGGGAACACCGGAACGATGGAGCTGCCGCACATCGTGTTCGTAGGCAGTAGTAGCAATACCTGTCAATACGAAAATTTAACCATTTACAGGCAAGCAATACTTGAAAATTAATCTCCAACACTGCAAATGCATATACTTTAGGGGTGAGCAAAATCCGATTCGATTTGAAAAACTCGATAAAAAATTTAAATTTTGAATTAAATAGTTGGAGTTATTTGAGTTAATCAAGTTATTTGGATCAACTCGAATAAAAAATTAAGTTTTTCGGTTTAACTCGAATATAAATTACACAACTCGAGTTATCCGAAAATCCGAATAAGAAAAGACAAAACTACGTAGTTTTGATAAATGTTTACTTTATTAAAAGTTAAAATTCAAAATAATTAAGTTAAAAGGTAAAACTGCATCGTTTTGATAAATGTTTACTCATTAAGTTAAAAGAGTAAATCATTATATTATTCATGTAGTTAAATAATCTTGTACTTCATCTACTAGTTAAATAATCGGTCCATCAAAACATAACATTAAGTATAAATAATAGGATTCGTTAACTCGACTCGATTTGACTCGAAATTTTTTGACTCGATTCGATTCGATTCGAAAAAAATTCAAATTGAGTTCGGTTGCTAAAATAAGATTTGTCAACTCGACTAACTCGAAAATTTTTGACTCGATTCGACTCGACTCGATCGAATACTCACCCCTAATATACTTGGTGGAAACCGGTGTACACGGTAGCAATTAACATGATGAAAACATCTTTGTATTTATTTTGAGCTGATCCTCGTTGCACAAGGCAAGTATGGTGAACAAAGACTGGAAGAATATCTAGAGAATAGGATAGGAATCAGTTAACTTACCTATGCTGACAAGGGAGAGCAAGATACGGAGTTGTCGGACTCGCCCGGCAAATGGGACAAGTCGAATCGTCCTCTGTAGAACTTGAAGATTTGTTCTTCGAGAATGGGTGAAGAACACTTTTAACCGTTGAAGAGTTTAGAAGAGGGAGAAGCAGCAACAGCATTTCCTGCTTAATAGCAAAGCAAATGTAAGTACAAAAATATATTCATCGCAACAGAAACTCCCAGCAGCCAGCCCTTCCTATTCATTCTAGGTAAGGTCTTCAAGTCATGGTTGTTTGAACCAGACTGAACCAGGCAGTCAGACTGGGAACAGGGGAGTCGGACTGGGAACCAGCCAGGGCACCGGTCAGGAAAAAGGCATTAGACTGATTGAACCGGGTTTTTTTAAATATTTTTTACTAATTTTTAATGATTTTTTTAATCGAACCAGACGGACCGATCGAACTGGTGGCTTGACAGGTTTGACCACCAGTCTGGTTCTAAAAACCTTGTTTCGAGTATCAGAAATGAATAATGCCAAACACTAAATTTTAACAGCTGATAAATAGGTTTTCCGTAAATTCTCCATTGATATGCACCTCGAGTACTGTCTTTTATTCTGTTAGAGACTAGGCTACAAACAACAACATACATTTCAACAAGTAAAAGGAAACATTACCGAGAATTCATTCCACACTAACTGGCGATTCATGTACTCAAAGCTAACTGCTCGATTCATATTAGGGCTTTCATAGACAAGCCTTGCTCTTAAAGCTCTTTCAATGAGGTTCCTATACCTGCATTAGAAACAACAGATGAAATCGGATAAATGTCAATTGCTGAGAGGTGGTTATAGAAAAACAGGTTTTTCAGAACCACCTAAAAAGTTCCCTAATCATCAAGCATTCGTGTTTGTAGAATATGGTAATGCATATCAATCCAACAACCATACAAACCAATCAATTTCTAACAGTAAAGATCAAAAAACGAGAACTTGGTACAAAATCTAGTAAGTTAAATCACTATGCTTGTTATCGGTGCTTGTGTCCTTTTGCATGTGCTTATTTTCCTAATGAGATTCAAGAATACACGTTTTTCAATAATTAAAACCTACCTTCCTGTGTAAAGAAATAAGAGTAGGTTGCCGAATGACGCAGCCTTATAAAGCCCTTCAATACGTTGCATCAAACCCCAAACTCGCCGTGCCAATGGCCTCTGAAGACAGGAAATCAGTATCGACTTCAGACCATGTCCAAACTCTTCCCAAGGAAGAACACAAAGAAGAGGAAAACGGAAAAGAAAGGATATAAACAATGAATCAGCACCTGTTCAGAATCACCCCATCGACGAAAAGCAGAGAATGACTGTAAACGAGCCCAAATGTACTGACCACCAACTGCGGCAATGCAATACCACATCTTCTGTGCAACAGTTAGCCCAGGCCCCTCCAAACCCGTTCTTACTGCAGGAAGATAAAGAGTAGCACAATGTAAGGCCCTTGATAAGGCTACACGAGACTAAAGAAGGGAACGAGTAAAGAAAAGACAATGTTAAATAACATAAAGGGAGTAAACTCAATTCAAAACTGAAAACATTAAATAAGGTAAACTGCTCCATCTAAAATACGCCAAAAAAGATTGTTCCAATAAGGAGTAGATGTAATTTTCATATAATAAGACTGATACTTGCAGTCATAAATAAAGTCGAGTAACAATGATCATAAATAAAGTCTAAATAACACTGATATCAGAGCATGATTTGGTCAGCAAACTAAGATGCCATTTTACTCAGACTCAAGTGTGTTGGATATGCATCAAACACAGGCATGTTTAGTTTTTTCCCCAAGGTTTTGCATGTATTTGAAGATCCATGTCCAAATATGTTTCGAACATGGGCATTTCACGAAAAATGAAGAACCGGAGTAACATATGTAGCACAATAATAAAAAGAAGTCCAGACCTTCTTACCATTTTCTCTTATTTCCACAGCACGTTCATCTCGGTACCTCAAATTCATAAGGGCAATTCCTGGAGTAGGTTTATCTACCCAAATTGAGAACCTCCAAATGAGAAACTCAAGGAAAGCATCGAGTTCGGGTTCATATTGAAATAACATTCCTGGCTAACCCCAATAAAACAAAGAAACAAACTCAGACAATCGGTTTGCACAACTTCATTTACAATTAAACCATTAATGGATGCAATAACAAAAAAAAAAAAAAAAAAAAAAAAAAAAGAACATTACCTTCATCAAGGAGAAAACTTTAACCAACTGTTCTTTCAAAATAGCTGACATCTCAATATCCAATCTGGCGGCATCAAACTGATTAACCCTAGATATTGATATCGGTAGCGTTGAATGCTGCAACGATTGACCAAGAACAGTTAATAAAAGAGTTTACTAAAGTTAAATAACAGCAAAATAGAAAAGAATCCCAACTTGAAATTGTGTATAATTTTAACCTATTCACCAAAAGATCAAAACCTTTCTATAAAAGTCTTCCATATCTATAACTAGAGAACTAAGGGAGTGCTTGGTTGAGGGGAAAATGGAAGGATGAAAGGAGAGTGTGGAAAAGTGAAAAGGAAATAAATTGTAAATGTGTTTGGTAGGAAAGAAAATTGAGAGGAAAGAAAACAGGAGATTCCTAATTTCCATCCTAATGCATAAAAACAAATCATTCCAAATTAGAATGAAAAGAGGAGAGAAAATAAGGGATGCAAACATGGAAATTCAAAATTGTGCATTTTGAAAAGTGCTATTTTATTTTTCTTATTTTTCAACTCTACCAAACAATGAATCAAAAGAAAATTATTTTTTTTAATTCAATTTTTCCATCTTTCCTACCAAGCACACCAATGAAAATTTATATTTTCCATCTTTCCATTTTTCCACTTTTTCAAATTTCTATCTACTCTACCAAGCAAAACCTAAAACTTCATTTCTTTTTCCCATTCCATAATGCAATTCCATTCAACATTAGCAAAATTATACCTTGATACCCAAAAATTCATAATCAAACAAGTTCCCATGCATTCTCAAGGCCAGTAATCATTGATCAAACAGTTAAAAGGAAAATCAACAAAGGGTAATGTCTTTTATTATTCAACTTCAACTAAATTTTCACCAAAAAGATTTAATAAATTAACCTGATGAGAAAGAGAAACAGAGTGCCAGTGAGGAAGTTACCCAAAAATTATCCAGATAGATTAAAAGTTGTCATTTTTTTCCCAATTTTAATAATGCAATTCCATTCAACATTAGCAAATTAATACCTTGATACCCAAAATTCAAAATCCTCATATAAAAATGAAAAGAAAAAGTTACCCAGAAATTTCCCAGATAGATTTCAATAAATAAAAACACCCCATGAATTCTTAAGGCCAGTAATCAATAATTGAACAGATAAAAAGAAAATCAACAAAGGGTAACCTCTTTTATTGCTTAATTTCAACAAAATAATATTCATAGAAAAAAAAACTTAAAAGAGTGTGAACCTGATGAGAAAGAGAAACAGAGTGCCAGTGAGGAAGTAGCTTTTGATAAGAAGTAATCCATGCATCTTCTCGTGGCGGTGGCGCTGTTGATGGATTGCTTCTAAAGCTAATCATTTGATGAAAATTAAATTATGATTTTCTTTCTTCTTCTTTTTTTGGCGCAAATTTTATATGATTGAGATTTGTTTGTTGTCGAAATCTTGAAGATGGGGTTATTTAATTTATTTATTTATTCTGGACTCGGCTGCTCTGTCTCTGAAAATGATGCTAAAAGCTTCGAGAGGTGGACTTGAGTTAACTCGCAACTTGCAACTCATTTATTGCGTTTATAAATAAATTTATATTTTGATCACTCAACTTTAAAAATTTACAAAATGGTCATTGAATTATTCTACAATTCTCATTTAAGTCGCTGGTGAACTATTTCATTGGGCTATTAAGGTTTTCTTTAAAGTTTGATTGTGAGTCTCAAGTGATAATTCGACAATCGATACGGTGGATCAATATTTATCGACAAGTAGAAAAACATACATTAAATCCAAATCAATCTGATAGTCAATGTCAAATATTAGAGAAAAAAATAGTTTAAATTTTAGTTTGCAAATTCATGATATTCAAAGTTGTTTCATGAAAAAAATATGAATTATAGAAGAAAAGAAAAAGAAAACTTTCGATTGGTATAAATAGTACGAAAAAAGAAAGTAATATGACAATGATCTTAAAAACCTAATTATTTAAATAAAAATTTTCGAATAATTAAATTATCATTTTATTAACTTTTTAAAATTGAGTGGTCAAAACGTAAATTTATTAATAGTCGGTAACCTAAACAATAAAAACTTAAATTTGGGATCGGACGGTAATTTTGTCTATTTTGTAAGATTTTAGGCACACCCACAAAACGATAAAAGAATAAATACTTGTATATTATAATTATTTAAGATGGAAAAAAATATAAAAAAAAGGGGTAATATTAAAGTTGAGTAAAAGAATGCACTTGAGAATTTTCGAATAATAAAGTTAATCAAATAACAATTATAATTAAACTATTTTGTATTTGTACAAATTATTAATATTTCTAGGTCTTATCGTTTGGCAATTAAAAAAAACATAAATTATAAGTAGATAAAATCTATTTATCATTTTAATGTGACAATTCTTTTAATTCTTTTATTTTATTACTTTTAATATTATCTTTTAATTATATTAGAAATATATTAAACAAATTTTATAAATTAAATTCAATTAATCAAATATCACCTACTGTCTATGCATAATACACATACTCAATCATAATGTATATTATAATTTTTAAATATCCATATTATCCTTGTAGTATTTTTATATTATTAAGTGTCTATGTATAAAACCCATATTCAATCTTACTTGAGCATTCAAATATATCAAATCCATATGACCTTACTTTAATTTTATGATCCTTTTCTAACTTCCTAAGTACAACCTTTATATTAAAAAAGATATTCAAGTAAACTTACAAACGCTTTGCACTACATCTTTCAATACTAAGTTCAGAGTTCGTGTTCGGAGTTCGAATCTCAACATCTACGATTTTTTTCTTAGTTCCCAGACTACAACCTTCTTTTTCATAAATATATAGAGAGAGAC
The DNA here is from genome assembly GCA_025698465.1 of Gossypium longicalyx. Lineage (NCBI taxonomy): Eukaryota > Viridiplantae > Streptophyta > Magnoliopsida > Malvales > Malvaceae > Gossypium > Gossypium longicalyx. The sequence continues at coordinate 98,185,148 of CM047000.1, forward strand.
CAAATATGATTCAAGCAAACTTCAAAAAACTTTGCACTGCATCATTCAACAAAACACTAAAGAAAAAGAAACCCACAAGACCATCCAGTAAAATCTCCCCCTTCCAGCAACACCACTGATTTATCACCAATATTCTTGATCCAGTCAGTCATCTCTTTCGGACCACACCAAATTTCGGACGATCCGATTCTTCGCCAATGCTTGCTCTTGACAGTCATCTAATAAGAGGATTAATATAGTAGCAGGTAAAGGACTTATCAAGAACATATTCTGGAGAATACAACTATTGCAAACCCAACAAGGCAAATAGGTTGTGTTGCATATGCAAAAGTCATTGCAGCATGGCGGAAGATAAGAACCTCGAAATTGGGTCGAAAGGGTCACAATGCAAAACCCTGTAGATCGAATGAAATTAGTTTCACAAACCCAGAAAGAAGACTGAGGTATAGAATCTTAATGGGATTGGATACAAAACCGGCTTACCAGTTTAAGATAGATTCTCTAAGAACCAGAGGATGATTTCTGAACCCAAACTTGTTTCTGCAAGTAGATAAGAGGAAATGAACATGAGAACCAAAGGTGAACAAAAGATGACAGATTCTGCAGTTGATTCTTCATGGGATTTACTGACCTCATGGGCTCCGGAGCTAGTAGCACCTCCTCTTTTTGAAGGCTTGACCTCACTTGATACGACAGATCCATCGGCTGCAGGGCCCCGACCAAATTGTCGATTGGAACCTGCATGAATGTATCAATTAATATGACATTCTAGTACTACTGTATGAGACAAATGACATTCTAGTACTACTGTATGAGACAACAATGCTGAATTGATCAAATTATAGATATGGACTGTAACAGATTTCTGACGCAATATTACATCAATAACTATGTCTCATTTCATTTCTCATTGGGTAATAACCGGAGGATCATAAGCAGAAAATGAGGTAAATTAGCTTCCCTCATTTCTAGCAAATTCAAATAGGATGACAACTTGATACAAGAACTATATACCAAATTCGTCCACACTAGCAAAAACCAGATATTCATGTGCAGAAGCATTAATACCTTCCATGGATCGAGAGGCCTGCGCTGATTGTATCAAACGGTCCTCGCTGGATTGTGAAACATCAGAACGATGAAGAGGGGCCCATACACCACGATCAGGTCTATCCTTATTTCTTGTACGTTTTTCATGCTTCTCACTTCCAGAACCTGAACCATGCAGTCCCTTTTTGATGAACTTATCATCTGAAACTCTTTTTGTATCACCATCAGATTTCAATGCAGGCATTTCATTAGGGACATGACCATTCATACCCGATCGTGTATTAGTTGGCTGGGGAGGTCTTTTGACAGTGTCCGGACTTTGAGTTTTCTGCTGAGGCTGGACTGCTGCTGAAGATTGATTTTGGCCCGCTTCATTTCTCAAAAGTATGCTCCTTATTAACTTTCCACCAGCCTTGCGTCTTTGACCCTGTCTTGAAGCAGATGAACCAGGTGAATTTACTGCAGGAGATGATGCACCCTGCTGTTCAGATGCACCCTCTGGCACCTAGGAATCCAAAAGGAGATCATCATAATATGCATCCAAAAAATTGAAAGAACCAATTCAGAAGTCAACTCCATAAGCAAATATAAAACGATTCTCAGCCCAGTATATATCAAACTTAAATATAGCTAACAATGGACACCGTGAGGAATTAAAATGAGACAAGTTAAATGAAAATATCTTACATTAGGTGCCTCTCGATCTTTTGGTTTTAGGAGAAGGATCTTTTTCTTCCCAGAATCAGCAGAAAAAGTAATTCCAGTTACAGGACCATCAATGCCACAGACTGCAATGCAATTCGTTATTAAGCAAAAATACAAGGGAAGCAAATACAATGAAAAAGAAAAATTAAGAACCAAATGAAAAGGAGATAACTCAAACAAGTCCAGAGACAACAAAGCATAAACTTAAACATATACATGCACAGACAATCAATATTAACTGCAAATAGAATGGCAAGCGGCTCTTGCACTTGTTCCGGTATAATAAATGATAACAGGAAAAAAAGAAAAAAAGTCAGCATTATTTCACACCTTCACCCAGCCATATGAAATATAGAGATAATTTGTATTCTAAAGTATGAACTCAAGTTGACCTAAAGATCCATCATGGGGGCTCCATTAAGCAAAACTTCAATGTATTCCCTTTTAAGGAACTATAAGAAACTAGCAGCAGCAGCATATCAGTGTTACATGGGTCAGCTATATCTATAAAATGTATATAATCTCTCTGGTCTCCAAGTTACAAGGGAAGGGTCATCACAGGTAAAATTAAATGCAGAATAACAGGTGGCATTGGCATTGATAGCAGGTAAAGAGTACAAAAGCCCTTTTTCAGAAACATATAGAATTAGCTTCGCAATAAAACACATTCATAGAACATGCTAAGCCTTCTGGTTAGCTATTTAATGAGATGTGTTAGCAGAAAACTTTGAGCACTCATAGATTTATATTAATTTAATCCAGTAACAAACACGAGAACAGCTTAAGCCATTTTTATGTGCAAAAATAATCAATGACTTAGTTTCTTTCACTAGACCTGCATCTTGCAAACATTCATGATTATAACACTAACAAGTTGGTATAAATGCTAACACAGATCTATGTGGATCATAACCTCTGCTAAGACTGTTTAAACCCTTACCAGTTCCATTCTCTCTTATTTCTTTCGCGACAGAAGTCACTAATTGATCCTCTTGCTTGGATGCTACAAAATAATTGGATTTTTTCGCACCTTTTGCACTGTCTTTTTGAATATACTGCCAATCAAACAAGTTTCATCGAATGAGAAAATAACAAGCTATCCAACTTCAAAAATCAAACGCGCACACAAAGTAACACATGATCATTGGAAAGGATCATTTAGAATAACTTCTTATGAAAGAGAGTCGATGAATACAATATTTTAGGATATCAAAACTTCATGCAAAATTTGCTCCAATGATTTGTAAAATATTAAAAGCATCCTACAAGCATTCACCTAAGGATACCATCCTACAAGCATTTCCAAAGGACTTTCAAGGTGCTTCAAATTTTAGAAACCAGAAAATTTTGACATCTTATTCAACCGCAAGTGCCTCAATAAGTTGCTTCCTAATAATCTTTACATGCAAGGCGAAAGCAAGAATAAATATCAACTAAGAACAGAGTCACAATTATAAAGCAGATGATCCAGTTAAGCAAAAGCTATGCTCTTGTACAAATAAAAGGCCCCTGATTCACCAGTAGGACGACTTTATAAGAGAAATCCACAAAAGTGCAAATATACTAATTTTCGGAAATACTGAAAGGTTTACATTCATGTAGCAAAAGTACCATATGCTCAAATATCCAGCAATGAAATAAATAATAAAGCTATTGACACAGACCTTTTTCTTCTCAGAGCCCTTGCCACTTGATCCAGGCTTGCCTGTAGACGCAGCAGCAATTTTTCTGCCAACCTTTCTTATAGTGATTGACCCCTGTCATCAAAACAAACCAAAATGTGGTCACTGAAGGACTGCTTATTAATTCATTTCTGTTTCCATGTCCTTTTCGTGGGACAATTTTAAACATAAGGATCCCAAGAAAATAGTGACCCAATGAGGCATTAGTAAATATTAGACTGCAGCATGTGTGACAGACATCTCATGGACACTTTCTGGTCAAATTGGATTCTAATAATTCAAGTGGAAATTTAAGAGGAAAAGAAACCATGCAAATACCTTCTGTCAACGATATGCCCATCATGTTTTAATAAAGTTGGATCACACAGATGCAAGCGCAATGAACTAAAAATAACAAAATGATATTCTCTTCCAAGGTAAAATACCTGAGTTCCACTCTTGGCAGCTCGTTTCTGACGCACAAATTCCATTAGTGGTGTAACAACAGGAGCTTCTTTTGGAGCACCTAGAAAAGAATAAAGTACAGCCAAGGAAATCACGCTCATATTAGGGTGGAAAAAACTCATAACTAGATTTAACACTTTTTTATTCCTTCTATCATAACTAACCAGATAGTTCTGCTTCTTTTCTCTCCAACTGAATCTCAGCACTGGGAAGATTCTCAACAGGTTTTGCAATCAATTTGAGAAATTCCAGATAATCAGGATCTAGTTTCATAAAAGAAAAAGAAGATTTAGTACAAGATAAAAAGCTATAACTATCATTTCAATGTTAGTTAGAAAAGCTTCTGTTAAATATATGTGCCTAACAATAAACTCCTTTTCTTTTTATTAAAAAAATGCACCTTTGAAAATGGTCCCTTCACGACCATCCTTTTTAGAGCTGGGCTTTGGTACACGCTGTGAAGGAGCATATTCAACAATGGCCTTAAATTGAGTACCTGAAATAAGGGGCATCAAAATGATAAATTAGAATAGAAGGACCACTGGGTATATTAAACTCAGAGACAAAGAAATTAACATATTGCGATCAAATTGAACAAATGCAAACAACAGTTGTATTTCACATTTTTAGAAAGAATTCCGTAAGCTGTCCTCTAAAACAACAGTTCACAAGCGTCGTAAAGGATCAAACATTTAACTATAACGTACCCTTCTCATTAACAAATATATGCCCATCAAAGAACTCAGCAAACTCAAAGACATCTTCAGGCCTATTGAAGTTTATGTAGGCTCGGGAGTAACTCTGTTGCTTATGGCTGCAAGTGTTTCAAGAACCAACCAAAAAATCTCCATAAGGATCAAAAAATGAAGTAAAAGGAAAATAACTAAATAAAAGCATGTTCAAATTAAAATTTCAAAAGTTTCTTAATTTTCCATAATTTTCAATCATATCTTAGTTAAATTCATCTTCTTCCCAAGCCTTCTACTACGACCAACTTTTAGTTGGCCAAAATATATATATGACTAGCATTTACAGGATTGAAAATTATGATAATTTCTTTTAATTCCATGCAGTTCTCCAAGAAGCAAAAAAAGGAAACATAGTAAAGAATATCATATTCCTAGCTTAAAAAATACAGAAAAGAATAACCTTAGCTCTGAAATTAGTTTCAAATTTTAACTTTCAATTATTCCAACCTACCCCCCCCCCCCGGCTTCTTCCCAGCTGCTAAAGAACAAGAAATTACTGTCTTAATCCAAACAACAAAACTAAATCTTATCAAATACCAATCCTTAAAGGCATAAACAAGAAATTCAACAGTGCAATCATAAATTGTGCCTAATTGGATACCCTAGGAACTAAACTAGAAAACAAAATACAAATAACCCCCCCTAAAAAAAAAAGAAACGAAATAAGGCAAATTAAGGGGATATTAGAAACTGGGCAAATTAAAAGTTGGAAACCCTAACCTGGACTTGCCGAGACGGAAAGAGAACCAATTATAACGATCGGAGAAACGATCGTCGATTTGAGAAATAATAAAGGGTTCGGTGACGGACGGTGGTAGATGCCTTATCACCACTTTCGTTTTACGCAATGGCTCCTTCATCTCAATTTCTCTTCCTCAAATTCCTTCGGGTTTTTTAGGGATTCAATTTCCAGTTTCTTTTATTTCTAAAGTCTTAACGCAAAAGTTTTTCGTACGAGAGTCTCTTTTTTGCACAGGGATTTTTATTTTCTTTTTCTCTTTTTTATATTTTATTTTTTATTTTTATTTTATTATTAAAATACTAAAATTTATAATTAATTTGTAGATAATCTCTACCAATACTTAATTAAATAATTAATTATAAAATCAAATTAATTTATTTAAATTTATAGCGGTAATTTATGTATAATTTTTATCCTTCTCCTATCTAAACATCAAGATCAGTCTCTTTAATTTATTAAGATTTGCTCCTTATACTATACAAAAATTACGAAGAATCTAATTAGGCAGCACTACTAAACCTTCATGTTAAATCGATAGTCTAGAAATTAGATAATTTATATTAGGAAAAATTATCAGTTCATCGAATTATAGGCAACAAAATAGAAAAACAGTAGTGTAACTTCATGTGTTTACCAACAATTAGATTGATTTGTTAGTTTTTGTATAGGACAATATCAGGGGCGGAATCAGGGAACTGTCAGGGGCCTCGGTCCCACTAAAATGAAAAACGTTTTATTTAAATTTTTTATAATTAATAAAATTTTGAATTAATAATGATAAAATTACACTTTGACTCTTTAAATATTGTAACGACGTAAAAATTTTATTTTGGTCGCTAATTGATGCGGTTTATTGGAAATTTGGAAACCGACTATCGATTTTATTAAAAAAGGGAGTCGCCACCGATCTTTTTCTAGGTGTGATCGGACACCTAATAAATCTTTTTTTTTTTTGAAGAAAATTCATTTTTAAACAAAAAGAAGGCTGAATTTAGGCCTACGTTAAAAACCCAGAGAAAAATAGGGTTCGGGAGTCGGTTACGCACGAGGAAGGTATTAGCACCCTCGCGACGCTCAAAATTGGTATCTTGTTAAACATGTGTTGTCTCAAATTTCAAAAAACGCGAGTTCAATGTAACATTTAGTCGTGGTCCGATTAAAATACGAGAATTTTTCATTTTTGATTTTTGAAAAGGACATACCGTTTTAACATAAGTCGATTGATGTCCACCCAACATAGCGATGAAATCAACGACTTAATGTTAAACCGATACGTTGCCTCAAAAATCAAACCACACCGAAGGGAATGTGAGCGCAGTGGGAGAGGAGGACAAACGACAAAGTAGAAGATGGGTTTCTGAAATAAGAGCACCTCTGCAGAAAATCTGGGAGGTACTAGTTGAAAAGGGGTTGCTCTGTCATCTTGACAGAGTATTCGAAGGAAGAAATGCAAAAGGTCAAAGTTTTTGTGAATTCCATGGTATTGAAGGGCACGACATTCAGTCCTGCAAGGAGTTCAGGAGATTACTTCAAAATATGATGGATAATAAGGAGATTGAGATTTTTTATAAAGGTAAAGAGGCCGATAGAGGAGAAATATGCGCCTCTGACAATCAATCGTCAAGTTTCCCGTATAATACCGACTGACCGTTAATAATTTATTACGATACGAAGAAAGAGCCGATGAAACCAAAAGTGATAATCGAAGTACCATCTCATTTCCCCTACAAGGACGATAAAGCAGTACCTTGGAAGTACGACGTCAATATCGTCACACCTAAAGACAAAGAATCCAAAGCCGCGACTGGAAGCGTTGGAGAAGTAGGTCATTTCACTCGCAGTGGGAGATGTTATTCAAAAGAGGTCGAACCAGCGAAGAAGAATAGTGATTTGAAACAAAAAGGAAAGGCAGTGATGTATGAGGCCGAAGTCGAGCAGGAAACTCCACCCGTGCAAGAAACCAAAAAGCCTATGGATGAGGAGGAAGCATAGGAGTTCTTGAAATTTATCAAGCACAGTGAATACAATGTGGTGGAACAATTAAATAAGCAACCAGCACGAATCTCGATTTTATCTCTACTGTTAAATTCTGAGCCACACCGAAACGCTTTGCTGAAGGTGTTAAATCAAGCTTATGTAGGAAACAACATTTCTGTTGAGAAGCTTGATAGGTGGGTGAATAATCTGAATGCGGACAATTTTATCTCTTTTAGTGATGATGAGATACCGCCAAACGGTAGAGGCTCCGTGAAGGCGCTGCATGTTACGACTCGCTGCAAGGGCTACATAATACCGAACGTGCTCATCGATAATGGGTCGGCGCTCAACGTCATGCCTTTGGCCACGCTTTCCAGAATTTCGATGGATCTGTCCTATTTAAGGCCCTGTCATTCCACGGTAAGGGCATTCGATAGGACAAGGCGTGAAGTCATAGGAAAGATTGAGATACCTCTGGAAGTGGGCTCGTATATATACGATGTTGAATTTCAAGTCATGGACATTACACCATCATACAATTTCCTCTTGAGAATACTCTGGATCCATTCTGCTGGAGCAGTTCTGTCCTCCCTACATCAAAAAGTAAAGTTTATCATGGATGGCTGTTTGGTCATAGTCGAGGGCGAAGAAGACATTGTCGCATCTATCACTACTGATGCGCCATACATTAAAGTAAGCAAAGACGCAGTGGAATATTCCTTTCGATCCCTTGAATTTGTCAATGCCACCTTCGTCGCCGAGGGAAACAGAATTCATGTGCCAAAACTGTCGAGAAATACCAGAATGGGTGTCAGGTTAACTATAGGAAGGGGAGCTCGAGCAAGAAGAGGTTTAGGGAGATATCTACAAGGAATAGTCAGGGCTCTAAAGCCAGTGCACCACAAGGCCCGATACGGTTTAAGTTTCCAGCCGGACATGCGTCAAAGAAGAAAACAATGGAAGAAAGATCAAGAAAAAAGGATCGCAAGAACCTTAGGCCGAGAAATAGAATGGGAGCCCATAACGTATCCTCCTTTGTCAAAAACATTTACATCTGCAGGAACGATATACCCTGGACAAGATAATCCACAAAGCACGATGTTAATGATAGAAAAGGGTTTTCAGAATACCAGCATAAATGTCATTGACAAAGGAGCTGACGCAAGTAAAGACGTCCCAAGGATACGCCCTTGTCCCTCGGGTTTCATGCTGAACAATTGGACTACCGAGGACCTTCTTGTAGTTTATAAGTCTTTAGAGTAATGCTCAAACATTAACCCTCTATTATGTCCTTAGATATAATAGAATTCTTTTGTAAGAGCTTGCATTCGCTCTTTATCATTCAAATGAATATCAATGAAGATGCATTTTGTCACGATCTTTCGTATTATCACTAATTTCATAATCATTTTCTCATTTCTTAGCCTATCCTTACATCTGTCTCATGCCATGTCATGACATTTCGTTTGTTGGTTCCAATACTTGGATGGCCCTCTATAGTTTCCTTTTCCATTCAACTTTCAGGTGCTCAGATATCAATGGCATGAACAAACCCGTTACGAATCCTGAAATCGATTTTGAGAAGGCTATTTTTTAGGAGAATTCGAAGCCGAAGAAAATGCTGAAGACTATGTCTCGTCTCCTGACTTACTAAGAATGGTAGAACAAGAGGATAAACAAATTTTGCCTCATCAAGAATCTGTTGAAATAATAAATTTGGGAACCGAAGAAAGGAAGCAAGAGGTGAAGATTATGACCTCTATTGCAGGGGGCACTAGGCATAATTTGATTACTTTGCTCCGCAAGTACAAAGATATATTCGCATGGTCATATCAGGACATGCCAGGATTGGATGAAGATGTAGTGGTCTATAAGCTCCCATTAAAGCCAGAATGCAAACATATTCAACAAAAGCTAAGACGGATGAGACCTGAGATGTTGTTGAAAATAAAAGAGGAAGTCAAGAAGCAATTTGATGTTGGCTTCCTACAAGCCTCCAAATATCCAGAATGGGTGGCTAATATAGTCCCGGTACCAAAAAAGGACGGTAAAGTACGAATGTACGTGGATTATCGTGACCTGAATCGAGCAAGTCCTAAAGATAATTTTTCTTTGCCACACATTGATACATTGGTGGATAACACAGCCAAACATTCATTATTTTCATTCATGGATGGATTCTCGGGTTATAATCAGATCAAGATGGCTCCGAAAGATATGGAGAAAACTACCTTCATAACGATGTGGGGAATGTTCTGCTACAAGGTGATGCCATTTGGATTGAAAAATGCTGGGGCAACATATCAGAGGGATATGGTGACGTTATTCCATGACATGATGCATAAAGAAATAGAAGTCTATGTCGACGATATGATTGCTAAATCCCGAGGGGAAGAAGAGCATATAGTGAACCTGAAGAAGTTGTTCGACAGACTGAGAAAGTTCCAGCTAAAGCTCAATCCGGCCAAATGTACGTTTGGGGCTACCTCGAGAAAATTGCTAGGCTTCATCGTCAGCGAGAGAGGCATTGAAGTTGATCCAGATAAAATAAAAGCTATACAAGAGTTACCACCTCCGCGCACGCAAAAGGAAGTTAGGGGATTTTTAGGGAGGTTAAACTACATCGCTCAACTTACCAACCAATGCGACCCAATCTTTCGGCTTTTTCGAAAACATAACCCGGGAGAATGGAATGAGGAATGCCAGGTGGCCTTTGATAAGATAAAATAATATTTGTCTAGCCCTCCAGTGCTATTACCGCCAATCCCGGGAAGACCATTGATATTGTATTTTTACTGTGTTCGAGAATTCAATGGGTTACGTACGGGGGCAACACGACGAGTCAGGGAAGAGAGAAAATGTGATCTACTACCTCAGCAAAAAGTTCACTGAATATGAGGCAAAGTATTCGTCCATTGAAAAATACTGTTGCGCTCTGGTTTGGGTAGCTCGAAGACTCAGGCAATACATGTTGTATCATACGACATGGTTAATTTCAAAGCTGGATCCAATAAAATACATGATGGAATCACCGGCACTCTCAGAAAGGATGGCACGATGGCAGATTCTTCTATCGGAATACGACATTGCCTATGTAAGTCAAAAGTCGATAAAAGGAAGCGCAATAGCTGATTTCTTAGTGGCTCGAACGACAGAGAAGTATGAACCCTTGAGGTTCGATTTCCCAGACGAAGACTTAATGTGCATCATAGAAAAGGAATCCGAGTCACCAAAAGAGAAGCCATGGAAGATGAGTTTTGATGGTGCATCGAACGCATTGGGGCATGGGATTGGAGCAGTCTTAGTATCGCCAGAAGGGAACCATTATCCATTCACTGCCAGATTAAACTTCTTGTGCACCAATAACATAGCAGAATATGAGGCTTGTATCATGGGACTTCGTGCAGCAATTGAACGAAACATCAAAACTTTAGAGGTATATGGAGACTCAGCATTGGTGATATACCAAATCCGGGGAGATTGGGAAGTGAGAGATTCAAAATTAGTCAAATATAGCGATCTAGTGGCGGAACTAATTAAAGAATTCGAAGAAGTAATTTTTAATTACTTCCCACGAGAAGAAAACCAATTGGCTGATGCCTTAGCCACTTTGGCTTCAATGTTCAAGCAAACAGAGAAACAAAAATAATGCCTCTTCAAATGAGCATATATGAAGTCCCTGCACATTGTTTCAGTATTGAAAAAGAGTCAGATGGACGGCCATGGTTCTATGATGTCTTAGAATATATCAAGAATCAAAGGTATCCCGAACAAGCAAATGAGAACAACAAAAGAACAATCAGAAGAATGGCAGCGGGATTTATTCTTGATGGAGACATTCTATACAAAAAAGGAAAAGATCAAGTGCTCTTGAGATGCGTAGATGCTGTTGAAGCTAGAAAAATACTTGAAGGTGTCCATGAGGGAATCTGTGGGACACACGCCAATGGTTTCACTATGGCCAGGAAGATTATGAGACTTGGTTATTACTGGCTGACGATGGAAATTGACTACATTAGTTATGCAAGAAAATGCCACAAATGTCAAATTTATGGCGATAAAATTCATGCAGCCCCTTCGCCCCTTCATGTCATGACTTCTCCGGTGCCTTTTTCTATGTGGGGCATGGATGTTATAAGGCCAATTTCCCCAAAAGCTTCTAATGGACACCGGTTTATTTTTGTGGTTATTGATTAATTCACAAAATGGATAGATGTGACGAAGACGGCAGTTTGCAGGTTTTTGAAAAACAAAATCATTTGTCGATATGGTTTACCTGAAAGAATCATTTCAGATAACGCCTTAAACCTGAACAATAAGATGATGAAAGAATTATGCGAGTAATTTCAAATAAAGCATCATAACTCATCACCCTATCGCCCGAAAATGAACGGAGCTGTTGAAGTGGCCAACAAGAATATTAAGAAGATTATTGGGAAAATGACCGAGACATATAAAGACTGGCACGAGAAGCTACCATTTGCCTTGTACGCATATCGCACCTCTGTGCGAACATCTACGTAAGCAACTCCTTTCTCTCTGGTCTATGGAATGGAAGCCGTGTTACCCATCGAAGTTGAGATCCCTTCACTACGAATGTTAATGGAGTCGAAATTAGAGGAAGCAGAATGGGTTCGAGCTCGTTATGACCAATTAAACCTCATCGAGGAAAAACGTCTAAAGGCAATTTGTCACGGACAGATGTACCAGAAGAGAATGATCGCGGTCCATGACAAGAAAGTACGGCCAAGAGAATTCCACGAAGGAGAACTCGTGTTGAGAAAGATTCTCCCAATACAAAAAGACTTGCGAGGAAAATGGGCACCAAATTGGGAAGGACCATACGTCGTAAAGAAGGCATTCTCGGGTGGAGCTTTGATTCTCACTGAGATGGATGGGAAGGAGTTACCTCATCCAGTGAATTCAGATGCTGTGAACAAATATTATGCCTAAAAAAAAGAAAGAAAAAAAGAAGAAGAAGAAGAAGAAGAAGAAGATCAAGGTGAAAACCCGAAAAGGGCGTCTTGATCAACACAAAAGATTAGAATAAAAACCCGAAAAGGCATTCTAATAAAGTAAACCCAGGTTTAAAAAGTAAGACGTTTTGAACGGTGGGTCAAACAGAGATGCTACAGTATTTGAAGCATTTCTGAAAGCTCGAGATCTTCTACGCAAGAAGCCATGCTCGAAAAGATTCTTGATTGAAGAATGTGGAAGAATTCATGCGTTGAATATCTAGAGCATTTGTATCCGTTGAATGCGATCCCTTTCTCTTTATGACATTTTTACTACCATTGATTAACTTTATTTGTTTGCTACATTTGAAATGAATAAATGTGAGGTATCCTTTTGTCCCTACCTGACCATTTTCGTGCATCTCATTATGTGGTTTATTTATATGATAAATAGTGAAATGACATACTCTAAACAAAAAAAATGTTAAGCATTACTCGGATAAGAATTTGATAAGTACAAGAGCCTCAACGCAAGGACAAAGTTCAACCAGGGGCAAAAAAACGATATCTGAGAAACGCAGATTATTCGTGAAGCTTGAGGACGGATACAAGGCCTGAAAAGAAAGTCAAGAGTCAAAGCAATGAACACAGATCATCAAAAATCATGACGAAAAAGGACATATGACAAACAAGCCCAAGGCGCATAGCATGATCATGTAGGCATAAATGCATTTAAGACCAACATGTGCATATCATGATAACATCATGCATGACATATACAGGTACTCCAGCAGAGCAAGAAATTTTGAATGATAGCTGTACTGAATCAAAGGAAAAGACACCTGAGTTCCACCAGATGACAGGTTTTGGTATTTTGATGTTTTTATTTCTGTTTTCAAAATTCAACTCATATTGCGAGAAATGAGTTAAGCCTCAGGACACGTTGAGGTATTTTCAATTTCTGCTTTTCAAAAAATCAACTCATATTGCGAGAGGTGAGTTGAGCCTCAGGACATGCTGAAGTAATTTCAATTCCTATTTTGTAAAAAAAAAATCAACTCACATTGCGAGAGGTGAGTTGAGCCTCAGCTCACATGTTGAGGTATTTTCAATTTCTGCTTTTCAATTCCTATTTTTTAAAAGTCAACTCGTATTGCGAGAGACGAGTTGAGCCTCAGGACACGCTGAGGTATTTCCAATTACTACTTTTTCAACCTATATTTTTCAAAAATCAACTCATATTGCGAGAGGTGAGTTGAGCCTCGAGTCACATGCCGAGTTATTTTCAAAGTCTGTTTTGCAAATTCTAGAGTAAAAAAAAAATCAACTCATATTGCGAGAAATGAGTTGAGCCTCAGGGCACGCTGAGGTAATTTCAATTTTTGTTTGTCAAAAAAATCAACTCATATTGCGAGAGGTGAGTTGAGCCTCGGGGCACGCTGAGGTATTTTCAATTACTGTTTGTCAAAAATCAGCTCATATTGCGAGAAGTGAGTTGAACCTCGGTTCACATGCTGAGGAGTTTTCAATTTCTGTTTTTTCAATTTGTATTTTTCAAAAATCAACTCATATGGCGAGAGGTGAGTTGAGCCTCGGGTCGCATGTCGAGGTATTTTTAAAATCTGCTTTTCAAATTAAGTTTCAAAAACCAACTCATATTGCGAGAGGTGAGTTGAGCTTTGGCTCACATACTGAGCTATTTTTAATTTCTGTTTTTAATGTCTGTTTTAAAGAGTCAATTCATATTGCGAGAAATGAGTTGAGCTCAGGATCACATGCCGAGTAAAGAATAAAGATTGGAGCTAATCGAAGACACCAGATTTTGTCTCCTTGAAGTTGCAGTGGAACTGATCGAGGATAGCAGATCTTGCCTTTCTAAAGTTGTAGAAGAAAAGAACACAAACCTTATCTCATTGAAGCGGTAGAAGGGCAGATTGAAGTTGTAGATCTTATCTTTCTGAAGTTACAGTGAAGCAGATCGAAGCCACAAATCTCATATCTTTGAAGTTACATTGGAAGAAATTGAAGCTACAAGGTGTATCTCCGAATTTGCAGTGGATTGAACCAAAGCTACAAGATGCAGTGGACTAAAATGAGGCTGCTAGAAAAGAGGAGCACCAAAGAAGTCAATACTTGGTAAGATCGGGCAAAATTGGCCTTTCTTTGTGTCTTTGCTCTATTCCCATTACACGACAATGAGCAAAGAGGGGCAGCTGTTGTAGGCCAATTTTGGGCCTGTTTACATAAGCCCATTTACATAACTCGGTTGGCCCATTTACAGCCTAAACCCAATTACCCATTTAACCCTTTTACAACCCAAACCCCTTAAACCATCTAATCCACCCTTGGCCCAATACCAACCTAATACCCAAACCCAACATACTAGCCCAATACCCTAACCACCCTAACCCTAATCAGCCTTTAGCCGAAACACTTACCCCCCACTTGTCCCTGACACCAGCCACCAGCACCATTCCCTGCACCTCCGGTCACCTCCACCGCTCAACTGCTCCTGCAAGAAGAATACAGTAAAGTAATATTAATAGACATGCATGTAAAGGCTATAAAAAGCCATCAAAACAACAAATGTAGGGGGGAAATACTTTCGGCTATTTTGCCATCGATACAAAGAATAGATTGAAAACACATATGCAAGCAGTGATTAAAAAAAAACATAAGAACACGAGTATAACACGAACCAGAGAATCAAAAGTCAAAAATCCAAAAAACTTGAGGTGATTTTATTTTCTTTTACTACTTTACTTTTATTGTTTTTGAATCTATCGATCTACATAAATATATATATATATATTAAATACAAAAAAAGAGGAAAAAAGTTACTTACGGGCGATTTTCGGCCACCGTGTGCCACGGCGGGGCGATGACCGGACCTAGGATTGGTGCTGGAGCCCTAGCAGAGAAAAAAAAAGCCCCATTCCTTTTTTTTTCCTCAACATGCAGAAATGAAATTTTTTTCAAAATTTTTTAACTTTTATAGGGGTCTGGAACGGCGTCGTTTTAGGCCCTGCATTTAAGCACTGAAACGACGTCATTTCATCATGGATCGGGTCGACCCGACCCGCTCCAGCTAGGGTCCGCGTGTTTTTTAAAGGGAGGGGTTATTTGCGCGTTTAACCCCTCCGCTTTTTAAATGTTATGCAATTACGTCTTTCATTTTTTTTAATTTAGCCACATTTTTTTCGCGGATTTCAATCTCGTCCTTTTTTTCGCGCGTTTTTGAGGGTGGGGGTTATTTCCCATTCTGGCCCCTCTATGTTTTTTTAGATTTTAAATCAGTCCCTTTCTTCTTTATTTATTTGCAAATTGTCCCTAAACCTTCATTTTAATCTAATTTACTCCCTTTTTGTTATTTTCAGTATTATATATATTAAAATAACTAAACTAATATAATATTATTGCTATAATTATTCTACTATGCCATCTAAATACATTATTATTGTTACAGTCATTATTACTATTTATTATTATTATATACATTTTTTTACCATCGTATTTTGCATACATATATTATTTTATTATTATTATTATTATTATTATTATTATTATTATTATTATTATTTCTTTCATGTCTATTTTTATAATACTATTATTATAATCTTATTTTATTATTATCATTCTTATTAATACATTATTATTATTTTACCATATTATTATTTTATATATTATTGCTGTTATTAAAATACTATTATTATTATATTTATTAATAACATTATTAGTACTATTATTGATTTTCACTTAATATTTATATGTGTATATACATGTACGCATTTATGTATTGTATTAATAGTTTTTATATTATTATCATTTCTAATATATATATATATATCGTATATGTTTATATATATATCATGTATATTTTTTATTTTATTATTTTCAATATTATTAGTTATATACTATTCCATGTACATATTTCCACATCATCTTATGTATATATTCTTAAACACTATTATATGTATATGTATGTTTTTAATTCCATATTGTGTATATATTATTATTACATTTATTTTATTCCTGCTATATTTATTATTAAGGTTGGTACATATATTTTATTATACTTGTATACACATTTTATATATACAGATTATTATTTTCAGTATATCATTATATTTATTATTATACCTATTATTCTCACTATTCTCACTTATTATTTTATTTTAATATTATTATGTATATATTTTTCATATATGTTATGTACATACATTTTTCAATATTCATTATATATATATATATGTATATATATTATGTATGTATTTTAACATTACTAGTTATATTTTTACTATCTTAGGTATATACTTCGGACACTATATATAGTATATTTCTAACACTATCACTATTTATTATATATATATATATATATATATTTTTATGTACGTACTCTTAATATCAGTATTATGAATATACATTCATTGTTTCCATTTCATGCTTAATTCTAGTATTACGTTTAGTATCGCATATATCTTTATCATTTTAATATTAATGTCACACTTATATTTGCTTTAATATATTTCTAGCTCTTTCTTTTATTTATTTTTATTTCATATCAATTTGCTTTGCATTATTCCGAAAATCTTATTCTTGTTTCCCAATTAATTTCATACATGAGGCAACGTATCGGTTTAACATTAAGTCGTTGATTTCATCGCTATGTTCGGTGGACATCAATCGACTTATGTTAAAACGGTATGTCCTTCTCAAAAATCAAAATTTAAAAATTCTCGTATTTTAATCGGACAACGACTAAATGTTACATTGAACTCGCGTTTTTTGAAATTTGAGACAACACGTGTTTAACAAGATACCAATTTTGGGCGTCGCGAGGGTGCTAATCCCTTCCTCGTGCGTAACCGACTCCCGAACCCTATTTTTCTCTAGGTTTTTAACGTAGGCCTAAATTCAGTCTTCTTTTTGTTTAAAAATGAATTTTCTTCAAAAAAAAATGATTTATTAGGTGTCCGATCACACCTAGAAAAAGATCGGCGGCGACTCCCTTTTTTAATAAAATCGATAGTCGGTTTCCAAATTTCCAATAAACCGCATCAATTAGCGACCAAAACAAAATTTTTACGTCGTTACAAATATGATAAAATTTTATCTAATCTTTTAAAAATTATAAAGATATAGACTATTAAAATAGTGAAATTACATTTTTACTACTATAAAAAATATACAACTTAATTCCACCAAAAAAAAAAACTCATAATTAAGTCAAGTTAATTTCACCAAATGTCCTCGAATTATAATTCAGAATCTAAATTGGTTCCCAACTTAAAATTATTTTAATTGTGTCATCGATATTTTAATACCATATCAATTAAGTCCTTCTATGAGCTTAGCCATTAGCTTGGGCATTAAATATCAGCTTTAAATTTGACATGAAACATATTTAAAATACATGGACCAAATTATAAGCACATGTCTACCCATTGCATAGGCATCTTTAATCTATCCGGTGAAAAAAGGCTTACATTTTTTTGACATTCTTTTTTATGGTACAATTTATATTCCCTTTTTTTTTAATGTCAAAATCAAGTTATTCGTGCAATAAATATACACGAGTTTACAATTTAATCAATGTATTTTTATACGATTCATGTTAGATCCAAACTAGCAATTAAGATCTAAATTGATAGCTATACCAACAAAAGGTATAATTGAGAATACTAAAACTTTAAGGATTCAAGCATAATGTTTTGATGTTTAGGGATTAATTTAGAATATAGTTAATAATTTGAGGATGCTTGGTTAATTAACCCAATTTTATTTGCTGTATATGAATCACTCACATATTCTTCTGAATTATAGATTGAGTTGTCATTTAGCACTCAAACTCAAAGACAAAAGCAAAAGGGCAGGCAATGGCCTTGTTACCCCTAAAAGTGATAGATTTATTATTTAATAACTTAAAATTTTAAGGAATTATATATTAGTATAATGGTAAAATTGTATTTTAGCCCTTGATAATTTATAATTTATCTATGGCCCTCCTAAAGCAATTTTCTAAGTTCATCCCTACTCAAACAAATAAGTAGACTAACTTAAAAGACTTATTAATACAACATGAATACTTTGAGAACTCAATTAATAACATTTTGAAGTTTGAAACCAATTTAAATTTTGAACCAAATGTTTAATAAAATTGTCCTAAAAAGTAATTTTGAAACATTTAAAAAAAAAGTTTAATTTTGAATTTCACCCTTATACTTTTATAAAAATTAAAAAATTTAGTCTATATATTTTAATTCGTCATAACTTGATCCTCGTACTTTAAAATAACCAATAAATGTACTATAGTTGTTGGAAAACATGTGAACTTATACTGTTAATTTTGCTAATCTATTGCATACAATTTGATGAACAATTAATTTTTGTTAATATTTTGCATATAAATTATTAAACATTTAACTTTCAAGGCATCGAATTTAAGGTGAAGGTTTAATATAATACAAAATAATTAAATTAATTTCTTAATTTTCGTAAGATATAAAAATTAAATCATGATAAATTAAAATAAACGTATCAATTTTTATAAAATAAAAAGGAAAAATTGGAAGTTAAGAAAACAATAAAAAGGACAAAACAACAAAATATTGTCTTTGCTGTCACCTTTTCCTAAGTGAAGAAATCAAATAAGAAAAAAAAGGACGAAACCCTAATTGGATTGCATTCAATCAAAATTCAACAATTTTCTCAATCCTTTTTCAATCAAGCAAGTAGATCGATTTTGATATCTTCAATTTCAATCAATTTATTTTAATTAATATTTATATATATTAGGATTGTTCCCAAATCCATCAGTAAATTATACCTAATATTATTAAATTATTGATGTTTTGGTCATTCAATTTTAAAATGTTGCAACATAGTTATTGAATTATTTGAAATTTTTTATTTTAGTTACTGAATTATTTGAAATTTTTTGTTTAAATTACTGGACTGTTAAGTTATTTATTTAGCAAGTTCAATTAGTGAACTCCGATTGACGATTCAATGATCGGTATGGTGGATCAATACCATCGACGAGTAAAATAGCATACTTTAGATCAAAATCAATTTGACGATTAATGTCAGAGATCAAAGAGAAAGTCATTTGGATTTTGGTTCGTAGATTCGTGACGTTTAAAACTATTCCTTAATGAGAGCTTTCAATTGGTACAGAAGATGCGAATAAGGAAAACCATACAATAATAATTTTTAGTCCAGTGGCTTAAATGAAAACTTTTTAATAGTTTAGTGACTATTTTTTAACTTTTTTAAATTGGATGACTAAAACATAAACTTACTGATAGTTTAGTGACCTTCAGTATACTTTACCTCTAAAATAGTATTAATAGATTTTTGAAATTGAAGAATCAATTTAAAATTTAGTCCATGATTTAAGGATGTGCAAAGAAACTAACCCAATAATATAATAAGAATTTTAATTTTTGACAATAGCTAACTTATCATATTGGTATCTCGAAATTCTTACTCATTGTTTTAATGCTATCATACTCAACAATACATAAACTCAAAAACAAGCGGGTAATGCTTTTCAATGTTATCGAATCCACATCCTCTTATATTGGTAACAATGTCGATATCAACTTAATTAAGATCAATCGACTTTTTTTTTAGAAAAACTTGTCAGTTTCTCCCAAGTGTATTGCATTTTAATTTTTTTAGATTTTTATTTTTTATTTTTCATTTTTTTCATTCATCTCTATTCTTCTTCATTTTGCCCTTTCTCTCTTTAAAGAGAATAGAATAAAAAAGAGTTAAAACGAAAATTTACCTTTTTTTTTCATTCATTTTCACAATTATTCCTTCGTTGCAACTCTTCGATGTTTTCAAAATTAGATTGAGAATTACCTGAGATATTAATTCGAAGAAAAATAAAAAGAATTAATCAATTTACAAATCGGTTGAATAAAAATTTATAAATTTTTATAATTTTTATAATAATTTATTTAATTTATGTTAAAGCACATTTGACCACTTATCTAATTTCTTGAAATACAATATTATTTATTTAAAAAAATTATAAAATATTAGTATTCAAAGTATCTATAATTTAAAATTTTAATAAATGAAAAAAATATAACTATAAAAAAATATATGTAATCACTAAATATTAAATGAGGGCTAAAAATTAAATTAATCAAATAATACCAATGAACTTAAATAGACTTAACTCTTAAGTTAATCATTTTAAATATGGAAGAGTTTATGTAAAATTTGAAGGAAAAAAACTTTTGGGGTTAAATTTATATAATAGACTTAACTATGTGTGGTTGGATTCAAATTAGAAATGCTGATGAATTGAGTTGGGCTAAATATGATATTAACATATTTTATATTCGTTCAAGCTTAATTCAACTAAAAATATAAGTATGAAATTTTATTCAAACTCGTTCATATTTACAAAAAAACCAATCTAAGCTCATTTTAAGTCTGTCTATATTAATTTTAAATTTTTTTAAAAATATTTATATTATATTATTTAATAATTATATATAATTTTTTATTTATTAAAAGTTTTTATATAGTTATCTTAATATTATTTTAATGTTTATATTAGAGCAGTATTATATATTTAGTATAAGTTTAATTTTTAATGTGTTCTAAATTACATAATACAAAATATTATAAACTTAAAAACGAGTTAAATCAGGATCGGGCTTTGAATGTTCAAACTTGAGCCCGACCCATATTTTAAACAGGTATAATTTTTTTCTCAAACTCATTTTTTAAGTCTAATAACTTTTATTCAAATCCTCTAAATTTCGAGGGACCTTCAGATGTATACGGATAACTCAACCCATCAAGTGTAATCCAAACCTGACATAGTCTCGCACATAAACAACTCAAGCTGGGTGAAATGAAATTACATGTATCAAATTGACACAAAAATAAAATATAAAGCATCAAACTGAGAATTTATCTATTGCACAGGGGCTAAATTAGCTATTAAGCCAAAAATAATTGAAACGTTTAAGAAAGCTATAAAAGCCAAAACAACCAAATCATGTCTTCGGCTCTTCGCTCTCTTCCTTTTTCCCTCTGTTTAAGTTTTGAAGTTTTCAGATTATGGTTTTTACCTATTTTTCCATTTCTTAAAGGCGAAGAAATCAAATAACAAACGGACGATACCCTAATTGGATCGCATTCAAATTCCGCTATTAATCGCAATCAAATAGAGAATTCAACAACATTTTTTCATCATTTTCAATCAAAACGATCAAAGCGAATAGATCAAATATTGAACTCTTCAAATTCAATCAAAATTTGAATTTAAGAATTTTTTGTTTTTTTTTCTTCAATTTTCGGAATGGATTCCAGCAGGCGAGCGGTGGAATCGTATTGGAGATCGCGGATGATCGATGCGGCAACCTCTAATGAAGACAAAG
This sequence comes from Gossypium longicalyx, assembly GCA_025698465.1. NCBI lineage: Eukaryota > Viridiplantae > Streptophyta > Magnoliopsida > Malvales > Malvaceae > Gossypium > Gossypium longicalyx. The sequence goes on from CM047000.1 coordinate 98,206,859, forward strand.
TAACACCCGTTTATAAGTTAGATGAGATTGCCGAACTCTTGAGATCTTCGCATGTTAGTATCGTGAAAGAGGTCGCCGAGTCTATCTTGAAACGACTCGATCATAAAAGTCCGATCGTTAAACAAAAGGTGATTTCATTCAATTCGCTTCGAATTTGTTTCATTTTGCTTAAATGTAGTACATTATGAGAAAATTTTCGTCTAGTAGTTAAGTAATGGTCGTATAATTTAACCATAGTTCAATGTGGCTCTAAAATGAAAAGGCAACTGATTAAAAAGCAAGGAAAGGAGCAGGGGCGAACGGAGAAATTTTTTTTTGGCCGGGATTAAATTATATATTTTTACAATTTTAATAAACTATATCTTTATAATTTTTAAAATATTAAATCAAATATTTATCATTTTGTAGCAAAGTACAAATTTATCATTATTAATTCAAAATTTTATAAAATATAAAGGGCCTTTATGAGAAATTTTCCACTGAAGAGGAGTCTAATTATTCAAAAGCGATGAAGTTTTGTCATGTGAATGTTGTGAGTTACAGCATGTTTACGTGCGGGCGAATTGTATCCTAAGATTATAAATCATCAAGACATGTTGATACTTGGTTGTTAGTGATGTTTTTGCAGGTTTTGAGGTTGATAAAATATGTTGTGGGAAGGTGTGGTGTGGAGTTTAGGAGAGAGATGCAGAGGAACTCAATCGCCATGCGTCAGTTACTTCATTACAAGGGGGAGCCTGATCCTTTGAAGGGGGATGCACTCAATAAGGCTGTAAGGGACAATGCTCAAGAGACTATTTCTGCTATATTTGCAGAGGACAATAATAGCAGCAAGCCTTCGCCTGCTGATGATCTGAATAAACGAATACAAGGATTTGGAAATACAAACTTTGAAACGCCCGTAGATGATAAGAAATCAATTCTCAGTGAGTTTGTTGGTATTGGATGTGCATCTATCAAGCAGGGAATTAGTAGTTTCACTCAGGTTCATCCGTTTAGAAAGAATGACAACGGAAATAACAAGGGTCCTACGCTTCGAAGGTCATTGACTACAGAAATTGACAATTCTGATAGGTATGAACCAGTTGTATTGCCCAGTGACACTCAAGGAGTTTCCATGAATACTGCCAGTGGACCTTGGGGGCAGGACTTAGGAGAATATAAGACAGAAACAAAAAATGGGGAATCCAGCTCAAATCATTCAGAGACTAAAACTCGTGAAGAGAGGTTATTGGAGACCATAGTGACATCTGGTGGTGTTCGTCTACAGCCTACTCGAGATGCCATTCAATCTTTTCTAGTGGAGGCTGCAAAGCTTGATGTATTAGCTTTAAGTCATGCGCTTGAATCTAAGCTTCTATCGTCAATATGGCAGGTAACTCTTTGCTCCTATGTACTGAATCATGAGATGACAAGGCCACTGGCGGTGATGGTGGGGGCGGGAGGTGCTTAGCTGAAACGTTGGCTTTCTACTCTAACGCAGAAAACCTATTCATGCAGGCACCCTGTTCTGATTAGATGATCATGTGTCATATTTCTGATAATTTTATATTGAATTTTCCTCCTCCAACCCCCCCCCAAAATAAAAATAGTGGAAGTATTTATGTTTTATCTTTTAATTTTAACTAGAATAATTGATGATCAGGTTCGCATGAAAGCCGTGTGCGTGCTTGAGTCCATTCTGAGGAAAAAAGATGAGAATTTTCTAATTGTGGCTTCTTATTTTACCGAGAACAAAGATGCTGTTTTGAGATGTTCTGAGTCTCCCCAAACTTCTCTCAGAGAAAAGGCTAACAAGGTAAATGTACAACCCATTGCTTTACGTATAACCGAAAGATAATATATCTTCTTCCTTATGATTTAAGATCCAGCATAGAGCACTATTTTTGGTGGCATGCTTTTTGAGGGGTTTTCCCCCTGTTGTTTTACTAAACAGCTATATTAAGCTTTAATTCAGTAATCTGATGTCATTGGAATTTAGGAAAATTCATCCAACTCATTCTTGAGAACTTCCTTTTAGGGACAGGAAATTTTCTTTTGGCTTGATGATAAAGTGTAGGAAGACTAATTGAACTTTCCCTCTTGTTGAGTTCATTAAAGTCTTGCATTGAATTGGTGGCATATTTATGCATATCCAAGTTGATTAGTGTACTAGTTTCTTCTTATAAAATAATATATATTTATCTAGGAAATTTTTGCTATCGTCCAGAAATGGAAATAGACCCTTCAGTTTGTTTTGTTTGTGTTTTTTTTTTTTTTTTTTTTTTTTGTGTAAAACTTTCTCGTTACGTTTTGTTCTAACTTACAAATTCAGACATTCTAACGGTTGATTCTTGACAGTTGTCACATTACGTTTCAGTTCCTTTCTTTTGGTTACTCTTCTGCATAAATGAATATATTCATGATCTTTGTACGATCATTGTGTTTTATCTTTAATGCTTTGGTTCTTAATGTTAGACGACTTTGAGTAGTTATTATGTACACTAAATGCTAATTTAGAGCTGGTAGGGATACTTGTTTTCTGAGTTAAGGGAGTACATGTTGCAGTCGAGTGGTTGAGTTTGACATATATATGGTATTGGTAAACAGGTGTTGATCCTTTTGAATGGGGAACAGATAGGAGGTTTGGCAAGTCATTCAGATATGTCTTTGAATGCGGAGATGACACCTGTTCAAATGCCTGACCTGATAGACACTGGTGACCAGGATGATTGTAATGAACTAGATAATTCCACAAAAAACCAACATGATCTAAAGACTCCTAATCTGACTGTAAACCCACTTATGGATGAGTTATTAGTAGATGACCTGGGTGCTGGTCTCAGCACCAGGGAACAGAAAAATGATGATGATCCCTTTGCAGATGTCTCATTTCACACTGGTGAGGGTAGAGAAAATGTGGGTGATCTCTTCTCTGGGATAACTATAAATGACAAGTCAGCTGTCGATGGTAATTCTATGGCTGCAAATAGAAAATCTGAAGTAATTGATATCTTTGGAACCAATTCTGAAGCTCTACCAGAGAATCAAAAAAATTCTGTTAGTGGTATAATGACTGGCTTGTCAATGAATGAGAATTCATCTAATTTGAAAGAGAAAGGAATCTCTTCTGAGACATGCCCTGAAAATATATTTTCCAATTTCAGCAATCAAGCTTCTAGTGATGCTTTGAGTGGTTTCCATGGTTCCCAAGCCGCTGGGATGAATGCAAATATGATGCTTCCTTTAGGGACCATGCCATATGCCGTTCCTCCTGGAATAATGGTGAACCCGGCCGTTTCTTCCCAACCTATGAATTACGGTGCTATGGGTAGTTTCATTGCTCAGCAGCAATTACTTGCAACAATGTCCAACTTACAACACTTTGGTAATTGTAATGCAAAAAACGCTGGCATCAATAATGTTTCCAGTGGATCTGATGGAGGACCACCTCTGCCTGACATATTCCAGTCAAATTTTACAACTCCAATGCCTAGTTCAATGATAAATGGTTCAAAGAACGAGGACACAAGAGCATTTGATTTCATTTCGGTAAGTTTAAGTTCTAGCATATGCCATTTAAGGTAGCTTACATGAATTTCCTCCTCTCGTAATAAGTTATACGTTTGAAGTAATTGTTCCATGATGAGTTGAAATTTTATGAGATCCCACCCCAGAATGTCTTGTATTGGATATGCCTGCTCTGTAGGAATTTGCCTTATCGAGCTGGAAAATTGAAGAAGCAAAATTTTAAAACCTTTAGCTTCCTATCAATCCTATCTTTGTTTTGAATGACTTCTGCTGTTTGTCTTGTGATTCGTAGTAATAACTTGCTATTAAACTTGTGCAATCTAACATGGAAAAAATGCAGCTTCGTTATATATATATATTATGGTCCTCTGTTGTATTTTCTCTGGAGCTCAGTTACTTGTACATACGTTAAATGGTTCTAATACCACCCGGTTCAGTAACTCGTCCAGTTTCATGGGTCAAACCAGTTTGAACCTGGGGATGCTTTCCTTTTCTTTATGCTATATGCCAAATCATGCCATAATTCACTTCATGACTGTGCATATAACCTTCTGCAAATAGGTCATACAACACGAGTCTCTTATTGCAACAGTTTTCTGTCTGCCAAGTTTCTTTGTCAGGCAAATCAATTTCTCCATGGTGCCATAATTTAAATTATGTATTTGCATCTCATATGCTGGTTATATACGCCAAAACTAGCTTGGCAACATGCCTCTGCTTCGCTTTCTTTGCTTTCTCTTATCTTGTATCTGGTTTCTGTTTCACAGGACCATCTCGCAGCAGCTCGTGATCCAAAAAGGACAGTGTAAGGTTTGTGCTTGCACCCTACATACCGTCTTATAGAATATTACGACACTAAAATAATAGTACTGTTCTTTTGGAACAATGAAGCTTTGACATTACATGCATCGTTGACCATTGCTTTGCATGTAGGCTATGAATCTTTAGGCTTTGTATTCGAGATGAAAGAAAATTGGAAAAATCTTTGTGCAGTTAACCAAACAAAAAAAGAGTAGAATGAAAAAAATGTTAAAATAAATGAAGCCTCTTAGGGACGGTGTAAGGACAGAAGATGCTGAGATTTGAATTCCAAATTTGCTGAATACCATTTTTTCACCATGGTTACATAAATCAACTAAGATGAGTTATGTATTTAATTGTTTTTTAATTTAATAATTAAGATTCATATTCGTATTTGTTATTTCTAGCTCAACTTTTGGAATTTTTCTCTCTCCCCCCCCCCTTTTTTCTTTTTGTATCTCTGTTAGTGTAAAATAGGATCATTTAATAGTTCTGAATGTACTATATTTATTTATGCCTCATATCTATATAAGAAGTACTTGTACAATTTTTCATATTTAATATATATTTCAAGTATAATTAATGTTTGGTTTAAACTATTCGGGTTGAATCAAAACCGAAATTCAATTAGTTTAGTTGGTTTAGTTTCTTAATTGATTACTAAAATAATGGAGTAAGCAATTAACTAAATTAGCTTTACTTTAATTTCATATGGAAGTAAAAAAGTATGTATTTTTTGTTTTGAATGAATGTTGCTAGTTTAATTGGAAAAAAAGTATTTAAAATAATTATAAGGAGATTACTAAGCTTTAATCAAATATAAGAAAAATACCACTAATTAAAATTTAAATATCACACAACAACAAAACAACACTTTGCAATTTTTAGAATTTTTTTTGCATTCCATTCAAAATAAGGAGGCTTCAAAGAAGGGAGAATAGACGTGAAAGAAGGGACATGACTGGATTATGGGGTTTGATTAGTACCTTTTACTTTTTCCAATTTCCTTATTGGGACAGGGCAAAAGCAAAACAAAGCAGCTATAATTGAAGTTCTATATTAAAGATCACACCGATTTGTATTGATTAATGCTGTGTGGGTGATGGGGCCTCTCTATTCTTTTGGAGATTAACTAAACCCCTTTTACTTTTCCCATTTCCCTACCTTCTATCTTTTTTACTTTTAATTAATTACATTATAAAATTAAATCATTATAAATCATGACAGATGAAAATAGGCTAAACAGATAAGAATCAAACAAAAATTACATATGTCATACGCATATAGTAAAATTAAAATTCACCCGTTATAGTTGCGTATAATAAAATTCAAACTTAAATACTTAAATGCTCAAGACATCATTTATTGTATTTTTTTTTTTTGGGGTGAGGTGGTTTATATCATTTTTCAATCTTAAAAAATTAATAAGCACTACAATAAGCTCTTGATTCTGGCTCAATTCTTCGCTTCAATCATATGCTTAGCTCCAATAAAATTATAGATAAATTGCATACCAAGTAGGCCCTTGTTTAATTATGAAATTATGAAGTAGTTGATTCATTTGAAATGCGAACTATGTGATTTAAAATTCAAATAAAAAAATTCTTGTAGTAAATTATCGGTTTTAGATCAATTTTCGATAAAATTGTGAGCAATACAATTGGTCTAAATTAAATTCATAAAATTACAAATAAACATAAGAGATAAATCTCAAAATTATATATGAACTTTATTTGAATGTGGAATTGTATACATGAACTTTAGTTTGGTGCAATTAGACACGTGAAACTCTAATTGTGGTTCAAATGTATACTTGAAATTTTAATTTTAATTTAATCATGCACATTTAAAAAAATAAATACATCAATTTATTTTTATATTTTGATTCAAATGTATGCAATATACACCAATTTATCTTTTTTTATTTTTCATTTTTAGAATTAATTTTAGTTTTCCTATAAGAGAGAAAAACTTAGATTTTATGAGAAGTTCCTTGGATTTTTATAATAAAAAAAAAATTGGGTTTTTATAGGAAAAACTATTTCATCTTTTTAATTTCTTTTGTATTTTAGAATTAGTATTTGTTTTTTTAGTATAAGAGAAAAATTCGGGGTTTTTATAGGGAATTATCTAGGTTTTTATAGGAAAAAATTTAAGTTTTTACATTGAATTGAGTTACATATGAAAACTAGGTTTTATCTTAGCAACTGAATAACTCAATTTCTTATAAAAAATCATTTTTTTAAGAAAAATAAAATTAATTCTAAAAAAAGAAAATGAGAGACCAAAATGAAAACTTACTAAAATTGGGTGACTAAAATGAGTGCATGTAATAACAAATTAACTACTAGTGACCATAATGATAAAAATATATAACAATAGTAACACAAATTTTAAAAGTATGTAGCAACAATGCCTACATTGCAATTTTTTTTGATGCCCAAAATGAAAATTTATGAAAATTGAGTGACCTATTATTATGTAAGTTATGTTCAAATTATAATTTTTAATAATTAAATTGCTTGTAGTGAATCAAGAAACTTTCTAATACATTTTAATTGGAAAAAATTGAAATAATTATAAAGAGGTCATTAAGCTTTAGTTAAAAGAAAAAAAAAATGTCATGTGTCGTCATTCAATTGGTTAATATGCTATGCCAGCAATTCGTTAATGAATTAACGAAAATTTTAATGGCAGTGACTATTTCGAACAATTATATTAATTAAAGTGACTAAATTGAAAAAAAAAAGTGATTGAAATAAGACATACCCTATTTTAAAGTAACCTTGGATGTAGTTTACCATTAATATATTTACATAAAAATTTTAAAATAAAATTGCTCCTTTACCTTCTTCAAACTCATAAAAGTGTTGAAGTAATTACATTTTCATTATAATTTAAACTATTAAATTTAATCAAGAAACAATATCTTACTTTTTTTTTTATTTACATGAATTCTATAAAGACAAAATATATACATGCTTTATGTCTATCTTTTAAACATTGTACATACATACTTCTTTAATATTCTAAAAAAAATAAAAATTTAAATACATATATTCACGTGCAACACTTGTAATAACAAAGACTCGTAAAAAATATAAAATGTCAAAACATTTTTATGATAATATAACTTACTTTATAAAAAATGATGTTTTTAATAATTTCTCAATTAAAACTTATTATAATAATTAGAAATTCTAATATGAAGCTTTAAATAAATGGCAAATAATATTATCTATTTTAATTACAAAAGGGTATTTTTGTAATTTTCTAACTGAGTTTACTGGCGTGTTGTTTTTGTCTCTTTGAGGTTGCAAGTTTCCACACTTATCTTAGAGCTGTGAGTAGAGGGTATTTGTTGAGCATTGGCCTGGAATGCAACATGTGACCAGCAGCTCACAAAGCAGACCAACAATGGAGCAGAACCGACTGCAGCAACTAGTTTGATCCATTTTGTCCATTTTGTTCCTATGTAACTTAGTCTAGTTTCTTTGTAATATGTACTCAAAGTTAGTAGGATTAGAATTTGACTTGAAATTGATGTAGTAGTTGATATGTCAGCTTGCTTTTTTGTGTAATTCAAGTTTATATTAGTGAGAGCAGTTATGTTATTAGGTAACTGTCAAACTTGATTTGTAACTTACATATATTTTGAAATTATCAATGAAATGAATTAATTTTTCCTCAATCTTGTTGTTCAAACTCTGCCTTCTCTCATTTTGTTTCGGTTTCATATAGCTTCTTAGCAAATTCAAATTTGTTTTCATGCTTAGTTGCTGCCAATGTTCCAACAAATGGTAATCAGAGCCTAAGTCTTTGAGGGACTCTGTTGTTAGTTGCTGCATCGAGAACAAAAGCTTAAGAAGAGAGAAATCGAAGCTGTTGAGTTTGTTTCAGCAGGATGAGTTTCACACCACCTCCACCTCCACCTCCACCTCCAGTGTTTGCCAGTGAGAACTACTACATTTGGGTAGTCAAGATGAAGACATACCTTCAAGCACAAGACTTGTGGAGTGTAGTTGAGAATGATATCGAACCACCTCCATTGAGGGACAATCCCACGATTGCTCAAATGAGGCAGCATATTGAAGAGAGCACTAAGAAACACAAAGCTTTAGCTTGCCTACAGAATGGGTGTGTCTGATATAATCTTCACTCGAATCATGGCTTGCAACACACCCAATGAAGCATGGGAGAGGTTGAAGGAGGAGTTCATGGACTCAGACAAAACAAGCCAGCAACAGTTGATCAATCTCAAGAAAGATTTTGAAAATTTAAAGATGAAAGAGTCTGAGACTATAAAGCAGTACTGAGACAGGATCATGGCCACTGCCAACAGCATAAGGCTCCTTGAAGAAGACTTCAGTGAGAGCAGAGTTGTTGAAAAGGTGATCACCACTCTCCCTGAAAAGTTTGAGTCTAAAATTTCATCATTAGAGGACTAGAGAGATTTGTCAGCCATTTCATTGTCTAAGCTGATAAACTCATTGTATGCACTTGAACAAAGGAGGGCCAACAGGCAGGAAGAGTATCCTGAAGGAGCCTTCCAAGAAAAAGCCAAAGAAGGTTCAGGTTTAAGCCAAAAAGGAAAGAAGCCTTGGCTCGATAAAAGGGAGAAACCAAGGAGGGATACAGGCAAGAAGAAGTTCCCACCATGTATTCACTGCAAGAAGCATTTGGAGAAATACTGTTGGTACAGGCCAGATATTCAGTGCAGAGGTTGTAAGCAATTTAGCCATATAAAGAAAGTGTGTAAGAACAAAGGGAAGGCACCAGCTCAGCAGCAAATTCAAGCTCAGGCTGCTAAGGACCTTCGAGCTCAAGAGGAGCATGTCTTTACTACTTCCTGTTCTGCAACTTTAAATAAGGCCAGATGCAATTTGCTTGTGGATAGTGGCTGCACACACCACATGGCAGCTGATGAAAGTCTATTCAAAGACCTTAACAGAAGCTTTGTCTCGAAAGTTAGAATAGGCAATGGGAATCTAATTGAAGCCAAAGGCAAGGGTAATGTGGTAATTAACACTTGTTTAGGTAACAAACTGATTTCTAATGTATGTTTTATACCTGATATAGATTAGAACCTACTTAGTGTTGGACAACTAGTAGAGAAAGGGTATTCATTGATTTTTGAGAATGGTACTTTGCATTGTTAAGGACACATATGGTCAGGAGCTAGTCTCAGTAGCTATGATTGATAAGTGTTTCATGCTTAACATGAATCAAATTGAGAAGAAGGCTTACACTAGCCTTGTTGATAATGCTGACCTATGGCACAAAAGGTTAGGCCATGTTAACTTTAGATCAATTGATCTGTTGCATAAGTTGAATTTAGTGGAAGACATGTCCAAATTTGAGGCTAGAGATACTGTTTGTGAAGTTTGCCAGCTTAGTAAGTAGGCTAGATTGCCTTTTCCAGCTAACATGGCATGGAGGGCTCGAGACAAGCTTGAACTGGTCCATTCTGATGTCTGTGGACCATGAAGACTGCTTCTCTGAATGACAGCAAGTATTTTGTGCTGTTTATAGATGACTTGACTAGGTTTTGCTGGGTTTACTTCTTGAAACAGAAGTCTGAGGTGTTTGATGCCTTTAGCAGATTTAAGGCATTAGTAGAGAAACGGTCAGGTTGCAAGATCAAGGCCTTGAGAACTGACAATGGCACTGAATACTTGTCTGATAGGTTTCAAAAACTTTGTGAGTAGGCAGGGATTCACCATCAGTTCACCACAGTTTATACTCCACAACAAAATGAGTTTGTGAAAGGAAGAATAGTATAGTGATGAATATGGCCAGATGCTTGCTATTTCAAGGCAAACTTCCAGGCAAACTTTGGGCTGAGGCTGTTAATACCTCAGTGTATGTAACACCCCTCACCCGTATCCAATGCTGGGACAGGGTTTGAGGCGTTATCAGACTTAAACATTCACAACATGCAAAATCGGGCCACAAAATTTTTGCCAAAAATTAAAACATCTCGAACACATGCATATCGTCCCTTATATAGGCCTTCGAAACCTATAACATACATTGGGGTGGTTCAGGACTAAACCAAGAACTTTGAAAATCTTTAGGTAACTTAACTAATTTTCTTGCTTTGGAGAGTCATACGCCCATGTGGATTGGGCCGTGTGGTCACACACGTTTGTGTGGCTTGGGACATGCCCATGTCCTTAGCCCGTGTAACTCTCTGTTTGTGACATCAGCAACCGTTTAAGGACACATTACCAAGGCACACGCCCATGGCGAGAGGCTGTGTTCTCCACACAGTTGAGACACACGGTCCTGTCTCTACCCGTGTGGTCAAAACTTAGGCTAATTTTCCAAGCCTTTTTGTCATTTTCACATGTACACACATACATTTGACCTTGTCATCTTATTAATCACTTATACCATATACTTCTCTTACATAGTGAACGAGTACAATCACAAGGCAATAACACACATCATGGATAGATAAGCTTACAAGCCAAAATCATTATAAGCCATTTCTTATGGCTATAAGCAATAAGTCAATATAAGCCAATACATTTGGCTATTCACAACAATATTCATCATAGAAAAACTAAGTTCCTATACATGCCACTCACTTGAAAACATTTAACTTACGCATGTCAATACTCCAAAGGTAATGGCTCGATAGTGTGATGCTGCCTTTGACGATCTCCAACCCTGAGCTGACCTGACAAAACTAAAAGTAATGGAAAGGAGTGAGTAAGCTTTACACTTATTAAGCTTACATGAAAATAATAAGCAATGTGATTACATGTTATTTTCAAATTCTTTCTATTTATTCAAATTCCAGCTAAGCTGTTTTCTCAAGTCACAGTCATTAAATTATTTATATCTGGAGTTATGAGACTCAAATAAAGTTCCGTTAATTTTCCTAGAAACTAGACTCATATCTCTTCCTGTCATAAAATTTTCAGAATTTTTGGTTTAGCCAATAAGTACAGTTTATTATCTAAAGTCTCCCTTGTTTTGCTGTTTAACAGCTTCAACCTTTCTTCACTAAAATTTATTTATCTCATAGTACGAGGCTCGGATAATGTTTTTGTCTATTTCTCCTGAAAGTAGACTCATTAAGGATTTTATTCATATGATTTTTAACTCATAATTATTTTTTTACAATTTCTAGTGATTTTTCCAAGTCAGAACAGGGGATTTCGAACTCATTCTGACTCTGTCTCACAAGAATTCAATTATCTCATAATACAAAATTCTTTTGCTTACACCGTTTCCTTTATGTGAAACTAGACTCATTAAAATTTAATTTCATATTTTATTCAGCCTCTAAATCAATTTCCAATATTTTTAGTGGATTTTCAAAGTCAGACTACTGCTATTTTCCTAATCCGTCTTAGCGCAACATAATGATAACTATCACAAGCTTGTCATAGAAATTATTCTCATAAATATCACTCATCCATTTGCACTCTTTTCACAAGTCCATTTCATTTCACATGTCAAACATGTACTCATGAGTTTCGAGTACGTACCTGTGCTATCTCTTAGCATAACCACTCATGCAAACAGGACAATCATATGCATCATACTAGTATCAACTAAGTATAGATGAGTTTATCATACCATTTTTCTTTATATCACTATGTATGTCATTACCGCTGAATTATTAAATTTCCAATGGACCTTTTCTTTTCCAATTGTACACTCGAGGTGTATGTTTCTTTTTGAGTGGTACACACAAAGTATACCTTTCCTTTTCATATGGTATACACAAAGTATATATTTCCTTTGTATATGGTATACACAAAGTATACCTTTCCTTTTCAAGCGTACACACAAAGTGTACATAACCTTTTCAAGTGTACACACAAAGTGTATATAACCTTTTCATGTGGTATACACAAAGTATACATAACCTTTTCATGTGGTATGCACAAAGTATACCTAACTTTTTCACATTCGATAGCCGAAACTATCCATTTTCACATTCGATAGCCGAAGCTATCCCTTTTCACATTCGATAGCCGAAGTTATCCCTTTTCACATTCGATTGCTGAAGCTATCCCTTTTCACATGGTACACACAAAGTGTACATTTCCTTTTCATAATGAGATCAAAAGATTATCCTTTCGGGACAACCTTTACTGCAACATATGCAGGACCTCATTTACACGGTAACCACTCATTTCTTTTAAATATCATATTCCATCAAATTTCTATTAACATCAAATTCAATACAATTATAACAAAATATATTTCATGTATAACAATAATAACATGAATAATAGGCTTATTAAATCACGTGAACTTACCTCGGATCCAGAAATGGCAATTTACCATTTTAGTCCATAACATTGTATTTTTCCAATTTAAGCCCAAATCTCGATTTCCTTGATCTTTAATATCATATTTAGCCCAATAATTAGTCACATTATTCATATGGGTCTAAAAAAATCATATTTTTATAAATTTTCATTTTGACCCCTAAACTTTTACATATTTGCACTTTTGCCCCAATGCTCGTAAAATGATTTTTATTCAATTTACTTACATTTTAATTCTATATGAATCATTTTTACAACTATGACAGCCTCCAATTCCCACTAAATCACCCTTTTATGATCAATTTTACAACTTTTACAAAACGGTCCTTTTAGACGTTTTCATCGAAAACCGCTTAGTAAAAGTCGTTTATTTAACACCTAACACTCATTTCCTACCATTAAACATCAAAATAAAAGCATGTCACTCATGGGTAAATTTTAAAACATAAACCCTAGATCAAAATAATGGTAGAAATGAGTAAATCTTGTTACCGGGATTTCAAAAATACATAGAACATTAAAAACAGAGTTTAGAATCACTTACTATTAAGCTTGGAAGCTTGGAAAAACCCTAACCATGGCTGCTCTTGGTACATTCTACTGAAACAAGAAGATAGGGACACATTTGGGGTTTAAAATTTGTCTTTTAATTTATTTTACCCCTAAATGACCAAAATGCCCTTTTCACTATTCTTTCAAATTTTACCCAACCAAGGCCATCTTTGTCCAAAAAGTTATAAAATGGTTTAATTACCATTTAAGGACCTCCCATTTAAAATTTCATGACAATTAGACACCTTTAACATGTAAAACTCAACTTTTGCACTTTTTACTAAACTGAGTGCCCAAACGTCAAAATTTTTGAACGAAATTTTCACGAAATCATTTCGTGAAATCGTATACCATAAAAATATGATAAAAATTAAAATTTTCTCATCGAATTTGTGGTCCTGAAACTACTATTCTGACTAAGCCCAAAATCGAGGTGTTACAGTGTACCTACTCAACAAGCTTCCAACTCGAGTTGTAAAGAACAAAACACCTTTTGAAGCATGGTATGGACTCAAACCATCTCTTTCTCATCTGAAAGTGTTTGGATGTGTGTGTTATGTTCTCATTCCAGTTGAAAGAAGAACTAAACTTGAGAGAAGGTCTGCTCCTGGAATATTTGTTGGCTACAGTAGTACCAAGAAGGGTTACAAAGTATATAATCCCTCAAAAAAGAAGATTTTGGTGAGTATGGACATCAAATTTGATGAAGAGAAGGTTTGGAGTTGGGATGGTTCAGATGCAAGTCAGTTTGAAGAAGATCAGTTTGACAACAACTTAGAGCCAGCTGAAAGTGAATCTGGAAATGCAGACATTGATGATCCTTCTGTGAGAGGCACCGGGACCATTGCAGACATCTACCATAGATGCAGTGTTGCAATAGTTGAACCTTCGAGCTTTGAAGAAGATGTAAGGGACAAGTGCTAGAGAAAGGCTATGGAAGTTGAACTTGATATGATTAAGAAGAATGAGACATGAGACTTGGTTGATAGGCCAGACCAGAAGAAATTTATTGGTGTGAAATGGGTTTTTAGAGCCAAATTCAATGCTGATGGCTCACTGAACAAACACAAAGCAAGACTTGTAATGAAAGGGTATAACCAGTAGTATAGCATTGATTTCATGGAGACATTTGCTCCAGTAGCAAGGCTTGACACAATCAAGCTCCTGTTTGCTTTGGCTGCATAGAAACAATGGAAAGTTCACCAACTGGATGTCAAGTCAGCTTTTCTCAATGGCCTTTTAAAAGAGGAAATTTTCATTAAGCAGCTTGATGGATTCAAGGTTCCAGGAGAAGAGGATAAAGTGTATAGGCTAAAGAAGGCCTTGTATGGCCTGAAACAGGCTCCAAGAGCCTGGTATGACAGGATTGACACTTACCTGTCTAGGCTCGAGTTTGAGAAAAGTGTTAGTGAAGATACACTTTATGTGAAGAGGTCAGAAAGTGAGACACTGTTGATTGTATCACTCTATATGGATGATTTACTGGTGACTGGAAGCAAGAATGAACTGATTAATGAATTTAAAGTTCAAATGCAAAAAGTGTTTGAAATGACAGACTTGGAAATCATGACATACTTCCTTGGTATGGAGGTAAACCAACTTGATCAGGGCATCTTCATCAGTCAACATGTCTTTGCTTTAATGATTCTCAACAAATTTTCTATGACCAACTGTAAATCGGTCAGCACACCAGAGGCACAAGGGGAGAAGCTGTCTAGTAATGAAAGTGAAGAAAGGGTTGATGAAAAAGAATATAGAAGCCTAGTAGGTTGCTTGCTTTACTTAACAGCAACCAGGTCAGATATTATGTTTGGTGTTAGTCTTCTATCGAGATTCATGCACTACTATAATGTGGTTCACATTAAGGTAGCTAAAAGAATCCTCGGATACATTAAGGGAACCTTGAGCTATGGAGTCATGTTTAAGAAGAAAAAGGAGCTTAAGCTGACTGGATACTCTGATAGCGATTGGGCTGGGTCTGTTGATGACATGAAGAGCACCTTAGGTTACTTCTTTACCTTTGGCTCAAGAGTTTTTTGCTGGAGCTCAAAGAAGCAACAAACTGTTGCTCAATCCACAGCTGAAGCAAAGTTCATTACTGCAGCAGCAGCTGTGAATCAAGCCATTTAGCTTAGAAAGCTACTATGTGATTTAAATGAAGAACAAGTCGAAGCAACTGAGATCATGGTTGACAACCAATCAGCAGTTGCCATAGCTAAAAATCTAGTCTTCCATGGCAAGACTAAACATTTTAAAATCAAGTTTCACTTTGTTTGAGAGGCTGAGCAATCAAAGGAAGTCACTCTTATTCATTGTAGCTCAGAAAACCAATTGGCTGATATTTTGACCAAGCCATTTGGTGCTACAAGGTTTGAAATTCTAAGAAACAAGATTGGTGTATGTTGCATACAGTCCAATGAGGAGTGTTGAGCATTGGCCTGCAATGCAACATGTGACCAGCAGCTCACCAAGCAGACCAGCAATGGAGTAGAACCGAGTGCAGCAACTAGTTTGATCCATTTTGTCCATTTTGTTCCTATGTAACTTAGTCTAGTTTTTTTTGTAATATGTACTCAAAGTTAGTAGGATTAGAATTTGACTTGAAATTGATGTAGTAGCTGATATGTCAGCTTGCTTTTGTGTGTAATTCAACTTTATATTAGTGGGAGCAGTTATGTTATTAGGTAACTGTCAAACTTGATTTGTAACTTACATATATTTTGAAATTATCAATGAAATGAATTAATTTTTCCTCAATCTTGTTGTTCAAACTCTGCTTTCTCTCATTTTGTTTCGGTTTCATATAGCTTCTTAGCAAATTCAAATTTGTTTTCATGCTTAGTTGCTGCCAATGTTCCAACAGTATTGTCTATTGATTGACTTTGGGTGATGGGGCCTCTTGCAATCGTCTAAAATAGTTGAAGATTTCAATTTAAAAAAAAAAAAACTCTAAGATGGAATTTGTTAATTTTCAAAAAAAAAAAAAAAGAATGAAAAACATTTGGCTTCACTCAGCTCGGGTGTTCTTGAATTAAGAGATGATGTTCAAAATTTTAAAACTATGTGAATTGATTTAATCGACCTTTCATCATAAGTGCTTATGATGATTTAATGGCTACGTGTGGAACCATTTGAAACCTTGTTAGACTGAAATGAAAATATTTGATAATGATCAGCCCAACTGCTAATACATTTCATTATCCTTTAGGACAAATGGAATATTGCAAACTGCAACTAATTTAACTTATTTTCTCACAATTCAAACATCACATAGTAGAGAATCACTTTGCAATTTTTAATAAAGGGACTTGAAAGAAGGGAGAAAAGTATCTCGAGTGGCTTCATTTTCCCATTTTAATGTTGCCCACCAATCTCTGCTTCCCTCAATGCTGAGCAGATTTCCTTTTGCACTGTTTGAGTTGAAAGGAAGCTTCTTCAAATTTTCGCAATGCTTTATAAGAATGTGTTTCAGACATGGGAAGGGTAGGGCATCCCAATATATGCTCTTCAATTTCAGTAGACCATGTAAGACAAGTGTTTCAAGCTTCAGAAATGGTTTAGGGTATGGAATTCCAGTCACACCCACAACTTCACCAAGTTTTCTCTCTCTCAATATTTTTTTCATTGTTTGGCACCCAACTATCCGAAGAGTCCTTAGATTTGGAGCAAGAATCAGCCAAGTCACGTCTCTCAATCTGGCACAGTTAGAAAAGTGAACTATGCTCAATGTGTGAAAGCATGAAGTATAATTAGTACTTGAAGAAACCCAGGTATGCAGCTTTTCCATTTTCATCTCCTCAATACATACACACCAGTCAAATTGTAGTGTCTCCAGGCGCTCCAAATTTTTTAAGCATAAAACATTAAACACTTCTGGTTCTGTAAGTTTAATCAGTAGTGCTTGGGTGCAACATCGAAACAAGTTAAAGTTCAGGTATCTTTCTAGACAAATGATGCTTTTTATCTGTATACTTAGTATATTCAAACATCGCAAACCTTTCAACTCCTCTATAAGCTTTTCATTATTCGAACTCAAAACATTGTCTTCACTATAACCACTTCCATATCCCGACCACCACATTCTGAATATTTGCAACTTGGAAAAACTAGATATCAAATGTTGTGGGATTTGTACGAGTTTCTCCATATAACTCAAGTCCAACATTTTTAGTTTTGTCAGTGATTTCAACTCTATTGGCAACACTCCTATACCAGTAGAAGATAGATCAAGACATTCTAGAGAAACCAATTGGGAAATCCCCTTAGGCAGCGATTGTAATCCATAGTTTCTTGACAAATCCAAAACAGTTAGATGAGGTATAAATTGGAAGAAATCATCGCTAATCACTTTCAAATTATTTTGGCAAAGAAACAATGTTCGAAGGTTAGGGCATTTGGGTGTTTCGTTGATAACTTCAATCTTATTTTTCATCACTGACATTCTTTTTACACTTTCCCATGCCTCAACATCTAGTTCTTCAAATAATTGGGCCCCTGCTTTTACAAAAAAATTATTCTCTATTGTTTCGAACTCGCGTGTAATCCATAAAGCCATGTCACGAATCACATCATGCATCTTCACACAATCTTCTCCACCTATTTCACCACCATTTTCCAATAAACAAACATTTAGAAGAGAGCTGATAATGTCATCACCTTGCATTTGAGCTTCACTAATTCTATCAAATTCATTTAATAGCTCTTCACAAAACCAATACTCTACTAATCTCTTCTTGGGAATACAATAATCTTCAGGATGTAGACAACAATATAGGAAGCAACTTTTCATTGTGGCATTAGGCAAATTATCATAACTGAATTTTAAAAGGGGGAATACCTCATTTTCCATTTTTGGCAATGCACATCGTTTCAACATCTCAATTGCATAATTCCATTCCCCAAGTGTTGTCTTGCAAGCCATGGCACGACCGATTGTAATTAGTGCAAGAGGCAGCCCACCGCACCTTTCAGCTACTTGTTTCGCTAGATTTGGAATATCAGGATGGCTGTTAAGAGTTTCATCTCCAACCTTGTCTTGGAACAATTCCCAAGCCTTTTCCGGTTCCAGGCACTCCACTTTGATTTTCTTTCGAGCTTCCATTTCGCCACATACCTCCAAAGATCGAGTAGTAAAAATAAGTTTGGAACCATTTTCTTGGTTTGGTTTTGGTATCCCAACTTGGTTCAAATCCACCGTCTCCCATAAATCATCCAATAATACAACAAATCTCTTTTCGCGCAACACCCCATAGATATCTGTAGCTTTCTGGTCAACACTTTTATTCTTCCATGAGTCATTTGAAAACCCAAGATTTCCACCAATCTTATCTTGAAGTTTTCCAACATTGGAATCTTTAGACACCAACGCCCAGATAACAACTTCAAAATCATTGGGTGTGGTGCTGAACTTGTTGTTGAGTTTGGTCAAGAGAGTTGTCTTACCAACGCCCCCCAAGCCATAGAGGCCAATGATCCCCACATCTTTGTCCACGATGCAGCTCCATACCTTTTGCATTGTGGATTCTAGAGCAACCGGCTGCTCTACAGGTCTTACTACCACTGAAGCTGCAGGCTGACTGCCCGCTACTTTCTCAAAAGCTCTTTTCCTCTTATGATTACTTATTTCTTGAAGCATTTTGGCCACTTTTTTACCAAACTTGTAGCTAGACAAGCATCTCTTGGAAGCACAGCCTCCGAGACACAAGTTATTCATTTGTTGAGGACCATTTGAAACCAATTTTTCCGCCTCTGTTATCATAGTTTCCGCTGTTGAAAGCCATAGCTGAACTTCCTCCAATCGCTTCAAATGTCGTTGTTCTGCAAGATCAACCTGCCTTAGCAGGTCGTTCCGTTGTGCCCTCAGTTCTTGAAGTGAAGCAGATAAAGTTGGAAGGGTTTGTTGAAGCTTGCACACGTAATTAGCATGGCCAGCAATGGAATCCAAGCCACGAATGATGAAACTCTCTAAACCAATTTGGACTGAGCAGCAATTGCCCATGATTCTGGTGAATGAAAGATGAAACAAAGGAAACTGAATGAGATGTGGAAGCAAAGTGAATTGTTTGTGAATGAGTTAAAAATAAAGTCAGGTAATGCGGAAAAGTGAAAGAAAGTTTTAACCATTAGAGCTTTGATTATGGACAGTAAAGATAAAGTAAGCAGATTCAGAGAGTATACACCCAGAGAATGAAATCAAAGTAGCTAACTTTTTTAGCCAAAGATACGACGAAGACGGGTGGGTGGAAGAAGATCCACCAAATTAGCACTGGTCTCGACTCTTTTGTTTAGTTGTAGCAGAATTCTGGTAGTTTCCTGGTGAAAGGTAGTTGGAATTTGAATGGATCAGGCTTGCTGCGGTTATCTAAGTCTTGTGCTTGGAAATCAGGAAACTTTTGGTTATTTACTTCAGCTGTAGCTTTGCTTCCTCTGCTATTATCTTTTCTTTCTATTACTGCTATTATCTGTGGCTTTTTAGATTTTGGTTTTGGTTGTAATAATGAGGTTATATTTTGTCGACATTATTTTCTTAAATCAATTCAGTTTTGGCGTTTAAATATCTTATTACTCAAATAAAGTATTTCACAATTTTTTTTATTAATTTGAGCATAAATATTTGATTTAATCAATTCAATAAAAAATTTAAAATTTATTGAGTTGATAAATCTTGTATTATTAATCTTGATTTTAAATTTTACAAATTATAACATTCAAATTAGATCTAAATTATTTAACTCGAATATTTCAAAATTAAATAGCTCAAATTATTTAATTTAAATCTAAAAAAATAATCAAAAATTCTAGTCGTGGAATTTTGTTCATAAAAACTTGGCATGTTAAGAGCACAGGGTAGAATTTTGTTTGATTGTTTGTTAGGTGAGAAAGAAGGCATTTTCCAAGGAGATTAATTAAATTATGGGGTTTGATTGGTACCTATTACTTTTTCCCATTTCCATATTGGCACAGGCAACAGCTATAATTGATTTGTAGTGGGTGTGTGATGGGGCCTCTCTATTCTTTTGAGATTAATTAAATTATGGGGGTTTCATACCCCTTTTACTTTTCCCATTTCCCTACCTTCCATTTTTTTGCTGAAAGGATAGAATTTTGTTCATCAGAACATGGCATGGGTGGAATTTTTTATTTGATTGTTTGTTAGGTGAGAAAGAAGGCATTTTCCAAGGAGATTAATTAAATTATGGGGTTTGACTGGTACCTTTTACTTTTTACCATTTCCTTACTGGCACAGGCAAAAGCAAAAGCAAAAGCAAAACAAAACAAAACAGCTATCATTGAGGTTTTATATTAAGATCACATTGATGTGGGTTGGGTGATGGGGCCTCTCTAATCAAATTATGGGGTTTCATACCCCTTTTGAATTTTCCCATTCCCCTACTTTCCATTTCTTTTAGTTTTAGTATTACAATTTCAATATATTCACTTGTATAATTCTAACTAACTATAACATAAAATTAAATCATTATAAATCATAGTAAATGAAAAATAGATCAAATAGAAAAGAATTAGATAAAACTTATATATGATGCATATTGTGGATGAACACTCACACATTATAATTGTGCATAATAAGACTCGAAGCTAAATACTCAAATATTCAAAGTATCATTCATTCCATTTTTATTTTGAATGGGGTAGTTTGTATCATTTTCCAATCTTAGACAAACTTACAAACACTGCAATAAGCTATGCTTTGCTCTCACAAAATTATAAATAAATTGCATATCAAATAAGCCGTTGTTTAACCATGAAATTTGTTAGATTTTATAAGAAATTTTCTGAATTTTCACAGGAAAAACTTGGGTTTTTATAAGAAAAATCATTTTATTTTTTAATTTTATTTATTTTTTACAATTAATATTTTTTTAGTAAAAGAGAAAAACTTGAAGTTTTATGATGAAATATCTGGATTTTTATAAGAAAAAATTTGATTTTTTACATGTGAAAATTTATTTTTCATCTTAACAGTTGAACAACTTAATTTCTTGTAAAAAAAATTTTAGTAACACCTCCATTAATTTTTATCTGTTTTCTGTTTCACAAAATTATTTTGTGACAGCTCGTGATCCAAAAAAGAAACGGTGTAAAGTTTGTGCTTGCACCCTACATAACGTCTTATACAATATTTGGGCACTAAATAATAGTACTATTATTTTGAAACAATGAAGCTTTGACATTACACACATCGTTGATCATTGCTTTGCATGTAGGGGACGGGGGGTAACATCCTTAAAATTAGAATGAATAGGCTATGAATCTTTTAGGCTTTGTATTCGAGATGAAAGAAAATTGAAAAAATCTCTGTGCAGGTTAACTATTATAGTTTTCCAAGCTTTTTGGACGGAGAATCAATATACACCATCGGCACACATTGGTTTTGTTTTGTTGGAAAAAAATGTTCCTATAAAAGAGTCCCTCGGAAATGGTGTATGGATAGAAGATGCTAATATTCGAATTCCAAATTTGTTTAATACCATTTTTTCATCATAGTTACATGAACCAACTAAGATGAGATTATGTATTTAATTATTTTTAATTTAATAATTAAAATTAATAATCATATTTGTTATTTCTAGCTCAATTTTTGGAATTTCTCTCTCTCTCTCTCTCTCCCTCCCTTTTTTTCATTTTTTATCTTTGTGAGTGTAAAATAGGATCACTTAATAGTTCTGAATGCACTATATTTATTTATGCCTCATATCTATAGAAGAAGTACTATTACATTTTTCATATTTAATATATATTTCAAGTATAATTAATGTTTGGTTTAAACCATTCCGGTTGAATCAAAATCGAAATCCAACTATTTTGGTTGGTCTAATTTCTTATTTGATTACTAAAATAATGGAGTAAACAATAAACTAAACTGACATTACTTTAATTTCATATGAAATTTTTGTTTTGAATGAATGTTGCTAAGTTTTAATTGGAAAAAAAATATTTAAAATAATTATAAAGAAATTCCTGAGCTTTAATCAAATATAAGAAAAATACCACGGCTTGCAAACTGCAATTAATTAAATAACGTTATTTTCTCAAAATTTAAATATCACACCACAACGAAACACTTTGCAATTTTTACAATTTTCTACATTTCATTCAAAATAAGGAGGCTTCAAAGAAGGGATAATAGACTTGAAAGAAGGGACATAATTGAATTATGGGGTTTGATTAAGGGTGAGTAAAATCTGATTCGATTCAAAAAATTTGATAAAAAATTTAAATTTTGAATTAAATAGTTCGAGTTATTTGAATTAATTAAGTTATTCGGATCATCTCGAATAAAAAAAATTAAGTTTTTTGGTTTAACTCGAATATGAATTACATAATTCGAGTTATCCGAAAATCCGAATAAGAAAAGGCAAAACTATGTCGTTTTGATAAATGTTTACTTTTTTTTAAAGTTAAAAGTCAAAACTATTAAGTTACAAGGCAAAATTACGTTGTTTTAATAAATATTTACTCATTAAGTTAAAAGGTAAAACAATTAAATTGTTTATCTAGTTAAATAATCTTCTACTTCGTCTACTAGTTAAATAATCGGTCCACGTAAACACAACATTGAGTATAAATAATATGATTCGTTAACTCGACTTGACTTAACTCGAAATATTTTCACTCGATTCGATTCGATTCGAAAAAGATTCAAATTGAGTTTGGTTACTAAAATATGATTTGTTAACTCAACTAACTCAAATTCATTTAACTCGATCGAATACTCAACCCTAGAATTGATTGGTATCAGCTATAATTGAAGTTAAAGATAACACCGATTTGTACTGATTGATGCTGTGTGGGTGATGGGGCCTCTCTATTCTTTTAGAGATTAACTAAATTATTGGGTTTATACCCCCTTTTCCTTTTCCCATTTCCCTACCTTCTATCTTTTTTTTTTACTTTCACTATTACCGATTAAACTACGACCTCTTAAATAAAAAAAAAATATTACTAGTGTAAATTGAATTTATAAAATTACAAATAAACATAAGAGATAAATCTCATAAAAATATATGAACTTTATTTGAATGTGGAATTGTATACATGAATTTTAATTTGGTGCAATTATATACGTGAAACTCTAATTGTGATTCAAATGTACACTTGAAACTTTAATTTTGATTTAATCATACACATTTAAATAAATAAATACACAAATTTATTTTTATATTGTGATTCAAATGTATGCAATAAACACCAATTTATCTTTTTTTATTTTCCATTTTTAGAATTAATTTTAGTTTTGCAATAAGAGAGAAAAACTCGAATTTTATAAGAAGTTTCTTGGGTTTTTATAAAAAATCTTTTTAGTTTCTTTTATTTTTTAGAACCAGTATATGTTTTTTAGTAAAAGAGAAAAACTCGGGGTTTTATAGGGAATTTCTTATGTTTTTATAGGAAAAAATTTAAGTTTATGAAAAACTTAGGTTTTATCTTAGCAATTGAAAAACTCAATTCTTTAAAAAAACTCGTTTTAAGAAAAATAAAATTAATTCTAAAAAAGAAAATGAGAGACTAAAATGAAAACTTACTAAAGTTGGGTAACTAAAATGAGTGTATGTAATGACAAATTAACGGCTAATGACCAAATAATAAAAATATGTAATGATAGTAACAAAAATTTTAAAAGTATGTAGCAACAATGCCTATATTGCAATTTTATTTTTATTTTTGATACTTAAAATGAAAATTTATGAAAATTAGGTGACCTGTTATTATATAAGTTATGTTCGATTTATAATTTTTAATAATTAATTTGCTTGTAGTGAATTAAGAAACCCTCTAATATATTTTACGGTCTATGAGGACTCACTTTTCAGGATTCATAATTGTCTCTCTCTACAACAAGATATCCAAGATTCAAACCTAAATCTCTTTAATATAATACGCTATTCCTTACCACTTCAATTGTTTGTTTTATTTTTGCTCTTTCATCCTCTACTTTTATTCCCTACATCAGTGAGGTTGTTAGAAAGTTTAGTATCAAGTCCCTCTTCACTTCTATGTTAGTAAACCAATATTTTTGTAATCAAATCAATGGTCAGATCAATTAGGTCACCGTTTAACAATTTGACTGGTTAATCCGGTTTGATTAAATATATTATTAGAAAATCATTAAAAATAAAAAAAATCTAATTTAATTGATTTTTAACTCGATTCATTTGATCCGTACTAATTTATAGATCAATCGATTTAATCTCTTTTTCTGGATCAATGTACTAACCGGTCCAATCTAATCCAGTTCCAATAACCTTGTTCTAAATGTACCACCAACCTTGATGTGTAGCCAAAATGCAAACCATGAAACTGCCCACCACCAACAAAAAAAGGCAGCAAAATATGATAGTCGATGAAATTACAGATAGAAAATGATATTTTGGGTGTTACCAATAATTTGATTTTCTTGGAATTTAACCATAATTAGCAACGTATAAAGTAAAAGAGTTTTTTTTTCTTTAATACAGGTATTGCAAATGGCAACTAACACGACAATGAACCACTTTACAATTTTTACCATTTTCTACATTTCATGCATAAACAGATTTGAAAGAAGGGAGAAAAGCATTTCGAGTGGCTTCATTTTCCCATTCTATTGCTGCCCACCAATCTTTGCTTCCCTCAATGCTGAGCCGGTTCCCTTTTGCACTGTTTGAGTTGAGAGGAAGCTTCTTCAATTCTCGGCAGCCATGTAGATGAAGAAGTTTCAGACATGGGAAGGGTAGCGCATCCCAGTATATGCTCTTCAATTTCGCTAGAGCAAATAAGTGAAGTGTTTCAAGCTTCAGAAATGGTTTAGGGCATGGAATTCCAATCACACCAGCAACTTCACTAAGTTTTCCCTCACTCAATATTTCTTCCATTTTTGCACACCCAGTTATCCAAAGAGTCCTTAGATTTGGAGCAAGCATCAGCCAAGTCACGTCTTTCAATTTCTTACATCCCATAATTATAACTTCGCTCAATGTGTGAAAGCATGAAGTTTCTTTAGAAGAAACCCACGTATGCAGCTTTTCCATTTTTATCTCCTTCATGCTTTCACAATCGCACAATTGTAGTTTCTTTAGACCCTCCAAATTTTCTAAGCATAAAACATTGAACTCTTTTGATTTTCTAAAATCACTAAGTTCTAGTGCTTCGGTGCAACATCGAAACAAGTTAAAGCTTAGGAATCTTTCTAAACAAAACATGCTTTTTATCTGTATCCTTAATATATTCAAATGTTGCAAACCTTTCAACTCCTCTATAAGCTTTTCATTACCCCCTTTCAAAACATTGTCTTCATTAGGATAATCTATCAGATACATTCTGAACCACATTCTGAATATTTGCAACTTGGAAAAACTACATATCAAATGTTGTGGGATTTTTCTGAGATTGTCCATACAACTCAAGTCCAACATTTTTAGTTTTGTCCAGGATTTCAACTCTATTGGCAACTCTTCTATACCAGTAAATGATAGATCAAAACATTCTAGAGAAACCAATTGTGAAATTCCCTCGGGCAATGCTCGTAATTCTTTATTTCTTGACAAATCCAAAACAGTTAGATGAGGTATAAATTGGAAGAAACCATCGCTGATCACTTGCAACTCATTTTCACTAAGAAACAAGGTTCGAAGGTTAGGGCATTTGGGTGTTTCTTTGAGAACTTTAATCTTATTTTTCGTCACTGACATTCGTTTTGCACTTTCCCATTCTTTAGCATCTGGTTCTTCAAATAATTGAGCCCCTGCTTTTACAAAAAAATTATTTTCTGTTGCTTCGAACTCGCGTGTAATCCATAAACCCATGTCACGAATCACATCATGCAGCTTCACACAATCTTCTCCATCCCTTTCCAATAAACAAGCATTCAGTAAAGAGCTGATAATGTCGCCACCTTGCATTTGAGCTTCACTAATTCTGTCAAATTTATTCAATAGCCCTTCACAAAACCAATACTCTACTAATCACTTTTTGGGAATACAATAATCTTCAGGATATAGACAACAATATAGGAGACAACATTTCATTGTGGCATTAGGCAAATTATCATAACTGAATTTTAAAAGCAGAAATACCTCATTTTCCATTCTTGGCAATGCAAATCTCTTCAACAACTCAATTGCATATTTCCATTCCTCAAGTGTTGTCTGGCAAGCCATGGCACGACCGATCGTAATTAGTGCAAGAGGCAGCCCACCGCACCTTTCAGCTACTTGTTTAGCTAGGTTTGGAATATCTGGATGGCTATTGAGAGCTTCATCTCCAACCTTGTCTTGGAACAATTCCCAAGCCTTCTCCGGTTTCAGGCACTCTACTTTGATTTTTTTCTGAGCTTCCATTTCGCCACATACCCCCAAAGATCGAGTTGTGAAAATAAGTTTGGAACCCTTTGTTTGGCTTGGTTGTGGTATCCCAACTTGTTTCAAATCTACCCTCTTCCATAAATCGTCCAGTAATACAACAAATTTCTTGTTCAGCAACACCCCATAGATATCTACAGCTTTCTCTTCAACACTTTTAGTCTTCCATGAGTCATCTGAAAACCCAAGATTTCCACCAATCCTATCTTGAATCTTTCCAACATCGTAATCTTTAGACACCAACGCCCAGATAACTTTAAAATCATTCGGTGTGGTGCTGAACTTGTTGTTGAGTTCGGTCAAGAGTGTTGTCTTGCCAACACCCCCTAAGCCATAGAGGCCAATGATCCCCACATCTTCGTCCTCGATGCAACTCCATACCTTTTGGATTGTGGATTCTAGAGCAACCGGCTGCTCTACAGGCATTACTACCAGTGAAGCTGCGGGCTGATTCTCCGCTACTTTCCCAAAAGCTCCTTTACTCTTATGATCACTTATTTCTTGAAGCATTTTGGCCACTTTTTTACCAAATTTGTAGCTAGACAGGCAACTCTTGGAAGCACAGCCTCCGAGACACAAGTTATTCATTTGTTGAGGGCCATCTGCAATCAAGTTTTCCGCCTCTGTTATCATAGTTTCTGCTTTTGAAAGCCATAGCTGAACTTGCTCAAGTGGCTTCAATAGTCGTTGTTCTGCAAGATCAACCTCCCTTAGCAGGTCGTTCCTTTGTGCCCTCAGTTCTTGAAGAGCAACAGATAAAGTTGGAAGGGTTTGTTGAAGCTTGCAGACATAATTAGCATGGCCAACAATGAAATCCCAGCCACGAAGAAGGAAATTCTCGAAACTACATTGTACGGAGCAGCAATTGCCCATGATTCTGGTAAATGAAAGATAAAATAAAGGAAACAAATGAGATGTGGATGCAAAGTGAATTGTTTGTGAATGATTTAAAAATAAAGTTACGTAATGTGGAAAAGTGGAAGAAAAATAAAGTTAAAGAAGATGGGGTTTGAACAGATTGAGGTGGAAGGCGATTGTGGCACAGTTATGAAGAGGATGCTCATCAAATAAAGTTAAAGAAGATGGGGTTTTAACCATTAGAGCTTTCATTATGGATAGTATAGATAAAGCAAGGAGATCACAGAGTGTATACCCAGAGAAGGAAATCCAAGTAGCTAATTTTTTAGCCAAAGATGGAGCAAGATACGAAGAAGACAGGTACTGGTCTCGACTCTTTTGTTTAGTTGTAGGCTTGTAGCTGATACAGTAGCAGAATTCTGGTAGTTTCCTGGGGAAAAATAGTTGGAATTTGAGTGGATCAGGCTTGCTGTGATTATCTAAGTCTTGTGCTTGGAAATCAGGAAATTTTTGTTGTTTGCTTCAGCTCTACTATAGCTTAGGTATGCTCTGATTCTCTCTAGCTTTGCTTCTTCCTCTGCTACTATCTTTTCGCTCTATGATTGTCGTAACTGTGGCTTAACTTTTACTAATCGGATCACAGCTGGCTTTTTAAGTCTTTTTTTTAGGTCTTAATAACTATTATTTCTAAAAGAATAGGTTAAAATCTGCTGTTAGTCCTTGTAGTTCTATAAAATTTGAGATCTAGTCCTTGTACTTCAAAAGATAAAAAGTTCAATCCTCCTACTTTTTTAATTTTGAAATATTAGTCTAATCATTATCATCATTGGTAGTTTCTGGCAAAATTTGTTAACATGTTTAGTTTTTGTCAATCATATGTCATATAATATGAAGATAGTCTAAGAAACATGCTAAGTTAATAAATTTTGATAGAAAATATTAACATTATTAATAATTGGATTGAGATTTTTAAATAAAAAAAAGTAAAAGTACTTAATTGACATTAAAATAATAATATTATTGTTTAAATCTCATCAATCGTAAAGTTTTACTTATTTATCTATAATATATATAAAAGTAAGAGTTCGAAGAAATTTTTGAATCGACAACAATACATTTTAATGCTCATTTAACTATTAAACTGACATTAAAAAAATATTTTTTTAAATAATAATTTTTTTCCATGTGAACTATTCAGTTAAGAAAATTAGCATTAGTAAGTTTGAAGTGTCTAAAAATTAATAGAGTATTGAATTAATGTTTTTCAAAGAGAAACTTTCAAGTTATAGTCAAATGAGAATGACACCCGAAAAAGATAAAAGAACATTTTAATTAAAGATGAGATAAAATTATAATAGGCATTAATCCATCATCACATATTTATTTAGTTTTAAACTCACTCTTATTTACTTTTCCCTATCATTACCTAATTTGAAAGCTTTACTTTATAACTTTATGTTCTTAATTTTTAAATTTACTTTAATACTATGTTTCTAATTAGTATTATAATTGTAATTTCAATAAAATATGTCACAACTTTCTATACTCATCACAAATTTAAAATTTAGTCTATGTACTTTTATTTCTAGCAATTTAGTTCTTTTACTTTTTAGATTTCAAAATTCTGGTTCAATTGGTAACACTATTTAAATTTTTTTTATTAAATTTGTTGATGTGACATGATGCGAGTTTCAAGGCCCAATTTTAGGCCATGGACGTGACGGGCTTAGTTTCCCTTAATGCCCAATCATGAGATTCAAACCAAGTAGTTGAAGTCAAAACTCAACTTATTCGTTTAAAACTTTATCATGAAGAAATTTCGAGAAAAAGAGTTTAAGCTTCAAGAAGAAGGACTTTGGTGTTCAATATGGAGCGAGGATGAATTAGAAGGGAACAATTTTGTTTGAGGACTTAAAATCTCAATCCATAATGACACCTATGTGGAATATGTTAATAAGCTTAGGCATTACATTTTGAAAGACCTCAATCAAGCCCACACGCCTAGCTATGTTATAATAAATTGACTTGCGGTGCTTTTTTGGAAGGGATTCACACATTTATGGGTCAATATGTCTTTATATTGATTTAAGATTTGTCTCTTAGCTTCATAATGCACTTTGAATCACTCAATTTTGCAGTTAAAATTACCAGATCGGATACATGTGGGAAACCCACTATATTGTAGCTAAGCTGCCAGAATAGAAAAGTGGATAAACCACTAGATAATGCAAATAATCAAACTGCCAGAAACTTCCTCCTTTCACATCATCCTAGGTCCCACGCAATGTGTCATGGCATGCATACACAGAAGCAGAATGCTAAGCACGTAAGTCATGCTACCATACAGTAACAAAGTTAGTAAGCATGGGAGTCCACACGTTATAAAGTAGATTTATCAAAACTTAAAAAATAATATTAGATTTTCCATAAAGTCACATATATGGTTATAAATCAGAATTAGTACCAATCAATTCAACATATTCGGATAACACATGTTCTTAAGCAAGAAAGTCGCGTGAAGGTGTACCAACAAACTTAACAAAATGTAGATCGTACCAGGATAATTCACACACATTAGACAATAGCACATTACATTCTGACAGATCCTGCTTACTTAGGTTCAAACATAGTAGATATACGTACATATCACAAGTTGTTCATCATTAGATAATCAGATATCAGATTAAAATAAAAAGAAAAAGAAAGAAACTTAAAATGACAAAGAATTAAATTACTCGAAAATAAAAATACAAGGACTAGTTGTGTAATTTGATCTGAAGTTTTCATAAAAAATGATGATATAGTGTGTCAAGTCTACTTATTACATTGTTAACAACAATTAAATCGAAAGCATTAGTAACTATATTATAACTTTGTTGAAGTATAGTTACAAAAAAAAAGTAGGTTAAACTATACATAAGTGATAAAATTTTGTAGTTTAGTTGAATATCATTTCACTCACAAAAAATTTGCCAAATTGACTATAGCATATAAAAACTTACAATAATTTGACTCAATCCCATTGTTTTCAATATCGGTATAGCCACTCGAAATGTGGGGTTGGACTGGCTGACCCGCAAACCAGTTGAATTGGCCAGTCGTACAGGTTGAACTAGTTTGATTTATTTATAGTTTTTTAATGCTTTATTCAATTAAAGTGGATAAATCAATTCGACCGGTCAGATTGGAATGGGTGGTCAACCAATTCAATAACCATTCCAACTTTGAAAACCTTGTTCAACCACAAAATTGTTAAAAACAATTGAAGTACGAAATTGAGATTTAGTGTTTTGAGATAAATAATTTTTATTAGTTTTTTCCCTAAAACAAATCTAAATCATTTTTAAAGGAACATTAAATAAAATTAAAAAAATTAATGGTAAAATTAAGTAGGGTGTATGATAAATATCAATTAAATAAACTATATTTTAAAAAAATAAAATGGTGGTAACCAAATCTAAACTAATTTTCAAAATCAATAATTTTAAAATTGAAAATCAAATTAATTAGATTAGTTTAAAAACTAGATTTGATTTGGATTTAGATTTAAACAAATATTTTTAAAAAATAGATTTAAAAAAATTAATGTTTAAATTTGAAAAACTTATCTTTCTTATAGAAAGGAAGCCTATGTCTTTCTCCTATATATACTGTTATTTACTGTTTTATTATTCAGAATTAAATATTCAGAATGATTAATATAGGTTTAAAATTGTTGTTTTCTATTTCTTTCTTTCAATGGATTTTATTGGTTCAATCCCTGGAACCATTTGTTTATGACATCAACTTTGCTGGAGCCGTTGAAGATGGAGAGAGTGATGATACAGAGGTTTATTTTCTTCTTAAATGCTATAGTTGGGAAGTTATATCATATTCTGATTGTTTATTTATGTAACTATTTTAGGCCTTCAAGAATGCATGGAATGTTGTCTGTAGTTCGCATGTCCCTTCAGGGATATTTCGTGTTCCTTATGGACAAAAATTTTTGGTGCAACCCTTAACTCTTAATGGTGAATGTCGACAAAAAAATATCACTATTCAGGTAATAATTATTATTATTTTCATCTTTTCTTTAATTCTATTCATGATATTATTTACAAAAGTTTTGGGTTGGGTTATTCAGATTGATGGCATACTCGTTGCCCCAAGTGATCCATCTTCATGGAAATGCAATGATGCAAATCAGAACAATTGGATAACCTTTCAACATTTTGATGGCCTCATCATTCAAGGAACCGGAAGCCTCCATGGCCAAGGACAAAAATGGTGGCAAATGGATTGCATGCAAAATAAAGTGGTATACTATTATTTTGGATTTTTTTGCAGCTTCTTAATGCTTGCTTCAACACGATTTTCAAATACAACCAATATTCAATATTTTCACATTTCAATAACAATCAATATTTTCATCAATCACAAATTCACATATATTCAATTCAATATCAACAATCACATATACTCATGAATTTAGTTCAATACCACAATACCAACACTCACCTCAATTTCACTTACCATGCATATTAAATAATAAATACAACAAATAATTATTAGATTCGGATTATAGAAATACAAACCGTAATTTCCGCTCCTCGTTAATCTTGTCTTTTTCTTTCTTAGTCAATGTCTTCGGCTCAACGTTAGCTACGGAAATTAAAACAATTTAAAAATCATCAATACAACACAATTTCACATTGAATATTTCAATTTATACTCAACTTTTGCCTAAATTCCAACTTAATCCTTAACCAAAACTAACTTTATTTTCTTCACAATTTATTCTTTATTTTCATTCAATTAACACTTAAAACTAAATTTTAACTCTCTAATTTCACCAGAAATCGCTAATTTCAAAATTATCTGAATTTAGTCCCTATTACTTCAAAACCTATAGTTTATTTCACAATTTAATCCTTTTTCACTTCTAACTTAAAATTCTATCAATTTAACCATTAATTCTTCAATTAATAACTAAATCTAAAAATCCACTAACTTTCAAATTTTCAACATAAATCAAGTAGTATTTTGTTCTAGGATTCTAAAAACATCAAAATTACAAGAAAGGCGACTAAATTGACTTACCGCTTAAGCTTGAAAACTTAAAAACCCTAATTTCTCTTTTTCTTTTTCTTTCCCTTTTCTTCTCCCCTATTTCATTTCAATTATGTTTCTTTCTTTCATTCTTTTCGTTTTGTCTTTATTATTTAGTTATTATTATAATAATATATTATTATATTATATACTTAAATATTAAGTATATATATTAGTATTTTATACATATATACACTATTTTTCCACATGTATTTTACACCTACCATACACTTGTATTCACTTTTTATTATACAAGTGTTAAATATGGTTTATTTATTTATTTAATCCTTCAAATTTTCTTTAGTCTATAATTCAACTTTTACCCTTTATTCAATCTAGTCCTTATACTTAATTAACTTTAATCCAAGCTAATTCTCCTAACTAAAACCTAATTAACCACACAACTAGCTTCATAAATATTTTTAATAAATATTTACAAATTCATTTTACGAAAACGGTGACCTGAAAATATACTTTCTGATTACTCGACTATCGAGCCATTACATCATATGTTTAAGAAATAACAGGGGCAGTTAGGCCATTCTGAAAATATATAGATATATGTATATACATATATATAATATTAAACAGTAGCTATTAGAAGCAACTAGTCATGCACGTCATGTACTCATGCATGTGCTGATCTTTTCTTTTTTATGATCACATTCATGTTTTTTAAACGTTTTTCCATTTTACTTTCATTGTATTTTTTAATTTATTGATATTAAGCATAAAACAAAATAATTAAAATATAACAAAAATATTAGAATAGCATGGTTCCTCTACATACCTTACTTCACCTTCCCATATGCATGCCAATCTTCCAATTAATTATATATTCCCTATATACGTTGTACTTTTCTTGTGTACTATATAATATACTCAATTTAATAATTCATATTAAATATAATATGAATACAATAAAAGTAAATTGCACCTATAGAAGTGGTCATTCTCATCCTCGTCACACCACCAATGTTGTAGGCCAATTTTTTGGGCCTGTTTACATTATGCAAACCCAAATACTTAAACAACTAACCCACATCAAAACCCAACCCAACATCAGACCCAATACAAAACATTCTCAAATACCCCTCAGCCCAACACCTAACCCAACAGCCCAATACCTATCAGCCCAAACCCCAAATGACTCAACTAGCCAAAGTTAGGGTTTCAGCCCCACTTGCCCCTGTCAGCCGCCGACCTAGCCACCTGCTCCACTGCCAAGGTCACCTCAGCACCGGCCATACCCTGCAGAATAAAGGGAACACGCAAACATCAAATTCTAGGGAAACAAACAGTGTAAAAAGGCTATAAAAGCCATGAAATGAAACGTAAGGGGGGTTCTTTTTTTTTTTTGGAGTTCTTCGGCAGTAAAAAAAAAAAACAAACAAAAATACACATATATACTTTCAAAGCAAAGCAGTAGAGAGAGCAAAAAAATCAGTCCAACTCAGAGAATCAAAGCAAAACAGTCGAAAAAAACAGAAACCAAGGTGATTTTTATTTTTCTATTTCTATTTTCTTTTCCAATATATTTTTATACCCCTAACATATATAAATAAATAAATAAATAATATTTTGATACATAAAAAATAATACAAAAAAATAAAAAAAAATTTAAATTTTTACCTTTCGCGGTGGCCGGCGCCAGCGCCGGCGAGCTCCGGTGGTCGGACCGGTGACCGGCCCCTGGCCGGAGCTGTCTCCTCCCCCCCTCTCTCCCTCTTCTCTCCCTCTCCTTTTCTTCTTTTTTTCTTTCTCTGTTAAAAATGACTAAAAAAAAAATTTTGTCTTATATAGGGACCAAAACGGTGCGTTTTGGTCCCTGCCTCACTATTAAGCCAAACGACGCCGTTTTGGACGCGGGTCGGGTCGACCCGACCCGCACCAGGTCAAATTCGCGTGTTTTTTTAAGCGGAAGGGCTATTTGCGCGTTCAGCCCTTCCGCTTTTTCAGGCTTTTTCAATCAAATCTTTGCTATTTCAATTTTGGCCCAGAATTTGTTGTGTTTTGCAATTGGGTCCCCACTGACACGCTGTGTTTTGATAAAAGGGGGTATTTTCTGTTTAGGTCCTCCCATATTGCGCGCATTTTGCAATTTCATCCTCTTCCTTTATTTTTATTTCAAATCAGCCCCAATAACTAGTTTTTAATTCAATTTCGTCCTTCCTTTTAATTTTTCGTTATTTTTCTTTAGTTTTATTATTTTTATAATTTTATTATTATTATTATTATTATTATTATTATTATTATTATTATTATTAACACTAATGCACGTATATTATACATGTAGGTATATATATATATGTTTATATATAATCCTATTTTAATTACTTTATTAAAATAATACTATTATATTATGATTGCTTTTTATATTTCATTATTATTTTTAATATTATTATCATTAGTTGTTATTTATTTCTAATACGTATATATATATATATTATGTAAATGTTTTGACATTGTATTATTATACATATATCATGTACAAATATTAATACTTTATTACATATATTCTTATATATCATATGCATATTTTAGTAATATGGTTTATATATCTATATTTTTATATACCATACTATGTATATATTTTTAATAGTATTATGTATGTATATCTTATGTAAATATTTTAACTTTATATTATATATGCCTTTTATGTATCATATATATATCCATACACCTTCTAGCGTATTATTATTATATATCATGTATATATTTTTAATATTATGTTGTATTTCCACATATTATCTTACGTATATATTTTTCATATATGTTGTATACATGTGTTTTTTAGTTTATACATTACTATGTACATATTCCGATATCATTAGCTATATATTTTTATTTATCACGTATATTTCTTCTACTACCCCATTTATATATTTATCCCATCTCATGTGTAAATTCTTTGAATACCATGTTATACATATTTTTAATACCATCTTATGTATATTTCTTCTTTCCTAAATTTTATATACTCATGTATGCTTTTATACCATATATACATGTTTCATATATCATATTATACATATACATTTTTTTAATACCGTATTATATATATATTACATTATTTTTATTTTTATCCCCATTATATATATTATTGATATTAGTACATATATTTTACTATACATATATACATATACTTTTTATATTAGTATTTTTCTCATACATCATTATATTATTTATTATAAATATTATTTTCATCATTTATTATTTTATTTTAATATTATTATGTATACATTTTTCATACATGTTATGTACATACTTTTTTAATATTTGTTTTATATATATACGCGTATATATTGTATATAGATATTTTGAACATTACAAGTTATATCTATATTATCTTAAGTATATGTTTCAAGCACTATATAGTATATTTCTAACACTACTACTATTTATATATGCAAATACATATATTTTATGTACATATACTTTTCAACTATATTATATATAAAAATCCTTTCAATATCATACTGTACATATTTTCAATTTAACATTACATAGATTTTTTACCGTGTTATGTATGTGTCTTTCAACATCATTATATACATACTTTTTAATACTATGTTATTTATATGTTTTCATATGTGTCGGGTACATGTTTTAAATACCATTATTATACGTGTATACCTATACACCCATTGTTTCCATTTCATGTTTAATTCTCGTATTACGTTTAATATCGCATATATCTTTATTGTTTGTAATATCATTGTCACACTTATTTGCTTAATATATCTCTAGCTCTGTCATTTATTTATCATTTTGCTTTGCATTATTTCGAAAATCTTATTCTTGTTTTCCTAAATAGACGAGGCAACGTATCGGTTTGACACTAAGTCGTTGATTTCATCGCTATGTTGGGTGAATCATATCGGCTCGTGTTGAAAACGGAACGCCCTTCTAACAAATCAAATTTTAAAACTTCTCGTCTTTTCAATCGGATCACGACTAAATGTTATATTGAACTCGTATTTTTGAAAATTAAGACAACGCTTGTTTAACAAGATACCAATTTTGGGCGTCGCGAGGGTGCTAATACCTTCCTCGCGCGTAACCGACTCCCGGACCCTACTTTACTCTGATTTTGACGTAGACCTAAACTCGGCCTTTCTTTTGTTCCTAAAATAAATATATTAGGTGTCCGATCACACCTAGAAAAGATCGGTGGCGACTCCCCCCTTTTTTGTATTTCAAAAATCAAACTTCAATTTTCAAGTTTTCAATAAACCGCCACAATTAGCGACCGAGCTAAATTTTTACGTCGCTACAACCAAGAATAGTTTAGATGTTTTGAATAATAATTTGACATATTTTGAATTGTAAAATTGTTTAGATGTATTATGGAATGGTTTTCGTTAGTTTAAACTCGTTTTTAAATGTTTCAGATATGTTTTGGGCAACCTGTCTCTTTTGTAGCGACAACCAACCTTCAGTGTCGAGTAATTTGTTCTGGGTGTCGCCACATCACGAGATTAGTGTCGCGATATCAGGAAATTAGTGTCATGACATCAACACAGTGTCGTGACACCCATGTCCTAGTGTCATGACACCCATTTCCCAGTGTCGTGACATCCTTTTTCCAATGTCGCGACATTGACCTTATTACCTTGTTATGACCCAAATAAGCCTAAAACGACCCTTGTTTGTATCCAAATTTTACAAAAAAAAAATCCTAGAAATGACTTGACTAAATTCAAAAATTCTATTTATGTTAAAGTAAAGTCTTGAATTTGATGATTGGATTAAGTTAGTTCTAGCATCCAAATGTGACATCTCTTGCTCGGAACTTGACGGTTCGTCCCGGTTAAGGGGTGTTACAAAGAAAGAAGAAGAAAAGAAGAGAAAATAAAATAATGGAATATAAAGGAAGAAGGAAAAGAAAGAAACTTAAAATGACAAATAATTAAATTACTCGAAAATAAAAATACAAGGAGTAGTTGTGTAATTTGATCTGAAGTTTTCATAAAAATGATGATATGATGTGTCAAGTCTACTTATTATATTGTTAACAACAATTAAATCGAAAGCATTAGTAACTATATTATAACTTTGTTGAATTATAGTTACAAAAAAAAAAGTAGGTTAAACTATACATAAGTGATAAAATTTTGTAGTTTAGTTGAATATCATTTCACTCACAAAAAAATTGCCAAATTGACTATAGCATATAAAAACTTACAATAATTTGACTCAATCCCATTGTTTTCAATATCGGTATAGCCACTTGAAATGTGGGGTTGGGTGGTGACCACAACCAGTTTGATTGGCGATCGTGATGAGTTGAACTAGTTTGATTTATTTATAGTTTTTTAATGATTTATTCAATTAAAGTGGATAAATCAATTGGACCGGTCGGATTGGAATGGGTGGTCAACCAATTCAATAACCATTCCAACTTTGAAAACCTTGTTCAACCACAAAATTGTTAAAAACAATTGAAGTACCGAATTGAGATTTAGTGTTTTGAGATAAATAGTTTTTATTAGTTTTTTCCCTAAAACAAATCTAAATCATTTTTAAAGGAACATTGAATAAAATTAAAAAATTAATGGTAAAATTAAGTAGTGTGTATGATAAATATCAATTAAATAAACTATATTTTAAAAAAATAAAATGGTGGTAACCAAATCTAAACTAATTTTCAAAATCAATAATTTTAAAATTGAAAATCAAATTAATTAGATTAGTTTAAAAACTAGATTTGATTTGGATTTAGATTTAAACAAATATTTTTTAAAAAAAAGATTTAAAAAAATTAATGTTTAAATTTGAAAAACTTATCTTTCTTATAGAAAGGAAGCCTATGTCTTTCTCCTATATATACTTTTATTTATCGTTTTTATTATTCGAATTAAATATTCAGAATGATTAATATAGGTTTAAAATTGTTGTTTTCTATTTCTTTCTTTCAATGGATTTTATTGGTTCAATCCCTGGAACCATTTGTTTATGACGTCAACTTTGCTGGAGCCGTTGGAGATGGAGAGAGTGATGATACAGAGGTTTATTTTCTTCTTAAATGCTATAGTTGGGAAGTTATATCATATTCTGATTGTTTATTTATGTAACTATTTTAGGCCTTCAAGAATGCATGGAATGTTGTCTGTAGTTCGCATGTCTCTTCAGGGATATTTCGTGTTCCTTATGGACAAAAATTTTTGGTGCAACCCTTAACTTTTAATGGTGAATGTCGACCAAAAAATATCACTATTCAGGTAATAATTATTATTATTTTCATCTTTTCTTTAATTCTATTCATGATATTATTTACAAAAGTTTTGGGTTGGGTTCAGATTGATGGCATACTCGTTGCCCCAAGTGATCCATCTTCATGGAAATGCAATGATGCAAACTGTAACAATTGGATAACCTTTCAACATTTTGATGGCCTCATCATTCAAGGAACCGGAAGCCTCCATGGCCAACGACAAAAATGGTGGCAAATGGGTTGCATGCAAAATAAAGTGGTATACTATTATTTTGGATTTTTTTGCAGCTTCTTAATGCTTGCTTCAACACGATTTTATATATTTTCTGATTATATTTCTCAAATTTTCTATGTTAACAGCTTTGTTCATCTCAAAAAGCAGCGGTATGCCTTGACTTGCTAAAAAATATGATATTTTTTCATTTAGTCTCCAATTTTATTTATCTTTTTATTGTTTGTTTTGTTTAGGGTTTTGCCATTTTAGACTCTAAGAATGTGCATATTAGTGGCTTAACTTCCGTGGACAGTCGAAAATGGCATATTTCAATTGAATGATCTTCATCCGTTCATGCCTCTAAACTCAATATCAAATCTCCAAAGGATAGCCCCAACACTGATGGCATTCGTATCCAACATTCCACCAATGTTACCATAGCTTCCTCAACCATTAAGACTGGTATATAAAAAATAAGTATTTATTTTCATAACATAATATCTGTAGACAAGTATTGGGTTTCACGTTTTTCTTTTTCTTTTCTTTTTAAGGTGATGATTGTATAGGAATTGGAGATGGGTCAAAATATATTAACATTAATCGGATTTTTTGTGGTCCAGGTTATGGAATTAGGTATTTTTTTAATTATTTGTATAAAAAAAATTCACTTATTTGTTTGATTTTGTTTTTTCACTCTTATAGAATCAGATATTTTGATTTAAAAAAAATTAGTTTTTACTTCTCTAGTTTTTATTTTTCACTTTTATATGAAGTATTGGAAGTCTTGGTGAAAATGGAAGAAGGGAGACAGTTGAATATGTTACTGTAAGGAGAGCTCACTTTTATACTACAGAGAATGGAGTTAGAATAAAGACATGGCAGGTAATTAAAATTTCCATTAAATGTATTTTATGATTAATTCTTTTACGTTATATCTAACTAATTATTGTGTTATGTATACAGGGAGGACATGGATATGCAAGACATATAAGATTTGAACGTATATCGTTTAGTAAAGTAATTAGACCTATTATTATTGATCAATACAGTTGTCCTCCTCGTCAACATTGCAAGAATTATGTAAGTTTCATTTTAATTTCTTCACCAATTCAATCGAATCAATTTAACATATATATTGTAATGATATTCTTGTATTTTATTTTTTAATTCCACAGAGTACAGCCGTGGAGGTTAGCAATATCATGTATAATGATTTAAAAGGGACAACAAATGGCGAAATTGCGGTGGAACTTTCATGCAGTGAGTCAGTTCCATGCAAAAATATCCGCATGAAAGACATACACTTGGATTACGGAATAAATGGCAAAATATATGATGGGCACCCCAAATCTCATTGTTTGAGTGTTGTTCAAAGTTGGGATGAAGGAAATGTTTATCCAAATGTTCCTTGTTTAACAAGAAAATTAAGTTATTAACTCTTTTTTTTTTTTGGATGTAATAATTAGGTTATATTTTCGTTAGGACTAAGGAAATAATTATCCAAATGTCCCTTCATGTTGCATATATAAAATAAATAAATGCATCTTTTTTATATCAAAATTTTCTACCACAATCTTCTCTTACTTATTATGATTGGTTATTATTTTAGAGATATAAATATTACAAGATAATATTTTCAACATTTTAAACAAAATTATTTTCTTTAACAAATATTTTGGTACACTTACTTTAAAGATTCGGGTATTATTTAGTTTTTAGTTTTCTCTTCAAACAAAATCAAGTACTGGTTTTAGTAAGAAACCCAATCAGTACTTATGGTTTCCAGCCATGCATGGTATTATATAAGCAATTTCATGGATTGCATTAAGGCATTCGAGCTTACTTTGCTCTCGAATTAGCAGCGTTGATAATTTCAAAGAGTTTTTAGTCATTTTGCTTCACCTAAAGCGAATTTGTTAGGTTAAATTTTAAGTTTGTGATAGTTTTATTTGCGACACTTACCAATCATGGCAGATAGAAGCTTTCACATTGCAATGTACCCATGGTTTGCCCTTGGTCATATCACTCCATATGTTCATATGGCCAACAAACTAGCAGAGAGAGGCCATAAAATTTCCTTCTTTTTACCGGCCAAAACACAACATAAGGTTGAGGCTTTCAATCTCCATCCACATCTCATAACCTTTATTCCAATCATTGTTCCGCATGTTGAAGGTTTACCTCTCGGCGCCGAAACAACAAATGATGTCCCTTTCCCTTTGCATCCTCTCATTATGACCGCTATGGACCTCACGGAACCTGATATTGAAGCTTACCTTCGTGAACTCAAACCCCATTTTGCTTTCTATGATTTCACTTGCTGGTTGCCGGCCTTGACTCGTAGGTTAGGTATCAATTCCGTGGTTTATTGTATCATTAGCTCTGCCACCATTGGCTATCTTCTTAGTCCAGCAAGAAAGACTCTTGAGAAAGGTATGATAGGGTCCGATCTTTTAGAGTCTCCAGAAGGTTTCCCTTCTTCAAGTATTAAGTTACGCGCACATGAAGCCCAAGCATTAGCCGCTGTAACAACTATGGATTATGGAAGCGGCCTTTCATTTGTAGAACGCCAATTGATGTCTCTAAGTGATTGCGATATTATTGGTTTCAAGACATGCAGGGAAATCGAAGGGCCTTATGGTGAATATATTGGGAGCCAATTTGGAAAGCCAGTCATTTTCGCAGGTCCAGTGGTGCCAAATCCACCTAAAATAGCACTAGAAAAACAATGGGAAAAGTTATTAAGCAAGTTTCAACCTAAGACTGTGATTTTTTGTGCATTCGGAAGTGAGTGTGTTTTGAAAAAGGATCGATTTCAAGAATTGGTTTTAGGCCTTGAGTTAACAGGTTTGCCATTTCTAGTTGCCCTAAAACCACCAATGGGAGCTGAAACAATCGAGTCAGCCTTGCCAGAAGGATTCCAAGAAAGATTAAAAGGAAGAGGGATACTTCATGGAGGTTGGGTACCACAACAACTAATCTTAAGGCATCGCTCTGTAGGGTATTTCGTCACTCATTGCGGCTCGGGCTCTTTAGCTGAGGCCATGGTGAGTGATTGCCAATTGGTGCTACTACCCCATGTCGGAGATCAAATAATTAATGCAAGATTGATGGCTGGAGACCTAAAAATCGGAGTAGAGGTTGAGAAAGGTGATGAAGATGGAGTATTTACAAAATATGATGTTTGCAAAGCAATAAGAACATTAATGGATCATGATAATGAGTTGGGGAACGAGGTAAGGACCAACCATGCTAAATGGAAGGAGTTCCTTTTAAAACCAGGACTTGAAAACTCTTACATGGATGATTTTTTTATGCAACTGCACGCCTTGGTGTGATGATTTCTAATGTAAATTTGTTTCTAAATTGCAATGTTATCTGTTTTTTTTTTAATGTATTATTAACATTATCTTAGTAACGGAATTCAATGTCAATAACTCACAATATTTAAAAGATTTTACAGAATTTAAGATCTAATTCTATTTTGAATTTTTATAAATTTTAATTGAGTTTATGTTACAAATAACACTAAATTTAATCTTTTGCAAAATCACTCTACGAGTGAATTTAATTAATAATTTGTATTTATAAATAATAATAATAATAAGGAGACAAATAAAAATAGTAAATAGTAAATATGTGCAATAACTTGTCTTATAAAGAATAAGAATAGGAAGAAAGTAAGGGATGTAAATTTGTTTTTCATCTAACCTTGTAAATTTTTACTTTTTACTTTATAATTTGATTTCTAAAATATTTTAATTAGTATCATTAACTAAATCCAAAATAATAATAATAATAGATTATAAATTAATATTTATTATCACAAAAGTTTAATTTTGTGAAGTTATTTCAGTCATCCACTCAACATAACTAATAAATTGACTAAGGCAAGTGCACCTATCAAATAGTAGTATAGCTATGATGAGTACATATATCGTTCCTTCGAGGATTACAATTACTAGTAATTATCACATTTCTATTATTTAACCTAACAATTCAAAGGATTAATTAAAAATAAAATAAACTAGCTAAATTAACTAATGAATGCACCAAAGAACGAAACATAAAAACAATCAAGTATCAACCAAGTGACAAAAAAAATACCTAGGTAAGAATCTACCTAGATTTCATCTATGATTCTCAATCTAATTTATGCAATTTCTTTTATTAGCTCTTTGATTCGTAGAAATTCCTAATTTATGCTGATATCTCTTTTGAGCATAAGAGCAACTAAATCTAGGTTGATTAATTAAAATTTCTTTCTGATTAAAACTCCTATTATTGCATTAATTCGCTTTATGGATCCCCTATTAGATTTGATTCTAATCCGGTAAATTTATATCATCATATTTCTAGTATTGCATGCAACCTCATTCAATCATGCGAGATCTAATCACAAGAATGGTCTATTCAACCTCAGACTTATGCACATCAAACATGGATCAACACTCTAGAATTATCAACCCGAGAACAATTAAGCGTTCATAATTGAAAACAAAGACTAAGATTTTATTGCATAAAAATAGAAATTAAATAATTGAATCCATCTTAGGGTTCATCTCCCCTAAGTATTAACAGAATTAGTTCATAATTGCAAGAATAAAGTTCAAAAATACAATATGACCACTAAAATAAAAGAAATCCATAATAACTCCCTTGGAAACCAGCTTGTACTCTTGAATCTTGATGGAGAATTGCGGAAATCAGCTTCAGTGATGTTCTTTGAGTAATTTCCGTGCTATCCAATGACGATTGCTTTCCTCCCCTTTTATCTCATTATTTATACCTTCTTAGATTTCTAAAAACCCTAAAAATCGTAACTTTCTTGAGATCGAAACGCCCTGGACACATAGCCGTGTGGGTCAAGTGGCCATGTGGCATGTCCATGTGAAACTCTTTTTCATGTGTTCAACTTCCGGACTACTCCAACATTCTAATTCCTACCCATTTTTCACTCATTCCCAAGTGCTCTATTAAGCATCAAAACAAGAATATAAAGGATTCGGAGTATATAATTCACAATTAACACCAAATAA
Source organism: Gossypium longicalyx (assembly GCA_025698465.1). NCBI lineage: Eukaryota > Viridiplantae > Streptophyta > Magnoliopsida > Malvales > Malvaceae > Gossypium > Gossypium longicalyx. The sequence continues at coordinate 98,250,790 of CM047000.1, forward strand.
TCACACACAAAAATGAGCTAAAAATGAGACTAAAACACGTTACTTTTGAGACTTATCACTAAGAAAATGTGAGCATTTGCAGTAGGCAAGTTTGAGCTTAAGCCCTACGGCATAAGCTATCGCTTGGGGTGGCTCTATAGGCAACTTCAGGTACTCCAACTCTCTGCAAAGTGAGGGGACAAAACCCGACCTACTAACCAATTGAAGGGTTTGTCGACTCCAATAAAAGAGATAATTCGAAAACTTTTTTTGAAAGAGTCATTCTCCCTTCAAAACACACATACATATAAGAGCAGTGAGGGAAAACAATGGATTTTGGGGGGACAAAAATCATATCATATGTAACACCCCCAACCCTAATTCGTCGCCGGAACATGTTTACGGAGCATTACCGGACATTTCAGAACAAATACAAATACATTACCGGACATTTCAAAACAAATACGAATAATCATATAATAATATAGTATACATATCATAATTTAATCATAATGTCCCTTTATTGAGCTCTCGAAGCCCAAATCATGTGTTTAAAACAAATCGAGATTCAATCGGAAACTCAAAGAATTTTTCGTGACATCTTAAAAATTTTCCTAGGTATAGGGCACACACGCCCATGTATAAGCCGTGTGTCTCACACGATCTGGTCACACACCCGTGTGCCAGGCCGTGTGGACTCAAAATGAGCCTTATACATCAAGTTTACCAACCCTGTAAATCTTGAATAACAAGCAACTCATAATCCAAATATTCAACCAATCCAAAACACATTCAAATACTTCTAATATATGCCAAATTTATCAATTTAAAGATCTAATCAATGTACCAACATAGATTTTTTACAAATATTAACCAATTCAATTCATTTAACTTCATTCAAGCCAAATCAAATTTAATACCAAATGTCAACCTAAAATTTGTATATGTAAAATTCATTTATACCTCAACCAAAATATACCATTTCATAACCTTAATATAACACATATGTTATATATATATATATATATATATATATATATATATATAAATTCAACCCATTTCATATTATAGCATCATTACAATCATTTCTCAAAATGACAAACATAACATCCTAGGAACATGTCATTTACCAAAAAGAAGTATACTTCACCACAATGAGTTCAGGATCGGCCTTGGATGCTGATTTAATGTTTTGACTTTAACCTATCCTACGCACAGAAACAAACCGTATGTTGAGTATAAACTCAATGGTATTTCTATAATCTGAATGCTTTTAAACAAATTAATTAAACATGCACATTTAATTCATACAATTTCCAAATTCATTCAATCAATCAATTCACATATAAATCATTTATCACACATTCATTACTCATCAATAACTACTTCAATAGTTTTTCTCACTTTGTATTCACATATCATTTGGCAATAACAATACTCTTTTCATGAACCCTTGGTTCATGCATTTCATTTATACAATTCAATTCAATGTCAAATTTTAAATTCACATTCAACATAATTCAATATCAATCTTATTGTCAATTCATTTATTTACCCCTATTAACAAGACTCGGACTTTGGCGGATACACGGATTCAACCAAAACACACCAGTATGGCACCCAGTGCCTCATCGGATAATTCGAAGTAATAGGTTGACACCCAATGTCTCATCGGCCATGCTGAAGTAAATTGGTACCCAATACCTCATCGAATTTATCTAAAACGATAGTTTGACACCTAGTGTCTCATCGACTCGAGTTTGAAGTATCCCTTAACTCTTCTAATCTTATGGCATGTCAACTATATCCGACTCAGCCCGCACAGTTAATAGGATTTTCAGTTCACTTTTCAAATACAACCAATATTCAATATTTTCACATTTCAATAACAATCAATATTTTCATCAATCACAAATTCACATATATTCAATTCAATATCAACAATCACATATACTCATGAATTTAATTCAATACCACAATACCAACACTCACATCAATTTCACTTACCATGCATATTAAATAAAAAATACAACAAATAATTATTAGATTCGAATTATAGAAATACAAACCGTAATTTTCGCTCCTCGTTAATCTTGTCTTTTTCTTTCTTAGTCGATGACTTAGGCTCAACGTTAACTACGGAAATTAGAACAATTTAAAAATCATCAATACAACACAATTTCACATTGAATATTTCAATTTATACTCAACTTTTGCCTAAATTCCAATTTAATCCTTAACCAAAACTAACTTTATTTTCTTCACAATTTATTCTTTATTTTCATTCAATTAACACTTAAAACTAAATGTTAACTCTCTAATTTCACCATAAATCCCTAATTTCAAAATTCTCTCAATTTAGTCCCTATTACTTCAAAACCTATAATTTATTTCACAATTTAATCCCTTTTCACTTCTAACTTAAAATTCTATCAATTTAACCATTAATTCTTCAATTAATTCAACATGAACTACATCTAAAAATCCACTAACTTTCAAAATTTCAACATAAATCAAGTAGTATTTTATTTTAGAATTCTAAAAACATCAAAATTACAAGAAAAGGGACTAAATTGACTTACCACTTAAACTTGAAACCTTAAAAACCCTAATTTCTCTTTTTCTTTTTCTTTCCCTTTTCTTCTCCCCTATTTCATTTCAATTATGTTTCTTTCTTTCATTCTTTTCGTTTTGTCTTTATTATTTAGTTATTATTATAATAATATATTATTATATTATATACTTAAATATTAAGTATATATATTAGTATTTTATACATATATACACTATTTTTCCACATGTATTTTACACCTACCATACACTTGTATTCACTTTTTATTATACAAGTGTTAAATATGGTTTATTTATTTATTTAATCCTTCAAATTTTTTTTAGTCTATAATTCAACTTTTACCCTTTATTCAATCTAGTCCTTATACTTAATTAACTTTAATCCAAGCTAATTCTCCTAACTAAAACCTAATCAACCACACAACTAGCTTCATAAATATTTTTAATAATATTTGCAAATTCATTTTACAAAAACGGTGACCTGAAAATGCACTTTCTGATTACCCGACTATCGAGTCATTACATCATATGCTTAAGAAATAACAGGGGCAGTTAGGCCATTCTGAAAATATATAGATATATGTATATACATATATATAATATTAAACAGTAGCTATTAGAAGCAACTAGTCATGCACGTCATGTACTCATGCATGTGCTGATCTTTTCTTTTTTATGATCACATTCATGTTTTTTAAACGTTTTTCCATTTTACTTTCATTGTATTTTTTAATTTATTGATATTAAGCATAAAACAAAATAATTAAAATATAACAAAAATATTAGAATAGCATGGTTCCTCTACATACCTTACTTCACCTTCCCATATGCATGCCCATCTTCCAGTTAATTATATATTCCCTATATACGTTGTACTTTTCTTGTGTACTATATAATATACTCAATTTAATAATTCATATTAAATATAATATGAATACAATAAAAGTAAATTGCACCTGTAGAAGTGGTCATTCTCATCCTCGTCACACCACCAAGAATAGTTTAGATGTTTTGAATGATAATTTGACATATTTTGAATTGTAAAATTGTTTAGATGTATTATGGAATGGTTTTCGTTAGTTTAAACTCGTTTTTATATGTTTTAGATATGTTTTGGGCAATCTGTCTCTTTTGTAGCGACATCCAACCTTCAGTGTCGAGTAATTTATTCTCGGTGTCGCCACATTAGGAGATTAGTGTCGCGATATCAGGAAATTAGTGTCATGACATCAACACAGTGTCGTGACACCCATGTCCTAGTGTCGTGACACCCATCTCCCAATGTCGCGACATCCTTTTTCCAATGTCATGACATTGACCCTATTACCTTGTTATGACCCAAATAAGCCCAAAACGACCCCTGTTTGTATCCAAATTTTACAAAAAAAAAATCCTAGAAATGACTTGACTAACTTCAAAAATTCTATTTATGTTAAAGTAAAGTCTTGAATTTGATGATTGGATTAACTTAGTTCTAGCATCCAAATGTAACATCTCTTGCTCGGAACTTGACGGTTCATCCCGGTTAAGGGGTGTTACAAAGAAAGAAGAAGAAAAGAAGAGAAAATAAAATAATGAAATATAAAGGAAGAAGGAAAAGAAAGAAACTTAAAATGACAAATAATTAAATTACTCGAAAATAAAAATACAAGGAGTAGTTGTGTAATTTGATCTGAAGTTTTCATAAAAATGATGATATGATGTGTCAAGTCTACTTATTATATTGTTAACAACAATTAAATCGAAAGCATTAGTAACTATATTATAACTTTGTTGAATTATAGTTACAAAAAAAAAAGTAGGTTAAACTATACATAAGTGATAAAATTTTGTAGTTTAGTTGAATATCATTTCACTCACAAAAAAATTGCCAAATTGACTATAGCATATAAAAACTTACAATAATTTGACTCAATTCCATTGTTTTCAATATCGGTATAGCCACTTGAAATGTGGGGTTGGACTGGCTGACCCGCGAACCAGTTGAATTGGCCAGTCGTACAGGTTGAACTAGTTTGATTTATTTATAGTTTTTTAATAATTTATTCAATTAAAGTGGATAAATCAATTGGACCGGTCGGATTGGAATGGGTGGTCAACCAATTCAATAACCATTCCAACTTTGAAAACCTTGTTCAACCACAAAATTGTTAAAAACAATTGAAGTACCGAATTGAGATTTAGTGTTTTGAGATAAATAGTTTTTATTAGTTTTTTCCCTAAAACAAATCTAAATCATTTTTAAAGGAACATTGAATAAAATTAAAAAATTAATGGTAAAATTAAGTAGTGTGCATGATAAATATCAATTAAATAAACTATATTTTAAAAAAATAAAATGGTGGTAACCAAATCTAAACTAATTTTCAAAAATCAATAATTTTAAAATTGAAAATCAAATTAATTAGATTAGTTTAAAAACTAGATTTGACTTGGATTTAGATTTAAACAAATATTTTTAAAAAATAGATTTAAAAAAATTAATGTTTAAATTTGAAAAACTTATCTTTCTTATAGAAAGGAAGCCTATGTCTTTCTCCTATATGTACTGTTATTTACTGTTTTATTATTCAGAATTAAATATTCAGAATGATTAATATAGGTTTAAAATTGTTGTTTTCTATTTCTTTCTTTCAATGGATTTTATTGGTTCAATCCCTGGAACCATTTGTTTATGACGTCAACTTTGCTGGAGCCGTTGGAGATGGAGAGAGTGATGATACAGAGGTTTATTTTCTTCTTAAATGCTATAGTTGGGAAGTTATATCATATTCTGATTGTTTATTTATGTAACTATTTTAGGCCTTCAAGAATGCATGGAATGTTGTTTGTAGTTCGCATGTCTCTTCAGGGATATTTCGTGTTCCTTATGGACAAAAATTTTTGGTGCAACCCTTAACTTTTAATGGTGAATGTCGACCAAAAAATATCACTATTCAGGTAATAATTATTATTATTTTCATCTTTTCTTTAATTCTATTCATGATATTATTTACAAAAGTTTTGGGTTGGGTTATTCAGATTGATGGCATACTCGTTGCCCCAAGTGATCCATCTTCATGGAAATGCAATGATGCAAACTGTAACAATTGGATAACCTTTCAACATTTTGATGGCCTCATCATTCAAGGAACCGGAAGCCTCCATGGCCAAGGACAAAAATGGTGGCAAATGGGTTGCATGCAAAATAAAGTGGTATACTATTATTTTGGATTTTTTTGCAGCTTCTTAATGCTTGCTTCAACACGATTTTATATATTTTCTGATTATATTTCTCAAATTTTCTATATTAACAGCTTTGTTCATCTCAAAAAGCAGCGGTATGCCTTGACTTATTAAAAAAATAGGATATTTTTTCATTTAGTCTCCAATTTTATTTATCTTTTTATTGTTTGTTTTGTTTAGGGTTTTGCCATTTTAGACTCTAAGAATGTGCATATTAGTGGCTTAACTTCCGTGGACAGTCGAAAATGGCATATTTCAATTGAAAGATCATCCGTTCATGCCTCTAAACTCAATATCAAAGCTCCAAAGGATAGCCCCAACACTGATGGCATTCGTATCCAACATTCCACCAATGTTACCATAGCCTCCTCAACTATTAAGACTGGTATATAAAAAATAAGTATTTATTTTCATAACATAATATCTGTACACAAGTATTGGGTTTGACGTTTTCCTTTTCTTTTTAAGGTGATGATTGTATAGGAATTGGAGATGGGTCAAAATATGTTAACATTAATCGGATTTTTTGTGGTCCAGGTTATGGAATTAGGTAATTTTTTTAAATTATTTTTATAAAAAAAATTCACTTATTTGTTTGATTTTGTTTTTCACTCTTATAGAATTAGACATTTTGATTTAAAAAATTTTATTTTTTACTTCGTTAGTTTTTATTTTTCACTTTTATATGAAGTATTGGAAGCCTTGGTGAAAATGGAAAAAGGGAGACAGTTGAATATGTTACTGTAAGGAGAGCTCACTTTTATACTGCAGAGAATGGAGTTAGAATAAAGACATGGCAGGTATTAAAATTTCCATTAAATGTATTTTATGATTAATTCTTTTACGTTATATTTAACTAATTATCGTGTTATGTGTACAGGGAGGACATGGATATGCAAGACATATAAGATTTGAACGTATATCGTTTAGTGAAGTAATTAGACCTATTATTATTGATCAATACAGTTGTCCTCCTCATCAACATTGCAAGAATTATGTAAGTTTCATTTTAATTTCTTCACCAATTCAATCGAATCAATTTAACATATATATTGTAATGATATTTTTGTATTTTATTTTTTAATTCCACAGAGCACAGCCGTGGAGGTTAGTAATATCGTGTATAATGATTTAAGAGGGACAACAAATGGCGAAATTGCAGTGGAACTTTTATGCAGTGAGTCAGTTCCATGCAAAAATATCCGCATGAAAGACATACACTTGGATTACGGATTAAATGGGAAAATATATAATGGGCACCCCAAATCTCATTGTTTGAGTGTTGTTCAAAGTTGGGATGAAGGAAATGTTTATCCAAATGTTCCTTGTTTAACAAGAAAATTAAGTTATTAACTTTTTTTTTATTTTGGATGTAATAATTAGGTTATATTTTCGTTGGGACTAAGGAAATAATTATCCAAATGTCCCTTCATGTTGCATATATAAAATAAATAAATGCATCTTTTTTATATCAAAATTTTCTACCATAATCTTCTCTTACTTATTATGATTGGTTATTATTTTAGAGATATAAATATTACAAGATAATAAGATAATATTTTCAACATTTTAAACAAAATTGTTTTCTTTAACAAATATTTTGGTACACTTACTTTAAAGATTCGGGTATTATTTGGTTTTTAATTTTCTCTTCAAACAAAATTAAATACTGGTTTTAGTAAGAAACCCAATCACACTATACGAGTCAATAATATTATCAAGATAATGAAATTCAATGTCAATAACTCAATATATTTAAAGAATTTTACTGAATTTAAAATTTAATTCTATTTTAATTTTTTTATAAATTTTAATTGAATTTATGTTACAAATGACACTAAATTTAATCTTTTGCACACCCACTATACGAGTGAAATTAATAAATAATTTGTATTTATAAATAATATTAAAAAGGAGACAAATATAACCTCACATATTTGAGTTTGATGGTCGGGTCAAATGTGGGCGTTACCCTTTCCCGTACAAATATTCCTCTAACAAAGTGAAATTTATCACCATTCCATCTCCTTATAAAGCTCGTGGACCCTATCTAGTGCTCACTCGCTAGCTTCAAAGCGCACCCGCGAACTCCTTTCCCTTAGTTTCTTCTTCATCGATAACTCATCGTAGACCCCAACTAATAACCTTGCTTTCAGCAACAGATACTTGAAGCGACCATAACAATTCCCTTATCGAGGGCCTCTTGGCACAAGATGAAGATCCAGAGGGGAACACACACTCCCTGACCTCTCTCGGCATATGTTCCTCCCATTTCTTCATCACATCATCAAGATAATAGGGATACCTCCTTGCGTCAAGCTGCTCGCGCCAGGGAAAAAGGGTATTTACTTCACCATTCGGAGATGTTAATTTCAGTGAACCCCCTAGAGCAGCACGACGAGGCAATTCTTCTAGAATGGGATCAATTGGTGGTGCAGGAAGGGCAACTGTTACCACTATACCTCCTAAAGTTGTCGCATGGTCCCTCCTCCTCTTATGGCAAGCTTTCTTCAGTTCATTCGTTACTTCATCATCACTATCAACCTCGGTAATTACAAAGCTCGCTAGCACCCTCTGCTTCTTGCGCGAGCTACCACTACCTTCACCTGTTGCGGACTTGCGGTACTAGCATTTCTACCTTGCAAATTCTGCATAAGAGACCTGACATCCATGATGCATCTAAGTTCTTCTGATGAACTTGCAGATCCCTCCAAATGCGAACCCTTCGTGTGAACACCAGCAGTGCGTGCATCACCAATAACATTATCATCAACACCAGTAGTTATCGTAAGAGTTCTCACGTAACCTTCTTGGCCACTTGCAGATATGGAAGACCAATAGTGTGTATGCAACTTACAGTAAGAATACAAAAAATTCACAAGTTCCTCCTTTTTTCCTAACAAAATTAAACCCAGATCGTCAATGGCGTCATGAGGCCATGCGAACCCTGCAGGCAGCACAAGGCAATAGGAAACCTCCCTCCATGTCACTCAATCTCCTTGCGCCTTCAACAATCGAAAAATCAAAGGCAAAATTTAGCAACTGAATACACCGGACGACTAGATGACGAACCATCTCCTCTTGCTTTGTCGAGCACAAATAGGTGTTTGCTTCCACAGGTACGTAGGCCTCATGACGCTCTTGACGGTTACCACCCTCATCCACAAATCTAGACCCACAAGCCTGGTTACCACAGCCAGTACAGCCACCGTCCCTTCCACCCAAACCAATTCTGACTCTAACCATGATAAACAACCACGCTTAAAACGACTAAAACGATGGTAAAAAATTCGAGGGTTTTTACCTATAAACGACAAGTCTCTTCTCACTGGTGGCCCCTTTTAAAAAAACGCAAGGTAAGTGTAAGTTAGGGCCAAGTATAAGTTGCTTTAAGGAAGAAAAATTTTTCAGAACGGTTTTTTTCCTCAAAAAAAAGAGCCCCAATAATACGACAAAACATACGCAGTAAGTTTTACACCAAAACGTAAGTAATAAGCCTCAATCACATGCTTCACTCGTGTAAGCCTCTCTCAAAATAGATATTTTATAACTTTTCTTCGGTAAGACAGGGAACAAATTGTTATAAGGCACACCGCTATCCGACTAGTGTCCGACCCGACCCTCTTCACTTTACGCCTCTCCTCTTCTAGGATCGTCTAACTCACCACACTTTTCTTAGCTCACTGCCCAGCTCAATTCGTTGTGTCCTTCCCGGCTCCCCATCGTCCAACTCACCAACTCCTTGCTTGCTTGTATTTAACTCATCAACTTAGTTTTCGGGGAAAATCACTCAAGACACACGTCATCTCTAAGGGATAATATGTCCTCATGTATGGCACTTAATTGTACCTAGTACGTCACATTAAAGAACCATACCTTATAAATATGAAGAATGGACTCCAAGAGAAGAGAGAAAGAACAGGATACTCAACATATTTTAAAATAGATAAAATAAAAATGAAAAGTTATTAGTGTAAAATAGAATTCTTTTAACATATTTTTTTTACATATTCTAAGTTTGGAATAAATTATAGGGATAAATATTAAAATTATACATGAATTTTGATTTAATATGCAATTGTATACATGAACTTTAATTTGGTGCAATTGTACACGTGAAACTCTAATTGTGGTTCAAATGCATACTTAAAACTTTAATTTTGATTTAATCATACACATTTAAAGAAATAAATACATCAGTTTATTTTCATATTGGATAAATATAATTATTTATATATACGATATATAAACATAAAATGATGTTATATCAATAATTGTGTTAATAATTTACAAGAATCGGATCAAATCAAAATTTCATTTATAAAATTGCCCAAAATCAAAGTTCATTTATATAAGTGCGCATTAAACCATAGTTCATGTATAGTTTTGAGATTTACCCCTAAATTATATTATATATTTTTTATCTAATTTATATCACTTAAAAATTAAATTTGTAATAATATATAATATTATAACGTAAACATTAAAAAATCATTATATTACATATATAAAATTTAAATTAATGAAAAAATAAAATACAGGCAAGCATAAAATTAGTTTAAATTAATCATTTATAAATATAGACAGGCCTAGATAAAATTCCAATCTCGAATTTCGGGTCGAGGTTGAGTTTGTTCAAGTATAAAATGTCTCAACATCATGCTTAAGTTTACCCATGAACATCTCTATTCACGATCTAGCCAATTTATCTGGGTTTGTGTGAAGATATTCTAATTTTAGGTCAACTTGATCCAACCCAAATTTAAGTTAAATAATTTTTAAGAAATATTTTTTTTAAGATTTAATTATAAAAGTATGTAAATATTAATAACTCTATATGTATAGATTAATTTTTTTCATTATTTTTAAGCAATCAAATAGCTATATAGATAAGTTGGACCAAGTCTCACGATGATAGAACTTTAGTCTCGCGTTTCGTGCGGCCTTAGGCAATCCTTTCGATTCAAACACGCCTAAGTTAGCCTAACCACCATAAAGTGAGTATTCATAAAGAATTCTTCCAATGCACCAATTAATATAGCAGAAGCAACTCTAGCCAAAAGAAGGCAAAATAGAACATAAAGTCATAGATAACTATGCACGAGAGGTGTTTGAGTAAATGCTCTCAATTGTATTACTTTCTCTCAAAGAATATAAAACAGTGGAATGAATTACAAGCAAGGGGAGGCTCTCTATTTATAGTTGAGCTCCCCCAAAACCGACAATCTAGACCAAATTACATCAACGGACGACCCTTAAATTTAAGGATTTACAAGATTACATAATCAAATCTAATCTAATCTTATAATATACGATTCCCCTCAATCTTCTAATATTAGTTTCCCTATTTACTAAGGTAGTCTAACTTTTCATATCTTCATCATTGGGTCACCTAGGCTTCAATCTAACAGGCTTCACTAATAGCTCTTTAAATTGAGCTAGCTCTCATGGGTCAAATGAGCCCCATCTAACTGATAGACCTCCTTAGGACACATTTTTTGCAATGGTCACAGGCTTTGCTGCTTGGCCTGTAACACAAGCCTTAGCTTGGTTTTTTTTTTTTTTAAATCTAGTTCAAATCCGATCTAATCTAGCCCACAACATTTCTAGTTTAACGAGACTAATTAATATTTCAAATATAATACTTATATTTAAATATTTTACTAAACTAATGTCACTCTTAATTGAACCACCAATTCAATTGTGAAATCACATAAATAACTATTCTTTTAAATTATAATTAATATTATTATGATAACACTTTTGATTTTTTTTATTTTATATCTTTTTTAAATAAAAAAATAAAAATTATAAATTTAAAGATTAAATACATGTTTGATAATATTAAAATACAAATCGATTATCACTACATGTATTTATTATTAAATAAATTTTAACATAAAATATTTTCTCGACCAAGTTGTAGGTGTGACAAAAGCTAATATATATAATATTTTAAATTGCAATTAAGAAAAATAAAATCAATTCTAAAACCTACCAATTGAGGAAGAAAGAAAATTATCATTTTTTTAGCTTTACGTGCTCAAAAATAAAACTACAAAATTGAAATTTCTTTCTTTCTTTTTTATTTTAGTTTAATTCTTTAATTTCTTTTTTATGATTTTTTTTTTAAATTCAAGATTTAAGAAATGGGCTACAAATAAGATCTTTGTTAAGCTCTTCTCTTTTTTTACCCCCTATTTTATTTGATACTCTAACTAAATCATGCACCTAAAATCGTGGCCCACCATGATGATGGATCAAAAAATCATCAACAACATCACCACCGTTGGATATGGGGAAAACTGAAGTTTGACTAAGAAACCGTGTACCCTGTCCCCCTCGTTGCATATCCTTTTGCCTCCTAATCTCCAAAACCTTCCTATGCGAATTCGAATGCTCCGTTGACATAAACGTCGGGCTCGCAGCGGGTCGGTATTCGGGTACCAACCGACCCGATTTGTACCTCACACCACACGCATTACACAGCGTTTTCGGACCCATCGGTCCCGTCCTCCATTGTGGTGTCTTCTCCGACGCACAATGTAAACATTTCCGACCCGAATACTCCGAATTTCCGTTCGGGTTATCCCTATTCTTATGACCCGTGGGTTTCGGGTTTAAGTGGAGCACTCTGGTCGACCAATCGCACGGTGCGGTCATTGAACGCTTGGATCGGGCCTTCCCTGGTAACGGAGCCCCGTGTTGGAAAATCGGGTCGGTCGAGCTCGGAGGTAATGAATCGGATCGGGTTGAGGAAGATGAGGATTCGGGTGTGGGTAAAGCAAAAATTTGGTGGTTGCTTTGTAAATTCGGGACTGTTGAAAATGAATCTTCAACAAAATTTGAAAGCCATTCAAGTTCCGCCAATTCATCGTACTGTAAATAAATAAAAAAAATCAAATTCATTCAATTATTTTGGTTTAATTATAAATTTCATACTTTTCACATCACAAAATTTAATTTTTTAATTTTAATTTATGAAACTTTAATTTTTATAATTTAAATAAATAATTTATCAAATTTTGTCCTTTGTAAAATATTAATCTATAGACATTATAGTCAGAGGTGGACAGTAATGGTAGTTAAGAGGGACCTTAACCTCTAAAATTTTGAAAATTTACATTTTCTTTTTAAAAAATTTTAAAATTTTAATTAAAACACTCGAATTTTTTAATTTTTTATAAAAATTTTCATTAATTTCATAAAATTTTAGAAAATTTAATTACACCCCAATTTTTTTAAAAATTTTAATTAGATCCGAAATCTTAATCTCAACATATCCCACAGCTAATCAACAAAATATGTAGAAATTTACAGTTTTGTTTTATAAACAACTCATATCGTGAAATTCATAATTAAATTAATTATTTTCCAAATTTCGATTAGTCTAAAAAAATTACACGATTTTGATTTCAAAAACATGTAATTGGTTACAATTTATTCGAAAATTATTTGAATTTGATGTTTAATTTTTTAAAAATTAAAAAATGGTGTTAATTTCACGTGGATCGTTGGTTTTTTTAGTTTCACCATGCAAAAAGAAAGGAAAATAAACTATTTCATTACCGGGACGCCGAGTTCGCCGGAGAACTGAGAGGAGTGAGTGAAATTAGCCGAAGAGAAGTGATTTTCGCCACCGGACACTGAAGAATTGCAAGTGACGGTGGACAAATCGGTGGAATTACCCTCGACATTATCGAACAACAAGCCGTCGCCGATAACGGCGTCTTCGTTAGAGAAATCGAGGAGGTCGTCGACGATGAAATTCTCCCCCAGCTTTTCCTCCACCATGGACATCCTTTTCTCCTGCGAGAAATCTCCTGTAGCTCCGCCGCCGTAATAACCTCCGACGAATAAGTCCCCCATCTCCATTACAAAAATCACAATGCACGACGACTTCCTATACACAAAATATATCAAAAATCTTGTGGTTTTTTAGAGAGAGAAAATAAGAAAAAAAAAGTTGAACAGATTTTAGAGAGAGAAAGCTTTGGAGTCTGTGAGAGAGAGAGAGAGACTGAAGAGTGAAGAGAAAGGGTTGGGTTATGATGAGAGAAGGAAATGGCAAAAGTGTAAATATGTGGAAATTGGAGTTTTTTTTTTTTTCCATGTAAAGCATATAAGTAATTTAATAATAAAGAGACTGAGAACTCATTTGCAAGTTCTTTTTACAGTACTCAGAATTTTTAATTGTATTTATTTAAAATGAATTAAAATAGTTACGGGTAAATTACATTTGATGTCACTAAATTATTGATAAGTTTACGTTTTGTTCATTTAACTTTAAAAGGTTACAAAATAGTCGCTGAACTATTCAAAAGTTTTTATTTAAATTATTAAACTATTCGAAAGTTTTTATTTAAGTCATTGGGTTATTACTTTATTAAGTTTTTTTCTTTAAATTGTCCCACTAACGAGCTTCAAGTGATGATTCAACAATCGGTATAGTGGATTTGTACCCGTCGAATAGTAGAAAAACGTAGTTCAGATCCAAGTTGACCTGAAAATTGGTATCAAATATCACATAAGTTATTTGAATTTTAGTTCGTAGATTTGTGACGTTCAAAGTTGTTTCATGAAAAAATAAACTATAAAGGAGAATGGGATGAAGAGTTTTCAATTAGAGCAGATAGTGCAAACAAAGAAGGTCATAAAACAACGATTTTAACAACTCAGTAACTTAATTAAAAACTTTTAAATAGTTCAATGACCATTTATAATTTTTTTAAAGTCGAATGACGAAATTTTATTTATTTTGTTTTTAGAATGTAAAGATATTTTATGGTAGGTTAAAATATACTTTTTATTCAATGTAAAATTCAAATATTTAGAATTTAGTTTTTTTTTTATTTTCAATAATTTATTTATCTAATTTTTTTTCATACTTTAAATTTGAAATTCAATAAATAATAAATACTTGATAGACATGTAATAAAAATCAGTGTTATAATGAAATTGAATCTAAAAAAAAAATTTAACAGTGTTAACAACTAGACTTGCATTTTAAAATTCAAAAAGTAGAGGGATTGAATTTTAAATGTACGAGGAGTATATGGGCTTGGAGCATATTTTAACATTTGTGTTAAGCCATTCAAGGTTTAAATGTGCTTTTAAGTCCCTATACTCATCTTATATTTGAAATTTAATCCCCTTATAAATTTATTCCCTTTACTTTTTTATTTTAAAAATACAAATCTAATTATTAATACCATTAAAATTATTTTTTAAAATTCAAATATATATATATATATTTTTTGTTACATAACTAGCAATTGAGCATTTTTTTTTTATATCAAAATGTGACATCAATAAATTTAATAAAAACATCATAACGTTGTTAACAATTGGACATAAATATTTAAATTTGAAAAGTGGAGGTATTATATTTTTGAAAATAAAAGTAGAAAGTTAAATTTCAAGTGTACGAAGAATATAAAAAACTTTGAACATATTTTAACCTTTGCTAAAAGTATCTATATTTTTAAAAATATTTGAGATTTATTTTTATGAAAAAAATCTAAAAAAGAAAAAATAGACACCAACTGTGATGTTTTGATGGTTTTAACAGCAACTCAAATCAAATTGAATTCTATTTGTTTATTTAGTTTATAACTAATTTTATTTTTTTATGATGTGAAAATAAATATTTTTACATTTTTTTTCAAACAAATTATTTATATTTAAATAGTGAATTTTTTTAAAAAAATGCTATTGTTTTTTTAAATTACTATATAATAGTTATTGATTTCTTTTATTCACTTGAAAATTTATTTTTTAAAAAATATTTATTAAAAAATATTTTTAAATGTTATCAAATAATGTCCAAAAATTATTAAACAAAACCAATTTTGTCAAAAAAAAAAAAGCCTCAAAACCAAAATTTAATGTTGAAAAAAGAGAACTAAACTAAACCGAATTATTATGAATGATTTGAACATTCTATAAAAAATCGATTAAACCGAACCAAACTCAACTTGGGAATATATTATTACATATAATAACATTATATCATTAAATAAAGGAATTCTTTTAATTTTTTTTAAAATTAAACAATATATTATTTTATAATAACATCATATTAAATATAATAATTGATATAATTATTCATCATTTTTAATGCAATAGGTGAATATATTATTACATATAATAACTTCAAATAAATATCATTTTAGTATTAGTTAGTAAAATCCATATTACTTTCTTTTCAAAGCTTTGAATTTTAATTTGTTCATTTAATATAAAATGTGGCCACATTCATTCATTTCAACCATCAAAGCATATTGGGAAAATTTTATGATCCAAATTTTAATTAATTTGTAATAAAAAAAAACCCATCAAAACAAAAATGGAAAAAAAAAAAAAAAAGCTTGTTTAACATGATCAAACAAGAAAAAAAAAATACATCCCAAAGCCCCAAATTCATTGATTACCCAAAAACATTGTAACATAATTGTTAATTGTGGACTTTATTGAATGTTTTAGTTAGTTTTATAACAATCATGAAAAATAATAAAAAAAAAGCATTAAAGGGTTGTAATAATAATAATAAATTTAGTTACTAAAAATATGTTGAAGATGTCAATAAGTCATTGGTTTAGTGTAATTTGAAATATTTGTTGACACTAAATTTAAAGTCGGAATATATAAGGATTAAATTTTAAATTTTTTAAAATTTAGGGATTTCTTACAAGTTTAAACCTAAAAAAAAATTAAAGTTAGAGTGTAATTAAAAAAAAAGGAATACTTGTGGAATAAGTAATTTTAACTATAATGTATCAAATATAGTCCATAGTTTATGTAAATTTTCAATAAAGACATTAAAAATTCAATACTATAAGTACAAGCATAATGTACTGAAAATCAAAATATATACAATGAGACTTAAATTCAAAGTAATTTCGAGAAATTTCACATACAATATTTATATGTGATAAGACTCGAATCTAGACAAAAATTTTACTTTTGACCTTTCGTAAAATTCTAATGATAAAATTTTAATTTAATCATTTAAAAATTATAAAAATATATAATTTAATTGTGATTTTTTTTATTTAAAAAATTGCTTCCTACTTATCCTAAGACCTGTTTTGAAGATAAAATATTTTAAAGGGAAGAGAAATAAAAAAATGGGTAAAAGTAAAAATGATCCCAAGGAGACAAAGCAACAAAGTGTAAGGTGTAGCTAACCATAATGGTGGCAGCTGTCACATAAAAGGGTAACAGCTATAGAGGCCAAAGACAACTATATTACCATCCCTCTTTCAAATTTCAAAGCTACCTTCCTTCATGGGAGCTTTTAATGCAACCCCCCCTTACTTCAAACCCACCCATCTTCATTATTATTTATTGACCTTAGCATATATATATATATATATATATATTCAACAATTAAATAAGTAATGTTTTTGGTTTCGATTTAAACTGATTGAATCAATAATCGATGAATATATTAATTCTGATATTAGGATTAAATCGACTTATAAATGAATAGTTTAAAATTGATAAAATCTATAAAAAAAATTTGACAATTTTAATAATTTTTAAGATTGAATCGATGTGTCAACTTTGATATTAAGATTGAATCGATCTATAAATAAATCGTTTGAAATTATTAAAAAAAATTGAGAGTTCAAATTACTAAAACATTGAATATAAGATAATATTTTATATTTATAATTTTAATAAATAAATTTGAATTATTTCAAGTAAATGTCAAAATAAATATAAATATAGAAACGTCTATTAAATTTAGACTTATCCAAAGATAAGCATTGAATAAGGATTTTTATTGTTATTTAATTTTTAAAAATTATTTAAATTTGACTATATAAATATATTTTTAATAATAAACGAGTTTACTCAAGCATAAATTGATTTAAGCTAAAAAAATCGAATCATAATTTGAATTACTCGACTTAAGAATAGATTTATTTAATCAAATTCGAATTGATTGGATTTGATTTTTTTTTAAAATTTAAGAGAAATTTTTTTTATTTTTTAAAATAAAAATGCATGTTTTGATTATTTAAACATTTAATATATTGAAATTTTGAAAATCAATAAATACTAATATAATTGTAATTAATTAATCAAATAAAAAATTAATTACTTCTTTTCTGCATTCTTCTAATAAAAAATATTTTTTATTTTAATTAATTGTGCTTTTTTTTTCCTACTTTCTTCCCTATTGGTAATGATTAATTATTACTATGTTTTCCTAATTTTATTCCTTCTTCACGTTTAAGCACTGTCGTTAGAGCTCTATTTAATCAAAATTAACGGTCACGATCTCATTCACGTGGCTACACTTTTTTTTTTTCAACTCATTTCCCATTTCCCCGCCAGATATATATATATTTATTGAAAATTAAATTTTAATTTTATAAGTGATATTTATAAAAAGTTACACACCTTATGTTGAAAATATAAAAATTAAATCAGTGTTTATAATATTGATAAATATTATATTTTCAAGATTTTGAACACTCGAATTTAAGTCCTGTTGTATATAAATATTATACGTGAGTTTTCTCATAATATATAAATTCTATTCATATTTGTTCTTTTTGACATAATACCTAAAATTATTCATAACCTCTCCCAACCCATAAATAAAAAAATAATACATTTCAGTATACTCGAACCTATATCTTCTTACACTGACAAACAATAGACATACCAATTAAGTTAAAACTCAATCAAAAAATAAATAATAAATTAATTGCAAGAAATCGTTCTATTTTTAACTTTGCAAATTTTCTATGTTGAAAAAAATAGTTAATTTAGTGAAAAATAAATAGACCTATTTTCTGCCTTTTATTAAAATGAAATCGTCTATTATCCATTCATTATAATTTTGAAAATTTTATTATATATATATATATTTTAAAAAAGTCATAACTAATTAGAATTAAAATAAAATTAAAACAAAGGGACTGGAAACCAAAATATATATATTTTAGAATAATCTCGAAACTTTAAATATTTTTTATTATTCTTTTATTAAGGTTAAGAAAACATATATGTGTGTTGATTAGTGTAATTAAAATATTTTTAAAGGGGTGAGTGGGAACCACAGCGCACGTGACGGAGGAGGTGGAGGTGTCAGCGATCATGTGACTTTCCTTTTCTAAAGTTTTTAATAAGCAATGGGGGGGGGTGACGGAAGTTGTGGGGTCAAAAATCACGTGGCGTTAATTAATTGAATTTTTGAACGTGGGACCCACTTTTGCTTTGGATGCTTCTCCCCACACGTGCCATATTCCTTTGTTAAGAATATCCATCGAAAAACTAACATGGTAGCACGTGCAAACTTGTCACGTGAATGGCAACCTTCGCACGTGTCTCTCACTCTCCACCTTTGATTTTTGGGTAGTTTGCACATATTGCTAAATTATTAATAAATTTACGTTTTGGTTATTCTATTTTAAAAAATTAAAAAAATTATCATTAAACTATATAAAAAATTTCATTTAAATCATTGAACTATTAAAATTAATATTGAAGGGTCTTTTTTATTCGCACCGCTTAGACCAATCGAAAGTTTCTTTTCTCTTCTCTTCTAGAATTTATTTTTTTAAATGAAATAACTTTGAACCTCATAAATCTTTGATCTCTAACATTGACCGCCATATTGAGTTGAATCTAAAATATGTTTTTTATCTACTCGTCAATGAGTACTTATTCACCAAACCGATTGTCAAATTATTACTTAAAGCTCACTGCCCAAACTTTAAAATAAATAAAAAAACATATCAACCTAATGATCTAAATTTTTTTTTGAATAATTCAATGACTTAAATAAAAAATTCAAACAATTCGAAGAACATTTTGTATCTTTTTTAAATTGAGTGACCAAAACGTAAACTTATTAATAATTTAGTGACTTCTGATATAAACTTATTAATATACAATTTTTGAGTGAAATTTCAAAACCAAATGAGAATATTATTTATTTTTCATAAAATAAAATTAGTATTAATTTAAACCATACAATTTAATTAAATATGAATTAACTAAGTAATATTAATTCATTATTGATAATAAGTAAAATTATATCAATATTATTTGCTATTTTATCTTTTATACGATACAGAGTAGAGTTTTTATTATTTAAATTATACAAATTTTGTTGAATTCAAAGTATTACCAATAAGAAATATTAGTGATTTAGTTCATTATTATTAGATAAATAATAAAAATTTATCACTATACTTTATTTTGATTGATATTTACAATTATATTTTGAAATACGAGTAAAATTATCACTCAACTCTTATACAGTTAGATTGAAAAAAATAAAATACTTCTATAAATTTGAGTTTCTTAAACTAAATTTTATATAATATCATTTTTGATGATTGAAAATAAAAGTTAATAAGAAAAATTCTTTCAATTTTAAAATGAAAATTTTAAATTAAAAAAATATTTAAAAGATAATGATAAAAGAAATAAAAAATTAAATCACTAAAAATATTAATTCTCTACATCAAACAAGGCCTAAAATTTTCAATTTTATAGTGAAAAATTAACCCCTAAGCTTATATAGTATACATACGATAAGGTGATTCTCAATTCAAACCGACCTAGCTCAGATCGAATTATTATTTAAATTTAATTATAGAATATACATATATCAAACTAAATATTTTTTTTAAATAGAAAAAAAAAAAGGAGAATTTTTCAAACCAGACCAATCAATAAGAGATTCAAAATATTTCATGAAAACCTATTAAAGAACAAACAAGGCTTTCAAATCTACGTTCTGAACTGATAGATGCCACAAATATTTTTATTACAGGCCTGTGCCTTTCAAGCTATAAATATACCACCAATCTACCTGTATCCAGTTAATAAATGCATAAAACATAAATTTAAATTTTGTACAATATGAGGTATGAACAAGCAATTTTACATTTTTAATTAATTACAAAAATGTCTTGTAAATGTTAAAAAGTTGAAAGACAGTTTTCCTTAACCGTGCCAAATGATCATAAAGAATATGTAGAGCAATATTTACTGTACCTGGCTAAAGCTATGGAAGGAATTAGAAATGGAGACTTCTTGATGCAATTGATGCCCTGTTTTGATAAATGAATAAGAAAAAAAAAATAGTTATGAATTTCAAATGATGAAAATGAAAAGTTATGGTGAAGAGAATACAGCACTCTGAAAACACTGACCATGCTTGTCTGCATCGGACAGCTTCACGACGGACAGCTCTCTTCGGATCATCAAGGGCCTTTATTACAGCTTGTAGTACCTGATAAAGAACGAAGATACAGATTTCAATGCAGATACAGAAGGGGGCGGGAACTGCACAAACAAGTCTCGATGAGAAGCTCATCATCCCAGGACTTAGAAATATCGTTTTTTGAAAGATATGCCAAACAGGTAGTAAAATATTCCGGAAAAGAAAACCCAACTCCTTAACAGTAGACTTACCTGCGTTCTCATTGGATAAATCCTTGCATGGGATAGCCCAGAAATGGCAATGAGACACTGCATGGCTGTCTCACGAACAAGCTTAAGATGCCGAGAGAGAAAAGAACAATTTCAAAACCGACGGTATATGTAATCAGTATTATATGGATTGAATGAAAATGGAATTGCAGTGGTAAATTTTATGGTAGCTGAATAGCATACTATATATAATGGCATTGCAAGTATCAATAGTCCACTTATTTTTTCTTCTGCTCCGAATGTTATTTGATATAATAACATGTACTAACAAGCACAAGAAAGATAAAATATATATACATATTTTCCTCGAAAAGATTTCCATTACCGTCATATGAGGGTATCGTGTAAGATCAACGAGACAATTGACGACTGTATGCACACTATCAGAAACAGCTTCTTGACCTGCATGCATACACAATATTTATAGAACTAGGAAACTCAAGTAGATGCTCGCTCTAAATGTAAAATCACAATAGAAAAGTTCGGACAAATGACAACAATCTACCAATGTATAGTTAAGCTCACCATTTTTGTCCATCAATATTCCAGACAAGACCAGTAGGAGACCATAAAGAACATCTTTATCCACAACATCATTGCTTAATGCCGATAAACCATCCAGTAGCATTGGAATTATCTACATTAAAAAAATTTTGGCAAGTGAAATGAAAAACTTTCTCAAAGAGTATAATATATCCGAGAAATAGCCATAACCTTTTGCAGAAAGTTTAATACTAAATTCCAATACTAACCTTCTTAGTGTCACTTAAGACAACAATTAGTGGAGTATCTATAATAACATGTGCAGAAGCCCGAAATAGAAAAGATCTGAAATCACATTGCAGTTCAGTGAGAAATCAACCCAAATTGACCAATAAACTTTCATACTATATCACAGGGTCAATAACAATGTCATCAGTGCTCGAGAAAAATGTAGCTACAAAGTAGCTCAATAAGAAGCTATTAATTTATTATTTTGTATCTTGGCATAAATCATTCAAGCATGCACAAACCTGGAGAAAATGAAAATAGGTACTATATATAGGCATAAGCGCACAAAAAAATAAACATCACAAAACCATTAATGAAGATAGATCATTTTTACCTTGAGACTGGTTCCAATTTCATAACTAGAGATTGCAAAATAGGCATTATTGCTGAGAAAAATCGTTGCTTATATAGAGGTCGTATTATTGCATGGAATTCCCGATTCAAACACTGTTCACAGTCACCTATAAGGATCTGAAACGCATCTGCTGCAGTTTTCATCACAGAATTATGCAAATCAAGCTTATAATTGTTCTCCGAGATACTCGTTTCCTGATGAGATATACCTGCTATTCCACTTGACTGTAAACACCGTAAAAAGATCATAGTAATGTCATTAACCTTATCATGGCCCCGCATAAGCAAACCTTTTCCTATCCATGCAAGTCCCAAAATGGCATGAATTTGAAGGGAGGTACAACTTCCAACACCATTAGATAAATCATTTAAACCTGTATCATGGACACTGATCATTTTGGATTGAATACTGGAGGAGCTATTCTTGTCGAAAATCCACAAACTCAATTTAAGAATTATATCCATTGCTTCCTCCAAGGTACAATCACTTGAAGTTTGTCCTCTCATGGATTTTAGATCCAATTTGTTAACCATAGAGCCCAATGCTTGGGCTGCTACAACATTACCCTTGAGAAGGGTTGTCATGAACAGAGAAACTATTGATCTTGTATTCGGAATGTGGGTTTGAGGATGAACTGCTATAGTCACTGCAGCAAAAAGTGAAAGAACCCATTCATCTCTACTGGAACTATTATCCACTTCTTGAGCAATTTGAAACCTTTCCTGCAGCAACATCTCCTCCAATGGAAAAGAAATGCTTGATGAAAGTATGTTGTAACTCTTTTGCACAATTATGTTTTGCTTTTCCTCTGAACAATTTGCAACAGCAAGTCTCATTGCTTTCATCATCACATCAAGAACTCCCTTAGATTAAAAAAAATAATAATAATAACAATAATTAGTGCCTTGTAATCCCATAGGACTGATGCAGAGTTCTAATACAAACTCGAAAAAGCTTACCTTTTTGTTGGTTTGACTAGCATTGAAGTGCGTGCTATTTTCAATTTGGTTCCAAATATTAATAGCAAATTGCAATAGAACTTCTTCAAAACCCTTTTCACAACGTATCCTGCATCCATGCCAGTAAATATATTATACCAAACAGAGAAAAAAATTTGAGTGGAGCAAAGAGGGAAAAGAAAGAAACCATTTTCCAACCTCCAACACCAAAATAAAAATTAATTAATTAATAAATAGGAGCAAGAGCATGTAAGGTAGAGTTATATACCATGGAATCACCTTATCAGAATAGCATTTCAAAAGGTGAGTAACAATGTCTGCTGAATTTGTACTTCCATGGACCTAAGCAAAACAGGGGGAAAATTGAATTATAATCATACAATCATATTGCATATGGTTAAAGAAAAATATGAAATGGAAAAAAAAAAACCCATAGAAAAAAAACCAGGGAAAGCTTATAATATGGTGCAGTAGAGTTGGTCATGTTAAGAAGAGTGAAATGTCATAACCTATCCAGATATTACCAGAAAACCGTCTATGAAAAAGAAAATGAAGATGATGAAACCATCATCTTCCACAACAAGGATATTTGATGTTATGGTCTTTCACGTGATAGTTATCTTTTAAGATGAGCAATAACTTATTGGCCATACATACATAAACCTCATATAAATTGGCATATATGGCTTCTTCCAACCCTTGAACAACTTTCAGCATATAACTTCGCCCACTTGTGCCAATGTCTGAGAGTGCTTCCAGTCTGAGTGGAAACGGTATGCCAAAATCTCCCACAAAAGCCAATGAAAGAATTTTTTCAACAACAATGTCCATATAGCTTGGTTCCTTTTCAGATTCATGGTATCTTTCTATAAATGAGCCAATCTCCACCAGTGCTTTAAGTGCCAGTTTCCATGGTAGTCTCTTTCTATACTCCTCATTAATAATGGATACAAATGTAACTAAGATCTTCTCAAACACAGTTTTTGATATCAGCGAATAGCCTCCAGGGAAGGTAGCCAAAATCAGCAACCCCTTTACTGCATTTGAAATCAAAACAAAAACAAAACAAATCAATGATTTTGATCTTGGTTTTGCTGATTAAATTGAAGGGGAGCTTAAAGGTGGACCCGAACCAGAATATTCTACACAGCCAGTCATTGAAAAACATTATAGGTAGCACAAATTAAAAAGCATACGATAAAAATTATAGATTCTTCTAATCTCTGTATGTGTGTGTTAGAGAGAGTGGGAACCAAAGTGATTGAAGGGGACAAAACCAACTTCAGTCAAAACAGACAAGCTTTTTGAAATGATAATTTTACACTTCTATATCTATCACAAATCAAAGCCAAAAGCTTTTACTAAAACCTCAGGCGAAAAGATTGACAGGAGTAAGAATGTAACATGAACAATTACACAATAGGCACCACAGATAAGTACGCAAGCCTGTGGTGAAGACTGAAGTTAAGCACAAAATCATATCTACTGCATTGAAAGACAAAAAGCATTTACCTCCAATGTATGTAGCGGCATCATGAGTACCTTCACTACTGCAAATGAAGGCAGAACAGAAGCCCATAGTAAGTGCAGGAGAAAAGCTTTGAAGCAAATACTTCCATGTTTCTTCTGTATGAGAAGTAGCTGCTAGGATTGTTTCAGAACTGGCAATCATATCTCGGCATGCTGAAAGGATCTCAATGCTAAGATAGAGAGCTCCGTGATTACATCTTTTGGAAATCAAAATACTCTCATCAAAATATGGTTGTCCAGATGAGTTTCTAGCAGAAAGACCCAGAATATCCATCAATCGGCTGAAGAAACATTCAAAAACTCTATTGCATGACACTTGTGAAGCCTTAGCAGTAGTAAAAAGGATACGACCAACTGTATTCAGTCTCTGCTTCCTCTCTAAAGGAATTTCGTGGTAATTCTTATAATCAGATATCGTATTGAAGATCATACTTATGTCTTCATCACCAACAATTAAATCCAAAAACAATTTTGTGTTCTGCACAATAAGCTTCTGTAAAAGACTTAGAGCCTCTGCTGCAATTTCATTTTTTGGAAGATCTGGACCTTCAAGGGATTCTGGAGTAAACAATAAAACACTGTCAAGTGAAGTAAATATTGCTTCTTTTAATGAAGACCAAATAGCTTCAATGTGTTTTGCCATTCTGTCTGCTCCATACTTCATTGTGCAATCAGTTAGATACCTCAAAGAATCAAGCTGCAAACAAGCATACTTAACATTCAACAGATTTGACATTTTAAGAGACACTCCTATAGCCAGAATATGAAGATTATGATTAGCTTCAAACAGCAAAAATAATTCATTTGCACTGACCTTTGCTGATGGAAGTGAAGATGAAAGCTTTTCAAGTAGTAATGGAATGGCATATGGCTCAAAAAGTGGTGTGGATGAAAATGCTAGCTGCAAGAATAAAAAAATCAATAAACAGATCAGACACATAACGCATTAAAATACTAATGTTATATAAGAAAATAAATAATGACATACAAGCATATTTTAGCAAATTTACGAATTCAAATTACTGTTCAGTTGAGATATTTTTCGACCTGATACACAAACATTCACACTGTATAACGAATAAGATAATTTCACTAAATTTTTAGGTGGCAAACAATTCTAATTGTATGACAAATAAAGAAACAATCTGTTATGCTGGTGGGAACAAGTAATACAACGTAAGCTACATGGAAATTTTAAGAATGCCTCTTTATTAAATAATGGTGGTATTATCCAAAATTCGAAAACAGGTTTCAACCACATTGTTGTGTTTCCATACATTCTTTTTCTACAATTTACATGGTGTGTTATATCTATTAAAAAAATAAAGAAGTAAATTGTATTTTCACTACAAGAATTAGAAAATTGGGGAAAAAAGAAAGAGAAAGAAAATGCGCATATAAAAGTGATCACATAGGGAGGCATTAAGGAGAAGAAAATCCAAGGTTGCTGAAATTTTGGAATCCGTAGAAATGAACTTAAGCAGAAAAAAACAAACGAAAAGGGCAGAGGTGTATGTCGTATATCGGATGAAGCAAAGTGAATACAACAATGTATCTTTCCAAAGAATCTTAGCTGCATGTCTGGGAATTAACTACTAGCAACAGTTACAAGACAACTTCAAATATTTGGGTATAGTTTTGTGTCCAACTGAAAGTCAAAAGTGTATGACAGCATTCTTAACAACAAATAACCCTATGTTGGATAAGAAAATAGGCGCACAACCCCTAGCGAGAGAAGTTTCAACAGCATAATTACATACCATCAAAGCTCTTGCGAGATCATCCCTTTTGATAGTCATATCTTCATCTTTTTGCTGGAAAACACAAGAAAGAGAACCAAATATCATAAATCAAAGCCTCTTATCGGTACATATTCCAATAGGTTTCATACACACACAGTATTATACTTTCAGCACTACTCTATGAAGCATATAGCTGCTTCCTTTTAAAATTCTGTTCATATTTAACAAGAGAGCACTGGCTAGAACATTGGGCAATAACTAAATCCAGCTTTCGTAGGGTTTGAAAATAAGAACAATATTGATGACAGTGATGCATGTATTTAAAATTAGAAAGAAAAGGAATACACATCAAAATATGAACCTTTGTTTAAATAAAGTTAGTCACATTTAGGCATTTACTTTGTCCAAACATTATCTAAATTAAAATAATGATCTCAGGGCAAACAGAAGAGCAATACCAAGTTAGCTAATTATTTTGAATAAGTTGATAAAAAAAAATTATTTCTTACATTTGATTCAAAGGCCCAGAAAGAAATTCCACGTGTTATTCAAAAGTTCTGAAGAAAAATTGTATTGATAGTTTAAATTTATCAGATATATATTGCAGTTTTCCACACTCATTTGAATTGTATATGACAACTCATTAATATAGCAGAGTAGATGGTCATGCATAAAACTTACATGAGTGAAATGAATGGGAAAATAACAGCCCAAAATCTCAAAAAGTTCGTGAGCAAATCCAGCAAGGGGATCAGATGGATCAGGGAATAGTCGCGATAGAACCTCAATAATGTGAAATGTTAACATCAAACAGTGAGGATCCTTTTCTCCGTCAACAGATTCACAGATTCCATATATAAGGGTATCACCCTGGACCATAAATGAGCAATCAGAATATTATCAACAGTAAAAAGAAAAGATAAAAGTGAAAATTGAGACGTTGCTTTGAAATTGTGGATGGAAGCATAGATGCTGGTAGTTATGACACAAAGACAAAAGGGAGTGAGAAAACCAGAACAGTTTCACATTTTCTTTTATAAAACTGAAATTCTATGTTTTCTCATTCTCCTTTCCTTGTCCAAAGCATCAACATTGTGTCATATTACCATGCTCTTTTCTTGCATATCACATAATTAGCACAGTTTCATTATTTCCAATCATAAACCTTCCTTTGACGTTAATAAAAAAGCATAAACATCTTTATCAATTATTTACAAAAGGAATATAGCTCCATGGCTCTATCATGGTGTTTTTAACAAACCAACCACAATTGACTTTTTGGTGATATACGGTGATCTAGAAATTAAAATACATAACCCTCTTGCTTTTTTTTTTCCTGGTTAGTCTTAATAGAGATTGCATCAATCACTTCCTTTATTCTTCATTAAACTCAGTACATTATATGACTTTAACATGAAAAAATAATACATTAAAAGGACACAAGAAAATCAGTCCAATAAAGTATGAACTGAAGAAACAAGAACAGAAAACATACAAGTGAAGCAACAGCATTCGGGTAGCGTTCTAGCAGGCATTCCATAAGTTCAAAGCTAAGCTGCAAAATAATCCATTTAAAAGTTAAAATGAAATTGCTAAAACTGAAAATATATATTATATGATAATATGGCAAATAACTATTTCGAGCAAAGCACTCAGATAAAGGTATGCATATGATCATTTATTATAGGAATAACAGATTATCTTTACCTTCCGTTCATATTGCCCAAGAGACTGAACTTGTAGGTTCTGTAAATAGGACTCTGCAACTGCTTTTGCATCACTTCCACAGACCATACCACCACTGCTTTTCCTTCTCATCAGGGCCAAACAGCCAACAAGCGCTCCCCGTAAAGCTCTCCAGTCTGCCTGATGTGGTAAAATTATCATCAATCTAATTCTAAAATTAGAATGTAATACATAACATACAGATTACGAACAAAGCAATAAAGGAAGCCCAGGTCTGCTTGGTGGCACCAAATTGTGACTAACTTATGGAAAGTACTAAAGGTAAACAAATAAATTTCAGATTTATTTATGGAGCTCTCATCCAGATATAGAATGGTTAAAACTCTTAATTGTCAAGCAGAAATTTTAATGAGATGCAAAAAATAAACAAGAAAACCTTTCAAATGAAGTAAAATGTGTCATCATTTGTATTAATTAAAACTATAGTGTTTATTGTAAATGCAAGACTCACCAATCTGTCCGTGAAAAATCCTATCAAGCTATGAATAGTAGCATCATCCAATGGCTTTGATGCAAGGCGCACAAGAACTTCTCCAAGAAGGAGGATGCCTGGAAAAGACACCATGTAACAAGAAGCTTAATAATCATTTATTTATGGTTCCAAACAAAATCTAAATGTATATGAAAGAATTGAATAAAAACTAAGGTAACTTACCAATAAGGCTACAGGCATCAAGTTATAGATTAAGCAATTTAATAAGCATGAAATCCAGAAATTCTCCAAAAAAACCAACATAACAAAATCATACTGACAACAAGCTGAATCTTTGTACCTCTTGCACGAATAATGTTGTCCACGGTGGTCAAATATCCTTCCATCTCTCTAACCTTTAAATGGAAATGAAAGAAGAAAGTAAGCAATAAATACCCAAAAGAAATAAACGAACAAAATAAAATTAAATACATAATAAATAAGTCAAGTAAAAGACCCAAATAAAAAAATAAAAAAAGTAAAAGCAATTTTTCTGCAACCTGAGTTCAACTGAAGCATACCAGTGTTTCTATTGTTAACTGATTATTCTTCAACAATGAAGCAATGGCCTCCAAACTTGCAGCCTATATATAGCACATATAAACATAAAAATTCAAATATATTTGAATTAATATATCAGAGACTTAGGAGCTTAAAA
Organism: Gossypium longicalyx; assembly: GCA_025698465.1. Lineage (NCBI taxonomy): Eukaryota > Viridiplantae > Streptophyta > Magnoliopsida > Malvales > Malvaceae > Gossypium > Gossypium longicalyx. Next base: position 98,280,263 of record CM047000.1, read on the forward strand.
TATTAAATTTAAGTGAAACGAGATCAGTTTTTAACCAATTATTATGCTCAGTAAGATAAATTGTGTTGAAATCAATAAAAAAATTTAAAGAAATTGAGAGAACGGAGAGTGAACCTGCTGAGCCGGAGAACGAGACGAATCAACAAACGATTCAATGTACTGACTGAGTTGATTCGGGTCCGCCATTGTTTTTAGCGAATTTTCAGTATTAGGGTTTTAGAACTGAAAGAAAAGACAGAGAGCGAAGAGGGGTTTAGAATAGAAATTGTTATTTGTTGTGACCCCAATGTTCCATTAAGCAAATTGTTTTTGTATTTTATTTTTCTCTTTCGGAAAATTACACAAATAGTCACTAAATTATAAAAAAATTCATTTTAGCTACCTAAATAAAAAATTTCAACCATTTTAAACACGTCCCACAAAATCATAAACTTGGTACGGTTGTGGGAGTTAAAAATTTTGATATAATAATAAATTTAATATTCAACTTTTATATATTATATTAATTTAATCATAATTTTAAAAAATTAATCCTTAAAATTTATAAATATTTTCAATTGATCCTAATTCTAAATTTTTTTAAAAAAATTATAAAATAAATATTTTTTTAAATATATAATAAATTAAAATTTTATATTAATACTAAATAAATATAATTATATTAATATAAATAAAATAAAAATCCTCCCTAAAAAAATCATCAGCTTTATTTTTTAAAAAATCAGTACTTTTTTGCTATATCTGTAAACATATTTTAAATCTTATTACATAAATAAAATTTAAAACTTCTAAAATATTTGAAAAAAAATCATATATTTTGTCAAACAAACCCAAATTAATTAGATTTTAAATAAAAATATTTGGGCATGGGTTTCTTACACGTTAGGATTTTAACATTAAATAAATAGTATTTATGATTAAAATCTTAATATTTTCGAAACTTTTATAAATACTTTATTATTCACTTTATTTTTTCAGTTTTATTTTATTTTAAATTTTTACTTTTAAAATTTATATTGCAATGTCTTATTTTTTCTATAAAAATTTATTTTGAATTTTGATTATATAAGATATCAATCATTAAATAATTTTAATAATAAAAGAATTTGATTGATATAATTTAATAAATTTAAAGATATAATTAAAATACTTTAAAATTTAAAGATTAACGTACAATAAAAATCATAATTTGGAAATGTTGGGTAAAAATATGCATGATGCTTCCGTAACTCCTAGTCTTATATATAATAATACGATGAGCAAAAATCAGCACATAAGATATGTATATTTTAGGTGGTATTTAGTTGGTAAAATTCTCAACAAAAAAAAAAGGAAAAAACACTAACACGTAACAATGATTTAAGGAACAAAAAATCAGCAAAACACCACCACTTACATATAAACAAAGACAGCATTTTGATGACATAAGGACACTGTTATCATCATCTTCTCAAACTCTATATGGGAATTCGACCATCAATCATCATCACATGAGGCCTCATCCAACATGTCCAGAAACCCTTTCCTGGCCGTCCGTTGAATCGCCGATGCGTTATAACGAAGCCCAAATGTTGACACTGCTTCGAACTTCGTCCATAACTCTTTCTTTAACGTACTCTCACCGGCACGTTTGCCTGTTCGTACCGTGCTCTCCGGTTCATTCCACATCGGAGTGTTTTCCACGAGTGCCGTGTTGTTGCGGGTATTTTCTGCAGAAAACATGGCAATTTTTATTTCACTTACTAAGGAAAAAACATCAATATACAACATAAAGATGGTAAAAGAACTGTGAAGGTTTCTGTGCTAAGAGTCCGATTTTATTTTGTGCCATGATTAATTTGCTTATTTTTTGAGTAAAGAAGGTAAAATGCAATTAGATTCTTAATATAAGACCTCCATGATACTTTTATCTATACCGATATATAACATTCAACCCCGAGTTCGTGTAACATATAAGGGAAGATACCTTGGCTAATCATCTTGTTTTGTTGGTTTATTGCACTAGGAAGGTTGTGATCTGTGGCAACATTGTGCAGCGATTTGTCATCTGGTGGTTCTAACAAAATGCAACTTTTAGGAGGCGAGAATAGCCACATCGGTGAGGAATCAAGCTCTTTCTTCTCAAATTCGGATTTGAAAGTTCGTTGTATGCCTAGTAGTTCGGGGTACTTCGATGTCAAATCCTCGGAAGCTTCACTGCCCGAGGAATCAGATAACTCACCATTGTTGATTCCGCGGGGAAACGGGGTAGACTTGCGAACTCTGTCATTGTCTCGTGGCAAGGACTCGTGAATCGGTTCAAGTAACACGCAGGATTTAGGCGGCGACATTTTTAAGCATGGAGTCGTCATGACAAGCATGGAATGTTCGGTGTTCGAAAATGCAGCCGAAGAAACAACCACTGAATGAGAAGGCTTAATTGGAGTTTGGTTTATAGCAACACCTTCAAGCAAATCATCATTTTCATCCTCATGAAAGTTGATAAAAGGTAACTCAACCATCGATTTCGAAGTAACCCTTTGGAATACCGATTTAGACGAATCACGCATCTTGGAAGACAATGCTTTCGACATCGGAAGAGGCGTAAGCAAAAACAGCTGCCTGCCTCTCTCGACATTACAGTCGGCAGCAGCACGCCAAGACACGAGTGGAGAAGGCGAGATTAACGAGTCCAATGTAGATTCTTCTTCCGGATTTCCAACATCAAAGCATTCATTTTCGTTTACATTAACATTAACAAAAGGAACAACTTCAGTTCCCAAACATTCTCCGGACTTATCTTCGCATTCGACACCCGAAGGACTCGAAAGAGCCTTCTGAAATCTGGGAACCCATGGCTGCAATTGTAGAAACACAACCATCCATGTTAAATCTGTAACAAATACATTGAAATTTAAGTGATAAATATATAGTTTAGATAATAAACCTAAAAAAGGATTAACCTTTAAAGAAGAAAGCATTCCGGAGATGACATTGGCGAAGGTTTCAATTTCTTTTGTCTCCAGTTTTGTTGCCTTAAGCTTAAAAGCTTGCGCAACAAGTTCATCAATCTGCCATTGCAAAGCATAATTTGGTGAATATCAAGTGCAAAAGTTCTAAAAGAACTCATATTTTAAGAGAGAGGGGGAATAATTAGGCAATTAGATCCCAATACTATTACCCTTATTCTAAATTGGTCCCAAACTTCAAATCATTCTTATTATATCCTCAAACTAAAATTGTTAATTGAAGTGTTAAATGATACATCAAATCTTATACAACAAAATCTAAAATGAAAATTTTTAAAAAATAAATATTGTTAAAATAGATGATGAAAAGTCTTGGTTTTTGAGTTTCCAAAATTTTTATATAGCTCACTCTCTTTTTTTAGTTTTATTTTATTTTTAATTTTTACTTTTAAAAGTCATGTTATAATATTTTATTTTTAAAAAAAATTATTTTAAGTTTTAAGGACCAATTAACAATAAAAGTCATAATTTATGAATGTATTGTACAATTAACTCTTACAATATAAAAAAAAAAACTATCCAATTATGAAAAAAAAAAAACCAGAAGTAAAAAATGAAAAAGAAAAAGCTTATATAAAAATTGGGCATGTTAGGCATATCTTCCCAGCAGCCAAACACAAGCTAAACCCTAACCAAATAGATTATAATCAAAATTCGGTAGCTCACAAGCATAAAATGGTGAATATCACGTTCAAAATTACTCAAACAACTCATATTTTAGGGGGAAAAAGAATTCGGCAATTAGATTCCAAAATCAACGAAATTAAATGAAAAAGAAAAAGCTTATATAAACTAGGATATGTTAGGCATATTTTCTTAGCAACCAAACAGAATATAAACCTTAAACAAATGCATTTGATAACTTCCAAGCATAAATTGCTGAATATCAAGCTAAGTACTAAATTACTTAAGTAACGCATATTTTAGGGGAAAAATAATTCAGCAATTAGATTCCAAAATCAAAGAAATCTATCAAACACAAAAACATAATTAAAGGAAAAAAAAAAAAGTAATAAATTGAAAAATAAAAATCTTATATAAACTCGGATATATGTTAGCCATATTTTCTTAGCAACCAAACAGACGATAAACCTTAACCAAATATATTTAAACAAAATCTGGTAGTTCTCAAGCATAAAGTGGTGAATATCAAGCTAAGTACTAAACTACTCAAATAACTAACATTTTAGGAGACAAAAATTAATTCAGCAATTAGATTACAAAATCAAAGAAATCTATCAAACAAAAAACCAAGAAGTAATAAAATGAAAAAGAAAAACCTTATATAAACTCGAATACATGTTTAGGCACACTTTCTTAGCAACCAAACAGAAGCTAAACCTTAACCAAACACATTAAATAAAAAATAAGCGAAAAGAAAAAGAAACTAAACCTTGAGTTTGTCATACCTGGCGAAGGAGAGAAGAAAGATCGGATTGAAGGAGAAGAAGGCGATCGAGGGAAGCGCGGTTTCGATTATTATTATCATCTTTGTCGATCAATTTCTTCTTCGGAATCTCTGATTTGGACGAAAAATTCTTTGTGCTATTATTGTTTGATAAATCTCTCAGCGGCTTCCGTGTCGATTTCGCCTTCGATTTCGATCTTTGCATTTTTATTTTCTCGGGAAAATTTTCTTCTTTCCTTTATTTTTTTTTTTTCTCTCCAGATTTTGTGCCGTTTGGTTTTTTGAATTTCTGGTCAGGCTCTCTGCAAGGCGGGCTGTCTGTCTTATTTTTATTCTCATTTATTTATTTATTCATTCATTATATTTGGACCCAAATGTTGAGAGGTGATTGGCTTGGCTTGTTTTTTTAAAAGGATAAAACACTCTCAATTTACATTTTTTTTAATTTGTAATTTAAATTAATTTTTTTCCACATTAATTCTAGAATTCATTTTTTTAAAAATTTAATCTTTAAAATTAGTTTGTAATAGTATGATTACGTGGTCTTCTAAGATTATATCTCGCTCGAAAATTTAAAAAAAAAATTATATAAATCTAAAAATACTAAAAATTTTATATTTAAAAAAAAAAAAGACATAATGGCTTATCTGGCCTTTTAACTTTGTAAAAAATTTATTTTAACTCTCTATTTAATTTTTCGTTTCTTTTAGCTTTTAAACTTATGTTTTTGGTCAAACCATTCCAAAATAAATGGAAAAATTAATATTTTTTGACTTAACTGACATGACATACATTAGCAATTAATTAATAATTTAAATTTTCAAAAATTAAAAAAAATGATAAGAATATTTTTTTAAAATAAAAAAATATTAAACTTATTATAAAATTATAAAAATATAAAAAAATGTTTTTTAAGTTTTTAAAAATTAATTAATTGTTAACTTGATATACACATGGCTGTCACACCAGCAAATTTAATAGGCATTAGTTTTTCCATTCATTTTGGGGTGATTTTACAAACAATTCAAGTTCAATGGTTAAAAGAGACGAAAATTTAAATGATTTTTTTGTGAAGTTGGGGGGTCAAATAAGTTATTAGGCCAAAAACAATGCTTTATTGGTCCTTTTTGTATGTGTATATTGGATACTCGACAACAACAATGTGTTCTATCGGTGAGTCGAGAAATGAAAGGTGGGATTAAAGTATTTTCGACAATCTAGCTAGCTGAGGATGTTCATTATGGTAAGCACATTGACTTGGTAGATCGGAGTGTTACAAAGACTTCCTTAGAAATGCTAAAAGTGCAACAAACCGATATGAAGCTTGTTAAGTTAAAGTGGAGTTACCATCTATGAAATAGGTAGGTTGTGCATCAAATTTTGGGGGAAACATGGTGATGCAAAATGGGCAGTTGAACCGAGTAAATACAATGAGCGATGTATATTTCAAACACTTATCTAGTGTTTTACGCTATGATTTACTATTAGCTTGGTAAGGACATAGGGACCTTTTTAGAGTTCTAAAGCGAGTAAGTCGAGGGACTTATATGGAATTGACAACTATACTCAAGATTAACTAGTGTTCAATGAAGACATGCCTAATACTATGTGTGTGGATCAAGAGGATCTGGATCGAGGCAAGTCACAATAGGAGTGAGTAAGAGCAATAGACTCTTAAGACTGAGATGTACAAAAGAGAAATGCATTTAAGTTAGGCGACGACAGAGATATAAGCCGAAGCAAATGTTCTGAGGGGCGAAACTACTCGATAGAAACACTAGTTGGGAATCAGCTAAAGCATTGAGACAGTTTCGAGACAAGTTAAACAATTGCCATTCCGAGGACATGATGAGGGCGTTGCAAGAATGGGTGGGGGAGAATGTCACGGGCCACAGATCAAAACCTGTATCGAATACATACGAAACATCTCATGGAGGTTAACTGATCAAATGAGGCTCATTTAATCCACTTGATTTGACCAAATTCGTGGAACACATGAAGAAGTTCATCTATTTGAAGCTTCGGAAACCTAGTGAAACACTCCAATAAAATTAAAGTTACTAAAGTAATTATTGTAAATCTTAATGGATAAATATGTAAAGAGTTTAAATTCCTTATGACTCTCATATTGAAAATAGGCCTTATACTCAGCCAATGTAATTCAATTTGTATTGTTGGATTTAGGAGAACTCAACTATAAATAGACACATTTTCACTCAGTTATAATCCTTCATTGGGAGCATTTACTCAAACACTTGGCGTTCTTTTGATTTCTTGTTCTTTTGCTTCTCTTTTGTCTTTAAGTTACTTTCATTTTATTTTCGATGCCTGGGAGAACTTCTATTGAGAATTCTTACTTTGTAAGAATTAGGTGGATTTAAAATCAAAATATTGTCTGAAATCGCATGAACTACGAGATTAAAGTTCTAGCCCTATGATACCAGTACCACCATATGCAATTATGATACGTGAGTCATCAATCTCACTCAAAAAATTTACAGGATTATAGATGTTGAAACTCAATCTAAATTTACGGGATGCTCTGTTTAATTAAAAAAAAAACAATATGAACTAATCACACTAAATTCTTATTTACAAAAAAAGCCATCTTTTATTTCACGGTTATTAATCTAATTCAACATCTTACATATAGTTCAATATCTGAAAACAAATAAAGCTACAATTTGGACACTCTTAAAAAAAAAAGTGAATACACATACATACATACATAAGTATACACATTCTATGATAGTTTTGGTGTGGATGAAGCATGAAAAAAGAAAGGCATCAAATTTAAAGATTTGATCACCTTGGTAGAGGAATTATGTCAGAATCACAATTCAATGATGCCATGGCCATCATGTCTCTTGATTCATCTCCATCGACTCCCCTTGTTCGGTTTATCTCGGCTACCAAACACTCACTTAATTCAGTCACTACGTGGTTCATAGTTGGCCTTTTTGTGGAAGCCGGAGATAAACAAGCCATTGCCACTTCGATTGCTCTCCATACAGAATTTATCTCGAAATCTCCTTTCAACCTCGAATCCACGATGTTCTCAATGTCTCCATTCGACAACATCGAACCGACCCAACGACTTATGTGAGTAGGCTCGTCTATGGTTCTTGCTATTACTGGCCTGTTCGTAATGATTTCAAGAAGAACTACCCCGAAGCTATAAACGTCACTTTTCTCGGTCAACCTGTTTGTAGTAGAATACCTGCATTCCCAAGCATTGAAACCAACAAATTTGCAGAATTTCAAGCAGAAAACGAATTGAAATTAATGATCATCTCAAGATAAGGTGTACGTACTCGGGATCAAGGTATCCAGGGGTACCGGCAACGACAGTGGAGACATGAGAGCCACCTTCAAAGCTTTTCGATAACCCAAAATCGGATAGCTTAGCTTGCAAGTTATCAGTTAATAAGATGTTGCTAGACTTCACATCTCTATGGATTATAGGTGGTTTGCAACCATGGTGTAAATACTCCAACCCTGCATTTTCGTTCGTTTTTCGGTACATCAGTCAATGAAATTAACCGAAAAAAATGAACTACTATCGGTGAACTCGAGCTAACCTTGTGCTGCCTCCAGTGCTATTCCGAGTCTTCCTTCCCAGTTCAAGACACTGATACTACTATCTGAAAACCGAAAGAATCTCATATAATATACTGATATATGAAATCTGATTAATCAATGAAAATATATGGTATTTGATTGAATGATTGAAACCTGAGAGATACTCTGCTAAGTTTCCTTTGGCCATGAACTCGTAAATTAGCCCTGTTTCGGTGCCATCATCGCAATATCCAATAAGGGCGGTCAAATTTCTATGATGAACTCTCAAAAGAAGCTCCACCTACATATAACCATAGATTTAAAACCCAAATTCTCAATGACTTCAAATATCAGTATTAGTTGGTCTGTCATCGGATTATACCTCAGCTTCAAATTGTTTATACCCTTGGAAAGATGTTTTCGATAACATCTTAACTGCTACTTGATTGTCATCCAAGAAACCATGGTAAACTGTTCCGAATCCTCCTTTTCCGATAACTTTCTCGAAGTTGTTTGTGATCCTTTGGATATCGGAGTATGTAAATTGTCGATTCTTTAACTCTTGGTATGGTTTTTGAGGCGTTACAACCAGTTTCCCTGCCAATGATAACATCAAAACAAGTTCAATAGGGTCGATTTTATGCTACTTAAGTCCGTGGTATGTAAGTTTCGTTCTACTCTACCTGATGTTTTTGTCCGTTTAAACCACCATAAGAGAGCTGAAACAATTATGACAACAGACAGCACCGATGCAACCGATGCTACTACTGTAACCACTACACTGTTCTCCGACGTTTTCCTCCCTGTGGTACATGATTCCCATGTGCACGGAATTTGATTTCCTTCCACACTAATCAATTAAATTGACAAAAGTGAAATGAAGATTTAGAGAAAAGGGCTAATCCGATCTCAATTTCTAAATATTCACAATCATAGATCAAAGAAAGCAAAGCATACTTCAATTGAAGAAAACGTCTGTTTATCCTATCGATTAGTCCCGCAGGTACCGAACCATTCAATGCATTTCCTTGCAAGTTTCTAAAAAAAAAAAGAGTTAAAAACTTCCTTAAATTCTTATTCAGGAGTTGATTTTTTTTAGGCTAATTCGTGAGTTAACTTACATCAGAGTCAAAAATTGCAGTCGAGTTAGAAACTCAGGCACTCCTCCTGTCAAGTTATTGTTCGATAGGTCCCTGACATCGATATCAAAACCAGTAACATTGTTATTTCTACACCATCATCCTCACATAGGGCTATAATTATTTTATTTCGTATGAGATGGAGACACTTACAGATACTGTAATTGAGTGAGATTCCCGATATACGGCGATATCGCTCCACTTAAACCACTAGAGGACAGATTCCTGATTCCATGAACAATAGCTTCATCAACAATGATGATGAAATCATTTAATGAAAATTAGTAGCTAACTTGCACTCCAAGGCATACACTTACAAAGATATGATCCTAGGCGGATCTGAATCCTCGTAGCTGCAATCAAGGCCTTCCCATGAATATGTTCTTGGAGCACAAGGATCACCTTCCCAGTTTTTCTTCAATCCATACATCGATTTTATATTCATCATCGCATTAACTACAAAAGACACACATGTAAGAACCGGAAAATCAAGAACAATTGACAAAGAAAATCATTCATTAGTTTTCGAGACAACCTACCCTCTCTTTTAACTGTTTGTGATTCAACAAGTTCCTTCACCTTATAAGCCTCAAAGGCATTTATGATGGGCGGATGAGTCGAACTTCTGGTACTTTCCATCGAAAACTGGCCTCCTTTTACGGATAGTAAGCTTCGGATCGTGTTTCCACGCAAATACGTGGGACTAAAAGGTCCATACCAGAGATTATCATTAAGATAGATGTTGAACTCTCTGGTCTGGTTAGCTTGTAGCTCTTCAAGTTCCACAACGTGCATGTAGAAATAAAATTCAACATCGGGATCGGAGTCCCGAACCGTAAAATTCAAAGTTTGGCTACCGTTCATCGGTATGCTAGCTGTCATCATGGCCACCAATGGTGGATCAAAAAAACTGTTACTTATCAAGGAGGAAGAGCTATTTATTGTTGCCAAATCATTTCTTCTATAAGGTTGCCATATACGATCATAAATATCTTCAGGAAACCTGAGATAAACATTACAGACATAACGAATGCTATTACAGTTAATATACTATGAAAATTGATAGCGAAAAGAACAGAAACTTACCGGAAACTCGAATTTAATGATGAACCAATATCGATCCTTAAGAAAAACTCCAAAGCTTGTGTTTCGGAATCAGTGTTATAAGTTAAATTACTCAAAAGCCTTGACTCTAAAACTGATATAAAAGGTATACCTTTCCCAGTATTAACAACACAAACATGAAGATACCTTGCTTTAACAACATGAATGATTTCCTTAACAACAACACTTGTTGAATTCTCAAACACCATTGAAGCCCACAGATTAGGTCCTAAGTACAAATCAAATTCTGGGTTTTCATCCTTTTCATCATAGTTACCATACATGAAACTTGCTCTGATCAAATATTTTTCTCCTTTTGTGAGGTTCAGCTGGTAGCAATGTCGAACACCTTGTGGGAAACTTCTAAGATTTTCAAGAAACTGTTGTTGAATGCTTGAATTGAATCGAGATAAACTATGGGTTGTTCCTGTTTGAATGTATGGTTCATCTGAAGTGTAGTTTATGCCAGTGATGGAATCAATGTAGCTTGAACCTGCTGGTAATCCACAATCTAAGCTGATGAACCCTAAAAGAACCATTGGGAAGAGCTTGATTAGCTGTTTTGTTTATTTTTTCTTTAAAAAAAAAAAGAATTGGATAGCCAACCTGTTTGATTTTGTGCATGAACAAGAGCTGCTAGAGTAAAGCTGATGAACAATATTATGAAATAATGCATTGTCTTCAACATTTTTTCTTTTTTGTTCTTCTTCGCTCTAAATTTTCATGGTTGAGAGCAAAGAAATAGTTACCTATATTATCTTAGTTCACAAACAATATTGATTAAAAAACATGTTTTTTCTAAGATACTATTTTGTTTGTTGAATCTTACTTTTTTTTATTTATCTAAAATGGTATTTATACTATTTATTTCATATAATTTTATCCTCAAATATTATATCAATCAATAAAAAACTTAGAACGTTGCATGTTTTTATTGAAAGATGTATAATTTTTTTTATAAAATAAAACGAAATAAATAAATTAAATATTTTTTAATTTAAAAAAAAAAAACCTTCATTTACTTAAGTGTAAAAATCGGTATAATTTAAAAGAGAATTCTATAGTTAAGTTAATCTTAAAGTATGTAGGCAGTTCATCTACTTAAAAGTCAAAATGCTATACAAGAAAGATTGGGTAAATTAATTAAACCGGTTCAACGTGAAAATAAAATAAATAAAAAATCATGAAACCCGATTTAAATTTTTTTAAATATGAAAAGTGATGAAATTTTTAATATTTAAATTTATATTAAAACTTATATCATTTTATTAAATGTTTATTATATTTAATATTTATTTATTTTTTTTAAACATGATGTATCGGTTAAACTGGTTAAATACGTTTTCAGTCAATTTTTTAAAATAATTATATATTTTTTGGGGTTTTAAATAATTATATTTAGACTATATTTTGTACGAGGAAAAAGAAAAGACTACTAATTTATACTAATTTTTATTTAGACTTTTTGTTGAGTTTTGAATTTTGAATTTTAATTGTAATTAAAAAATAAATTGTGTTGACAAAGTAAAAGGTGAAATGATGTCTTGATTGTTACTATATTAATATAGAACTAAGATTCTTTAAAATTAAATAATGAAATATTATAAATTTTAAGATTTTCCAAAAGTTGAACAAGTACTAGATACAGATTAATCAAATGATGTGACCTAATTTTCTTAATTTTTATATATATATATATATATATATATATATATATATGTATATAAATGATTTATCATGAGATAAATTTTTATGACATATTTACGGAGATTTAAGAATTAAATTGTATTTTATCTTTTTTATTCGAAAAATGTGTAAATTTAATTTATGTACATTAGATCAAATAGTAAATTGATTCTTTCTGTTAAAAATTTCGTCTATTTTTACCATTAAAAATTAGCTTGGTTGATAAAATAACAAAATAGTGCCACATGTATTTTATGCTAACGTACAGTGACCAATTTTTAATAGTAAAAATAGATGTAATGTTTAACAAAATAACCAATTTGTTATTTGATCTAACGTATAGGGACTATTTTGTTTTTTTTAATAAAGGGAGAAAATGCAATATAACTCTTAGTGCAAGGGGCCTCTATGATACTGTTACCAACATATATATTTATAGAAATTTAATATAAATATTAATTGAGGCTTTAATTGTATAGCATAGTATAAATGTTTAATACTATAAAAGCTCGAGTTCAAATCGTATTGTACGTGTATATATTAATTTGGGTAAACTATAAAAAAAATTACTTTTTTTGACTCATATTACAATTTAGTCACTTATACTTGAAATGCTACGTTTTAGTCACTTATGTTATCATTTTGTTACGAAGTGGTCACTCTACCGTTAAGTTTCATTACGTCCCTAACAGTGGTCCTACGTGGCAATCCAAATGGGTTTTAAATGCCGACTTGAATGTCCTACGTGGCAGTGAAAATTAAATTTATTTAGTTAAAAACGTATTTTCATCCCAACAATTGGACATACAAGTTAGCATTTTAAACTCATTTAGACTGCCACGTAGGACTCTCGTTAGGGAGGTAACAGAGTTTAACAATAGAGTGACCACTTCGTAACAAAATAATAACATAAGTGACTAAAACGTAACATTTCAAACATAAGTGACTAAAACGTAATCTGAAGCAAACAAAAATTACTATTTTTATAGTTTACCCTATTAATTTTTATGGATATTTTACTATTTTCTATATAAAAGAAATAAAATGAAAAAAACACTCTAAAAATAATATAATTTTTACAAAGATTTTTTCGTCATTTCCATTAAATTGGTGCTCCATTAAAGGTTTAACAGTTGACATCAAACTTTATAAAGGATTTAATATTAATAGAGATAAAAAAAATAGACACATATCACCCTTTATAAAAGAATTATTCATTAATAAATAATAATATGTGATGATAATGATATTTATAATTTTAAAAATTTTTACAAATAGTTATCTAAATCAAGTCTCTATACCAAAGATTAAATTTATAACAATAAATTATGAAAGTATAGAAAACAAAATCAAGAAGATGGAAATAAATTTGGATTAAATTAATGCATCATGGAATAAATTTTCAAATTTGATTAATTCTATTAATTAAAAAAATCTAGAATGTCAACTTTACATATGCCAATAAAATAAAATTGATTGTTTCTTTTAATAGTATTTGGAATAAGTTTTTGAATTGGGTTAAATTATTTTTAGGGTCTGAATTTGGTAATTATTTTCGTATCGGGGTTTAAGTAAAATATAGTTTAAGTTCCAATGTAAGAATAATTGTCAAGTTCAAGCTTTAATATAAAAATAATTGTAAAGTTTAGGGTCGACTTGGATAAAAAATAGTTCAAGCCCAAATGAGGGAATAGTTTGCTTCGTTTAGCCCTGATATAAGAATAATTGTCAAGTTTAAGACCTAATATAATAATAGTTGTCAATTTCAAACCCTAGATAGTGATTTAATCCTTCTGAATTTCTACAACTTTAAACATGCTTTAATAATTTCAAATAATACCAATTTTGCTAAAGAAGGTGGTGCCCTAGATTAAAGTCCGTTAAAATATACTATAAGTCCTTATATTTATCAAAATCTTAAAATTTAAAAAAAATTAAATTCTTGAAAATAAAAATACAAGGGATAAATTTTAAATGTTCAAAGAATATAGGAACTTATGACAAAATTTAACCATTAAAGTCTTTTGAAGGACTCAAGCGTGTAGGTGGGGGACAGGAACTCTTTAGTAATATATGTAGTATCAAAATGTGTGCTTCGTTTTCGCTTAGCTGCATGTTTTTTTTTTTTCTTTTTTCTTAGCAACCAAACAGAAGAGAAACCCTAACCAAATATATTTAGGATAAACTACGCTTAAGGTCATTAACTATTAGTAAGTTTATAATTTAGTTACTCAACTTTAAAAAGTTACAAAATGATCACTAAACTAATTGAAAGTTTTAATTTAAGTCACTAGGTTGTTAAAATCACTGTTATATTGTCTTCTTTGTTTGCACTGCCTACACTAATTGAAAGCTTTGTTTCCACTTCTCTTCTATAGTTCAATTTATTTTCATGAAATAACTTTGAATGTTTCGAATCTGCAAGCCAAAATCCAAACAGCTTTCTTCTTTGATCTAAAACATTGATCGTCAAATCAACTTGGATATAAAATATGTTCTTCTACTTGCCGATGAGTACTGATCTATTGTACCAATCATCGAATCATCGCTTGAAGCTTGCTAGTTTGATTTTTTTTTTTAAAGAAAACTTAACAACTAGTGACTTGAATAAAAGCTTTCTAATAGTTCAGTGACTTGAATGAAAATTTTCTAGTTCAATGACTATTTTATAACCTTTTGAAGTTGAGTGACCAAATCATAAACTTACTAATAATTTAGTGACCTTAGATGTAATTTATCCATATATTTAATCTAATTTTGGTAGCTTCCAAGCATAAATCGGTGATTATCAAGTTAAGTACAAAATTAATAAAACAACTCATATTTTAGGAGAAAAGAGTAATTCAGCACTTTTTTATTAAAAATATCAAAGAAATTTATCTACCACAAAAAATTAATTAAATAGAAAACAATAAATAATGAAGTGAAAGGAAATTTTTTTTCTTGGAGAATATTAACATTTCCTTTGAATTCATGTCTTTTCAACATGTTATAACAATAATAATAACAACTAAATTAAATTTTAATTGACGAGAAAAAAAGGATAAAACAATATTTTAATCCTTAAATTTGATACATTTTTTTGACTTGGTCCTTTATTATTTTTTTTACCTACATTAGTTCTATTTTTTTTTTCTAATTTGATCTTCAACTTGGATTTTTCATTAAGGTGTGATGATATGTCATTAAGGGTGTAATCGAGCCAAGTTGAATTCGAATATTGTCAAGTTCGAGCTCCACTCGAAATTTAGAGCTTGAACTCGATCGAATATTTATTTTTAAGCTTGAGCTCGACTCGAGATATAATTAAACTACTCGAGTTCGAGCTCGGCTCCATAATTAAGCTTAGTGTTAATAATATATATTAAGGGCAATAATATAATTTAATAATATAAAAATATGAAAAGCTCAATAAGGTTGCAGATTGCTCGAGTCAAGTATTACTAAGCTCGAATTCGGCTCGATCAATAGCTTAAGCTCGAGAGGTAATTACCAAATCGAGTACGAATTTTTTTTAGTCGAACTCAAGTAGCTTTCAATCACCAATGTGCCATTTACACCCTATGTGGTACTCTAAAATTGTGCCACATTATCACCTACAAATTTAAAAATACAAAAAAATTATAATTTATAAATTTTAAATTTTAAATAAAATTTTAAAATATTTTATAAAAAATACAAGTGATATTGTCCTAGTCTGACCCGGTTCAGCGCAACTATATTATATTAAAAAATTATTATATTAATTATATATATTAAATAATAATTATATATATATGTATTTATACTTATATTAAATTCCTAACCTAATAACAATTTTAAAAAACTTATCCAACTAAATAACTAAACCTAAAATATAAAATATAAAATTTTATATATAATACAATAAAAAATTTTATTATATTTATTTATATTTTTTAATATAATATAACATTTATTATATTTATAGTAGTGTTTATTAAGATAAATATTTTTTAATGTATTTCTAATGTGTCAAAAAAAATTTCATTTTAATACATTTAGTGTATTATATATTTTTATAAATTTATTTTTAAATATAAATTAATTTTAAAAAATTAAATATGAATGGAACAGGTGAGGTCTGAGTTTAATATTTTAAAACTAAACTAGATTCGGACAAAAAAAAATTATTTTTCGAATTTAACCGAATTCGAACTTAAAAAAAGTTCATCTAAATACTTATATGAGCCTGGATATCACCACCTCTACTTTGAACCTATGCGCAAAGCCCATCAAAATTACCTTCTACAGTTTTCAAAACCAAAACCACAACCACATTCGGCGCGTGACTTTACGTTCCCACCATTTTTTTAAAGATAAACCGCATAGTTTAACACAAAGAAGTAACTAAAACCTCCCAAAGCTTTTAACAATGGCAGCCCAAGCCGAGTACTTCATCGAAACTCAACTTCCCAATCACCAAAAGCACTACGGTTCCTTCACTTTCCCTTCGATTCTATCTCCGAACCCTAAATCGAGTCCTTCTTCACTCTCCGTTTTCACCGAAGCCATCAAATTTCATAAACCTTTTCTCGATTCTTTGTTGCTCAAATCCGGAGCTTTGCTCTTCAGGGGATTCCCAGTGAAAACGGCCAAAGATTTCAACGACGTCGTCGAGGCTTTCGGCTTCGAAGAGTTGCCGTACGTCGGCGGGGCAGCTCCTCGGACTAACGTCGTCGGTCGTGTTTTTACTGCAAATGAATCGCCGCCTGATCAAAAGATTCCTTTTCATCATGAGATGGCTCAGGTAATTTACTCAAATTTGACTAAATTACGAATTCATGATTGAATGGTTTTGTATTAGTATATTCTTTTTTTATACATTATCCGATTTATATTTATGTGAAATTTAAATAAATAGGTATAATTATGGTTTTAGTCCTCTATTATGCTGAAATTTGAAATTTAATTTGATTTAATTTAGCCCTATTTTTATAATGTCATTAAATCACTCCTGCAATAGAGTGTATTTAGCTCTCCGTAAACTAGCGTGTCATCGTTCCCTTTGGCTCACAGTACACTTTGCATCTGCTATCTTAGGATATGGATGTCGTCCAATAATGGTTTGAGTGTCCAATGGATTGAGTAGTGCTTTTTTCCAAGGATGCTACCAATCAGTTTGTCTTCCTTCGAATGTTGACCCTGTTCTTCCATCTGATATGTGTTGAAGGTCATTGACCTTACCCTAATTGTTTCTCTTAACTCTTATCTTTTGCTTTGGTATTACCCCAACCAGATTATGCTTTCTTGATCTGTTTAATATATTCATCTGCTTCCTTGACTACTTTGAAAGGATTTGGATTGGCTCCTTTGTAAAAAACGTTGTTTCTGTGCACCCAGATTTTCCATAATATAATCGCAAAACCTATAAGCTCATTTGCCGTAAAATCTTTACTTACTAGTGCCAGTTCCATTAATCCATTCCTTAATCGAACTTATGTTGAGCTCCCTGGTGCGAATCTCATACAATGAACCAAGCCACACTGCTCTGGCAAAATTGCATTCCCAGAGCAGATGTTTTGCGTCCATTTGACAGAATGTGCACTCAGTACGTATGGAATGTATTCTCTTTTGAATCTCAGTTTTGCAAGGTAGAGCCCCGTTAAGAATTTTCCAATGAAAAATGATCACCTTTTATGGTAACTTGAATGACCATAGAAATTGCGATATTTTCTTTGGGTTGTTCGAGCTGTGTGTGCTAGTGCCCTTTGGTTGTATACTATCAAGTACCTGAAAATATGCTTAACCAAGAATTTTCATCCTGAGTGTGCATCCATTTTGGTTTAATAGGATCCTCAATCGTGGTCTTTAAATTACTCAATACTTGCACATCCAAGTTAGAAATTTCATACGAATCAATACCTGGTTGGGTGCCTCTGTTGAGTTCGGTATACTTTATCTGTTGATGTTTTGTCAGGCGATATTGTGCTTGATGACCTCTTTCCCCATCATTATGCTCCTTCATGCCCATGAATCACCTAGTTTCTCCTGTATTTTCATCAATTATTTACGATGTTATGGTCTTATGCGATTGCAGGTTCCTGAATTTCCATCGAAGTTGTTCTTCTTTTGTGAAGTTGAACCAGGCAGTGGGGGAGAAACCCCCATAGTTCTAAGCCACATTGTGTATGAGAAAATGAAAGAGAAATACCCAGAATTTGTTGATCGATTGGAGGCGCATGGATTGTTGTATACCAGGGTATTAGGGGAAGATGATGATCCTTCATCTCCCATTGGTCGTGGCTGGAAATCAACATTCTTGACTTCCGACAAGGCAGTGGCCGAGGAAAGGTCAGTGACTTCATCATTATCGACTCAATGAAGTAGCTTCGATTTTGATTTAGTTCAATTAAGTCCTTCCGTCAGCCTAACCATAAGCTTTGACGGTAAATGCTACTATATCAGATTGATATAAAAACATATTTAATACACATGGATTATATTTTAAATACAACGCATTATAGTTTTGAATCTTTTGATATAACATGCTAAAATATATATATCATATTCAAGTTGTCCATGCAGTAGGTGTATACATATTAAATTTTGATCAATGTGTTTTAAACATGCTTTGCGTTAGATCTGAGGTGGCATTTAGCACTTAAGTTGACGTGTAGACTAATGAAAGGACTTAATTGACATGGTACTGATAAGTACTCAATTAGAATTCAGAACATTTTTTAAGTTTGAGATCAATTTAGAATTTGGATCATAGTTTAAGGACATGTGGTGAATTAACCCAATTATTGACCCAATTTTGAAATTTGATTTTCAGAAAAAATTATATTACTTCTTTTTTAAGTTAATCCATGTTAATGACTTATTGATTTTTGGTGTAGGGTTTAAGGACTTAATTTTGTAATTAACCCAATTATTGACTTAAATGAGAATAAAGTTGTTAATGCAGTAAGTATACACGTGAATGAAATTTGATCAATATGTTTTAAACATGCTTTACATTATATATGAGTTGGCATTTAATGCGTAAGCTGACTTGTAGACTTAACAGAAGAATTTGATTGATATGATACTGATTTTTCAGGACTCCATTAGAATTTAGGACATTTTTACGTTCGGGACCAGTATAAAATTCGGGTCATAGTTTATGGACATATGGTGTAATTAACCCAATTTTAAACTTTTTAAGTGGGACCAATTCAGACCTGAGTCATAGTTTAGGGACGTATAGTGTGATTAACCCAATTTAAAATTCCGGGCCATAGTTCTAGGACCGTATGGTGCAATTAGCCCAATTATTAATTACAAAACTTGTCGCAGGGCTGCAAAGCTAGGAATGAAGCTAGAATGGCTTAGCAATGGAGTGAAAACAGTAATGGGACCAATACCAGCCATTAAGTACGACAAATCAAGGCAACGCAAAATCTGGTTCAACAGCATGGTGGCAGCATATACGGGGTGGGAAGACGCAAGAAACGACCCAGTGAAAGCAGTCACATTCGGGGATGGCCAACCGTTACCGGCCGATATCATCTTCGATTGCTTGAAAATCCTTGAAGATGAATGTGTACCCATCCCTTGGAAGAAAGGAGATGTTATGTTGATAGATAATTTGGCCACCCTTCATTCTCGACGTTCATTCAATCCGCCCCGACGTGTGCTAGCTTCACTTTGCAAATAGGTTTGCAACATAAGTTGAACATCCACGTGTTGGACATATATCCGACACACATTAATATAAGTATATAAAAGTTGGAACAAGTGTAAGGGCATAAGTATGTGTTTGATACAGGTATATTCAATATTGTTCATATATTTGGAGGAATATATGTTCATATATGTGTCAAATATGAATCGGACATGGGTATTTTTAAATATAAATAATGCTTAAAATAATAGCTTTACCATGGACAATAGACTTACAGTTTAAATTTGTAACCCCCAAAGTCCAAACCTTCTAAAATGACCCATTCATTTTGAAAAACTGCCCTTTCCACCCAAAAGATAGCCCAAAAAACCCAAGAAAAATTCCAGTGTTTCACTATTTAATTTAGTAAACACATTATTTAGTAGAAGTTTTCATGAGACATGTCGGGTTAGATTTGATCTAAGTCAATTAAATTTATATATAATTGTTTAAATGCGGTCGGACCAGACATATGAATTTCAAATTTT
Source organism: Gossypium longicalyx (assembly GCA_025698465.1). Classification (NCBI taxonomy): domain Eukaryota; kingdom Viridiplantae; phylum Streptophyta; class Magnoliopsida; order Malvales; family Malvaceae; genus Gossypium; species Gossypium longicalyx. Next base: position 98,300,323 of record CM047000.1, read on the forward strand.
GTTAAAAGTCCAAGTTCATTATTTTGAACTTAATATTTTCCTTAAAGGACCCAAGCCCTCTTGAATATTAAATGAGCCTTCGACTTTAAACGGATTGCACAACTCTTAAACAGATTTATTAGTTAGTGTTGATACGAGTATTCAATAAGAGGAGAGACAAAGAGGATAAGGTGATAGTACTAAGGAGGTTGGTTCACTTAAATAAGCAAAGAGCCAAAAAAGTAAGGGAGTGAAGTAGAGGAGACGGTGAAGACAAGGAAGGCATAATGCTAAGGATATTGCTTAGGGTTGCTGATGAGGGAAAAGATAATTTCTTTATCGTTCCTCGGAGTATATATAAGAGAAGGGTCTCTTATCCAGTAATGCTACGTCACCGACAGATCCCGAATATGGCGATTGCGAGATTGGCCTAGTGGTAAGGTCACTCTACGCAAGCTGTCGTCAAACATTATATTGCGCTGACATTCTCCTTGTTGAGTTTGTACAAGATTATCACACTTTAATGATGAAGATAAGAGTGTTCTTGCTAAAAGCAGGTGGCTTGATGAAAGGTGAGATGCAAAGATAATTGATTCCTTAGTGATCAATCGGACGACGTGAGATGAAGTACTACCCATAGATACTTCTTAAATTTTAGTTAATCTCTTACAGTGCCACATGTTCAAGCTAAATAGAAGTAATATTAATTTATTTTTCAATTAATATCGAAAATTCTCGATTCAAATTAATCATAAAAGCCAAATGTATAAATTTTTATCTCGAATGAAATTTAAAAATATAAAAAATAAAACTTCTTTTTCGCAGCCTTGAAATTTGCATTTTAGGATATGGGTTTTGCTTGAAATGGGACAAAAAAAACATAAAGATATGTTTGGTTTGATCCCCCTTTCTTTGTCTTTATGAAACTACGACATCCCAACTAAATTCTTTTTAATATTTGTCCAAATTCATTTACCACGTTTTTCATTTCCATTTATTTTTTCAAATATTTTACAATCCTTGTTTATGATCCATCACTATCTTCTTATGATTCTTTTTATCCAAACAAATCTTCTTCGTAAATGCATGATTTTTTTTTAAATCCAATCAATCAAATCAAAATCGATTAAATCAAGGGATGTATATAATAATTATATAAAAATTAAACTAATTAAAACCCGATTTAACTAGTAAAAATTTATATTAAATTGGTAAAAATTTATTTTTTTAATATTTTTAAAAATATATATTTACAAATAATGAGTTTTAAATCCTTAATCACTCCATTTTAGATTAGAAACAAATTAAACCGAATGCCATTTTTTTTGTTATTTAATATTTATTTCACAATAAATATTTATTTTAATATCGATTTTACGTTGTTGAGGGGATCAATTTTTTTTAGAAAAATCTTTAAAGTGTTGTTTGTTAATAAATTAACATCGCTCTCAACAATCGAAATTATTATCCCAATACAAGGTTTTGTCTCCCAACTTTGAAGACAATCTCAAAGGTTCGTTGGTCCAACCCATCAAAATAGTTCAATTAAATGAAACATTAAAAAAACATAAAAATAAAAAATATTAAAACTCAATTCAACCAAGTCTTTTAGCTCAACCCATAGCAATTCACGATTCATCTAATTCAAAACTTATCTAAATTAGAATTCTATCTAATCCCGGATCTAATCATTTTCATTAACATAAAAGTCAATTTAGGTCACACTTAAATTCTACTAAAGGGCTCAAATTGTTGTCATTAAATAATAATTAAATCCAACTCATGAAAACTACCCATTACATGCAACTTGCAACCATAAAACAAATATAAATGTGCTTATTTTCTTAATAGAGTATAAATTTGACCTAATCCAAAATCAAGGAGGATCAAAAAAGTTCTTATTATTTTCAAAGCATTCAAACCTTAAGTCTTTTGAATGCATTACATCATAGCTACCCATTTAGCCCACAATTAAAATAAAAATGTCAATTAAATCATTGATAAATTAATAAAATATTTATATATAAGTTTTCAATCAACATCATCAACGTGTAATGATATGATAATTTGAGAGAGTGTGTCGTAAAATGTCACGTTATCACTTAAAAATTAATATATACACAATCTAAAAAAATATTAAAAAAAAATTATATAGTTTAAAAAAATGTTTAGATGATGATGCGGAACAATCTCACAGCGTCGCATCACTACACTTTAATAAAATCAAATTGGGAAAAATTCCCAAATTTCAAAACTAATGTGGACAAAAAAGAATTAAGAACTAAAATGAAAAAAATACAAAATTTAAGGATTAAATATTATTTATTGATTTATTTTTTATGGTTGTTATCAACATCTTTGCCTTTAAGCTAGCAAGCTCCATGCTTGTAATAATCACACTCATATTCTCCCAAATTAAATAATTAAAATTGCCTTTTTTTTATTTTGGTTTATTGCATTAAATAATTAATATAATAATAGTAAAAATAATGTATGCTTTTAATAACTTTAAAAGAGAAAGGGCCCAAAGTAGAGGAGAAAATCCGGAATTGGGTCCAACAAGTGATCTTGTAGCGGCGCATGAACATATTATATGCAAACACAAATTAAAAGGCTAAATTTGGAAATACAAATAAATCTAAACACGATATAAATATTATTTTTTATTTTTGTATATTTCATGTCTATTTTTACGATACATGTTCGAGGTTTGTGGTTACTCCTCCTGATAATATCGTCTCTGAGGTTTGAATTTGTATTCTCTTATAGAAAGTACATTGTTTCTTATCACTACAACCAACACTTGTCGGTACAATATAAACAATATATGTAAAAAATTACATTTTGACGTACTAAAATTTATGTAAATTGGCCTTTAAACTATCATTTTTCTCGTTTGGGTATTTATTTTCTGGGTAAACTACACTGAAGATCATTAAACTATTAGTAAGTTTATATTTTTGTCACTTAACTTCAAAAAGTTACAAAATGATCATTGAACTATTCGAAAGTTTTTGTTTAAGTTATTGAACTATTCAAATTTTATTTTAAGTTTTTGGGTTGTTAAGTTTTTTTTTTTTTTTTTAAAGTTCGACTACTGAGTTCCAAGTGACGATTTAATATTATTACAATTGATCAGTACCTATCGAAGAGTAAAAAAAACAAACATTAGATCTAAGTCGATATGATGGTCAATGTCAGATATCACAGAAAAAACGGTTTGGATTTTGGTTTGTAGATTTATGACATTAAAAGTTGTTTCATTAAGAAAAAAACCAAATTTCGATTGGTACAGACAATGCAAACAGAGAAGAATATAAAACAATGATTTTAACAATCTAATGACTTAAATGAAAACTGTCAAATAGTTTAGCGACAATTTTGAAAATTTTGAAAAATTTTAAAATTAGGTGACCAAAATATAAATTTACTAATAATTTAATAATATTGTGTGTAGTTTTTATCCATTATTTTTAATGGGGTCAAAAGTAATAGTGAAACTATCAATATCATCTTGTTTTACTCAAAAAAATTTATAACGTTCAATAAGAACACACCACATGTTATTTTTTATTAGTTGATAATAGTATTTTGAGTTAAAACGAGACAAAAATCATAATTTAGGTCTCATGTTTGATAAAAAAGTTTAGGTAATTAAGTGAAAAAAATTACACATTTTAAGGCCAATAATGCATTTAGGGTAAAAGATAATTAAACTCGATTCAAATCAAACCCTCAAATTTTAAAATAACTGAGTTAGAGAATATTACATACTTAAATGTGCTCGAATCAATATCTTCAAGTTATTGTAACGAGGCGTAACGATAAAATTAGCCCTAAACGTTTATATATTTCGTCAATTTAATCCTTAAATTTTTTGAGTTAAATTTAATCATTAATCAGTTAATAATAGTCACATTATTATTTTTAATAGAAATGTTAAGTAAAATATTAAAATTTTTAATAATATTAACATAATAACCTGCATGGATACCAAGAGAAATGGAAGTATTTGATAGGTTCTTCCTCTACCGTAAGAATCAGATCAAATTACTTTATTTACTATTAAATAAATAAATTTAATCATTATATTGTTAAAAATAATTAAATAAAACCAAATTTAAATAGATTTAACATTTACAGTTAAACAGTAAATAAAAATAATTTTTATATTACAATTTAAATAATAAAATTTAAATTTATTATATTTTAACATTATTTAATATTACAAAAATTAAATTAATTAAATTAATAATAAATAGATTAATTTCATCCAGTTGTCAATAATTACAATCACAAATCAATCATGGCGAGAGATCGGAACCGTTAATCAAACGGTCGGGGCTAACCCATCAGATCAAGTCCCTTGATTAGACTGCCTGCTACCTTTAGTACCCTTTATTTAATTTAATATTATTATTTTTCCTTAATTTACTATTTAGATTTTAGACCAAAACACTCCTTCAAAAAGCTGAACTCATTTTTGACATGACGTTTACTTCATCAGCTGTCTCCTTTTTGCAACGCATCCTTCGTCATCACCGTTGATCTGATATATTCGGCTCTACGTCACGAAGATTTTGTACAGATCATCACGTGCGTTGAACATGAACGGTCCTGATTTCCGTTTGATAATGGGAACATGTAATCCCTGATTTTCTTGATTGAAACTAATAAAATAGAAAGGATTAGGTCCCGGGTTTTCACCCCACGTGTCTCCTATAAAAATTAAAGATAAACGTATATACGCTTAAATTTTTTATCTCACGCTATAATATTATTATAATATTTAATTTTGTCGTCACTATTATTTTTATACTAATTGTAGATAAATACATCACTCATCCAAAAGAGTTCTAAGTTTATTTCTTCAGGTTTACTTTTCTCACTTTACTCGTGTTAATAATTAGAGTTTAATTTTAAAATAAAAGAAAAAAGTAATTAAATTTTTTAAAAATAAAAATATAAGATTAAATTTTAAATTTATGAATAATACAAAGACTTATGATATATTTTAACTAAAAAATAAATTTAATTTTTTATTTTCAAAAGAAATAAAATTTGATTAAAAAATGCAAAATAACTCTTTATATTATTTCTAAAATTGGAATTTAGTCCTTTTACTTTTAGTTTTAGGAATTCAATTTCTCTACTTTTTAGATCTCAAAATTCAAGTCTAATCGTAAACACTATTATATTTTTTTTGTTAAATTCAAGTTTATTATAATACTATTTTAATTATATGGATATTAAGTTATTTTTTATTTAAAACACCACACAAACAAATTTGACAAAAAATTAATGGTGTTAATCGGTTGCAGATTTTAAAATTAAAAAAGTACAAGGATTAAATTCTAAATTGAGAAAGAGTATAGGGATTGATACATAAATTCCACACCAACTACCTAATAACTATCCACAAAAAAAACAGAGCACACTCAGTGACGCGCTCTAAAATGCGGGTGGGATAGGTGTAGGAGTTTCGTAACAATAAATGAAAAAGAAAAATATTGTTATTTTATTATGGGACCGACCGTACGTAATGATAATACAGCCGACTAGCAAATAGGATGTGGCGTTAAATATCGAACATGTTGGGTGGTCGGAGGCGAAAAAGCATTACCGATTCACGAGCACCCGAGTGAAGTGACAGCCTGACTCAGTGGGACCCACCATAGTGTCAAAGCGGCCGAACCCCTCCCTCCTCCTCCTGTTATGATATTTGTTCCATGTTTAAACCTTTGTGGCAGTCTGCAAAGGTTGTCTCTTTTCTTTACAACAATAAAATTACGATAAATGTTAATTAATTAATTTATCATTGGATAAGAATTAATGTATAATAATTAATAATAGATCAAATAATGAATAATTTTTCGAAGTTTTTAAAATTTCAGCTACTGAGCTCCAAATGATGATTCGACAGTGGGTACGGTGGATTAGTACTCATCGGTTAATAGAAAAATATACATTAAATCTAAATTGATTTGATGATCAGTGTTAAAAATTAGAGAAAATTTGTTTGAATTTTAATTTACAGATTCGTGACATTCATAGTTGTTTCATAAAAAAACTGAATTATAGAAGAGAAGGGAAAAAAGGGTTTTTGATTGATACAGACACTAAGAATAGAGAAGGCCATATAACATTTTAACAACCCGTGACAAAAACGAAAATTTTCAAATAATTTAGTAATAATTTTGTAACATTTTGAAGTTAAGTGATCAAAAGTAAACTTAGTAATATTTTAATGATCTTGGGTGTAATTTACCCTTACAAAATTTATAAGAAACATAATTTAAGTTGCAGAAGTTGTCGAGTTTTATGCTATGCACCATAGTAAGGGATAATAATTACTGGCGTAATGATAAATATAGGCTTCAATATTTATATATTTCTTCGATTTGGTTATTAATCTTTCAAGAATAGTTAAATTAAATTTAGAAGGAATGCTTATTAAAATATTGTTCTTTTAACGATGTTGGCATGCAACCCACATGGCAATTCACGTGTACTTCATATTGACATGATATTATTTTTTTTATTTGACAGATCGACAAATAATTTAAAATTATAAAACTAAAAAAAATTATAAATTATAAAAAGTTCATCAAAATTAAAAATATATATATATATATATATATATATATATATATATATATATATATATATAAAAAGTACATGTAAACTATCATATGCGTTACCATGTTTAAAAATTAATGTTTTAGACAATAATTTATTAAAAGAACAACAATTCGACTATTTTTTTGAAATTTATTGATCCAATAACAATTAATTTTTATTTAGTTTTATATCTCGATTTAATCAATTGTATCATCTATTTATGATTTAATAGTTTGCATTAACTTTTAAAATTGTTTTTTCTTTTTTCTTTTCTTATGTTTCATTTTATTTTTTAAAAATGAATTTTTAGCTAAAAAAATTATTAATGTAATTAAATTTAACCCGTAAGGACAATATTGTCATTGTAATAAAGTTTGGTCGGTTTGTTGAGCCGCTAAAAGAACGTTCATTGCATTTGGTCTTTGGTGGCGATGACACGGATTTTCAGCAACGATTATTTTAGAGTTTTTGAAGGAAATAAATATATTATTTAATTATCATATTTTATATTAAAAATAATTAATTTTAAAAAAATATTTTATATAATTAGAAAAATATATAAATTGATATAAAATAGTTAAATATGCATTTTTTTCTCTAGTTTTTATAATTATGTTTGGACAAATATGATATTTATAAAGAGTATAATTAATACTAAATTATAACATCAAATAAATAGATATATATATAGCTTTTTTTTAAAATAATTTTTAAGATAATTTTAATTTTAAAAATGAGAAATTTTCTAGTGAGAAGTTTTTGTTAAAGATTATGGATGATTTTTTAATATAAAAAGTATAATTCATAAAGAAATGTAAATGACATGATTACCCTTCGTGTGTGAGAGTAATCTACAGTTATTATATAATGTGATTGATTAAGTTAGTATCACGTGTCAACTTATAAAAATTTATTTAAGAACCTTTTTAATAAATAATTAAATATTAATATAATATTGTTTTTATATTTTTATATTTTATATAAATATTTAAATAAAACAAATAAAAATACAACGCTTAAAGTTTAAACTTATGCCTAATGAAAGTTTCCTAATAAATATTATACAAATTTTCCTAATATTAAGTTTTTCTTTCACTCGCATTGTGTATGCGATAATTTTTTTTTAATTCAATGACTGAGTTGATGTCACTTAACTTGTGACACCAAATTTAGTCAAACATTTAATAATGATACTGAATTATGTTACACTCACGATATGGATAAAAAATAAAATTATCTAACAAATGTATTTATAAAAATGAAATAGAAAACAGTTGAGGTTTTAGTTAGAATAGCAAAGTAGAGATGTTAAAAACCATAGTATCTGAACCCCATGTGATCGCCTGATGATTAAAGGTGTTTATCGCCTTAAGTGTAACATGGGTTCGAAATGTTTACATTATATATAACTTGAATCTTACTTGCTAAAAAAGTCATTATATTAGGGTCAAATTTTGTAACACATTAGATTCAATTGCTTCATATATATATTTGTAATTAGATTTGCGTTTTTTTTGTTTGCTCAATATAATGTTTGAACTAATTTTTAATGCCTAAATTAATAAAAAATTAATTAATATATTATTGATATTTTTAAATCCCAATTAAAATGCTTTTAAAATTTTAATAAATATTTAAAAATATTTGATGAAATTAACTAAAAAAACAAACAAACATCCCATCTATCACCTCCTCCTTAAAAGCAAAACTCTAGTTTTGTCTTGAATTAAGCCTCAAGTCTCTCTCCCTCTTTCTTTTAAACCAATTTTAAAAAATCAGCTTTAATTAAACCTTTAACTTATGTTAAAAGTTATTAAACTATCAGTAACTTTATAATTTAGTCATTTAACTTAAAAAAATAATAAAATGATCATTAAATTATTTAAAATTTTTTATTTAAGATATTCCATAAATCTAATCTTATTTGGCAATTAATGTCAAAGATCAGGAAAAAAACTGTTTAGATTTTGGTTCACAAATTCCTAACGTTTAAAATTATTTTATGAAAAAAAAACTGAACTATAAAAGAGAAAGAGAATGAGAGCCTCCAATTAATGTAAACAGTTTAAACAGAAAAGGTCATAAAACAACAAATTTAACAATCTAATAATTAATTTTTTTTAAATAATTTAATAATTTTTAAAATTAAATGATCGGTGAAATTTACCCTTTAGAAATTTCAGTCAATAATACAAGAATTACAGCTACACTTTCTAGGCCAAAAAAGTAGCAATAAATTTGTCTTTTAGTTGATCTCAAAACTAGAAAACTTAAATTCCAAAGTTCCCCTCCCCCAATAGTTATCCCCATTAAAAGCATAAAGTGAAAAAGAAATTCCCCTATCCTTTTCTTCATTCTGTAACTAAGTAAGTAAAGCTTTTAAAATCCAAATTAAAAATGAAAACTTTGATTTAAGACAACAAGTGGCTTACATTTTAAGCATATGGGTCTTTTATCTTCTTTACATTTTTACAATAAGAACACAGAACAAAACAGCAAAGCTTTTGCTTCTTGAGCTGAACAAAAAACAAAACCCAATGTTGTTTTAGCTATGGTTGCGTGATTGGTGTTCTAAAATTTTCCCTTTTTTTTTAAAATTTCTTTTCCCATTTTTGGGTCATTGAGTAAAGGGGAATCTGTTCTGGTCTTTTTCTCTTTTTTAAGCTCTCTCTTTCATGGCTTCCCTTCCTTTGTTGTGTTCTTCACATCTTTTTATTATAGTTCTTTGCTCTTTGTGTTGTTAAAAACAAAACATTTTGTTCTTTTAGTGTTGGGTTTTTTTTTTTAATGTTCTTGCCTTGTTTGTTGAAATTCCTCAGCGACCTTTCATTTCTATTCATGAGTGTGACTCATTTTTAAAGGTATAGAGCAAGTTTCTTCAATGGTTTATGTCTTTTTCATTTGTTATTTTCTTTGTTTATCTGATGCTTTAAGATTTACTTTGTTTTGTTTTTTTTACAGTTCGTTTCAAGTTCTTGTTATTCAAAGACAAAAAACAAAAAGCTGTCTTGTTTTAATATGGAGAGTGGTTGTTCAAAGAAGCTTCTTGATTTGATTCCTCAAGAAAAAAAATGGGGTTTCATTGAAAATCAAAATGGTATAAGCCATGGATCTTCAGAAGAGAAGAAACTAGAGCTGAAGCTTGGTCCACCAGGTGAAGAAGATGAGGCTTTGGTCTCATTTGGGTATTTTTCTTCAATGAAAAGCAATGCAAAACAGGCACATAATAAGTTTCCACCACCACAGGAGGACCACCGTGGTGTGGCGGTTTTGACTGCCTCTTGGGCCAAAAACCACCACCACCAGCCAAAGCCTCCCAACTGTTCTCAAAAGAGGTACTTGAGTTGAGCTTTATGTTTATGTGGTCCATGCATGGTTGTTTACAGGTTTCATTACCTTAATGCCCTTTTCATGTTTTTATTACATGATGAAAAATCTCAAATTTTGCTTATCTTTCATGTGCTGTGTTCCTTTTTTATGTTATTTTACTACATGATTTGTTGATCTTTATTTTTTGATGTATAAATTTTACTTTTTTTGTCTATTATCTATAGTATCTCCTCCTATTTAAATATTATATATAAATCATAAATGGAAATACTATTTTCCCAAACATTTGTGTACTGTTAAATATTGGTTTAATCCCTGTTTTTGCCCCTGTATTTAATGAAAATTTCATTTTAGCCCTTTTACCATTTTTTTCCGGTCCTTTTGCCCCTAATACTTTCATTAGGTCCACTGCGTTAGCCCCTTGACCATTTTCGTTAAAATCCCACTCCTGAACAATAGTAAAAGGGTCAAAGTGAGAATTTCATTATAGTACAAGGGTAAAAGTGAAAATTTTCACTATAGTATATATCAAAGTGAAATTCACTATAGTATAAGGGCCAAAATAGGTATTAAACCTTAAATAAATATTAAAATAGTTAGTGTTCAACAAAAAGAAAAGGGTGTGTCTTAATAGTATATAGGCTTTAATAAATTTCATTAATTTACAAATAAATTTATAAATCCGGCTTTTTTTTAACTGGTTGAACTGGTTTTTTTACCGGTCAGACTAATGGCCGATTTTAATATACTGCTCAGGCCGAGCATACCATCGATTCTTAGTTCAATCAATCGGTTCAATCCGAAATTATCTTAGTCAGTGTTGTATATGAATGCATGTTTTATTTTCTACTTTTTTATGTTTCGAGGGTCTATTCAATATGAAATCTTTTAGGAAAAATGACAGAGTCCAGGTAACATCGTGTTATAATTATGAAACAGGACTGCTCCGGGTCCGGTCGTGGGATGGCCGCCGATTCGCTCATTCAGGAAAAATCTTGCAACCACTTCAAAACTAGCTTCTGAATCACCAACTAGTCTCCCTCACAAGGTTGCTAACGAAAGAAAACCGGCGGCCCCCGAGACTCGTGGTAAGGGTCTATTCGTGAAAATCAACATGGATGGAGTCCCGATCGGACGGAAAGTCGATCTCAAATCCTACGATAGCTATGAAAAGCTGTCGACTGCGGTTGATGAACTCTTCAGAGGCCTCCTTGCAGGTATCTCCGAATTCGATGCGTGCTTGTACTAATTAAGTTATGCGAGTGTGATACAATGATCGATCTATTTGTCTTTGGTTTTGATCCGATGCAGCTCAACGAGATCCCTCTGCTGATGGACCGAAGCAAGAGGAAGAGAAAGCAATTACCGGTGTATTGGATGGAAACGGGGAATATACACTCGTTTACGAGGATAACGAAGGCGACCGGATGCTTGTCGGTGATGTCCCGTGGCAGTAAGCACCTTATCCCTATAAATCTAATGAAATTCGACATCCTACTTATTCCGTATAATTTATACATTTGTATTCGAGTTGTCTTGTAATTTTCCGTCTTAAAACCGGCATTAGATTACTTGTATCTTAACCATAATCATACCGGATCGGATTCGCAGTATGTTTGTATCGACGGTGAAGCGGCTGCGTGTGTTGAAGAGCTCGGAACTCTCCGTTATCAACCGTAAGTTACGATCACCGTTAGATTATATGGTTATTATTACATCCATTTTCCTAGGTTTCATTAACAAAAATTGTTGGCTGTTGTTTTTATTACAGTTGGAAGCAGTAAGAAGGGAAAGATGGTGCAAAACTAGAGTTAATGTTTCATGCTTTTGACAATTTCATCCTCTGTTTTGCATGGAAATGTTGTACTCACAGCAATATATATATATATATATATAAGTAGTTTTATATGTAATTTTTTTTGACTTGTTGAACATGCTTTGCCATTTGGAACAGTGAATCCTTAATCTGAAGCATTAAAAAAATATGCTTAAAGTCCCTTGTACTTTTTGTATATTTGAATTTAGTCCTTTTTATTTTTGGAAATCTTGATTCTTTACTTTTTTGGATTTGAGGTAAAGTTTTCCTAAAAGGAGATATTGTAGATGTAAATTTAACAAAAGAATTTTAAGAGCGTTTACTATAAAAATGAGTATGTTCGAATTGTAATTTAATATTAGCTCGAATTTAAATTGGGTTTTGAATAGGATCTGGTAGTGAGAAGAAATTGTATAAAAATGATATTTTACGTCATTCTTATTTCTTTTCATCTTCCTTATTTTTAGTATTTTTTTAGTGGGATTTATCATTATCTTATTAAAAAGGGATAAAGTTGACTTGAAATTATAATTTTATACAATCTTTTCTCCTATGGTAATCGGTATTATATAGGTTGGTGCAATACTGTTTCGGTTCTCAATCAGTACTATAATCTTAGTTCAATTTCAGTCAAGATTTCAGTGCATTTTTACTGTTTGTGTCTGTTTTAGCTAATATCAATTTGTGTATGTGCATATCGGTTGGTATAATTATATAGATGCAAGTGAGATATATTTTCATGTATTACATTATATATATACATGTATAAAAATAAAAATATCGATTAATTCGAAATGGTACATCAAAATACATCGATACTAAGATATATTAATATTAAAACAAAAATAATATGTTGATCGGTACGATACTAATTACCTTAATAAAAATATTATAAAAAATTAAATCGGACTCGAGTGAATACATGGAATTTATACAAATGGTTTTGTAGTCTATGTTGACAGCAACCAAGCAGCAATCAACCCATTTTGTTGAAAAGGACAGACCCAATGAATTGATCCCTTAACAACCCAACTTCCTAATCACTTTGATATCATCATCTTCATGCTTACATTCATTGTTTTCCTTAGCTTTCTACTTTCTAAAGTCTCAAAGGGCGGTGGGTAAAAATAATTTAATTTTCATGTTACTTGAATTTTAATTTTAATTTTTTTTACAAAATATTTGCATTCAATATATGGTGATAATAATAATAATAATAGATAAAATAGATTGAATATTTATTGTTCAGAAATCATAAATTTGGAAAATTAAGATTTTGATAATATAACTATACCTTAAAATGAATTTAGATATTTATTTTAAATTTAAATAATAATATTCAGAATTATACATAAATATATAAAAAAAAAACTTGTATTTTTCATATAGGTAGTCATATCGAAACGAAGATATTTAGACTTAGATGGTCAATGCCTAACTTTGGCCCCATGTAATCTAATTTCCTTCCATTTTAAGACTAGAGACACGTGTGGGGAATGTAAAAAGAGTGCAAAACACACGTGCTCATTCGCCGGCACTTATTACGGCTGTCACTCGCCTGCCTTCCCATCGGCATGTCTTTGGTCTTCGGTCTTTGCTAGTTTGCTTTATCCTAACAGAGTTTGGTTGGTCGGGAGGAACACGTGTGATTTTTGACCCAAAATATAAATCATTGAATTCAGATATTCGTCGACATCAAACGGAAAATTTAGAGTAGGCAGATCTCTCAATAACATCAAAATTATTATTTTTTAAAACTTTTATATTTCGATTTTGTCGGGAATTCAAATGCTTGAAAAGATAATGAATTACAAAATAGAAAATATTATCGAGTGTTTGATAATATAAGTTAAAACTTAAAACCGTGCTTTAGAAAAATTAATCTTTTTAGAATTTGTACTATTACATGTACGTGCTCACGTTCTTAAACAAAACACTCACTGATGATAATATTCGAATCCAATCAAACCAAACCGAAATATTAATCTCAAATCTGAAAAAAGAAAAAAAAAATCCGAATTTACCGTTATTTGTAAATGAATCAAATCCATTTGAGCACACATTTCTTTTATATATATAAATATTTTAAAATATTATTTTCCGTGTAACATTTCATAATTATATTTTATTAAATTATTAAATTTGTGTTTTTTAATATTAAAATTATCATATTATATATTAAAATTTTATACGAAATAAAAATATATTATAAATAAAATCGACCGAACCAAACCGACCCATCGGCCCATTTTTCAAACCGGCTTAATATTTCTTTTAGCTGGTAATAGGAGGGGAAACTAACTTAGGCTAATGTAGATGGTTCCCATCTCCCCATGGAACCAATAAAAATACCATTATTATATCTTAGCTTTCTCAGAAACATTTCTACAAACAGTTTAAATGCATGTAATGCAAAACACTATAAAATTGAGATAAGGAAACTTCCGGGCCATTAATCTATGAGCCAGTAATCGGCAAACAAGCAATAATTCTCAAGGTCAGATTCTTGCAACCCGATAATCCGAGTTCAAAACTGAGACGGCTCATTAATTTTCAGCGACCGGCAAAATTAGGAAGTGAAAAAAACTAGGGGGAGAGGGAAGTATAAGGAGATGGCTGTGGTGGGGTGTTGGTGCTGCCACGGTAAACTCCATCTCCGGCTTGGAATTCATGGCGCCACTTATTTAGCACGGAACTTACTGCTAACTGATTCGTAGCTGGGGACTCGAAAAACTGGCAAGCAAGCAAGGTAAAGAATCTCATAATCAAATTAGTGATGAGGCTCGGATTAAATAAATCCAGGGGAATTGGTATTTACCGTCACCGTAAGATGCCATGGTTAGGGGCGAGGATATAATCTTCTTAGCCATGTTGGTAATATCGCGCAAAGTGACTTCATCCACCATCTTTAAAAATGCACGTACGGATTTCCTACAAAGAAATAAGATAAAACGTGTAATAAGAAAGCAAAATGTGTAGCACGTTCACGAGAAATACGGTGAAACCTCACTCGAGGAGAGACTAGGAAACAAGTTTTTGTGGCCGGACTGGATAATACATAGTGTTAAACAATCATCGAGGACGATTAATATCACCCAACTTTTCGCTTGAGGAAAGCCGAAAAGGGATGTCAAAACAAAGTTGGAACTAGAACATAAACATAACTTATTTTTATGTAATAACAGTTAATACGAATTTCACGTGTTTTATAAACGAGCATAAACTTTTTACTAACCATAAAACTCGGAATATGGTAATTTCACTCGTAAGATCATTTTCAAACGATAAGCATTTTCGGAAAGGTAAAAGAGCCTTCAACCTTAGGTGGATAACCCCTGTAGCAGGTTAAAATGTTTAGGTTTCGGTTTGGAGCTCGGGTGAATTAGTAAAATTGTGAAAGAATTTACTGTGGGTAAAACACTTGAAGAAGTAAATCATATAAGATTCTTAGCTTATAGCCATGTTGCTTAAGTTTTTCATTTTTCCTGACCCGTTCTGACACCTATATCTAACACATTGGAATAAAGGTACAAAATATGATCCTTTAAGAACCATCCAAGTACGAAGACAAACTTAGAAATAATCGGACAAAACCATGTCCGAAACATAAACATATCTGAAAGTTGCATGCAAGTCAGAGTATCATAGCTTCTTAGATTTAGTGTAGGCGATCATGAAGGAATACATAGGGATATATAAAGAAGAAAACAGATTTAGAAGTCCGTAAACTCACCTTTCACCGTATGTCAAAATCTGCCTTCCGATATCTTCCGCAATAATCATCTGAAAAACACAACCGATTGAATCTTATAAATATTTTAACGGAATAAAAGTAATAAAAAGAAAATGATTTATAAAAAAGATTAAAATACGAAAATTGCCAGAATAATGCACGACTCGGCATTTTGGGATGGGGAAGAGAGTGAGAGAGCATACTCTAGATTCTAGATTCATCAATACTGCCGATTTTGTAGCCTCTTGAGCACGTTTTATCATTAGCTGAGAAACTGCCACCAACACAGGTTTAAAAACTTTAAAAGAACTTTAAAAATGGGGGTATCGATAATGGACGAAATCGGAGAAATACAAGCAAACCTGATCCTTCAGTTGCCAACACAAGTAATTCTTCTGCTGCTATCTCGACGGCCCTTGACACGAAATCGGAGCTCTGGCATGAAAATTAAGTATGTATTCAGCTCGTTGTAAGTAGAAATCAAGGGAAGCACAATATCAAAAGACCTGACTAACGACAAGCGACTATTGAAGAGTACGTATATACACGCACATATATACATACATGCTTCCGCGCTACTATGATTGTATCACATGAACAAATGACAAAGACAAGTACGTAATGATAGCCTTACTGTGCTGCCATAGATGCCAAACAATCCCGTGTTATTGAAGATGCTATTGAATGCAGAAAAGGAATGAATCTGCTGATACTCGTTCAATACACGGAGATCTGCTTCCAAACATAACCGAGAAAAGGAAAAGTAAGAACGTATCGAGTGCATGGAAGAAATTCAAGATGTAATACATACAAAATTTGTGATATTTCACAATTAAAAGGAAGAAAGCAAGATTGTCACGAAACAAATTTTGCCTAACAGAAAACTTGACAGCTCAGATAAAATCAAATGAAAATTGTTGAGCAAGGAGAACTACGATATGTTACTCGGACTCAGCTTTGAGTGTGTGATATGAGTATGTATCTAACATGGGCATGCACGTACTTTGAGGGTCATATCCCAATACTAATACCCAGAAATGTATTGGACATGGATACTACATGCTGTATAAAAATAGAACTTACATAGCCGAGAGTGCATCCCTTTCCCGGGACCCCCAGCTGAAAACGAGCCACCACCACCCATAAGCATCTGTAGATCAACCAAAATCATTAAAACCAAAATAAAGTTCAAGATTTTTTCACAAAGCATATTCGTGTGATCCAAAAGATTCACTGAAAATGAAGCAAAGTTCTAAATACGGCACCTGCAGTACAGTCAGAGTGACGGTGTCTTTCTCGTTATTCCAACCACCAGGTACTTCAAAAGCAAGAGCGAAATGGGTATTCTACAATTCACAACAAAAAACTTTTGATCTACAAACAAGCAAAAATCTTGATGTTCGAAAAAGATTTTTGTTTTCTTTTTTCATGGGAGGAGGGAAGGATGATGTGAAGAAAATTTTATTTTGGTAAAAAGACCTCTCCGGTCCTTCCCAATTTCAAAATTGAGCAAATTGGTCCCTCAAAAAAAATCGAGCAATTTAATCCCTGTCAATTTTGAAAGTGAGCAATTAAGGATAATTAATCACGGCATTAACGTCATCGGTCAATTGTACATAATTTTGATTAATATAACAAATTTAGCTCTCGATGTTTACATATTTTTGTCAATTTTGAGTATATTATAAAAAATTCAACAATTTTAGCCTCAACATGTACATATTTACATAAATGTTGCAAGCTAAATTTGTTAAATAATTACCAAATTGATAGATCTTTGAGGGCAAAATTTGTTATTATACCAATAAAAATTATATACAATTGACGGAAATTGACAAGGATAAATTGCTTCGATTTTTTTTAGAAGAACCAATTTGCTCAATATCGAAATTGAAAGGGACTGGAAATGTCATTTTACCAAAATTTTATTTATTATGGTAAAAACGTACCGGTGAATCAGCTCGGCGACGAAAATCGCCACCAACATAAACAGATTTCGGTTCGTTTAGAGAGGGTCCAGCTGGGAGATCAGAAAGAAGGGGCTCGGCAATCTGCAAAAGCTCTTCGTGTTCAATGCCGGAAGCTGCCAGGACAATTCTATTCCCCTTATAATTCTCCTGAAACCATCAAAAACAGACCACTATTCAACAAAACAAACATTGAAAGAAACTCAGAAATATATGTAAGGGTAGGAGCAGGATAGAAGAGATTCTTACAGTAACGAATTCTTCCAAAATGCCGCTGTTCAATCTGTCTATTGCTGACTCGGGAACCAAGAGAGGATTTGCCAGTGCACCAGAGTAACCAGCAGAATGAACTGCCTCCAAAATTAAGCGCTCGGGATTTTTTGAAACTTCCTCCAGCTCGGCTTTAATCTTTTGCAACTGTATAAAAATGGGGTACATATTGAAAAATCAAAATACGGACAAAAGAACCCAGAAAAGATAAAAGAAGAAAAATCCAGGATCCAAGCTCATTACAACTGGCCAAAGCATTGAGTCCCTCATTCTCACAAAGCATCGAAGCTAAACTGAGAAATTTACATATACAAGCATTTAACTTTACTTGCTTATACAAAGAACGGTAGAGCTAATTAATATGAAGAGCACAATGACACGAAAAACTAGTCAATGGTAATTATTGTACTTAACATAAGCTACATTTTTTTATAGGATTCTTCTTCAAAAGCTGTCAGTTTACTTGGAAAATCAGGAAAGATTAAACTAAATTACCTCTTCGTTAATTTCCCATTCCAAAAAAGCAGGGTTCCTCACACAGTCAATAAGCAATTCTACCATTTCGGGTACATAGGTCTTAAGGGCATCAAAGGTGTACGTCATGCACTCCCTAGTGGCCGAGGCTGATGTGTTACCTCCAATTGCCTCGACTTCCCTAACAACACGCAAGTGGCTACGGTTCGTCGTGCTCTTGAATGCCATTCGCTCGAGCAAGTGGGAGGCACCAGATGATATTGGTGTCTCGTAAATGGAACCACAATTAACGAATAAGCCGATCGAGGCAGCAGGAGTCTGATGAAAACAAGCAAAGAACTTAACCACACTGTAACCGATTAAACAATCAACAAACATAACGGTTCAATAAATGAAGAGTCGAGATTTTTCAATACCGGTAGTTGTTCTGAGGCTATTCTCACACCATTGGATAGGGTTTTAATCTTAGTTTCACTAGGTGCTATGTAATCAGGTAGTGGTGGCGGAAGGGAAACGCTGTCTAACGGTGTGTCCAGAGGAGCAACGGCACTCGAAGTCGCATAACGTGCAGCTGCTAAATTAATGGAACGGCCCTATTCACAAATGTTTGGGAAAAGAAAAAGCACTTCTCTGTAAGTGATTACATGAAAGACCAATACATCCAACAGTTCGATTTTGATCAGCACCATGTAAATCAAGTGGATCAAAAGAAAACCCGAACAGGATGTATGAAGCAAATATTTGATGAACCATCAACATAGTAATTGAAAAAGTACCATGGAGGCCCTCTACTCAAAAATGGACAATACCAGTTTTCAACAGTGGAAATGGATGAAACTTTTAACAGAATGATCAGTTTACTCTTTGATCTATTAATATTTTTTGAGTAGAGGGGCATAGTAATCTATAGAACAAGCACCATTATGTAGTTTAAAGAGAACAAACAAACAGTATATACAATCAAGGAAAATTAAAGGGATATATAGCATAGTTTCCATTATTTCTTTTGAATCAATAACTCTTTCATAAAGGAATGCCATAAATTTAGCGCTCTCTCTCTCTCTCTCTCTCATTAAAAAAAAAAAACCCAACATTTCCCCCCATTTTCCATTCTCCAATAAACAATTAGGGACCCCCCCCATTTTAACAAACAAAAAACAATAATCAGTTAACATCATAAAATGCATAATCTATATATTAAAGTGATTGAATGGATATTGAAAATGGGCCTTCAATAAACTCGTATCGGGTCATCTTCTTTCGTACTGATTCCCTGTATTTTCTCGAGAAACAAACAGAAATTTGACAGGGTTTTTAGAAAAAGCAATTTTGGGTTTTAAAAAAGAAACTAACCTTGAGAGCCCTGAAACGTGAAAGAGCAACTCTATACATGGTGTCTGTTTTTTTGTTTTTTCGTGGATTTTAAGGTTTTGGGAAACTGTCTTCTCCCCTGTCAGCAAAAAGTGATTTGTGTTAATTTGTTTTGTAATGAAGAAAATCAATGAAGAGAAAAATCAATGCCTCCTCTCTCTAAAGTGTGAGTATTGCAACGAGAAAAGGCGAAAAAGACGTACAGTTGAGTTGAGTTCCGTTTTTAGTGGGTTAAAGAGGAAGAAGATGTCTGCTTTCACATTCTTTTTCATTTTTTTCAGTAGGGTTTAAGTCTCTTCACCGATCATTGCCACCTCAGCATTGTGTATGTGGGACTCTTAAATTTAGGCTCCGATTAGATTTGTTTATAGTTTCGGATTATTTGGTTTGTATTAGAGGGGATTATGGGTCGGGTCGAGGGTTCGCCCAAAAAATGAGAAATTTTGTATAAAAATATAAAATTAAAAAATAACTTTGGGTCTGATTTGGTCCGAATTTAAAAAAAATTAATTTTTTTTGTTGTTTTAACTATTGTTTTGTCACTGTTTTGGTGTTGTTTCGTTATTATATTGTTATTATTTTGTTGTTATTGTTTAGATATTATATAACTCTTGTTTTATTGTTAATTTTGCTTCTATTTTAGAGGTATTTGTTTACAGAGTCGCACCTATCTTAGTATTGTTTAAATATAAATAAAATTTTAAATTTATTTTAGAAATTTTTATTTTAATATTTTTAGTGTATATGATATATAATATTTTTAAATTTGTTTTTATATAAAAATAATAGTATAAAAAAATTTAATTCAGGTGAGTCCGGTCGGGCTCGAATTTTAACATTTTTATCCAAGCTGAGTTTGGACAAAATTTTAGGCTCATTTTTCGGGTCAAGTCAAACCCGAACCTCGAAAATGGGCCTAAAAATTATATTGAGGTATTACTTATATAATTTTCTATATATTTAAAAGGGGAAAATATCACTCTGGCTCTTTTAAATTTTATAAAATTATATGTTAGTAAATGATAAAATTAAATTTTGACCCCCTAAAAATGATAAAAAATTTTATTCAATCCTTAGAAAACTTATAAAAGTATAAGTTAATACAATGATGCAATTACATTTTAACTCTAATAAAAATATATAACTCGATTTCAATCCCTCAACAAATAATTTTCGGCTTAATATAAGTATGATAATACAAAAAAAAAAAAAAAGATTCGGCTAACAAGATTAGGCCTGTTACAACCTAGATCAAGTTTGGGTTTCACCATTCAAGATTTGAGTTCGACCCAACTCATCATATTTTATACATTTGTAATATATTTTTATTTTTATATATTACGTAATTTATATCACATAAAATAAATAATAATACAATACTATGCAAAGACTTAAAATGTATTAAGCAATGATTAGTTTGTTTTATTAATTTTTTTATGGTATGTTATATCGGTTTTTTGTATTTAAGGTATGATCGTGTTTTCTATTAATATTTTTGTATTTTATATCAGTTTGTATTTACGGTATTTTATACCGAAATAATTTATTTATTTTAAAGAAGGAATTTTATTTTTTCAAAAATTACTTAGCTATTTTTTTTTATTCTTTTGGCGTAACACTTTATTTTATATTTGAGTTTCA
This sequence comes from Gossypium longicalyx, assembly GCA_025698465.1. Classification (NCBI taxonomy): domain Eukaryota; kingdom Viridiplantae; phylum Streptophyta; class Magnoliopsida; order Malvales; family Malvaceae; genus Gossypium; species Gossypium longicalyx. The sequence goes on from CM047000.1 coordinate 98,321,525, forward strand.
CACGTCTATTTTAAAAAATTCAAATAATATAACCATCCATTTCAAAAAGTACTCCAAAATACTGGTTAAAAAAAGAAAAGAAAAGAAAAAGGTTAATTTCATTATATGTCCTTAAAATATGATCAAAATTTTAAATTGATCTGCTAAAATTTGAAATATTTTAATTGAGTCCTTGAAGCATCAATGCTATATTAATTAGGTCACTTGCCATTAGATTGAGTGTTAAATTTCAGCTTAAAATTGACATTAAACTTATTTAAAACATGTGAATTAATTGACAAACATTAGTAAATCCATAATTTTTTTCTAAAATCGAAATTAAATTATAAAATTTTTAAGTAACATCATCGTAACATTATTCAAAGGGAGTTCAAAAATGATCTCATGGCAATTTTTTGTTATACAACCAGTTGCCATATTAGTTTCTCTAAAAACATGTTAAATTTTGACCATCGAAAGTTGTTTACATTTTACCTGAATATCTCGGATATGCAATGCCATAATAATATCCTCAGAACCTGTATTTAACATATCATACGCTACATTGCTATCACTCTCTAAAATAACCTCTATAGTGAGCTACTTTTAGACTATAATATATTGCCCATAATTCAGCTATGAAAAATGGACATCTCCCATATATTAAGATTTAATTGTAATATTTTTAAATTTTAAAATTCCAATTAAGAAATTGATTTTAAATTAATTACTATAAAATTTAAAATTTTAAAAAGTAGAAAAGCCATTGGAGGGAAAATTAGCTGAAAAAAATTAATCTTCTCAAATAAAAAAAAAACTAAATTTATATAATTACCCAAAGCCCTAAATTTCCACCATTGACAAACAAAAAACAAAGCTCTGATTCTCTCTTCTCTCTGTCTTTTTGTCACTGTCAACCTACTTTTTTTCTTCTTTTTTTTTTTTTTCAAACATCACATTCAAACATGTAATAAAGACAAAAACGCAACTCAACTACAACCTCCCCCCAAACATTTAATTTATTCTCTTTTTATTATCATATATCGTATCAAACCATTATTGTATATGCTTTGTTTTGATCTATAAACAGCATACTAATCAAAAAAACAAAACAAAAAACCCCATTTCATAGCACAAAGTTAAAAGTTCATTGATTTTTTTTCTATGCGTTCGAGGATTCTTCCTTAAATAGTAAGAGCTCAAAAGATGGGTTTTGCTTGAACTATAATGGGTTTCCATTATTTTTCTTGATTCTTACTTCAATTTTTCATTAGTTGCTATTCATCTGAGCAAGGGTTTTTTCCTTCTTTTTTTTTGGGGGGGGGGATTTGAGTTTATTTATTTATTTATTTTCTTTTTTAATTTAGAGTTTTTTTCGATGCCTTTGAGGAATCTTCTGCTAAATAAAATGGGTTTCCATTATTTTTCTTGATTCTTCAAATTTTTTTCATTATTTGCTATTAATTAGGGTTCTTTTTTTTTTTTGAATTTGAGTTTATTTGTTTGATTTTGTTATAATTTCGAGTTTTTTGATTATGTAGATGGAAGATGATGAAGAAGAAGATTTGGATTCAAAGCCTCTTTTGCTGAAATTTGGAGTTGCAGTTGCTGTTTCTTTCGTTGGGTTTCTGTGTTATCGATTTAGAACCCAAAATCCCAACTCGTTTTCCGGTGCGGATGTAACGGATGCTATTGCGATAATTGTATTAAATATCGGATCGATTCTGAAAATTTATGATATCTCGAACTTTGATCATGCAGATAATCGCGGTGAGGTTGATGCCGGTGAGACCGATCGGAGTAAAGATAATTTTCGAGCCGTAAAGATGTCAATAACTTCAGACCCTGTAAGCACATTTCGAGTTCATATCATTTGTGAAGCTAAAATATGCCATATAAGTCCCTGTATTCTTTGTAATTTAGTCCCTCTACTTTTTAGTTTTCAGAATTCAGGTTCAATTGTAACACTGTTAAAATTATTTTGTTAAATTTAAGTTCATTACAATGTATTTTTTTAGTTACATTGCTATGCCAACAAATTTAACAAAAAAGTTAAAAAATTGAATGAAATCCGAAAAGTGGAAGGACTAAATTGCTGAAAATAAAAGTATAGAAATTAAATTCCAAATTTGTGAAGGACTACGGAGACCTATGGCATATTTTTTAACTTTTTTAGGGCACTGAATATGATCTGCTAATGTATCATGTTGTTTTCGAGGTTCAATTTTTAAGCTTGTGTTGTTGATTCAATTTCATGTTTACGATGTTTCGGTCTCTCTCTGGCAGGAAGAAACGTTGAAGCAACGGATGGATGATTCCACGAGCATTAGTCACGACGAAGATGTGTTTTTCTTGACAGAGTTTGATGATCTTGTTAAGGAATTTGACTTTTCGGCTGTTGTTGAACCTTCTCCAAACCTGGAAGTGGAAGCGCCGAGGTTGGATCTTGACACTTCAATAACGCTTACTAGTGCTAAAAAGGACGATTACGAGCAAGAGATTGAGCACTTAAGAAACACAGTAAAACTGCTTCAGGAGAATGAGAAGAATCTCGAGGCCCGGTTGCTCGAATATTATGGCCTTAAAGAACAAGAAACAGCAGTTACGGAGCTCGTAAACCGATTGAAGATAAAAAATACAGAGGTTAAACTTTTCAGTCTCAAGATTGAGTCTTTACAATCGGAAAAACGACGATTACAAAGTCAAGTCACCGATCATGAAAAAGCCGTAGCTGAGCTCGAAAGTGCAAGATCTCGAATTAAGATGCTGAAGAAGAAACTTAAGCATGAGGCTGAGATGAATAAAGAACAGATCCTTAACCTTCAAAAAAGAGTTGCTAGATTGCAAGAGCAAGAACTTGAGGCTCCGGTAAGTAACCCGGACATCGAATCGAAGTTACAAAGGCTAAAGGTTTTGGAATGTGAGGTAAAAGAGTTGAGGAACTTGAATACGAGATTGCAGATGGAAAACTCGGAATTGGCTCGGAAGTTGGAATCGACCCAAATCCTTGCGAACTCTGTTTTGGAGGATCCTGAGGTAGTTTGCTTCATTTATGGTGAATCGTCTTTGTTTGCATTGTTACTAATATTATTGTTCTCATTTTTTTGTTATTTCGGGTGTGTTTGATTGCAGAGAAAAGCAATCGACGAAACGAGCAATCGTTTGAGGCAAGAAAACGAAGACTTGACGAAGCAAATTGAACAGCTCCAATTGCATCGATGTGCTGATGTCGAGGAACTAGTTTATCTCCGATGGATAAATGCTTGTTTGCGGTACGAGCTGAGGAATTATCGATGCCCGACTGGTGAAACAGTTGCTAGAGATTTAAGTAGAAGCTTAAGTCCGAAATCGGAGGCAAAAGCTAAAAAACTGATACTCGAATATGCACATACCGAAGGAATGGATAGCATTGATTTTGATTGCGATCAATGGTCTTCTTCCCAAGCTTCCGAAACTCAAGAACTTGATGATCCTTTGATCGAGAATTCATCTGCTGCAAAACCGACCAATTCGGGTAAAACTAAGTTCTTCAAGAATTTACGGAGACTAATACGGAGAAAAGACAGTCATCACCCGAACCATGCTTCATCAATGGGCAAACCTGATCATGTTGATGATCCTCCAACTTGGAGTTCAAGCACAATGAGCGATTCTGTAACCATGGTAAGTAGCCGGAGTGATAGGGTTACAACTCCATCTCAGAGTTCGTCCGGAACCTCTTCGGACATACCTAGATGGAGAAGTCTTAATGATGAACATATAAAGAATATCAAAAAATTTCGTAGCAAAAGCGGTTCTTATGGATATAGAAGATTCGTAGTAGGCAAGGATGGTGATGATGATCCGGACTTCCCTCTCGAACCCAAACTCGAAACCGACTCGGATTCTTTTTGGAAATCCGAGTTAGTGAAGTTTGGAGAAGTTTTGGAAGGAGCACGAAAAGTAAAGATTCACAAGAAATCAGCAAGTATCATATGAAATATTAGTTCAAACATAGTGTTCATATGTACCATATGTATCATATAGAAAATGAAAATGAAATATGCACATCACCATATGGTAATAACCTACGTTGCTTTGATTTTCTTCTTTTTTACGTGTTTGATCGATGGTTAGTTTAAATTAAATAAATTATTTAAAAATTTAAAAAATTCTTAAAAAAATTATAAAGCTCGTTAACTCAACTGACTTTTATCTCAATTTAATCAGTTTGAACAGGATTGCAAGTTGATTTGTTTGTTTCCTTGCTCCCCACTGATGTAAGATTGGTTCATGTTTAATGGTTGTGTTTATGATCAAGAGCGGAGCTGATGGAGAATTTTAGGCTCGCTTTCTAGGTATAGACCAAGTTTAGCTCATATTAAAAACGTTAAACCTAAGTCCTGTAATATATATTTTTTAAATTATTTTTTTATATAAAAATAAAATTTAAAAATATAATACATAAAATACACCTAAAATATTAAATAAATGTTTCTTAACAAATTGAAAATACAAATAAAAAAAATGCTCGGCTCATTTAGAAAATAGGTTTTATTTGCTATCCAAATCCATTTTTCGGATTTATGAAAATCTTAAAAGAATAAAGTATACTCATGTGATTTTTTTTTTATGTATCTACTAGAACTAGTTTAATTAATCTTTCGTATTTTATAGACTCGTTAAAAGAATAAATACTTGCCGCGAACTCATATCATATATTTAATACTCACAACTAAACCCAAATATCGAAAATTTATATAATAAAAATCTCTAACAAGAGGATGACATGAATTTAAATATCTATTTTTTTTAACAATCAAACCCAATTAAAATTAATTTATCCAAATTCCAATTCCAAATCTAAATTAATTTTATCGAAAATTGGAATGTCCTTTGAGACGCGACTTCTGTTTTCTTAGTTAAACCCATTAGTTGAATTACTTTTGGGTTAAAACATTTAAAAAGAAGATATTTTTATTTCGAATTTAGATATTTTGAATCAATGAAGTGAAATCTATTTTCACATTTAATAATCTTAACGGTCTCGGAAATTTCCTTCATCACCAATTTTGAAATATACAATTTAACTTTGGTCAAATAGTTTCCTCAGTTAATGTAATAATATTATTATTTTAGAAATTAAAATTAAAATTAAAATTTTCATTATATATTCTTTAGATTTAAAAAAAAATTATATTTATTGACCTGTATTAGAAGTATGTATTCGATCAAATTAAATAAAAAAGAATTCAAGTTAATAGAGTTAGTGAGACCTATTACTCAATTTGAAAAATTTTCAAATCGATGATTGAGTTAGTAAGTTAAATTTAGTAAAATTGTTCGAGTTAAATTAAAAAATTAAATATATCAAATTAAAATAAAGAAAAAAGAAGAAGATATCCTAATATGATAAACTTAAATCATTAATTAATTTATTTAAATTACAAAAATTACTATTTTAAAAAAAAATTAAAATTTTAAGTTGATTCTTTAGATTTTTTATAATTTTTATATCTTTTCAAAAAAAAATATAAATTTTGGATTTTTTAAAAGTTAATTTAAAATTTTAATTTTTGTTAAGATAGACCAATTTGCACATTTTCAAAAGTAACAAAGACTAAAAAAATATTTACATCAATTTTTTATTTAAATTATTCGAATTGTAAATTTCAACATTACTCGAAACTCAAATTACTTAATCGAATTAACTCAAAAAAATCGAATAAACCAATTCGATTAACTTGAAATTTAACTTTTTTTCGAATTTTTTAAATTTAAATCAAGTTTTACTCAGTCGTAATCCACATTGACAAATCATACTCAATTGACATATATTTAAACATATAAATTTTTCCTAAGTACATAAAAAACTGGATATACCCGCGTAGATACATAACCGTGTCCGTCACTTCACCCATAACCTGGATAACACGTTACCACAAGGATTCCATGCAACATGGAAAACTCACACTAGAGGGGCATCAGCATTTATGACATTATAAAGCAACAAATTCAGTCAAATTTACAAACAGATTATGATCTATATGAGCAGCAATTATAATCCCAAACATCATAATGTTATCATAATATTACAAGCTCATTCAAATAAAATTCAACCATTTTCATTCTAACCTCGAGCTTTAAGCTCCGCAAGCCGCCTTGACAAATCATCCTCGTCGACCTTCTCTTCAGTCTTCGTCGGAACAGCATGAGCAGCAGCGTTTGGCAACCCAACGGAGACCTCTAACCCGTAATCATCAGCCACTTGCTGCATCAGGCTGTTGACTTCACCTTCGGGTGTCGATAATGAAGTAGAACCAGCCATAGCACTCTCCATAAACTCTGCTTGAACCTCCATATTCACAAACTGCTTCTCGAATTGATCCATTGTTTCTGACATTTTCTGCAAATTTCCTGCATAAACATTTGAATAAGTTTTGCTTTAGGCTAATATGTCTACATTATGTTGATTTCAACTAATTTTTCCTCGGAGCTGGGTTCGTGTCCATCACTTGACACTCCCTTAACGGTTCCGCGTCAATACATGTCCGTTTTGACCATGTCCGGTTTTATTTTTTATTTTTTTAAACATTACCAACCATGTCCAATATTCCACTATGTATTTCGCCGAGTTGAGGATGTATCCATATCCGATACTAGAACACTCCCTTAATGCTCCCTTTGGTAACATGAATTTGAAAATTAGGATTTGACTTTCATTTATTATGAAATGCATGCATTACAGACAAATTAGCTGTGATTCAATATAATATGTATTTGAAAAGTATAAGAACACGAATTTATCATCATAGATTTGAGAAATAACTACTCAATTTACTTTATTTTTGAAATCCAAGTTCCCAGAACCTACCTAACAAAAGTGTTCTTGCTTCATAGATTCTAACCTAAATTCTCCGTAATATTGATTTCTCCTAAAATTTATTATCATCATGAATAGCCACGAAAAAGAAAGATGATCAATGATACGAAAGTACTGAGAAATTACCTGTGGCCAATGAAGATTCAAGTGACTTAACAATATTAGCCATGGACTTGTTAATGGTAGTCATCTTAGCTTGAGTATCAAGCCTAGCAACAACGGCATCGAGCCGCGAGGCAAGACGGAGGTAGTTCATCTGCTCGTTGCGCTTTCGAATGGCGTTCTCGGCGTAGATACGAGCTCCGTCCATGTTACCTTTCTCGATCGCCTTCTTCACCTTCAATTTCTCGGATTTCTCGTCCTTCTCGCACTTCCTCGACTGGCGTTGCAACGATTTGGACGTGAATTTCAGCTCCATGATCTGGTTCAAGAGCTTCTCGGTGTTCCCCATGGCTGGATTCTTTGTTTGATCGAAGAGAATTAGGGTTGAAAATTTTTGGGGGATTTCCAATCGAATTTGATTCGATGCTTTTATACGGGTTTTGCTTTTTCTTTTATTTATGTTCAACGATAGTGAAGCGCAACGTTTAAGGCAAAGCGAAAAATCGGATAATATTTTTATAATTTTTATTTGGTATAACATAAATTTAATCCCTAAAACTTATTTTTTTTGCTACTTCGTCCATATATATATATTATCACTTGTATCCTCAAATTTTAAAATTTAATAAATTTGTTTCTAAATGAAAATTGGATTAAATTTAAAAATTTTAAAAATGTAGATAAAATTTTATCAATAATAAAATATCTGTGCCCCACATCAATATCATTAAAATTTTAATATTTGTCAATTTTTCGTCTAAAAAATAATTAAAATTTGAATATTGCAAACTAAAGTGATATAAAGATAAAAGATTTAGGTGGGATTTAGATGGACGGTTGGGTGCGGTGCGGTGTATTTAATTTTCTTTTTGTCTCACACTATAATATTTAATTTCATTGCTATCATTGCTTTTATACTAACCGCAGAGATAAATATACTATTCATTCAAAATAAACTGATCAAAATTACATCATAAAAAATAAAACGTTAAAACAAAATTTAACAATTTTATTTTATTATTAAAAATAACCATTAAATTATTTGATTTTAATTTAAACTTAAAATAACATATATAATAGATTTGATATATTTGAATTTTAATCTTTCATCATGAATCTACTGCAAAACTAAAGAATGAGTCAAATTGTCGGTTAAGTCATAACTCGATTGACATAAATATTATTATAAATGTAGGAGGACGTGGGTTCTAATGCGCTGAAGTGCGTTATACTCCTATTTATGGATTAATGAGGGACTATTGGTAGTTTTATACATTATATCAAAAAGATCAAATATTAATTAAAATACATTTTTTAAAATTTATAATTTTTTTAATAATTTAACTAAAATCTCTTAATTTTTTAAGACTCTCTTACATGTAATTTAGTATAAATCATATCGGCTTATAACAAAAAAAAGTAGATTTTTGTTTAATAAAGAATATAGGCTTTAAATGTAAAATTATTACCATAATAATAATCTAAGGTAAATACTAAATTTTTTATTTTTAATAGCATATTAAATTATTAATTTTTTTCAAAATGTTAAATATTAGGATTATTGAAAATTTAAAATTTTAATATGTTTGATCTAGATTTGAATTTTAAATTAAATAAAACAAATTTATTCATTATTACCAAATTAAATAATTTTGAAAATTAGATGTTTTATTAAATTAGGATAACTTTTTTTAATTTAAAAGTGTTTAAATAAATTTAAATAATACTCACATTGTAATTTTTTTTTTCTTGAAGAGATTTTCAGAGATTTAGAGAAACAGCAATGGAGTCTTCAGCTCAGGTTCTGGAAATCCACTTAATCTCAGCACAAGGACTTAAGCGTCATACCAAAAACTACGCCATTGCTTGGGTTGATCCATCGACGAAGCTTCGGACTCGGATCGATCGTACCGGCGGCGAAAATCCGACTTGGAACGATAAATTTCTCTTCAAAGTCTCACCGAATTTCCTTTCCGGTGAAACCTCAGCCGTTTCCGTCGCGATTTACGTCGCCGGAATCATTCGAGACAAACTCATAGGCACCGTTCGCATTCTCATTAGCACTTTCCTCCATACTTCTCCTTCATCTCCTATGACATCGCCGGCTTTCGCAGCGTTCTTGATCCGCAGCCCTTCCGGCGAATTCTTCGGAACCTTAAACGTCGGCGCAACGGTTCTTAACGCATTTACAGGCTTTCAAGCGTTGAATAAAGCCTCCGCCATAGGTTATCACGAACTTGCCGGAGAGAATCTCGCCGGAAAACACCGATCGGCGAACAAATCAAAGGCAACAGTTCGTGATTTACCTGAATCAATCCCTAGTGATTCACCAGTTCATCAATTGGAAACTAGCGATTCCTTAATCGACCAATCAATTACAGATGTGAGCTTGAAACAGAAAGTTCGAAAGAAAAAGAAGAAATTTTGGATCAATCTTAGGCAACTACATGCAATCTGTATAAGTCCTCAAATTTGATCCATCTTTTTTCTATTTTATATATTTAAGCTTTTTTATTTGCTTTGCAATTTCATTTGCCAAAAAAAAAATGTTTTTGCACATTCAAAATAATGTTATTTTCCATCAAAATGTCTAAATCATAGATTTTCTTTTCTGGCAAATTATTCGAATATGCTTAGAAAATTTTTATGTCAAAAAACCATTCCAGTCCTTTTCAATTTTGAAATTGAGCAAATTGGTCCTTCTCAAAAAATTTGGAGTAATTTAATCTCTATCAATTTCAAAAGTGAATAACCAAGGACAATGAATCACGACATTAATGCCTTTCGTCAATTTTTCTCAATTTTGCCATGCTTCTAAATAATTCAACAAATTCGATCTCAATATTTCCATATTTTCATAAATGTTGCAAGATAAATTTGTTAAATCGGGCTTAAATTAATAGAATGTATAAACTTTGAGGGCTGAATTTTTTATTACACTAATGAAAATTATGTATGGACTAAGAACATTAATTCCGTGATTAGTTATCCTTAGTTGCACACTTTTGAAATTGTCATGAATTAAATTATTTTGATTTTTTTGAGAGGGACTAATTTGTTTATTTTTAAAATTGAAAGGGACTAGAGAGATATTTTACCAAATTTTTATATCAGTACAGATTTGGTTAACGAATATTTGGTTTACAAAATTTAAATTTAGGTAGCTCAATTATCGAGTAAGTAAAACTTGGATATTATATTGCTTGTGTATTTAAAAAAATGTTTTATGGAAAATGATTTTTGTAATTTTTTATATTTTATCGTGAAAATAGTTTGATTAATAAAAAAAATAAGACCTTTTTTTTAAATTAATTTTTAAATTGAATATTGAAATTAGAGTTAAATATTAAATTGAAAATAAAAAATTGAAGTGTCAAAATAAATATTAAAAATTAAATGATATATTATTAAGGTTAAATTTTGCTATTAGATTATATACTTTGTGTAAATTGTGGATTTAGTACCTCTACTTTAATTTGATCAATTTCAATTCATGTACTTTTCGAGTTTTGAAATTTTAATCTTGACTCAACGATAAAAGTTAATTTTGTTTGATTAAATTATGATATTAGTCCTGTATTATGCGTAAAATTAAATATTTAGTCCACGTTCACTAATTGGATCATTCTTAATAGTATTTTTTTTTTAAATTTCAAAATTTTAATATTAATGCAAACAACAATCATTAAATCTATTAATTAATTTTTTGCGAGTAATATTTAAAAATAACAAAACTTTATAAATTTAATAGGTATCATTCAGTTAGGACTAAAATGTTTAAATTCGACCAAATTAAAGTAGAGATACTAAATCCACAACTTATCTAATATGTAAAATTTGACCAATTATCAATCTGTTGTATACCAAGAACCAATAAGATCACAGAAAAACCCAATTTTTTGAAATTATTCTTAATTTCTACTCTTAGCTTTTTTTCCAATTCAGCTTGCTTCAACCAAATTGGTATTTTTATTATTACAACCAAAAAATATGAGTTCGAGCACGTGATATTTTTCCGGTATAATAATTAAAGTACAATTATAAGTAAAATTAAGTATTGTATAAAAATGGATAATATATATGAACCCAAAAAATTATTGAAATAAAAAAATAAAATATATAATATCATTAAATAAAAAATATTTGTTAATTATTATCTTCTTTTATCATTTATAATATATTAAATATGCATTAAAACTGAAAATCATTTAAAAATTTGATGAAACTCGTAATTGAACCTAAAATGGCTCAACCCCCAAGGATAGATTGGTACTAGAAACTCAAAATTGATTTGATACTATCGAATTCGAGTTTGATCAACTCAACCCATCAGTAAAATCGAATTCAATTTTAATAATACTCACAACTAATCGAACTTTTCATTAATATAGATTTAGATCAATAATAATGCACTCAATCTTGAATACTAACAAGCTAAATCAAGTAAGTTTGAACTTGTATGCAAGAATTTATAGATGAAAGCTTAATTATATCTCAAGCCAAGATCGAACTTAAAAATTTATTTTTAGGTCAAACTTAAACCGAATATCAAACTCTTTAAAGCTTTAATTGGATTAAACTACAAACTTCTTAGTTCATAGCATTTTTAAAGAAATTTTCCCTTTGCCATAGAATCATTTTAAAAGATCATATCCTCGTACCCATATTTTTAAAACATGGGTGATTAGCATCAAAGGGTAGTGAGCTTAGCTGTTTCTAAATCATCCAAATACAAAATAACAAACACAGCTTAATGATCTCAACAAAGTCAAAGAGGAAATTAAAGGGCAAAATTATCAAACTTACGATATTATAGTCCGAAAAACAAACTCGAAACCACCAAGATTCTCACTTTTTTTTGTTTCAAAATCTAGTTATAAAATACACCAACAAGCTAAAACCACGAAACAAGGATGAAAAAGTGTTGGAAACAACGAAAATTGCAGCAAAATGATTGTGAAGTTGTGTAAAAAAGCTCACTTCCTGCCATGGATCCTCAATGCTTGTCTGTTCCTCTTCTTGACACCGGATTTGGCAACCTTCAGACTTCGGTTCACAGCACTCAACCTTGCTAGGGCAGCTTTTGTTAAATCCGGCCTGTAGTAGTTGTCTGTCACCTGCAATGTTTGAATAGTAGATCATTAGGAAAAAATTCATAAAAAGAACGGTAACGATGTGATACGAATTGTAATAGATGATGGGAAATGATAAAACCACTCAAGCAGAACTTCAGAATATCATTGAAAATGGATACTACACAAATGAGATCCAGAATATCGTTGATAATCTATATCCAAAAAGGCTACTCAAAGCATACATATACACGATAATGCCTAAAGTAGCTACATAAGCATTGAAGAGGATCATATGGAAGCTCAGAAGCCAAGCGTAACAAGTACATTTCAACGAAGAATCCAACAAATAGATCCTTCTTATATGTTATCGCTTCATCACCGCAAGATAAAACCCTCGAAAAAAATTTAAATTCAAAAGCCAGAAACACCATACCAGTTAACAATGAGTTAACAAGAATTTCAGTGTTTAAATCTTTAAATGATCTGTTTTTTTCCTAATTTATGGAAGACAATCACAGCAATTACCGATAGCAAACCTAGTAAAATAATAAATAGACAAGTTTCGAAATTTGATTTCCTCATTACCTGGTTTTTGACTGCCTTGGCCATCCTAGGGAACTCCTTTTTCATGACAGACTTATGGAGCAAGCTCGAAGGCTTGTTCTGCTTCTTAGACTTGGTTGTGGCTAAGAGCACAGACTGGTCTTTGCCTGCAGGTTGAATGGTGACGGTTTTCTTGTTTGCCAAGCCTAAAATTTCACGGATCCAGGAAAGAGTTAATATACTTAACAAATACAACATATAACGCCATGCAAATTTTAAATTCACATTTGAAGCTTTTTGATTATTCTCAAGATAAAAGAAAACCTTCCGCAACTCTTTGCATTATACGACAATTACCATTTCTCATCTCATCCTAATGCTGTAATAGAGCACAGCTGAAACAAGCTCATGACAGAAGAATCTTAAGCTCAAGCACCCATTAGAAATTCAAAGCTTGAAGCTCCACTAGATCTTCATCAAGTTTCACTTCACTTTCAAACCTCAAACTTGATTCAAGATAAAGATCAAAATGCTCAAGCTTGCTGAATTAGGCTCATTTTCCTAATGGAAATAAGCCATATTACCTTTGCTTGAGTTTAAATCAAAATCTTTCAATATAAATCATTTTTTTAAAAGAAGCTTGATTAGGCTCAAGAGCTGCTCGACTCAAGCATTAGTAGAGCTCGAATTCAGGCCCCTTGATAAATTGTGCTCGAGTTCAATGTGAAGACGACTGTAGCCAAATTCAAAAACTTTCTCCATCCTACTATCCAACGATGCGCTCTTACTCTGTGAACCCTAGCTTAACCCAAATACAATACCAACCCACTGAAGGGACGGTCAACTCCGGACAGACAACCTTCGAAGATTTCTCAGAACAGAGTCGGCCTCCCCTCAACAAATACCCATTATTTCTCTTCTCATTTCCTCAATAAAATATAAGCATTTATACACAAAAAACCATTTGCTTATATAATTTCCATTTCTCTTTCACATATTAAAAGACAAATGATAATAACAACAATATCGATCTCTTTTTGTTTTACAAATAAATCTAAAATCAACATCATCAAATCAACACAAAGATAATGAAAATGAAGATTTGGGATCACAAAGCAAATAAATAATAATACCAGAGTGTTTGTAAGAGTTGACATTGTAGAGATTGTTGGGCTCTTTGCTGAATCGAACGCCGGCAGTTCCTCTTCCAAATTGTTTCACCAAAAAACAATTGTTCTTCTTCACTACCTCCCAAATCAACTGTCCTGGAACTGTCGCCATTTTTTTTCTATTTCCCCTGCACCAGATTTAACCCCAAAAAACCCTAATTAGTGAGATTAAAATTTTATAAAAAAGAAATCGAAAAAGAAATCAGAATAAATTTATTAATAATATTGAACTAAGAACTAAAGAGGAACCTGTTGGATTTTTAGGTTTTTTTTTTTTTTTTCTTTTGAAGGGATGAACAATTGGAGAAAGAGAGGTAAAAGAGGAAGGCAAAAAAAAATGGAGGCTTTATATTAGTGGAAGTAGGGTTTTGTTTTAAGTAAAATTACGATTATATCCTTTCACTTCAAAATATTACGTGAAATACAAATAGAAAATTTGGACCCACCTTACGCCAATTTTTTATTACCCTAGGAAGAACAAACAAAAAACTAGAACCAGACACCAATGGCTTCGACGGCTTTCAACGCCGCCGCTGTAACGAAGAACAGGCACCAATCATTATCCAAAAAGCGCAAAATCCCACATTCATTTGCTTGTGACAAGGCTGAATCAGTAGCTAAACTACCCAAAACCCTGAATCAGTACGAAGACGACGATAATGGAAGTTATTCGGAGAAGAAGATGATGAAAAAGAAAAAGAAGAAGAAGAAGAAAATTTTGGGATTGATGGAGTCTGAAGAGATGACTGATGAAGAACTGAATAGCAGCAAGGTATCTGTGTTGAAAACAGCGGCAGAAGATTTCGGGATCAATGGCGTATTGGTCTAAGAACGATGGGGTTCCTTTCTCGTTTCTCTTCCGGGAGTTTGATTTTACTACTAAACGGGTGTGCCGCAACTACGTGAACGTCGCCTGTAATATGTTAAGGACCGTCATGCGCACTACGCCACGTGATTTGCTTGCTGTTTTCCATCTTTTGGCTAATAAGATAGCTCCCAAGCATGAACTAGCGTCGGATTTAGGCGTTGGATCAGGTCTGATCATCAGTGCAATAGCTGAAGCGTACAACAAACCCGAAAATGAAATCAGAAACCAGTACAACACGCTCGGAGATTTCGGCTAAACGGCGGAAACTATACGATCGACGGTGTTGATCAAAACCCACCAGCCTCTTGCGGTTTCTAAAGTATTCAAAGCATTGCTCGCCATTGCCAAAGAATGTAGGAGGAAGAACAAAAGGAAGAAACGTCTGGATTTGGTTGAAGAACTTTTAGCAGCATTGGGACAAGCTGGGAGTAATGGTTTGTCTGGTTTATGATAAGCAAATCTGGGCGATTCTCGATGATGGAATATCGAAACTTTCAAGTTCATGCAGCTTTTCTATCGGAGTTCCGGTCGAGCCAATGCTGGCGAAACTGAGTCTAGTTGAATCGGAGATAATCGAAAGATTTAATGGTACGGCATATGTTTGCGAGTATAAGTACGATGGCGAACGAGCTCAAATTCATTACATGGAAGACGGGAAAGTGGAGATTTACACTCGCAATCTCGAACCGAATTCCAAAATGTTTCCCGATGTTGTTATCGCCGTATCAAGATCGAAGAAATCCGGGGTAAAATCGTTTGTTTTGGACTGTGAAATCGTTGCATACGACCTTGACAAACACGAAACACTGCCTTATCAGATTCTAAGCACTCGAAGACGTAAACATGTTGCTTTGATCGAGATTAAAATTCAGTTTTGCATATTTGCTTTTGATATATTGTATCTTAATGGTGATTTGATCTATGAACAACAGCTCGTTCGAGGAAGAATCCGGGTTTTTTCAGTTCGCAACTGCATAACAGTCGACAAATCCTAAGCAAAAGAAGATCGAAAAGTTCCTAAAAGCTGCCATGGGTGCAAACTGTGAAAGCCTTGTTATTAAAGGCTTAAATGATGCACATGAACTCAGTACGCATCCATGGTTGAAACTGAAGAAAGAGTACATGGAAGGCATTGGGGACTCACTCGATCTCGTCTCAATCGCTGCATACCATGGCCGTCTCAAGCAAACAGGCACTTACATTGTGTTTCTTATGGCTTTTTATGACAGTAAAACCGCAGAATTCGAAACCTTATGCAAATTAAAGACTGGATTTTCGAAGAAAATTCTTACCGAAATATCTTACAGGCTAGCTTCGAAGGTGATTCCAAAGCCGAAGCTGGTATGTCGCCAACAAAGTTAAACTGGATGTATGGTTTGAACCCTCGGAGGTTATGCCGCTTTTGGCATGGTGGAAGCTGGTGAGGGTCTTTTGACATGGTTTCATAGCTATTTTCGTGTTCGAAAAGACAAGGATCCCCAACAAGCTTCGTCATTGGAGATCATGGTTGAAATGTATCAAAAGCAAGTTGTCAAGACAATCAAAAGATCCTGTTACAGCATTTTACAATATAACCGAGGCAAAGGATTTGAGATTTCATTAGTTTGTTAATCATTAATATCCTCAAATTGCATGTTATTTCAAATTGCATGTTATTTGGTAAGATTTGTGCCTTCAGATGAACTGTAGTTCAGGACTGAGAAAAAATTCTAGAAAATCGATTAAAATAGTAATGGTTAGCTCAATTTCCTTTAAAATTTATATCGATTTTGATTTGGATATTACTTAAATACATTCAATTTAATTTGATTTTCGATTCGTTAGTTAAAAATTTATTGAGACTGGATTCATACTTTTTTTTACTCAATTTATGTTAATTTATGATATAAAAATAAAAATTTTATATCTAAATCAGTAAAAATAACTTAAAATATTATATAAAAACTAATTTTAAAAATTTGATTAATCAAATCTATTCAAAACCAATGAATTGGTTCAAAAAAATATTCGATTTTGATTCAATTTTTATGGATCTAGAAAACTGGGTAATTTAAGTGTTGATTTCAGGGCCAAAGTCAAGGATTTAGTTGATGAGAACTGGGACTGGCGGGTGTAGGAAAATTCTCTCAGTCCAAGGATCCGATTAACTTGAGGGCTGGTCCAGACAAGTGTGTTTACAATCGGGCGAAAGACAGTAAGTGTCGGTGGCAGAAGCTTATAAGAATCCGGAGAAAGATGATAAGGAATGCTGATGGGGCTATGGATAGCAAATCAGATGGTGGTGGGATCGGTGTTGCAAGCTGAGTTGTTGGTTGTTTATGATGGTCTGATGGTGGCTTGGACTTTAAGGTACTGGAAGCTAAGTGTGGAATGTGACAGTGTTGCGGTGCTTAATGTGATCAAGGATTGGGATGTGGGTCATGATTTTCGATCGGACTTGACAAGAACATGACACAATTACACTCCATGAATATAACATGAAAAATACAACACGACTGAACATTATACTTCACCTATTCGGGACATGTACCGAAGCTTCGACATGTCATGCTAGTTCTAAAACAGGTCAACTACCAAAGCTAAAATACTTACAAATTTACTTAGTCGTTGTTGTCCTCGTCTTCATCATCAAAATCTTCTTCCTCATCTTCATCCGATTCGCTTTCTTCCTCCAACTCTGCATCATCGTCCTCCACGATAAAGCCACCGAGCGTTTCATCATCTTCGTCATCGTCATCGACACCGCTTTCTTCCCATGCTGTGACAGTTTGCTTCAATGTGGAACTTCTTATTTTGCCACTATTCTTCTTTGACTTGTCACGGTCCTTCGATCTTGTAGAATAAACCGCTCCCTGGACTTTTCTTCCCTTCGTGGCAACCTCCTCAATCTCACCCTCACTCTCACTGGTCCAGTCATCGTCATCATCATTGTCGCCTTTCTTTCTCTTTTTCCCCTTACTTCTCCCCCTCTTTCGTTCGACTGCTTCGTCATCATCGTCATCTTCATCATCACTACCGTTTCCGTGTTCCTCAAGAAACCATTCCCAGTTCTTTATATTACGGATTCTTTGATTAGGGTATCGATCAAACTCGTGCCCGATTACAAGAAAACCGAATTCTGCATTTACCAATTCATCATCAAACTAAAACTAGAAACTTTTCAAGGTATGAAGTCATAAATAGTTGAAAAAAAAAAACAATGTAATTAATTGCTTAATTTTCCTGCAGTTTCTTTTCTCAGTAACCAAACACAAATTGAATCTAAACAAATTTAAGAACAAGAAACCATCCTTTCCACACCAATTACTAGAAAACCAAATTATGCATTTAGCACTTCATTTTCCAACCAAAAATTGAAACTTTCAAAAATATAAAGTCATAAATCAGTTAAAACTAATGTAATTAATTGATTAATTTTCCTGGAGTTCCTTTTCTCAGTGACCAAACACAAATAGAATCTAACAAATTTGAGAAATAAAAAGCCATTCTTACCACCACGATAACTAGCAAACTAAATTCTGCATTTAGTATCTCATTATCCAACTAAAAATTTTAACTTTCAAAATATAAAACAAATAAAATAAAATGAAATTGATTGATTGATTGATTTTTCCTGTATTTTCATTTTCTCAGTAATCAAACACAATTGAATCTAGAAAATTTAAGAAACAACAAGCCATTCACACCACTTCAAACTCATGCCTTTTTTTCTTTTAAATTCAGCATTAAACACTTATTATCCAGCTAAAAACTAAAACTTCCATAATATAAAGTTACAACTGAGTTAAAATAAAATGTAATTAATTGATTAATTTCCCAGTATTTTCATTTTCTCAGCAACCAAACACAAGTTTAATCTAACAAATTTAAGATATAAGAAGCCAAATTTAAAAAAAAATAAAAAAAATCTGTACTTAGATTATCCAGGTAAAAGTTGGAATTTGAAATTTCTAATATGTGAAGTTACATGTAAGTTAAAATAAACTGAAGTTGGTTGCTTAATTAATAAATTTTCCAGGATTTTCATTTTCTCAGCAACCAAACACAAATTTTATCCAACAAAATTTTAAGAAATAAGAAGAAATTATTACCTTTAACAGGGTCAATATCTTCAATATCGACACTCTCTGCTCCACTCTCACTCCCCAAATCCCTTTCTTCTTTTCCATTTTCTTCAGTTTTCTTCAAAACAAACCAAACAGGGACCCGACCCGAAACGCAGATCCAATCGCCGTTTTCAAGCCGACCTTTGTCGGAACTATTAAAAACCTTAATCTCCCCATTAGTTCCTCTCCGTACCCAAACCGGGTTCAAACCGGTAACTTCGAATGAAACACTAGGCTCCTCCGTTCGAGTCTCGCCGTTTTCGTCGACCAGAGTTTCGAGCTCGAGTTCAACGTGACGGCGAGACACGGTCCGGTCATCGGTGTTAAACCCTGAACCTCTCCCGAATGTGATTTTTGAACCGGATTTTAGCGCCAATTTTGAACCATCTGCACCTTCGATTTCCATTTTTTCCCCTGGATTATAGCAACGGCATGGTGAAATGAATCCCGAAATTATCATTTTGAAACGGTGCTCACTTATCCCAAGTCCATGGATTGGATATGGGTTCTATGTCAGAAATTTAGCCCTAATCGAATTATATTTATTGGGCCGAGCAGAAATTTTGAACTTTAGACAAATTTTCGTCTATTAGATTTTGGTTAAATTTGTTTTAAGTCTATATACTCTTCATATATTAGAACTTTAGTCCCTATACTTTTTAGATTTCAAAATTTAAGTTCAATTATGAACGTTGTTAAAATTCTTTTACTAAAATTTTAAATTTATTACAACGTCAATTTTTTTATTACATGAATATCAAATGTATATATATTCTTTATTTCAAGATGTCATATCAATTTAATAGAAATTTTTTAATTGTATTGACAATTTAACCTAAATTTTGAAATTTAACATATAGAGGGACTAAATTCCAAACGTTCGGGGAGTATAACCTTGATTTTTTAAAGAAACTGTGAGGGGAATTTTTGGACTGCATCAAATATCCCTAAACTATGACCGTTGTTTTAAAAAGATCCCTAAACTTCAAATCATCCTAATTACATCTTTAAACTATTGAGGTTATATCAATTAGGTCCTTTCGTTGCTAAAATCCTAATTTAACTGTTAAATGACACGTAAGTTCTCATGTGATGAAACTTAAAATGAAAATTTAAATTAGTATTGTAAAAATAGATGTTTCAAATATATTAGTTTTGATATTTTCAAAGTTTTTATAAAAACATTATCGTTTGGTCTTTCTCTTTTCAATTTTATTTTATTTTTAAATGTTTTACTTTTAAAAGTTATATGAAAATATTCTATTTATTTAGAATGTTCATTTTAATTTTATCTACGAGTGATTTGACATATCATTTAACGGTTAAATCAACAGTTTTAGTAACGGATATATTTAATCGATATAATATTGATAGTTTGGAGATGCACTTAGAATGCTTTAGAGTTTGGGAACCAATTTAGAATTACGATCATAGTTTGGGAATGTCTGATGCAATTAACTATTTTTAACTATTAATTTTTTGTTAAATTTGCTTCAAGTCCCTGTATCATTGTACATTTTCAAATCGATTCATTTACTTTTATTTTGAATAATTTAATCCCTCTGCTTTTCAGATTTCAAAATTCTATCCAAGATTTTGTAGGCTTTTTTTTTAATCAAATTATTCTCCCTGTTATAATAATGGCACGATAACTTATTTGCCCTTCAATTTTATAAAAAAAGTCATTTTTGCCCTCTATTTATTTTTCGTTTCTTTTAGCCATTGAACTTGCATTGTTTGTCAAGTCACCCAAAAATGGAAGGGAAAAATGTCTGTTAACTTTGTTGATGTGGCTGACCACATATATGTCACGTTAGCAATTAAATTTTTTAATTAAAAATATTAAAAAACATTTTTTATATTTTAAATTTCTTTAAATTTTAAAAAATAACAATTAATTGCTACCATGGCATTCAAGTGGCAATCCACATGTATGTCATGTTAATAAAGTGAACAAACGTTAACTTTTTTATTCTTTGTGGAGCGATTTGACAAATAACACAAGTTCAATGGCTAAATAAGGCGAAAAATAAATAGAGGGTTGAAACGACTTTATCTGTAAAGTTGGAGGACTGAATAAATTATTATGCCTATAATTTAATGGTTAGAATGTGCTCAAAACCCCTTTATTCTTTGCACATTTGAAATTTAATCTATCTACTTTTTTTTGAAGAAAATTTGTACCTCTATTTTTAAGATTTAAAAACGTAAGTCCAATTGTTAATATCATTAAAATTCTCAATTATAAAATTGAAGAAACTATATTCAAAATGTATAAAATCTTAAGCCTTTAGATTAAAATATTATAAAAATAAATTATTTACCAAAATAATATAATTCTCAAATTATTTATGAAAATATTATGTTTTTGAAAGATAATTTAGGTTTTTGTACATTTCTTATATTGAGATATTGAGGTGATAAGAATTTATCTACCATGCTAGATTAATGTATGAGATGTTATATCGGGATTCCAAATCACCACGATTAGAGCAAAAAATTATCTCGAGATTCCTAAACCATCATGAAAGACAGTAAGTTATATTAAAATTTATTAACATACTAATTTCATATTAATTTGATAAATAATTATAAACACATATTATTTAAATAAATAATTTAATTATTTTATAATATTTAGTGTAATAAACATCTTACAATATGTTTTAACCTAATTTGATTATTTTTAATATTTTTTAATTTGTTTTTACCAATGATGTTTGAATTAGAGTAGACTAATCAGTCGAATTGATTGAATTGATAGTTGGTAAAAAAATGACATGTATTAGTTAAATCGAGAATCGAAGTATAGACCGAACTAGGTTTTTTTTTATTTTTAAATTTTTTTAATCAAATCGGTAACTTGATTGATTCGACCACAAATATGTTTAAAAAAATATTTATTTTTAATTGCACATAACTGTATAAATTATTGGTAAAAAGACCTATCCAGTCCATTTTATTTTTGAAATTGAGCAAATTAGCCCTTCTAAAAAAATTGGAGCAATTTAATCCCTGCAAAATTTGAAAGTGAGCAATTAATAACAATTAATCATAGAGTTAATGTCATTCGTCAATTGTGCACAATTTTGATTAGTATAATAGAAAATTTAGCCATTGATATTTACATATTTTGTTAATTTGATATTGATTTGGAAAAATTTGACAAATTTAGCCTCAATATTTGCACATTTACAAAAATATTATGGGTTAAATTTGTTTAATCATGACCAAATTGATAGAATGTGTAAATCATGAGAGCTAAATTTGATTAATTGATGAAATATATTAATGATCTGATTAATTGTCCTTATTTTTTCACTTTTTTTAATTGCTTTGATTTTTTTGAGAGGGACCAATTTGATCAATATCAAAATTAAGAGGGACTGAAGAGGTCCTTTTACCTAACTTATTAAACTTCACAATGAAGAAGCCCTGACATTTTAGTGCCCAGCCCAACTGACAGTGCAAAATCCAAGAAAAAAAAAAGGAGCGGGAAAACCTTTTATTCCTAATAAAAAGGAAAAAAAAATCGAAGGTAAAATGCAAAAGAGACAAGTGAAGTGAGGATGAAGGGGGAGAAAGGGAGATCGGTGGAAGAGAAATACACTCAATGGAAGTCTTTAGTCCCTGTCCTCTACGATTGGCTCGCTAATCACAACCTCGTTTGGCCTTCTCTCTCTTGCCGGTCCGTACAATTCCCCCCCCCTTTTTAGGGCTTACATTTTCACTTTTATTATTATTATTTTTTGAAATAGTGTGTTTGGTTGCTGAGAAACTGAAGTGAACAGTTTAAAAGAGAAATTCACGTTTTATTTTTATTTTTATTTGGAAATACTGTGTTTGGTTGCATAGAAACTGAAGTAAATAGTTTAAAAGAGAAAATGAATACTGTTATTTTTGTTATTATTGGCATTAGAAAACGTTATTGTGATGAATATGGAAGTCTGTTTGAATTCATGGAGTTTGAATCGAATTCCAGTTAGTACTGTATCTTATGTTATTCCTTTTTGTTTTTTTTTTAGATGGGGGCCGCAACTAGAGCAAGCTACTTACAAGACCCGTCAGCGTCTTTACCTTTCAGAACAGGCAAGTCACTGTTTGTAGGAGGAATTTGATTGATTATATTATTGAAGTTGGTTCTTGAGTCACTGCTTGTAATTTAATTCTAGTGAATTGGAGAATTTTGATATTTATATGTTGGATTTCTTTTGATCTTGACAAAGAACATAATTTTATGTTCAGAAAATTTGTTCTTTGTGTGAAAAGTTTGAACCAATTGCATTCTTTGTTTATGTGTTATACTTAGCTATTCATTTTAGTAAAAGGCATGCTTTGTTCTGGTTGCGTCTGGAGATTTTGTTTATTGATATTTGATTCATCCTGGTTGTTCAATTTATGTTTGTCTACCAGACTGATGGAAGTGTTCCAAACACACTTGTAATAGCCAACTGTGAGGTTGTTAAACCTAGGGTTGCTGCTGCTGAGCACATATCTCAGGTGATGTGACTTAAACAACACAAGTGTTTCCTTTTATTTTTACTTAGTTACCCCCTTTCACTTTCATTTTCCCTTTTCATCCAAGATTCTACCCTTTATCTATAATTCATTGAATTGTTGTTGTGCTTTTGCTTGCTTGATCTCGCAGTTCAATGAAGAAGCCCGCTCTCCCTTTGTGAAGAAATATAAAACTATTATACATCCTGGAGAGGTATCCATGGCTTGTATTCTCTGCTAGTTTTAAACTCAATTAGTTTCTGTGGCAGTTGATTGATACAATAAAAAATAACTTTTTACTGCCCACCTGAGGTACTGAACAATGCACGATTCTAGTACTGGGATGAAGAAAGATGGACAAAAACTAGTTTTCTTTCTTGAGAGGACAGTGTTTATTTGAGAAACCTCTGATAAGTTAATACTTGCTATATATGGTAAAGTTATTTATGTATTACTCTAGCTTTTATCAAACCTTCTGTTCATTCTCTCAATCATGAATTTCTCTTGTAATTCTAATAGAACTTTGAATGAACTCTTTGGAGTCATTTTTTATTTATGGTTGTATTTTTGCAGGTGAACAGAATCAGAGAACTCCCACAGAACAGCAAGATAGTTGCGACACATACTGACAGTCCTGATGTAAGAATTTATTATTTCTCATGCAATCCCGTTAGATAGGGGGATCATATACTATTTGTTCTTGTATACTTGAAATTTATGAGTTGTTGACACTCAATATGACCTAAGCACATTGAATTTTCAAAATAGGTCTTCATTTGGGATGTAGAGGCCCAGCCTAATCGCCATGCTGTGCTGGGAGCTGCAGATTCTCATCCAGATCTGGTTTGTACTGAAGGGAATTAAGTTTTTGATGTTTTTACTATGCGTTTTCTTTCTTTGAACTATTCATTAAAAAAATTGACAATATCTATATACTTATTTGTAGAATTTGCAAGTACAGGTGTCCTAAAGGAAAACTCTTATTTGCATATTCATGATTCCATTTATTGCAGATTTAAAAGTTTTTGACAAATGGTTGAAATCTTTGAATACTGTAATTTTAGCTCTTAACGGACCTTTAGAAAATTAAGATGCAGATATTAGCTTCTTTTCATCAGGTTGTTTACTTAGAATCTACTGTCTTGCAGATATTGACTGGACATCAAGAAAATGCTGAATTTGCTCTTGCTATGTGTCCAACTGAACCTTTTGTCCTATCTGGAGGTTTGAATCATTGTGTTACTTGGCAGGCTTTTAAAATCTCTAACTTAAGTCATAGCAATGCATGATAATCCTTTATGTATTGCCATGATTATTCAAATATCACCAGATTGATATAGAAATCAGATGTTTAGATGTTTATTTTTCTTATGGTATTTTTCAAAATAAGAAACGAAGTTTGATGCAAGTATTAGTGCATTGGAAAACTCTAATTCATTATGTATTTCATTGTTATTCAAGCATCATTGAGCATGAGGAAGTTGTGATTTAACAAAAGATTCTGTAAGCATGTTATGGACTTGAAGTGCAGATTTTGTTATGGAAGTTGTGGCACACAAGTGGTTAATTGTAATGATGTGTTAGTTCATTGAGAGGCACTACTGCCACGAGAGATTGTTTTATCTTTGTTTTGCCTGCCAAGAGCTGGCTCACGCCTTGTACCTCTTGAATACAAATTTTGTCATCTAATTCCAATTACCTAGGAGAAACTGGGAAAAGTTGGCACTCTGTATATACTTTAAAAGTATGCTAGCATGCATTATTCCTTCTGGAAAATTAAATTAACCACTCATCGGTTCATGTGCTGGGACTTAACTATTTTCCTCTTTTCTCTTTTTTATGTTGATCTCCTCTTAGATGGTCCTAAACAAGATTTTACTTGCAGGCAAGGACAAGTCAGTGGTTTTGTGGAGCATTCAAGATCATATCTCTACTCTGGCAAAGGAGCAAGGGGCCACAAAGTCTCCAGGATCTACTAGTACCAGTACAAAACATGCCTCTAAGGGTGGTGGGGGTAATGATAACCATGTTGAGGGCCCTTCCGTCGAGGCACGAGGTATCTACCAAGGCCATGAGGATACAGTTGAAGATGTTCAGTTCTGCCCATCAAGGTAATTGACTTGATTATTGGCATGGTTTGTGTCATTGTTTCTTCATGATTTATGCTAATGCCGAGTTGAATGCTAGTCATGTCATTGATGTCTTTGGTTTTAATTGTTATTTAAAGATTATTCATTTGGAGTTTCATGCTAGTCTCATGAGGATATTCCGAGTGACATGGCCGAATGAAACCCTTACATCTTTCCTGAATCATTTTAACAACTCCTCTCTGATTCTTGTGTTATTTGTACCTTGTCTTTAGTGCTCAGGAATTCTGCAGTGTCGGAGATGATTCTTGTCTTATATTATGGGATGCTAGAGCTGGCTCAACTCCAGCTATCAAGGTTCAAATTCTTTTCAGTATTACTATCTTTTTTTTTTCTATTCCAATTTTGTTTCATGATACATGTTATAGATATCTATGTGTAATAGTTGTGGAGGAAACTAAATTGAGTTGTCCACTTAATGTCAATCCTAGTTATTAGTAGTGCACATTATCTTCTTCTGAAGAGTTACTCTTCAGTGGGTATCATCAACCACTGTACTATAGCCTTGATAGAGATGTCCTTTATCATGCTTAAATGATCAGAGGTTATACCCTAAAACTTGTCCCTATTATCAGGATTAAAAAGTTCCTGTTGAGTGTTAAGACTACTGCTTTGCCAAATATGAGAGTAACGAATGTAGTTGTTATGTTTCCAGTGAAGGCTGCCACAAGGGACTTGCTATTTACTCCTGTGGCATAGGGGTCTACGTTAGCACTCAATGATAGTTTAAAGTATTGATGAATTTGCAAACAAAAAGGTTTGTTTTGGGTTGTTTGATGCCCTCTTTATGCTATTCAAAGTAATTCATTAATGCTCTCTTTATGGCATTTCCTTTATTTCTGCACGCTATTTTGCTCTTCTCTAGCATCATCCTCGTAGCTCAAAGCTTCTTTCACTATTTAAACTGTCCATGTGGTTTGTTTTACTTTATTATTTATTATTAAATTTGCTTATGGATTATTTTTGGTGTATGGGCAGGTTGAGAAAGCTCATAATGCTGATATTCATTGCGTCGATTGGAATCGTCATGACGTAAATCTCATTTTGACTGGGTATATCTGTTAGACACAACACTTGTATTCTCTATTATGTTGCAGTGTAGGATGTTCTGGTGATTTTATATTTTACATTCTGCATTTCTTTTGACCAATATCTATGCATGTTTATGAGTTGCTTTAATTCTCTCTGCATTTATTAGGTCTGCTGATAATACCATTCACATGTTTGACCGCCGAAACCTTTCCTCTGGCTCACCAGTTCATAAATTCGTGGGCCACAGTGCTGCTGTCCTTTGTGTACAGGTGCCAATGAAACTCTCTAACCGTTGTTCTTTCTTATATATTTTTAATATGGAATATGTTTGGATATTTCTGTTATTGACAAAATATTCTTGTCTTCGCAGTGGTCCCCAGACAAATCATCAGTCTTTGGAAGTTCTGCTGAGGATGGGATATTAAACATCTGGGACCATGAAAAGGTGTGAAGCTGAATGCTTCTGCAAGACAACTTTGCTCTTCCTCTCTTTTTTCCATGTATAGTTATAGTAAAATGGAATAGGTTACAGATAAGAAAAAAACATTAGTTTGAAAATCTGTCCATATATATGTATGTGTATATATATATTTCTGCTACTTCATGTTTGATAAATTTGTTTCAGATTGGGAAAAGGCAAGATACCACTGGATTGAAGGCACCAAATGCTCCTCCTGGATTGTTCTTTCAACATGCAGGGCATAGGTACGGGGTTCAAAGAATCAATACAATTGCTGATTTTTGTAACATGTGTATGAGATATGCCAGAAAAGACATCTTTATGCTGCGTATACGTTTTACTTGATAACCAGTTTATCATATTCCAGTTATGCATTATTTTCAAGGCGGTAGCATATTTCTTGTTACATTTAACAAAACTGGTTAAATTTGTATGTGTCATTAATTAAAAATGATTGTGCAAATTTAGAATCTGCTTTGATACGTTGGAATTCTTACTTTTAATTTCAACCGGTTCATTTGCAAATGGTAAACTTGCATAGTAGTTTAACACTGAACTTTAGTATCAATTTTGATCTTTTAAAGAAGCATGTTCTTGTATATATGTATTCAGAGACAAGGTTGTGGACTTTCATTGGAATACATCTGATCCGTGGACAATTGTCAGTGTGTCAGATGATTGCGAAAGCACTAATGGTGGTGGTACTCTACAGGTAATTAAACTACCTCCACTTAGCATTTAGGAGTCATCTTTCGGCTAATTAATTACCTTGTTGAGGCATTAGGTTGGTTGTTGATCTTTTGTGCTAAATTGTTAAAACCGGTTCTCAACATCCATGTTACTCTGATTTAGGGGTGAGTGTTGGATACAAATATGTTTTAAGTTTTGGAAGTTTTCTATGTATTTGGAGGGTTGAATCTTCATACTCATATGAATATGTCGGCACGAGTGTTGGATATAGATACTGCATGAAAAATGAAGAGATACGAGTAACATAGCTCATCTATTTATTTTAGTATCACTTCCTTTGGCTGCGTGCCATCCAGAATTCACTTTTATCATACGGAATTGGTAGGCACCATGGACACTACCTCATCTGTGTACTTCTTGCAGCCATTCGCAATTGGTGGTATATTTGAAGCAAGAAAATTGGTCAAAGCATCTCGAATATCTTTTTACTATACCATCTAAGGCAATTTAGTCCCTCAACTAAAAATCTAACCAATTTAATCCTCCAGCTTTTATAACTTAGTAAAAAGGACCATTGAAAATTGCTAATCTGTCGGTTAAATACTGACATGACTAGCTAAATGATGATGTGTTTAATGATTTTTTGTGTTAGCATTTGACTGACACGTTAACAGTCTTTAATATTTTACGTTAATATTGTTAGTGATTTTAGGATTAACTTGGTTTATTTTCTAGTAGAGGGACTAAATAATACCGGGGAGTCCCGGATACTTGGATAGAGAAAGTATTTACATTGCATTATAGAACTATTATGGATGTATGATGTTTACACCTTCAACTGAAAAAAATTTCATGTTTAACCAAGTGAAATTGGCTGAAAGAAGTGATGTTTTTCGTGCAGATATGGCGGATGATTGATTTGATTTACCGTCCGGTAGATGAAGTCTTAGCCGAGCTAGATAAGTTTAAACCTCACATTCTAGGATGTGAAAAAAATTAGTGAAAAAAATGCTTTAATTGTTTTACGGTGAAAATCTTAAGTTGTTGAAACCAAATCTGTTTGAGAACCATAGTTTCTCATATGCATGTTGAGGTAGGGAAGAAAATTTGAAGTACCAATGGTTTATTTCATGTCACTTGGTTTGTTGGTAGGGGGAAATGAGTGCCCATGGCTTGGTTGATGTGCAAAAAAGCATGTGGACCAACTAGTGCTGCACTGATCCGATTTGATTGGTTGAATTAAGAATTGACGATTTAATCGAATGATATATGAAATGATCTACCAATAGTGTTTTCAGAATCGGATTTGTGAATTGGATTGAGAATCTATTGGTACACCGGTTTGGAACAAGGAAAAAAACCGGTTGAATTGAATTCTATAATTTTCAATTTTTATGAATTTTTTATTTATTCATTTGTTTTGAACTTGACAGATTAGGAATTAATAGCATGATCAGTTTGATTGCCGGTCTATTCTAAAAATATTATCTATCAGTAAAATATCAAATTAATTAATAAAAAAACTGATTTAATATAGTTTATTTTTTCTTCTTTTTATTCAATTCTTACATTACTTATAACGTCTAAATCCTTAAATGGGGGAATATTCTTTAATTTTATATTGAAGCGATAGTAATTAAGTCAAAAACATATTTATATTTATTTAGTATTTAAAACTATTTTTTTTTTAATTATGTGCATTTTAAATTTTCTTTTTGAATCTTTTTCAGAAGTGCATTTATATTTATATATGATATGATTTTTTTCGTAATATAATATAGTTATATCATATATTTAGTTGATTTCATGTAATAAAATTTTTTAAGGATGATAATTTTAATTGCAAGAAAAAGGCAAACATGTTACCTATTGAATAATGATTTTGCTTTATACATTTAATTAGAATTAGAGGTAATTTCGTTGATTGAGTTTTTGCTCGATTCGCATGAGAATTATTGTCAGTGTAAGGGAACTGTGGGTTCGAGTGAGTTGAAGTGTATTATATGTATTGTGTCAAAAAAATAAATATGATCATAACAACGTTGTAAGAAAAAAATGTTTTTTTAATAAACTTAGATTTAGAGTTTAAATATGGATAATTTATCTTTTTCCTTATAAAAAATTTAAATATATATACATATATAATATATTCATATTTATTAAATTTAAACTTAATACCAACAAATTAAATTTGAATTAGTTATTAACTAATTTATTGTAGAAGAGATTTATCATAAATCATATTAGGTGAGACTTATGATATAGATGAAAGAAAAAATGTATAAAAAAAACAATATTAGGGATTCAACCTTTAAAACTCTCAATTTAATCATTCATTAATTTTAAAATTATAGTTAAAACTACTTAATAAAAAATATAAAAATATAAAATGAAATAAATATTCTTGTAATAAATTTTTGTTGATGTCCACTTTTGAAAAGAAAAAGTAGTGTAGTAACTTCTAACATGGTCATAAATTTTATCACTAATATGAATCTTTAAAGGTATAATAGTTTATTTGCTACTCCAATTTTGTAAAAAAAATATTTTAACCATTCATTTATTTTTTTTAATTTTAAAATTTACGTTATTTATCAAATTACTTCAAAATAGGTAGACAATTTAACACCTCTTAACTTTGCTTACATGGCATATATGTGGATTGTCATGTCAATAATTAAATAATTTTTATAATTTTTAATTTTTAAGAATTTAATTAATTATTAAAGTGGCATACACGAAGGCTTCCACTTCAGCAAAATTAATATAAGTTAATTTTTCTTTCAATTTTGGAGTAATTTGACAAATAATGAAAGTTTAAGAATTGAAAGAGACAAATAATTAAAAGAAACAAATAATTAAATGAAAAATTAAAATAATTTTTTAAAGTTGAAGGACCAAATAAATTATTAGACCATCTTTAAATGAAATTAATTTAATTTAATAATTGAAAGCATAATTGTTGAACGAATGGATCCATTAGACTAAAAATTGGTAAATATATAGATTCGAACAAAAAAACTTAAGACTGATTTTTGAAGGAATCACTTAGAACCGGTTGAAGTAATATTTTTTTTTATTTTTATTAAATTTTAATAAAAAAACGAAATAAAGATTGAATACTATGGTTCGGTTTTTAAAACCATAATTAAAAAGTCAAAATTATATATTATATATAAATTATTTTAAGTGTTTATATTGCTATATATTTCTCTTTGTATGTCCCAACTCTGTCAACTCTTCTCACCTTGTTCTCCTCGCTTTCAATCTGTCTCCCTATTGAAGCAGTGCAATGGGTACGAAAAGCAAGACTCTGTTCTTCGCTTTTCTGCTACTGTTATCCACTGCTCATTCCTTCTATCTCCCTGGTGTTGCACCTCGTGATTTCCAAAGGGTACCTTCTTTTTTTCACTCTATCCCTCTCTGGGTTTATCTTTAATCTTCATGTTGATTCATGGGTTAGTTCTTGTTTTTGTTGATGGTGGGTTTGGAGTTGGGATCTAGGTCTTTTAAGCTTTGATTTGATGTGTTGGTGTATTCATTTCTTTCTTAGATCTGTAGTTGTGTGCTGTATCCTTTTGGGTTTTCATTCTTTTTTCAATTTTGGGTTTTGGATTTTGTTCTAATGGTGATTGCGTTGTTTGTTTGGTATTTTGTGGGATTTTGATTATGAAATGGACTATTCATAGTGTAAGCTTAACAACGTCTGCTAATCATGTTACTTGGATTCGGGTTTAAGTGTGAGATTCGGGTACCGACATGGGTAAAAGACGGATCTTTCGAAGTTTTTTTTTCATTTATTTGGAGGATCTTTGGATATTATATCCTCGAGTCCATGTGTCGGATTCAGTACTTTGCAAAAGTGAAGAGTCAAAGCAACATAGTTTGCTTATACCCTTTTTGTTGTTCTTGAATCTTAATGCTGAGATGATAATATTTTGGTTAACAAATGGTGGAATGTTTAGGGTATAATTGACAGATGGCCTATTTGTAATGATTTTTTGGCAAGATTTTAAGCTATTGTATTAGGGTTTTTAAAAATTTAAATCTTATTTTGGCTTAAAAATGTAGGACCAATAGTGATTTCTTGCAAGAACTTTCTTTGCTAATTAATTAGTTCAGTCTTCGTATTTGACTTGCGTGGATGCTTGATCCCTGAATAAACACCATGTCTCTTGATTGTGTAATGTGAATTGCAAACAACTTTTTGCAAATCGTAGTACTGCAGTGCATGGTTAATTTTGATCAAGGCTTATAGCTTTGCACTTTGATTCCAAGGGGCTTTTTGGTGTGTTACACTGTAACGACCATCGATATGAAAATCCAAAACTATAAAGGTATCACAATAGTTTTCCAAGTCCAAAAGACCATTGACCAAAGAGTTAAAAAACATAAAGCATATTTAGTGTTAATTCCATGTGGTGCTCGGGCTATTTGTTTGTAAAACTTTAAGTTAGTTAATCCTCCAGTGCTGTACTGCATTTCACAATGGGGTCCTTAAGATCCTTTTTTATTATGTACTTTTGTCTCCTTTATTGTTATGAATTGTTTTATGTCTTAAATTGTTCTTTTACCTATTCTGAACAGGGTGATCCTCTTTATGTAAAAGTGAATAAATTATCCTCCACAAAGAC
Source organism: Gossypium longicalyx (assembly GCA_025698465.1). Lineage (NCBI taxonomy): Eukaryota > Viridiplantae > Streptophyta > Magnoliopsida > Malvales > Malvaceae > Gossypium > Gossypium longicalyx. The sequence continues at coordinate 98,353,689 of CM047000.1, forward strand.
ACAACTTCCATATGACTATTACTACTTGAAATATTGTAAGCCATCCAAGATTTTGAACAATGCTGAGAATTTGGGGGAGGTACTACGAGGTGACCGCATCGAGAACTCCGTCTACACCGTGAGCATCTGTACCTTTTCTAGTGTTGTGTGCTATTAGTGACAAGTGGTTTTCTATTAAAAGCTTTATAGATTATATGTTCTATCCATTGTGTTTATCATTTTTTTTTTCTTTCTTTTTTTAGTTTGAAATGAGGGAGGATCAGCCTTGCAAAGTAGTCTGTCGAATAAATCTCGATGCTGATTCTGCCAAGAATTTCAAGGAAAAAATTGATGATGAATATCGAGTTAATATGTAAGTAAATTTGATGTTAAAGATTCGTGTTTCCTTATTCTTTTCTTCTTTTTGAATATGTTTTATGTGATTCTTACCCTTTATTTCTTTTAATGTTTGTTTTCCCCCCTTTTACCTACATGTTCGTACTAAATTATATGGAGTTGATATGCAGAATACTTGATAACTGTGTTTTATGTGATTCTTACCCTTTATTTCTTTTAATGTTTGTTTTTCCCCCCTTTTACGTACATGTTCGTACTAAATTATATGGAGTTGATGTGCAGGATACTTGATAACCTTCCAGTTGCGGTTCGTAGACAAAGGAGAGATGGAAGTCAATCAACAACATATGAACATGGTTTCCGTGTTGGGTTCAAAGGGAATTATGCTGGGGTATGCTCTGAGAAGCTAGTACTACTTTCAAAGTTTTATGTTTGTCTTATCTTTTCTTAGCCATTCATGTGTCATTGCAGAGCAAGGAAGAGAAGTATTTCATCAACAATCACTTGAGCTTCAGGGTCATGTTTCACAGGGATACCGAGACTGATGCTGCTCGAATTGTTGGATTCGAGGTTACTCCAAACAGGTTTTCTATAATATTTCTTTTACTTACTTTTTGTTCATTTGCATCCGTTTGACATTTGGTTAATATTTGTGATTTAATTATGACTTAGCAATTAATGGGCTACCTTCAAAAATAGTTTCATGCTTGACATCACTGGAAGCATAAGGTTCTTGTGCCAGATATGTTGGTTTCAATATCTAATGGATGTGTGTTAGACTGGGATATTCTACTTTAAGATCACTCTAAATCATAGGGTTAAATCATTATATGGGGTTTGCACTTGTTAACTTTTCTTACATTGGGGCCTGAACTTGATGATTGTTCCTACATTGGGGCTTAAACTAGGCAACTATTCCTACATTGGGGCGTGAACTTTTTTTTTTTTGTCCAAGTTAGTTCTTGAACTTGGCAATTGTTCTCACATTGGGACCTGAATTCTAGGGTTCAAGGACTAACTTGGGCAAAAAAAGAAGTTCAAGCCCCAATGTGGGAAGTATTGCCAAGTTCAGGGCCTTGAATAAAAGAAAGTTCAGGCCCCAATGTGAGAAAATTGCTAAGTTTAGGACCTAACTTGGGCAAAAAAAAATTCAGGCCCCAATGTAGGATAAGTTGCCAAGTTCAGGCCTTAAAAAGTAGTTTAACCCTAAATCCGATAAATATGTACAACAGGTTCCAAGCCTTGTAATTTTCTGTACTCCATTGTTTCTTTTTGTTTCATTATTTTGAAAAGTCATTATAATGGTATGCTGAGTACATGTAGCCGTTGAACTACTTGAGTGTTCTTTTTTGCACTTATATATTCATTATTCTCCAATTTCTTCCAATTATAGTTGAAGTAGCAATTTGTTTGTCCCCTTGAAACATGCTACTCAAAAGGGGAACTCAATTTGTGATGAACTATGCAGTCATCATGCAACATTAGAGACTAACGTTTTTAGGATCAGGGTCATCATCTACTGGTTATCAAGTGACCAGCTTACTTATGTCATTCTTGTCCATTGTGTGGCTCTTGTGAACAGCATTAATCACGAGTACAAGGAATGGGACGAGAAGAATCCCCAGGTAACAACATGCAATAAGGACACCAAAAATCTAATTCAAGGCAGCACTGTTCCACAAGAAGTTGATGCAGGCAAGGCGGTTGTCTTCACGTACGATGTGACTTTCAAGGTACTCCGCCTTCCGTTTTTGTCTTTCTTGTCATTAGTTTTTTTCATTCTATATGCTAATGCATTGGTGAACTTACGTTTTTTTTTTTTTCCTTTGTCAGGAGAGTGATATAAAGTGGGCTTCGCGTTGGGACACATACCTTCTGATGAACGATGATCAGATCCACTGGTTCTCCATCATAAATTCATTAATGATTGTTCTCTTCCTATCTGGCATGGTGGCCATGATCATGATGAGAACATTGTACAAAGATATCGCAAACTATAATCAGTTGGAAACTCAAGACGAGGCACAAGAAGAAACAGGATGGAAACTTGTTCATGGGGATGTCTTTAGGCCCCCAATCAATTATGGTTTACTTTGTGTTTATGTTGGCACAGGTGTCCAGATTTTCGCAATGTCGCTTGTGACGATGATATTTGCGTTGCTGGGCTTTTTGTCTCCTTCCAATCGTGGAGGGCTTATGACAGCTATGGTTCTTTTGTGGGTTTTCATGGGAATATTTGCTGGTTACTCTTCATCACGTCTATACAAGATGTTCAAGGGCACAGAGTGGAAGAGAATTACTTTGAAAACTGCATTTATGTTTCCGGGTATCTTATTCTCCATCTTCTTTGTACTGAATGCACTAATTTGGGGAGAACAATCTTCCGGTGCTGTTCCGTTCGGGACAATGTTTGCCCTTGTTTGCTTATGGTTCGGTATATCAGTTCCCTTAGTCTTTGTCGGCAGTTACTTAGGTTTCAAAAAACCAGCCATTGAAGACCCTGTGAAGACCAATAAAATCCCGAGGCAGATCTTGGAACAGGCATGGTATATGAAGCCCGTCTTCTCCATACTCATCGGAGGCATTCTTCCATTTGGAGCTGTTTTTATCGAGCTATTCTTCATCTTAACATCAATATGGCTAAACCAGTTCTATTACATCTTCGGCTTCCTTTTCATAGTGTTTGTTATTCTAATAATCACTTGTGCAGAGATAACAATCGTGCTATGCTACTTCCAGTTGTGCAGTGAAGACTACCATTGGTGGTGGAGATCTTATTTGACTGCTGGCTCCTCTGCTCTTTACCTTTTCCTTTACTCGATTTTCTACTTCTTTACCAAGTTGGAGATCACGAAGCTGGTTTCAGGCATCCTTTACTTCGGGTACATGGTAATTGTGTCATATGCCTTCTTTGTCCTAACAGGGACAATCGGATTCTATGCTTGCTTCTGGTTTGTTCGAAAGATCTACTCTTCAGTGAAAATTGACTGAGATCAAGAATGTAGAAAGAGGATCAGACATCAAACCTATGCGAATTACGGGATGGACGAGACAATGATACGGTACAGAAAATTTTATTTCTGATCGTCTCTACAATCTTCTTTTATTTTGCTGAATTTGCGTGTTGTAGGCTTGGCCTGTTATTTTGTGTACACTGTTATGTACCGTACTGTTTTAAGTAGTTTCTCCAATGAGTAAAATTTGTGATCTAGTCTTATAGATAATTCAATACTTCAATATCTACTCGTAACAGAACATTGGGGGATTTGTGGATTTGTTAATGCTTATTATTCCGGCTTGATTGTTTCTTTGGTCGAGTTGAGAATTGCATCCTGATGGTATATAGAGAATTTGGTCTGGGAACATGTTGTAGTTCAAGTATGTAGCGTAGATCGTTAGGTCTTTCAAGCCATTACTGATTTTGTTACACAAACCTCGTGTTCCCATATTACGACTACTATCTATGTTACTCAGGACGTGATTGTTGAATATTTGTACTTAAAACTATGCTTCCTACTGAACCCTTCCAATGCCTCGTTTACCTATGACTCCACCATATAGCGTTTCTCGATTTTCATATCTGGCCACTGGTTGCCAGCATTATATACCAGCTTTGTCACCGATGTAATTTGTGTCCATACTCATAGCACCTGTTTTGAAATAACGTTCAACTAATCGGAGAAACAGTTTGCAACTTATTGAGCAGTGACATCAAAGATCGTAATCCGACAAGGACACGTTTTCTCATTACATTTTGAACCACATTGTACAAAGTTTATCATTACCTTCGACATGCAGTAGTTCTTTGTTCTCTGAATAGTGATCTGCCAAATTCATCTATGTCGTTCCTATTCTGGACCGGATCATAAAATAACCTATTCTGGACCGGATCATAAAATAACCAACATTAAAGAAAACTAAAGAGTCAAAACAACAAAGTTGTAAGATAAAGTTGGGTTAAAAGTACCCTTTTGGTTAGTTACTATGGCCCTTCAGCTGCTTAAGGTTCATAGCTTTCCATCTGGTAACAAGTTCGATTAACACCACTCCGGGGTAATAAACATTGAGCATATCCGGGCAACCATTACTAAATTTTGTGATAAAAGTATCGTACAGGTTCTTGTAGTAGGAGTTAGATCGCATTTTGCTCCATTTACTTAAAGAATGGATAAATTTATTTCTATATGTTAAATTAGAAAGCAGTTTAGTTTTTCTGTTAAAAATTGTTTATTTCTACTGTTAAAAACTAGTCCCTATACATCAGCTTGTTGACGTATACGTGGCATGTCATGTCACTGTCTAATTATTTCCTCAACTATATCAATTTAAAAAAAAATAATTAATTGCTAATGTGGTATACACGTGGATTGTCAGCAAAGTTAAGGACCGTTAAACTTTTTTTTATTAATTTTGGGGCGATTTGATAAATAATGTAAGTTCAAGGGTTAAAAAAAACAAAAAAGTAAATAAAAAGCTAAAATAAATTTTTTTTTGTAAAGTTGGAAAGCCAAATAAGCTATTAAGCAGTAATAAAATAACAATAAATTACAACAAGAAGATTAATTTAAACCAACAGTATGGGGTTTCTCTTATTATTGTTTTTTTCAAGTGAATATAAAATATCTGTGATAATCAAAATTACAATTCAAAACAGAGCTCAATCAATATGCCATTATAATTGTCTACAAAGCTGAAAAAATAAAGCTTTAATGAATGATGGTCACTTGGAAGGTAGCTTAGTTACAGCTTTTTGGTCCTGTTTGGACATAGCAGCCGATGCCGCCATTGTCATGGCGGCCGCCGCTGCGCCAAGCTTTGCACTGCCAGCAGCCTTCATAGCACCACCCACTTTGGCAAAAATAGCTACACCTCCTACAAGAAATGCCCTCAACACTACAGTTGGTTTCACTGCCATATTTTCTTTATTTTGATTGTCCTGCAAATTTTCCAATATCATAAAAATCTCAAATTCTAGTCTCATTTGAGCAACAATGCAAAAGAATAGAAGCAAGGCTTAGACTCGGGTGTAAGGATTATAGATGTGTTTGACAGGGCCAAAGAAAATATTTGGGGTAGAATTAAGTTCTATATTTGTACGAGAGTTAAAATGTAATTTTTTCATTTTAATACATGATATTTTTATAATTTTTAAAAGATTAAATTAAAATTTCATCATTTTCGGGGGTAAAGTAATTTTACCATTTACTAATTCAAAACTTTATAAATTTTAAAGGGTCAAAATTTAAATTTCTACTTTTAGGGGACCGGGGCTTTATTACCTCCTAGTGTCGCCCTTGATGTTTGATATGAATATACTTAAATTTGTAAATCATTTACGTATGTAAAGAGCCATTTGAGGGTTATATCTTTATAGCCGAGAATGTATTTAAAGAGTTTTTAAAAAATTATATCTCCATAAAGATACGTGCCAAGTAAAAAAATTTATATTAGGAGTCAAGATAAAATCATAAATTTTGAAAGGGTAAAAGTATAATTTTACATTAAAAAAAACTCAAAATATAATTTATTTTTTTTAGACACCAAGGCCCGTCTTTGCTCCATTGTATATATTTAGAGATTCCTTGCTAGTAGCCAATTAAATGGGAAAATTTCTCTTTACCCCTTTCAAACATTGAATTATTCTAATTAAGCTCTTTAGTTCCTAATTGAATGAAAAGAAAATTCCATTTATGGCCTCTCCAAGAAATTAATAATGCAATTTATTTCTTTTTAACTTTGGCCCTTTCATAGTTTTTAGCTATGACCTCTCCAGAAATTTATAATTTCATCTCGACCCCCATGTAAAATTCCTAGCCCCGCCCCAATTTTTTGTAGGCAAAACCGAACATTGAAAAACCATCCCATATCTCCCTATGAAACTTTTGTCTTGAAATCCTCCATTTTAACTCATTCTCGACATTATTTTAACTTAAGTATAAGTTATTATCTAGGGTTATTCGAGTTCGAGTATGAGAATCAAATATGAAATATATATAATATATAAATATGTTAAGTATTTAAAGTATTTTTATGTATTTGAAAATCTTTCGAAGATTGTATATCTCCATATACTCATACTTAGATATAAATCAAACACGAGCTAAATCTTGTCCTTTAAGCGATGTATCCTTTTCCCCCATAATTTCAACCAAAATCTTAAACTCAAAAATTCTAGGTAAGTACCCATTTCCACAAAATTTTCAAGATAATATTTTAGATCATATAACAGATAAGAGATCGAAGAAATCAAACCTTAAAAACTTGAAGATAAAATCTTTTCGATTTAGTCCTTTTTGCCACTATCGTTAGCGAAATGAAAAGAAAATGTAAGTAAATTTCGTTAATAGAAAATAATAATAATCTCCAATACTTTTTTTTTTTTTGCTTCCTTTTTATCCTCTGGTGGAAAGCTACAAATTAGGGTTGCTACTTATTATACACAACACGTTTGTAATATTTTTTACCATTAGAAGCCGAATTTTATTGAAGAAAAATACATGGTCAAAGGTTTTATTATTAGCGACGACCCGTATATTCCTCGCTATAGTCGTGCGCCGCCAAAGGGAAAACAATTAGTGACGGAGCTAGCCGAAAAACGACGCTGTATTCTTAAGATAAGTCTATGATCCTAAAGGAGAGCATTTGTCGGTTTAAACCAACTAAACTGACCAATTTAATTTGATCGGTTTTGGTTTGAGTGGTTTAAGCAAACTATTTGGGGTTGAGCGTTTTTTGGAATCGAGCCTAAGTTTGGTTTGGATAGTCAACATCTCGATTTATAAGTTATTCTGATTTGAATCGTAATTTTTTTTATTTTAAAACTGAATTAGATTATTGTTAAATTAAGTTCAAACTCGACCAGTTTTGATTATCAAACAAAATGAATTCGAGTAAATAATGAATTTAATTGAAGTTTTCTTTTTGAATTTTTTTTATTAGCAACATAAATTAATCATATTATCTTCTTGAATAAATTAAATTAGAAGGTGTAAAGTTAAAGGATAACTTTGGCTCACTAATTTTGGAAAATTTTCATTAAGTTTCTCAAAAATTTTTAAAATTTTAATTAAGTCCTCCATTTTCTTTTTGGAAATTCTCATTAAAATTTTAAAAAGTTTTAAAATTTTAATTAAACGTTTTGAGATGGAGCCTCTTATCCTTCTTTGCTACAAAAAGTTTGAAGGAAGGTAAAATCTTATAATTTCCTCTAGATTTTACTTGAAATATTTTTCATATTTTGACTCGTATTTTAACATAGGTTTAGGGATACAATTATTTAAGGATCCTCTAACTACATAAAAAAAACAATAAACCCGATCATATTAAACACATACCTTGATCGACACTCACACTATAATCCGAATATTATAATTATTCAATTAAAATATGTTATGACTCTATGTATTTTATAACTATGTTTAATCTATTATATATTTATATAAATGATATCTAGCCTATCAATGAAGATCATATCACATAGGGTAATATGTTTTTGATATTGAATCGAATCAGATCGCCCCATCTAATCTCTTGGATTGTGGATATTGGATTGGATTGAAACTCTAAATTGATTAGTTGCCAATGGTCCATATTGACATTACTCGTTATTATTATATTGTATCCAACTTATCTTATTGTTGTTCTAGTGGGATTGTGATAGATTTTCTTATGTAAGTAAGTCTCGAAATATTTTATATAATTGAGAGACTTGTATAAGTTAATGTACAGAGAAAATTAAATACTTAATCTATTATTGTGAGGAATATTATTGTATGAGTGCATTTTGATAGTAAAAACTTTGTGTTGTGGTTTTACTTGCTTCACAAGGGGTGAATTTAGTGGTGATGGTATCGAATTTTCAATGTACAAAAGTAAGAAAAATTATCACAGGGTGCGATAGGATAGGATCAATTGTTGTAATTGTAAACAAAGTGGATATTTCTCACTGAGCAATACTTTATATAAATAGGGAAACCGAATTGTATAAACAACTCTTACTATTCTGATTTATTTACCGTTTTCATTGTGATGGAGTGTCCACTCCCTTATCACTCTTTCACTATGGTAATTTGTTTCTTAGTAAATGTTTGGGGTAACACATTTGTATATATATTTATATCATATTCATATTATTATTCAACATGCCTTATTTTAATTATTATTCTTTTATCGTATTTATGTTATCACAATGCGTCCAAATTAGACTTGTCGATTCTATGAATCGGAAACCCAACATGATAAACTTGATCCAACTGAATTTGGCTATAAAAAGTCATTAATCCGGACATGAATCCGAATTAACTTGATCAAATTCACTCAACTTAAAATAACTTGAGCAAATAAATCGAAATTACCTAAATCTAAACTCAAAACTAGCACAAATCAAAATGATCCAAAACCAACTTGATATGCCCAACTAACAAGAGTAGCAGCCCAAATTTATATATATCTAATCCTAAGATAAAATCAATTCTATTTTGCAAGCATATTGAACAACTTCATGGTTGTGTTGACAAAGACCTGAGATTTTGAACATTTAGGTTTGAGTCTCAACTTGTGAAAAATATACGTGGGTTAACAAGTTAGTTAGTTAGACTTTAGTTTAATTATTCAGTTTAGTACTTATAATGATTGATTTGAATTTGAATTATTCGTATAATTAGTTAATTATTTTGGATAAACTATATCTAAGGTCATTCAACTATTAGTAAGTTTACATTTTGGTCACTCAATTTTAAAAAGTTACAAGTTAATCATTGGACTATTCAAAAGTTACAAGTTAATCACTGACATCCGTACACCATCATTGAATGGCCGCCTGATTATGATATATTCTTCTTCTCAATGAGGCTTTCTTTGACCTTTTGGATTGATTCTTCGTTGTTTGGAACTCTCCAATTAATTCTTTTGTTTTGCTTCTGTTTGGGGCTTGCTGAAAGAGGAGACTTTCTTCCTGTCTTTTTTTTTTTATTTGCTTCTTTTTGGAATTTTTGTTTGCTTTCATTGTGGTTGTGGTGATTTTTGTTAGTTGCTTGCTTGAGGTGTGTGTTAATAGGTTGATTGTAGATTTTTTATGTTACAATTTTGACCGAAGGGGAAATGGTGAGTGGGTTAAGAATGAAGGGTTGCTACATTGATAGGGTCAGAGGTAAGGTAGAAGGTTGACAGTGGCTTTGCTAGAGCTTGGCGCTTGAGTTGTTGATACTATTTGGATAATCAAGTTAGGGAGTAATGATGCATATATTGAGTGATCAAAGTATAAGCTTGTAAGCTTACTAATAATATAGTGACTAAACTTATAAGTAACTAAATTATAAATTCACCCGTCCACCATAATCTGACATCCGTCACCAAGACCTTTTGAAATTGAATGTCGAACATGTAAATTTAACAATGATTAAATAACCCTAATTAATTTTAACTTCCAAAACATAAAAAAAATATTTCAAATAATCCTAAATTAATTACAAGAAACAAACTAAAGGTATCAGAACTTGATTCCCCACATTTATTTTTCTCCTATATTATCATCTGATTTAATAGACAAATTAGCTAATTTTTCAGTTTCAAACCCGATCAGTGGCAACTTGTTCATCATTTGGCAATGATCACCATCATCTATCTTTTGCATTTGCAAACGATGCGCATTTTGGGCTCTACAAATAGCGATGGTATAATAAATCTGGTCGAGCTCGGCTTGCTTACACTCTATTTGATGTTGAAGCTCTTGAATGATCCGATAACAGCCGCCGACGGGGTCTTTAGCTCGCATATCCGACTGAACCATGATCGTTCGTATCGCAATGTCTTTCTTCGAAGGATCTTCTAGGGTTCTAACGAGCTTCATAACATTGACCATCCCAGACCCAAACAATTTATGCATGTTCTTGAACTGTTGTTCGTAACAATAGGCAGGGCACCTCCGACGTTGGTATTTACACGCCAAGCAATCTTCTGTGACGATGGCGGTATTGCCGCTTGTTGAAATACTCATATTTTTTTCGGTTCCGCACCGGAGGCGGTGTCGTAGCAAGGTGGCTTTGGGGGAGAATTTTTTTTTCCTTGTAGAGAAAATGGGAAATAAAAGAAAAATATATAAAGGATGAGATAGACTGGTTTTATAAGAGAAGAAAGGGTCAAACAACAATGAAGCTTAACAAATTTCTGTTAATTTCTCTATTTTTTGGGGTTTGAAATAAATAACTTAAAATAAATTCAATTTTTATCCTCTTTTTATTGCTCAAATAAGAGTTTAACAAATTAATTTCCTAAAGATTTCTCCATAAATCCAATCATTTAGAGTTTTAAAATTATAAAATTTTAATTTAATTCTTTAAATATTAAAAATATATAAATTATTAAAATTGTGAAATTGCATTTTAGCTTTCATAAAAATATGTAACTAAAATGTAGCCTTCAAATTTTTTTTTATGGTTTTTTCGTGTTTATAATTAAGTGTGAGCGTTTGATCGAATTGAATTAAGTGAAAAAAAAATTGAGTTAGTCGAGTTGACGAGTCTCATTTTTATCACGTTAACTCGATTTGAATTTTTTTGAATCACGTTGAGTGAAATAAAATTCAATTCGAGACGAATCGAGTGAAATTGTTTAAGTTAAATGTAAAAAACAAAAAAGCATGCCAAATTAAAATCTTGTTATAATATAACTAATTTCATATTAAAGCATATAAATTTGAAACTATATATATTTGAAAACTCTAGTATGATAAACTTGAATCGGTAATTTTAGGTTCTCAAAATTATTATTTTGGAAAAAAATAACTTTTTTTATATATTATTTTTTAGAATTCTTTAAAAAAAGAATTATAATTTTTTAGAACAATTTAATGAAATTTTGAAAATTAATTTGAATTTCTTTTTGTAACTTTTATTGAAAAAGATTAATTTACTCATTTTCGATATTTATAGGGACTAAAAGGATATTTATATTAATATATTATTCAGAATTATTTGTATCTACGAGGTGATTTTATTATTGTGTACTATTGCGTAATTTCAAGGCAGAAGCCAATAATTGCACCTACGACATGAATCTAGTATTACGTAATTTCGAGCCAAGGGCGAACAGTAGCATGATTTTACTATTATTCCAAATAATCCTAAATTAATTACAAGAAACAAACTAAAGGTATCAAAACTTGATTCCCCACATTTATTTTTCTCCTATATTATCATCTGATTTAATATACAAATTAGCTAATTTTTCAGTTTCAAACCCGATCGGTGACAACTTGTTCATCATTTGGCAATGATCACCATCGTCTATCTTTTGCGTTTGCATTTGCAAACGATATTGTGCATTTTGGGCTCTATAATTAGCGATGGTATAATAAATCTTGTCGAGCTCGGCTTGCTTACACTCTATTTGATGTTGAAGCTCTTGAATGATCCGATAACAGCCGCCGACGGGGTCTTTAGCTCGCATATCCGATTCAGCGACGATCGTTCGCATCGCAATGTCTTTCTTCGAAGGATCTTTTAGGGTTCTAATGAGCTTTATAACATTGGTCATCCCAAACAATTTATGCATGTTCTTGAACTGTTGTTCGCGATCGTGGGGGAAATACGGGGCAAAAATGCAATCGGCAGGGCACCTCCGACGTTGGTGTTTACACGCCGAGCAATCTTCTGTCGCGACGGCGGTATTGCCGCTTGTTGAAATACTCATAGTTTATGGTTTCGGACCGGAGACGGTGTCCTAGCAAGGTAGCTTTGGGGGATAATTTTTTTTCTTGTGGAGAAAATGGGAAATAAAAGAAAAAATAAAAAAATGAGATAGACAGATTTTATAAGAGAAGGAAGGGTCAAACAGCAATGAAAAAACTCGAAATTGGTTAGCATTTACTCCCTTAAACGAGCCTATAGAATACGAAAATTAATTACTCCGATTTAACACATTTATATTAAATTGATTTGTCTATTCTTGGAGTTTGAATCCTATTTTTATTGCTCAAGAATGGGTCAAATAAGAGTTTAACAAATTAATTTCCCAAACATTTCTCCATAAATCCTTGGAGTTTTAAAATTAATTATAAAATTTTAATTTAATTCTTTAAAAATTATAAATATATAAACTATTAAAATTTTGAAATTATATTTTAGCTTTCATAAAAATAGGCCACTAAAATGTAGCCTCTAAAAAAAATTATAGCTTCGTCGTGTTTATAATTAGCGGTGAGCTTTTAATCGAATCAAATTAAGTGAAAAAAATTGAATTAGTCAAGTTAACGAATCTCATTTTATCATGTTAACTTGATTTGAATTTTTTCGAATCAACTGAAATAAAATTCAGTTCAAGACAAATCAAGTGAAATTATTTAAGTTAAATTTCATAAAAATAAGCATGTCAAATTAAAAATTTATTATTACAATATAACTAATTTTATATTAAAACACATAAATTTAAAATTATATATATTTAAAAACTTGAATTAAAAAAAAAAAGGTGAGATACCATGGTACGACTCTACTATGCCACAGGCCAACCATTGCACCTACGACAGGACTCTACTATTGTGTAATTCTAAGCCAAGGGCCAACGGTTGCACCTACAACATGATTCTCCTATTGCGTAATTCCGGGCCACAAGCCTATGATTGCACCTACGACACAACTCTACTATTGTGTAATTTCTGTTTATGGCCTTGTAACAAATTTTTATCACTTTTAAGAGGTAAAATGTAATTATATTTTAATTAATTTAAAATTTTAAAAATTTTAATAGATTTAAATAAATTTTTTTTCATTTTAAAGGGGTCGAGTCCCTGTTAATTTCGATTTCACTCGACCTTAATGCGAAAATAATAGTCAAGTTCATAACTTAATTTAACAAAAAAAATTAACTCCGAAAGTTAAAAAAGTTACAAGAAACAAAAAATAATTTAACCCTTTTTCAATTAAAACAAAGAAGCGCCACTTGGCAAGCTTTATATTAGCGGTGCGCATTTACGTGTAACTTCCAAGTTGATTGCATGAAAAAAAGGGGACACGTTTATCATGCTAATTTAACAAATACTGATTGCCCTATCATATAAGTGTATCATACATCTCCACAATTAACTACACAAAACAAAGAGACGATGGAGGGCACTAATAAGAAAGAGAGAACATTCAAAAATGGAGAAGAAGAAGGAGCGAGAAAGGGAAGGGAAAAGGAAGAAACTGAAAGCACAACAACAACAACAACAAAGACAGTAGGTATGGATCCAATGACTAAATTGGTGATTAATGAGACTGTTACTCAAGGTGATGTAGCTCAAAACCCTAATGATGTCCTTGCTTTCTCAAGATCTGTTCATAACATAGATTCTTCCCTTGAATAGATTGATTGTGAGATTTTAATCAATCTCTTTTCATTTCATATTATATATACATATATATATATATATCTTTTTCTATCGAGAAAATGAGTGGTTAATCGCTTACAGACGATAAGCTCTTGGTCTTCATGACAGTTGGGATCTCAATGTTTTTTTTATTATAGACTCATGTCTTAGCTCCAAGCAGTAAGAAAATCAGAATAACAGTTTGTCTCTTGGAAAATGTAGACGATCTTACATAAAGACAACATTGACATCAACTGCTTACATTTCACAATGGTAAGAGCAAAAGGATCACGTATCTTAAGAGTATATTAAGAGCATCAGTGACTTTCTTAATAGCTAAAAGGAAATCTGATTGAACAAACACATTCGGCTGAGTAACATGAACCTCAGCCTTCGACGTTATACCTTGTTCTATTTGTATTGAGAATTCTCTAACTATGCACCATCATGGTCTCTTGGCAACATTTTCTATAATTAGAAAAAAAAATTTGGGATCAGGACCAGATTTTTACGTTGATATATCTTTATAATTTTTAACTCTTCAACAACTATCACTTTAATTTTTAGGGTTTTTTTAATAATTATGATTTGACTAAGACTATGTAATTAAGCTGGCATCCTAAGTGCTTAGGACCAACCACTTCACAAGTGACAAAGCAATTAATTTCATATTTTTATTTACAAGAATATAATATCATGATATATACAATAATGTTTTGCCAACTTTCACCTACTCATTATCCTATTCAATGTTTAGTAGTTTATTTTTTTAATAGAATAATGCATTAATTTTTTGTCTTAATTTGAATGAATTAATTGAAAACTCTTCATATTGGGAGTATGACATGACATGACAACCACTAAAAATATTTCCTTTCTCTTTAGGAAAGAAAAAGAAATTGGGTCAAAGACAAAACATAACAGGCTTTACTTAGAAAACAACTTGGCTCTTTAACAACCCTGCACGTCATTTTGCATGATAGAATTTTGTGAGAAGATAATTTATCTCTTAAATCGGTGGTGTCATTCGCGGTTGTAGTGGGTGAAGTTTAATACGAGTGGCTTTCTGTCAAGTTGTGGGAATAAAGCAAGCATCGGTGGTGTCATTCGCGATTGTGGCGGGGATTGGATTGTAGGCTTCACGATGGATGTCAGTGCCACTCCCATCTTCCAAGTAGAGGCCAAAGCCTTGTATGAGGGGATGCGGTTCGCATGGGACGGATGGTTTGGAAGGGTTGAGCTGTAAAGCGATAATGGTTTGCTTGTTGAGCTTGTTCGAAATTGTTATGGCGAGAGGAATGAGGGGTGAATAATGCGGTGGACGGGAATGGAGTGTCCGCGTCGACAGCATAATGAGGTTGCAGACTACATGTCAAGGATTGGTTCAGGTCAACTAAATAGGCTAGTGATTTCGGACACTCCACCGGCTGCGATTGTGAGTTAGCTAGCAGCAGATAGTAGTCTACTGTTAATTGAATTAAATTTCAAATTGAAAAATTACACCAAATCCAAAAAAAAGAACATCACAAGTTCCTATCCTGTTATTACAAACAATCACCAATTTACACAAAATATTATTAACCAAAAAATAATAATAAGCAAAAAAAAAAAACTTTTTTTTCTATTTCTCCATTGTTTCACTTCCTCAATTTTCATCAAAAAGTCCATCTCCAAACCTTAACCCTCAAATCAACTTTACATTTTGCATTAGAAATTGAAGCCTTTGATGGGGATTTTCCTTTTGGAGCACTCACTTTAATCCCTTCGCAAATGACCCTAATCCCAACCTTTGGTGTTTTTAAGCCCCCAATTTTAGCTTTCACTTTAGTATCAAGCTTCATCTTCAATGGCAACCCTTTCTTGTTCTTCAAGGCAACCCTTAACTCGCCGGCCGACGAGTCATCCAGCTCTTGGTTTCCACCATTAATGGTGGCTTTCAAAAGGGTATTGTTTTTAGTACCATGCACGAAGGGACCAAACGAGCCGTTCGCTATAACGACGTCGTTTTTGGTGGTGAGAGATATGGCGATAGGGTCGTAAATGTAGATGAGTTCTTTATTAGGGTTTTTGGCGTTGACGTGGAGAGTGATGTTGGTGATGAGCTTGGAAGATGACGTGATTTTAAGGGTGGAGACTTTGAGGGAGGAAACTGTGAAAGTGGGGCGGTGGGGGCTGTAAATAAGGGTTAATATGGCGGCTGATACGCCGGCGAGGAGGAGGAGGATGAGGATGGTGACGGTGGTCCAAATGCAACATGAACAACAGCAGGAGCGGCGGTAACGGTGAGGCTTTGGTTTTGGACGGTAGAGAGGGCGGGTGGCTCCGTATAGTTGAGATTTGGTGGCGGGAAAGGTAGGTTTGGCGCCGCCGCCGCCGTTTGTGGCTTGTTTGGATGAAGGGAAAACAGTGTCTTTCATGGTGGTTTTGCTTTGGGGATTCAAAGAGAAAAGACTCTTGTCACTCATGTCTTTATACTTGGCCTTTCCTTTTCTTTTTAGTTTTGTTTAGTTTATGTAAAGTGGAATGCACGTAAGTTTGAATGCGAGTAGGATATTGAAGGTGGGGATTGTGTTAAAGTTAAACCGGTAAAATTGTCATAGAAGTTATTGTATTAAAAATTAAATTACATTTTATAAAAAATAAGTAAATTACTTCTTATATATTAGATTAAAAAGTAAATTAATAGAATAATTAGATAATGGCATGTCACGTGTATATTTATATATAAAAATTAATTTTTAAGAGTGTATATTTATATATAAAAATTAATTTTTAAGAGTAAAATTTGAGAATAAATCTAAATCTAATGTATGAAGATTAATTTTTATTTTTTAAATATAGGGTTTAAAATGTAATTTAACCCAGTATTTTTGGAAAATTTTCTAAAAAAGAAGGAAAATATTATATCTTTTAGTCCTTATTAATTCTTTTAATTTGGTGTTTAATTTTTTTAAATCTACATTAGTCAATTTGATAACTTGGATTCCAATTGAAGCATGATACTGTAGTACTCTCAGACAAAATTTCCTAAAAATATATAATTTTTTTTTTTAGATTTTATATGTTTAAAAAAAAATTAAATCAAGACGTAGCACTTTTTTAAAATATTATATCATCATACAATAACGGAATTGAAGTTTAAGGATCAAAGTGAAAATATTATCATATTTTGAGACTAATGTGAACGAAAAAAGGAAGAGGGATTAAGTTGAAAAAAGTTCTCCAGTTTCATCATACGTAGTTATTATGTGCGGATCATTTTGTTTGATTATATTTTAGTTTTTTATTTATTCGTGTTTTGTATTAATTTAATTTATTTAAACACGGATTTTAAAAATAAAATAGGAATAGGAATATAAAATATAATATACAAAATAGTTGTCTACCAAAAATATTCTTGTTTTTGTTTAAGAATAATTTGAAATTGAAAATGAAATTAAAAATTATATGAGTGAAGATTAATTTATGGTCATAATATTTTCTCAACAAACATGGATGTTTTCCATGGTACCTAATTCAATTTTGACATATTCTCTCTATCATGGAGGTCGGTCCAAGAAATTTGATAATGATTAAGGTATAATTAATTAGGGTAAAAATTAATTTTAATCCATTCGTAAATTAAAATTGTTTATTTGAATCCATCCTAAATTAAAATTAAATTTCCAAAATAATTTTTAAATAATAAATCGAATTAATAAAATAATTAAAATTAATTAATCATAAAATTCTTTTAAACAAATAAATGGCACCTACCAAATCTTTGCCCAATTTGACAGCTAATTGATTCCTCACCCAATGATTATGGAGACCCAAAAAAAATAAAAAATAATAATAATAATTGCCTCCTAGCTTTAATTTGTACTAATTATTGTTAAAACATTCATGTGATTTTGATTTTTAAATGTATCCATTATATTTTTAATACTATTGAAGTCACATTAATTAGGTCTTTTTGTTATTGAAATTATTAATTTAAATGATATATTATATTTATATGAAAAAATTTTAAGAAAAATGAATGTTGGAAGAATGAATGTTTTAAAAACCTTAACTTTTATAAAAGTTTTATCGTTCACTTTTTTTTTTTTAGTTTTACTTTACTTTTAAAATTTATATAATAACGTGCTATTTCTTTGAATTTTTCATTTTAAAAAGCTACATAAGATTTGATGGGTCATTAGACGACTGAATCAATGATTTTAATAACAAAAGGACATGACTGATATAACATTGATAGTTAGGAGATGTAATTAGAACATTTTGAAATTTAGGAACTAATTTAGAATGAGAGTTATAGTTTAGGGATGTCTAGTGCAATTGACTCGTTAATATTATATATATATATATATATATATATTATACTTTTTTGGTTAAAGTATATGGAAGGTCCCTATATTATAGGGACTGAATCAGAATAACCCCTCTATTATTAAATGGATCAATTTACTCCCTATACTATTAAAAAGAATCAAATAAGTCTAAATTGTAACATAGTTGACATTTATTGTATAAAAAATATCTTGAAAATTATTTTTTTCAATTGCAGTTCAATTCCAAACAAAAAGATTTCATTTTACGAAACTATAAAAACTTTAAAAGTATTAACGTTGTCAAATAGTGAATGATGTTTTTTAAACAGTAACTTTAAATCTATTTCGATTTGGTCTTATTCGATTTTTTTTAGTAGTATAGAGAATAAATTTATCCATGTAATATTAGAGGGACTAATTTGATTAGGTTCCTATAATAGAGGGACCTTTCAAGTACATTTACTACTATTTTTATCAAAGAAATTGTAATAAAAAATAAGTTATTCGAGAAATTTATAATAATTACTATTAATAAACAACAAATGCGTAAAATGTATACTAGACTAGTCCAGTCCAATTAGGAATGACAATAAAACGGAGTAGAGTGTGGTGATGTTGCCAAATTTATTACCACTTCAGAGTTGGCATGTTTTGTCCTACCACTTGCTCCACTTTATAATGAATGTGTAATCTTAAAAACTATAATGATCTTTTTGGACGTTGGATACATTCAACCCTGTTTTACACCGTCCCATTTTGATTATATTCTTGTTAATTATTTCTAACATTTTTTATGTTTTTAAAGGTAAATAAATATTTAATTAAACATAAAATATGAGTTTTTGAAACACATTTTTATCCTTTTTATAGTTATAAACGTACAAGGGGAAAATGATAATTTTATATGGAGGAATGGGGTGAGACAGGATAAACAATTCTCATAATTGTTTCGTTAAAAAAAATCACTCATCTCGCCTTACATACATTTTAAAAAAAATCAGGTCCATTTACAACCAATCAATTAAAAATCCATTTGATGATTCAAATTTTATCATCTCTAAGTTTAATAGTAGAGTCTTATCAAAAGTATTTCAATTTAAAAACATTTTTTATTTAAATATAATTTTAAAATATTAAATATAAAATTATTTTTGAAATATTTCCTGATAGTGAAACAAGCTACTTGATAAGGGAATTGAGAAAAAAATTGAATCGTGCTCAATTTGTGAACCTCTTTAATGTACACAATGGGAAGACGCTTGCTCGCAACTTAATAATTAAAACCCGTTAATGAAAATTCTATTTTGTTGAAGCTTTTGAAGTGTCGTATGTTAGGCAATTGATTGGTTCCTTAATAATTGGAGATATTATCTTTCGAGGAGGATTTTGTTTTCTATGCATTACCAAAAGTTAACATTCTATGAGCAGTTATCCTGAAAGTTCTGATTTATTAAAGTTGAGAGCGTTCAAACTATTTATAGGAGTACGATAACCCACCAAAGGAACGTGAAAGTCTTGCTCTTCGTGGGATTTAAACCTCTGACCAATATATCATATAAGTCACCTTTTAGGGAAAGTGGTACCATATCTTTGATTGTTGGGAGATCGATTAATGATATTTCAAAGATTCTCCAAAAAGAATCAGTCCTCAATACGTTTAATGAGTTTTTTTAATATTAATACTAATAATATTTAGCATTTAAATTTCAAACGATATATGTGATGCATACGTTACATGTGTATATACACGTATCAATTTAAGCACAAAATAAGATAATATTAATTTATAAGAACTAAAAACATATCATATTAAATAATTAATCGTATTAATTACACTATTTTACTGTATTCATACTATTTTCATACAATTGAAAATGAATCATGAAATAAAAAATTGGTTAAAAAAAAACTAAACATAGGTAAAAATATATATAAATCCTTATATAACTTGGCCATTGAAACTAGACTTAGGAGAGACCAGAAGCACCTATTTAATGAGGGCACTAAAGCAATACTGTGGCACTATGCATAAAAAATTATATGCCATTTTCAAGATGTGTTAAAACTCTCAACATTCTCGGGAGACTTCATATATTTTCATGTATCGTAAAAGATCATAGTAACGAAAGGCCTGCAATGAAAGTGAGAGCAAAACCGGCATATTCGGAACTCGGAACGTGTTTCTAGTCTAATAAATTATTGTTCTTTGTTGTGGCCGGAGTATTCAGTCTTGTTTCCTGATGAAGCAGTAGAAGACCTGGTGCTTCCGTTTTCGAGCGCTTTAGTTGCTGCAGTCAGGTGTCTTGGAGGGTTGTTAGCTCCGGCGGTGGCCACAGGAGCTGGTTCGGATAATTTTCGGAGAACGTTCATGATGGTGGGAATTAATTTGGCAGATATGGACAGAAGCCCCGCTAGCTGCAAGCATTGAAAAGGTTAAGTAAATTCCGATTCCGAATAACATTTAGGAGCTGCAAAATCGAGACCAATGGATACTTCTAAAAAGATAGTAAAACAGAAAATCTTTGACAAATATGTTTAAACCGAAGAAAATCTTTCCGAGCAATATGCTTTTGAATAACTAGTTTATAAACCGAAAAGTTTTAACTGTTTCGGTGACCAACAGTTATGTAGAAATAAATAGGGGACGAAAAGATACTAGGTCAAAAACTCACAATGCCGTAACGGAATTGACCCGGAATGTCGAGCTGCACCCATGCAGCCTTTATTACTAGGTAACCCACAAAGATGAGACCCAGATATAAAGGATTTCTGCAATGAAGAATATTCGCGAGTAAACACAAGCAACAGACAAGGATAATATTATCGGATCGCGACGAAAGTATATTTGCACTCACCTTAGAACAGTCATAAATTCATTAAATCCCAAGATCAGCAAGGCAACAATTGCCCATGGAGGTGGCAACCAGTTGTTGCTACGCCTGTTAGCTTCCTGAAGGTAGAAGAAAACAAATCAGGCATCACTTGAGAACAAAAAAATGGATGTACTGGCAATATCAAGTCTACCTAGAGCAAAATTCGCTTTTAAATTCAAGTTGATCATTTTCCTTAAAGTACCCATGCACAACACTCGTGTCTCACGTATGTAATAACATACATTGAAAGACTTACAAAAAGTTGACCATATCCCATACCAGATACAAACCTGTATCCCTGACTCACCCTTAGGTTCAAGTAACGTAGAACTTGACATATATCCAGATATGAGTACTGGGATTATTTTAGCACTTCTTAAGACATTGACTATTACCAATGCAGCATTAGAATTAAATTTGATGTCTAACATTTTAGTTCTCATCATGCACTGATAAATCAGATCAATATTATATTTGGAAGGATTAAAACGAAATCTTTAATGTAGAATTATAAAATTCATGCCTGAGCAGAAATGGCCTGAGTGACACTGTACTCGGTCTCAGTCATAAATTGCCGCCACAGCGTCTTGCACTGGACAGGTGTGATCATTGTCTTGGAGGGAGGGATCTGTACCAATGACGATTAACACATTGATAGAAAAGACAGTTTGTTCAAATAAATGACAATACGGCGTGAAAGAGAAAGACTGAAATTGTAAAGACCATGAATATCTTTAGCATTATAAATTTGGTATTTACAGTAATATTCACTCAGACAAACACGTAAAACTGCAATTTTTCATATTTAAATAAACAGTATGCAATGACCAAGCAGTTTGTACACAACTAAATCTCATGAAGGTCCTCAGAAAGAACAAGACTTTACCTGATCCCAAGTGCTCGAGGCCAGTGGATCACCTGCTTTATTGCTCTTAATCGCAGCAGCACTACTGCTCGGATCCAACAAGGCAGTAAATAGTATTTTCTCGATATTATCAGCAGTATCATCCAACCGGATTGCGGCCATAACGGATAGTAGTTTCAAGCACTGGTAAAAGATAATAAGAAAGTTTAGCAGAGAAGAGAATGTATCATTGTTCTTAAAATCCAATAACTCATAATACATAAACATACTTCAACTCGAGCTGTTTTAGTTATGAATCGAATATCTTCTTTCCCAGTCCAAACCCGTGGCATTGAATCAGCATCATAAGCAAACAAATTTGAAAACCTTTATGCAAATTTCCGGTCAGTTTCCATAATGTCACAGTATCTAGCAAATCAACTACTTTAACTCAAAACATTGAAAAGTGTTATTACCTGTCCTTCATACGGACCACTACCCTTCCAGCTTCTTCTCTAGCTTTTGTTTCAATAACTCCTTTGGCATAGTCCTCTAGACCCGTTATCATCTTGCCCCTGGCATTTTCATCCAGGTCAAAACCAGAGAGGGCACTGGACAGTCCACGGACAGCTGATTCAGTTTCACACCGGAGAAGGTTCCTTATTGAGAGCCAGGTCTCATTATTAGCTCCATCAAATAGTGATTCAACAGGTCCATATAATGCCTCTTTCACCCTTACCTGCAAAAGCACCAGAACTTATCAGAATGATTCCGAGTGGTGATTTAAAACTGTTGGATGTCACCACGAGAAATTCTTGAAATGTTATGGAAGTCCTTAACTATAAACCACATATATCACAACAAAATAAGAACAATCACATCGATGCCAACTTTGATAATTCGTGGTCTTCAAAAGAATTAAACAAGAAATTCCGGGCCTTTCGTATTCAGACTTAGATGGTAGACTGGATGCTCATATATTAAAGTTCTAATAACCCAATTGCTTAACATGATACCTTCGTTAATTTAGCTCAATTATTTCCAAGTAATTTAATTTGTATGCAACAATTCGAATTGTGAAATTTTCAAAAATTATGAACAAAATGAAGTTTAAACAGATTAACTGTTTTAACATAAAACAATTTGAAAATTTCAGAACAAAGGTCATAACACCATAGTATAAACTTCAGTTTAACTTGTCTCCTTGCAAACCAACCCAAACAACTACAGAATGATACAAAAACTCCCACTTCAAAATTTTGTTAGGTTACAATAGTAAAACTGTTCATAATTATGACGACACATCACTTTAATAAGTAAATGGTCACAAGGGCGAACAGATAAGTTTCTGTACCTCGTATGATGAAGTAAGCTCTGCAAGCTTAGCAGCTTGGACAGAAGCAACATGTGCATCAATATCACGACGTAGCTTTTCCCTGACTTTAGAGGAATCCCAATTTGCTAGCTCAACAAAAGCATCTGAAAAATGATGTCAAACTCCATAAAGAAGTCACTTTACCTTAACAAGTGAAAAAAAGGCATCACTGACGCAACTTTAGCACCACACCTATTAACAGGTGAACCCTGATTTGAAGCTTTTTCTCATAGTAAGAGTTTAAGACTCGCTATTCTTAATCCTTCTATGACTTCTTTATTGCCTGATAAACCTTAATTAATGTTATCTGTTCATTTTGTAGCTCTTGAACTTGTGCTCTGTAGTTTCTTTTATAATTAGATTTATGGTAATGAGAATGATTTATGAAGGTCAACCATACCTTGATATCCCTCATCAAACAGGGCCATGTAAGATTCAGTGCAGTTACGAGCAGCCACAGAAAACTTCTCCCCTCCATTCAAAGCCTTCTCAAATGCTTCCTTAAATTTTTCAAGAGTTCCAGACCTTAAATGTCCTAGAATGGCTTGGTGGGCTGGTTGTGCAAGCTAAATCAGAAGAAAAAAGGAAAATGAGCCGACACAATTTAAATAACAACAAAAACTGTAGAAGAATAGAATTGAGTGCCATTACTTGGAGCAGTTTTTCTTCAAGCTGTTTTCGCTTTAAGGATCTCACCCCTTCATCAAAAAATGTGGCTTCTGAATCATACCTAAAATCAGATAAAAATGAACAAATAAATCAATGTCACTGATGTTGTTGTAAAACCACAGATAACAATCACAGAAAAGCCAACAATCTTGAATTTGATCATCAGAACTGACTCTTACTTGGCCAAGCTATGCCTTTAGATAATTTTCATCCACCCATTCACTGAAGCAATATGCCATTAGCATCTTCATGACTTACAAGTTACAAGTCAGGAAGTTGCCAATCAGTTATGATGCCATTCTTATTTATCCATTAGTATCAGAGTTCTGTACTGTCACTTTGATAGAATAAATCACTTACAAAGTTTATTTAATGTTCAGATGGTCTTTGCCTAAGTCAGTGTAGCTCTTCAAAATGCTTTATAGATGCTAGCCTATTTGTAACTTGACACTGAAACAATTATCTCGAGATTTCATTAAAGTAGTCTTACTTAGTTAGAGAAGTGTGGAGAAGTGAATTCAGCTTCTTCCCAAAGCCAGAAACAAGATCAGACCTTGAGGCTTCTTCTAACTGACACCAACTCTGTTATATGAAGTAATAGCTCGGTTTCAGTTTTTAAAAAAATAGCCAGCTCTCAAACAAAAGTGGATCTGTGAGTGGCTGCATGCATATATTCAATAATATAAACAAAATCACATGTCCACATACCTCACATTCAGTGAAAGAATTGTACTTTTCATTGGCAATTTCTTCGCAACGTACAGTAGCCACCATGACCTACAGGCAAATAAAACATGGATAACAGAAAAATTAACAAGATTTACACAGTTACAGTCAAAATAATGTCCAAAAGGTTACTTTATGGGCTGGAAGGTCGAGGTCCTTATTCTCCTTAATCACTTTCCAGATCTCTTGTGCACTAAAAGAGAACCCTGAAGCAGGTACCACTCCCCTCCTATCTCCAGCAAGTCCCCCCGGCGCAATGGAGTGGAAGAATCGTTGTCTCAAATTAGAAACCTTCAGTAGTAATAATAGAATCAGATAAACTGCCATTTTCATGCCAATTATTCAAAAGTTTCAGCACCATCATCCACCATACAGACAAATTTATAAACTTTTTAAGTAGAGATCTTTTATTTTAGCAATCTCCAGAAGAAGTAAGCTGCACCTTACCACCAAGACAAGAGAGACAAAAAGAAATGCAACAAGATGACTGAGAAAAAAGATTAAGTCATCAAACAATCAGTAAGTTGACCTCCACAAATCTAGATGTTAAACTTCTTTCTTTCCATTTAAACAAAGTTCTAAACAGAAAATAGTGTGAAAGTCTGCATGCTATGTTGAATGTCCTTATGGATGACTTAAACACAGACCGTGTACCTGCTCTTTAAATAGCTCTTCCTTTTCTTCATAACTAGAAAGTGCAACAACCTCAACCTGGCCAATATCAACAGTTGCATCAATCACTGGAAACAATACTCATCAGAAAAGATGCAAAAGAGAGGTTAACATTTAGAATATGCTGCTTGAAATAACGACGGAATGTATCATACATGGAAAAATTCACTTAATGGAGTTTCCTTATGTGCTTCAGGCTTAGGAACTGAGTCCCATATCTGCAGGTCAGAAAACACCAGTCAGAAGAAAGCATAATTGAAGTTAATGAAAAAAGAAAGGAAGCATAAGCACCACATCTGTACCTTCTGAATGTCTTCTCTCAGAACAGGTTCTAAATTTTCCAGTGGTGTCTGTAAAGAAGGAATGCTTGAGTAACTATAAACTCGCTTGAATTTAGATATCCTTAGTGAGAAATAAGGACAATATAAATTTCAGATGCTAAGAAACCTTAAGGGAAAAGATGGGGGAAAAAATAGCTCTCAAAACACAAAATACTCCATAATAGAAGAAAGGTACCCACCCTTGTTTTATCACGGATGACAAACATCAATGTTGTTTTGCGAGGACTAAACAATCTCATCATGACCTGCAACCCGTTGCAACAAAATTATAAAAAGAAGAAAAAGAACCACTTGAAATTCAGGGCAATGCTTAGAAAGGAAGCAAGGTCATAAAATACCTGGAATACAGTCTTAAGAAGGGGCTTGTTTGCAGCTTGCTCACGTCCAATATCATGACACCACCTAAATGAAAGTTTCTCAAGAATATTACTTGCACTTGCACTTGCACTTGCACATACTACTGATGGAAATTAACTTAAATGAATCAAGCACCATGTAGGTGTCAAACCTTACATGTTTATGAGTACTATATCAGAAACAGCCAGTGCAAAAAGTGCACTTTGTTTCTCAAATGCTGTGTCATCCTGGAATAAGGCAAAACAATAAACAAATAAATAAGTCATATGAAAAAAATCTCTTTTTCTGCCAGTTATTCATAAAGCAAATGAAAATCAAATAAAGCTCAACAAACAAAACTAGATACGAATAATCCGCTTCTTCATCTTTTATGATCTGAATTCCTACTATTGGTTCAGTTCAGCTTGATCCATCACTCTAGATTTCACGTTTTTAAGGCAGTGAGACCTCTTTTAAGACATTCGAAAATCAGTAAGGGTTCTTTTAACTAAAAATCCCAGTGTAATTATGTGATCATGATCAGTTCTTCAGTTTCACGTACAATCTACTGAGCCATATCTGGCAATCTGATATTTAATAAATACCACGTTTTGTCCAACTTTTATAACAGAAACGTGTGTAACATTCATAATTAAAAGCTTAAAATAAAAAATTAAATAATGACTGACCTTTAATTTGATTTTACTCTCCAGTAAAACAAAAAATCCATTCAAGATTATAACTATTCTTACAACAATGAAATCATTAGCGTCACCAAGTCATTGGAAACTTCTAAGAATTATTTAGAGGATGTACTCGAAAAAAACTACCATCAAAGCAAGGGGAAAGGAAGGCAAACAACAGAGTGAACAAAATGAACTTTTTGGTATATAAAACAATGTAGTTTCAATTTTTGGGCGCTATATGTTAATAAATAGAACACAAGTTATCAATAGCACCTCCCCACGTTCTCTTCCATCAGTACCCTCCAAATCCATTACTACAGTGCAAGGCTCTATACCATTGCATTTTGCCATCCATATACCTTTCGTGGTTTGAGACCTAACAGGAAGCATATCCCATTAGTCGTTTGAGCCAATTGAAACAAATGCAATGTGTCATTATTACAGAAAAATAAGTTACCTTCCCTTAAATGCATCCATTTCTCTGAAATTGGTATGAAACAAATGATTTAACAGTGTGCTTTTACCTGTCAAGATTTTTTAAAACAAAGTGAAACTTTAAATGGCATTAACATAACTTACATAGCTACCAAAAATTTATAAAAACACCAAAAGGGTAAAATCTCTCATGTGTGTAATTGAATCAAAAGATTAATACAACAAAGATAGATAAAAAACTAACTACAGAAGTAATCCAACAATATCATTAAGAATTATTGTGACTGAACTTCCAATTAATCATATACTCAAACTTGTACTCCACAAACCTAATTCAATATACAACTGATAAATAAAGCTGCTTAGTGCTTAGTGCGAATGGGTCAATGTACACCTTAGGAACAAAGAAAAGCATAAGTATAAAGCAGGAAGTCTTGAAGATATCAAATCATACCGCTGCTCTGTGGTCCCATGATGGAAACCACAGCATAGGACAGCCCACATTCATTAAGTTTGACTTCCTTGATTAACTTTTCGATTCCAGCAACATTGAATGAGCCATCTCCATCAATAAGTTGCGTTGAACAACACTCCACACTCGTCGCTGAGAAACGAAACGTTCACAGCAAGTGTAAGTCAAAGAAGAAGAAAAAAGCTTCCATAACAAACAGCACTAAATGCCCGATTCCACGTTAATTTTAAACCTAATTTCTCCATATCAGTTTATCAACGAAATGATATTGGAAGAATACTTATACATTACATTCATTGATTACGATAGAGAAATTCAGTGAACAAAAAGAGCTAAAAATTCAAGATCCGAGTTTCTCTTCTTCTTTTTTTCCTTTTCCTTTTCATTTCCTTAGCTTTCTCAGCATCCAAACATGCAATAAACATTAAATTCATCTCCGATAGCTCTTAAAAACGTAAAATTCAAATTCAAATCCAATTTTCATTTTTCCACTTAAAAAAAATTCGATCCTCCCCCTCCTTAAAACCGTCGTTGCATGCTTTAATGCTCTCCTTTGCGTTACATTAGAAACCGCAAAAATCAATAAGCTAATGAAATGAAGAAACGGATCATTAAATTTTTTTTTTTAAAAAAACCTAAAAATAATGAGAAAAATGAGATAAGTTTACCCATTGAATCTTGTTTGAAATTGATAGCTCAAAAGCTGAAGCGATCGATTTCAATGAAAGACATCTAGAGAGAAGTTTGATCGATATTAATGGATCAATTTGAAGCTCCTCTTTATCTTCCATTTTTCTGAATTTCCATTTTTGTTTTTCATTTTCCTTTAAAAGTGGGTTAACAGTTGACTGCTCCCGCCTCCTGTAATAGTATTATTATTTTTTGAGGCTAATTAAGCATTAATTAACGATTAAACTTAATTTGGATCCTAATAATCTTTGGGCCTGTAATTTTCCTCCGGTTTTGTATAGTGACCAATCGTGTAATTAGCGGCTAAAAAATATAAAATGGAAGTAGCAGAGTATTCATAAATCCGACCAATTGGATTATAATTAGATACTTAAAAATTAGTAAAAGTATCGTGGAGGCCCTTATATTACAAGTTAAATTATATTTTGTCCTTTTTATTTAAAAAATAAGTAAATTAGTCCATATACGCTAAATCAAAAAGTCAATTGGTCAATTCAGTTAAAATTTTCATCAATTTTTATAGCTAAAAACTGATGTGGTTGATGGGATAACCAGACAGTTATACATGGCATGTCATGTTTACTTCATGTTAACGTACAATATTAGTTTTTAACAGTAAAAATGAATGGAATTTTTGATGTGATGATCAGTTTACACTTTGATATAGTATATATGGACTAATTTACTCATTTTCGAGTAGAAGAGAAAAATATAATCTAACTTCTAATACAAGGGCTTTTATGATACTTTTACCTTAACATGTTAGATGTCAAAATCTGAATCAAACTTTTTGATTTAAAAATAATAATTTTATATTAATATTTATAATTTGTTATAATTTAATTTAAATAAAATATACTTTTGATTATTTTATTTGAAAACATTATGTTCAAGATTTTATATGCGGTTTTAATTTAAAACTTGCTGATATAAAGAGGAAGTTGTGATGGTTTATGATGGTACACTCGAGGGATGAAGGGTTATAAGGATGATATATTTTCAATGTTCTTTAATAAACTATCAATACCTATTGACGTCGTACCTAGTAATCAATCTCTCCTTGCCATTTTAATAATTAAGGGGTAACCCATTTGAAATTATTTCTCTTACTAATAAACAACATTCAAACTTTACGTCTAAAATTTAGCTTACAAGTAGCATTGAGATTGAGAGAGACCTAGTTCTAACCAACAAGCACGCGCAAATGGTTAATTTAAGTTAGATTATGTAATATCCCGAATTAGGGCCTAATCGGAATAGTGGTTTCGTGACCACAAAATCCGAGATAGAAATAATTATTTTATGATTATTTTGAGGTCTATGATATGATTGCATGATTGTGTGAAATTTTCATGAAGAAATTTTATGCATAAAGTGCTTAAATTGAAATTAGGGACTAAATCGAATAATTTGCAAAACTTGCATTCTAGAAGTTTCTAGTATGAAATTGTTTTGAAATATTAATTAGGAGGTCTTAAATAGAAATTTTACCAATTTCTAAGTTTATGGACAAAAATTGGACATGGATGGAATTTTTGGAAAGTTTAGTAGTAAGGGCATTTTGGTCATTTAGGGGTAAAATGAATTAAAATACAAAATTAAAAGCCAATTTTGCTCATCTTCAACCCCATGGCCGAATATAGCAAGGAGAAACCATGGCTAGGGTTTTTCAAGCTTCCAAGCTCGATTGTAAGTCCATTCTAGCCCCGTTTTTCAAGTTCTTTACGTTTTTGGAGTCCCGGTAGCTCGATTTAGCTTATGCTAGCAATAATTTAACCTAGGGTTCATATTTGGAAAAATACCCATAGGTAAAGTTTGTGTATTTTGGTGTTTTATGATAGAATATGAGGTTTTAAATTATGTTAGACAACTTGTGCTACTCGGTTTTAAGTGAAAACGAGCAAAAGGGTTTAATCGGTAAAAATACCTAATAGTCATAAGTACATGTTAGAGTGAGAATTTGATGTTGCCATAGAAGGGAAAAATGATCAGCATGTCATAAAACATAAGAAAATAGGCTGAAGTTTAATTTACGAGCTTTGGGGCAAAAGTGTAAATATGCAAAAGTTTAGGGGTAAAATTGTAATTTTTCC
Organism: Gossypium longicalyx; assembly: GCA_025698465.1. Taxonomy (NCBI): domain Eukaryota; kingdom Viridiplantae; phylum Streptophyta; class Magnoliopsida; order Malvales; family Malvaceae; genus Gossypium; species Gossypium longicalyx. Next base: position 98,383,895 of record CM047000.1, read on the forward strand.
AAAATATGATTTTGGGTCAATTTGAATAATGTGAGTCCTAATTAGACTATATTTTAAATGGTAGAGCAAGGAAAACTGAAATTCGGGCTAAAATGGGGAAAATACCAAGTTGTGGACGAAATGGTAAAAGTAGCCATTTTCGCATACGAGGTAAGTTCATGTGTAAATAATGTAGCATAATTGTTATTTTTAAGTCATTGATGTCAATTATGTGATATGCTGATTTTTATCATGAAATATATGCTTTGTGGTTAATTTCGAATAAAATGCAAATTATGTGAATTACTTGTTAAACATAATTGTTACCGAGTATTGGTTCCGGCATTCTACGGAAGACGGCAAGGATATGTGTTCGAGGAAAATCCCATTTGAACCTTAGGAATAGATTAGGATACAAGTGACATGTCACTGGGATATTTGGGCATCCGAACTCGTTGAGTTGAGTCCGAGTTCGTGAGATGTAACTAGGCATCCGAGCTCGTTGAGTTGAGTCCGAGTTCACTTATGGATGCGAACGCCCGAGCTCGTTGAGTTGAGTCCGAGTTCGCTTATGGGCGGGTTACATAGTAGCTTGGCTACATATGTGGCACTTATGTGCAAACTTTCCATGTATCCGAATTATATTCCGATGTGTTCAACGGGTAAAGTTCTACTCAAATGGAGGAATACTCAAGATGAAAGGGATGTATTGGTAAGTGTTGTGAAATGGATACTTTGAACAGGTATGTACTTAACCCTCGGGTTGAAAAATCGATATAACAACAATATGGTAAGATGATAAATGAAAATAAGATATGAATGTCTTGGTGATTATGCAAATGATGTTTTATGTTTGCTTATATGGTTATGTTACTTGCTATTTGCATGTGAACTTACTAAGCATTTATGCTTACTCCCTCCTTTTCATTCCTTGTAGTGTTGACAAGCCAGCTCGAAAATCGGGAACGGTCGGAGGCACGCTCACACTATCCGTATACCATCTTGGCATAATGGCTTGTATATTTTGAGTATGGCATGTATAGCATTATAATCATTTTGTATATATGGTCTTATGATATGGTTATCGAGTAGTATAAAAATGCTTGGTAATGATTAGCCATTGGAATGGCTAATTATGATCATATTTGGTGTTATGTATGTCAAGTTGCTAGTTAATCCATGGAAACCATGAAGTAGGTAAAATTTACCATAAAATAGATTCAGACAGCAGTAGTGACGTGAATTTGAAAAATCATTAAAAATAGTAGAGATATAATTAGATGATAAATAAAGTCTATTTTCATATGGAAGAAACGAAACAGGTATATGAGTTATATTTTATGAGATGTTTAAATTTTTGTGAAATAGGGCCAGAGCAATTTCTGGATCCCCTGTTCTGACTTTGGAAATTCACCATAAATTGTATAAAAATAGTTAGAAGTCATAATTTATATGTACAGATTTCTTATTGAGTCTAGTTTTATGAGAAATAAACTTCATAGTCATTGAAATTCTGTACAGAGAGATATATGATTCGTAATACATAGAGGTCAGAGCAGTCAAACCCTGAAACAGGGGAGAATTTAACTAATAAACTGTACTAATTGGCCTAGCAAAAAATTCTAGAAAAAAATTAGTAAATAGATATATGAGTCTAGTTTCAGGGAAAATTTACGGAATTGGATTTTGAGTTTCAGAACTCGAGATATGAATTTTTAAGCGACTGTGACGCAGTTAGTCAGCTTGTCTGGAATTTCTAAAATTAAATTGTTTGAGCTGTGTAAGCAATGAATTAAGTCTGTTAACACCTCGTGTTCGAATCCGGTAACAGTCTCGGGTACGGGGTGTTACAGATTACATGCCCACGCAACATAGAATGCATATATGCGTCATACCCACCTATAATGCTCGTCACAAATATTAGAGTCGATTAAACAATTACGGATTTAACAATTTTAATTAATTTTGAGCAAGTGAATACATGTCATAAATCCAACAAACTTGAACATTTGTAATTAAACCAAAAGACATGAAAAATACTAAAAACCAAATAAAAGATTAAGAACAATAAGATCTCATGAATTTTATAGGATCGAACTTCAAAATTTCTTTGACTATAAAAAAGGGTTTAGAAATCCATAGAATAAAAAAAAACGCAAAAGCAACAAATTTGAAATAATCCATAGATTCAACAGATGAAAAGTTTCCTAACCCTCTCAAAATATCTTATTTATAAAGTCTATTTGACTTAAATTAGGGCTACAATACTTATTTAGACTTTAATACTTAAACAAGAACAAAAATAGCCTTGAACTTGAAGTCAAAATGACGAAGAAATTCCATGTCACGCAAGCTTGGCGCTGTGGCTTGGCAACACGACATTGGGGCTCATAGGGTTGTCACACTAGGGCACACGGGGGCATTGCACTGGGGCAATGCATCTAGGTTGGGGCATGAGTGTCAACATACTAAGTTACTATGGCGCGAGTTTTTTGAGCCGTAGCCCACTCGTCCTTCTTTGGCCCTCTTTGTAATTGCTTGGTCTTGCGCTTAATAATCTTTGATCTTGCATCCCAAGCTTGTATGCATTGAATTAAAGTCACGAAAATACTAAAATAGTTATTTATTACTAACTAATATAAAATCAAAGCAAAACTAAATAAAAATGTTAATATATGCAAATGTAACATTAAATATGCAAATGAAGTTAAGACATGATATTTTATTTGAAGATCAATAAAAAATAAAGCAATAAAGGCCTAAAATACATGAATTATGAACACTTATCAATGACCGAAATATGAGTACTCAAAGAGGATTAGATCAAGAGGGACAAGAGTGAGTTTAGAGTATCAAAGTAGAGAAAATGTCTTGGCCTTCTATCATGGTGTTTGTAGGCTTTAAAGGGAACATTCACAAGGCATCATGTGTTGCTCGTGTATTGATTCCGAACCCTCTTGGATTTAATAGACCTATTAATATCTTGTCGTTATAAGAAAAATGATATATATAACGTGTGAGTGGCAAATAATATATACTTTATCCATGTGAGAAGCATGGTTCCAATAAATGGGATATTGAGGCCTTAGGCTCACAAGAAGATTCTTCTTGATTAATGGCATTGACTTATGAGATCTCAAAGACACGAGACGAACTTGCAAGGTATTGGTATAACAATATATATGTATGAAAAAGTTTACCATAATATTTTAAAAATATTAATACTTAACACCCGTGGGTGACACATTTAAATACAAATACCGAAATATGATATTCAAATATATATATTTCAAAAGTAAATTTTCATATAACATTAGTGGCAAATTTCGGCAAAGTGATCGCCATTTGTCCTTATTGATGAGACACATGATTGAACAAATTAATTAAACTAATTAAATTGAGAACTAATTTCGAAAAATCGAAGGAAGATTGAATGAGTTATAAAAAAACAAATTTAAATTAGTTTAAAATTTTAATTTTAATTTTGATTTTATAATTGTTTTGCATTTATTAAAAAATATATTTTTTTAAAAAATTAATTTAATTTTAAACCGATTAAACCAAAAAAAAATCATCCTTCTTTTAAGTGTCCCACGCCTGTAACCATTACCACTAGTGTTAATCATGAGGTAATGCCTTGGTTTCCAAAACATACAAATTATCATTTAGTATAAAGTGAACAACTGGTATTATTGTTAAATAATTCCAAAATTTTAGCCATCATTTTTCTCTATTCTAATTATTTACCTTCCTTGCTTAAATTATGAACACAAAAAACAATTTATCTGATTGCATTCAAGTGCCTCCAGATTCTATAAATTTCATGGTTACATTTAAAAAAAAAGAAGTTAAAGTGATAAATATATATAATGATAATTTCAGTCCTTAATGTTTATCTATTTTGTCAATTCGGTCGCATTTTTATAATTTTGATATTTAACCTTCAAATTTTAGTTAATTTGTTTTTTTTTTTGATGAAAAATTTGAATAAATTGTTAAATTTTAACGTACTATTGTGTCAACTTGCATGATAATTCACATGTACTTTATTGTAAATATGAATCAATTTTTTGTCCCAGAAAAATAAAATACTAAAATTTAAAGGTTAAATGTTAAAGTAATAAAAATAAGGCTAAAAAAAAAAAAGAATAAACACTAGAGACTAAATTGATCATTATACCTAAAAAACTTTAATATTTGATTAAATTTCAAATAAGCCCTCATCCTTAATTTAGAATTAAGTAAATCCTTCATCATAAACTAACCATTCCCTTGAAATAAAGATATACTTAGGTACAAATTAAAGATAAAAAAAAATACATTAATTTTTTAGGTGTATAAAATAGATAAAATTTATTTAAATAAAATACTAATTTATTATTATTATTTTTTAAATTTACTCAAAATTTTACGATGTATTTATTTACAAATATGTTATATCATTTCTTTATATTGCCTCGTCACGTCATTGATACAGTCTAAGCAGACCTACATAATCTGCAAAAAATATATTGGGAAACGTCCCTAACAACATTTGTCAATCCATCACTTCCAAACTTAACAAGTGTCTCACCTGATCCTTTCAAGTTGACTCTAATAGTACTTTACATATGTCACCCCTACCATGTCATTTTTGGAGTAGGAAATGAATGGTTGGGACCTACGCTCAACTACTTCCCTTTTGTAAGTATCCTCGTAGCATCGGGGTAATGTAGAGTTCAGTCATATAGTGTACAATATGCAAGAACTTAACTCCAAAACTCTCTTAAACCACTAGTTTAGTAACTTTCCACACCATCCACAATGTGAAACTACCTTTACTCTTAACAATTTTTCGCATTGTCCACGTTAAGGGTCGCCCTTACTCCAATGGCTCTCCACACCTTTCATGGTGGATCCATCTCGTTATACAATCAAATACCTTATATAAATTTTGGTGTCATGACAAAATATGATCAAAATTTTGAATATTTATAAAAATATTTTTAAAGTGATCCTAATTTTTTGATTAATTCCACCAAACATCCTTAAACTATGGGCTAGATTTTAAATTGGTCCTTAGAGTTTGAAACACTATAATTGAGTCCTCAAAGTATTAACGTTTTATCAACCAAGTCATTCTGTTAGCTTAATAGTTAGTTTAGAACATTTTTAGAATATCAGATCAAATTGTAAACATATTTGTACCTACTATATAGACAACTTCAATAAGATGTGTTAAACACACAGATAATGTCATCGAAAATTAGGAGGACTACTATTTTTAGCACGACAAATTCAAATTGTTCATGTGATAGACACACATGTATTTACAAATTGACTGATGTATTTTAGATATGTTTTATGCCAAATTTAAGTTGACATTTAATACTTAAACTAACGTCAAGATTGATAAAAACACTTAATTAACGTGACATCGATACTTTAAAAATACAATAAAAATAAATTGAAGTTTAAAGATGAATTTAGAATTTAAATCACAATTCAAAGACTTTTGTAAGGTTAACTTTTGTAGAAGTTGTGAATTTAATCCATTCACTTTAATTTGGTTATTTTTAGTCCTTATACTTTTCAAAATTTAAAAATTCAGTCCTCACCAAATGAAAACTGTTAAATTAATTAAGTAAAGTTCTGCTATTTCCAGAATCTGATGTGCCAAACATATTATCATATGTGTTATGCCATGTCAACTTATTAACTCCATATATTACTCACTAAACATCCAGTTAATGGTTAACAACCGTTATTTGCATTAAGATTGAAATTTTAAAATTCAAAATGTATAGGGACTTTGAATTATTCGATTGGAGAATATGGACCAAATCTATAATTGTATGCACAGTATATGACTAGTAATTGAAATTAACCAAACAAATCTAACCGTTATCATTTAAGTCAGGACTAAAACTTCAAAATCGAAAGGGACTAAAGGTGACCAATCCAAAAAATTTAAAAACTAAAACTAATCAAATTAAAATATAAAGACTAAATCCATAAATTTCTTAAAGTACAGGGACTAATAACAAAATTTATTCCTCCTGTAAAGTTATTTAAGAAAAAAAAGAAAAAAAAACCTTGGTCCCAAATATAATTACAAATTACCATGATGTCTTTTTATTTAGGACCAGTCTCAAGGTAATGTCTAGTTGTAAAGTAACAGCGACAACACTGTTTATTCTTTAAAGATGTCTATAAATCAGATCATATTCGAATTAAATTTTTATTAATAAATTTTATATTTATTTAAATTTAATTCGACTCGAAATATAATTAATATTTTAAGTAAATTAAATCATATTTATTAATGATTAACTTAAATTTATTAGAATTAAATAGTTTTCATTTATTAAAATTTTAAATATATAAATTTTTAATTTTATATAATATAATTTAAAAAATATATGCATAAAATTAAAAATATTTCATAATATCGTCTTGAATGTTGAAGTCTAAACCTATGCATATTTTAAACGAGTTTTTTTACCTAAATTTATTTTTAAATGTATCGTGCTCTTATTTAAATGCTATTATATTTTAGGTAAAACTTCGAGATTAAGCTAAAAGTCTGATTCTTAAATAGATCCACTTCATATATTTGAATTGAACTGAGCAACTGAATCTAGTATCGATTTAAAGGATGATATTAAATTGATTGAACCGATTTTATTATAACTTTTAATAGAAATGATTGAACTAACGAACTAATAATTTGATTAATTCGATTCTAAAAATATTGATAATATATTAAAATCCCATTAAATCTGAAATTAAGATAAATTAATACTCGAACCCGAAATGTCGAAAATTCTTGTATTAACGTTTTCTTTCTTTAATTATTATTTTCCTTGGTCTTAAAATCCATCTTTTTCTCTGCCTTTCTCAGAGTCACCCTTGAGACCCGTTCTATCCATCTTTCTCTCTTTTCTCTTTCACTTTTTTTATTTTTCTCCATATATTTATTTAATCCATCCCCCCCTTTTTTTTTATTCAAATCTTTCTTATTTTTTTCCCCATTTAATAGAATCTCTTAATTCAATCATTTTTTAATTAAGAACTGCTAAAGATGACGACTATGAAGAAGAACATGTTTCCTCCTGGTTTAGTTAACAATCTTCAAGACGTTCTTAGCAAAAAAGGAGCGAACAAAAATGAACAAAAACAACAAAAGGATGATGATTCAACTGAAACATCTACTTCTTCTTCTTCAACTGCTGGTAATGAAAACGACAGCTCTAAGCCTGTCGTTTTGGTTACTAATAGTGAAGGGGTTGATTCACTTGGCCTTGTTTATCTCGTTCAAGCTTTGGTTGGTTTGGGACTCTACAATGTCAATGTCTGCGCACCTCATTCGTGGGTCACTTGAAATTTTCTTTGATTTTTCTTATCTCTTGTTTGTTTTCTCGGAATTTCTGCACTTCCTCGTCTGGGTCATCTCCAATTTTTGAAAGCTTTTATGTTTTGTTTTTCATTCATAATGAGTTCTCTTCTACTCCTTTGTTTTGTTTAATCATTAATTTCGATATATTGTTTAAGATGATTGATTTTCTAATTAAACTGGCTACCCTGCATTTGATAATTTACTCTGATTTACTTGTTTATTATTACTGATTTTCTCTGTTTTTCTTATCTCTTGTTTGTTTCCTCGGAGTTTCTGCATTTTCTCGTTGGGTCATCTCCAATATTTGATATAATTTATGTTTTTCTTTTCATTGGCTTATTCTGCTCCTTTGTTTTTTTTTTTAAATCATTAATTTGGATATGTTGTTTAAGATTACTGAATTTTCTAATTAAATTGGCTACATTGCATTTGATAAATTACTCTGATTTATTTGTTTATAATTACTGATTTTCTCTGTTTTTCTTATCTCTTGTTTGTTTCCTCGGAATTTCTGCATTTTCTCGTTGGGTTATCTCCAATATTTGATATATTTTAAATTTTTTTCATTGGCTGTATTCTGCTCCTTTGGTTTTTTTTTTATTAAAAAAATCATTAATTTGGACATGTTGTTTAAGATTATTGAATTTTCTAATTAAACTAGTTATATTGCGTTTGATAAATTGCTCTGATTTATAAGTTTATGAATGGATTGCTACAGGGACAAATCGGCTTCAGGTCATTCCTTGACTGTCCGAGAAACAATTACAGTTACTCAGGCCGAAATCGAAGGTGCCACCGCATACGAAGTCACAGGTTTAATTGTGTTTCGGATTTATGTTATTCGACTTTTTGATAAATTTTAAGCATGCTAGCTTTCATTAATAGGAATGTGAAACTGTCATTGTAATAAGCCAAATTTAGTGTCTTAGGACCACTATTTATATGATGAAATTCGGCTTTACTGATGAATTTTCTGGACTGTTTCAGGTTCCCTTTTTTCGAAAACGAATGATACGAAGCTTGTTAAAATCTATATTGATTTGAGACTTCGAGTTAACTTTGATAGTAACTGGTTTTGATGATGTTTATCGATGAGAATCGGCTTTAAGTTTGAGTTATCTGCTTTCAGGGACTACCGTAGATTGTGTCTCCTTAGCATTATCCGGGGCACTGTTCTCGTGGACAAAGCCTCTGCTGGTTAGGCTCTCATCCTTTATGATGAATTGGAAAATAGTTTCCTTTTCAAAGCATTTATCAACTTCTATGTTTGATGTAATTTCCAGGTAATTAGCGGAATTAACCGAGGATCAAGCTGTGGTCATCACATGTAAGTCTTTGAAAACGCTTGCATGATAAATACTAATTGAATTTCGCTTTGATTTTAACTGGTGAGACTACCACCCTCCCGTAATAGAGCTCCACATGGCTTTACACACGTGTCATGGTTGTTTTATCCAATTAGTTTACCATCAATAATCTTTTGTTTTTTTGCCAAGTAATTTGTAAGGTGTAATATTCCAGGTTTCACTCTGGAGTCATTGCCGGAGCTAGGGAAGCATTAATTAGTGCTGTACCATCTTTGTCAATATCATTGAACTGGTGACTTACGAACCTGTTTATGTGGATTTAGTTTTGACTGTTTTCGTTTCACTTCTTTCGTAATTGAGTGTCTGTTTTAATGTTGGGTAACGGACTGCAGGAAGAGGCAAGAAAGCCAAGAAAGTGATTTTAAGGATGCAGTTGCGGTTTCTTTACCTTTGATAAATGCAGCCCTCAGAGATATTGAAAAGGGTGTTTTCCCTAAAAGTTGCTTTCTAAGCATAGAAATTCCTACTTCTCCGAAGGCAAACAAGGTTCGGATTTCTTATTTTATACATAAATAGAATATGATATTTGTATGTTTATCGTGTTTAAAATGTGTATAATAGCAGTTTTTGTCTTTAAATTTTCGTAATAATCTAATGATGAATATCCGGAAACAATTGCTTACTTGGCATACCGTCCTCAAATCTTTTTTTCTATTGATGAGAAAGTGTGGTTATTATACAAGGAAATTTCAGACTTTCGGGTCATGGTTCTCATCGATGAATTAGAAGCAATGTTGTTTGAATTGGACCAGACCGGCTGGTTGGACTGGTTGGATTGGGAACTAGTCAGGGTATCAGTTAGTGGCTTTGAACCGGTTAGACCAGGAACCGGTATAGACGGGTTGTACTGGGTTTTTTGAATTTTTAATAATTTTTTGTTGGACTGGTGACTTGACCGGTTTGACTACTGATTCGGTTGACCGGTTTGACTACTGATTCGGTTTAAAAAACATTCATTAGAAGCTTTCTTGATTGGCTGAATTTGTTTTTGGAAATCAAATCCGACTTTGGAAAGGGAGCTTCATCGAACATGGGAAAGCTTTATATCACCCTGGTACTGGGCTTCCTCTTCATAGCTGGATGTTCTACAGAAAAAGCACATTCGGACAGTCCAAGATCCAAACATGATATATGCAGTGTCCAATTACACTTTTACGTGTAGGCAATGCTACAAAATCCCCCTAGAATGCTTGAAGTTTTAAATCGGCCGTTATTACACGCCAATACGTACTTCTACATTTCTTTCTTGTTGGTATGCGATTTTTTATGGTCCTGTTGTTTATTTATTCTGGCTTATTCATATGCAACAGGGTTTTAAACTGACCAAGCAAAGTATGTGGAGATCTACACCGTGTTGGCAAGCTGTTCCGGCTAATCGAAATCCTTCAGCTCCACATTTCATGGGTAACCAACAAAGCCTTGGACTCCAACTTGCACAACTTGGTCGAGATGCATCTGCTGCTGTAAGTTTTTACTTTTTATTCTTATTGAAAGGAATCACTTTGTTTACTTCCCCGTAGTCGACCCCACTTTTTCACGTTTTCTTTATATTGATCTTGTAAATCTTTTTAACTATTCACACTCTATAATGCATGTATGTTTTCCGTAGGGTGCTGCTCGGCGTGGAACCACACCAAGGAATAATGAGGAGGTAGAGTCCGTTGGGGCTGCTAAATCCGATAACAAAGCAAAAAAGTACTTTCGACTGGAGGTATGTTAAGTTCCAACTAAGAAATCTATAAGTTTTCACTTGTATTTGTAAAGCAAAGAATGGTAATGCTTTTCGTATTTTCCGGCTTTTGTAAGATGTTCGAACATTTTCTAGAGCCAGAATGTCTTCCTTGAAATCTCTTAAAAACAAAAAACCTGTTATCTCATACAAGGCTGCATATCCCGATTTTGTTAATAGGTCTACGAATGGTTTTAGTCCCACTACTATACTAGAATTTGGATTTGATCCCTCTACTTTTATAACATCGTAAGTTACTATCATTAAAGTGACAACAACGTTAAATATTTAGCTGATATATAAATTTATTATGGTTGAATATAGTCGATTGGATTTTCATGTGACCTGGAATGTGTACTCGAATAACAGTAAAGAAATTCACTTCATCACTTTTAACTGCACGAACTAATGTTGTCAACTAATAACATTATAAAAGTAGAGGGACTAAAACCATAATTAGACCATGTTTTTTCTACATTTCTCGTTGCTCGTTCATCAATCCTTTTCCGTATCCATGAACGCATTTTTTGGTTACGACTAACTAGACGTGACGAGTAAACATATATATTTGCAGTTTTTGGATAAAGAGAAGGAAGCTACAGACGACGAGTTGGATTTCAAGGCACTAGGCAATGGATTCGTAAGTTAAAAGTCTCATTCCCCAGGAAAAAATTAGTGTAAATCAATCCTTGCAGGAATTGGAGGTAAAAGTATCATAGAGGCCTTTGTATTAGGAGTAAATTGCATCTTTGCTTCCTGTACTCAAAAAATGTGCAAAATTAGTCCTTACAAGTTAAATTCAAGAGCAAATTGGTCATTATCCATTTCCACTATTAAAAATTGGTTCCTGTATTTCAGAATGAGATACAACACATGTAACTATCTGGTATAATGTATAATAATTAATTTGCTCATATTTTAAGTGAAGGGAGCAAAATGCAATCTAACTTCTAATACAGGGGCTTCTATGATACTTTTACCAGAATGGAATGATACATTTTCATGAACTTAATATATGTATTTACAATATGGTTAGATTGCGGTGACGCCCGTGTCGGTTTCTCTGCAACTCGAGTCGGACGTTCAAACGGCTGCATCTAGTTGGATCTCCGGCGTGCTTAGTGGCGGGGCGGAGCAATAGACTTTGAGGGACCAAAGCTGAAATCTGAATGGTATTCATTTTTGTATACAAGTTGGGCTGGTTTTATTTTGTTATTAGCTTTTGATGCAAGGAAAATAGTCTGGTCTGAAATTATATGACCTTTGTGCTTCCTTTAAATTATTATTATTATTATTTCTTTTGAATTTTTACCTATGTGGTTGATTTCTTATTGATATGTTTTTTTTTTTTTTCCATAGATTTTTTCCCAATGAAAATGAAATGCATTTACTATACTAAGATTAAATTTTATGATAGGTTATCAATTATTTGAACCGGATCGAATCGAATTGGTTGGTTAGATTGATTGGATCGGAAATTAATTAGGAGACCAATTTAGAAAGTGGTTTTGAATTGGGTAAATTGGTACTAATCAATCGAACCAATTAAAAAATTAATTGAATTGATTAAAAATCGATAGAATCGACGATTGAACTGATTAAATCAAGATTTTTTTTTGAATTTTTGAATTTTTTAAAATACAGTAACCATTATTTTTATTAGCTTCAAAGTCAAAAGCATTCGTATTTTTATTTGTGTATTCAATCTTTCACGTAATGTTATTAATTGAATTTTTACTTATGAAATCAAAATAAATTCAAGTATTAAATCATAATAATAGATGAGGTAAAATTTTTTGTATTAAGTTTCAAAAGAAAAATTTTAAAAAAAATATAAGTATTAAATTCTGTTTTTAGTCCTTATATTATGCATAAATTGTGAATTTAGTCTTAATATTTTAATTCAGTCGATTTCAGTCCTGACCCAAATGGTAGTAAAATCTATTCGGTTAAATTCTGCTATTGGTCTTGTACTATGCATAAATTTATAGATTTAGTCCATGTTCTCCGATTGGATCATTAATCTTTATACTTTTCAAAATTTAAAATTTAAATACAAACGTAAAATCCATTAACTATTTTTTTAAGTAATATAATTCACAACTTACGCATAATATTATAAGCGGAGTTTAACGAAAATATAAATATTTAACTCATCGTAGGTAAAAGGTATTCATGAACTGGCTTGACCTTGGTTCTTTTTAACTTCACCTAACCCATTTCATTGTTTTAAAAAATAATATACAATATTATTATATTTAAAATTAAATTTAAATTAAAAATATTTTTTAAAAAATAAAATAAGTCTTTTGAGCTGGGTTAGGTGTATCGAGCTCAAGCTTGAATTTTTTCGAAAATAGATATTGACTTGACTCGACCCATGGATAGGGTGATCCTAAATTAAAAACCGATTAATTTGGTTTGAGCGTTAACGGGTTGGCCCATTAACAAACTCGCCTTCTTCTTTTTCCATTCAGTCTTTAGTAACTAGGGTTTTAGCAAAAAAAAAAAAAAAAAAAAAAATCCGTTCTTCAACAGAGAAAAAAGAAAGAATGGCGACTAAATCCCTAATTAGAAACGGAGCTATGCTGATGAATCGAGTGTTAGTGAAACAAGCTCTCAACCCGAACCCGATTTCTAACAATCGAGTCTTGAATCAAGGCATTCAAATCACTCCTCAGCTGTTCCCATCTCTCTCGAAGTCAAAACTTGAAATTCCCCATTTGCCTCGAAACGACGTCGATTCTCTCTCTGAAGTCTCCTCTACGGGGTTTCTTTATCCATTTGGTTTCCCTTCTCTCCGTTTCTTCCTTCCTGACGGTACTCACTTATCTCTTTTTTGATTGATTTCAACAATGGGTTTTAATTTTTCTTTATAAAATTTTACTTCTTTTTTTTGGTATTAAGCTGATTTTTAGTTGATGTTGGATTCAAGAGGTTGTTATTTCAATTAATTGTTTTAGAATGTAACAACTACATCAAGGTTTTCTTGAAAATTCCATTAAAGTTTGAATGTCATGTTTTTTTTTTTTTTTTTGATAATTTGTTAACTGATTTAATTTTGATTCCTTTTTTTTGGTTTTTTTTTCCTTGTGTTGCTGTATGCATTTCTTTTTGTTGTTTAGGAGATTCATCAAGTGAGCCAATGCTATTATTCCCCAAAAGAACATATCAGCCTAGTACCATCAGGCGCAAGAGAAATCATGGATTTTTCGCCCGGTAATGTTTCGCTTCCTCTTTTAACGTGGATCATTAACTTTTTTGGCATGTCAAAATTCGTAGTATCTATATAGTAGTTGATGATTTAATTTGAACTATAGTTTGATTCGTAAAAGCTGAACAATGTATACACGAATTATTAAATTTTGGCATTCTGAAATTCATAGTATTGGTATAGTAGTTGATGATTTCATTTGAACTATAGTTTGGTTCGTAAAACCTCGATCATGGATATTTTTCTTGGTAACTTTTCCTCCTATTAACGCAAACTACAATATTGGTTTAGTAGTAGATGATTTGGTTTCAACTGTAGTTTGATTCGTAAAACCTGAATCATGGATACACGAATCATTAAATTTTGGCATGTTGAAATTCATAGTATTGGTATAGTAGTTGATGATTTCATTTGAACTATAGTTTGGTTCGTAAAACCTCAATCATGGATATTTTTCTCAGTAACTTTTCCTCCTATTACGCAAATTACAGTATTGGTTTAGTAGTTGATGATTTGGTTTGAACTGTAGTTTGATTCGTAAAACCTGAATCATGGATACATGAATTATTAAATTTTGGCATGTTGAAATTTATAGCATTGGTATAGTAGTTGATGATTTCATTTGAACTATAGTTTGGTTCGTAAAACCTGAATCATGGTTATTTTGCTTGGTAACTTTTCTCCTATTAACTCAAATTACAGTATAGGTATAGTAGTTGATGATTTCGTTTACTTATAGTTTGGTTCATAAAACCTGAATCATGGAATAGTTACTCAGTAACATTTCCTCCTATTAACGCAAATTACAGTATTGGTTGAACTATAGTTTGATTCGGAAAACCTGCATTGGCTTGATCATTAGCTTTATTTAAGAGTTAAGACTAGGTTCATTGTTGGTTAAGCTAGTTATTACTTTTAATTTGCCTTCTTTAAAATGGTTCCTTCTGCTACATGACAAAAAGCCATTTTTTTTGGTTTTGTTTTCTAATTTCATTCTAGTTTTAGATTTGTATAATTACTATTTTGTGCTTGTACAGCAAGGCAACGAAGGGCGGTAGAAGGGTCATTGCTCGAAGAATAGCAAAGGGTCGCTCAAGAATTACTGCTTAGAATCTGGATTTTCAGTGATGTGTTCATCAGAATCAAAATCCGGAAGCTGCCTTAAATAGGGTACAACTAAGCAAATTTCGTATCACCTTTTTTGCTTAATTCAGTAGGCTCTGCCTATCCTAATGACACTCTTTGGAGGAAATTTTTTTCTTTCTTCAGATAGATTTATGTTCACTTTTAGATTTCTTTTTGATACATAAAACTTGCAAGAAGTAATTGCTATGCAGAAAGTTATGAAAAACGGTTCTCGTTCATTATTTATGATGAAGTAGATTTCGTTCGATCGTTTCTCTCTTTGGATAGATGTATGTTGACTTTTAGATTGTCTTTTTGCTTCATAAACACTTGGTTCGAGTCCGATCCAAGATGTCCGAAGATTTTTGTTAGGGAGAGACAAATAACCTTGGATGAAGTTTTATGATGAGCATTGAATAATATTCCATCATTGTAAAACTTATAATAATGTATAGATTTTGTTATTTTATTAGAAACTTTCCATTTCCATTGTGTATTTTCCCACCCTATGTTACTAATCATGTCTGATATCTGTTTTGGACATGGGTATGAGTTCGATTTGGATGCCTTTTGAGGATAAACTTGTGACATGATCGAGGTCATATCGGGGGTTTATCCTAACTAGTTCATGCAATCGCCTTTAAAAGTTGACATTTAAGAAGCCGGTGAGTTTTGAAATTTTCAGCATTATAGAAACCTTTACGGTTCATGCAGCTGTCTTTAAAAGGTGATATTTACAAGATCCGGGTTTAACATCAAGGATCGGAAACTGCTAGCGCGGAAAATGTAGCTGTCGGTCAATGACATCGAAAGCTGTTAGGCCAATGGCTATTGATGGTACAACCTGCAACAGAGTTTAAAAATAACCCTTAAGATTATGATATCAAAGAACTTAACAAAGGGGTCATTAATATATTGAAATTACCTTTATATAATTAATGCATAAACCTGCATACAATTGTCTCCATCCTTGAGTATGGGTGATGGATTTAAAGGCTTCAATGGAGTTTCTGTACCTCATACCATTCTGGTTTAGACTGTCTACCTGTAAAATAAAACAGCTTTTTGAATTTAAAGTTCGAAGATGAAGCTAGTTCAAACATGTGTGTCCAGTTTATCATCGGAGATTTTGCTTGATTATGGGCGATCGAGGTTGATACTATACCAACCTTCACTGGACAGCAACAAAGATATTAGCAACAGAGGTGGTTACTGGTCGGGTGTGATTTTGCTTGAATATTGCTCAAATCCGTTCACAATTGTAAATTACTAATTCAAGCATATTAGGGCACACTTGACATGTTATAGTTGCATATTTAATTTTTGTATGATAACTTATATAATATATAAAAGACTAAATGTTCAAATCGGGTTGTTCTTATTAGTGTCAAATATTTCAAAGTAGTCAAATAAGGACCAAAATCTTTTGAAAATGCTTGAATAACGACCAAATGTCTTCGAAGTGTTTAAATAAAGGCTTCTCAAAAGCCATAAACTAATTTTTTATTATTTACATTTCTTTTCAAGCAATATGTAATTTAATTGTTACCTGTTTTTATTCTTAACACCTCAGCATTTACTTAATTTTTCTATAAACTAGGCCAAAGTGCATGAAAAATCCTTATTTTAGCACTTTTGTAAAAGTTAGATCCTTATATGACAATTTTAAAAGATTTGATTATTATCTAAGTAACTTTTAAAAAGTTGGACTCTAATATGAATATTTAGCCTATAAAAATAAAATAATATATTATAATAATTGAATACAGATAGGGCCAAGTTAAACTTTAAAAGTTAAAATGTTAAGTCCAACCTATATTTCAAACAAGCTCAATATTTTTACCCAATATTATTTTTTGAATCTAATACTTTATCCAAACTCTTTCAAATATAGAGCAAAACTTTGAGATCGAACAAATAATTTGACCCTTAAATAGGTCTAATTAACAACAAAGATCGGACACGAAATTTACCTGCATTTGTCTCCTAACAACATCCAATGGGTACATTACAGTTTGTCCAATTAAGGCAGCCAATCCTCCACATGAAAGATTCAATGCAACGGAGCTTTGATTTTCTTTGGGAACCCATCTTTTAAGCTCCTCGTAACCATAAAACTTTATCACATTGTAAGGAAGGATTCCCCCTAGTGTTGGACCTGATCTTTAAAACTCAAAATGACTTATTGATTCAAGTTTTCAATAAGATCTTTTGTTCATACATGTCTGAAATTTTTATAACTTACCTACACCTCGATAGAATCCGAGCATTCCACCTTGATTATAGATGGTCTTTAAGACGTTTGTTACCCCTCGTTGTGCGGTATGACCTGAATGGATACATTTTCGATAGTCACCGCTACTTTGATGTCGATCCACCACCTTAAAACGGCGAACTAGAGAATCAGGGATGTTGATTGAGAGGTAGATTGATATTTAGAGCAATGAGCCTCCGTTCAGTGAAGTAAATACCTGATATGCATACTTGGTTCGAGCCAAATCCAAGGGATAAGTGCATAGAAATGCTGTTGCACTGGCTGCGGAGCTGGCTAAGATGTCCAACAATGGCCCTCTTTCGACACGAGGCCATTTATATTGTAGGAAACTTTGATATTGTTCGTATGTCACGTACTGGAATATCGAATGAGGTAACGTTCGGATGATACTAACACCATTTGCTCTGCAAATAAAAAGATGTGTATCATGAACGTACCTTTGTATGTATGTATGTATGTATGTATGTATGTATGTATGTATGTATGTAACACCATTTGCTTTGCAAAGAAATGGACATATACCATGTATGTATGTATGTATGTATGTATGTATGTATGTATGTATGTATGTATGTATGATTAATAAAGATTCATTGGTGAACTTACTTGTATAGCCCCCTAAGACCTTCATTCTTCATTAGCTTCTTCATTGATCCATACATCCCAATTGAATGAAACCCTTCTGCCCTTGTCTATCAGTTCCAATCAATAATAAAACTAGGTGTTATGAGTACTTATTATTACTGACCCACAACCCGAATGGGCCGAGTCAGATCCTACACGGTTTGCAAATTGAACTCGCAAATCGAGCTCGCATGTTGAGCTCCTGATGTGGGTTCACACATTATTTCATAAACGAACCCTCATTGTATAAACGCGTGTTAAGTCTAGAGTAGGGTACGTGCAACATGCATAGAACCTACCTATGATGTCACCTCCATGAATAATAATCATATCATATAAATACAGTTCCACTCACCTCAAATATACACAGAAACACTCAACACTAGGCTTTACATAACTTCTTATAATAATCAAAATATTAGAATCTATATTACACAAACCTCTTCATTCCCTTAAAATATTTATGAAATATAATTGAACACCGTAATCCGTCCGCATTTCAAATTCAGGTAACATAGATAAGGATAAACTAAACCATAACAACGGTATATCATTCAATCTAGATAGATGGTAAACTTTGACAATCACTCCAAACTCGAGTAACATAAATAAATATCAATCACGTCATGCCAATTATATGTCATTCTATCATGGATAGATTACCGGTAAACCTTGACATAAACGCAAGTATTGGTGAAACCAAACACTGACACTCACTTCGAATTCATGCAATATAGACAAGAATCTAATTACATCATGAAAACAATATTTTCATCCAATCTACATAGATGGGTAAACTAATGATATAAACACGAATATTGGTGAAACTGAACACCAACACTCACTTCGAGTTCAGGTAACATAGGTAAGAATCAATTAAATCTTGACATAAATACGAATATTAGTAACACCAACACTTACTCTGAGTCCGGGTAACATAAATAAGAGTCAATTACACCATGAAAAATATGGGGTGAATCGAACATGAGTAAACATAAACACAAACACTTACTCCGAGTTTAAGTAACATACAACGATATACCAACATTTAACCCAAATAAATGGGTAAACCTCGACATAAACACGAATACTAGCGAACGGAAACATGTAATATTCTATGAAATAACATACAAATATCAAATATTTTTTTAAAAATTTACCTGCATAAGTATCTTGATTCTCTCTAATGGTGCAACAGTAGTTTTAGAAACAGTGGTTGAAGCACCAGTAGTGATCAATTCCGTGACATAATAAGCTAAAAATGGAACACTTTGAACATGTTCATTTTCATATGGATCATCATCAATGGAAGATCCAATATCAAAACTTTCTTTGCCCATTCTGAACCCTAAAAAAAAAAAGTTTTATAACCAGTTATAGATATTACTATCTGGTATGTTTGGTCTTAATAACTAACATGTTAGGTTTCCTTTCTGGAAAAAAAAAAACATGTTAGGGTTTTTTTTTCATTGAAAGGAACATGTTAGGTTTTTTAAAACATAGAAATTTGTAAGATAAAAAAATGAAATGAAATGGAAGAATTAATTATATATATATTTTTAAAAAGTTGAATTATTCTTTTATTTATTCTCCTTTGTTATAGCTAAAAACTTTGACCAAAATTTCAGATAAATATGCAACTCTATTTTAGTCATCGTTTTATTTATTTATATTTATTTTTATATTGAAATGCCTAATTTTCCCTTCAAATTAACTAAAAGGAAAACTGAAACCCCAAATAGTTGCAATTTTCTCACCATCCAAACATGTCTGGCTTCTTTTTATCTGGGGTAAGTTTACCAATAACTCAAGTTTCTTTATTAATGCATTAGTTTTTCCTTTTTTTCTCCCTTTTGGTTATGCTTTTTTATATTACAACATGAGTGTCAAATACGAGGATGCTTTTTTATATTCATAGAAATTGGATATGGATATGGATATTTAAAAAAAAAAAATCTCAAACCAACATACATTTTGAGTTATATAAATGATAAGGTTTGAATTGAATAGACAAAACCTTGGGTTCATATTTAACTTAATTTTAAGTAAATCGAGTGGTGAATCTGAGAAAATCGTGATGTATATATATGGGTATGCATGCTTCTCGTCTAACATACATTCATTAGACCCCAAAAATTGTGACAAAACCCATCAAATGTACGCTTAAGACATGCTAAATTCAACCACTTCGATAAGTTGCAATCCCATATCAAGTCACATAACTAACCTAACAAAATATCCACTGTGAATGATAAGCTCATCAATTGAAAGAGGACACATGACTTATAAGTGTTCTCTTAAATACTCTCCTAAACCACTAGAGAGGGATACCAATTTATCTACTATCACGTCTCTCTCTTGTTTAAACTTCTTCTAAACTCGAACTCAAGCAGTAAACTCATTGCTTGAAGTGAAGTCATCCATGCCTGACACCAAAGTTCGATCCACATGTTTGTTTGTGTGGTAATATAGTGTGTATGAATGTATGAATTTGAACTTTCATTGTATATAAAATGAAATTCGTCCGAATTCTTTAAAGCCTTTTCTCCCTTAACTCAATCACTTGAAGCTCTCGACCCATCGAATGAATCAAGTTATATATATATATATATATATATATATATAATCCTATGTGATGCTTATTTGATTTAATTTTATAGAATTCATGCCCAGCAGTGAAGAACATTTTAATTCTGGATTCAGAAGGGAAACGTGTAGCAGTAAAGTATTACTCAGATGATTGGCCAACAAATAGTGCTAAGTTAGCCTTTGAAAAATCTCTCTTTGGTAGAACACTCAAATCAAATGCTCGTACGGAAGGTAATCATATTACACGGATTCGGGTGCTAGTATTATATATATATATCTTGAGCATGTTAATTTTCTTTTCGAAGTTTTTTCATGTATTTAGAGAATTTCGAAAGGTTATATACCTGTACTCCGAACTAACATCCGAGCCCAAATAAGAATGCAGCTGAGATCACAATCTTTGATAGCAACATTGTAATCTATAAGTTCGTCCAAGACCTACATTTCTTCATAACTGGAGGTGATGATGAAAATGAACTTCTTCTTGCCACTGTGCTTCAGGGACTATTTGATGCCATTGCTCTTCGTTTGAGGTTCATTCATTTGTTTTTTTATGTATGTATGTATGTATGCGTGCATGCATGCATGCTTAATTTCAATTGTATCCTCAATGTAGGAACACAATTGATAAAAGGGAAGCACTTGAGAACTTAGATGTCATCTTCTTATGCATTGATGAAGTTGTGGATCAAGGGTATGCATATGCATTCCTTTGTTCATTAACTCGTGTTTTTCGATATTATCTTAAAAAATATCATACTAAGAGACAAAGATAACAGGGGCAGGCAATGGTTTTAGTCCCAATATGGTAAAATTTATGCAATTACCAATTAATATAGTAGTAAATTTATACTTTAACCCCTAAAATTTATTATTCATTTTTGACCCTTATATAATATTTTAACTTCGCCCCTGATCATACTTATGGGTATCCATATGATACTCATAAGTTTGAATCAAACATTTAACCTAGTTATCTCATGAGTTTAGGATTTGAATCCTAACATCGATAATTCTTCTCCTATTCAAAACTATGATCCCTTTTGGAGAAAAAAGAGATAGTATATACAAGGGGCCTTAGCCTCCTTTTTATTTATAAAATATTCAATTTAAGTCTTATTTAAATAAAATTTTACTTTCACCTCTATACTTTTAAAATTTTATTTTAGCCCAAAATCTAATTTCTGACTTTGCCCTTGAATATCTACCCTATAAGAGTAAGCAATAACTTAAGATATCATCCATACCAACTTGTATATAGGTTTAAATTAGTTTCCTCGTATGTTCAGAGTTCAAATCTCGATATCTGCAACTCTTCTTTGTCTTTTACAAACAATTTCCTTTTCATTGAAGATCTGAATAAGCAGAGTTGTTTATTTTTTGGCATAAAATGAAGAAAATAATGTACTTTTTTTTTTTCTTTTGTTGTGGAACTAGGATGATACTTGAGACAGATGCAAATGCTATTGCAGGAAAGGTGGCAATCCAAAACATGGATGCTTCAGCAACATTATCTGAACA
This sequence comes from Gossypium longicalyx, assembly GCA_025698465.1. Lineage (NCBI taxonomy): Eukaryota > Viridiplantae > Streptophyta > Magnoliopsida > Malvales > Malvaceae > Gossypium > Gossypium longicalyx. Next base: position 98,405,696 of record CM047000.1, read on the forward strand.
GGTAACATTGTTTCGATTTTTATATGAAAAAGACATATACCCATATTCGATACTCATATAAAAATTCGAGTAAAATAATTTTAGTGTTTAGGTACAAACACAAAAAAAAATAAAAATTTAAGGAGTCAAAAGATAATTTTATCATTATATTAATTTATAAAATTTTAAGAATTTAAGGAGGGGTCAAGGCTACTACTTATCCTTGCTCCTGTTTAGGGGCAGTAATGGGAGAAGGGGCTAAGACCCCAAACTTTTTAAAATTTCTTATGGTGCCCTTAATTTTTTTTGAAAATTTTAATTAGACTCCATAATTTAATGCCAAAATCCTTCACTAACTATATAGCTAATTTTATTTTTTTTGATAATATTGCAGACAATAAGTCAAGCATTGGCTTCAGCTCGTGAACATTTGACAAAAACCCTTCTAAAATGATTTATTTAAATAACATTTTTGTTTTTTTTAATATCCAATTAATCAAAAATAAATGAAAAACATTGTAATTTTACTTAATTTACAGTGTCAATTGTTTTGGAGCATAGCCTGCAGGAATGGGAAATTTTAAGCTGAATTTTATATATTTGTGTTATTTGGATTCAAATTAATTGGGATTTAATTTATTTGGAGTTGAATAAAAAGAATTAAAAAATATATTATTTTAAGGAAAATATTTTATTAATGTCAACACATGATGAGTTCAATGGATTGTCTTTTAAGGGAAAAAATCAATGTTAGTATTTTAATTAAATAATTAATCGTATTAATTATTTAGATTAACTCAAGGTGTAGCTAAGGTGCAGGCAAAGATTTTGGTCCCCTTAATTAAATGGATTAATATCAAATTCAGTCCCTCTCAATTATAAAGTATTTAATCTAAACATTTAAAAGAATTTACCTTTCTTCCCCAAACTTTTAAAATTTTAAATATATATATTTTAAATATTGGTGAAAGTATCTCTTAGGTTCCTTCATTTTAAATGAGAGTATGTTGGTATAAACCTATATCAACGATAGATATTTGGCATGTTTGTAAAAATTTGGATATAGTTCGGGTCATTTTGGGTTTTTTGAGTATTTTTCATGTGTGTTTTATAGTTTATATTTAAAGGTTTGTTGTTGCTCTTCACAATAATATCATTTTTTAAAATTTAAATACGTATTCTCTCTTTACGAACAAAATGTGCTTTTGAATTTAAAAAATATTGAATAATTTTATGGCAAATTGATATAAGAATCAACTTCGAAAATCCCAAGTTGAAAACACTTATAACTAATCAAGTATATCTTTCTCAATACCCTACCTCAAATGTCATCATCAAATAGATTAAATGTCTGAAAGGTTTGCATGGCTTATGCTAGGGGACTATTTTTTTTTGCCTTTTTATATAGTGACAGAAATTTTTTTATTACAATATCTTTTCTTCTCAATTATTTTTTTAAATAATCTCATTATCTTAACGACAACATTGTCAGTTGAAAATCTCTCTGGCCTCGAGATTAATCGTATTTGCATGTATAATATTAGCCTCAACAGGTTCTTTTGTAGCTAGTGCTACAAGTAAAATGCTTTTCACTGACGAAATTTTTGGTGGATTTCAATTTTGTCCGTAAAATTATTATTTTATCAGCAGCTGACTGTTATGGACAGAATTTATATTGAAAATGACCATTCCCCAATTGATTTTGATTTTGGTGTTATTAAGTTAAGGTTTTTAGTACTGGATTAATGATTTAATCGGTCAAATTATTAATTTGTCGAGTTAATAGGTTCATATAATTTCATTAAATAAATTATTAAAAAATTATAAAAATATAAATAAAAAACAGTTCAATTGAGTTTTAATCTCATTTCTATCGGTTCGTACGAGTCAACCGATTTAATGCTTCTGACTGACTGGTTTAGTTCTGTCTGGACAACCATGGGTTTTTTTTCAGCTAAAAAAACAATAAAATAGATTTGCGTGTTGAACGTGGAAAAAAACACATTACATGCATGGTTTTGTGGTTTGCATGGAAATAGATTTACATTTTACATATTTGGAGATAAAGTGGAGTTTTTCAGATTCAACCATGGAGGAGAAAACAGAAAGAAGGGAAAACATCCGAGAAGCCTATATGATGTTCATGTTTTTCAACTCGATCTCTCAATCTCATTCTTCCTCAACAATTTCCTTTGGTAAAACCTGCAAAATACAAATACAAAAAACAATGTTATACAAAATTCATTAGCAAGAAAATCATGCATGAAAAAGCTAGTTATGTTATTCATATACGGGTATAGTTAAATTTTTTTAAGTTGATTCATGTATGTGAAGGATTCTTCAAGATTATATTCTTATATGTCAAATACGAATGTTAAATATAGGTAATTCAAGAAAAATAAAGAGTTAAAGAGTAATATAATGAAAAGATTATCATGCATGAAAAAGATAGTACGAGTGTTGGACATGGATATGCATATGTTGCACGTATGATTAGATTTTTTTTTCCCGAGTTTTTTCATGTATTTGGAAGATTTTTGAAAGTCATATTATTGTACTTATATGTCACAAATGAATGCCATACACGGATATGGAAAACCGGAGCATCCTACCTGGCCCTTCCGCTCCTCGCCAAAGCTAACATTTCGGAGCTTTAACTCTCCTCTACTTGTTGTCAACTCATCTAATAACTCAGCATCAAACCTTTCAACTGCATCAGCCTCATTCTCAGGACAAGATATATCCATTTCCTAACAAAAAAAAAACTCAACATTTTTAGCTGTTTTTGTTAGTTTCTTATGGCTCCACAGATAGAAAATGATCAATAGCAAATACCCTTGAAGAGAAGCTGAGGGATGTTCTTGGGACGGCACCGGTAAGTTCCTCGTATTCGGCTGCATCGAGTTCACGGAGATAACTTGGGAGAATGAGCTTTGGGAGAATGTATTGCCTTATGATGATGAGAAGGAAGAAGGGCAATGGAAACAAGATTCCAGCTATAGGAATCCATGTTACACCAAAGCACACGAGGAGATATACCAACTGGAAGAGTGTAAACATCGTGATAAATCGGTACGGTACCGACTCCACGAATGAAGCATGAACATGTTCCAACACCCTGCAAATTTGGATCATTGATGCAGAAGAGGAATCAGCAACATTGCCTAGTAATGTGTTTATTGTGAACAATCAAGGAACTAGAAGCAAAGAGAATGCTGCATACTTGTATCGCCGGTTAGGTGCGATGAAGAGAAGTAACATCCTTTCCCAGAACTGATTCCCGGGCAGACTATCGATGGCCATGTACGCGAAATATCCCCAAAGAACCGATGTAGGTATCAACTTGATTGCAGGCATAGCAAATACTGATGCAGCAACTAGGAGTGACTGCAAAAAATTGCTCACTCTCTGTTCGTTAACTCGAACCGGCAAGTAGGCATCGATATGCTTTTCGGCATCAAATGTTTCCTTTTTGATTTCTCCTTCATTTTCACCTTTCATAACAACCTTCTTCAAGTCTTCTAACTCTTTGGCAACAGCAGTCTGTAATTGGAATAGTTAAGGTCAGATGCAGGCATTGTATAAGACTTATCTGTATGTATTCGGAGAATACGGACTGGCAATTCGGGGTTGAAGCAAAACTACGAGCTGTGTGGACTAAAATGCCATTTGCAATGTTTCAAGATATAGGATCACTTACTTCTGGACTCTTGTCCATTTCGATGAAGACCGCTTGCATCTTGCCGTATATTTCGGAGTTACTAGCTTTCTGCTTTACGCTTTCTTTCGCAGTCTCCACCATTTTGCGTCGTATGATCTGCATTTCATACATGAAAAATTATGCATGTAACCAGGTCAATTATGTTTGATAGGAAACTTTGCTTTAGAATGTATGTATCCACCTGCCCTTTGAGAACTGCAAGACTCTTAGTATGCATAGGAGACTGCGGTAGGACTCCATTCGATGGAGGGAGGCCGATTAGTCCGCAAAGTAAAGTCTGCAAGCATGTTCCAGCGGTAAAACGTAAGTATACGATAAGATTGTTAATAATTCGGGTGGTGGTACCGTTCGAGCATGAGGTTACCATGAATCCGAGCAGCAAGATGTCATAATGATATGCAGACGGATTCTTGAGATTGAATTCCTTTTGTTGTGCCAGTTGCGAAGCAACGCTGTGGTCAAAAAAGTAAAGTCCCGCAATCATCACAGCTGGAATAAATGCAGCAAATATGTACAATGGAGGAATCCTTCCCATATCCTGCAAGTTGATTATTTATAACACTGTCAACCTTGAACTTTGTAGACTTTTCTTGCAAGACATAAACGATAACTGAGTCCGGTTACCTTAATTACGGTCCAATGTTGTAATGATGCAGATTCCCATGCCAGAGGACTAAAAAGCTTTCTTGGAACCCCAGGTGGAACTTTGCTTGGTACACTAAATGACATCGCTGTCCACACTACAACCATTAAAGGTACCCCATAATCTGCAATGAAGCTTCTAAACCACCCTGTACAACATTCAGCAAACATTTATGGGAGCTTATTTCGTATACTAAATCTGAAAATAGTCAAATGCTATGAATATTGTTTGCTTGACAAACCTGTGCCATACCACCATGACCTCGCCCTTCGACTTTTCAAGGCGGTATATAGAAGGCCAAGTGAGAATATGATTCCCAACAATCCATTTGTGTAAAGCCATTGAAATTGATACTTCTCTAACTTTGCGTCTTGATGTTCGGGAACTCGAAATTCACTCACAACTCCCTGCAATCGAATCATCAGTAGGTGTTTCGAACTTTATATAGTAGATGATTTATTTTCTTTTGATCAGATTTTACCTTGATAGCCTCTTGAATAAACAAAACACTGATCAACATGCCGAAAAGCTCACCTGCAATCCTTGTGAACCGATTAATTACCGTGCAAGCATTGAATACTGCGAGCAGAAACAATAAGAGAGCAGTCCAAACACAAACCCTGCAAAACATTTATCAACTTAGAAGATCAAGTACTTCCCAAAACTTCCGCAAAACCGGAGATTCATTTTACCATCCGGCCCAAGCCAAGTATAGTTCCTGCCCCAAGTCATCTCTTCCTTTTGCAAAGTTATACAAATATGTAGACATGATAACAGTTGGCTCTGCAACTCCAAGAATCAAAAGTGGTTGGCCACCGAATATCGAGTGTAGAATACCGCAAAGGGCTGTCGATGCCAACGTTTCAACCGTGCTTAGGGTCCCATCTACACCCAAATCCATGTTAAACATAACCTTTTAACTTCACCATTGAATACTGTTTCATGAATGGAACAGTGACAAACCTGTATCTCGGCTCAGTTGCTCGCCGAAGGCGATAACGGGGAGAGCAGAAGCAAAGAAGATATAGGTAGTTGGGGCCAATATCCTGCAAAAAAAAGAGAGTAAATATTTGAATATATACCAAAATTTACTTTCATGTTAGACATTTTATCAAATACATAGAGATTTATTATACCCCAGTCCTGAACGAAGACCAGTAATCCAATCTTGTTTATAGCAACCTGTTCTTCCTTTAACATCATTTGCAATACCCTTAAAAGGGGCTCTCAAGTTTTCCATTTCTGGTGGAAAAGATTTGGAAACTGGAATAGAAAATATGAACCAGTTTGATTGTTATTATATTGAAGAGTCATATTTTTTTTTTATGAAATTCTAACAATTTAACACACACAAACTTTGACTTGGAAAAAGAAAAAAAACAGGGCAAGATTTTTCAGCAGAAAACTTTGATTTTGCTTTCATCATTATTTTCCTGTCAACCAACCATAACATTTGAGCCTAACATGTTTAGTTTCACTTTCATAACCCACCCACCCCTGACCCCTCATATGGTAAACTACATTATAAACATAAAAACATATACATATACATATACATGTATGCATTACATGCATATATATATGTAACAAATGATTCAAAACATGCAGATTGGTTCATAGACAAAGATTTGGAAAAAAAAAAAACAGGGTTTTTACCAGAAACCAAATAACAATAATAATATATTGAGGAACAATGGCAAAAAAAATGAAAAAAAACCAAAGGCAACCCAAGAACAAGAGTTTCCCTACATGTCTATAAAACAGCAGTCAGTCTCTGGATGTTAGAGTGGGGTTCTAAGTTCAAACTGGTAGTGACAAACTAATGCTGAGAAGAGAAAGCAATAGCCAATGAGATTGGCCAAAAAATTGTAGGGAAATTTCTTGATGTTGCTTCATTTTGGTGGTGCCTATTCACCTAAACCCGACCTCCGTACGTCTTTTTTTCAATAGGTTTAAATTATTTTTTTATTTAAAAATCAAATCGGATCAACCGGTTGAATAAATTAATCGATGTAAGACTTAATTTTCTAATAGGGTGACATCAAGAGTAGGTAGAGATCTTGATTTAAAAATGATAAAACCGTACAATAAATTTCTTTTAAATTTGTGAGGTTATAAGATAATAAAATAATAAAATTATATTTTGATCTCTCTAAAATTTTATGTTTTGATTTTGATTCCATTTTAAAAAAATTCCAACTTTGTCTATGCTGTTTTAGTTTTTCAAATGAGATAAACGATTGACTACGAAATATGTTTCATTCTTATGATCGAAAATCAAACTCTCGACCAAATAATTAAGAGACGAGACGAGATACCGTTATAACACACCTCATTGTCGACTCAATTTATTCTCTACGCTGAAAAATAAAATAAAGGATAATTTTTTTTCATTTGTAATTGAACCTCAAACAAAATATTTTATTTACAAAATTATAAAAATATTAATTTTATTAACAAAAGAATATATATTTTTTATTTCTCAAGGTATCTACTGAAACGAGTCCAGTAACTAATCTTCCGCATTCCGTAATCTAATCTTCACCTTTTATGTGTTTAGTCTTTGACTATTTACATTATTGTGATTCATATGATCACTTATAATAATATTAAAAGCAGTACGAATAAACCAAAAACATAATTTAATTATATATCTTATCACTTTCAAAGTCATTATTAAGATTAATATTAGATTTTGAATTTCTTTTTGATTTCTCAAAGTATTTACCTACTGAGTCTAGTAATTAATTCTCCGCATTCTATAAACCCATTAAAGGTTTAGATGTTGATCATGATGCTGGTCACGAGTTTTAAAGCTGTTCCATATTCAGATCGAGGATTGAACCCTCAACTACTGATTAAGATAAGAGATACCCCTACCATCTCACCTAATTCTAGTAATTAAATTTTGATTTATTTTACCCGTAATTTTAGAGTGTTAATTAATCCAAAAGCACATGGAGATGAGAATCTAAGCTATTAATATTTTAATTTTCATAAAAAAAATAAATGTATTTTGTTTTGTACGGAAAATTTTGAAAACATAAATAATAATTAATTTTATTTAAATATTATGATCATACTTTGATGTCAACGAAACCTTTGTTTATTTCTTATTATCATCATATCATTCATTAGATAGAGTGGTTGAGTTTTGGGTTTGGAAGTATATGCCCCTACATGTTTATTCTTAAAGTATGAGTGTATTTTTCAGAAATGTTATATAAAAAGAAAAGAAAGAAAAATATCGACTTATTTATGACTAGATTTAATCATGGATCGAGTCATTCGTCCAAGTTTAAAAATCTGCTCGAAAAGTGAGAGGATTTGAGTAAAAATATAGGTTTAAAAAATAAGTTTGGACAAAAATAAAACCCGTTTTCTATATGGGTTAAGCCTTGAGTAGGAACTTTTTTAGCTCGGGCTCGACCCAAATAAGCCTAAACTTTTTTCCCTGTTGTTTTGCTGCAATTTCGCCTATTATTTTATTGTTATTATTTGAATATTGTATAACTCTTGTTTTGTTGTTAATTTTGTTACTATTTTATAAGCATTTATTTGCTGAATTGCAACTATATTAGTGTTATTCAAGTATAAAGACTTTTTTTAATATATTTTTAATTTATTGAGAAACATTTATTTTAATATTTTTAGTATATTTTTAGTATATATGAACCTATCAAAGTCACATTTAATTTTTACATTTATTGTTAGTTTGGACCTTATTCTCTTTTTTAACTAAATTTGACCATCGATTTTTTAAAAAAGAGTTAAATTGTTTTTTTAAATAAAAATATTGACTAAAATATTATTTTTTTAACAATATTGGTGCGACAACCCGCATAACAGTCTACATGTACTTTTATTCTGGCATGACAATATCTGTTTTATATGTCATGTCAACAAATAATTTAAAAAATATAAAATAAAAATATATAAAATTTAAAAAATTATAAGAAGTTCATAAATTTTCTAAAAAGTTAATATTAAGTACATGTGGATTGCCATTTAAGTTACTATGTTTAAAATTTTAACTTTTAGTTAATATTTCTATTAAAAGAAATAATTTAGCTCTTTTTGAAAGGTTGATGGTCAAATTGTCGTTTCTTTTTAAAAGTTGAGGGCTAATTTTAGCTAAAAAAAAGAAAAAGGGACAAATTGACAAAAATATAAACATTGATAATTAAATTTGAAATTCTACCTTAATTTATATATATTAAATTTGTTATGTAAATTGAATATATTTAATCAACATATATTTTTTTATGATTTAATTTATATTACATGAAAAATTGGTAATTTTTTTTTAAATGGGAGGTTAAGATTTTTTTAAAAGAATAGATGTTATAATATATATATATATATATATAACCTCATAGTATTATTATTTTAATTATAAAAAATATTTAAGCTTTTCATTAACTCATTGATTGAGTTAATAATATTTGACTCATGATATTAAATTCGATTAAATTATTTATTAATAATAAAGATGTATATTAGTTTTATCTTGTACGATACATAGGTTTATTGTATTTAATAATTTAACTATATTTAATTATTTTGAGTGGAAGAAGGGAAGAGACTCTTGAACGAGGAAAGAAATTTAATCTGTCAACTTTTTCACTATCATCTCAAAAAACCTAAACTCTATCTTACCAAAAGTTGCTAGGATACGATTAATCTCTGAGATTGAAATTACTGTTTATATACCCGATATTGACCATATTACTTTTGAAGAACTTAAAAGGATATAAAAATAATATAAAAAATTGAAAACAATAATATATTCAAAAAACAATAAGCGAAAAGTAATATATCCAAATAATAATGATGAGAGTCACTTAAAAATAATATGTCAAATTAAATTATTATAACAAATATATTTTTATTTTAATAAAAAAATTAAAAGAAAATTAAATTATAAATAAGTTTTTAAAAAACAATTTAAATGAATTTTAAATAGAATTTGCTTCTTAAATATAAAGAAAATATTTATATTTATTTCTAAATTAAATGAAGTATTATATATTAATTAAGATGTGAGATCCAATAATTATATTAATATTATAATAAATGATGTGTAAGTCTATGATAATGTTCATTTTTTTGGGCCTGTCTAAGCTCGTGTTTAGTATCTATAATCTAGGTAGGGTTTGGCAAAAATTTAGATTCATTTATCGGGTTAAGTCGGACTTAAAATTTTGTTAGAGTCCGGCCCAAATCATGGACACCTCTATATTGAAGTAGATGGATGGTCCAACTCCTACCGCTATGTCATTTATTTATTTTAAATAACTATTAAACAATTCTTAATTTAATTATTTCTTTGTTTAATATATTTTAAAAAAATTAGGATTAATACAAAAGTAGTTTAAAATTAAAAGTCGATTCAAAATATGAGAAGATTTAGTCAAAAGTAAAAAGTCCGAAATTTTGATTTAAATAAAAAAAAAATTGATCCATTTAAAATATAGACCGAATGGAGGCTCCAGCATCCATTACTTGATAATCATAATATTTTTTATTTTTATATATTATGTACCTTATATAACATAAAATTAAATATCTAATAATCATAATATTATGATGTAAAATATTAAAATACATTTTTAAGTTGTCTATATTTAAATTTTTAATAAAAAAATACAGAATTATTGAATATTAATAAATTAAAAGTGATATAATTTAAAAAATAAAAAATATATATATACATGTATGCCTAAAATAATTTAGATTTGCCATTCACAAATTGAACAAAATTTGGATTTTATATTTCAAATTATTTTCTCAAAATTCAAACATCACATAAGAATCAACCACTTTGCAATTTCTAGTACAAAAGGCTTGAAAGAAGGGAGAAAAACATCTCGAGTGGCTTCATTTTCCCATTCTATTGTTGCCCACCAATTTTCATTTCCCTCGATGGTGAGTAGATTCCCTTTTGCACCGTCTGAGTTGAGAGGAAGCTTCTTCAGTTCATCGCAGTCAATTGTAAATATATATTTCAGACATGGGAAGGGTAGGGCATCCTAATATATGCTCTTCAATTTCGATAGAAGCTGTAAGTCAAGTGACTCAAGCTTCAGAAATTGTTTTGGGTATGTAATTCCATTCACACCAAGTTTTCGCTCACTCAATATTTCCTCCATTTTTGCACACCCAAGTATAGAAAGAGTCTTTAGATTTGGAGCAAGAATCAGCCAGCTCATGTCTATCAAATTGTTACAGTAAAAAATGTCAACTTTATTCAATGTCTGAAAGCATGAAGAAACCCAAGTATGCAGCTTTTCCATTTTCATCTCCTCCATTTTTTCACAATTGTTGAAACACAGTGTCTCTAGACGCTCCAATTTTCCTAAGCATAAAACGTTAAACACTTCCGATTCACTAAAATCTCTAAGTTGTAGTGCTTGGGTGGAACATCGAAACAAGTTAAAGCTCAGGAATCTTTCTAGACAAAACATGCTTTTTATCGGTATCCTTAGTATATTCAAACGTTGCAAACCTTTCAATTCCTCTATAACCTTTTCATTACCCCCTTCCCACCACATTCCGAACCACATTCTGAATATTTGCAACTCGGAAAAACTAGATATCAGATGCTGTGGGATTTTTCTGAGAGAGTTCATATAACTCAAGTCCAACATTTTTAGTTTTGTCAACGATTTCAACTCTATTGGCAACTCTAATATAGCAGTATAAGATAGATCAAGACATTCTAGAGAAACTAATTGTGAAACTCCCTCAGGTAGTGCTCGTAGTCGAAGGTTTACTGACAAATGCAAAACAGTTAGATGAGGTATAAATTGGAAGAAAGCATCGCTGATCACTTGCAACTCATTTTCGCGAAGAAACAAGGTTCGGAGGTTAGGGCATTTGGGTGTTTCTTTAAGAACTTCAATCTTATTTTTCATCACTGACATTCTTTTTACACTTTCCCATGCCTTAACATCTGGTTCTTCAAATAATTGAGCCCCTGTTTTTACAAAAAAAAATTATTCTTTGTTGCTTCGAACTCTCGTTGTAGCGACGTAAAAATTTTAGTCTCGGTCGCTAATTGTGGCGATTTATTGAGAGCTTGAAAATTGAAGTTTGATTTTAAAATAAAAATTGAAATAACGAAAATAAAGAGGGGAGTCGCCACCGATCCTTTTCATAGGTGTGATCGGGCACCTAAGAATTTTATTTTTAGAACAAAAGAAGGCCGAGTATAGGTCCACGTTAAAATCAGAGTAAAGTAGGGTCCGGGAGTCGGTTACGCTCGAGGAAGGTAGTAGCGCCCTCGCGACGCCCAAAATTGGTATATTGTTAAATAAGCGTTGTCTTAATTTTTCAAAATTGCAAGTTCAAAATAACATTGAATCGTGATCCAATCAAAACATGAAAATTCTTTAAGTTTTTTTATTTTTGAGAAGGACATACCGTTTTAACACGAGTAGATCGATGTTCACCCAACATAGCGATGAAATCGACGACTTGGTGTTAAACCGATACGTTGCCTCATGCATTGAAATTAATTAAAAAACAAGAATAATATTTTCGAACTAATGCAAAGCAATTTGATATAAAATAAAAATGAATAAAAGACAGAAATGCATTGAAGCAAGTAATGAACATGACAATAATATTAGAAACGATAAAGATGTAATGTAATACCAGAATTGAACATGAGATGAAAACAATGAATGTATATACATAGTGATAATATTAAGAATACGTATGTAAAATAATATATATATATATATATAAATGAAATAGTGTTAGAAGTATATGCTATAATAAAAACGTAACTTGCAATGTTGAAATATATACACAATATATATATGAATAAAATGAACTTTGAAAAATGTATATACGTGACATATATGAGAAACATAAACATAATAATATTAAGATAAAATGATAAGTGATAATAATGAAAATCATAGGTGCAATAATAAACATAATGATATACGAAAATAATACTATATGTAAAATGTGTATACAAGAATAATGAAATATATGTACATAAGGTCGTACAAAAATACATAACAATAATACTAAAGTGTATACATAATATGTATGAAAACATAACATAGTATTAGAAATATATACATGATATACAAAAATACAATACTAAAAGGTATATATATATGTAATATATAAAAATGCATAATAATAATATTGAAAACACATAATATTACGGAAACATATACCTATATGAATTAAAGATATATACATAAATATTAAAATATATACTAATATTAATGATAATAAGAACAACATAAAAATACATACATGAGATGGTATAAAAATATAAATATTATGGTATTTAAAAAAAAATATATATGAAATAGCAAAAGAAACATATAGCAAATGGCCAAAAAAAAGTATAATATATATACAAAATATGCACAATATAACGTACATCTAGAAATAACTGTGACATGTATAAAAAAAACTATCCACACTCTACATAATCGTACACATATATATATTTTTTATATATATATCAGAAATACATATAGTAATATTAGAAAATATATATATAATAGTACACAAGATATATGACTAATAATATTTAAAACATATACATAATAGTTACATAAACAAAATATTAGAAAGTATATATACATAATATACATATAGATATAATATAGTATTAAAATATAATAATTCAACATTAGAAACATATATGATATGTACCAAATACATAAGTATATTAAATGCATATACATATAATAGATATATATAATAAAACGTAAACTAATAATAATAATAATAAAAACAATAATAATAATAATAATAATAATAATAATAATAATAATAATAATAATAATAATAATAATAATAATAATAATAATAATAATATTAAGGAAGATGATAACAATATTTAAAAAAATGAAAATAAAATAAATAAATGAAAAAATGAAAAAAAGGACTAAAATTGAATTAAAATAAAAGCTTTGAGGTAAATTTGAAATATCAATAAAACAAAAGGGCTAAATCGAATGCGCGCGAAATATGGAGGGACCTAAACAGCAAATATCCCCTCTCATCAAAACGCAGCGTGTACACGGGGACGAAATTGCAAAACACAACAAATTTTGGGCCAAAATTGAAGTAGCAAAAAAACTTGATTGTAAATGCCTGAAAAAGTGGAAGGGCTAAATGCGCAAATAGCCCTTCTGCTTAAAAACACGCGGATCCTGAGCAGGTTTGGATCGGGTAGGGTCGGGTAGGCTTAAAACGACGTCGTTTTGGGGCTAAAGGGCAGCCTCCAAAACGACGTCATTTTGGAGGGCTATAAATAGGCCCATTTTCAGAAAAAAAAATCATTTGTGAGAGAGAGAAGAAAAAAAAGAAGAGAGAAGAGGAGAGGGGAAGAGAGAGGAGGGGAAGGGAATGTGCTCCGGCCAGGGGGGCTCCGGTCCGATCGCCGGACCGTCGCCGGCGCTGCCACCGCGCGCGGTGGCCGGAAAAGGTAAAAAATTTAGATTTTTTTTATTTTTTATTTTTATTTTTTTCTATGCCTTAAAATACTGTTATTTATTTATTTAGTTGTTTATAAATGTTTTTTTTTAAAAATATTCGAAAATAAAACTAAAAAAAAAATAGGATATTCACCTTAGGATTTAGTCTTTGATTCTGTGATCTGGATTGCTCGGCTGCTTTATATTTATCTAAATGATGAGAGAAGATTGGGATTTAGAATGTTTTCTTATTTTTCTTGTTTTCAAAACTGTCGAAAACCCTTTTCAATGCTTTTTGAATCGGGTTTTATAACCTTTTTTACAAACTTTTCTATTATTCTGTCATGTCTTCTGTCTTGGTCTTTGCAGGGGATAGGTGAACGGCGGAGCAGGTGAGCATGGCAGATGTGACCGGTGGTGTGGGGGCGCAGAGGGTAGGTGGGGGTAGGTTCAGCACCTGTTAGGTTAGGGTTTCAGTTCCTGAAACCCTAAGTCTAAAGTTGGGCTTCTGTTTTGGTTACTTGAGTTTAGGTGGGTTAGTGGGTTTTTTTGTATTGGGTCTGATGGCATATAAGTAGGCCAGTTGGTTTAGTGGGTTAGGTGTTGGGTAAACGGGCTTAATAGGTTAGTTGGGCTGAGGGTTGTTTTGGGTTAGGGGTTTGATGTGTATGGGTTTTGTAAAGGGGTTGAGGGTAATTTGAGTATAGGGTTGGGCCCAAAATTGGCCTGTACACTCGTGTAATACATAAAGCCATATCACGGATCACATCATGCATCTTCACACAATCTTCTTCGCCTATTTCACCACCATTTTCCAATAAACAAGCATTCAGAAGAGAGCAGATAATGTTGTCTCCTTGCATTTGAGCTTCACTAATTCTATCAAATTCATTCAATAGCCCTTCACAAAACCAATACTCCACTAATCTCTTTTTGGGAATATAATAATCTTCAGGATACAAACAACAATATAGGAGGCTACTTTTCATTGTGGCATCAGACAAATTATCATAACTGAATTTTAAACGTGGAAATACCTCATGTTCCAATTTTGGCAATGCACATCGCTTCAACATCTCCATTGCATAATTCCATTCCCCGAGTGTTTTCTTGCATGCCATGGCACGACCGATTGTAATTAGTGCAAGAGGTAGTCCACCGCACCTTTCAGCTACTTGTTTAGCTAGGTTTAGAATATCTGGATGGCTGTTGAGAGCTTCATCTCCAACCTTATCTCGGAACAATTCCCAAGCCTTCTCCGTTTCCAAGCACTCCACTTTGATTTTCTTTTTAGCTTCCATTTCACAGCATACCTCCAAAGACCTAGTAGTAAAAATAAGTTTGGAACCATATTCTTGGCTTGGTTTTGGTATCCCAACTTGGTTCAAATCCACCCTCTCCCATAAATCATCCAATAATACAACAAATCTCTTGTTGCGCAACACCCCCATAGATATCTGTAGCTTTCTAGTCAACACTTTTATTCTTCCATGAGTCATCTGAAAACCCAACATTTCCACTGATGCTATCTTGAATCTTTCCAACATCAGAATCTTTAGACACCAACACCCAGATAACAACTTCAAAATCATTGGGTGTGCTGCTGAACTTGTTGTTGAGTTTGGTCAAGAGAGTTGTCTTGTCAACCCCTCCCAAGCTATAGAGGCCAATGATCCCCACATCTTTGTCCACGATGCAGGGCCATACCTTTTGGATTGTGGATTCTAGAGCAACCGGCTGCTCTACAGGTCTAACTACCACTGAAGCTGCGGGCTGATTCTCCGCTACTTTCTCAAAAACTCCTTTACTCTTATGATCACTTATTTCTTGAAGCATTTCAGCCACATTTTTACCAAACTTGTAGCTAGAGAAGTAATTCATGGAAGCACAGCCGCCGAGACACAAGTTATTCATTTGTTGAGGGCCATCTGCAATCCGCCTCTGTTATTATAGTTTCTGCTTTTGAAAGCCATAGCTGAACTTGCTCAAATGGCTTCAGTAGTCGTTGTTCTGCAAGATCAACCTGCCTTACCAGGTCGTTCCTTTGTGCCCTCAGTTCTTGAAGAGCGGCAGATAAAGTTGGAAGGGTTTGTTGAAGCTTGACACGTAATTAGCATGGCCAGCAATGGAATCCAAGCCACGAAGGATGAAATTCTCTAAACCAATTTGGACTGAGCCGCAATTGCCCATGATTCTGGTGAATGAAATATGAAACAAAGGACACTGAATGAGATGTGGATGCAAAGTGAATTGTTTGTGAATGAGTCAAAAATAAAGTTAGGTAATGTGGAAAAGTCAAAGAAGATGGGGTTTAAACAGATTGAGGTGGAAGGCGATTGTGGCACAGTTATGAAGAGGATGCACATGAAATAAAGCTAAAGAAGATGGGGTTTCAACCATTAGTGCTTTGATTATGAATAGTAAAGATAAAGCAAGCAGATTCAGAGAGTCTATACCAGAGAAAGGAAATCATAGTAGCTAACTTTTTTTTAATATAATAAAATATTTATTATATGATAATATCTTTTATTAAAATCATCCTCCAATAAAATTTATTTATAATTTTTTTTAAAAAAATTGAAACTTAAGTGTTGTAGGCCAATTTTGACCCGTTTACACATTAGGCCCAATACATTAAACAATTTTGACTCACTTAAACTAAAACAGCCCAAAACTCACCCCAAACTAAACCTAAAAAAAAAAAAAAAAACCAAACCCAATTAGCCCAATATGCAAATCCTAGCCCAAACCACAAACCCAACTAGCCCACAACTTATTTTTAGAAATCAAAAACTCTAGCCGCAAGCCTCAACCACCCTCTGCCACTGCTCCTCTGACACCACCTGCTCCACCGCCCTAGTGTCACGGGCCAGAGCTCGAAGCCCGTGACCATCGAACCAAATGCATCCAATGGAGGTCTATTACTTAGATAGGGATCATTTGGCCCACGAGAGTTGGCCCGATTCAAGGAACTGTTGGAGAAGCCTGTCAGATTGAAGCCTGGTTGGCCCGATAGCAAAGATATGGCAACTTAGACAACTATGGTAACTAATCATAGAAGATAGAGGGAATCATATCTTGTAAGATTAGATAGGATTTGATATGGCAATATCTTGTAAATCCCTTAAATCATGGGATATGGTTAATCTCGTCCGTCCATGTAATTGTATCTTGACCGTCGGTTTTGGGGGAGCTCAAGTATAAATAGAGAGCCTCCCCCTCATTTGCACTAACTCCATTCATTGTTTTATTATTCTTTGTGAATAAGAGAATAGAGAGCATTTACTCAAACACTTTGCAAGCGTCCCTTTCTGTTGTTCTTTATAAGTTTCTTTTGGCATAAGTTTATTTCCGCTGTTCGAGTTGGTGCCTTGGAGGAGTTCTTAAGGAATCCTCATTCGAGAAAAGGCTGACTTAGGCGAGTTTGGATGAGCAAATCGCCTAAGGCAACACGGATTGCGAGACGAAAGGTCTAGCCCCGTGACACTAGTCGCGTCACCGCCCATCCACCTGCAAGGATAAAGGTAAAATGGGCCCCGGCCCCCCTAAAATGGAAAATTTCATTTTAGGCCTTGAAATTTTTTAAAAATTTTAAATTAATAAAGGTAAAATTTTACTTTTGTCTTCTAAAATTATAAAAATTCAATTTAATCTTTTATAAATTATAAAAATATAAACTATAAAAAATTAAAATTTTATCCACCCCTCCTAAAAAAATTTTTTGGCTTCGCCCTGGGTTTAAACAGATTGAGGTGGAAGGCGATTGTGGCACAGTTATGAAGAGGATGCACATGAAACAAAGTTAAAGAAGATGGGGTTTCAACCATTAAGAACTTTCATTGTGGATAGTAAAGATAAAGCAAGCAGTTCACAGAGTGTATACCCAGAGAAGGAAATCAAAGTAGCTAACTTGGAGTGAAGACAGGCAGTGGGTGGAAGAATATCCACCAAATTAGCACTAGTCTCGACTCTTTCGTTTAGTTGGAGCAGGTGCAGCAGCAGAACTCTGGTGAAAGATAGTTGGAGTTTGAATCGATCAGGCTTGCTGTGATTATCTAAGTCTTGTGCTTGCAAATCAGGAAATTTTTGGTTCTCTGATTCAGCTCTACTATAGCTTAGGTATTTTTCTCTCTAGCTTATCTTCTTCCTCTGCCACTATCTTTTCTCTCTATGTTTGTCGTAACTGTGGCTTAACTTTTATTAATCGGATCACAGCTGGCTTTTTAATTTCTTAATAAGTATTATTTCTAAAAGAATAGGTTACAATATAACTTCTATAAAATTTGAGATCTAGTCCTTATAATTTAAAAGTTAAAAATTCAATCCTCTTACTTTTTCAATTTTAAAATACGAGTCCAATCGTTATCATTTTGACAGAGAATATTAACATTATTAGTAATTGGATTGAAATTTTTAAATCAAAACAAAATAAAAAAAAACTTAATTTTTAACTTTTTAAGTACATAAATTAAATTTTAAATTTTATCAAATTATAACAATTAATAGCATTTTTTTTACCAATAAAATACAAAGTGGATCTTGAGTCTTGACCCAAAAGAATCACTAAATCCCTTGTGCCATTTTAGCTCATTTATTGAAATAATTGACAAATTAACCCCTATATATTAGATGAGTAAGAAAAAAAATATCCCTCAATTTCACCATTAAATGTTTGTTTTAGTGTTTATATATAAGGTATAATAATAAATTTAGCCCTCAATCTTTACACGTTTATTCAATTTAACCCATACTCTTTTATTGGAAGTAAATTAGAAATTTTTGAATCTAATAAGACTAAATAATAATAAAAAACCTTAATAACAAATTTAAAAAAGAAGAAGAAGAAGAAGAAGAAGCAATTAAGCCCTTTTAAAAATTTAAAATTATTAAATTTTCATTTATTTGTTTGTTTTTATTTGTCACTTTTATAGAAATAGGTATTTTGATTTAAAATTTTTATGATATATTTTTATTTTTTTACTTAAATTTTTATGATAAATTTTTTTTACTTATTTAGCATTTATTTTTTACTTTTATATGAAGTGCCAGAAGTCTTAATAAAAATGGAAAAAGGGAGACGATTGAATATATGTTACTGTGAGCAGGGGCGAAGTCAGAACAATTTTTTAGGGGCCGGATGAAATTTTAATTTTTTATAGTTTAAACATTTATAATTTGTAAAGGATTAAATCAAATTTTTATAATTTTAGAGGGGTCAAAGTGTAATTTTACCTTTACTAATTTAATTTTTTTTTAAAAATTTAAGGGCCTAAATAATAATTTTATATTTTAGAGGGGGTCAGGGCCCATGTCACCTCCCCGAATTTGCCCCTGACTGTGAGGAGAGTTAACTTTTATACTATAGAGAATGGGGACGTGACATGTAATTAATTTTTTCATTAAAATTATTTCATGATTAATTTTTATGTTATATATAACTAATTATCATAGTATGTGTATAGGAAGGACATATAAGATTTGAACATATATCATTTAATAAAGTAATTCAACCTATTATTATTCATCAATACATTTGTCCTCCTCACTAACTTTGTAAGAATTTTGTAAGTTTTATTTTAATTAATCTAATCATTTCACTAAATCCTTCCCGAATTCAATTGAATCAATTTAAGGTGCATATCATAAAATCGTTTTAATGATATTTTTGTATTATTTTTATTTTACTGAGAACAACTACGGAGGTTAGCAATATTTTGTGTAATGATTTAAGAGAGACGACAAATAGTAAAATTGCGGTGGAACTTTCGTGCAGTGAGTCAATTCTATATAAAAATATTTGAATTAAAGGTATACATTTAAATTACAGAATAAATAATAAAAGATACGACGGTCACCCCAAATTTTATTGTTTGAGTGTTGTTCAAAATTGGGACGATTTCGAGTGTAATAATTAAGTTGTGTTTTGTTTGGTACTAAGGAAATAATTGTCCAAATGTCCCTTCATGTTTCATACATAGGCAACTGCAACCAAATGTTTACAACAAGGTTTAGGCATCGGAAAAGTATAAAGTTCTCTTATTGCAAGATGGACAACCATGCCGCGATGAACCCGCATTGCGAGCTCAACTCATAGCTTATCAGATGTGCCAGCTCACCGAAGCTGCAACCTCACCAAAGCTGTGAAGTCATCAAAGATGCAAGCTTTGTTAGGCGAGGTCCTTCTCTGCAAGTTGCCAATTTTCTCTGAAGCGATAACATTTTTTAGCCAGATGTTTTGGTTGCTGATTATATTAAAATCAACCAATAGAGAAGCTAGTTGCAATGAAACAGAAGTTCATGACTAGATTGCTTATTTTTTACGACTAATGCAATATTGATACCAAAACAGTAAAAAACAGCTAATTAAGTAGTGTTATTTTCTCAAAATTCAAGCATCAGACAACAATGAACCACTTTGAAAATTTTAGTACAAAAGCTTAAAAGAAGGGAGAAAAGCATCTCGAGTGGCTTCGTTTTTCCATTCTACTCTTGCCCACCAATCTTTGCTTCCCTCAATGCTAAGTAGATTCCCTTTAATTTGCACTGTTTGAGTTGAGAGGAAGCTTCTTTAGTTCTCGGCAGCCACCTATATGAATAAGTTTCAGACATGGGAGTGGGTAGGGCATCCCAGTATATGCTCTTGAATTTCGGTAAACAACTTCTATAACTTCTATAAAATTTGAGATCTAGTCCTTATACTTTAAAAGTTAAAAATTTAATCCTCTTATTTTTTCAATTTAAAAATATAAGTTCAATTATTATCATTTTGACAGAAAATATTAACATTATTAATAATTAGATTGAGATTTTCAAATCAAAATAAAATAAATTAACTTAATTTTTAACTTTTTAAGGCAAATTAGCCCCTGTATATTAAATAAGTAAGAAAAACAATCCCTCAGTTAAAATTCCAACATTGAATGTTTATTGATGGGTTCAAAAAAATAAGCCTAATTTTTTTTGTCTAAGCTTGACCTAGATCGAGCCGACTCATATTAAAACATATAGTATCAATACGATAGAAAATGTATCGATACTTGCTAGGAAGTACTGATACCTGGGAAGGATATTGATATTCAGACAATGATATCGATAATTTGTTAAGAGTATTCGAACCAGATTCAAGCTAAAA
The DNA here is from genome assembly GCA_025698465.1 of Gossypium longicalyx. Taxonomy (NCBI): domain Eukaryota; kingdom Viridiplantae; phylum Streptophyta; class Magnoliopsida; order Malvales; family Malvaceae; genus Gossypium; species Gossypium longicalyx. Next base: position 98,426,626 of record CM047000.1, read on the forward strand.
AAAACTTATCTAAAACCTAACCTATTTAGAAAGTTATTAAGTGTATCCGAACCAGGCATAGGCCGAAAAAAGCTTACCTAAAACCAGGCTCAAGCTCATATCAAATAACTATTAAACAATTCTTAATTTAATTATTTTTTGTTTAATCTGTTTTAAACAAATTTAGAAAGAGAGTTTAATCAAGAGTAGAAAGTACAGAAATTTGATTTAAACATATAAAATTATTAAATATTAATAAATTAAAATGATATAATTTAAAAAATAAAAAATATATATATATTTAAAATAATTTAGATTAACCATTCACAAATACAAATGGCTTTAAACAAAACTTGAATATTATATTTTAAATTATGTGAAATTTGAAGCAGTAATAAAAGCTTAAAAGATATCTCTTTTTCAATATATTTCAATTTTTTATTTTTATTTTTGTAAATCTAAGATGAAATTTGGTATGTGAATTTGATTCAATGAGGCTTTCATAATAATCTAGACTGAAAATGAAAACAATATTTCATTATTCTTCACAACTAATGCAATATTGATACCAAATCGGAAAATCAGCTTCTTTTTTTTTAATATTTGAATACAGATATTGCAAACTGCAAGTAATTAAATAGCCTTATTTTCTCTAAATTCAAACATTACACAAGGAACTACTTTGCAATTTTTAAGATTTTCTACATTTCATTCAGTGAAAGGCTTAAAAGAAGGGAGAAAAGCATGTCGAGTGGCTTCATCTTCCCATTCTACTTCTGCCCACCAAAATTTGTCTCCTGCAATGCTGAGCAGATTCCCTTTTGCACTATCTGAGTTGAGAGGAAGCTTCTTCAATTCATTGCAGCCATTTATTAGAATACGTGTCAGACATGGAAAGGGTAAGGCATCCCGACATATGCTTTTCAATTTCGGTAGCTCAATTAAATAAAGTGACTCAAGCTTTAGAAATGGTTTAGGGTATGGAATTCCAATCACACCTGCAACTTCATCAAGTTTTTCCTCACTCAATATTTCTTCCATTTTAATACAAGACCATACTTCAAGACGCCTTAGATTTGGAGCAAGAATCACCCAAGTCACGTCTTTCAATTTGGAACATCCCCTAATTTCAACTTTGCTTAATGTGTGAAAGCGTGAAGTATAATTAGTACTTGAAGAAACCAATGATTGCAGCTTTTCCATTTTTATCTCCTTCATACTTGCACAACCGCTGAGTTCTAGAGTCTCTAGACGCTCCAAATTTTCTAAGCATAAAACATTAAACACTTCTGATTCTCCAAAACCTTTAAGATGTAGTGCTCGGGTCCAACACCGAAACAAGTTAAAGCTCAGAAATCTTTCTAGACAAAGCACGCTTTTTATCTCTATACTTAGTATATTCAAACGTTGCAAACCTTTCAACTCCTCTATAAGCTTTTCATGACCTCCTTTCAAAACACTGTCTACATCATGATTATCTATAGCCCTCATCGACCACATTCTGAATATTTGCAACTTGGACAAACTAGATATCAAATGTTGTGGGATTTTTCTAAGACTCCACATATAACTCAAGCCCAACATTTTTAGTTTTGTCAACCATTTCAACTCTATTGGCAACTCTTCTATAGCAGTCGCAGATAGATCAAGACATTCTAACGAAACCAATTGTGAAATTCCCTCAGGCAACACTTGTAGATATCGATTACCTGACAAATCTAATACAGTTAGATGAGGTATAAATTGGAAGAAACCATCGCTGATCATTCGCAAATCATTTTGGCCAAGGAACAAGGTTCGAAGGTTAGGGCATTTGGGTGTTCCTTTGAGAACTTCAATCTTATTTTTCATCACTGACATTCTTTTTACATTTTCCCATGCCTTAACATCTGGTTCTTCAAATAATTGAGCCCCTGCTTTTACAAAAAAACTATCCTCTGTTGCTTCGAACTCACGTGTAATCCATAAAGCCATGTCACGGATAACATCATGCATCTTCACATAATCTTCTCCATCTATTACACCACCATGTTCTAATAAACAAGCATTCAAGAGAGAGCTGATAATGTTGTTACCTTGCATTTGAGCTTCACTAATTCTATCAAATTCATTCAATAGCCCTTCACAAAACCAGTACTCCACTAATCGCTTTCTGGGAATACAACAATCTTCGGGATATAGACAACAATATAGGAGGCAACATTTCATTGTGGCATTAGTCAAATTATCATAACTGAATTTTAAAAGCGGAAATACCTCATTTTCCATTTTTGGCAACGCACATCGCTTCAACATCTCAATTGCATATTTCCATTCCACAACTGTTGTCTTGCAAGCCATGGCACGACCGATTGCAATTAGTGCAAGAGGCAGCCCACCGCACCTTTCAGCTACTTGTTTAGCTAGGTTCGGAATATCTGGATGGCTGTTAAGAGTCTCATCTCCAACATTGTCTTGGAACAATTCCCAAGCCCTCTCTGTTTCCAGGCATTCCACTTTGATTTTCTTTTGAGCTCCCATTTCGCCGCATACCTCCAAAGACCTTGTAGTAAAAATAAGTTTGGAACCATTTTCTTGGTTTGGTTTTGGTATCCCAACTTGTTTCAAATCCACCCTCTCCCATAAATCATCCAATAATACAACAAATCTCTTGTTGCGCAACACCCCATAGATACATGTAGCTTTCTGGTCAACACTTATATTCTTCCATGAGTGATCTGAAATCCCAAGATTTCCACCAATCCTGTCTTGAATCTTTCCAACATCAGAATCTTTAGACACCAACGCCCAGATAACAACTTCAAAATCATTGGGTGTGGTGCTGAACTTGTTGTTGAGTTTGGTCAAGAGTGTTGTCTTGCCAACGCCCCCCAAGCCATAGAGGCCAATGATCCCCACATCTTTGTCCTCGATGCAGCTCCATACCTTTTGGATTGTGGATTCTAGAGCAATCGGCTGCTCTTCAGGTCTAACTAACACTGAAGCTGCGGGCTGATTCTCTGCTACTTTCTCAAAAGCTCCATCCCTCTTATGATTACTTATTTCTTGAAGCATTTCGGCCACTTTTTTACCAAACTTGTAGCTAGACAAGTAATTCTTGGAACCACAGCCACCGAGACACAAGTTATTCATTTGTTGAGGGCCATCTGCAATCAACTTTTCCGCCTCTGTTATCATAGTTTCTGCTTTTGAAAGCCATAGCTGAACTTGCTCAAATGGCCTCAATAGCCGTTGTTCTGCAAGATCAACCTGGCTTTGCAGGTCGTTCCTTTGTGCCCTCAGTTCTTGAAGAGCAGCAGATAAAGTTGGAAGGGTTTGTTGAAGCTTGCACACGTAATTGGCATGGCCAGCAATGGAATCCAAGCCACGAAAGATGAAATTCTCTAAACCAATTTGGAGTGAGCAGCAATTGCCCATGAATCTGGTGAACGAAAGATGAAACAAAGGAAACTGAATGAGATGTGCATGCAAAGTGAATTGTGTTAAAAATAAAGTTAGGTAAAGTGGAAAAGTGAAAGAAAAATGAAGTTAAAGAAGATGGGGTTTAAACAGATTGAGGTGGAAGGCGGTTGTGGCACAGTTATGAACAGGATGCACATGAAACAAAGTTAAAGAAGATGGGGTTTCAACCATTAAGAACTTTCATTGTGGATAGTAAAGATAAAGCAAGCAGTGAGTGGAGGAAGATCCACCAAATTAGCACTGGTCTCGACTCTTTCGTTCAGTTGGAGCAGGTGCAGCAGCAGAATTTTGGTGAAAGATAGTTGTAGTTTGAATCGATCAGGCTTGCTGTGATTATCTAAGTCTTGTGCTTGCAAATCAGGAAATTTTTGGTTCTCTGATTCAGCTCTACTATAGCTTAGGTATGCTGTGATTCTCTCTAGCTTATCTTCTTCCTCTGCCACTATCTTTTCTCTCTATGATTGTCTAACCGTGGCTTAACTTTTATTAATCGGATCACAGCTGGCTTTTTAATTTCTTAATAAGTATTATTTTTAAAAGAATAGGTTACATTATAACTTCCCATGCCACCCTCGGCTTCGCCCCTGATTGTGAGGAGAGTTAGCTTTTATACTATAGAGAATGGGTTTAGAATAAAAACGTGACATGGAATTAATTTTTTCATTAACATTATTTCATGATTAATTTTTATGTTATATTTAACTAATTATCATAGTATGTGTATAGGAAGGACATATAAGATTTGAACATATATTATTTAATAAAATAATTCAACCTATTATTATTCATCAATACATTTGTCCTCCTCACTAACTTTGTAAGAATTTTGTAAGTTTTATTTTAATTAATCTAATCATTTCACTAAATCCTTCCCGAATTCAATTGAATCAATTTAAGGTGCATATCATAAAATCATTTTAATGATATTTTTGTATTATTTTTATTTTACTGAGAACAACTACGGAGGTTAGCAATATTTTGTGTAATGATTTAAGAGAGACGACAAATAGTAAAATTGCGGTAGAACTTTCATGCAGTGAGTCAATTCTATGTAAAAATATTTGAATGAAAGGCGTACATTTAAATTACGGAAATAAATAATAAAATATACGACGGTCACCCCAAATTTTATTGTTTGAGTGTTGTTCAAAATTGGGACGATTTCGGGTGTAATAATTAAGTTGTGTTTTGTTTGGTACTAAGAAAATAATTATCCAAATGTCCCTTCATGTTTCATATATGGGTAACTGCAACCAAATGTTTACAACAAGGTTTGGGCATTGGAAAAGTATGCAGTTCTCCTATTGCGAGATGGGCAACCATGCAGCGATGAACCTACATTGCGAGCTCAACTCATAGCTTATCAGATGTGCCAGCTCACCGAAGCTGCAACCTCACCAAAGCTGTGAAGTCATCAAAGATGCAAGCTTTGTTAGGCGAGGTCCTTCTCTGCAAGTTGCCAATTTTCTCTGAAGCGATAACATTTTTTAGCCAGATGTTTTGGTTGCTGATTATATTAAAATCAACCAATAGAGAAGCTAGTTGCAATGAAACAGAAGTTCATGACTAGATTGCTTATTTTTTACGACTAATGCAATATTGATACCAAAACAGTAAAAAACAGCTAATTAAGTAGTGTTATTATCTCAAAATTCAAGCATCAGACAATAATGAATCACTTTGTAAATTTTAGTACAAAAGCTTAAAAGAAGGGAGAAAAGCATCTCGAGTGGCTTCGTTTTTCCATTCTACTCTTGCCCACCAATCTTTGCTTCCCTCAATGCTAAGTAGATTCCCTTTTGCACTGTTTGAGTTGAGAGGAAGCTTCTTTAGTACTCGGCAGCCACCTATATGAATAAGTTTCATACATGGGAAGGGTAGGGCATCCCAGTATATGCTCTTCAATTTCGGTAAACAACTTAAGTAAAGTGTTTCAAGCTTAGAAATGCTTTCTTATCATAATAAATAAGACTGTAAAAAAGAGGATTCTTTTACTATCTAAACTGAATTTATGAAATTACAAATAAATGATAAAATGATTAAACATAATACTAATATTTTTTAAAAAATTAAAAAATAATATTGGAAGGCTCAAAATGGGTTTGGATTAACTATTTACAAATATAGGCAGATTCGAGGTATAATTTTAGACTTAAAATGGATTTAGATTAACCATTTACAAATATGAGCAGACAAACTTGAGATATAAATTTTAAGCTTAAATTTGACTTAGATTAACTTTTTACAAATATAAATAAACTTAAAAATCGAACCTTTTATTGTTGTAAAAGGAAAAAAATTTCAAACCAATAACCAAATGCAGCATGTGAAGCTAAAATTATTATGTATCAAGTGAAACATATTGATTTTTGGAGCTTCCATAAATTTATGTGATATGAATATTCAATCTAATCGAGATGAATTGATGAAAAATACTTTAAATTTGTTGAGTTTATGACTTGAATTTAAGTTCTACAAAATGTATAATTCAAATTAAAGTTAAATTATTAAAACTAATGATTTTTTTCTAAAATGATAGCATTTTGGTGATTTCTAGAGGTGCTTATGGGCGGGGTTGGGTTCGGGCTAAGTCCAACAAAAATTTTAGATCCGTTTGCTAGGTCCGAGCTCGACCTGGCCCGAAAAATGGGCCTTAAATTTTCTCCGAGCCTAGCTTGGATAAAAATGTTAAAACTCTGGCTCAGTTTGATCTGGCCAGTATTAATTTTTTTATATAATTTCAAAAAAAAAAATAATACATAAAAAATACTAAAAATATTAAAATAAATATTTCCCAACAAATTGAAAATAAATTTTAAAAAGGATGTATGCTTAAAAAACACTAAGACAGATATAACTTAACAAGCAAATGTTTCTAAAATAGTAACAAAATTAACAATAAAACAAGAGTTATATAATAACATCAAAATAGTAATAACATAATAATAAAAAGAAAAACAAGAAAATAACAAAAAAAAAAGTTTATATATATAATTATGAGCAATGTTTAACATTTTTATTTTAAAAAAATACAATCAGTTTAAATTGAATTTATGAAATTACAAATAAATATAATGGTATAATACACTTTACCCTTTAAAAAATTATTATTTAATTTTGGCCATCCCCCTTAAACAATATGCTAGCTTCTTCCTTGGAATGACTCATCGTTAGGTCACTTTGAAATCGGGGCCTCTGGTGAATCTTTAAGAGATCCAAAGGGTGAAAGCATTGGCCTCAGTTGGGAGAAGCCTCAGTTGGAATCTCAAGCTGATCCAAATAGCTAGTAGACGAGATCGAAGCCATAGAGTGTTGAAAAGAAGAACCTAAGGTTTTATATGGAATTACCTAAAAACTTGAGTTTTTACAGAAAAATCAATTTTTTTTATATTTTTAGAATTAAATTTAGTTTTTAAGGAAAAATTAGGACTTTTAAAGAAATTTCTTGAGGTTTTATTCGGAAAACTTTGATTTTTATAGGAAAAAAAAACCAATTACATATGAAAAACTTAAGTTTCATCTTAGTAGAATAATTCAATTCATTGTAAAAGTTCATCGTTTTTTTTAGAAAAATAAAATTAATTCTAAAAAAAAAAAATGAGAGACTAAAATGAAAATTTACTAAACTTACTTTTTAAATTAAAAAAAAGTAAAATAACTTAAATTTTAACTTTTTAAATATAAAGATTAAATTTCAAATTTTATCAAACTCTAAGAATTAATAGCATTTTTTTAATCAGTAGAATACAAAGTGGATCTTAACTAGGGGTGAACGTTCGATCAAATTGAATGAAAAAATTTCGGGTTAATTGAATTAACGAATCTTATTTTATCATTCTAACTTGATTTGAAATATAAATATAATTTTTCTTAACGTATTTATGTGTTAATTTTGTACTACTTTGTTGGGCAAACTCAATGAATCACCTCCTTTCTTAGTGTCTTCCCCTGTCATGATGTGCTCCATTTTTTTGTGTTTTAAATTATTTCTCTTTGATATTATTGCTTGCTTGTTTATACTAGAGTTTTACATTAGTCGAGATAGATCCTAACAAAATTTTAAGTTTGGTTGATGGGTCCGAAAAATAAGTTTAATTTTTTTGTCTGAGCTTGACCCAGATCGAGCCGACTCATATTAAAACCTATAGTATCAATACGATAGAAAATATATCGATACTTGATAGGAAGTACTGATACCTGGGAAGGATATTGATATTCAGACAATGATATTGATAATTTGTTAAGGGTATCTGAGCCAGACTCAAGCTAAAAAAAACTTATCTAAAACCCAACCTGTTTAGAAAGTTATTAAGTGTAATAACCTAAATTTTCAGTGGTGTCGGAACAGTGATTCGAGATCACTAAATCCGACAAATGAGTAGAAAAATATTAATAATTTAGTGAATATAAGTTAAATGTGAAATTAGAAAAGTTTTTGAAATAGCGAATAGTGTACTAGAAATAAATATTTAAAAAAAATTAAAATTAGAATCGAAAATGAGGTATCGAGAGTTTGAAAATTTTAAAACGAGTCATAAATATTTTTATAAATATTTATGGAATGTTGATAAGTTAGTATTAAAGTTTTGTCAACAAATTTTAAAGTTCCGATAGTTAATTGAATAAAAAGGACTAAATTGTAACAAATGTAAAATTATGAGAAATGATTAAATAGCTTAAATGATAAAAGAAAGAGGGTTTAAAAGGCAAATAGACCCAAGGTCTATTTGGGCTGGACGGCAAGGGGCTTGAAATCAGCAGGAAAATTGATGAATTAAGGGCAAATTTGGAATATTACAAAATTTACTTAATAAAGCTAGGACTAAAGTGGAATTATCTAGATTTCTCTTTATTTTTTTGCATTCTCATCAGAAAAAAATACCATAGAAGGGTTTTCTTAAGCTGGTTTTTCATATTTTTACTGCAAGTAAGTTCAATTCTTGATTATTTCTTGAAATTTTTGTGTTTTTATGACTTTTATAACTAGGCCCACTTGTTGAATTCATTAGTTTTTGATTCTATGAAAGATATTGGAAGTTTCTATGAATATGTGCCGGAAGTATATGATGATTTAGCATGGAATTAGAGCTTTAAATTGTTTATATGCTGATTTTATTGAAAGAATTGAATGGAAAGTGAATGTTTGGGACCTAATGGTGAAAGAGTTGAAGTTAAGGTTTTATGTGGAAATTCTGAATTTTAATAGTTGTGAAATAACTTATAATGTCTAGGTAAAGTATTAATTGAGAAAAATCAGCTCAATTGAGAGGCTAATTGAGTAGGGACGAAATTGTTATTTATTAAAAGCTTAGGGGAAAAATGGTAATAAACAGCTTGCACTAAAACAATTTTGGACAGCAGCAGTAGACTAACTTTGAAAAATCACCATAAATTGTATAAATAGAATTAGAAGATGAACAAAATATGAAATTAAAGCTTATTGAGTCTAGTTTCTCATAGAAGAAACAGTGTAAGAAAGGATTTGTAAATCATGAGATATAATGAATTTTGTGAGATAAGATCAGAATGAATTCGGGATTCCCCCGTTCTGACTTTGAAAAATCATAAAAAATTTAATAAAAATAATTAGGGGCTTAAATTTATATGTATAGAATCTTGAATGAGTCTATTTTCAAGAGAAACAAATGGAAACATCATCTGAATTCAGTACGAGGAGATAATTAGTTTTTAGTGAAGAAGGGTCGGAACTGTCAGACAGCAAAATAGGGGTGATTTTAAAGAATAAACTGTACTTATTGGCTAAACCAAAAATTCTGAAAATTTTATGATAAGAAGATATGTGAGTCTAGTTTTAAATAAAATTAGCGGATCCTAATTTGGAGTTTTGTAGCTCAAGATAAAAATAATTTAGTAACTATGACACGGATGGACAACATTGAATATACATAGGTAAATAGTGAAATTGCAGGTAATGTTACTTATAAGTGGGTTATAAACATTAAGGATGTGAAATAGAATGAATGTGAAGTTAATACGGATAAGTGAAAAATTTTATATTATAGATCAAGAAATCGAGGATAAACGAGGAAAAGAGAAAATTCCGGAATAGTTCCAGAAATCTCTACAACTACTGCAAATTGTTCCGGGTAAGTTCGTACGGTTAAATTATTAAATTTCAATGTTATTTTATGAATGGTGATTAATATTTATGTATGTTAATTGTTGAAAATAATTAAATCATGTACAAAAGTTACGAAATTGAACTGAGTATTTCGGAGGAACGGAACGCAGGAAATGAGTACGATCGTTCGGTGAAAAAGATGAATTGACGGTAAATTACCCAAGTAAACCGAGATTCAGCATTTGTTGCGAACTCTCGTGTTTGCTTTCTGTTTAGCTCTTACAAGCTTCCGTTAACTCATATGAGTTTCAGTTAACCCTTTTGGGGTTTCAGTTTAGCACTTATGTGCTTCAGTTAGCCTTCGGGCTTCCGTTTAGCACTTATGTGCTTCAGTTAGACTTCGAGCTTCAGATCACAATGTACTCAAATCCGTAAGTCGTTCCTTAAATTGACAAGTTGGTAAGTCATAATTGTAACGTATGGAAAAAGAAATGTAAATAATGTTATCATTATTTTTGAGCTCAATTAAGTAAATTATTTTTTAAAATGAGATTATGACTTACAGGATGAAAGTAACTTACTTGAAATGTCCATATTGTTTGAATTTTGGAAACTAATATTGGTAAGGTTTATGGTTAAAGCTGACGAACTTACTAAGCTATAGTTAGCTTACTTGTAATGTTTATTGCTCTTTGTAGATTAACAGGAGGGTCAGAAGATCGGATCATCACGCTTAAGTCACACTATCTCGATTTTCCGGTAGATTTTGTTATAAATACTTTAACTGGTTTATATGGCATGTATAGGAGCTTATGTGACTATGTTTTGTATCAACTCATGAATATATTAGTTAAGTTAATATAAGTTGATATATGATATGAATGAAAATTAATTAAGATGTTTAAATACTACTTGAAAGTATGAATGGATATAATGTTAGATAAAATAAGGGTTAGTGATATTGTTATGAGACGAAAGTGATTTGGATGAAGATTGTATTTGTTGAGTTGTTGTTATGTTGAGTTAGTTGCAAATTTAAAATTGCAGCGAAGGTTAGATGTTTCTAAAGGGGTTATATTGAATTTTTTTTATTAAAAATCATATAATAATTATTATATTACGAAAAATCTTCGGAGTACTTGAATAAATTCCTATTTAATTATAATACGTGATTTAGGCCTCGAGGGTTCATAAAAGAGGTTTAATGATTTAATTTTAATATATTTGTTGTTTATTCACGAATTGTTTGTAAATTAACCAATATGTTCGGTAACGCCTCGTAACCCTATTCCTACGACGGTTTGGGATTAAGGGGTGTTACATTTTTAGCATCCGAACGGCCGAAAAAAGCTTACGTAAAACCAAGCTCAAGCTCATTTCAAATAACTATTAAACAATTCTTAATTTAATTATTTTTTATTTAATCTATTTTAAACAAATTTAGAAAGAGAGTTTAATCAGAAGTAGAAAGTACGAAAATTTGATTTAAACGTACCAAAATTATTAAATATTAATAAATTAAAATGATATAATTTAAAAAAATATATATATATATATATATATATACATATATCTAAAATAATTTAGATTAAACATTCACAAATAAAATCCTTATTTTCTCTAAATTCGAACATTACACAACAAGGAACTACTTTGCAATTTTTAAGATTTTCTACATTTCATTCAGTGAAAGGCTTGAAAGAAGGGAGAAAAGCATCTCGAGTGGCTTCATTTTCCCATTCTACTGTTGCCCACCAACTTTTGCGTCCCTCAATGGTGAGCTGATTTCCTTTTGCACTGTCTGAGTAGAGAGAAGTTTCTTCAGTTCTTGGCATGCCACTACATCAACAAGTTTCAGACATGGGAAGGGTAGGGCATCCCAGTATATGCTCTTCAATTTTGGTAGATTAAGTAATCGAAGTGATTCAAGCTTCAAAAATGGTTTAGGGTATGAAATTCCAATCATACCTGCAACTTCACCAAGTTTTTCCTCACTCAATATTTCTTCCATTTCTGGACACCAAGATATAACAAGATCTCTTAAATTTGGAGCAAGAATCAACCAGGTCATGTCTCTCAATTTCTCACACTGAATGATTTTAACTGCGCTCAATGTCTGAAAGCAAGAATCAACCCAGGTATGCAGCTTTTCCATTTTCATCTCCATATTTTCGAAACCGCCGAAACAGAGTGTCTGTAGACACTCCAAATCTTTTAAGCATAAAACATTAAACACTTTTGATTCTCTAAAACCTCTAAATTCTAGTGCTTGGGTCGAACATCGAAACAAGTTAAAGCTTAGGAATCTTTCTAGACAAAATATGCTTTGTATCGATATCCATAGTATATTCAAACGTTGCAAATCTTTCAACTCCTCTATAAGCTTTTCATTATACCCATTCAAAACATTGTCTTCATTACGATAATGTCTTTTTCGCAGGGACCACATTCTGAATATTTGCAATTTGGAAAAACTAGATATCAATTGTTGTGGGATTTCTATGAGATTATCCATATATCTCAAGTCCAACATTTTTAGTTTTGTCAACATTTTCAACTCTATTGGCAACTTTACTATACCAGTCCTAGATAGATCAAGGCATTCTAGTGAAATCAATTCCGAAATTTCCTTAGGCAGCACTCGTAACCAAATGTTTCTTGACAAATCCAAAACAGTTACATGAGGTATAAATTGGAAGAAACCATTGCTAATCACTTGCAACTCATTTTGGCTAAGAAACAAGGTTCGAAGGTTAGGGCATTTGGGTGTTTCTTTGAGAACTTGAATCCTATTTGCCATGATTGACATTCTTTTTACACTTTCCCATGCCTTAACATCCGGTTCTTCAAATAATTGAGCCGCTGCTTTACAAAAAAACTATCCTCTGTTGCTTCAAACTCGTGTGTAATCCATAAAGCCATGTCACGGATCACATCATGCATCTTCACACAATCTTCTCCATCTATTTCACCACCATTTTCCAATAAACAAGCATTCAAAAGAGAGTTGATAATGTTGTTTCCTTGCATTTGAGCTTCACTAATTCTATCAAATTCATTCAATAGCCCTTCACAAAACCAATACTCCACTAATCTCTTTTTGGGAATACAATAATCTTCAGGATACAAACAACAATATAGGAAGCAACATTTCATTGTGGCATTAGGCAAATTATCGTAACTGAATTTTAAAAGTGGAAATACCTCATTTTCCATTTTTGGCAATGCCCATCGCTTCAACATCTCAATTGCATAATTCCATTCCCCAAGTGTTGTCTTGCAAGCCATGGCACGACCGATTGCAATTAGTGCAAGAGGCAGCCCACCGCACCTTTCAGCTACTTGTTTAGCTAGGTTCGGAATATCCGGATGGCAGTTAAGAGTTTTATCTCCAACATTGTCTTGGAACAATTCCCAAGCCCTCTCTGTTTCCAGGCATTCCACTTTGATTTTCTTTTGAGCTCCCATTTCGCCGCACACCTCCAAATTTCGAGTAGTAAAAATAAGTTTGGAGCCGTTTTCTTGGTTTGGTTTTGGTATCCCAACTTGTTTCAAATTCACCCTCTCCCATAAATCATCTAATAATACAACAAATCTCTTTTTGCGCAACACCCCATAGATATATGTAGCTTTCTGGTCAACACTTGTATTCTTCCATGAGTGATCTGAAATCCCAAGATTTCCACCAATCCTGTCTTGAATCTTTCCAACATCAGAATCCTTAGACACCAACGCCCAGATAACAACTTCAAAATCATTGGGTGTGGTGCTGAACTTGTTGTTGAGTTTGGTCAAGAGTGTTGTCTTGCCAACACCCCCCAAGCCATAGAGGCCAATGATCCCCACATCTTTGTCCACGATACAGCTCCATGCCTTTTGGATTGTGGATTCTAGAGCAATCGGCTGCTTTTCAGATCTAACTACCACTGAAGCTGCGGGCTGATTCTCCGCTACTTTCTCGAAAGCTCCATCCCTCTTATGATCCCTTATTTCTTGAAGCATTTCGGCCACTTTTTTACCAAACTTGTAGCTAGATAAGTAATTCTTGGAACCACAGCCACCGAGACACAAGTTATTCATTTGTTGAGGGCCATCTGCAATCAACTTTTCCGCCTCTGTTATCATAGTTTCTGCTTTTGAAAGCCATAGCTGAACTTGCTCAAATGGCCTCTTTAGTCGTTGTTCTGCAAGATCAACCTGGCTTTGCAGGTCGTTCCTTTGTGCCCTCAGTTCTTGAAGAGCAGCAGATGAAGTTGGAAGGGTTTGTTGAAGCTTGCACACGTAATTAGCATGGCCAGCAATGGAATCCAAGCCACGAAGGATGGAATTCTCTAAACCAATTTGGAGTGAGCAGCAATTGCCCATGAATCTGGTGAACGAAAGATGAAACAAAGGAAACTGAATGAGATGTGGATGCAAAGTGAATCGTGTTAAAAATAAAGTTAGGTAAAGTGGAAAAGTGAAAGAAAAATGAAGTTAAAGAAGATGGGGTTTAAACAGATTGAGGTGGAAGGCGATTGTGGCACAGTTATGAAGAGGATGCACATGAAATAAGTCAAAGAAGATGGGGTTTCAACCATTAAGAACTTTCATTGTGGATAGTTAAGATAAAGCAAGCAGTTCACAGAGTGTAGACGCAGAGAAGGAAATCAAAGTAGCTAACTTGGAGCGAAGAAAGGTAGTGAGTGGAAGAAGATCCACCAAATAAGCACTGGTCTCGACTCTTTCGTTTAGTTGGAGCTGGTGCAGCAGCAGAGTGAAAGATAGTTGGAGTTTGAATCGATCAGGCTTGTGGTGATTATCTAAGTCTTGTGCTTGCAAATCAGGAAATTTTTGGTTCTCTGATTCAGCTCTACGATAGCTTAGGTATGCTGTCTCTCTAGCCTAGCTTCTTCCTCTGCCACTATCTTTTCTCTCTATGATTGTGCTTAACTTTTATTAATCGGATCACAGCTGGCTTTTTAATTTCTTAATAGCTATTATTTCTAAAAGAATAGTTTAAAATATAACTTCTATAAAATTTGCGATCTAGTCCTTATACTTCAAAAGTTAAAAATTTAATCCTCTTACTTTTTCAATTTAAAAATATTAGTCCAATCATTATCATTATTGATAGTTTCCAGTAAAATTTATCAACTTAACATATTTATTTTTTGTTAACCATAAGTCACGTAATGTGAAGATAGCTTAATAAACATTCTAAGTTAATAAATTTTAATAGAAAATATTAACATTATTAATAATTAGACTGAGATTTTAAAAGAACTTAATTTTTTTTAAAAAGTACAAAAATTAAATTTCAAAATTTGTCAAATTGTAACAACTAATAGCATTTTTTTTACCAATAGAATACAAAGCCTATCTTGACCCCAAAAAATCACAAAATCCCTTGTACCATTTTAGCTCATTTATTGAAAAAAAAAGTAAAAAATTAGTAAATTAGCCCCTGTATATTAAATGAGTAAGAAAAAAAATCCCTCAAATAAAACTCCACCATTGGATGTTTGTTTTGGTATTTATATATTAGGTATAATAACAAATTTAGCCCTCAGCCTTTATACATTTATTCAATTTGACCCTTACTCTTTTATTGGAAGTAAATTAAAAATTTTTAAAACTAATAAGGCTAAATAGTCAAGAAGACCTCGATAACAAATTAAAAAAAAAACAAATTAAGCCCTTTTAAAATTTTAAAATTATTAAATTTTCATTTATTTGTTTGTTTTTATTTGTCACTTTTATCGAATTAGGTATGTTGATTTAAAATTTTTATGATATATTTTTATTTTTTTTACTCGAACTAGGTAATTAATTTTTCATTAAACTTATTTCATGATTAATTTTTATATTATATTTAACTAATCATCATAATATGTGTATAAGGAGTACGTATAAGATTTGAACATATATCATTTAATAAAGTAATTCGACCTATTATTATTCATCAATACATTTGTCCTCCTCCCCAACATCCCAAGAATTTTGTAAGTTTTATTTTAATTAATTTAATCATTTCACTTAATGTTCACGAATTCAATTGAATTAATTTAACATACATATCATAAAATCGTTTTAATGATATTTTGTATTTTTTTTTTATTTTACTGAGTACAACTACAGAAGTTAGTAATATTTTGTACAATGATTTAAGAGAGACGACAAATAGTGGAATTGCGGTGGAACTTTCATGCAGTGAGTCAATTCTATGTAAAAATACCTGCATAAAAGACATACATTTAAATTACGGAATAAGTCGAAAAATATATGACGGGCACCCCAAATCTCATTGTTTGAGTTTGTTCAAAATTGGGACGATTTCGGGTGTAATAATTAAGTTGTGTTTTGTTTGGTACTAAGAAAATAATTATCCAAATGTCCCTTCATGTTTCATATATAGGCAACCGCAACCAAATGTTTACATAGTTTTGGGCATCGGAAAAGTATGCAGTTCTCTTATTGTGAGATGGGCAACCATGCAGCGATGAACCCATTTTGGGAGCTCAACTCATAGCTTATCACATGTGCCAGTTCATCAAAGCTGTGAAGTCATCAAAGATGCAAGCTCCATTAGGCGAGGTCCTTCTCTGCAAGTTGCCAATTTGCTCTGAAGCGATAACATTTTTTTACAAGATGTTCTGGTTACTAATTATATTAAAATCAACCAATAAAGAAGCTAGTTGTACTGTACAAATTCCAAGATTTGCCAAGTTATAATTATTTTTTTATTATTTTCAGCTTATTTGAGCATGGTTGTACACGTAAACTAGGTAGTTGCAATGAAACAGAAGTTCATAACTTGATTGCTTATTTTTTTACGACTAATGCAATATTGATACCAAAACAGAAAAAAGCAGCTAATTAAGTAGTGTTGTTTTATCAAAATTCAAACATCAGATAATAATGAACCACTTTGTAATTTTTAGTACAAAAGCTTAAAAGAAGGGAGAAAAGCATCTCGAGTGGCTTCGTTTTTCCATTCTACTCTTGCCCACCAATCTTTGCTTCCCTCAATGCTAAGTAGATTCCCTTTTGCACTGTCTGAGTTGAGAGGAAGCTTCTTTAGTTCTCGGCAGCCACCTATATGAATAAGTTTCAGACATGGGAAGGGTAGGGCATCCCAGTATATGCTCTTCAATTTTGGTAAACAACTTAAGCAAAGTGTTTTAAGCTTCATAAATGCTTTCTTATCATAATTTTATAAATATTTATGAAATGTTAGTAATGTGGTATTAAAATTTCGTTAGGAAATTTTAATGTTTGGGTCGTCAATTAAATGAAAAGGACTAAATTGTAATAGGTGTAAAAGTTGCTAGAATGATTAAATAGCTTAAGAGTCTAATGAGAAAGGATTTAAAAGGCAATTAGACCCAAAATTTATTTGGGCTGGACGGCAAGGGCATGAAATCAGCAGGGAATTTGATAAATTAAGGGCAAAATTGGAATATTGTAAAATTAACTAAATAAAGCTAGGACAAAATAGGAAATATCTAGATTTCTCTTCATTTCTCTTCAATTCCAGCAGCTAAAAACGCCATAGGAGGGTTCTCTAAGCTGGTATTTCATAATTTTTGCACCAAATCCAGAAGATTCAAATACGAAGCTAGATCGAAAAAAGGAAAAAGTTCAGGATTAGTAGATTTTTGTACACAAACAAGTATCAAGGTAAGTTCATGTAACTTGAATTATATTCTTAAATGCTTGAAATGTATGTTATTGATGTGAATATGATTGGAATGTTCATTGTATGAAAATTTATAAAACATTGATATATTTGATAAAAATGGGAAGAAATCTCGGTTGAATGAAGGGAAAATTCGATGGATCTCTGAAAAGGAATCGACGGTAAAAAGGATCTAGCCCGGACGGGTGATCCTATCCTGATATAGCCCTCCTGAAGAATATGTGGAAAATGGATTTAGCCCGGATGGGTAATCCGAATCGTGTCCGAATTTAGCTGGGACGTAATTCGGATCCAAGCTCATTAGAGTAATTGTCGTTGCGGGATTTAGCTTTGGATGTAATCCCAACAATACTCTATGAGTTTATATTACAGGCATTTAGCTTTGGACTGTAATCCCATTGTAAGGATGAGGTTCGCGGGAGTGTGCTCTTTGAAATGGAAATGTGCGTACATGAATATGAATTGACGGACCCGGAATTGTACACTAAAAGTGTACCTCTGAAAATCCATCGAAATTCCAAGAAATTTAACGGGATAAATATGGAAAAATAACAAGGAAATGGAAATCATGGTATTGATGAGTCATCAATCATGGTATATATTATTGGTACATGCAAATTATTGTACTAACTTGAATGTTGAGTTTGTGCATATTAGGGTAATAATGCATTGAATGGATATATGAATGTTTATTGTATTGTATTGAAAATATTAGGTAAGTATAATTCTTGTTACATGAGCTTACTAAGCACAAAGTGCTTACCGTATTTCATTTTCCCCTGTTTTGTAGTGTTAAGAGCTCGGAGGTCGGATTTGGTCGGAGACACATCACACTATCAACCTCAGGATTTCGGTACATAAAGAAACTTTATTTTGGAAATCAATGGCATGTATAAGCTAATAAAGTAAATGATTTTGTGAAATGAATGTAGAGTTAGCCATTGGTATGGTTAACAAACCTGGTTTTGGGTATGTGATGATGTTATTTTATAAATATGCATGAATTTATCTTGAAAATATGTTGAATTGGATTGGTTGATGTGGATTGTTTTTGGTTTAAAATTTTAGGGAAGGGTAGATATCTATAAAGGGGTTATATTGAGTTAAAAGAAAAATTTAATTTGTAAACTCCGATAATACTTCGTACCCTATTCCGGCAATGAATACGGGTAGGGGTATTACAATCACTGTTTCATACAATCCTTTCTCCTTTCAATATGTGTCTTTTTTTGAATAATCACATCTTTAAAAGAGATATAATTATTTAATTAATATCTCTTAAATAAACATAACTATTCAAGTAATATTGCTTGAATAATTATAATTCTTTGTCAAAAATCAAGTGATATAACTCTTGATCCATAACCAAAAGATATAACTTTTGATTAATTGCACCATTTCATTTATAGTTAACGGAATACTATAAATATTTAAAAATGTTCCAACAGATGTGTCAGCCACGTGTATGCAATGTCAGTAAAGTTTAAAAATATTAACTTTTCCATTCATTTTAGGGTGATTTGACAAAAAAAAAAGAATAAGGGCTAAAAAAGATTAAAAAAAATTAAATGGAGGGTTAAAATTGTAATGACCTAAATTCAAGGTTATCGGAACAGTGGTTTCGTAACCACAAATCTGATTTAAAGAGAAATTTATTTTAATATTTTTGCATGAATATTTATATAATAGGAAAATCGTATGAAAATATCAATAAATTTTTTTACCGATTTAGTGATTAGTTAGAAAAAGAAATTATTGAAGAAATTGGGTAAAAACAAAGTATCGAGACCTCGATCTCATAAAACCAAATTGAAAAATAATTTTATAAATATTTATGAAATGTTAGTGTAGCGACGTAAAATTTTTTAGCTTAGCCGCTAATTGTGGCGATTTAGTGAAAACTCGAAAACTAAAGTTTGATTTTGAAAAAAAAAAAGGGGGAGTCGCCACCGATCCTTTTTATAGGTGTGATCGGACACCTAATAAATCATCTTTTTGAAAAGAAAATTTATTCTCGAACAAAAAATGAAGGCTAAATTTAGGTCTATGTGAAAACCAGAGTAAAGCAGGGTTCGAGAGTCGGTTACGCGCGAGAAAGGTATTAGCACCCTCGCAACGCTCAAAATTGGTATATTGTCAAACACGTGTTATCTTGATTTTCAAAAATACGAGTTCAATATATGATTTAATCGTGATCCGATTGAAAAGACAAGAAGTTTTAAAATTTGATTTGTTAGAAGGGCGTTCTGTTTTCAACACAAGTCGATATGATTCACCCAACATAGCGGTGAAATCAACGACTTAGTGTCAAACCGATACGTTGCCTCGTATATTTAAGAAAACAAGAATAGGATTTTCGAAATAATACAAAACAAATTGATAAATAAATGACAGAGCTAGAAATATATTGAAGCAAATATAAGTGTGACAATAAAATTACAAACAATAAAGATATATATAATACTAGAATTGAACACGGAATGGAAATAATGATGTATATACATGATGTTAAGAGTACGTACGTAAACTATATATATAATATTTGATAGTAAAAATATAACTAATAATGTTAAAATATGTACATAATATATACATATATATATGTGAAAAATGTATGTACATGATATATATACATAATAACATTAAAATAAAATACTAAATGATAATAGTGAAAAGCATATCTATACGTATATAATAAAATATATATTAATAATAATAATAATAAGGATAATATAAGAAATACATACATGAAATAGTATAAAAGTATATATATAACTAATAATATAGGTATATATAAGAAATAACAATAAAATACATGAATAGTATGATGCTTACAAATATATACACGATATAATTATTTTAATAAAAATATATAATACAATAAAATATACGAATAATATAATATCTAAAAAAAATACATGATATATGAAAAATACAATATATTATTTTTTTTAAAAACTAAAAAAGAGTATTAAAATAAAAAATAAAAATAAAATGAAGAAATGAGTAAAATAATATACATAATAATATAATAAGAAAATAATATTTTTATAACGAGTACTTAAAAATATCTATACGCATATATGTATGATAATGATAAAAAATAAAAATAATAGTGAAAGTAAATGTTACAAGCCAATTTTTAACCCAAATACCCCTAAACCCATTTACAATTTAAACCAAAAAATTACCAGACCCAAAACAACCCAATTACAACTAAAGCCTAAACCATCTAACTACCCATTCAGCCCAATACAAAACAACCCAAACCATTAGCCTAACGACCCAAACTCGAACAGCCCACTAACCCAATACCCAGCCCAAAACCCTAACAAAAAAAACGTAGCCTCTCTTTTCCTAACCCTAGCCCCTAAACCACCTTAGCACCGCAACCACTCTCCCCACTTGCTTCTGACACCAGCCAACTACCCCCTGACCGCCTGCACCACCGGTCACCTCCACCGCCCGTGTCAGCACCCACTCGCCTGCAAAGATCAAAAGAGAAGGGACAGTTAATGATAAAAAAATAATGTACATAGGCTATAAAAGCCAAATGAAAAAACGATGAAAGGGTTGGTTTTTCGAAAAAATACCAATAGATTAAAATACAAAACGATAATTTCAGTGTTACCAGAGAACGATTCGAGCAAAATCGTAGCATAAGAATCAAGCAACAAAAGGAAAAGGATTAAAAGCAAAAAAACCCTAAGGTGATTTCTTTTTCTAATTCTATTTTAAATTCGGTTTTAATTTTTTTTTAACCTATATCAATATATTAAAACATATAAAAATATAAATAAAAAATACACGAAAAAATAAAAAAAAAATTTACCTTTTCCGGCCACCGCGTGCGGTGGCCGGCGCCGGCGAGCCTCCGGTGACCGTCCGGTGATCGGCCCCTGACCGGATGGCTACCGGCCGATGGCCGGAGTCCCTCCCCCCTTTCTCCCTCTTCTTTTTCTCTCTTCCTCTCTCTTTTTTTTTCTTTCTTCCCTTCTCAAATGATTTTTTTTTTCTGAAAATGGGTCTATTTATAGCCCTCCAAAACGACGTCGTTTTGGGGGCTGCACTTAAGCCCCAAAACGACGTCGTTTTGAGCATGCCCGACCCATCTGACCCGACCCGCTAGAGGATCCGCGTGTTTTCGTTTGAATGGGATATTTATGCGCGCAGCCCTTCCGCTTTTTTGATGCTTTGCAATTAAGTTTTTTATGGTTTTCAATTCGGCCCCATGATTTTTTGAGGTCATCAATTTAGTCCTGTTGATGCGCTGCGTTTAGAGGGAGTGGAAATATTTCTGTTTCGGTCCCCCAACGTTTCACGCGCGTACAATTAGGTCCTTTTTCTTTGTTTTCATTTCAAATTCGCCCCACAACTTTTATCTTAATTCAATTTTAGTCCTTTTTTCGTTTTATTCATTTATTTATTTTATTTTCATTTTTTTATTTTTTTTATTTTTTGTAAACATTGTTATCATTTTCCCTAATCTTATTAATACTATTATTCTTATTATTATTGTTGTTATTAATATTCTGGTTACTAAATACTATTATTTTAATATATTATTGTTTCTAGTTATCATTATTTCTAGTATTATTATCATATATAATACTAATATATGCCTTATTATACGAATGTATATACATTCTTATATACAATATTATTTTAATTACTTTATTCTAACATTATTATTATTTTTATGTATATGACTTTTATATTATTATTACGGCTCCCGTTATTATTTTTTAATAAACATATCACATACATTTTTTATAATACATTTATATAACTTTATTAGTAAGTTTAGCATTATAAGTATTTGTGTATATATTACGTACGTGTTTTACCACTATGTTATGCATATATATATATACTGTTACATGTAGGTTTATTTTAATTATTTTATTACCTTTACTATGTTTATTTTCGTATTTCAATGTTGTCATTATATTTGTTATTATCTTATTATATAGGTGTATATATATTCTTTATGCATAGTATTATTTTAATTACTATTATTTTAATATTATTGTTATATTATATTTACTTTTTATATTTCAATATTATTATTATCATTATGTATTAGTGTGTGATCTTATATATATGTGTATTTAGTATACTTATGTATTATATTATATATATACATATATGTTTTTATATACGTTATATATACTTTTAATATTATATTTTATATATTATTATGTATATTTTTAGTGTATATATATATATTTGTGAAATATTATCAAATGATTTATTATTATTATTTTTAATATGTATATATTGTATATATATTTTAATACTACCTTATATATATATTTTTATATTATACTTATATTTCAAATATTATATATTAAGTATTTCCATTATCCTTATTATTCATACCCATGCACACACACACACACATATATATATATATATATATATAAAATGTATTAGCAAGTTCATTTTTATACTATTGTCATTTCTAGTATATGTGTATTATATGTATTTTATATATTGTGTATATTATTATTTTCATCATACATATTGTGTATATATTGTTAAAATCATGTTATTTATATATTTTATTACATGTGTATATATCTTTATTATATATATAGGTATGTCTTTATGAAAAATTGGTATTTTTATATTTTTACGTTATTAATACATTTATTTTGTTCCTACTACATTTATTATTAATATTAGTACATATATTTTATTATTCTTATATATGTATTTTATATATATGGCATTATCTTCGTATATCATTTTATTTATTATTATACCCATTCTTTTCATTATTATCGCTTATTATTTTATTTTAATATTATTATGTATATATTTCGTATATGTTATGTACGTACATTTTTTTTATATGTATATTTATATATTACGTACATATTTTCACGAACGTGTTCTAAATATCGTTATTATCATTTCCATTTCATGTTTAATCCTATGTATTACGTTCAATATTGCACATATCTTTATTATTATTTTTTTAATATATTTGTTGCATTTACATTTGCTTCAATATACTTCTAGATCCGTCTTTTATTTTTATTTCATATCAATTTGTTTTGCATTATTTTGAAAATCTTATTCTCGTTTTCTAATTCAATAAGCAAAGCAACGTACCGATTTAACACCAAGTCGCCGATTTCATTGCTATGTTGGGTGAAAATTAATCGACTCGTGTTAAAACGGAACGTCCTTCTCAAAAGAAACCGAAAAAACTAAAATTTCTCGTCTTTTCGATCAGGTCATGATTAAATATTATTTTGAACTCGCATTTTTTGAAAATCAAGACAACACGTGTTTAATAAGATACCAATTTTGGGCGTCGCGGGGGTGCTAATACCTTCCTCGCGCGTAACCGACTCCCGGACCCTACTTTACTCTGATTTTGACGTAGACCTAAACTCAGCCTTTCTTTTGTTCCTAAAATAAATATATTAGGTGTCCGATCACACCTAGAAAAGATCGGTGGCGACTCCCCCTTTTTTGTATTTCAAAAATCAAACTTCAATATTCAAGTTTTCAATAAATCGCCACAATTAGCGACCAAGCTAAAATTTTTACGTCGCTACAGTAAATAATATAATAATAAATACATATGTACATAATATAATGTTAAAAATACATACATAATATATTTGTTAAAGTTAAATATAATATAATATATAAAAGAAAAAGATGATACAGTAAGCGAAATCTATACCTGATATATGTATAAAAATACAATGTTAAAAAAAGGTACGTATATATATAGATATAGGCATGATAAAATAAATGTATTAATATTAATGATAAATTTAATAGGGGTAAAAGTAAATATATGCATAATATACGTATAATATGGTACTAAGAGCATATATATATATATATATACATATAATATAGTATTAAAAAAAATACATAAGATGGTATAAAAGCATGTACATGGGGATGTATGAGAAATATATATAACTAGTAATATTAAAAATATATACATAACACGTATGAAACATATACAATATATATACATACATTAGAAATGATAATGATAAAAACTATTTGTACATTACACAAATACATATACATATAATGTATCTATAAATAATGGTATTAGAAGTATACAATATAAGAATATACATACAATAGCATAAAAGGTATATAACTAATAACAGTAAAATGTATACATAATAGTATGTGAAAACATAATATTAAAAGCATGTACACGAAATAGTATAGAAAAATATTTAACTAATAACATTAATATATATATATATATATATATATGATAATACATAAAAAAATAATATTAGAAGATATATGTACATAATATACATATGGAAATATACACATAATATAGTATTGAAATATAATAATACAACATTACAAATATATATGATATATATAAAATATAATATTAAAAGCATATATAACGTATAAAAAAATATATATAATATAATACATAAGTATGTTAAATATATATACATATATAAAAGATCATACACTAATACATGTAATAAATAAATATAATAAGTGTATAGGTTATAACTAATAATGATAAATAATAGAAAATAATAACAAAATAATTTGAAAATAAACAGTAAACTAACAAGAAAGACTAAATCGAATAAAGGATCGAATTCTGGGGCAAAAATAGAAATAAAATAAGACACAGGACCGAATTGTAACGCTCGCGTGACCTAAAGGGACCAAAAGCACAATATTCTCGACTGTTAAAACGCTGCGCTGCATGGAGGGACTAAATTGAAAACCATGAAAAATTCTGGGGCCAAATT
The DNA here is from genome assembly GCA_025698465.1 of Gossypium longicalyx. Lineage (NCBI taxonomy): Eukaryota > Viridiplantae > Streptophyta > Magnoliopsida > Malvales > Malvaceae > Gossypium > Gossypium longicalyx. Next base: position 98,451,602 of record CM047000.1, read on the forward strand.
AAAACGTAAAAACTTAATTGAAAACGCATGAAAAAACGGAAGGGCCGATTGCGCAAATAGCCCCTCCCTTAAAAAAAACACGTGGATCCTAGCGGGTTGGGTCGGGTTGGTCCGACCCAGGGCAAAACGACGTCGTTTTGTGCCCTGGGTTTTAAACCCAAAACGGTGCCGTTTTCGACTCGTATAAATACCCCCAAAGTTAGAAAAAAAAATCATTTGAAGCTCAAATCAAAAAAAAAAAAAGAGGGAGAGAGGGGGAGCCGAGCAATTTCCGGCAAGGGGGAGGGGTATCGGACCGTCGCCGGCGCCGACGCCAGCCATCGTACACGGTGGTCGAAAAAGGTAAAAAAATTGGTTTTTCTCTTTCTTTTTTTGTTTTTTTTTTTACTGTTTACGTTCTATAATATTATTTGTATTTATGTGTTTATAAATATAAGAGAAATATGTTAGAAAATAAGACGAAAAATAAAAATAGAAAAATTTACCTCAAGGCTTTGATTTCGGGATTTTGGCTGCTGAATTTGTATTATCCTTGTATATTTTTTATATATTTTCGATCTGTTTATGTATATATTGAAATCTAATCCTTGTATTGATGAAAAAAAATCCCCCCTTTTTCAGTTTTCCATTCGGCTTTATATAGCCCTTTACCAATTTGTTTTCTATTACTTTCTGTCCTGTCTTCTTTTTGATTTCTTGCAGGTGCAGAGGGATGGTGGAGGTGACCCTGGAGCAGGTGGCAGAGGCAAGTGGCCGAAGGGTAGGTGGCTGGTGTCAGGGGTGGATTGTAAGGGGTTTGGGCTTCTGTTGGGTTAGTTTAGTAGGTATGGGTTAGTGTTGGGCTGAGGGTAGGTTGTAAGTGGGTTAGGTTTAGTCATTGGGTTGTTGTGGGTCTGATGGGTTAAGGTTTGGGTAGTGGTTGGTTTAGGTTTTAGTGGGCCAACCGGGTTTGGGTTAGATGTTTGGGTCTTGGGGTTTGATGTAATGGGTAGGTTTAGTTTGGGTTCAAAATTGTTGGGATTTAATGTATTGGGCTGAGTAATTTAGGGACGGCCCAAAATTGGCCTTTAACAGTTAGTAATGTGGTATTAAAATTTCATTAGGAAATTTTAATGTTTGGGTAGTTAATTAAATGAAAAGGACTAAATTTAAAAGGTGTAAAAGTGGATGGGATGATTAAATAGCTTAAGTGTCTAATAAGAGAGGATTTAAAAGGCAATTAGACCCAAAATTTATTTGGGCTGGACGGCAAGGGCATGAAATCAACAGGAAATTTGATAAATTAAGGGCAAAATTGGAATATTACAAAATTAACTAAATAAAGCTAGGACTAAATAGGAAATATCTAGATTTCTCTTCATTTCTCTTCAATTCCAACAGCTAAAAACGCCATAGGAGGGTTTTCTAAGCTAGTATTTCATAATTTTTGCACCAAGTGAGTTAGTCCTTGTCTTTTTCTTGTAATTTTTGTGTTTCTAAGACTTTTACAACTAGGTCCTACTATTAAATTCATTAGTTTTTGATTTCACGGATGAAATTGAAAGTCACCATGGTTGAGTTCTGTAATTTTATGATGAAATAGAATGAAATTGAAGCTTTAATTTATTTATGAGATGATTTTACTAGGTAATTTCAATAGAAATTTATTTTTAGGACCTAATTGTGAAAATGTTTGGAATTAAAGTTTATTGCTGAAATTTTGATTCCTAAAGGTTGTAAAATAGTTTAAGGTGATAGAATAAAGTGTTAATTGAGAAAAATCAGCTCAATTGAGAGGCTAATTGAGTAGGGATGAAATTGTTATTTATTAAAAGCTTAGGGGAAAAATGGTAATAAACAGCTTGCACTAAAACAATATTGGACAGCAGCAGTAGACTAACTTTGAAAAATCACTATAAATTGTAGGAATCTAATTAGAAGATGAACAAAATATGAAATTAAATCTTATTCAGTCTAGTTTCTCATAGAGGAAACGGTATAAGTAATGGATCTATAAATCGTGAGATATAATGAATTTTGTGAGACAAGATCAGAATGAATTCGAGTTCCCCTATTCTGACTTTGAAAAATCATAAAAAATTGAATAAAAATAATTATGGGATTAAATTTATATGTATAGAATCCTGAATGAGTCTATTTTCAACAGAATCAAACAAAAACATCATCCGAATTATCTATCAATAGATACTTAATTTTTAGTGAAGAAGGGTCAGAACTGTCAGACAGCAGAACAGGGGTGACTTTAAAGAATAAACTATACTTATTGCCGAAATCAAAAATTCTGAAAATTTTATGGTAAGAAGATATATGAGTCTAGTTTCAGGGAAAATTAACTGATATTAGTTTGGATTTTCGTAGCTCGAGTTATAAATAATTTAGTGACTATGACTCAAATAGACAGCTTTGAATAAACTATAAATAATAATAATGAAATTATAGAAATTGTTGCATATGAACATGAAATGTATTAAATTGATAATTAAATTTATTTATTTAGATCCAGAAGATTCAAATACGAAGCTAGATCGAGGAAAGGAAAAAGTTCAGGATTAGTAGATTTTTGTACATGAACAAGTATCAAGGTAAGTTTATGTAACTTGAATTATATTCTTAAATGCTTGAAATGCATGTTTTTGATATGAATATGATTTGAATGTTCATTATATGAAATTTTATGAAACATTGACATATTTGATAAAAGTGGAAGAAATCCCAGTTGAATGAAAAGAAAATTCGATGGATCTCTGAAAAGGAATAGACGATAAAAAGGATCAAGCCCGGACGGGTGATCCTATCCTGATATAGCCCTTCCGAAGAATATGTGTAAAATGGATTTAGCCCGGACGGGTAATCCGAATTAGGTCCAAATTTAGCTTCGACTGGTAATTCAGATCCAAGCTCATTAGAGTAATTGTCGCTGCAGCAGGATTTAGCTTTGGACCGTAATCCCGACAATACTCTATGAGTTTATATTACGAGAGGATTTAGCCTGGACCGTAATCCCGCTGTAAGGATGAGGTTCGCGAGTGTGCTCTCTCAAATGGAAATGTGTGCACATGAATATGAATTGATTTGACCGGAAATGTACACTAAAAGTGTACCTCTAAAAATCCATCGAAAATTCCAAGAAATTCAACGGGATAAATATGGAAACATAATAAGGGAATGGTAATCATGGTATTGATGAGTTCAACAATCATGGTATATATTATTGACACATGAAAATTATTGGATTAACTTGAATGTTGAGTTGTGCATGGTAGGGTAATAATGCATTGAATGGATATATGAATGTTTATTACATTGTATTGAAAATATTAGGTAAGTATAATTCTTGTTACATGGGCTTACTAAGTACAAAGTGCTTACCTGTTTCATTTTCCCTGCTTTGTAGTGTTAAGAGCTCGGAGGTCGGATTTGGTCTGAGATACATCACACTATCAACCTCGTGGATTTCGGTATATAAATAAACTTTATTTTGGAAATCAATGGCATGTATAAGCTAATAAAGTAAATGATTCTGTGAAATGAATGTAAAGTTAGCCATTGGTATGGTTAACAAACCTGGTTTTGGGTATGTGATGACGTTATCTTATAAATATGCATGAATTTATTTTGAAAATATGTTGAATTGGTTTGGTTGATATGGATTGGTCTCGGTTTAAAATTTGCAGGGAAGGTTAGATATCTATAAAAGGGGATATATTGAGTAAAAAAAAATCGTAAACTCCGGTAATGCCTCGTACCCTATTCCAGCAATGCGTACGGGTAGGGGGTATTACAAAAATAGTTTTTTTTTTTAAGTTAGAGGGTGGAATAGAGTATTATGCCTTATATTTACAAATCTTATTTCAATATTAGATGCTTTTGATTAAGACAACTAAGCTTGGGTCTAACTAAGGGTTGGAGGGGTTGTTAGTGTATTTAATTCTTTTTAGGCATAATGTTAATTTTAGTTCTTAATTTTTGCATCTTTTGTCAATTTGAAGCTTATTCTTTTCTTGAGCTAAATTTGGCCTTCAACCTTTTAAAAAGAATCAAATTCAACCATTAATATTTTGAAAAAGAGTTGAAATGATCTTTTTAATAGAAATACTAACTAAAATGTTAAAAAAAGACAAAGACAACCCAAGAATAGACCTGTCCATGGGCCTCAGGTTTTCCTTAAGGTATCTCTGTGGAAGAGGTCTTCAAATTTGGGCTAAGGGCAAGTTGAGCCTTAGGTTTATTTGGCCTTATTGGATTTTGAGACGAGTGAGGCCAGTTGTCTATTAGTTGGACTTGCCTTTGGAGTTAGACTGCATACACGATGTGTTTCACGCCTCTATGCTAAGACGGAATCAGTTTGATCCATCTCATATTGTTCTAGCTGAGGGGATTGAGGTGAGACTGGATTTGACTTTTGAAGAGGAACCCGTGCAGATTCTGGATTGAGAAGTTAAAGTCTTGAGAAGGAAGAACATTCTTTTGGTTAAAGTTTTGTGGCGGAATCAAGGTATTGAGCACACCACTTGGGAGCCAGAGGACTCGATTCGACAACAATATCGACATTTGTTTGAGTTAGATAAATTACGAGGCCAAAATTTTTTGAAAGAAGGGAGATTTTAACGCCTAAAATTTTTGTTTTTGAATTGTTAAATCATGTCAAGTAAATTGATTTGGGTTCAATAGATAAGTGTTTTGTTTATGTTCCTATGGTCCTGTGTTCAAATCTCTTCTCTTTAATTTTTGTTATTTTTATTCCAACTCTCGACTTAGAACATCTGACATATCTTTAAATTTTGGGTAATTGTTGGCATGAATGAGCTTGCTAGTTTAGTGGTAAGGCTTTAGCTTACCTAGAGGTCCTATGTTTGAATCTTGTGCGTTCTTTTCTGCTATTCCCTTGTTCATTCTTTCTTCTTCCATTTTATTCTTATTTTTCTTCCTTCTTCTCTGCTGTTGAAATGGGTTGTGCTAACGTCCACTTCTGGAGTTCATTTGTAACACCCCCTACCCGTATCCATTGCCGAAATAGGGTACGAGGTATTACCGGAGTTTACTGAACATTTTCAGATAATTCTGAGTCATTTATTATTCATATTTTGAAAATAATCATAACGTCTCTCTATTGGGCCCTCGAAACCCAAAACACACATTAGAAACCAACCGGAATTAAATCGGGATCATAGAATTTTTTTTTACAAAATCTTAAATTATATTTTCATCTAAGTACTTACCATTTCAATACTCCTTATAATTAAACATGTTACCATTCAATCAATAGCTTGGCACTTGTCTAAGCGTCAAACAACAACATTGTTAGTATACTTGCACATATTTCATATAAATTCAACATTGATATGCCTATTTTCTCGACATATCGCACTTGAGTTTAATAATAGTCTCAACTTACATAATTTCCTTGTATCAACATATAAAAAATAATCATATATGTACATATGTCATGAAACATATCATGCTCTTGCCGTTTCTTCATAAGCATATATCATTCATTTCGTTATATCAATATTTCATGCTCCATCATTTCCATATATTTTATGTATATTTATTCCAGTAATAGTTTATATCAAACTTAACATAAATTATATTCCATGTACTTATACTTATTACGTTTATCTATTTTCATAATTATTTCATACAACTATCTTGTACATATATTTCCATATAACCAGTTCTTGTAAACATTTCACATAACCATTTCATATAACCATTCATCATCTGAAAATCAATTGTTCAATAGATGTCGTAGTGTCTCCCATCCACGGTCTTATTTATCTTTGACATGATGCCATAGTGTCTTTCAACTATGGTCTTACTCATTTTCTGTCATGTTTCCATGGTATCTTTCAACCATGGTCTTATTCATTTCATATCACGTTGCCATGGTATCTTTCAACCATGGTCTTATTCATTTCATATCACGTTGCCATGGTATCTTTCAACCATGGTCTTACACATTTCATATCAGGTTGCCATGGTATCTTTCAACCATGGTCTTACACATTTTATATTAGAGAGCACACTCCCGCGAACCTCATCCTTACAGTGGGATTACCAGTCCAGGCTAAATCCCCTGTAATATAAACTCATAGAGTATTGTCGGGATTACCAGTCCAGGCTAAATCCCCTGCAACAATAATTACTCTAATGAGCTTGGATCTGAATTACCAGTCCAGGCTAAATTCAGACCCTAATTCGGATTACCTGTCCGGGCTAAATCCATTTTACATGTATTCTTCAGGAGGGCTATATCAGAATAGGATCACCCGTCCGGGCTATATCTTTTTTACCGTCAATTCCTTTTCCAATGATCCATTGAATTCCATTCCATTTGACTAGGATTTATTTTCAATTTATATGGAATATTATCAATATTTCATCAATTATTATGCATTAAACATTCAAATCATATTTTCATCACATAACCACATATTTCAAGTATTTAAAAATACAATTCAAGTTACACAAACTTACCTCATTGCTTGTTTGTGTTTATAATTTTATTAATCCGATATCTTTTCTTTTCCACAATCAAGTCTCGTATTTGAGTCGTCCGGATCTTTATAAATAAATTTGATCATCATTTTCGTTCGTTTCATATTCTAATGTATTTAATTAATGCTCTAGGCAAAATTATCATTTTTCCCCTAAACTTTTAATTAATGACTATTTCGTCCTTAGGGTCAGGAAAATAAAATTATTACAATTTAATCCTTATTTCCAACTATTATTCTCATACATATTGATAACAGTCCATGAATTCTATAAAATATCAAAATTTTCCATAATTTCAACACTTTTCAATTTAATCCCTAAAACATGTTTTTCCCCCGATCTTGAACTAAATTAATAATTTCATTCAATTTTGTAATTTAAATAATAAAATAATCCATTTCATGCAATTTGATCATATTTTGATATTTTTACAAAATTACCTATAAAGTTTTACTTTTATTCAATTTAGTCCCTGAGCCTAAAACATGCAAATTACTCATGATAGATGAATATTCATACATATTTTTCCTCCTCCTCCTCTCCATTCCACATCCTTAATGTATATAACGCACTTGTAAGTAACATTATCTATAATTTTTATTATTTACTTTTATGAATATTCAAGCTATCCATCTGTGTCTTAGTCACTAAATTATTTATATCTGGAGCTATAGAACTCCAAATTAAGATCCACTAATTTTTCCTAAAACTAGACTCATATATCTTCTTACCATAAAAGTTTCAAAATTTTTGGTTTAGCCAATAAGTACAGTTTATTTTTTAAAGTTACCCCTGTTCTGCTATCTGACAATTCTGACCCTTCTTCACTAAAATTTAATTATCTCATCGTACATAATTCGAATAATGTTCCCGTTTATTTCTCTTGAAAATAGACTTGTTCAGGATTCTAAAAATATAAATTTAAGCCTATAATTATTTTTATCCAATTTTTATGATTTTCCAAAGTCAGAATAGGGGAACCCAAAATCATTCTGACATTGTCTCACAAAATTTATTATATCTCATGATTTACAATTCCATTTCTTGCATAATTTCTTCTATAAGAAACTAGACTCAATAAGATTTAATTTAATATTTTATTCATTCTATAATTCGATTTCTAAAATTTTTGGTGATTTTTCAAAGTTAGACTACTACTGCTGTCCAAAACTGTTTTAGTGCAAGATATTTGTATAGCCCAAAATTTGCCCGGGTTTAAACCCATTTCCATACCCCAAAATTTAACCCAAATAACCTAACCCTAGCCAAATCAAAAAAAGAGAGAAAAGAAAATTCTGAAATTTCAAACTGCCTTCAACCACTCTCTGCCATCCCTGCAAAAGAAGACCAAATTAGCAAAGAAACAATAGCAAGCAAAAGCAAGACAATACAAAACAGTGATTGAATAGTAACAAGGCAGAGAAATAAGAAGAGTAAAAAAGAAAAAGCTATGACATGTACAAACAGGCTATAAAAGCCGAATTTACCATGTAAAATAAAGGGGGAGATTTTTTAGTTTTTTTTTTTGGTTGTTGTTCTGTTTAGAAAAAAAAGAAAAAGACTGTTAGACAAGTATTGAAAATCAAAAAGCAAAACAACAAGAAGAAAGAAAGGTTGATTTTAATCTCTTTTTTTTATTATTCCTTTAGTTTATTTCTTTCTTTTTTTGTTTTCTTTTGATTTGATCTCATTATTTTCATTATAAATCATTTTTAAATTTAAAAAAAAAACAAAAAAAAATCACCTGGATCTTGGTGGCTCTGACCACCGTCGACGATGGAAGCCCCGGCAGCTTCAAAGTGCCATGATGACGGCGGCAAAAATGGGTTTAGAAACCCTAACCAAAAGGGGGAGAAAGGAATGGAGTATTCTCTGTTTGTTTAAACAAAAATGAAGCAAAGAATAAAAAAATAACTTAAATAACAAAGATGAAGCGGCGTCACAAACCCTAGGCCAAGCATGTTTATGCTTTTGGGACAAATTGTGCAAATGGTCCCTCTTCCTTTCTGGTCCTTTCAAATCAGCTCTTTGTTACTTTTAAATTTCGCTCAAAATATTATTTTAATTACATTTTAGTACTTGTCAGAATGGCACCGTTTTGATGGTGTGGGAATATTCCCAATTCAGTCCTCCATTTTTGCGCGTATTTCATTTCGGTCCCTTTTTTGTTTCTTCATCTATTTTCTTATGTTTTAGACTCTGAATTTTATTTTAATCCCAATCTAATCCTTTATTTAACTAAAAGCTTATTTTATGTGTATGATTGTTTTGTCTGGTTCATTTATTTATTTATCTTCCTTTAATTCTTAAATGGTTATTATTTTCACTTTATTTGCATTCTGTATTTAATTTAATTTAATTTTTATCATAGTTATTATTATCATATTCTTTATTCATCTATTTGCTATATTATATCCCTCACATATATATATTAAGGATTTTAATGCTTACTTTCTAAATATTTGTTGTTCTTATTATCTTCATTTAAATATTTGTTGTTTTTATCATTTTCACGCTACTAATATTTATTTATTTGTCTATCCATCTATTATTCATTTCTTTATATATATATATTTCTCCGTATTTCCCTTTCATTATTTTCCTTTTACTATCATATTATTAAATTAATTAGCTTTGCATTATTATTACTATTACTATTATATTTCTTTTATATTTATTTATCTATTCTTTTTTCTTACATACATTTATTTTACTTTGTTTTACCATTTATTTATATCCCCTTTATGATTTTAAAACTTCGGATTTTATTATTATATTATTATTTTTCTCCACCTTCATATATTATTATTATTATTATTTTTACTATCTAATATATTATTATATCTATTTTTACCCCTATTATATTTATTATTAATATTAGTATATATTTTATTATATGTGTATATATATACTTTTTATATATAGTATTATTTTTATATATCATTATATTTATTATTATATTTATTATTTTTACTATTATTTTTTATCATTATTATAATGTATATACATATAGATATTTTAAAGTACTTATTATAAATAGATTAATTTCTTACCATATTATTATGTATATTATTTTACTCATTTCTTCATTATTTTTTATTTATTATTTTAAATACTCTTATATTATGTATATTATTTTTTAAAATATTATATTTTTTATTATATTATGTATATATTTTTTAATAGCTATATTATGTATGTATTTTTAACACTATCTTATGTACATACTTCAAACACTATATAGTATATTTCTAACACTATTACTATATATATATATATACATGTATTTTACGTACATACTCTTAATATCATTATTATGTATCTATATTCATTGTTTTTTATTTCGTGTTTGATACTATTATTACGTTTAATATATCGCATGCATTATTATTGTTTTTAATATTATTGTCGTATTTATTATGTGCTTCGATGTATTTCTAACTCTTATTTTTTGTTCCTCGCCCATTTTATATCATTTTGCTGTTCACTACTTTAAAGATTTTTATTCATGTTTTTTTATTAATTTCAATAAATAAGGCAATGAACCGATTTAACATTTAGTCATCGATTTAATCGCTATGTTGGGTGAAATTCGTCGGCTCGTGTTAAAACGGGACACCCTTCTAAAAAAAAACCAAAAAATTAAAAATTCTCGTGTTTTAATCGGATCACGATTAAATGCTACATTGAACTCGTATTTTTGAAAATCAAGACGACGCATGTTTAATAAAGATACCAATTTTGGGCGTCGCGAGGGTGCTAATACCTTCCTCGTGCGTAACCGACTCCTGAACCCTATTTTTCTCTGGAATTTCGCGTAGACCCAAATTTGGCCTTCATTTTTGTTCAAGAATAAATTTTCTTTTCAAAAAAGATTATTTATTAGGTGTCCGATCACACTTAGAAAAAGGATCGGTGGCGACTCCCTTTTTTAATAAAACCGAAAGTCGGTTTTTCAAATTTCCAATAAGTCACCTCAATTAGCGACCGAAAGGCAAAATTTTTTTTTTATGTCGCTACAATATTAATTACCATGTTTATAACACCCTTATTTTCTTTTTCTACACTATTTCTTATCACTTTCTATTATTTTCTCTTCACTAACATATCAAGAATATAGGACATTATGTAAGAAAACTCTACATTAACATCAATCCCATGCTTTTTCAATAATATCAAACTTAAAAATATATTGAAATCATGATGTTCTTACCTTGTTCTAATCTTCATCTTGATTTTCTCTCTCCTCCAGCTTCTATTCCTTAAATCCAATTTGATATTCTAACTCCCATAGTCTCCTTAACATTTTTCTCTCTTGGTAGCTATGGAAATTCTTTTGATTTCTAGGTGAAAATAATAAATTTTTGGTGAAAGGACCAAATTGTAAAGAAAAGAAAACTTTCTTTCTTTTCTTCTCTTCAAACGTTTGCATGCATATGCATGGAAAGATAATGAGAATTCTTCATCTTTCCTTCCTTATATATTAAATAAATAAATAAAAAATAATAACTATCTCATTAAAATATTAATAAAATAATATTTATCTAATTAATTAATTTAAAATATCATCAACATAATCATTACATTCTAGAATTCTCTCTCTTACTAATTGACCATTTTGCCCTTCATGATCTTTTAGAATTCCATCCTTGAGTCATCACTTAGTTTGGTAAAATTGCCATTTAGTCCCTCATAATTTTTCACCTTATTCAATTTGGTCCTAATTCATCCATTTTCCTTAGTTTCTAGATTATTCTACCCTTAAAATATTTACACTATTGGTCCTTCAAATTTTTTATATTTACACTTTAACCCCCTCAAATTTTGAGTATTTACTCTTGTGCAACAAAACTTTTCTCATCTTTACAATTTAGTCCTTTCTTGAATTAATATATCATAATATACTTCCCAAGGTTGACACAACTCAAAATTTTCCTTTTTGTCACTTTATTTTCTTATTTTACTATATCAAGGATAATATCTTACTGTAAAAATTTTCGGGGTATTACATCATTGCTGGCCCGTAAGTGGAAAGGGGGAATAGAATTTGTAATCATAACTCCTTTCAGTGATATGTGTTATCCACTCACTTTTTGAGAATGTTATTTTTCGGTTTTTCGTAACAATGGACGCCTAATCATCCCTAATGTATGATTCTATTTAGGTGAGAATCAAGCAGCGCATTTTCCGCTATCGGGTTGAGTATCGACAGTCTTCTCTTCAAAGAGTAAGTTATCGAATGCCCATACTAGGGGTTGGTTTGTGATAATTTAGTTTACAAGGATTGGATGCCTTGTGATTTTTGGGCCGAATGCTTTAGAAAGCAAGGGTCGGTTCTTGTTTTTATCACTAATCCGTAAGTTGGGTGTCGTTCTAGGTATTAGATTTGTAATGACTCAAAATTCACGGGCACTGGAAAAGTGAGTTATAGGGCCTCCGTCTTAGTGAAATAAATTCGAAAATAATTATTAGAAATATTTATGAGCTTAGTGGTGTGTCTAATTAGGTGAATTTAGCTTAATTTAGAGTAATTAGCAAAAAGAACTAAATTGAATAAGAGGTAAAAGTTTAATTCTAAAGTAATAGAAAATAAAAAGGATCAAAATGGCAATTAAGCCATTTACACAAATTGAGGCGGTAAATGGAAGAAAAATCAAGATTTTTCTTGAATATATGTATTATATATATTTAATTATTATCATGGTTTTATATAAAATTATTATTATGGTTTTATAATTATTATGATTATTTAATGGATATTATGTTTTAAATAAATTAAATAGTTGATAAATGTATGGTAATAAGATACACATGTGTAAAAATTATATTGGTACATTTGTAATTTAAATACTTAATTATAGATATTTGTTAATTAAATAATTAAATTATAAGATTTTTGGTATGAAAAATAAATTAAATAATGACATTTGTAATAATATGAATATATACATTTGTATTATAATTATGTATTTACTTAAATTTTAAGTTAAAGATATTTATTAATTAAATATTAATATTATAAGATTTTTATTTGTTAAATAAATAAAAGAAAGACAAATGGATGGTAATAATAGTGTACAAATGTACAAAGATATATGTATACAAATGAATTATTATATTGTTATTAAGTAGATATTTTATAATTATTAAATTAATAATAATCTATATTAGTTAAATGATAAAATAAATAAGTAAAATAAATGAAATAATAAAAGAATAAAAAGAAAGACAAAAGAAACAAAGAAGAAACAGAACAGATGCATTTCGAAACAGGGGAAGAAAAAGAAAGAAAGAAAAGAAAAAGGAAAAACTAGGGTTTTAAGTTTTGTTGAAATTAAGTTGAAGTTTTGAAAGTTCTTAGGTTCTTGAACATAGTTCATGTTGAACAAAATAATGAATTAGGGATTTAATTGAATGAATTTTAAGTTAGAATTAATTAAAGGATTAAATTGTAAATTAGGCTATAAGTTTTGTGTTGTAGGGGATAAATTGAAAGAAGTTTTAAATTAGGGTTTTATTATGAATACTTGATAGTTAGGATGAATATGGAAGAAAAATGAATAGAATTGAAGTATGAAATAAATGAAACAAATAAAAGAGTCAATTAGGATTAAATTTAAAATTAGACATAAACTGAGTAGAAATTTAATTAATTATTTAAATTAATGCTGTAATTAATAATGTAAATTGTTATTTTTATTTTTATTTTTGTAGCTAACAAGGAAAACGAGGCAACGGCATCCAAAGGAAAAGAAAAGATCGTTGAGGAGTAAACTCGTATTCCGGGTTTGTATTACTATAACTCAAACTATTTATTAATTTGTATTGAATTTATAGTTATGGAATAATTAAGGTAACGTAAGTATTATATTTGAAATTAAATATGAGTATGTGTGAAAATTAATTTGTATATGAATTAAGATAATAGATGTTTGAATTGATTGAGTATTGAAAATTTTTGTGGAAATGAACTCGAAATTGGAAAAGTAAAATAATACCCTATTAACTTGTCGGACTAGATTTGATACAAATGGCATGCCATTGGATTTCTGATGTGATGAGGAGATTTGTAGTTCGGCCGAGAAGATATTTCTGTTATTATATACTTAGGTTTATCCGAAGAGACATTAAATGCCTTATTTGTATGTTTGGGAGGATATACTATACTGATGTGTTATGGAGGATTTATAATATTCCGGGTGTGTTTGGGTTGGATATTCTGGTGTGTTTGGATGGAATCCGCGTATCTGTCATAGTCCGAGCTTTGTTAATAGGGTAAATAATTGAAATGAAATTTTGAAAATGAGATTAATTGTTTTGGCACTGTTGAAAAGTATGAGAAAGAATGTATGAGTTAAATTATGAATTGAGTTAGTATATGAAAAATGAATTATGAATTTAAGAGTTGTGAGGTAATATAATTATATATATAATTCGTTTAAATGATTATAAAGTTTATGGTTGATGTTTGTAATTTATTAATGTTAAATAGTTTTGATTTATAGTAATACCACTGAGTATATCCATACTCAGCGTACGGTTGTTTCCGTGCGCAGGTTAGTAGAAGTCAAGTGTCCTGACTCAGCATCCAGAACATTCCCGACTCCAACACAAACTTGGTGATGTATTTTTCTTTTGGATAAAGGTGACATGTAGATAGGTGTTGTCTGATCACTTGAATATGTATATTGTTTTGGTTGTGAAGGATGAATTATAAGGTTTAAATGGTTAAATGAAATGGTAAGAAAGGTATCTGATATTTTGACACATGAACATTAAGTTGTTAAATGAATAAAGTTTTCAATCAATTTTGAATGATGCTATGATAGTTATTTAAGTTAAAATTATGTTAATAATATAAATATCAGTTAGGTGAATTTGAAACATTGGTATTGGTTGTTTTTTGTTTGAAATTTGCAAGGGGTTTTAGGTAAAAATAAGCAGAAATATTGTCAAAATTTTTATTAAAAAAATAACAATAAATAAATAAATTACGAATTTTTTTTTAGAATACTCGAACAAGTCCCGTTCTACTTTTAATACGTGTTTTGGACTTCGAGAGTCCAATATAGGGATTTAATTATTAAATTATACTATGAAAGTTATATTAATTGTGAATTATTCGTAAGTTGTCTGATATGTCCGGTAATACCTCGTAACCCTGTTCCGGCGACGGTTTAGGGTTAGGGGATGTTACAAGATTAGTTGTTGTTGTGTTGGTGTCGAAAAATAGTTAGGTGTGTACCTCAATCTTGAAAAAAATCTATGAATGACATAAAGTCAAAAACCACATTGTCGACGCCACACGGTCGTGTGCCAGCTCTTATGGGCCCATTTTCTATAACATTTAGTTAGGTTTGTGTTTCGAAGTGTCTTTTGAGTGCAGCAATAATATAGGGTTTTCTAAGTGATATTCATGTTTTTTATATATGAATATGTGGTTATACATTTGTATAAGTATTTTCTGAAAGCATGTTAATTGTAGTAATTTTGCATATGGTCTGAAAATTCTGAGTATGTCATTGGCATGTTTCCGATATGTAAGCATGTTTGATCTGTGTGCATCTGAATATCTGGTTATACTATTATTGTACATGTATTAGGGTGAAATAATTATGTGACGAAAGAAGTTTTGGCAGTTTATTGATATGCCTTATCTGGTGGTTTTACCACATACATCTGTTTGGCACTTTGACTGCATTTTTGGTGGCTTGACCACCCATATCTGATTTTGGCAGGTTATTGTATTATTTCTGGCATCTTTGACTGCACATTTTTGTATAGTGACATACGCTCACTTATTGGTGTGTGGGGTTGGATGGGTATTTATTACCCTATATGGTGTGTTGGGATGGATGGGGATGGTGTGTAGCGGATGGGGGTAGGATTTGTATCTGTTATGTATAAAGGGTTGCATCGCATGATTTCTCATACCATTTGTATCTGTTCTGATTATTATGTTGCATCGCATAGTATGTCATGATGTGTATTTTGTACGATTTCTAGCTTCTATGTGATTTTTCTATTAGTTTTGTTTGTATGGGTTGAGTTACACATTGAGTTTTGAAAGCTTATCCAATTTTTCTGGCTTCTCAAGTAATCAACAAACTTAGGATTGGGCGGCACGCGAGAACTCAGATTAATTTCCTGGTTAATAAAATAAGACGATTTATGTTTTAATTTAATTTTGGACTTTTAGAATTGTAAATATGTTTTCGGACTTTACTTTACGGTTTGGTTTTTTTATGTCAGGTTTTTGTATTTTTATCATTAAACTACAAAAGCACATGATTTATCAAATTAGAATCTTGGTTTTCAAAACTAAAACTCCGAAATCTCCGCTGCAAAGATTAAGCAATCAATTAAATGATTTTTGTGAAATAAATAATTTTAACTAGCATTTTCTTAAAAACTTGTAAGAGATTTGCCAAAATTAATATTGTCGAAACACATGTTTTTCAAATTCAAAATTTGGGTTTAAAACAAGTTTATGTAATTTCTCAAGACTCAACCATAACGTTTAAGTCGAGTTTATGTAATTTTTCAAATTCAAAGTAGAGGAACAGTATACTTGAAATTACTTTAATAGTTTGAGAATGTGATGAACGGTCAAGTTCAAGAGTTTTAGAATTCTCTCCATTTTTGAATGATGATCCCAGAGAAGCATCTCTCGAGATTGGTGCTTGATGCACAGATAACTTGATACCTTGAAAACATTTTTCACAATGATTATCAAAGGAGTCATCAACAAAATGAGAGGATATGCCTTCGATAAATCCAGCTTCTCCACACTTTCAATTGGAACGAGAAATCAACAGCTCACCTAAATAAACTAAGGCAAACAAATGAAAAGTTCATCCACAATGTAAATCTACTGTGAGATCATGTCCCCCTCTCATAAAATATTTTTCATATTCATCAAACCACATACAAAATTTAGTAAATGAGCTTTAATTTTTGCATAAACTCATTTTTCGGATCTATTATTTTACTCAAACTCTCTCACTTTACGAACAAGCCTTCAAGTTTGGGTGAGTGATCTGACTTATGATCAGGTCTACTAAACTCTTAGTCAAAACTTAATACTGTGCCACATGGCACAATTTAATTGGTCATCATGCTATGTTAGCAAAAAAAAAATCACAAGGCTAAATACCACTTTTTATAAATGGAATTAAAATTCAAGTACTAAATTTGACATTTTATAAGTAGAGGTACCACATTAGAACAAGCTCTAAAGTACAGGGGCCATTCATTCCATTATCCCTTAGTTTGTTTTTTTTTTTTTCTGTTAACGCCTCCAGGTAGTTTCATTGAAGTAGATTTTTGTGAATATTTTTATAATTTTTAAATTATTTGTTGATATAGCTTATAAGATAAATAGTGCTATGTCAAAATGAAGTGAACATGAACTATTACACGGATTGCCACACCAACTAGTGGCAAAACCAGGGGGGCTGGTAGGAGCCTGGTTCCCTTAAAATAAAATTTTTTTATTTAAATATCTTTATAATTTATACAATTTTAAATTAGTAATAGTAAAATTGTACTTTTCCCTACCAAAAAATGATAAAAATTTGATTTCATTCTTTAAAATGTATAAAGATATAGACCATTAAAATGATAAAATTACACTTTGACCCCCAAAATGATAAAAATTTAATATAATCGTTTAAAATTTATAAAGATATAGACTATTAAAATAGTTAAATTGTATTTTTAGTATCATAGAAATATACAATTTAATTTTGAACCCCTCCCAAAAAATTTATGGGTTCGCCCTTGTCTCCAACTTCATTAAAAATTTAATATTTTAACCAACATTTTCATTTAAAAAACACACATTGACTCTTTTTTAAAAATTAATACCCAAATATAAATAAAAGAATAATGATCAAATTAACAAAAGATATAAACATTAAGGATTAAATTTGACATTATACCTTTATTTTTTAACTACATGGAAAGGTTCTCCATCACCATGGGATCATTTTTCATTTATTACAACCGTCCTCTATGCGTAAACGTTCTTTGTTAAAACTCATAAAGGAGTTTCCCAAAATATGACATGTGAGAAATCCCCAAGCGAGTTACCACTAACAAGCTCCCATCATTAATGGGAGTTGGCAGTATATAAACCATGCCTTCATGACTGACATCTGCTGGCCCTGTATGAATGGGGCGACCCCATCCGAAATCTGCTTCATACATAGGCAACCACAACCAAGAGTTTACAGCGAGGTTTGGGCATCGGAAAGTGTGCGGTCCTCTAACCAAAGTGCTTAAATCAGACACTGTTTCAATGTAATCAAGAGCTGACCTCAAATATTCATCATTAATCTTCTTTAACCCTTCATGGATCCTCTTAATAGTATCAAGAAAGGATTCAGTGTTGAGATCACCAGCTTGAGTAATGAGTGCATTTATAAAGATAACATTACCGAAGTAGCCTGATGGGAGAGGAGGATTCAATTTAGATCGAGCGTCAACTGGAAAGTACATCTTGGTAGGTTGGTCGTCTGAGAGACCCCTTGCTTTACTTACGCAGCGCCATATATGTGCAGCCAAGATGTTGTAACTACTATACTTTGTACCACTAATGTTTGCAGCAGCTTTGGCTTTCAGGGCATTTAATTGATCAACTGTAAGCTTAAATGTGGAGACAGTGGATGGCTTAAGATCAGATTCAGCAGCCTTCAATGGAGGAGAAGGCTCATATTCAAGATGGTGGAATTTAGGCGTTGGTTGTACTCGAGCACGAAGAAGAGTTCGATCAATGAATGGTGCAATGGCAGGCGAGACGCCTCGGACGGTGTCAGACCAACTATTGATGAAATGAATAGCTGATGTGCCATCACCTAAAGTATGTTGAAACCCAACTCCCAGACAAACACCACCGCATTTGAACTTAGTTACCTGCTAAATTATACATAATAAATATCAACTGCTAAATTCAGATACGAAATGTTATATTAAGGGTTTCTTGGGGATTACCTGCAACACAAGAAGTGGATCAGAGGATATTCCTCCAGAATAGTCGACTTTAGGAACTAGGTCAGAGTTGTGAGTAAAATTACCATTACCAATCACATCTTCCAACACTGAACTAGTTTCAGCTTCAACGAATAGAACTCCTTCATCGTTGCATATTATCTCAAGTCTTCCATTTTCATCATACCCCAACCTTCCTGCAATAGGGTAAAATGCGACAAGAACCTTGCTCAAACCCTCTTTAAGCCTTCTAGTATCAAAGAAATCAGAACAATCATTTGGCTTATAAAAGTATACAGTAGGGACATGGCATCTTGGAATCACTAGATCTAAATTGGAGTTCCATATACTTCCTTTGGGAGTGTGTTCTTCAGCTGGACGAACAATGGCAGACTCCTTTATACTGATCTCCATCTCTATATAAATGTAAAAAACGAGTAGTTCTCACTCAAATCTTCAAATAAATGGGATGAGAAAACATGCACAAACTTCTGCTTCTACTCAATGCTTGAAAGATGAAAGATTAGAATATTGATTACATTAAATAGTGTAAACCAGTGCCATAAGAACAACGTTGTTAAGGGGACGAAGGGAGACTTGATCAATTTATAGACCCACGAATTGCAATTTCTAGCCACGTATACTACTGCCGACGGTGGTCCTAAATTTTTAGTTGCGTTGTCATATTTTTAATTTGTACATTTGTTCCCTACAACTTTTTTACTATCCTAAATTAATGGTTTTAAATTCGGTTAATATCTAATTCAATTGTGAAAGTATCTGAAATTTTTAAGTTTTTTAAATTATACCATATTTAGAATTACCATAATTCATTCGGACCCTTAAGTAGGAGGACTAACACACTTCAGTGCGCTCAATCTCACGTCCTCCTACACTGACAATGCCAATGCGAACCGAGCCAAGGCTCAATCGGCTCATTTATTAAAGTTTTATATATGAACTACTTAACATTTTTTAATGTTTGCATTATAGTAATATATATTACTATAGATTTGATTTTTTTTTATGTTATAAATTACATAATATGTAAAAATAACATAACATATTATAATATATTAGAAAAATTAAAACAGGTCGGGTCAAGCTCGGGCATTGAGTTTTTAAGCCTGAACCCAACCCATATTTTAAATGTGGATAATATTTTTGCTTAAACTATCTTAAATTTCAAGCGAGTCTTTGGGCAATTTTGGACATGGGCTGATAACCCGACCCTTAAGTAGTTCTTTTGTTTCCTTTCATTCTTTTTTTTATGGGTGTTTTTGGTTGATTGTTTTCCTATTCTTGTTTGATGTTTATTTGATTCAATTATATTGTTTGATGTTTACATTAAAATTTCGGACAGATCTTCAACCCGGGGCGAGTAGTTCGACCCATGAACAGGTCTAGAATAAGTTAAATAACAAAATGAAGAAATACAATTTTCATGATGAAGAAAGTAGAAAACATGATTTTAGAAGGATAATGTCGCATGATTTTACATTATAAATTTATTTCCGTAATCATAATAAACATATAATTTTTATATTAACTTTTTTTTTATAATTGAAAAAATAAGTTTATTTTAATAATAATAATTATTGTTATTATAATATTGTGTGTCGTGTTAGAGGTGATTATGGACTGGGCCGGTCTGAACATAATTTTAGGTCTATTTTTTAGGTTTGGTTCGAAAAATGGGCCTAAAATTTTACCTAAACTCAGCTTGGATAAAAATGCTAAAATTCAAGCCCGACCCGACTGGTCTGTATTAACATTTTTTATTTTATTATTATTATATAAAAACAAATTTAAAAGATATAATACATCAAATATAATTGAAAATATATTTAAAAAAAAGTATTTAACATTTATGCTTAAATAATATTAAGATATGTGCAACTTAGCAAACAAATGCCTCTAAAATAGCAGTAAAATTAACAATAAAACAAGAGTTGTACAATATCCAAACATTAACAACAAAATGGTAGCAATATAATAGCGAAATGACAGTATAAAAGTAACAAAAAAACACCAAAATAGTGGAAACACCAGCAGTTTTTTTTTTTTTTTTTTTTTTTTTGCAAATTTGGATTGAGTCCGGGCAAAAAAAAAAACTATTTTTCGAGTCTATATTTTTGTCCAAACCCTCACATTTTTCAAGTGGACCTTCAAGCCGGGCCATAATCAAGTCTAATTTGTATAGCAATGCAACTTAAAGCCAACTTAGCAAAGTATTTGGAGTTATTGAAGGGAAAATTGGGATCTCATTGAGATCTTAATAAGAGAAATTTAAGGTTACCAAATATGAAGGGACCATTGGCAACTCATTGAAATCTAAAGAAGAGAAATTTGAGGCCACCAAATATGAAGGGACCATTGGCAACTCATTGAAATCTAAATAAGAGAAATTTGAGGCCACCAAATATGAAGGGACCATTCACAAAGAACAAATGATTATGTACCATAAATGGAAGTTGTATGTGATAAACTTGAAAAGCTAATGGTAAGGTTATTTTAATATAAATAAAGTTGTTGGACCATCTATGAGAAGACTTATTCATGGCTAGTGTTCTATGCGAGGTGTTCTATGAGGGTATTGACGTTTGGCATGTACCTGCTTTGATCGAGATTTTTGGAGATGATTCTGTACTACAATTCCGTGGAGGAACTTTAAAACACCCTTGGAAAAAATGCACCGGGTGCCGTAGCTAATTGAGTAGCTTTAGAAGCATTTGTACAAGTTTGTAATGAGGGACATGACCTTGCTCGCAAGGGTAATAAAATTATTCACGATACTAGTAAATGGAATCCTGAACTAGCAGCTGCTTATACGTATAGCCAAGAACACATTGTTTATTTTCAAATTTGAAATTACTCAAAAAATTTAAAATTTAAATTCATTCTACACAAATTAACCCAACATGAATTCAACTCCATCAAGTCTAGTTTACAGATATAGCATAGAATTGTTTATTGTTGTTTTGCCCTAATTCCATGCAAAACACAGTAAGCAAATTCCAACTCTACTCCATCACAGTGTAAACATATGCACAATGACTTAAAAGTTCATTATACAAAAGTTATGAAATTAGTATTACACAAAAATGATAATAATTTATGTAATTGGATAATATCTTAAAAAATTAGATAATATTTTAGGTATTTGTGTAATTACACAAAACATTACAAATGTTTTAATAATTTATATAATTAAATAATAATTTGTGTAATTGAAACTTAGAAAAACTAATCCTAGACTACTAACTCCTCACTTTCTAAAGGTTAGATCTTGACAATACCACAACTCTAAACATTTAATCCAGCTGACAAAAAAATTGAAACGAATCAACTTCTTCATTCATGGTGATTTTCCACTTTACGGTTGTGAATTGTGCTTCCAAAACTTTATTTCCTTTAAAATATTCATCTCTAATTTATATATCATAAAAAAATATCATGTTAGATATAGAGGTGAGCGTAACTCGATTCGATTAATTTCAGAAACAAAATAAAATTTGTTGGGAAAATATTGGACCATTAATATCAAATATGGCTTTCATCTTTGAGAAAAATATATATTGGTGATTCCGCGAGTGATAGCACGGTAACGTCTATGAAGAAGGTAAGGCGTAGGTCGAATTAGCCGTCGGATTCCAATGATCCCGTGGTGAATGATATGAGAATGAAAGTGGACTCGGGTACTAATCTTGCAATGTCATGGAAAGATAAATTGTTGATGGGTTCTGAAGTCCAGAAGGCGAATACTCAGAAAGAAGATGATTTTAAATTGCTTGAGGGTGATGCCAAAAAGGAGATTGTTGATGGTATCCCTGCTATTACATTCGCAGAACGGGTTCATCAATTTATCGCAAAGCGAATGGATAGAACAGTGATTGTGAAACTACTAGGTAGAAGGATCTCTTACTTCACCATGACGAATAAGTTACAGGCAATTTGGGGGACTAAGCAGGCTTTACAAGTCATTGATTTGGATAACGACTACTTCTCAGTGAAGTTCCAGAATGATGAGGGTTATGTAGAAGCATTGTCAGGGGGATCGTGGACAATATTTGGCCACTATCTAATTGTTCGTCCGTGGACATTGGCATTTACCACAACCCAAGATCATCCAAACAATTTGATGGTTTGGATCAGACTGCCTAGTCTTCCAGAAGGTTTGTACATAAAGAGTAAAAGAATTTAATTTTTAACTTTTTAAGTACAGAAATTAAATTTCAAATAATTTTGTCAAATTATAACAATTAATAGCATTTTTTTTTACCAATAGAATACAAAGTGGATCTTGACCCACAAAGTGGAGGTTAAAAGAATCACAAAATCCATTGTACTATATCTTAGATTGCATTTTAGCTTATTTACTGAAAAAATAGGCAAATTAGCCCCTGTATATTAGATGAGTAAGAAAAAAATTTAGCCATCAACCTTTACACGTTTATTCAATTTGACCTCTACTCTTTTATTGGAAGTAAATTAGAAATTTTTGAAACTAATAAGGCTAAATGGTCAAGAAGACCTCGATAACAAATTTAAAAAAAGAAGAAGAAGAAGAAGCAATTAAGCCCTTTTAAAATTTTAAAATTTTAAAATTTTCATTTATTTATTTGTTTTTATCTGTCACTTTTATAGAATTAGGTATTTTGATTTAAAATTTTTATGATATCTTTTTATTTATTTATATTTTACTCAAATTTTTATGATAGTTATTTACTTATTTAATTTTTATTTTTCACTTTTATATGAAGTGTTGGAAGTCTTGGTAAAAATAGAAGGTGGGAGACAATTGAATATATGTTACTGTGAGGAGAGTTAGCTTTTATCTCATTGTTTGAGTGTTGTTCAAAACAGAAAAAAACAGCTAATTAAGTAGTGTTATTTTCTCAAAATTCAAGCATCACACAACAATGAACCACTTTGCAATTTTTAGTACAAAAGCTTGAAAGAAGGGAGAAAAGCATCTCGAGTGGCTTCGTTTTTCCATTCTACTCTTGCCCACCAATCTTTGCTTCCCTCAATGCTAAGTAGAATCCCTTTTGCACTGTTTGAGTTGAGAGGAAGCTTCTTTAGTTCTCGGCAGCCTCCTATATGAATAAGTTTCAGACATGGGAAGGGTAGGGCATCCCAGTATATGCTCTTCAATTTCGGTAAACAACTTAAGTAAAGTGTTTCAAGCTTCAGAAATGGTTTAAGGTATGGAATTCCATTCACACATGCAACTTCACCAAGTTTTTCCTCACTCAATATTTCTTCCATTTTTGGACAAAAATATATAAAAAGAACTCTTAAATTTGGAGCAAGAATCAACCAAGTTACATCTCAATTTTTTACATCCCATAGTTGATACTCTGCTCAACGTGTGAAAGCATGAAGTATAATTAATACTTGAAGAAATCCAGGTATATAGCTTTTCCATTTTTATCTCCTCCATACTTTCAAAATAGGAGAATCTAGTGTCTCTAGACGCTCTAAATTTTGTAAGCATAGAACATTAAACACTTCTAGCTCTCTAAAACCTCTAAGTTGTAGTGCTTGGGTCCAACATCGAAATAAGTTAAAGCTCAGTAATCTTTCTAGACAAAACATGTTGTGTATCGGTATCTGTAGTATATTCAAGCATTTCAAACATTTCAACTCCTCTATAAGCTTTTCATTACCCCCATTCAGAACATTGTTTTCATTAGGATAATCTCTATTTAGCCGCCACCAGATTCTGAATATTTGCAACTTGAGAAAACTAGATATTAAATGTTGTGGGATTTTTCTGAGATTCTCCGTATAACTCAAGTCCAACATTTTTAGCTTTGTCAACGACTTCAACTCTATTGGCAACTCTGATATACTAGTATAAGATAGATCAAGACATTCTAGTGAAATCAATTCTGAAATTCCCTCAGGCAATGCTCGTAATCCTCTATTTCTTGACAAATTTAAAACAGTTAAATGAGGTATAAATTGTAAGAAACCATCGCTGATCACTTTCAATTTATTTTGGCTAAGAAACAAGGTTCGAAGGCTAGGGCATTTGGGTGTTTCGTTGAGAACTTTAATCTTATTTTGCATCACAGACATTCTTTTTACACTTACGCATGCCTTAACATCCAGTTCTTCAAATAATTGAGCTCCTGCTTTTACAAAAAAATTATTCTCTATTGCTTCGAACTCGCGTGTAATCCATAAGGCCATGTCACGGATCACATCATGCATCTTCACACAATCTCCTCCACCATTTTCCAATAAACAAGCATTCAGAAGAGAGTTGATAATGTTGTCTCCTTGAGCTTCACTAATTCTATCAAATTCAATCAATAGCCCTTCACAAAACCAGTACTCCACTAGTCTCTTTTTGGGAATATAATATTCTTCGGGATGCAAACAACAATATAGGAGACAACATTTCATACTGAATTTTAAAAGCGGGAATACCTCATTTTCTAATTTTGGCAGTGCTGTTGGAGTTTCAACACACTTTAACCGGGTAAAGTAAGAATTTCAAACAGAGCACCAGCAGCAACGTATTATACCCGGATAAAATATGAAGGAAAAGTGCTTGAAGTTCAATCTTTTTGCTACTGTCAAGAATGGAGAACAGAACTTATAATTTTAGAAGGAAAAGAAAGAATGGAGCATATGGAAGAAAATCTATGATTTCATTCATTTGAAACATTGGCTTAAAGCCATTACAAATACCAGTCATTTGGCTGGTCAAAATAAATCAATTGCATCACCTAATGCATACCTAATACCACTAATTACATTGGAACTTACAAAACTAAACTTGTACACTTAAACAAAGTTGATTTATCAATCTATCAGTACCTAACTACATCAAACATGTTACCAACTTAGTTCAAATCAAACTAAGCAACAAAACATTAGCTAAAAGTAACAAAATAAAACTGAAGAAATAGTAGCATAAACATCTTCAGTTGCACATACTTTACTCGGGTAAAGTATGTGCATTAATCTGCATGAGCTGCATGTGTTGCATGGGAACTAACTTCAACACTCCTCCTTAGTTTCCATGCTCGTAACACCTAGTCGCTTTCTCGCTTTTATAAACCTTGACACACCAAGGGCCTTTTGAAAATGTCGACAACTTGCTCCTCCTCCGATTGCAATGAATCACTCCACCTCTCGAGCTTGTTCCATCTCTCTTATCACATGTAACTTGATGTCAAGAAGTGCTTCGTTCGCCATAGAAGATGTGGATTCTTTGCAATTGCAAAAGCAAACTTGTTGTCACAAAAGATCTCTGTTGCCTCCCTTTGATGTAGGTTAAGATCAGCTAGAATTTTTCTCAGCCATATGGCTTGATTTACAGCATTTGCAAATGCAAAGATATTCAAATCTGCTCACGTTGATTGAGCCACCATCGATTGTTTCCTTGAGCTCCAACAAAACATGGTTAAGCCAAGGGTAAAAGCATATCCAGAGGTGCTTTTCATATCATCACTTGAACCAGCCCAGTCACTATCAGTATAGCCTTTCAACTTCAAGGTTTCAGCTTTGTTGAATAACACACCATAGTCAAGAGTGCCTTTGATGTACCTTAGCACTCTCTTTGATGCTTGAAAGTGCTGGACATTACAGCAATGCATAAACCTTGATAACATACTCACAGTAAACAAGATATCTGGCCTAGTTGCTGTCAAATATAACAAACAGCCAACTAGGCTCCTGTAAGTAGACTCATTGACTGGTTCATGATCTCTTTGGCTTGACAGCTTCATTCCAACAGCAATAGGAGTGCTTGTTGGCTTACAATTCTCCATCGAGAACTTGGACAAAACCTTCAAGGCAAATGTTCTCTGTCCCAAGAAGATTTTTCCTTCTATTTGGCGCACCTCCATTCCCAAAAAGTATGTCATTAGCCTCAAGTCAGACATTTCAAACATGTCCATCATTTTGGCTTTGAATTCAGCTAATATATTTTGATCTCCTTCAGTCACCAAAAGGTCATCGACATAGAGGGATATAATAAGCTGTATTTCAGCTTCATTCTTCTTGACATATAGTGTTGGCTCATTAATACTTCTGTTAAATCCCAAACTGACCAAGTAGCTGTCAATTCGAGTATACCAGGCTCTGGGAGCCTGTTTCAGGCCATATAATGCCTTCTTAAGCCTGTACACCATTTGTTCTTTGCCAGACACAACAAATCCTTGTGGCTGATCAATGTAGATCTCTTCTTCAAGGAAGCCATTGAGAAATGCAGACTTCACATCAAGCTGGTAGATTTTCCACTGCTTCTGAGCTGCCAAGGCAACCAGAAACCTTATGGTGTCTAGCCTGGCCACTGGTGCAAATGTTTCCAGATAGTCCAGGCCATATTTTTGGCCGAATCCTTTGACTACAAGCCTGGCCTTGAGTTTGTTTAAGCTCCCATCAGCATTTTTCTTGGCTCGATAGACCCATTTTACTCCAATAACCTTCCTCTTGGCTGGTCTAGGAACCAATTCCCATGTCTGGTTCTTCTCAATCATAGCAATTTCATCAATCATTGCCTGTTTCCAGCCTTTATTAGCTTCAGCTTCTTCAAAACTGCATGGCTCCACTATGACAACTTGTGCTCTTTCATAAATTTCAGCCAAAGGTCTAATGCCTCTGACTGGCATGTCATCAACGTCCATTTTAGGATCATTTTGATCAGCTTCAAACTGATCTGTTATAAGTTCTTCAGGAATGGCTTCAGGTTCATTTCTTTCCCAATTCCAACAAGCCTTCTCATCAAACACTACATCTCTGCTCACTTGGATTTTGTTGGTTAAAGGATCCAGGATCCTATAACCCTTTTTGACCATACTATACCCGGTTAAAATACCAGGAACAGCTCTTTTGGACAACTTTTCCCTCTTTACAGCTAGTACTTGGTTGTAACATAGGCAACCAAAGACTTTCATATGAGCCAATGATGGCTTGAACTCGAACCAGGCTTCAAAAGGTGTCTTGTGAGCAAGTGCTTTAGTTGGAAGCCTATTCTGAATGTAGACAGCAGTGTTGACAGCTTCAGCCCACATTGTCTTGGATAGATTTTTTTCAAACAACAAGCATTTGGCCATATCCATCAGGCTCCTGTTCTTCCTTTCACTAACCCCATCTTGCTGGGGTGTATAAACATTGGTTAGCTGGTGTTTGATGCCAGCATCATTGCACAAGGCTTGAAACTGAGCTGAAGTGTATTCAGTTCCATTATCTGACCTTATGGTCTTTATTTTGCAGCCTGTTTCTATTTCCACTTCAACTTTAAACTTCTTAAACACTTGAACAACCTCTGATTTATGCTTCAAAAAATAAATCCAGCAATATCTGGTACAGTCATCAATAAAGAGAATAAAGTACCTGTTGCCACTTAGTGATTCAGTCCTCATGGGGCCACAAACATCGGTGTGTACCAATTCCAGCTTGCTTGATGCTCTCCAGGTGGTGTTTGTAGGAAATGGAAGCCTTGCTTGCTTTCCCATCTGACAAACCTCACAAACATCTTCAATGTGAATTGTCTTGGTGAAGTTTTCAACCATTTCCTTGCTGACCATCCGAGCCATGGATTTGAAGTTGGCATGACCAAGTCTTTGATGCCAAAGCTTGGTGTCATCAGTTGAAGCAACATGAGTTGAGTGTGAGTCACTTGACCAGTTGACTTCAAAGCATTTGTCACTCATGGTGACTGTCATGAGGCTCGATCCATTTTGATCAGTGATTTGGCACTCCTGGCCTTTAAACACAACAGAGTACCCTTTTTCTAGTAGTTGAGTAATGCTAAGTAGGTTCCTGTCAATTTGTGTACCAAAGAAAGACATCTTTGATAATTTTGCCACACATGGCGCGGTGCATATTTGCATATCTCCTTTGCCTTCACCTTGATGAGTGACCATTACCACTTTTCACCCCGGTTTTGCAGCTTCTATCCAAGGTTTTAAAAATGTTTCATCACGGTGACATGTGGTTGGTGCGACCACCGTCCCAAAGAACCACCTTTTGTACCTTTCTTCGGCCACCGAGCATGAAACAAAGAAAGACTTGTTCTTCATGGTCACTCTTGTCTTCACCACCCGAGCTTCTTCATTCTTGTGTTGAGGTTGGTTTTGCGGGTTTGCCTTTTTCTTTGCGGACTCTTTCAACATGGCCCTTCTTCTTGCAGTGTTGACACACAAAGATCCGTCCGAACCAAAGATCCGCCTCTTGATGACCAGTGTCTTTTACAAAATCTGCAGAGTCGATCTTCTCCTCTTGCAAACATCAAGCTTAGGCTGTTTCTCCAGTTCTTTTGCCTTTATAGGCTGAGGTGCTCGGGGTGCTTTGGCCTTAGCTTGAAAGCACCCTCCCGGTGCTCCTCCGATCTGCGCCCCTCCTTTGCTCTTGTGCATACAGAGCATTGATCAGCTCTGTTAAAGAGATACTGGTCAGATCCCTTGAATCCTCTAAGGAGGATATTTTTGCTTCGTACCTCTCTGGTAAGGTAGAGAGCATTTTCTCCACAATCCTTGCCTCATCAAATTGCTCACCAAGGAGCCTTATGCTGTTAACTACAGCCATGATTCTGTCAGAATACTTCTTGACAGTTTCTTCTTCCTTCATCTTCAGGTTTTCAAAATCCCTTCTTAGGTTTAAGAGCTGCTGCTACCTTGTCCTCTCAGTACCTTGGAACTCCTCCTTAAGCTTGTCCCAGGCCTGCTTTGGAGTCTCACAAGCCATGATTCTGGTGAAAATAACATCAGAAACATAGTTCTGAATGCATGACATGGCCTTATGCTTTTTGCTTTTTTCTTCAGAGTACTGCTTCATTTGAGCCACTGTTGGATTTACTCTCAATGGTTCTGGTTCAACATCTGAGTTAACTACCTCCCATAGATCAAATGCTTGGAGGTAGGTTCTCATCTTAATTAGCCAAATGTGATATCCTTCTCCATTGAAAACTGGAGGTGCAGCTGGTGAGAAGCTTGATGAAGCCATCAGTATGTGATCCAACTATAACAGGTCCACTAAGATAAGAGCTCTAGATACCAATTGTTGGAGTTTCAACACACTTTAACCGGGTAAAGTAAGAATTTCAAACAGAGCACCAGCAGCAACGTATTATACCCGGATAAAATATGAAGGAAAAGTGCTTGAAGTTCAATCTTTTTGCTCTTCACAAGAATGGAGAAACAGAACTTATAATTTTAGAAGGCAAAGAAAGAATGGAGCATATGGAAGAAAATCTGATGATTTCATTCATTTGAAACATTGGCTTAAAGCCATTACATATACCAGTCATTTGGCTGGTCAAAATAAATCAATTACATCACCTAATGCATACCTAATACCACTAATTACATTGGAACTTACAAAACTAAACTTGTACACTTAAACAAAGTTGATTTATCAATCTATCAGCACCTAACTACATCAAACATGTTACCAACTTAGTTCAAATCAAACTAAGCAACAAAACATTAGCTAAAAGTAACAAAATAAAACTGAAGAAACAGTAGCATAAACATCTTCAGTTGCACATACTTTACTCGGGTAAAGTATGTGCATTAATCTGTATGAGCTGCATGTGTTGCATGGGAACTAACTTCAACAAGTGCACATCGCTTCAACATCTCAATTGCATATTTCTATTCCCGAAGTGTTTTCTTGCAAGCCATGGCACAACCGATTGTAATTAGTACAAGAGGTAGTCCACCGCATCTTTTAGCTACTTGTTTAGCTAGATTTGGAATATCTAGATGGCTATTGAGAGTTTCATCTTCAACCTTGTCTCGGAACAATTCCCAAGCCTTTTCCGTTTCCAGGCACTTCACTTTGATTTTCTTTTGAGCTTCCATTTCAGCACATACCTCCAAAGACTGAGTAGTAAAAATAAGTTCAGAACCATTTTCTTGGCTTGGTTTTGGTATCCCAACTTGGTTCAAATCCACCCTCTCCCATAAATCATCCAATAATACAATAAATCTCTTGTTGCGCAACACCCCATATATATCTGGAGCTTTCTGATCAACACTTTTATTCTCCCATGAGTCATCGGAATCTTTAGACACCAGCGCCCATATAGCAACTTCAAAAACATTCGGTGTGGTGCTGAACTTGTTGTTGAGTTTGGTCAAGAGAGTTGTCTTGCCAACGCCCCCAAGCTATAAAGGCCAATGATCCCCACATCTTTGTCCACATGCAACTCCATACCTTTTGGATTGTGGATTTTAGAGCAACCAGCTACTCTACAGGTCTAACTGCTACTGAAGCTGCGGGTTGATTCTCCGCTACTTTCTCAAAAACTCTTGTACTCTTATGATCACTTATTTCTTAAAGCATTTCGTCCACTTGTAGCTAGACAAGTAATTCTTGGAACCACAACCGCCGAGACACAAGTTATTCATTTGTTGAGGGCCATCTGCAATCAACTTTTCTGCCTCTGTTATCATAGTTTCTGCTTTTGAAAGCCATAGCTGAACTTGCTCAAAGGGCTTCAGTTGTTATTCTGCAAGATCAACCTGGCTTTGCCGGTCGTTCCTTTGTGCCATCAGTTGTTGAAGAGCAGCAGATAAAGTTGGAAGAGTTTGTTTAAGCTTGCATATGTAATTAACGTGGCCAGCAATGGAATCCGAGCCACAAATGATGAAATTCTCTAAACCAATTTGGACTGAGCAGCAATTGCCCATGATTCTGGTGAATGAAAGATGGAACAAAGGAAACTGAATGAGATGTGGATGCAAATTGAATTGTTTGTGAATGAGTTAAAAATAAAGTTGTAGCGAGCGGTCACTAATTGAGGTGATTTATTGTAAATTTAAAAACCAACTTTCGATTTTACTAAAAAATGGAGTCGTCACCGATCCTTTTTCCTAGCTGTGATCGGACACCTAATAAATCCTCTCTTTTTTTAAAAGAAAATTTATTTTTTAAACAAAAAGAAGGTTGGTCTACGTCAAAAGCCAGAGTAAAATTGGGTTCGGGGTCGGTTACGCGCGAGGAAGGTATTAGCACCCTTGTGATGCCCAAAATTGGTATCTTATTAAACATGCGTTATCTTGAATTTCAAAATTACGAGTTCAATATAACATTTAATCGTGATCCGATTAAAACACGAGAAATTTCAAGTTTTTTTTTTGGTTTCTTTTGAGAAGGATGTTCCATTTTTAACACGAGCCGATTGATATTCACCCAACATAGCGATGAAACCGACAACTTAATGTTAAATCGGTACGTTGTCTTATTTGTTGAAATCAATTAAAAAATATGAGTAAAACATTATTATAATAAGAATTCGTAAATAATACAAACAATGATGCAATTAATAATAAAAAAATATTAAAATCTAAGAATATTAAAATAACAATAACAATATTTACAAGAAAATAAAAATAATGTGCCATTAATATAATAAGAAAATTAAATAACAATATGCACATAAAAATATATATACATATATATATGTGTATATACATGTTAATAATGATGAAAAGAATAATAATTATACTAATAATAGTGGTAATGGTAATGATCAAGGAGTAATGAAGTAAGTATAAGTATGTACAAAAATAAAAATAATATAATATAAAGTGGAAAAAATAATGATAATAATATATTAATAAAAGAAATATATATATATACATACATATACCGAAAATATATTCATAATAATAGTATTGAGTATTAAAAGTATTTATATAATATAGACAAAAATATATGCATAATATAGTATCGAAAGTATTTACATGGGATAATATGTAAGAAAAAATATATAAATAATATAATATTAAAATATTTACATAATTTATATACATATTAGAAAAAAAACGATTATTAATAATACTACATAAATATATACATATATTAAAAATAAATACATAATAATATTAAAAATATGTACATAATATATATACATATGATATAGTTATTGAAACTATGTACATAATACATGTAAAAATATATACATAATATGGTATTAAAAATATAGTATTAAAAATATGATATATACATCTAAGAAATAATAATAATGTTAAAAATAATTATTGATAATATTACATAAATATATACATATATATGTTAAAAATAAATATATAATAATATTAAAAATAATACTATATATAAAGAGTGTATATATATACATATATAATAAAAATATACGATAATAACAATAATGTTAATAATAATATTAATAGTAGTAAATATAATAATAATAATAATAATAATAATAATAATAATAATAATATATCAAAAATAATTAATTTAATAATAGAGAAATGAAAGTAAACAAAAATGACCAAAATTGAACTAAAAAACAAGTTTTGAGGCAAATTTAAAAAGAAATAAAGGGAAAAGGACTAAAATGCAATACGCGCGTAACCTGGAAGGACCAAAACAGAAATTATTCCTTCCATCAAAACGCAGCGTATCAGCGGGGACTAAAAAAAATTATGGGGCCAAATTGAAAATAAATTGAAACTTAATTGCAAAGTAATAAAAAGCGGAAGGACTACGCGCATAAATAACCCATTAAACAAAAACACGCGGATCCTCTAGCGGGTCGGGTCTGATCGGGTCGGATGGGCATGAAACGAAGTCGTTTTTTGTGTTTAAGGCCAACCCCAAAACGACGTCGTTTTGGGGGCCTATATAAGTCAGATTTTTTTTTTTTAAATTCATTCTTTCCTTTGCTTTTTTTTAAAAAAAACTTCATTTCCCTTCTTTTTTTTCTCTGCAGGTTCAATCGAGAAGGTAGGTATTTTTTTATATTATATTTGTATTATATTTTTTTTATGTATTTGTAATATATATTCATGCAAACGAATAAATTCGAAAATAAAAAAAATAAATGAAAAAATAAAATCACCTTGGGTTTTGGGTTTGATCTTCAGTATTTTTTTTATTTGAGATTATCCCCGAATGTTTTGTATTTTTGCCAAGAAAAAAAAAGGCCCCCTTTTTTGTGTTACATTTCTTTGGCTTTATAGCCAATTTAAATACATATTATATTGTTTCTTTGCTACTGCTCTGTGTTGTCTGTTGCGTGTTCGTCTCTCTTTTGCAGGTGATGGAATGGGAGCAGGTGGTGGCAGCAGGCTAGGAGGAGGCGTGTGGGCATGCTGGTACGACGGCTGAACTTAGGGGGCTAGGGTTTTTTTTTTTTTTTGATTTTGTTTGGGCTAGGATTAGGTTAGGCTATTGGGTTTGGGTAATGGTTAGGTGGGCTGAAATTTTGGGCTTTGATGTAAATGGGCCAAAATTGGCCTACAACAAAAGTCAAGTAAAGTGAAAAAGTCAAAGAAAAATAAAGTTAAAGAAGAAGACAGATTAAGAGGATGCACATAAAAATCAAGTTAAGGAAGATGAGGTTTCAACCATTAGAGCTTTGGCTATGAATAGTAGAGATACAACAAGCAGATTCACAGAGTGTAAAAATATAAATATTTTTTATATTCATAATAGTGCTTTTTAATATAAATATTTTTAATGTATTTTTAATAGGTTAAAAAATTGTATTATATATTTTTAAAATATTAAATAAAAATTAATCTAAAAAAATTAAATATGAGTTGGTTGGGCTTAGATAAAAAAAAAAGTCTATTTTTTAGATTGAATCGGATCTAAGCTTAAAAAATTAGTCTAAATACATTATATAGGCTTAATCCAACCCAATCTATTAGCACCTCTTAATACAAAAAACCTTATTAGTGATTTTCTTATGCATTTTCAAATGTGCACCATGATTGACCATCAATTCCAAAGGTGACTTGCAAGAATCCTTAATTAGAGGAACAATATACTTGAAATTTAGGTTTTTATTAATAGTTTGAGAATGTTTGAATGATGATCCCAAAGAAACATCTCTCGAGATTGGTGCTTGATGCACAGATAACTTGATACCTTAAAAACTTTTTTCATAAAGATTATCAAAAGACTAACCAACAAAATGAGTGGATATGCCTTCGATAAATCCAACTTCTCCACACCTTCAACTGGAACACGGAGAAACCAACAGCTCACCTGAATAAACTAAGGCAAACAAATGAAAAGTTCATCCACAATGTAAATCTACTGTGAGATCATGTCCCCATCTCATAAAATATTTTTCATATTCATCAAACTACCTACAAAATTTAATAAATGACCTTTAATTTTTGTCCAAATTCATTTTTTGGATCTATTATTTTGCTCAAACTCTCTCACTTTTCGAACAAGCCTTCAGACTTGGATGAATAATTTGACTCATGATCAGGTCTACTAAACTCTTAGTCAAAACTTAATAATGTGCCACAATGCAAAATTAAATTGGTCAGCATGTGATGTTAGAAAAAAAAAAAAAAAAAAAGCGTTAGGCCTAAATACCACTTTTATAAATGGAATTAAAATTTAGTTACCAAATTCAACATTTTACAAGTAGAAGTACCACATTAGAACAAACTCTAAAGTACACGGGTCATTCATCCCATTATCCCTTCTTCTTTTTTTCTGTTAACGTCTCCTTCCGGTTCCATTGGAGTAGATTTTTTTGAATATTTTTATAATTTTTAAATTATTTGTTGATGTGGCTTATAAGATAAATAGTGCTATGTCAAAATGAAGTAAACATGAACTATTACATGGATTGCTACACTAAAAAATGGCGAAAACAGGGGGCTGGCAGGGGCCTGATCCCCTTAAAATGGAAAATTTTTCATTTAGATCTCTTTATAATTTATAAAATTTTAAATTAGTTATGGTAAAATTTCACTTTGGCCCCCTAAAAATGATAAAAATTTGATTTAATTCTTTAAAATTCATAAAGCTATAGGATATTAAAATGGTAAAATTGCACTTTGGCCCCCCAAAATGATAAAAATTTAATTTAATCTTTTAAAATTTAGAAAGATATAGGATATTAAAAATAGTGAAATTGCATTTTTACTATCATAGAAACATACAATTTAATTCTGGCCCCCTCCCAAAAAAAAAATTGGGTTCACCCTTGACTCCCACTTCATTAAAAAATAATATTTTAACCAACATTTTCATTTAAAAAACACACATCGACTCTTTTCTAAAAATTAATACCTGTTAGAATTAAGTGACCCAAATTCTTATTTAAAATCATGAGAAGTCATAAAGGAATCAAACCTCTTGTACCACTGTCTTGGTCACTGTTTCAAACCGTAAAGGGACTTTTTCAGCAAGCAAACATAGTTCTCTTTTTCTAAGACTATAAAACCCTCTGGTTGTTGCATGTAAATATCCTCCTCAAATTCTCCATGCAGAAATGCAGTTTTTACATCTAACTGCTCAAGCTCCAAATCATGCATGGCCACAATACCAAGCAAAGCTCGAATCGAACTATGCTTAACAATTGGGGAGAACACATCTGTGAAGTCCACTCTTGGAATTTGACTGTAACCTTTTGCAACAAACCTTGCTTTATATCTTGGTTCTTCAACTCCTAGAGCCCCTTCTTTCTTTTTAAACACCCATTTACAACGAACAACCTTTTTACCTTTAGGAAGTTTCACAAGGTCCCATGTTCTGTTTTTGTGGAGTGATTCCATCTCTTCTTGCATAGCAAACATCCACTTTTCTCGAGTCTTCACACTAATCGCCTCGTAATAATTAGATGGCTCTTGATTCGCATCTATATCTTCAGCCACATTTAAAGCATAAGCAACTAGATCAGCTTCGGCATACTCCTTTGGAGGTTTAATTTCTCTTCTAGTTCTGTTTTTGGCGATAGAGTATTGTGGTGAAGAAGCAACTCTATTCTCAATTTTTGTACTGGCTTGAGGAGTTGACTCTGTATTAATCTGATGCTTCACCTGCTTTTGATTTTCTTTATTGGAAGAATCTTTAAGAGATAAGTTAAGTAGCATAGTAGTTTCATCAAAAACAACATCTCTGCTAATCATAACTTTTCTATTTTCAAGACACCATAACTTATTCCCTTTTACACCAGCTTTATAACCAAGAAAAACACATTTAATAGATCTCGGTTCCAATTTTCCATTATCAACATGAGCATACGCAAGACACCCAAAAATCTTTAAATCGGAATAATTAGCAGGATTACCAGACCATACCTCTTGTGGAGTCTTTTTCTCAATGGCAACGGATGGAGATCGGTTGATCAAAAAACATGCAGTAGAGGCTGCTTCTGACCAAAATGACTTTGGTAAGTTGGCATTTGACAACATACATCGAACCTTCTCCATGATCGTTCTGTTCATTCGCTCGCAACGCCGCTTTCTTTGTGGAGTATGACGAATCGTCAAGTGTCTCATGATCCCTTCTGACTTGCACAATCTATTAAACTCATCAGAACAGAACTCTAAGCCATTGTCTGTGCGGAGGTATTTTATCTGTTTTCCCTTCTGTTTTTCAATCATAATTTTCCAAGACTTAAATGTGGAAAACACATCGCTTTTCTGCTTCAAGAAGAACGCCCAAAATTTTTTGGAAAAATCATCAATAAAGGTTAGCATATAATTAGCTCCACCTCTTGAAGGCACTCTGGATGGCCCTAACAGATCAGAATGAATATACTCCAATGTTCCCTTTGTGTTATGGATTCCTCTAGTGAATCGAACTCTCTTTTGCTTCCCAAAAACACAGTGCTCATAGAAATTCAGTTTGCAAATTCCTTGCCCATCAAGAAGTCCTCTTTTTCTCAATTCTGCCATGCCATTCTCACTCATATTCCCTAGGCGCATATGCCAAATTTTAGTTATATCATCATCTGATAAGGAAGAAGAAGCGACAGCTGCATCACCAGTAACAGTAGAGCCCTGCAAAACATATAACTTGGCAATCTTTCTCTGCCCTTTCATCACAACAAGGGACCCTTTGGAAATCTTTAAAACCCCACTTTCAAATTGTATCTCTGCACTTTTGAATCAAGAGTACTCAACGAAATTAAATTTCTTTTCAATTCTGGAACATGTCGTACGTCACTAAGTGTTCTGACAATTCCATCAAACATCTTAACTTTAATTGTTCCAACACCTGCGATTTTACACGAAACATTATTTCTCATCAAAACAACACCTTCGACATCATGTTTCGTAAGTTTTAAACTAATCCCGATTGGGACTCATCCGAAGGTGCAGCTGAATCAATCAAGTATCCACTCCTCGCTTACTTTAGAATCATTGATGTGGCGACTAGAAGTTCACCATCGCCGTAGTCTTCTACAACATCACCTTCACCGGAATTTTCTGGTTGTTTTCCTTTTGATTTGCGCCTCCTTTTAATCTTATTCTCAGAACTTGTAGCATTCAGATTGAATGTGCCCTTTCTTCTTGCAGAAGTTGCAAGTTTTACCTCTGTTTGAAGACTTTGATCTACCCTTAGATTTACCGCGAGGATTCCGTTCCTTTGTCCTTCCACGATCATCATCAGCATTCGGATCTTGTCTCCCACGAACAATGAGACCCTCTCCTTGAGAGTCGGGTTTAACTACAAGATGCTTCATCTTATCATACGAGGTCAAAGAATCATAAACCTCATCAACTGTGAGAGACTCGCGGCTATATAAAATTGTGCCTCTAAAGGTTGAATAAGACGGGGGCAACAAACAAAGTATAATCAACCCTAGATCTTCCGTATCATACTGAACCTCCATGGCCTCCAAGTTTGAGAGAATTTCTTTAAATACTGTTAAGTGTTCGTGTACAGACGCACCTTCCTCCAAACGATGGGCATAAAGACGTTGCTTCATATGCAACTTGCTTGTTAGAGTTTTCGACATACATAATTGTTCTAGCCTCTTTCATAATGCAGCGGCGGTCTTTTCTTTCATCACATCTTGCAAAATTTCGTTGGACAAATGCAGATGTAATTGTGTTAATGCCTTTCGATCCTTACGCTTCTTCTCCTCATCTGTTAATGTCGAAGGCATCTTATCTATCCCTAGCAGTGCATCCTCCAGATCCATCTGCGCAAGAACTGCTTGCATCTTAATCTGCCACAACGCAAATCTGGTGTTGCGATCCAACAGCAGAATTTCATACTTTAAAGACGCCATTACCGTGATCGAGATGAATAACCCGAAAGCTCTGATACCAATTTGTGTATTTTTTTATTATTTTATTTTATTTTATCTTTCACAATACCCAAATATAACTAAAAGAACAAAGATCAAATTAACAAAAAGATATAAAGATACAAAATTAAGTACTAAACTTCACATTGTGCCTTTATTTTGTAACAAAATGGATGGGGTTCTCCATCACCATGGGATCAATTTTCATTTGTTACAACTGTGCTCTATGCGTAAATGTTCTTTGCTAAAACTCATAAAGGAGATTCCCATACAAGAGATCTCATCATTATTAAAACTCATAAAGGAGCTTCTCAAAACATGACATGTGAGAAATCCTCAAGCGAGTTACCACTAACAAGCTCCCATCATTACTGGGAGTTGGCAGTATATAAACCATGCCTTCATGATTGACATCTGCTGGCCCCGTATGACTAGGGAGACCCCATCCGAAATTTGCTTCATACATAGGCAACTGCAACCAAGAGTTTACAGCGAGGTTTGGGCATCGAAAAGTGTGCGGCCCTCTAACCAAAGTGCTTAAATCAGACACTGTTTCAATATAATCAAGAGCTGACCTCAAATATTCATCATTAATCTTCTTTAACCCTTCATGGATCCTCTTAATAGTATCAAGAAAGGATTCGGTGTTGAGATCACCAGCTTGAGTAATGACTGCATTTATAAAGATAACATTACCGAAGTAGCCTTGTGGGAGAGGAGGATTCAATTTAGATCGAGCGTCAACTGGAAAATACATCTTGGTAGGTTGGTCGTCTGAGAGACCCCTTGCTTTACTTACGCAGCGCCATATATGTGCAGCCAAGATGTTGTAACTACTATACTTTGTACCACTACTGTTTGCACCAGCTTTGGCTTTCAGGGCATTTAATTGATCAACTGTAAGCTTAAATGTGGAGACAGTGGATGGCTTAAGATCAGATTCAGCAGCCTTCAATGGAGGAGAAGGCTCATATTCAAGATGATGGAATTTAGGCGTTGGGGGTACTCGAGCACGAAGAAGAGTTCGATCAATGAATGGTGCAGTGGCAGGCGAGACGCCTCGGACGGTGTCAGACCAACTATTGATGAAATGAATAGCCGATGTGCCATCTCCTAAAGCATGTTGAAACCGAACTCCCAGACAAACACCACCGCATTTGAACTTAGTTACCTGCTAAATTATACAAAATAAATATCAACTATTATTATTATTTGGCTTAAAATAACATTTTTTCTTGGGGATTACCTGCAACACAAGAAGTGGATAAGAGGATATTCCACCAGAATAGTCGACTTTAGGAACTAGGTGAGAGTTGTGAGTAAAATCACCATTACCAATCAAATCTTCCAACACTGAACTAGTTTCAGCTTCAACGAATAGAACTCCTTCATTGTTGCATATTATCTCAAGTCTTCCATTTTCATCATACCCCAACCTTCCTGCAATAGGGTAAAATGGGACAAGA
Organism: Gossypium longicalyx; assembly: GCA_025698465.1. Lineage (NCBI taxonomy): Eukaryota > Viridiplantae > Streptophyta > Magnoliopsida > Malvales > Malvaceae > Gossypium > Gossypium longicalyx. The sequence continues at coordinate 98,491,562 of CM047000.1, forward strand.
ACCTTGCTCAAACCCTCTTTAAGCCTTCCAGTATCAAAGAAATCAGAACAACCATTTGGCTTATAAAAGTATACAGTAGGGACGTGGCATCTTGGAATCACTAGATCTAGATTGGAGTTCCATATACTTCCTTTGGGAGTGTGTTCTTCAGCTGGACGAACAATGGTAGACTCCTTTATACTGATCTCCATCTCTATATAAATGTCAAAAATGAGTAGTTCTCACTCACATCTTCAAATGAATGGGATGAGAAAACATGCATAAACTTCTACTTCTACTCAATGCTTGAAAGATGAAAGAGAAAGATTAGAATTTTGATTACCTTAAATAGTGTAAACCAGTGCCGGAAGAACAACGTCGTAAAGGGGACGAAGGGACACGAATCGCAATTTCTAGCCATCTATACTACTGCCGACAGTGGGCCTGGATTTTTTATTGCGAATTTTAACGATTTAATATTTATACATTTCACTATTCTAGATTAATCGTTTTAAATTTCAATCTATATCTTATTACATTATATGTAAAAATAACATTAACATATTAACATATTATAAAATTTAAAACAAGTCGGGTCAAGTTCGGGTTTTGAATGTTCAAGTCTGAATTCGACCCATATTTTAAATGGGCATAATATTCTTGCTTAAACTATCTTAAATTTTAAGCGAGTCTTTAAGTATTTTTGGACATAGGCTGATAATCCGACCCTTGGATAGTTCTTTTGTTTCCTTTTATTCTTTGTTTTTATGGGTGTTTTTGTTTGACTGTTTTCTTGTTCTTGTTTGATGTTTATTTGATTCAATTATATTGTTTGATGTTTATGTTATATTATGTTTTACCTAAATCCTCCAAAATTTCGAATGAATTTTCGAGTCTGGACGAGTAGTCCGACTCATAAACAGGTCTATAATAAATTAAATAATATGATAAAGGTAGAAAACATGATTTTAGTAGGATAATGTCGCATGATTTTACATTATAAATTTAATTCCGTAATCATAATAAACATATAATTTTTATATTAACTTTTTTTAATAATTAAAAAAATAAATATTTTATAAATTTTAGAACATATCATATAAGATATTCAAGAAACTAAATTGCTAATTAGTTTATTGTTTTTGTCACATGGAAGTAATATTATTTAGATGGTTGTGTTATATATTGTAATTGTACTAATTATTATTATTATTATTATTATTATTATTATTATTATTATTATTATTATTATTATTATTATATTGTGTGTTTTTGTTAGAGGTGATTATGGATTGGGTCGGGCTATTTTTAATATTTGGTTCGAAAAAATAGGCCTCAAATTTTACCTAAACTCGGCTAGGATAAAAATGCTAAATTTCAAGTCTAACCCGACTGGTCTGTATTAAAATATATTATTATTTTTATATAAAAATTTAAAATATAATATATCAAATATACTAAAACCATTAAAATAAATGTTTCCCAACAAATTAAAAATATTTTTTTTAAAATATTTAATATTTATGCTTAAATAATATTAAGATAAGTGTAACTTAGCAAGCAAATGCGTTTAAAATAATAGTAAAATGAACAATAAAAAAAGAGTTGTACAATATCCAGATATTAACAACAAAATAGTAACAATTTACTAATGAAATAATAGTAAAATAGTGGCAAAACAACACCAAAATAGTGGAAACACTAGCTGAATTTTTTTATGTGTGTGCAAATTTGGGTTGAGTCTGGGCCAGAAAAGAACCTATTTTTTGAGTCTATATTTTTGCCTAAACTCTCATATTTTTTTGGGTGGACCTTCAACTTATATAGCAATGCAACTTAAAGCCAACATAGCAAATTATTTGGAATTATTGAAAGAAAAATTGGGATCTCATTGAGATGTCAATAAGAGAAACTTGAGGTTACCAAATATGAAGGGACTACTGGCAACTCATTGAAATCTAAAGAAGAGAAATTTGAGGCCACCAAATATGAAAGGACCATTCACAAACAACAAAGAGGATATGCTTGTAAATGATTATGTACCATCAATGGAAGATGTATGTGATAAACTTGAAAAGCTAATGGTAAGGTTATTTTAATATAAATAAAGTTGCTGGACCATCTATGAGAAAGAGTACTTCTTCATGGCTGGTGTTCTATGCCAGGTGTTCTACCCGTGGTTTCGAGGGTATTGACGTTTGGCATATACTTGCTTTGACCGAGATTTTTAGAGATGATTGTAGCGATGTAAAAATTTAGCTCGATCGCTAATTGTGGCGATTTATAGAGAACTTGAAAACCGAAGTTTGATTTTAAAATAAGAGGGGAGTCGCCACCGACCCTTTTCATAGGTGTGATCGGGCACCTTAGAATTTTATTTTTTTAAAACAAAAGAAGGCCGAGTTTAGGTCTATGTTAAAATCCAGAGAAAATTAGGGTTCGGGAGTCGGTTACGCGCGAGGAAGGTATTAGCACCCTCGCGACGCCCAAAATTGGTATCTCATAAACACGTGTTGTCTTGATTTTCAAAAATATGAGTTCAATATATAATTTAATCGTGATCCAATTGAAAAGACGAGAAATCTTTAAGTTTTTTCTTATTTTTGAGAAGGACATATCGTTTTAACACGAGTCGACCGATATTCACCCAACATAGCGATGAAATCGATGACATTGTGTTTAAATCGATACGTTGCCTTGATTATTGAAGTAAATAAAGACATGAATCAACGTTTTAAAATAATGGATAACGAGTTAATATACAAAAATAGGCGGGAAACAAAAGATAATAGTATGAAATACATCGAGACATGAAATACATATGATGATAATATTAAAGACAATGGTAATGTATTGCGATATTGAATATAACAATAGTATTAAATACGAGAAGACAATATATATATTTATAGTAATAATATTTTAAATATACTACGTATAATATTTGAAATATTTATGAAATAAAAATACGTAACTATTAATGACACAGTATGTACTTATGGAAAATATATGTATATAGGGACAAAAAGTATTAATAATGTTAGAAGTATGTATATGATATATGTTAAAAAATATGTATAACATAGTATTAAATGATATATACATAAGGTAAAATATATAAAAAATAATAATGTTGAAACTATCTATTAATAATAAAAGATATATATACGTAAATAATAAAACATGTACTAAATTTCATAATAGTAAGGATAAAATACATGATATGTATATACGTATAAAATAAACATTAAAACGCGTGTAAGTGATGTTTATAAAAAAAATATACATAATATTAAAACAAAATAATAAGTGATAGTAGTGAAAATAATAGGTATAAATATAATGATATGTGAAAATGATACTATATATAAAATATGTATACGAGAATAACGAAATATATGTACTAATATTAGGAATAAAATAAACATAATAATGTATATTCAATATGGTATATATAAAAAAATAAATATATATATATATATATATATATACAATATGAAAATACCTATAGAAGGTAGTATTGAAATATAAATGCAATGTATACATGAAATAATGAAAAATATGCAACTAAAAACATTAAACATCTATACACATAATGTATATAAATAATATTTAATATATGTCATATATACATATCTAATATAGTAATAAATATATATATATATATAAACTATTAATAATGCCTCACAAATATATATATTAGAATATACGTAATAATATATATAAGATAGTATTAAAAGTATATGTGTAACGATAAAATATATAGATACATAAAATAATACATAATATAGACACATTTGAAATAATAATAACTACTAATAATATATTTATATAAATATTTAAAGTATATACAGGATAGTAATGAATAATAAGATATACAAAAATAACACTAATAAAAAGTATATATATATACGTGTAATGAAATATATGTATTAATATAAGTATAGATAATATATACATAGTATGGTATAAAAACATAGATATATAAACCATAGTACTAAAATATGCATATAATATATAAGAATATATGTAATAAAGTATTAAAATTTGTACATGATATATGTATAATAATATAATGTCAAAACATTTACATAATATATATATACGTATTAGAAATAAATAATAACTAATAATAATAATATTAAAAATAATAATGAAATATAAAAAGCAAACATAATATAATAGTATTACTTAAATAAAGTAATTAAAATAGGATTATATATAAACATATATATACATACATATATAATATACATGCATTAATATTAATAATAATAATAAAACTAGAAATAATAATAATTAGTAAAATAATTGATATGTTTATAAAATAATAGGAATGAAAATAATACTAACTGTAATAATAAAGATAATAATGGAAATAAAATAATAGTAATAATATTAATAATAATAATAATATTAGTATTATAAAAATAGCACGAATATTTAATAAGAAAATAAGAATAAACAAAAAAGGGACTAAAATTAAATTCAAAACAAAGTTGTGGGGCCAATTCGAAATGAAAACAAAGAAAATGGACTTAATCTTACGCGCGTGTGACTTAAAGGGACCAAAAGCGCAATATTCCCAACGGTTAAAACGCTGCGCTGCACGGAGGGACTAAATTGAAAAGCGCTAAGAATTACATGGCCAAATTGAAAATAGACAAAACTTGATTGAAAAAGCCTGAAAAAGCGGAAGGGCTAAATGTGCAATTAGCCCTTCCGTTCAAAAACGCGCGGACCCTAGGCCGGACGGCTCGGGTCGGATCGGGTAAGGGCAAAACGACGCCGTTTTGGGGCTTAAGTGCAGCCCCCAAAACGACGTCGTTTTGGAGGGCTATATAAGGCCCATTTCCGGAAAAAAAAATCATTTGAAGGAAGGAAAAAAAGAAAAAAAAAAAAGAGGAGAAGAGAGAAAAGGAGAGGGGGACCGGAGCGATTTTCGGCCAGGGGGCCGGTCACCGGCCGATGGCCGGACCGTCGTCGGCGTCGGCGAAAAAGGTAAAATTCCCTTTTTTTTCTTTTTTTTTATATTTTTATTTTATTATCTTATTATATTTTGATATATATGGTAGATTAAAATAGGTAAGAAAAAAAGCGAAATAAAAAAAATAAAAAAAATCACCTTTCGGTTTTAGTTTCTGATTCTTTGATCTAATATGTTCTTTTTGTTTGGCTGCTATCTTTTGCGTCTAAAATGTGGGAAATGCTATTGCTGCTTTATATTTGAAATGGTTTGATCTTATTTTCTTTTTTTCCAAAACTGAAAAAAGAAACAGAAAAGGGGAACCCTTTTTACATTTTGTTTCACGGCTTTATAGCCTGTTTTCGCTGCCTATTTCTCTTCTTTTTTGCTGTTGCGTGTTCTGTTTTGTTTTGCAGGGTATGGGTGGTGCTGCAGGTGAGCATGGCAGACGTCGGTGGTGGCAGAGAGTTGGTGCGTGCGGCGCTGGTCAGATGGCAGAGAGTTGGTGGCTAGGGTTTCAATGGGTATTGGGTTGTAAAAGGGTTTGGACTGATGTTTAGTGGGCTATTGGATTTGGGTAGTAGGTTGGGTTTGGGGTTAAGTGGGTTATGTTTGTAAGTGGGCACAAATTTGGGCTTCTACAATGATTTCGTACTGCAATTCAATAGAGAAACTTTAGAACACCCTTAGAAAAATGCACTAGGTGCCGTAGCTAATTGAGTAGCTTTGGAAACATGTGTACAAGCTTGTAATGAGGGACGTGACCTTACTTACAAGGATAATAAAATTATCCACAAGACTAACAAATGGAGTCCTAAACTAGCTGCTACTTATATATATGGGAAGTACACACTGTTTATTTTAAAATTTAAATTCATTCTACACAAATTAATCCAACATGAATTCAATTTATATAATTAAATAATAATTTGTGTAATTGAAACCTACAAAAACTAATCCTAGACTACAAGTACTCACTTTCTAAAGGTTAAATCTATACAATACCACAATAATAAACGCTTAATCCAGCTGACAAATTGAAGCGAATCAACTAAGCTTGCACACGTAATTAGCATGGCCAGCAATGGAATCCAAGCCACGAATGATGAAATTCTCTAATCCAATTTGGACTGAGCAGAAATTGCCCATGATTCTGGTGAATGAAAGATGAAACGAAGGAAACTGGATGAGATGTGGATGCAAAGTGAATTGTTTGTGAATGAGTTAAAAATAAAGTTAGGTAAAGTGAAAAAGTAAAAGAAAAATAAAGTTAAAGAAGATGGGGTGTCAACAGATTGAGTTATGAAGAGGATGCACATTAAATGAAGTCAGAGAAGATGGGGTTTCAACAGATTGAGGTGAAATGCGGTTGTGGCACAGTTATCAAGAGGATGCACATGAAATCAAGTTAAAGAAGATGGGGTTTCAACCATTAGAGCATTGAATGTTTAAGTCCAAACTCGACTCATATTTTAAATGGACATAATATTTTTCTTTATTTATCTTAAATTTCAAGTGAGTTTTTGCGCACTTTTAGACATAGGCTGATAACCCGACCCTTGAATAGTTGTTTTGTTTCCTTTCATTCTTTGTTTTTATGGGTGTTTTTGTTTGATTGTTTTCTTGTTCTTGTTTTATGTTTATTTGATTCAATTATATTGTTTGATGTTTGCATTAGATTATGTTTTATTCAAATCCTTTAAAATTTCGGACAAATCTTTGAGCATGGGCGAGTAATTCAACCCATGAAAAGGTCTATAATAAGTTATATAACAAAATGAAGAAATGCAATTTACATGATGAAGAAGGTAGAAAACATGATTTTAGTAGGATAATATCGCATGATTTTACATTATAAATTTATTTCCGTAATCATAATAAACATATAATTTTTATATTAACTTTTTCATAAAAAATAAATTTATTTTAATAATTATTATTTTTATTATATTATGTGTTTGTGTTAGAGGTGATTATAGACTGGGTAGGGTCTGAACATAATTTTAGGTCTATTTTTTAACTTTTGTTCGAAAAATAGGCCTAAAATTTTACCTAAACTCGGCTTGCATAGAAATGTTAAAATTCAAGCTGGACTCGACTGGTCTGTATTAACATTTTTATATTATTATTTTTATATAAAAAACAAATTTAAAAAATATAATACATCAAATATACTAAAAACATTAAAACAAATGTTTCCCAACAAATTGAAAATAATTTTTTTAGAAAAAAGTATTTAATATTTATGCTTAACTAACATTAAGATATGTGCAACTTAGCAAGCAAATGCCTCTAAAATAGTAGCAAAATTAATAATAAAACAAGAGTTGTACAATATCCAAAAGCGAAATGACAGTAAAACAGTAACAAAACAACACCAAAATAGTGGAAACACCAGCAGGTTTTTTTTGTTGCAAATTTGGGTTGAGTCCGGGCCAAAAAAGAGCCTATTTTTCTGGCATATATTTTTGTCCAAACCCTTACATTTTTCGAGTGGACCTTCAATACAGGCCATGACCAAGTCTAATTTGTATAGCAATGCAACTTAAAGCCAACTTAGGGTGGGTTTAGATGGGCGATTGGGTGCGGTGCGGTGCGTTTAGCTAACTTTTTATCTCACGCTACAGTATCTAATCTCACTGCCACTGCTGTTTTTACGCTAACCGCAGATAAACGCACTGCCCATCCAAACTCACCCCTAACAAAGTATTTGAAATTATTAAAGGAAAAATTGGGATCTCATTGATATCTCAATAAGAGAAATTTGACGTTACCAAATATGAAGGGACCATTCACAAAGAACAAATGATTATGTACCATAACTGGAAGTTGTATGTGATAAACTTGAAAAGTTAATGGTAAGGTTATTTTAATATAAATAAAATTGTTGGACCATCTATGAGAAGACTTATTCATGGCTAGTGTTCTATGCGAGGTGTTCTATGAGGGTATTGACGTTTGGCATGTAACTGCTTTGATCGAGATTTTTGGAGATGATTCTGTACTACAATTCGGTGGAGGAACTTTAGAACACCCTTGAGAACATGCATCGGGTGCCGTAGCTAATCGAATAGCTTTAGAAGCATCTATACAACCTCGTAATGAGGGATATGACCTTGCTCGCAAGGGTAATAAAATTATTCATGAGACTAGTAAATGGAGTCCTGAACCAGCTACTGCTTATATATAGCAAAGAACACATTGTTTATTTTCAAATTTGAAATTGCTCAAAAAATTTAAAATTTAAATTCATTCTACACAAATTAACCCAACATGAATTCAACTCAATCAAGTTTAGATATAACCTAGAATTGTTTATTGTTGTTTTGCCCTAATTCCATACAAAACACAGAAAGCAAATTCCAACTCTACTCCATCACAGTGTAAACATATGCACAATGATTTATCATTATACAAAAGTTATGAAATTAGTATTACACAAAAATGATAATAATTTATGTAATTGCATAATATCTTAAAGAATTAGATAATATTTTAGGTAATTGTGTAATTACACAAAATATTACAAATGTTTTAATAATTTATATAATTAAATAATAATGTGTAATTGAAACTTAGAAAAACTAATCCTAGACTACAACTCCTCACTTTCTAAAGGTTAGATCTTGACAATACCACAACTCTAAACGCTTAATCCAGCTGACAAAAAAATTGAAACAAATCAACTTCTTCATTCATAGTGATAAATTATTTTCCACTTTACTGTTGTGAATTATGCTTTCAAGACTTTATTTTCTTTAAAATATTCATATCTAGTTTATATATCGTAAAAAAAAAAATCATGTTAGATATAGGGGTGAGCAAACTCAATTCGATTAATTTTAGAAATAAAATAAAATTTGTTGGGAAAATATTGGACCATTAATATCAAATACGGCTTTCATCTTTGAAAAAAATATATATGGGCGATTCTTCGGGCGATTGCACAGTAAGGCTTATGAAGAAGGTAAGGCATAGGCTGAATGGGCCGTAGGATTCTGATGATCCCGTGATGAATGATATGGGAATGAAAGTGGACTCGGGTACTAATCCAGCAATGTCATGGAAAGATAAATTGTTGATAGGTTCTAACATCCAGAAGGCGAGTACTCAAAAAGAATATGATTTTGAATTACTTGAGGGTGATGCCAAAAAGGAGATTTTTAATGGTATACCTACTATTACATTATCAGAACGGGTTCATCAATTTATCGTAACATGAATGGATAGAATAGTGATTGTGAAACTACTAGGTAGAATGATCTCTTACTTTACCATGGCGAATAAGTTACAGGCAATTTGAGGGACTAAGCAGGCTTTACAACTCATTGATTTGGATAACGACTACTTCTTAGTGAAGTTACAGAATGATGAGGATTATGTAGAAGCGTTGTTAGGGGACCGTGGACAATCTTTGGTCACTATCTAATTGTTCGTCGTAGACACTAGCATTTACCACAACCCAAGATCATCCAAACAATCTAATGGTTTGGATCAGACTGCCTAGTCTTCCAGAAGGTTTTGTACACAAAAAGTCTACTCAAATTCATCGGAAGTGCAATTAGGCCTATTGCGAAAATAGATTGAAACACAAATAATTGTACAAAGGGGCAGTTTGCAAGACTCGCGGGAAACAAATTAGTTAAAAACGTGATACCTTTCTGAAAGGGTATTCTTCTTCTCTCCCGATTAAGCTGGCAATAGATGGAATTATTCATGGATTAAGTTGGGAAATCCAAGAAAATACGACTGAGTTAGAGGGAGCAATGGAGGTAAACAGATGCATTGCTGAAACATTAGAGGATGTGAGCTTGGCATGTGATGCGTCGTTGAGAGCACCAAAAATGTCTTATCTCTATAAAATAATGAAAAGAATAGTATAAGGGAAGTAGGGTCAAATCCTTAGGGACTGGATTTGCATAAGTTCCTGTTCCTCGAGATCCCGGACATAGTCGTGCCCAAGAAAACCTGCGTACCTAGAAAAAAAATTAAAAGTTTGATTGAATTGAAATTGCGTAAATTGGAATTAAATTTGTAAAGATAAACAGTGTTGAGAAAAGAGAGTTTTTGATGGAGAGATTCTAGCCTCCGGTTGTCTCGATCCTCCTTGGATTCAATCCTCGTCTTTTCGGTGATCATTTTCGAACAGAATAAGCTAGTTATAGTAGAAGAGAACGCTTACGACCACCAGCTCCACTTAGATTTTAGACTTACGATTTAGAGGGACCTGACTCTAGCCAACTGTCGCTTTTGTGGGACTATCTTACATTAGATCATCATTTCTCAATAGCAAATGCCACGCCATTTTGTCTCTTGGGTTCGACAACCATTGACGTAGTAAACTAACGAACCGATTGTGAAACCTTCCCAAAACGTACAAAGCGGTCGCCTTTGTGCAAGATGAAAACATCACTTTTGAAGGGACATGGACGGAAGCGTCAGTCCTGTAATGCGGTGAAACGATAAATACTCATTGAGAAGGCTAATCGTGGATTCTAAGCCTCATGAACCCTTTTTGGGGAATTTTGACAACCTTTGGCTAGATGAATTTAGTGGCTCATGTTTTTTACGAAAAAAATAATCTTAATAAAAATGGAATTTTATTGAATAAAGAAAGGAGCAGAGGCTAAGCTTTTTAGGAGAGTGAGTGTTACAGAAAAAGAAGAGTGAAATTTGTGTCACTCTATCCCCTATTTATAGTATTTAGAAAACCTAGTCTATTTCTATATAAATTCTAAAAGATAAATAGAGATAAAAGTTAAAATTAAATCTAAATAATAATCTTAACAATTATCCTAATATAATTAAAATTTAAATAGAGTCTTGTATTTATAAAATCTCTTCTTTGCACTTTTGCCCCCAAGTCTTCCACACTTTGTATTTTCGGCACTACTTCTTTCCTATTCACATGCTAGCCCTTTTTTTTAAATTAACGCTTTTTCCCCTAAATTTTCTTTTGCCTTCAATTTAGTCCCTACAAGATAAAAAAACCATAAATAGCTCAAATTAGTAGGATCATACTCAAAATAAATATGTAATTAATACATAAAAATATATCATTCAAGAGTATTATCAGCATGAAGATGCTGGTACGTATTTTCATCCTTTGTATTATGATTATCATAGGATTTAAGACTTTCTTCTAGAACTGCCAAGGGTGTGGGCACCCATGTTTTTGTAATTTCATTAAAGAATATAAACGTGAATTCGAACCTAATTTGTTAGCACACTTTGTAACTAGAATTAGTGGGAGTAAAGCAGAATCAGTTATTGCTAAAATAGGTTTTGATAATTCTTTTAGAGTTGAGGCCACACGGTTCTCTGGTGGGATTTGGTTATTTTGGAATGATAAATTAGGTGTGGAAGTTTTTAAGGTGAAGTCACAATTCGTTCATATGAGGATTCAAATTAGACAAAACCATTCATCCTTCTTATGCACTACTATTTATGCCAGTCCTCAATGGGATTCGAGAGAGGTTTTATGGGATAAATTGGGGGCGATCGCGGTTGATGTTGAGGAACCGTGGATCATGGCTGGTGATTTTAACGCCATCTTAAGTTGTGAAGAAAAGAGAGGTGGGGTTGAAAATCACAAAGCAGGTTGTAGAAGTTTTAAAACCTTCATTTTTCATAATGATTTGATTAATTTGGGGTTTCAGGGTTCTATGTACACTTGAAACAGGGGGACTCTCTCTCAAAGGCTTGATCAAGCCTTTTGTAATGATCATTGGAAAAATTTTGCATCTAACACCTCAGTCCTTCACTTACATAAACTAAAACCTGATCATCAATCGCTTCTAGTTTCCGTGAATCAAACAAGAAGAGGAAGTGGGAAAAGACCTTTTTGGTTCCTAGCCAGCTGGTTATCTTATCTGGAGTTTCGCGATGTCATTGCAAAGTCCTAGAAAGATGATGATAATATTGTGGAAAATTTAGGAACTTTTATGAATCTAGTTTAGGATTGGAATAAGGTTGTGTTTGGGAACATTTTTTTTATTGGAAAAGAAGAGTAATCAAAGAACTAGATCACATTCAACAAGCTTTAGAGCGATGTGGTTCTAGGCATCTTAGATTGAGAGAAGTTGATATTTGAATGGAAATTGAAAATATTCTAAGCCAAGAGGAGTTGTTGTGGTTCCAAAAGTCGCGATGTTAATGGCTTGCAAATGGTGACAAGAATATGAAATTTTTTCATAGTAGAACACTAATGAGGAGGAAACAAAATAAGATTGAAGCTTTTAAAATTGAGGGGTCTGATTGGTGTTATGATGACTAGACACTTAAACATCATGCTATAGATAATTTTTCCAAACTGTATATCGTAGATGTATACTTTCCTAAAGACTTTCCTATCAAAGGACATTTTTCGAAGTTGGAGGTTAATCTTATGGACTCTTTAAATGCTGAGATGTAATACCCTGAAAATATTTACAGTAAGATATTATCCTTGATATAGTAAAATAAGGAAATAAAGTGAAAAAAAAAAGAAGGAAATTTTGAGATATGTCAATATTGAGAAGTATATTATGATATATTAATTCAAGAAAGGACTAAATTGTAAAAGCGAGAAAAGTTTTGTTGCACAAGAGTAAATACTCAAAATTTGAGGGGTTAAAGTGTAAATATGAAAAATTTGAAGGACCAATAGTGTAAATATTTTAAGAGTGGAATAATCTAGAAACTAAGGAAAATGGATGAATTAGGACCAAATTGAATAGATGAAGAAACTATGAGGGACTAAATTGCAATTTTACCAAATTAAATGATGACTTAAGGATGGAATTTTAAAAGATAATGAAGGGAAAAATGGTCAATTGGAAGAGAGAGAAATCGAGAAAGTAATAATGATGCTAGAGATATTTTGATATTTTATAATTATTTAATTAGATAAATATTATTTTATTAATATTTTAATAAGATATTTTATTATTATTTTATTAGTATATAAAGAAAGAAAGAAGAGAAATTCTCATCCATATTTCCCATGCACTAACGTGAGAGAAAGAGAGGAAGAAAGAAAGTTTTGCTTTCTTTACAATTTGGTCCTTTTTACCAAAAATTCACCATTTTCACCCAAAAATCAAATGAATTTCCATAGCTACCAAGAGAGAAAAATGTTAAGAAGACCATGGGGAGTTAGAATATCAAGTTGGATTCAAGAAATAGAAGCTGGAGGAGAGAGAAAATCAAGTTAAAGTTTAGTATCAATAGAACAAGGTAAGTATATCAAGATTTCAATATGTTTTTAAGTTTGTTATTATTGACAAAGCATGGAAATAATGTTATAGTAGAGTTTTGTTACATAAGGTCCTATGTTCATGATATGTTAGTGAAGAGAAAATAAGAGAAAGTGATGAGAAATAGTGTAGAAAAAGAAAATAAGGGTGTTATAACATGGTAATTAATATCTTGTACTAAAACAGTTTTGGACAGCAGCAGTAGTCTAACTTTGAAAAATCATCAAAAATTGTAGAAATCTAATTATAGGATGAATAAAATATGAAATTAAATCCTATTAAGTCTAGTTTCTTATAGAAGAAATTATGTAAGCAATGGAATTTTAAATCATGAGATATGATGAATTTTGTGAGACAAGGTCAGAATGATTTTGGGTTCCCCTGTTCTGACTTTGTAAAATAATAAAAAATTGGATAAAAATAATTAGGGGTTTAAATTTATATTTTTAGAATCCTGAATTAGTCTATTTTCAATATAAACAAACGAGAACATAATTTGAATTCTGTACAAGAAGATAATTAATTTTTAGTGAAGAAGGGTCAGAACTGTTAGACAGCAGAATAGGGGTAATTTTAAAGAATAAACTGTACTTATTGGACAAACTAAAAATTCTTAAAATTTTATGGTAAGAAGATATATGAGTCTAGTTTCAGGAAAAATTAGCGGGTATTAATTTTGAGTTCTATAGCTCCAGATAGAAATAATTTAGTGACCATGATGCAGATAGACAGCTTGAATATTCATAAAAGTAAATAATAAAAATTATGGATAATGTTACTTACAAGTGTATTATCTACATTAAGGATGTGGAATGGAGAGGAGGAGGAGGAAAAATATGTATGAATATTCATTTAGCATGGCTAATTTGCATATTTTAGGCTCAGGGACTAAATTGAATAAAAGTAAAACTTTATGGGCAATTTTGTAAAAATGTCAGAAATGACCAAATTGCATGAAATGGATTATTTTATTATTCAAATTACAAAATTGAATGAAATTATTAATTTAGTTCAAGATCGGGGGAAAACATGTTTTAGGGATTAAATTGAAAAGTGTTGAAAGATTAAATTGAAAAGTGTTGAAATTATGGAAAATTCTGATATTTTATAGAATCCATGGACTGTTATCAATATATATGAGAATAATAGCTGGAAATAAGGATTAAATTGTAAGAATTTTATTTTCCTGACCCTAAGGATGAAATTGTCATTAATTAAAAGTTTAGGGGCAAAATGGTAAATTTTGCCTAAAGCATTAATTAAATGCATTAGAATATGAAATGAATGAAAATAATGATCAAATTTATTTATAAATATCCGAACGACTCAAATATGAGACTCGATCGTGAAAAAGAAAAGATATCGGATTAATGAAATTATAAACACAAACAAGCAATGAGGTAAGTTCATGTAACTTGAATTATATTCTTAAATGCTTGAAATGCATGTTTTTGATATGAATATGATTTGAATGTTCATTATATGAAATTTTATGAAACATTGATATATTTGATAAAAAAAGGAAGAAATCCTAGTTGAATGAAAGGAAAATTCGATGGATCTCTGAAAAGGAATTGACGGTAAAAGGATCAAGCCGGACGGGTGATCCTATCCCGATATAGCCCTCCCAAGAATATGTGGAAAATGGATTTAGCTTGGACAGATGTAATCCGAATCGAGTCTGAATTTAGCCTGGACTGTAATTCGAGATCCAAGCTCATTAGAGTAATTGTCGTTGCGGGATTTAGCCTGACCGTAATCCCACTCGTAAGGATGAGGTTCATGGAGTGTGCTCTCGATATGAAATGTATAAGACCATGGTTGAAAGATACCATGGCAACCTGATATAAGACCATGGTTGAAAGATACCATGGCAACCTGATATGAAATGTATAAGACCATGGTTGAAAGATACCATGGCAACCTGATATGAAATGTATAAGACCTATATGAAATGTGTAAGACCATGGTTGAAAGATACCATGGCAACGTGATATGAAATGAACAAGACCATGGTTGAAAGATATCATAGCAACATGACAGAAAATAAGTAAGACCATAGTTGAAAGATACTATGGCATCATGTCAAAGATAAATAAGACCGTGGACGGGAGATGCTATGACACCTGTTGAACAATCGATATTCAAGTAATATGTATCAGATGACGAATGGTTATATGAAATGGTCGTGTGTAATGTTTACAAGAACTGGTCATATGAAAATATATGTACAAAATAGTTGTATGAAATAATTATGAAGATAGATAAACGAAATAAGTATGAGTACATGGAATATAATTTATGTTAAGTTTGATATAAGCTATTATCGGAATAAATATACATAAAATATATGGAAATGATGGAGCATGAAATATTAATATAATGAAATGAATCATATATGCTTATGGAGAAACGGTAAGAGCATGATATGTTTCATGACATGTACATATATGATTATCTTTGATATGTTGATACAAGAAAATTATGTAAGTTGAGACTATTATTGAACTTAAGTACGATATGTCGAGAAAATAGTTATATCAATGTTGAATTTATATGAGATATGTGCAAGTACACTAACAATGTTACTGTTTGATGCTTATACAAGTACTAAACTGTTGATTGAATGGTAATATATATTTATATGATGCATTGAATCGGTAAGCATTTAAATTTTTTAAGTGATCTGTAAATGGTAGTAATGCTCCGAAACCCTGTTTTGGCAACAGATACGGGTTAGGGGTGTTACATTTAGTGGTATCAGAGCAATAGTTTAGTCGGTTCTCGGACCAAACGTAGTATATGTGAAGTCTAAAAACACATGTCATTATAATATGTGATAGTATGATATCTCCCGACTCTGATGAGATTTGTTTTACTATTAAAATGAGATGCTTTCTGACCCAAGATAATTCTGATAATGCTAAAAACGATACTCGGTATATGAGTAAAAGTTGATTAGAATCAATCGAAATTCATAAAGGTATAAATAAATACATGTCGATGATGAATGTTATGTGTATTATTAAAAGTAAATTATATTGCTACATGAAATATTGTGCTGATGACTAAATTACAAAATATATAAAATTGGTATATGAAGTACATGATAAGTATTATTAGTAAATTGTGGATGAATAGTGAATTTTGAAAAATATTACATGTATTAAAGGTAGAGAAGACATAAATAAACGGATTATTGGTACAAGGATTAAATTGTAAAGCATGTAAAAGCATTATGCGAAAAGGTGTAAAAGTGATATGCGTGCATGAAATAATTTGCCCAAGTAGACAAGATTAGAACTACTAGGATATTAAGGGACCTCAAAGATGCTCTCTCGATTACTAGCAAGTTAGTGCTCTCTGATTATTAGCACATTCAAAGACATTCGTACTCTCTGATAGCACTTGATGTTCTCTGTTTAATAGTGCATAATAATGCACCTCTGTATAAGTCATGTATATCCAAAGTGTTCTATCTAGTCTCATCTGGCCTCTACTAAGTAAAAAGTAAACAATTTTCAAGCATGAGGAAAATGATTATCTCTGAGTAAAAATGTTAGTTATGATAAAGCAGAACTCGTAAAAGTACGGATAAATGTTTTATAGTACTTGAGAATGATAAATGTTATATGAGTAAATACATGAAAATTAAATTATGAGGTTTTACGATCTATACCCCTTTACTAATACAGATTATATGCAATCTATACTAGTCAATAGATTGGTGAAAAAAATTACAAAAATATTTGAATATAGCCATTATAACTGGGTATATTATATTAAATTTTTGGGGTTTTATATGGGTATCTTATATATACTGATATTTTCAGAGGAATATGGAACTGTTCATGTTTGGATACTATAATCAATATATGGAAAGGTTGGATAAATATGCTAATAGACGTAAATTATCGCAAGTCTCATTGATTCACAATCACTACTACTCTATTTGTCTTTGGTTTTCCAAGCCAATATATGTGATAGAACACTTGATAATAAGATTCATACGATATTATTTTCCATTTCTGTTGGTAGAAGCTCTGAAAGGCAAATGTGAAATAGTGTATTGAAAATAAATTGTAAAATGAAAGGATAGAGAATAGATATAAATGATAAACTGGGTGAATATGTACAAAAAGAAACTATAGAACTATAGAAATAATGAAATTCATGATCAAAAGAAAACAAGGAAATTTCGAGGACGAAATTTATTTTAAGGGGGAGAGAAAATGTAATACCCTGAAAATATTTACAGTAAGATATTATCCTTGAAGAGGGCCAGGATTGTCACTGTACAAGCCCATCTGGCCCGGGCCCAACTACCCAAACAAATCAAAACCCTAAGCCCAACTACCCAAAACAATGTGACCCAAACCCTAACACAACAGCAAGGATTTCCAACCCTAGGTGCGCCGCACCTAGGGTCTTCTCGACTCAACCGCCCTGATCACGTCGGCAAGTATAGTGGCACCTGCCTCCACCACCGTTTACCTGCAATATTAAAAGAAGAAAGACAGTGTGCAGAAAGGAGAGACAAATCATTGTAAAATAGGCTATATAAGCCACAAGAGAATCGGTTTTTGAAAAAAAGGGGCTGGATTTTTTTTTCTTTCTTTCTTTTTTTCGAAAGATAAGAGGGGAATAACATCAAAAGGCTCCAATAAACTCAAACGTGCAGCAAGGAATATCGAAGACCGATCTAAAGGTCTATTTACCATTTTTATTTTTATCTTTTTTTCGAATATTATTAGTATGTATCTTTTCTATTTTATTGAAAACAACACACATACATAATAAATATATAAAGTAAAAAAGAGAGGAAAAAAATCACCTTTAGGTGATTTTCGGCCACCGTATCATGGCGGACAACACGACGGCAACCGGCCTGCTCCTCGTCGAATTCTGGGCTGGCAGAGAGAAAAGGGGGAAGGGTTTTCGATTTTTTTTTTATTATGAAGTGGGAAAATGAAATTTCTGCCCAAAATTTTGACTTTTATAATAGCCTCACACGACGCTGTTTTTGGAGGAAGTCCAGGTGCCAAAACGAAATAAATATATGGCAAAAACAGTTTTGAAATAATAGCAAACATATAGAAACTTGAAATAGATGGTATATATACAAATATAAGCAAGAATTATAAAATAAACAATACATACATAAAGTAAGTTGAGATAAATAGTAATAATTAGAATAAACAACATATTAAAGTGAGTTACAACAAACAACAATGATATGAACAAACAGTACATTAAAACAAATTAAGATAGATGTAAAGAGAATGAATTTAATGAATTTAAGATATAGATGTAAATGAATCAAAATTTCAGGGTATAAATTTGAAATAATAAAAAGGGGTCACCAGGGGCTAAATTGAATATCAGGAAAAGGGGGAGGGACCAAAGCGGGTAATTTCCCATTTAAGGGAAACATGCGGACCCCCCTTTTCTAAACGGTGCTGTTTTGTAGCCTGATAAAAGGCCCCAAATTTTTGTTTGCTTCATTTTTCCTTAGTGTTTTAAAAAAAAAAATAAACAAAGAGCATTCTTTCCCTCTCTTTCCCTTTTCTAATTTTCACATTTGGCTAGGGTAATATACCCATCCTCGCCGGACCGCCGCTCCTCCACCATTTAGTCCTGTTCAGACCGGATCTAAAGGTCTAGTCCTTTATTTTGTGACAAAAAGACGAATAAAGAGGACTTTGGTCCTTTTAGCCGAGCCTTAAAAGGTTGTGAGGCCCTCGGCGCCAGTGAAGCACCCACGACGACGGAGGACGTGAGGCTACTCAAGTAAGTTTATTTCTTCCCTCTTTATTTTGAAAGATTTCTGTTATGAAATAAAAGATAAAAAAATGAAAGTGGCAAAAACGAAAATAAAAAATCCACCTTTCGAAACTTCTGTTCTTTTTTGATTAATCTTGCTTGTAAAATGTCTGTAAAAAAATTTACAAAGAAAAGATATTGGCTTTTAAAGCCAATCTAAAAACTGTTCGTTTCATGGCTTTTGTTATTTTGCCATTTATTTCTCTGTCGATCACGTGCTCATTTTTGCTGTTGTATTTGCTTCTGTTGCAGGTGCCATGCGACTCGTGGAAGAGGCGACAGAAGGGTGTGGTGGCCGAGGGGAGGCTAAAGGTTCGGCAGCACGCGTGGGGGTTGAGCGGCGGCTGAAGGTTTTGGTATCTAAGGTTGGTGGCTGCTAAAAAAAAATTAAAGATAGTGGGCTAGGGTTTGGTTTTGGGTTAGGGATTTTGGTCCTATAATATTGGGCCACATATTTGTTGTAAATGGACTTAATTTGGACTTTTTAATTGTTTTATTTGATTTTTTTTTATTTCTTGCCAAAATTGACTATTACAACTCAATAAAGGAGTTCATCAAAGCATCACATCTCATACTTACTAAAACTCATAAAGGAGCTTCTCAAAACATGACATGTGAGAAATCTCCAAGCGAGCTACCACTAACAAGCTCCCATCATTAATGGGAGTTGGCAGTATTAAAACCTTGCCTTCATTATTGACATCTGCTGGCCCCGCATAAATGGGGCGACCCCATCCAAAATCTGCTTCATAGATAGGCAACCACAACTAAGAGTTTACAGCGAGGTTTGGGCATCGGAAAGTGTGCGGCCCTCTAACCAAAGTGCTTAAATCAGATACTGTTTCAATGTAATCAAGAGCTGACCTCAAATACTCATCATTAATCTTCTTTAACCCTTCATGGATCCTCTTAATAGTATCAAGAAAGGATTCAGTGTTGAGATCACCAGCTTGAGTAACGAGTGCATTTATAAAGATAGCATTACCGAAGTACCCTGGTGGGAGAGGAGGATTCAATTTAGATCGAGCGTCAACCGGAAAGTACATCTTGGTAGGTTGGTCATCTGAGAGACCCCTTGCTTTACTTACGCAGCGCCATATATGTGCAGCCAAGATGTTGTAACTACTATACTTTGTACCACTACTGTTTGCAGCAGCTTTCGCTTTCAAGGCATTCAATTGATCAACTGTAAGCTTAAATGTGGAGACAGTGGATGGCTTAAGATCAGATTCAGCAGCCTTCAATGGAGGAGAAGGCTCATATTCAAGATGGTGGAATTTAGGCATTGGTGGGACTCGAGCACGAAGAAGAGTTCGATCGATGAATGGTGCAATGGCAGGCGAGACGCCTCGGACGGTGTCAGACCAACTATTGATGAAATGAAAAGCCGATGTGCCATCTCCTAAAGTATGTTGCAACCCAACTCCCAGACAAACACCACCGCATTTGAACTTAGTTACCTGATAAATTATACGTCATAAATATCAACTGCTAAATTCAGATACGAAATGTTATCTTAAGGGTTTCTTGGGGATTACCTGCAACACAAGAAGTGGATAAGAGGATATTCCTCCAGAATAGTCGACTTTAGGAACTAGGTGAGAGTTGTGAGTAAAATCACCATTACCAATCAAATCTTCCAACACTGAACTAGTTTCAGCTTCAACGAATAGAACTCCTTCATCGTTGCATATTATCTCAAGTCTTCCATTTTCATCATACCCCAACCTTCCTGCAATAGGGTAAAATGGGACAAGAACCTTGCTCAAACCCTCTTTAA
Organism: Gossypium longicalyx; assembly: GCA_025698465.1. Classification (NCBI taxonomy): domain Eukaryota; kingdom Viridiplantae; phylum Streptophyta; class Magnoliopsida; order Malvales; family Malvaceae; genus Gossypium; species Gossypium longicalyx. The sequence continues at coordinate 98,512,347 of CM047000.1, forward strand.
CCCTTCCAGTATCAAAGAAATCAGAACAACCATTTGGCTTATAAAAGTGTACAGTAGAGACGTGGTATCTTGAAATCAATAGATCTAAATTGGAGTTCCATATACTTCCTTTGGGAGTGTGTTCTTCAGCTGGACGAACAATGGTAGACTCCTTTATACTGATCTCCATCTCTATATAAATGTCAAAAATGAGTAGTTCTCACTCACATCTTCAAATGAATGGGATGAGAAAACATGCATAAACTTCTATTTCTACTCAATGCTTGAAAGATGAAAGAGAAAGATTAGAATTTTGATTACCTTAAATAGTGTAAACCAGTGCCGGAAGAACAACGTTGTAAAGGGGACGAAGGGACACGAATCGCAATTTCTAGCCATATATACTACTGCCGACATTTCTCTATTCTAGATTAATGGTTTTAAATTTTGATACGTATATATAATTTAATTATGAAAGCATCTATAAGTTTTCTAAGTTGATATAATGTTGAAAATTATTTATAACCCGTCCCAATCGGAAGATTAACACACTTTAGCATGCTCGAACTCATATTCTTCTTCACTGACAACAATACCAATGCGAACCAAGCTAAGACTCAATCAGTTCATTTATTAAAATCTTATATATATGAACTATTCAACATTTTATTAATAAGTTCAGTTAAATTCGGTTAATTGTTTGATTTTAAACTAATAATTAAAATTTAAAAAATTATTAATTAACTTTTAATCAAACTAAATTTAATCACCAACCAGTTAACTAAATTAAATCGACGGGATAGAATTTTAAACACCCTATGTATAAGCAGTGACAAACTCCCATCATTAATGGGAGTTGGATGCCTTCTTAAATGGCATTTGCTGGCCCCGTACGAGTGGGGCGACCTATCCGAAATTCTCTAAACCAATCTGGAGTGAGCAGCAATTGCCCATGATTCTGGTGAATGAAACTGAATGAGATGTGGAATTGTGGATGCAAAGTGAATTGTTTGTGAATGAGTCAAAAATAAAGTTAGGCATGTGGAAAAGTCAAAGAAGACGGGGTTTAAACAGATTGAGGTGGAAGGCGATTGTGGCACAGTTATGAGGAGGACGCACATGAAATAAAGCTAAAGAAGATGGGGTTTCAACCATTAGAGCTTTGATTATGAATAGTAAAGATAAAAGCAAGCAGATTCACAGAGTGTATTATGGTTTGGTTAATTTGGTGTGTTATGGTGACGTATTAGCTTACCTTAATATAAAATATAACCATAAATGTGAACAATCTTTTGAAACATTAAAATATCCTTCTCTAGTTTTTATTTTAAATATTTTTAGTAATATTTATCACATTTTTAAGTGAAAATTCCAATTTTGTTTTCACAATTTTTACTTGAATAAATTTATTTGATAATAAATTTTTTTTCTAATTTTCATTGAATTACTTTTATGTTTCAACCTACAATTTCATTAATGGGAAAATTTAAAATATATTAATAATTTCATTTTGAATTTGTATTCTTTTATCAAAATCACCCTAAAATGGATGAAAAAATTAACATTTGTTAACTTGACAGATTAACATTTAATTAATTTTTTTAAAATAAAAAATATTTTATAATTTTATAATAATTTCTAATTTTTTAAAAATAGTTTTTTTTATTTTTTGAATTTTCAAATTTTAAAAATCAATTAAATGTTGATTGCTAAAATGAAACTTCGATGAGGAAAATCTCAAATAGAAAAATGAAGCAATATGACAAGAAGCCAAGGTGTATATGAAGTCATTATCTTTAAGGTTCTATTCGCCCCCATCTATATTCGGTGTGCAAATAAGTTTCAAGCAAATAAACCTCGAGGATACAATGAATCCTGGTGACTATTTGAGTTTTGCACTGGCAAAAATAGTTCACTAAACACTGAGTAGAGTATAACAAGAAAATAAATTTCTATAAAGAATTTCTACAATAATTCTTTATAGAATAATCTAATAATAGTAGAAGATGGAGAAATGATAGAAAGAACTTTTGAGAATTTTTTGGTATGTTTTCCAAATTAAATTTCACCCTTATTTATAGAAATTCTCATATCTCTTCACAGAAACATAACTTTCAATATGTGTCTTTTTTTGAACAATCATATCTTTAAAAAAGACAAAATTATTCATTTAATATCTCTTAAATAAACATAACTATTCAAGTAATATTGCTTGAATAATTATATATCTTTGTCAAAAATTAGGTGATATACCTCTTGATCAATAACCAAAAGATATAACTTTTAATTAATTGCACCCTTTCATTTATAGTCATTGGAACACTATAAATATTTGAAAATGTTCCAACAGATGTGTCATCCACGTGTATGCAATATCAATAAAGTTTTAAAATATTAACTTTACCATTCATTAACGATGATTTGACAAAAAAAAAACGTAAGAATAAGGGCTAAAAAAGATGAAAAAAATTAAATGGAGGGTTAAAATGATTTTTTTTAAAGTTGGAGGGTGGAATAAGGTATTATGTCTTATATTTACAAATCTTATTTCAATTTTAGATGCTTTTGATTAAGAAAACTAAGCTTGGGTCTAACTAAGGGTTGGAGGGGTTGTTAGTATACTTAATTCTTTTTAGGCATAATGTCAATTTTAGTTCTTAATATTTGCATTTTTTGTCAATTTGAAACTTATTCTTTTTTTGAGCTAAATTTCGCCTTCAACCTTTTAAAAAGAATCAAATTTAACCATTAATATTTTGAAAAAGAGTTGAAATAATCTTTTTAACAGAAATACTAACTAAAATGTTAAGAAAAAAAAAAAAAGGCAACCCAAGAATAGACCTGTCCATAGGCCTCAAGTTTTCCTTAAGGTATCTCTGTGGAAAAGGTCCTCAAATTTGGGCGTAAGGGCAAGTTGAGCCATAGGTTTATTAGGCCTTATCAAATTTTGAGACGAGTGAGGCCAGTTGCCTATTAGTTGGAGTTGCCTCTAGAGTTAGACCACATACACGATGTGTTTCACGTCCCTATGCTAAGACAATATCGGTCTGATCCATCTCATATTGTTTCAGTTGATGAGATTGAGGTGAGACCGGATTTGACTTTTGAAGAGGAACCAATGCAGATTTTGGATTGAGAAGTTAAAGTCTTGAGAAGGAAGAACATTCCTTTAGTTAAAGTTCTGTGGTAGAATCAATGTATTAAGGACGCCACTTAGGAGCCAAAGGACTCGATTCGACAACAATATATGTATTTGTATTAAGGATGCCACTTGGGAGCCGAAATTTTTTGAATGAAAGGAGAGTTGTAACACCCAAAATTTTTGTTTTTGAATTGTTAAATTGTGTCAAGTAAATTGATTTGGCTTCAATTGATAAGTGTTTTGTTTATGTGCCTAAGGTCCTGTGTTCAAATCTCTTCTCTTTAATTTTTTTTTATTTTTATTCCAACTCTTGACTTAGAACATCTACATATCTTTAAATTTTGGGTAATTGTTAGAAAGAATGAGCTTGCTAGTTTAGTGGTAAGGCTTCAGCTTACCTGGAGTTCCTATGTTTGAATCTTGTGTGTTCTTTTCTGTTATTCCCTTGTTCTTTCTTTCTTCTTCCGTTTTACCCTTATTTTTCTTCTTTCTTCTCTGCTGTTGAACTGGGCTGTGCTAACGTCCACTTCTGGTGCAACACCCCTAACCCTCATCCGTCACCGAAATAAGGTTACGAGGCATTACTGAACAAAAGCACAGTTTCGAACAATCTCATATTAACACAAGTCATATTCATATATATAAAGCATATAACTAATTAAATATTTAACATACATTATAAATCATATTGCATATACGAATCATATGTTCATCACTTTAATGATAATCGAATACCTAAATAAAAATCAAACATTTTACTTCCTAATTCTATACATGCTCATGTTTAACCAAATAAAACATATCAGAGGGCATTTTGTCCATTAGCATATGCGGCATTATCAATTTATATTTCATTAAACATTAAAATCTTATACGTATTTAACCACATCAATTTTGTACCATTTTCATACATTAATAATGAAACATATCCGGCCTAATTCACATAACATACTCTTGTCTAATGCTATAAAGTGTCAAGACCGAATTTAAACATGATAATATCATTTAATATACAAACTAAATAATATGTTTGACTATCATGTATTCAGATCAAACATATCAAAATCAATATGCTAACTTCATAACAAAATTACAAATACATATTCAATTCATTTACTTACCTATTCGGCTATCAAAGTTAATCATTTAAGTCATACCAATTCCACCATTCAATCTTAAGTTAGAAATTTACTATTTGCATTTTCAAATACAATTATATACTTGTCACTTATTAACTATCCATTTAACTAACAAAACATACCTAATAAATATTCATTATTTATCTTCATCAATCATACCTATTTTATCAACCATTCAAACATAATATATGCATATACATTTACAAACCGAAACAAATTAACCAATACTCATTTGAATACATATATATATGTCATTAACATTTTATTCCATTACTAAGCCTAATTACTAAACCATCCACAAAACGAAACATATTATAATAAACTCCTACCATGTTCGAACATAACCATATATCCTTTAACGCCAATTCACATATTAACACCTAAATCAAACATAACAACCAAACTCATATATGTTTTTATCCATGCACAACCTTAACTGAACCAACCACATGTACATCTTAAACCATCAACCATTTTCAAGGCATATAGTACCTACCACACATACTAAACATTCATAGCATGTAACTTCATAAACAAGATGAACATAAACCTACTCAACATAACCGAATTCAAACATAAAAGTTAAGCCATTTTCGTATGGCTTAGATTATACATAACCAAAATCCAACATTTCAAAACATAATCCAACCTATACATGCCATAGATTTGAAAGTTCACTTATACAAATACCGAAAACAATCGATAGTGTGATAGACTTTGCTGACGATCCCCGAGCTCGTAACTTGACTCCTGAATCTATAAAACAGAGGCAAACATAAACACATACAGTAAGCTATCATAGCTTAATAAGTCATAAGCAAATAAACAACCCAATGATATAATCAACTCAGTTAAACTAAGCCAAATTATAATATCATTATCACATTTAGTCTCAAACTTACAAATTTCGTAAGTAATAAATTTTCATACAAAAATGTTACCTTGGCCGAATGCTCATATAGTTATATTAACAAAACACCATTCAAATTTCAAAGCCCAAAATGTCATATTATAACCAAGTAAACTTACACTCATATACACAAGCTCATGAATCAAAATATAACATAATATACACACACTTATTATATGGCCAAATATACATAATCTTATAGTCTCATATTCAAGAATCGTTTCAAAAATATTCATATCATTTATTCACAACACCGAATACATATTCCATATTCACATACATTCTTCACTTACATCATACGTGATTTGCAACAAATATTAAATAACTTACTTACCTTACTTCAAGTAGGTAATAAGGTAATTCATACTTGGTTATTTTAGCTCATTTTACACATTCGATCACAACTTAATGTTGCCCGATGAACCATTCGAATTGGATAGGACACTCGGATAATCACATATATCGTAAAATGCTTACGTCCCAGACATGGTCTTACATGTAATCACATATCGATGCCACTGTCCCAAACGTGGTCTTACATGTAATCACATATTGATGCCACTGTCCCAAATAGGGCCTTACTCACACACATATATCGAAGTCACATATCGATGCCAACGTATAAAACGTGGTCTTACTCGCACACATATATCGATGCCATGGTCATACTCGCACATCACATATGGGAATCCTATGTCATGACATATGTATCCTAGCTATGCCATGGTCTTACTCGGTCGAAACAAATTCATAAACATTTCTGCCAAGCTTATTCACATTCGGCTAATACATATATATTTACATATTTCAATTCAGCATATATAATTCACATTTAATTAAAATTAAGTACGTCTATTTGCTTATAAATTTACCTCGGACGATGAAAAACGAAACGGGATGACTAGTCGACAACTTTAGTTTTCCCCGATCCAAATCTAATTTCTTTGGTTCTTGATCTTAACATATTCAAATTAAACTCATTCAAACATATTTTCATTCAATTTAATCCAAAAACACATAAATGGGCAAACTACCATCTTACCCTTGACATTTTACACTTTTTACAATTTAGTCCCTATTGCACAAAATATGCAAAATTTCAACACACCCATGTTAGGCCAAATTTTACCCATTTTCATACAAGTCCATATATTTCATTTATTTCACATTTTAGTCCTTCAAATTATTATTTTTTCAATTTAGTCCTAATTACTCAAAATCATCAAAAACTCCAATACAAAACATGTTAATCTAAAACATATCTTTCATATTTCATCATCAAACAACAAAAATCACAAGCTTTCAACAATGGCATAACTCAAAATATTCATCAAAATCTAAAATTCAAGCATGGGTCTTGTAGATAACTTAGCAACAATCTCAAAAACGTAAAAATTATCAAAAACCGAGCTAAAACTCACTTTGAATCAAGTTGGAGAATAGTCTAACCCTAAAACCCTTTTATTTTATTTTTCTTTTCTTTTGTATTCGGCAAGAACAATATGAACACCAAAATGGCTTTATTTTTTTTTATGTTATATTATAACATATATTAACTTAATGTTTTATTTACTTATTTAACCTTAATAATAAAATTATAAAACCATTATAATCATGGCCATTATCGTCCACTCTAATTGTCAATGGTCTAATTTCTTCATAAGTGCTTCATATTAATAAGACAAGTTCAATTAAGCACTTTCACATTTAACCACCAAATTTTCATTTTACGCGATTAAGTCTTTTTGTTTAATCGGGCACTCAAACGACAAAATTAAATTATGAAAATTTCACAGATATAAATTCACACATAATAAACACAGAAAATAATTTTTAAAATTTTTTTTGACTCGGATTCGTAGACCCAAAACCACTGTCCCGACTAGAGTCTAAATCGGGCTATTACATCTCGAGTTCATTACTGGCCTGTAAGTGGTAAGGGGGAATAGGATTTGTAATCATAACTCCTTTCAATGATATGTGTTATCCGCTCACTTTTTGAGAATGTTATTTTTTGGTTTGTCGTAACAATGGACGCCTAATCATTCCTAATGTATGATTCTATTTAGGTGAGAATCAAGTAGTGCTTTTTGCTCTATCGGGTTGAGTACTGACAATTTTCTCTTCAAAGGGTAAATTATCGAATGCCCATATTAAGGGCTGGTTTGTGATAATTTAGTTTACAAGAATCGGATGTCTTGTGATTTTTAGGTCGAATGCTTTAGAAAGCAAGGGTCGGTTCTTGTTTTTATCACTAATCTGTAAGTTGGGTGTCATTCTAGGTACTTGATTTGCTGTTGTTGTGTTCGCGTTAAAAAACAGTCAAGTGTGTACCTCAATCCTGAAAAATCTGTGAATGGCATAAAGCTGAAAACCACACTACTCGTGTAGGCTTATTTTTTGTAAAATTTAGTTAGGGTCGTGTTTCGAAGTGTGTTTCAAGTGTAGCAATATTATAGAGCTTTCTAAGTGATATTCATGTTTTTAGTATGCGAATATGTGGTTATGCCTTTGTATGAGTATTTTCTAAAAGCATGTTAATTGTAGTAATTTTGTACCTGGTCTGAAAATTCTGAATATGTCATTAACATGTTTAATCTGTGTACATCTGAATATCTCGTTATGCTATTGTCGCATGTGCATTGGGGTGAGATAATTATGTGATGGAAGAAGTGTTGACAATTTAATGATTTGTCTTATCTGGTGGTTTTACCACATACATCTGTTCTAGCAGTTTGACTGCATTTTTGGTGGCTTGATCACCCATATCTGATTTTGGCGGGTTACCATATTATTTCTAACAGCTTTAACTGCACATTTTTGTATAGTGACATACGCTTACTTATTGGTGTGTAGGGTTGAATGGGTATTTATTACCCTATATGGTGTGTTAGGATAGACGGAGATGGTGTGTAGTTGATAGGTATTTTTTGTCCCAAAAGTGCTTAAAAGTAATGCTAAACACACCCTTAATCTTTTAAAATTTATTAAGATATTAGCTATTAAAATGGTAAAATTGCATTATGACACCCACAAAAATGATAAAATTTAATTTAATTCTTTAAATTTTATAAAGATATAGGCTATTAAAATGGTGAAGTTGCATTTTTATTATTGTAAAAATATACAATTTAATTCCACCCAAAAAAACAATTCTAGCTTCGCACCTAATGCCAACACCGTTAAAGTTTTAATATTTTAACCAACATTTTTATTTTAAAGAAAAACACATTGACTCTTTTTAAAAAATTAATACTTAAATATAACTAAAAATATAAAAAAATTAAATTAATAAAAAATATAAATATTAAAGACTAAATTTGATATTATTGCTTTATTTTATAACTAAATGGATGGGGTTCTCCATCACCATGGGATCATTTTTCATTTATTACAACTGTGCTCTATGCATAAGTAGTGACATAATTATTAAAACTCATAAAGGAGTTTCTCAAAACATGACATGTGAGAAATCTCCAAGCGAGCTAACACTAACAAGCTCCCATCATTAATGGGAGTTGGCAGTATATAAACTATGCCTTCTAGAATGACATCTGCTGGCCCCGCATGAATGGGGCAACCCCATCCGAAATCTGCTTCATAGATAGGCAACCACATCCAAGAGTTTACAATGAGGTTTGGGCATCGAAAAGTGTGCTGTCCTCTAACCAAAGTGCTTAAATCAGACACAGTTTCAATGTAATCAAGAGCTGACCTCAAATATTCATCGTTTACAAAGACAACATTACCGAAGTAGCCTGGTGGGAGAGGAGGATTCAATTTAGATCGACCGTCAACTGGAAAGTACATCTTGGTAAGTTGGTCGTCTGAGAGACCCCTTGCTTTACTTACGCAGCGCCATATATGTGCAGCCAAGATGTTGTAACTACTATACTTTGTACCACTACTGTTTGCAGCAGCTTTGGCTTTCAGGGCATTCAATTGATCAACTGTAAGCTTAAATGTGGAGACAGTGGATGGCTTAAGATCAGATTCAACAGCCTTCAATTGAGTATAAGGCTCATATTCAAGATGGTGGAATTTAGGCATTGGTGGGACTCGAGCACGAAGAAGAGTTCGATCGATGAATGGTGCAATGGCAGGCAAGACGCCTCGGGCGGTTTTAGCCCAACTATTGATGAAATGAATAGCCGATGTGCCATCTCCTAAAGTATGTTGAAACCCAACTCCCAAACAAACACCACCGCATCTGAACTTAGTTACCTGCTAAATTATACGTCATAAATATCAACTGCTAAATTCAGATACGAAATGTTATATTAAGGGCTTCTTGGGGATTACCTGCAACACAAGAAGTGGATCAGAGGATATTCCTCCAGAATAGTCGACTTTAGGAACTAGGTGAGAGTTGTGAGTAAAATCACCATTACCAATCAAATCTTCCAACACTGAACTAGTTTCAGCTTCAACGAATAGAACTCCTTCATCGTTGCATATTATCTCAAGTCTTCCATTTTCATCATACCCCAACCTTCCTGCAATAGGGTAAAATGGGACAAGAACCTTGCTCAAACCCTCTTTAAGCCTTCCAGTGTCAAAGAAATCAGAACAACCATTTGGCTTATAAAAGTATACGGTAGGGACGTGGCTTCTTACAACCAATAGATCTATGTTGGAGTTCCATAGACTTCCTCTGGGAGTGTGTTCTTCAACTGGACGAACAATGGTAGACTCCTTTATACTGATCTCCATCTTTATAAACATGTGAAAAATGAGTAGTTCTCACTCACATCTTCAAATGAATGGGATGAGAAAACATGCATAAACTTCTACTTCTACTGAATACTGGAAAGATGAAAGAGAAAGATTAGAATATTGATTACCTTAAATAGTGTAAACCAGTGTCCTAAGAACAGCGTCGTAAAGGGGACGAAGGGAGACTTGATCAATTTATAGACATACTACTGCCGACAGAGGTCGTAGATTTTTAGTTTCGAATATTTAATAATTATACATTTGAATACTCTAGTTTTAAATTCCGAGAGGTATATATAATTTAATTGTGACACTGTATAAAAATTTTCTAAGTTGATACAATATTTAGAATTATCTATAACTTGTTTCAACCTTAAAATAGAAGGATTAACACGATTCAGCATGCTCGAATCCATATTCTCTACACTGATAACAATAACAATGCAAATTAAGCCAAGACTCAATCAACTCATTTATTAAAATCTTATATATATGAACTCTTTAATATTTTATTATTAAGTTCAATTAATTCGGTTAATTATTCAATTTCAAACCAGTAATCGAAATTTAAAAAAATCATTAATTGACTTTCGATCAAAACTAAATTCAATTACCGATGGATTAACTAAATTAAATTAACTAGGTAGAAGTTTAAACACCCAATGTATAAGCAGTGACAAACTCCCATCATTAATGGGAGTTGGTACCTTTTTAAAAGACATTTGCTGACCCTGTACGAGTGGGGCAACCCATCCGAAATCTACTTTTCTACATAGGCAACCGCACATTTTTAATATGTTTTTATATCTAATTTAATTTTTTTTAATGATTATGATGGATGTTAATAGATTAAATTTTATAATTATATTTATTACCATTTTAACTAGTGATTTTTGTGTTTTCGAATTTAAAAATTTACTTTTTTCTTCTAAAATCAGGTAAATATAAAAGATATTATCATGTCAGCTTGTGCTTACGATTCATATAATGATTTATATCGTAAAAAAAATTTTTAGAAGAAAATTTATTTAGAATAGACTTCAATCTTCACTGTTACATTATGTACTTAAGCAATATTTTGTGTAATTAAAGTTATATAAAATGGTACAAGATTTATAATAATTTGTGTAATTAGATAATATTTGTATTATTATACAAATGTTATGAATTTTATAATAATTTATTTGATTTGATAATATTTTGTGTGATTTACACTGGATAAATAATTACACAAAACACTAAAAGATTTGCAATAATTTGTATTAATGTTGTAATAATTTGTGTAAGTGCATAATGTTGTGAAATTACTATTACACAAAAATTTCAAAAATGATAATAATTTATGTAGTTGGATAATATCTTAAAGAATTAGATAATATTTTAGGTAATTGTGTAATTACACAAAATATTACAAATGTTTTAATAATTTATATAATTAAATAATAATTTGTGTAATTGAAACTTAGAAAAATTAATCCTAGAAGAACTTCCCACTTTCTAAAGGTTAAATCTTGACAATACCACAACAGTAAATGCTTAATCCAGCTGACAAATTGAAACGAATCAACTTCTTCATTCATGCTGATAAATGATTTTCCATTTTACGGTTGTGAATTATGCAACCAAAACTTTATTTTCTTTTAAAATATTCATCTCTAATTTGTATTTTACATATGGTAAAAAAAATATATTATATTAAATATAAGAGTGAACAAAACTTGATTCGATTAAAAAAAATTTAATTTCAAGTTAATCGAATAAGTAATTTGAGTTTCGAGTTCTAGTCGAGTTAACTTTACAACTCGAATAACTCAAATAACATATTGATGTAAATACCCTATTGATCTCTCTCTCAATAAAAAATACAAAAATAAAATAAAATGATTTTCAAAAATTCAAAATAATTTTTAAAATTAAAAATACTTATAAAAATTTCAAAATTTATACTTTTCAAAAAAATTATAAGAAATTTTTTAAAAAATCTAAAATAATAATTTAGGAACCTAATTAACGATGGAAGTTTATCATACTAAAATTTCAAATCGAGTTAGATAATAAAATAAGACTCGCCAACTCGACTAACTCGAAATTTTTTCACTCGATTCGATCGAACGCTCACTCGTAATTAGATAATTCATGGAAGGTACAATCTAGTCCGAACAATAGACTTTAATTCCCTAAAATATTTATATCCAAACACATATTCGAATATGAAAAAGCTTAACCTACCATCTCATATACATATCATATCAATGAACAAGTTCAGGAGACGACGACATAACCTAGACTGGATACCAAATAATGTTATTAAGCACTGCAATATACTAAAGGGCTTTCTTACAATAAAAATATACTCTTAGGGTTGGCGAAGAAATGCTCACCGTATGTTAGTTCGGATTTTGTGAAGTTGCCTCCGATTAGTGTTCCTTTAAAATGCTGGAACTCCGGTAGATTTAGTTTGAAGTTTTTTCCTCACAATAAGGCATTTATTCCGAACCATCAACTGTAAGAGTTTCTTGCATTGCTGTTTCTGTTTAAGAAACATAAAAGGTAAATGCATTAGTTATAAACTTAGGAGTAGGAGGTTATTACAAGAAAAAGCAAGCATAATTATGATTTTTAACTATATTGCTCTAACTCTTTTTTTTTTTGGCGTTCTAATGTTCGACATCTATATCTGTTGAGTGTTGTTTTGTCTGTGTCCTTCGAATGAGGTTTATTTCTCTATTTATATGATACGGTTATTGTTTATGGATATGATGTCGTATGTAGATCCCCATGCATACCAACACATTCCCTATTCTAGAATTAACACATCCCCCTGCATGCTAGCGCGAACCCACATCGCGCGAACTAGTGAGAAGATGCGAACACCTCACGTGTGAACCAAGATGCGAACTACACAAGTAATGGGTCGGGACCCAACTGACCCAACTGGGCAGCCGGATAGCAAGTCTAAAGGGGGTACACCATAACAATATCAAATAGATATCTACATATGAATGTTGATATGAGCTTCAAAAGATCCTTTAAATACATGGAAAAACTTAGAAAAAAATAAGTATATCCATCTCAGATACATTCTTGTATCTAACACTCAAACTCGAATCTAAATCACATAAGTTGTTAGCTTGAAAATTTAGTAATGGGGAAAATTAAAGCCCCAATCAATGCAAAAAAAGGAGAGAATAAATATCTATGATTTTCTATTTGCTAACAAATATGGAATATGATCTAGGACCGACTCTCTAAATACATAGAAACCTTGAAAATACTTGTCCAACACTCATGTCTAAATACTCATAACTTCAACATTATACGTTCGCATCTACAGAAACAAGAATTATGAGCTACAGACTTGTAATAAACTTATTATATATTTATGGCCTTAGTTAAACAAAACAAAATAAGAAGAGGTTAATGGATATGTTGATTATAAATTTAATAGCACCTTACCTGGGAGTTTGACATTGGCAAGTCCATTTTATGAATAATATCATCCTGCATGAATAATGAGAAGAGAAATAATGAGAAATTTTGTTCACTACCAAACTCTCTAGATGGACATGAAGTGTTCGAACCCATGTTACCCAGACCATTCATATTTGGACATGAGTACGAGAGTATGATTTTTCAAAGATATTATAAAAAAAGGAAAAATATTGACCTACTTATGACAGATAAGTACACTTGTTTGACACTCACCTCCGAGTTTAGGTAACAAAGGTCCAAACCTATCTAACTTGCCATTAGATACCAACCAAAAATAAGTTATCATTTATCAGTCACTTCAATTTTCCATTTCACACTCATTAAGACAGAAAGCGAAAGGTATGTTAACATGTGTAAAACAATCGCTTAACTGGCTATATACCTGATTTTCCCAATGCAAACATACATAATATGAGATAAAAGATTGTGTACCTCCCGTATTCCTGGATTTTGCATGACAATACGAAGAACTTTACTAATGATCTTCTTAAGCATTTTCAGATGTGCAGCATGATCCACCATCAGTTCCGAAGGTGACTTGCAAGAATCCTTGAGTGTAGGAACAGTGTGTTTGAAATTGAGGTTTTCCTTAATAGTTTCAGAATGTGATGAATCGCATTCAACTTCAAGAATTCCAGAACTATTGCCTAGATGATTTATATTACCAAAATGTTCCCCGTTCTTGAATGATGATCCAAGAGAAACAGCTCTCGGCATTGGTGCTCGATGCACAGATAACTTGATACCTGGAAAACCTTTTTCACGGCGATTATCAAAGGAGTAATCAACAAAAGGGGTGGATAAACCTTTGATAAATTCAGCTTCTCCAACACCTTCAACTGGAACAGAAGGAGAAATGAACAGTTCACCCGAAGAAACTAAGGCAAACAAATGAAAAGTTCCTCCACAATGTAAATCTACCGTGAGATCAAGCCCTCCTCTCATAATATCTTTTTCATGTTCATCAAGCCACCTAGAAAATCTAGCAGCGCTACTTCCTGTGTGTGGCGGAAATTGAGAGCCACAAACATTTGCAGTTTTTGGTGCAGTTTTTGGGGCCTCCTCTATAGGCTCCTGCCTGCTCTGAAGAACTTCTTCCAAAGAAAATTTAATTTTTTCCATTGCTGTACCCTTAGGTTGTTTGCTAAGCATATTACAAAGGCTGTTTAAAGATTTCCTGAATCTTTTATTCTGCTTCAGGAAACGCATTCTTCTTCTACAAGCTCCTAGATGTGTGGGAAGGTTACCAAATGAGACCCTGTCCTCATCATATAGTTTTGCTCCAAGCCCCACAGTTTGTTTTACATATCGGATCACCAATTGCCTTAAAGAACGACAAATATTCACGCATATACAAAGTGGAAAGAAAATTTAAAAAGGCAAAAAAGGCTACTATTTTTCCATTTTTTAAATTAGTCAAACATTTTTCAGCTAAGGTAGATACACTACTATTATTCACATGCAATAATTAAATTCAAACTTCACCCAAAAGAAAATTCCTTATAACATGGAGTCCCTTTATTAGGGGTTGGATTGCATTTTGCCCCCTCTACTCAAAAAATGGGCAAATTAATTCCTATACATTAGATCAAAGAGCAAACCAGTCCTATTAAAATTTCCATCCATTTTTACCTTTATTAACTGGTCCACGTATGTTAGCATGAAATACACTTGACACGCCACGTGTAACTGTTTGGTTATTCTGTCAATCACGCCAGTTTTTAACAGTAGAATTTGATGAAATTTTTTATAGAAAGGGCTAGCTTGCTCTTTGATCTAATGTACAAAAACTAATTTTCCCATTATTTGAGTGAAGGGGCAAAATGCAATCAGGCTCCTAGAATATTTTACAGAAACTTCATTGGAAACATGGAACTGGCATTAATTAATTCATTTTCCTTACCTATCAGCTTTTTTGTCCACTTAAAACTTCTTTGATGTGCCATCTTCAACTTGGAAAATGCCGAATCATTATTAGGGGAATGATACTTGTCAATATTTGCTCCAGGCCTTTCAGAATCCTTTGAATGATCTTCTTCTTGCTGTTCTTGCAACTGACTTTCATGCTCTCGAGGAGAGGCTAATGTAGAATTTTCTTGCTGTTCAGTTTCATTGTCAACTTTTCTATGCTTCAAAGCTCTACCTTTTGCAGATCTTTTCCTTTTTCGAGAAAAAGGAACTAATGATCAGGGGTTGGCATTCTGCCCCCTGTGCATTTAATTTTTTAGCTCTTTTACGACGCCGGAGCTTAGAATAATACGCACGAAGCACCTGCAACATTTTCAAGGGAGAAATTCTTTAAACAATAAAACAGGGAAGTGTTTTTTTTTTTTCCTCAATAAAATGAAGATTAGTTTTATCAAATTAATAAAAACCATTGAGCAATGGAAAGTAAGACATCAACTAACCTGCTCCATGGTGAGATTTAGGTTCTTTGAAATCTCCTTACATTTTTTGTAAGGAGGTTTTTCATTGAATTTGACCTTGGCTATAAGTTTCAGTACTGCTGCCTTCTGACCAACAGTCATTCTTCGAACTGAGGGCCATGAACTGTAACCAAAAATCTGTAAAACAATTATTAACAATTACCTTCCATATCTGGGATGTTAATTAAAGCAAGGAAATCATAAGGTCAAGGATAAAAGTGAAAAACATATAGAAGATTTCTATTTCCTTATTGATGAGGGTCTATATGAACATTTCTCATTTAAAAATTCCTGAGATACACCAGTCATATAAGTGCAAGAATAAAATGTATGCAAACCTCATGAACAGTAGATCCAGGGAATGCATGTGAAGCATCTTTTAAATCAACCCCAGCATAAGTATATTCCAAAAATTGCCAGTATTCATCAATGTCATCTCTGTTTGAGAGAACAAACTCATGTCTGATCATCTCATCCATAACATGTCTGTCTGGGCAAAGATCAAGAGATCCAAAATTTGAACATGCTATGAGTAATGTTGTTGGTTCCTCTATATAAGGCTTAAGCTCCAGGGAATAAACAGGACTGGCATGCAAAGAAGTGACTTCATCATCAGAACTTCCGCTATTTACCCGCCGAATCAACTATGCACAAGTATCAAAGTTTAGGCCTGGTACTAGGAATATATATATATATATATATAATAAAAGAATATAAAGGAGTTGACTGAAAAAGAATTTGTAAATGAATGATAATTTATGCTTTCAAATCTAAGACAAGTGGTGTACAGCATGTAACAATCTATTAATCATCATAGTACATATAGCTCTATAACAACCTACACAATGTTTACTTTTCCATATATCTAGAAGTAGCACATCGTTGAGTACTAGAATTGTCAAAAATGTTCATTTCATGAATCTAAAAGTAAATAGCATCAACATACATAATCATCTTAATGTTGCTGTTAACTAGATTTGATTCTGTTCTCTCCACAATTCAAGGGTAAGCACTAAGCAGTATGGTTTTGATGTTTACATAATCATCTCAAATTCTTTCATTGGTGAGTCAATCAAGCATGTGATGACCCAAACCATCTATTTAAGAGATTGGTTGGTATCTACACCAAGGCATTAGTATCAAATTCAGATATTCAGAAAGCTAAACCAAACAAGGTCCAATAATATGATACATGAAAAATATAGAAACAAAATATTAACATAATAAATATATTTTTAAACGTAAGCAAGGAGTTATACCTTCAGCCGCTGTAAAATAGATACGAGCAAAGACAGTCTCCTGATAGCTGAAGTATCATATAGTTCATTATACTCTTCATTAGAAAGATCACGTAAATATACTCCCTTCTCAACTATAACGGAAGATCCGACAACTTTAAAGAATAGCTCAAGTGGAATTCCCTTGATAGCTCCTTCAACATCAAACGTGACACAAAGATTATGTAGATCATGATCTTGTCTCCCATATGATAAAACGTCATTCCCAGCAGATAAACTACATGCATAGTCCCCGAGAAAACCATGCAACAGCCTTGCTCGAACCATTTTTCCACGTATGTATCCATTAGCCCGCATGGCTTCCATTCTAAGAGTTAGGGAATTTGAACTATACTGAGTTTGAGTTCTTTGTGCATAATCAAATAGATGAACTGAGTTATTATTCTTGTTCTTGAATGGGTCATGAGTTCGCTTGTGAAAAGACTTGAGTTTATTACAAATTATACCAATTACTTCAGAAGATAAACTCTGAATAGATGGGTGCAGGACCACCTTAACTTTATGGTTAAAGTTAGTATTCATAATCTCATTTAAATCTAGGTGTATACATTTGCAGTGCCCTTCGTTTTCAAGCTTATACAACATTTTGTCTACAGTTCTCCTGCCCATTGTAGTACCTTTGTCTTTCTCTAGATTCACAAGTAACTCATATAGCTCTGATCTCAAGACAATTTTTTCAACCTGCATTGGTTTACACACAAATGCACACAAGAATAGCAGTTAATTATATTAATCAAATTACAGGGAAAAAAACCTTATTCCCCTCAAGTGGAGGAGATGAATACCTGTAATCGTTCGAGTATTCTCTGCTCTCTCCGTGTGCTATCAACTGTTGAAAACTGACAGAGTTTAAGCTTCTTCATAGAATGAATTGCTGTGCTTGAAAACGTTGATCTTGTTTCATGGATTAACTCTTGTGGTTTGCACGTATTGGAGATACTGTAGCTTGCCTCACTATCTCTTGGAGAGGAAGAAGAGAGCTTTATTTCATTCTCATGGTTGTTTGTCTTCCAAAGCGCATCACTTTCAAAATTCCAGAGATGTGAGATTCGGGCTGATCCATCTAAAATACTAGGATTGCCACCCAAACTTGACTTTTTGCTTGGAATTAGACTAGAAGATTCACTTTTCCTGGATGTCCGAATTCTGTATTCATGGCTCTTATTATGAAGTTCCATCTGCATCGGCATCCCAAATCTACTGCTCACTGAAAAATAGTTTCTGTGATTCGTCTTCTTATTAATTCCAAACCTCTTGCCTACCTGTTTCACAACAAAATTTATGAAAAGGTCTTAGATTTAGAGTAAAACTTTGTACATTTGTAGGAATCTACATTGTGAGAATCTAAAAAGGAGCATAAATGTCACAGTAAAGACTGACAAAGAGAAATTTCTGTTTAGGCAAATAGTTCAGAAAATATAGTAGATATAACTTATTGGGAGTATGCTTGCTAATTGAACTTTTCTATGATTCTTGAAATATAGAAATTATTAAATATAAGACTCTTTGGCAAACCTCTGTAATAAGCATCCCTTTGGATCCTGTAGCATCAATTGTGTCGTAAATCTGATGATCAATGGGAAGCTCCACAAGCTGGTTAGCCATTTGACATCTGGTTGTATTTCGCTCATAATCCAAAGGGCAAAACTTTTTTAGCAAATGTAGGCAAGGCTCATCCTGTAAGAACAAGCATGTTCATGCATAATTTTCAGAAACAGATTTCTCCATGAAATAGGAAAAAGTTTGTTGAAACATCGTAAGCAAAACCATCTCACAATTATATCATAGGCATAATGAATGAAAAAATTATACTCTCGAAATTAAACAATCTATAAACTAAACAACAAGAGTACTCTAAATCAAAAAATGCAGAAGTTATCAAACTAACCTTCCCATTCACTTTTACAGTAGTCTCCTCTACTAAACCAGCATTTATCAATCTGCCATATATCTATAAGAAAAATTTGCAGATGAAGAAATAGATGAAAACCATTAAGAACAAATCACCAAGATAATTTTAAAACACACACAACATCAACAACAAAAACAACAACAAATGTACTTTCTTCCATACATGCCTCGCGTTCCGTGACCCAAAATAGCCAAGGTCACGTTTAATACCTGAAAGGACAAGAACCTAACAAGAAAAAAACAGGAGAATTCAAACAATATCAGTATAATATATCAAAAAGAAATAAAGCAATCTTTTAAGCATAAAAGACCTTGCCATGAGTTTCTTCAAGTTTATCACAGATAGTTTTAATTGATGGTAAATAATCATTTATAAGCACATCCTCCAAATCCTCTTTGCCAATACCTCCTTCATCTTTGGTAACCTCGAATTTCTCTTGAGATCCCAAATGCTTTGCATAACGGTATAAATGAATTAACCTTGTGGCTAACTTTTGTTTGCTGCTTCCTCTTGTTTTCTCAACTGCTTCTTGTCTTACGATTAAGCCTCTTTTCTCAAGCTTCCTTACCACATAGAAAAATCTATTTCCTTCGATTCCAAAATCCTTGCTAAGCTGATTTTGAGTTATTCCATTTGCTCTACAAACACACAATTAAAATATTAATAGTAATAACAATAAAAGACATTCATCAGCAATGCCATATCATCCTTTTAATATACAAGATTTCAATCTACATTTGTTGTTTTTACTATCTGTTGTTAATATCACACCTATTTCAAATTTGGTATAGTTGGAATATATAACACAATGGAATATTCAACACAAACAGCTAAAAACGAGGATTTTGTCATTCACAGACGCTAACTACTTCCAATTTTGAATTATTTTAAACATTAATAACTAAACTCTTTTTAGTGATCTTTTTATATAGATTTTCAGCCTTTTATTTTTGAAGAAAAATCAACAAGAGTATCCAAACGGAATCACAGCTAATAAACACCAAAATTTAAAAAAACCTGAAGTTAAAGCAAAATTTAAGAAGAATTAAAGGAACAATATTCAAATTAACCTTGCAGAGGCAATGCGTTGAAGAACGAATCTTTGTTGATTAACCTCTTTTTCTCCATCTCCAAAAGAAAAATCATAAACACCTAAAAAATTATCACATAATTTGTCCTTAGCAACAATAATTAAATCCAGCTTTTCCGCATCCTCAAAGCGTCGAACCAAAGGATCATTGTGATCGTAAACCCGATCACGCTTTCGGAAATGAACCGCCGGAATTTCGAGTAGGTTAGCCCATAAGGCTCGTCTAATTTCGACGCTCAAACCGAGCTTCGAACAGAGGGAAGGTAATGCAACGCCATCACGACCTTTTGAACAGATTTCTTCGAGAGCTGATGATATGATAGCATCCATCGATTGGAATTTTCGGCTGTGATCAACACAACAGTTTTTTTCTTTGAGGAAATTGAATTCAAAGGGCGAATGTAATGGAGAATTGGCGGGAAGTGACACCGGTGTGGGAGAAAGCGGTTAAAAGGAGTGTAGAGTACAAGCTTTTTTTAGTACTTTACTCCAACTCTAAGCAGGAGGAGACCGTGAATCGGGTACCGAAATAAAAAATTAAATAACATTTTTATTTTTATATTAATTCTTATAATTAAAATTAAATAAAAGTTAAATCACTATTTGGGACATAACTTTTTTCACATTATGGCTTGAACTATTTTTTATCCAAATTAAGCCTTGAACTTGATAATTATTTTTATATTAGAGTTTGAACTAGGTAATTGTTTTTATATTAGGGTTTAAATTTTTTTATCCAAATTAGTTCTTGAACTCGACAATTATTCCCATATTAGAGCCTTAAAATTGTAATTGCTCGTCTGAACTTTAAGGTTTTTAAGGATTAACTTGAAAAAAAAAGTCCAAATCTTAACGTGAGAACAATTGTCAAGTTTAAGGCTTAACTTGAATAAAAAAAAGTTTAGGCGCAAAAAGTTATTTAACCCTTTACATAATTCATTGAATGAAGAGCTGACATTTAAAAAAAAATACACTCAAAATTCAAAAAAATATAAAACATTAAAAAAAACGAAAATGACAAAAAAAATCATAAAGTACATGTGAAAATAAAAAAAAATTAATAAGGGTATTAGTTTTAGTTTATTTGAAATTTTGCGAAACTAGTAAATTATTAAAATTACATTTATTCAAACTGTGAAAAATATTAAAATTGTGAAAAATAAAACATTGATAATGACAATGTATCTTAAAGAAAAAAAGAAAAAAATTTCGGGAAAAAATCACGGGCTTAGTAAAAGTGGAGTAAACTATGTCTATCTATAGGCTTAAAAAATCATATTCTAATATAATAAGTATAGTAAGGTTGAAACACATTATTCTAATCCATATTAAATAAATGAAGTGTAATAAAGTTAAAAACATTATTCTAAAATAAAATAAAATAAATATTTTATTTTAATAAGAACTAGGATGACTCAATTTAACACAAACAAATCCATAAATTTTAAGGTAGAAAAATCTCAACTACTATTTCAAGAGAATATTATTTTATTTAGATAAAATCATAAATACATCTAATTCTCTAAAAATTTATTTCACCCAACAAAAATATCGAAGTTTTGTGAAATTTACTAAAGTGGGTTAACCCAAATCACTTTAAATACAAAAAGCTAAATTGGCGAATTGATCCAAGTGAAGAGAAAAAGAAAAAGGATTGAACTGGTAATATCTATTTTTTAGAGAAAGAGATAGGATATTTCGACACAATGACATCTTGATGCCACGAGGAACAAGCAAAATAAACTTTAAAGAATAAAAAAATAATAAAAATTTGAATCTATGTCCAATGGATCACACCTACCATGAAAAATATTTTATTTTAGTTCGACCTGTAATTCCGTATGAAATATCGGACAGTCTAAATTTAACAACACTCTTCCCCTAAGATCCATTTCGAGAAAAAGATGATATGCAATTTCGAGCTGTCAATTATGTCCTTTATGAAAATGGCAAACCGATTCGAAGAATTTCTGATTCAAGGATTCAACTAGTGCAGACTTGTTTAGTGTTGAGTTGAGACCAAGACAACAAAAGTTCTTCCACCGAAGAGGTCTATACTTCCTTTGTTGAAGTAAGGACAAATGATCTAATTTGATATTTTCTAAGAATCGTGTTAGGATCTACCTGATTAAGCAACAAGTAAAAAAAAATAATGGAATAAATTAAAAAATTGAACACACAAATTTAACGTGAAAAAACCCCTCCAAAGAGGATAAAAAACCACGGGCAAAGATAATTTTACTATAATGACAAAAGAACGAAGAGTACAAAAGATGGAAATAAAAACTAAAACCCAAAAATCTGGGAATAAAGAACCCTCAAAATGTAAACACGAAATTCTCTAAATGTGTTATGAGTTCTAATATCTAATAGGTGTATTTTCTAAAGTAGTAAAAGAGCCTATTTATAGGCTAAATTTATAGATCAAATAATAATAAAATAATCTGAACTAATTAGTGTTTGATCGAAACAAATAAATAAAGTTTAACTAGAAGATTATTTTTTAAATTTGACTGAAATAGGAGTCATACTTAACAAATCGACTTAGTAAAAATTTGTTTTTTTTAAATCATAAAAAAAATGATCCGTCAAGTTCAAAACTGTAAGAATTATCTGTTTGTGGTGTGTATTTAATTATAGTTCGTTTTTTAGTTAAAGATATGTGATTTGTATAAAAAATAAACACTCAAAATAAATAAATCATCTTTTATAATACGGTTAACCAAGTTAATTTAATTAAAAAATATATAATATAAAAAATAGTTTTTATTTAACTATAAAATAAGGGTAAATTACACGTAAGTCTCTAAACTATTAGTAAATTTAACTAAACTTTAAAAGGTTACAAAATGGTCATTGAATTATTTAAAATTTTTTGTTTGAGTAATTAGGCTATAAAAATTGTCGTTGTATGGTCTTCTCCATAGAGGTGTTCAAACAATCGATTCAGTTATTAACCGAACCAAACTAGTATTAATCGATTAATCGAACTGTACAATCCTTTAATAGTTAATCGAAATTTATATGTTTTTGTTTTTTATTAAAACAAATATAAATCATATAGAAAAATACATTGATAATGTTCATTTGTCTTAAAATTTAACCAAATTAACTGAAAATTTAAGCCTTAAAACACTACATAATTATTAAGTTCGGTTAATTATCCGATTTCGAACCGAATTAACCAATAACGAAATTCCAAAAAATCATTGACCGACCTTCGATCGAACTAAGTTCGACCACCGACCAATTAACCGAATTAAATCGGTTCAGTCGGTTAATTCGATTTTAATCAAAATATGAACACACCTACTTCTCCATTCGCACCATCAACACCAATCGAAAACTCTCATTTTCCTCTTCTTCTATGATTTATTTTTTTTTTATGGAATAACTTTGAACGTCATGAATCTATGAACCAAAATTTGAATAGTTTTCTTATCAAATCTCCAACATTGACCGTAAGATCAACTTAAATCTAAATTATGTTTGTTTACTCATTAATAAGTACCGTTTGTTGAATCGTCGCTTAAAACTCGCCAGTTAGACTTTGAAGAAAAAAAAAATAAACTTAACAACTCAATAACTTAAATAAAAAATTTCAAATAATTTAATGACTACTTTGTAAAATTATAAAATTAAATAACCAAAATATAAATTTACTAATAATTCAATACCCTTTAATTTAATTTACTTAAAAATTATATTTTTATAAATATAAAAATTTCAATGCAAAACTGGAAAGCAATTGGAATAGATGAATACTATCATAAAATTTTTAATTTAATTTGATGTAACTAATCAATTTAAAAATTAAAAATTATGAAGAAATTAGGTATTTAATTTTTTATGTAACCATAAGATTAATTATATTTTTTTTTCTCTCAAAACAAACAGAAAAGCAATTAAAAAATTAGGTGACGTCAGATCCCTCGTGCCGCCAAACCCTAAACCTCCCACTTTTTCCTCTTCCTACCTAACCAAATAAAATTTAAAAAGAAAAAGAAAAAACAAATTTCTATTTTTCTTGCTCTCTTCATCAATTTAGAACATAATTTATTTTCCTTCTTTATTTTCCTTTTTTCTTTTCCATTGCTTTGAATAAATTTGCTGTGATCTTAGAAAATCATGGCTTACGCATCTCGTATCATCAATCACTCTAAAAAGGTACCCAATTCACGATTCGTTACTTGTATGTATGGATGACTTTGAGTCAGTCCTAGATTCAAATTCGTTTATAGATCATGGTCGAATTATAGCTTTTTATTTATGTTTTTTTTTTTTTTTAGCTTTGTTATTTGTTCTGAATTTCTGTTATTACAGTTAAGGAATGTTCCTAACTTATTGCGGCATGATCATGCTGTTTTGGTTCGTTGCTTTTCCAATGGAGCACAATCCTCTGTTTGTAAAAGTGAAGGTACATAATGCTATCAAGATGGTTTTCTTACTTGTTTCTCATGTATGTGGGGGTGGAAAACTTAAAAGAATTGAACATATGAATGTTGGGCATGTACCTGTATCTGATACTCACACTTGAGTCCGAGTAGCATAAATATCAAGTTTTCTACAATCATTAAGCATAAGAGCTATTTTGTGTTTTATTCAGCTAAGTAGACAATCAAAAGCCTCCCAGTTAGATGGTTTTATTGAAGGTTTTATCATATCTTGTAAGGTTTGCTTATATTTCTTGCTAGGTTCACTCGTACCAACTGGCTGGTTTTCTAATTTTTACTTTGAACTTGTAATTGTATTTAGTGAGAGGTAATAGTTTGTCAGTTTTCTGAAAGCATAATGGAGTGGATAAAATTTTGGTTATGCAGCTGCAGAAAGAGAGAGGGTATCCAAGTTTGTTGCATGTAACCATGTAAGTGCCTCCTCTTTTTATCATTGGTGGAGCAATAATTACTGTAGCATTTTTGTTGCAAAATTTTCCTTTTTCTTTGCTACAGACTATGCTCTACTTGTGTATTACGTTCTTGATTGAATTCAACACTTGGTTTGCCAATACTAGCTGTTCCACATCTTGTTATGCAGGTATCATCTGGTTTACCTAGGAACAATTGTTCTAGGACAACAATCAGATTGGGAATTCCAACAGGTGGTGTGGCATACAGCAGAGAGCTCACATGGTATTCATTCCAGCATTTTATGTGATCTTATTGGAAAATTTTACTATTTCCTAGTAATGGCTTTTTAATCATTTCAAGCATCTAAACATTTTGCCTCTATCCATTATCAGTTCTCAGGTACAGTCAAGGAGAGGATTTGCATCAGATGCAGGTATAGATTATTGCTTTAAATGTCATAGGTTGTACTGGTATCTTCTACTTTGTATTCTCTGAAGGAGCCTATTTTTTAAATTGTGAAAAGTTGTGCACTGACTAGTGATTACAACAAGAATGTGTGTTTAACTTATGAACCTACTAACCTCATGCCAAATGCTAATTTGTGACTTCATTGATGAGCTGTAATATTATATTATTCTTAATTCCTTCTGTGGCTTGTTCAATACCCTTCTTTATGGGACAGCTCAGGTGATAGGAATGTAGTTTATGGGTAATAAATTTGTGTAATATGAAGCTTGTTTATCTGGTTTCTGAATAATAATAAGTAATGTGACTGCACTATATTTAAGAAGCAAGACATTATTACTATAGTTCATTCTTCTTCTCTCATTTACAAGGCATTGCTATATAACCTTTCTTTATTACTATTTTTGTTGGTCTAGTTTTATCACTTAGGTTATGCTGGATTGATGTAGCATAATTAGATTTTTCAAGTTGTTTTCACCAGTATATAGGTTTGTTATATTTATGGCTGAGAACATGGCAGTTGAAATGATGTTTAAAAAGTGTTTTAAGTTCAACCCTGTGCATCGGTTCAAGGGTTTTACATTGTTTATTAACTGTTTCATCATTTCTTGTTGCATGACATACTCAATATTGCTAATATTATAAAGTTCCAGGCCTCCCTCCTCACCAAGAGATCGGAATGCCTTCACTCTCTCCCACAATGACAGAGGTGTGAACTGTTCTAGATCTTTGCAAAATATCATAAAATATTCTGTGGTTTTCTTTTAAGTTTTCCATTTATGCAGGGAAATATTGCTAGATGGTTGAAGAAAGAGGGTGATAAAGTGAATCCTGGTGAAGTGCTGTGCGAAGTTGAAACTGTAAGGTTTTCTCCTGTCCAGATAAAATTTCTTCATTTAGTTTGCTCATATCAGAAACCAGTATTCTATTTTACAACTTTGTTTATTGTTTGAAGGATAAAGCAACTGTTGAGATGGAATGCATGGAAGAAGGTTACCTTGCCAAGATTATAAAGGGAGATGGATCAAAAGAAATCAAAGTTGGTGAGGTAATGATTTTGTGGCACTCATGTGCACATATTTATCTTTCTTTGGTCCTCCCTTTTGTGGATAGGGGAGTTTGTATGACTAGTAAATAAAGAAGCAGCATCTTGGCTTTGTATTAGATGTTCTGTCTGTTGCTTTTTTGCTACCAGAATCAAATACAATTTATGTCAATATTTGTGCAGTTAATATTATTTATTTGTTCTTGTGTAGATAATTGCCATCACCGTTGAAGAGGAGGAGGATATTGCAAAGTTCAAGGACTATAGTCCTTCAACATCAGATTCTGGTGCTCCTGCAGCAAAGGAGCCAGCAGCTCCTCCACCTAAGCAGGAGCCTGTTCAACAACCAGTTAGTTCACCAGAGGCTAAGTCCAAGCCCAGTTCACCTCCTTCGGAAGATCGTCTTTTTGCAAGTCCACTTGCAAGAAAAATGGCTGAAGATCACAAGGTCAGTTATATTATATATGAGTGCTGTAACTGGAATTTTCTTGTTGAGAGAAAAGTCGCTACTATAAGGATAGATTATAGAATCATTTATATCAATCTCTTTTAACATTTCTCCATTCCTTTGGATGAAAATATAGGTACCTCTCTCTAGTATCAAAGGAACAGGTCCTGGTGGGCGCATTGTGAAGGCTGATATTGAAGATTACTTAGGTATCATATTTAAATTTCTGCAGCATAACCAATGCTGTTGCAAATTTTGACCCTGATGAGTAATACTATATAGTAAAGAATGGCTCTTCCCCCCTCCAACAAATCCTTTTGCCTTTTCAGTATCTTCAATAGTATTGGTTTCTGTATTATTGTCACTTCTTGTGATTACTGGGGTGTTTTCACTTTATTGTAGCTTCACGTGGGAAGGATGTTTCAGCACCAACACCTAAGACAAAGGATGGAAAACTTGAAGCTCTAGATTATGTAGATATCCCTCATTCTCAGATAAGAAAGGTTAGTTAAAAATTGTCATTATTTTTATAATTTTAATGAAAGTCCGAAGTTGTTAAGCATTTATGGTACATGGGCTTTATTCTATGCATCTACTTCTTAGTAGATGGTTCCCTTTATAGAATTTATGCATTTGATTTTGTTTTTGTGATAATCTGCATTAAATTTGAAAGGTAACCGTGCTACACAGCGGGATTTAGAAGATGTAATTAATTTTTTTCTCAATTACTGTTCTGTTATGATAGTATTTATTTGATTTATGTGACGCATTTGATAAATGTGTATTTTCTGAAATTCAATTAGTAAGGAAAAGAAATAGGTATACCAATAACATTTTTTTTATCTCAGCAATGTTTGAGGCACAATTTTCCTATTTTTAATTTTTAAAATACAAATTAGTTGAGTTTTTGCTTCAACAAGAAGCATATGACTTTCCAATAAGTTTGTTATTATTATTTTTTTGTAAGCTTTAGTAGAGTGTTGTAATTTTTATTTTTATTTTTAATTTGAAGAATGATTTGAATTTTTTTCTAAATACAATCCTCCCAGCCTAACCCCCAAGTACACCAAGGTCAGATAGGCGTCATCTACTCACAGATTGGTTTTTCAAATTTTTTGAAATCTCACAATACCCTTAGTAATTCTCAAAAAACCTTTTCTTGTTCTTTCTGAAGATCATCTCTGTGCGAATAGTTTGACATTTGTAGGTTACTTTAATGATATACATTAGAAAAATCAACATTTAGTGTTAAATTTTCGAAAAGTTTAAGGTAAATAAATCTGTAGAAAAAGTACCCAAAACATGGTCCCATGAGAATTCCAGTCTCACTGGTTCCAATGAATTGGGTAGAAGCACCCTCCAATCATAGGCCCAAGGCAAGAGTGTGTCAAAAAGGATTGGCAACTTTAAATAGCACAAAATGAGTGGGTATTGATATATAGAGGTTTCATATTTTATTATCATTTTGCCTATCATTTATCACCGCTGTTTTTTCTACCCAAATCTCACAAAACTAAAAGCTGGAAACCCTTCTAAAATAACCATCCTTGTGGCACTCTTAAATGACCCTAAAATAGCCTGGGTCAGAAATCAACTTACTGTTAAATAGCAAAGTTCCAAATTTGACCATTTTTGCATGAGAATACAGAGAAG
Organism: Gossypium longicalyx; assembly: GCA_025698465.1. NCBI lineage: Eukaryota > Viridiplantae > Streptophyta > Magnoliopsida > Malvales > Malvaceae > Gossypium > Gossypium longicalyx. The sequence continues at coordinate 98,540,909 of CM047000.1, forward strand.
TCGGTATCTTTTAACTTCTTTGTTGTCTCCTCATTTCAATGTCAATTACTTTGTTTCTTTTATAATAATGTGCTTTGTGAGTCTAATTTCTGCTATCATTTTTGACAGGTCACTGCATCACGCTTATTAATCTCAAAGCAGACTATCCCACATTACTATTTAACAGTGGATACATGTGTTGACAAACTTCTGGAGTAAGTAATATTGCTTTGATCAGTAAAAGTATTATGGACGTCCTTGTACTAAGAGTCAGATTGCATTTTTTTCCCTCTAATAAAAAACCTGACTAATTTGCTCTTTGCTCTTTGATTTAACTTATAGGGACTAATTTGCCCATTTTTTGAGTAGGGGAGGCCAAATGCAATCTGACTTCAAGATACTTTTACCTGATTTGATCTTTTAAATGGTATGCAATTATATGATATATCTGATAATTTTGAATTGTTTCTTTGCATGCAGTTTGCGAAGCCAACTCAACTCATTACAAGAAGCTTCAGGCGGGAAGCGTATTTCTGTCAATGATCTTGTAATCAAGGTAAACAACTTTCCTTTTTTTTTTCTTTTGTTTTTCCCTTGAAGTTCAAGGTTGACAACTTTCAATACGTTTAATTGTCGAGCTTTGAGATGTTTGAAGTGGTTCCTTATTTGTTGCTTTTGATGTGGTCCAAGGTTTTTCCTATAGGTTTTTGTGTAATGGCAAGTGGTTATTATAATGTTGATTTCACATGGCAATTCTTGATCAAGTTCATGCCTTGTTACATGTATTTGCTTTTTAGTCCATATTAACCTTCAACCATTACATGAAATTACATAACCATTTCTCAAATCATTGTTTTCTTCTGGAAATATTTAATTCAAATGTAGTCTGAAATGAATGCTTTCACGTAAATGGTAATATACTGCTTCTGCAGAGAAGAAATTAGTGCATATTTGATTTTTCCTAACTGAACCGCCATTAGAATATTGCAATTTTCATTTAAGATACTTAGAAGTCTTTTTTGACTGTAGGCTGCTGCATTGGCTCTCCAGAAGGTTCCTCAGTGCAATAGTTCATGGACAGATGACTATATTCGCCAGTGAGTATATATTTACTGACAAACCGATCAATTCACTAGTGATAAACCGATAATGCATATCATTATGACTCATCTTCTTCTGCTTCTAACCCAGGTATAACAATGTCAATATTAATGTAGCAGTGCAGACAGAAAATGGACTTTATGTTCCTGTGATCAGGGTGCGCAATCATTTCAACTTAATGCTGATTTCCTCATTCTGTCTATAGTTTTCTAGTTTACCTGATCCCTTTATTTTACGTATTGCAGAATGCAGATAAGAAAGGATTGTCCTCAATTTCTTCGGAGGTCAAGCAGTTGGCACAAAAAGCCAAAGAAAATAGCCTAAAACCCGAAGATTATGAGGTAAATAATTATGGATAGGATGGTACGATAGTGTCATTGGATCTATATGGATTATATACATGTCGAGTTTTGTCTCTTTGCAGGGCGGTACGTTTACAGTTTCTAACTTGGGAGGGCCCTTTGGTATCAAGCAATTTTGTGCCATAATTAATCCTCCTCAATCAGGAATCCTCGCTGTCGGGTCTGGTAAGATTTTCCCTTAAATTTTCCCAACTCAAGTCATATTCACTTCTTCTTCGTAATCACTGGAGTTCACTGTGTACAGCTGAGAAAAGGGTTATCCCTAGCTCCAGTCCCGAGCAGTTCCAGTTTGCATCGTTCATGTCTGTAACACTAAGCTGTGATCATCGTGTCATCGACGGTACATAGTTCTAGACTCCCATTAATATATGATTAAGCCAAGTTAAACATCGAACATCATCTCAGTGTCCTTTAGGCACACAATCTAATTAACTCGACTTACTGTTCTCTTAGGTGCAATTGGTGCTGAATGGCTTAAAGCTTTCAAAGGCTACATTGAGAATCCGGAATCAATGTTGCTCTAAATCAACCGGTGATTCTTGCTTTTCTTTTTGGTTTTAGCCACATTTCCCTGCTATGATTATTTTCACATTGGGGCATTGAGTGCATTACACATATTCCGAATCGATTTTTGTCACACCGAATTAATATTTTTCGGGAATAAGGAAGAAGGATCGATAGACAATCGAGGAACTGGAGTTCACCTCACATAGAATGTAATAACCCCCATTTCACATAGGCCCCTTATACTGTGAATAAAACTTGGAAATGATTTTTCGGGTATAGGCAATTGCTAAACCCATCACATTTCTATTGCTTTTTCTTAACTATAATCAGAATGCTTCCACTTTGTTAGGATTTTGCATCATTATTCTTTTCTTTGTTTGAACCAACAACTCCTAACACCGAGAAATTAAATCTAGAAAATCGTATACTCATTCGAACAGTAGTTTCGATATGTAATATTTATAATAAACAAAACTCTCAAAATTTCTTGTTACAACAAAAATATTTCTCTCATTATGGTACTTACTATAAATTTTGTAATGCATTATGTAACAAAAATCACAATATATTACTCGATTATATCATTTATTATCGCCTGCATAATATTTTGTGTAAAGTATTGTTATTACAAAAAAATATCACCTTAAATATTACCTAAAAACACAAATTATTACATCTCACCCTAATGTATGCTACACGAAAATATACATTCTATTTTAATATTTTTTATAACATAAAATCACATTTTCACTCTTATTTTGATAAGTAAAATCACATTTTCACTCTTATTTTAATAAGTATTAGCTCGAATAGTTTAATTATGTCTTAACTAAAGATCAAGTTTAAAAATTAATTCTCGATTGAGTTAAAATCGTGTATTAAATCTCAAATTTTAAGTCAAATTTAAGTTTATAATTACTCAAGTGTAGCTTGATTATATATGCTATTAAATTTTGAGTTGGAATTTGGTACGTTAGTAGTATTTTTTTTTTTAAGCAGCCTTGAAAAATTGACATTTGTCTCCACACAAGCAGAGCTAGAAGATTGACAAGCATCTTATATGGTTATAATAAAATATTTAAAAATACAAATGATAATTTTTAAATTACTTGTAAAATAAAAAATACATTAATAATGTATCAAATAGTAATTTTATAAAATTTAATAATTACCATGAACAATAAAGCTAGGTTTTTTCAACCGGTTGGACCTAAACTTAGGTAAGAGAAAGTGAAAGGCTCGGTTTGATCCGGCTGATGAAACATTTTAGTCATAAAAGTCAACAAGTTTTCCTTAGCATGTGCTGGGACACACGCAATACTAACTCAGTTTCAATGGATATGGACTACACGTCATCAACACAGTCACCCTCACGGAAACCGGTTTAAATCCTCTGCATCACCGCCTACATTATACAAAATACAAATAATCCAAACATTGGAATTAACAAAGTGAAATTAAATAAAGGGAAAAATCACTATTTAAATTTAATTTGGCTACAACTTTTATGTTAGAATTTGAAGTTTTTCGTTTAAATTAGTATTTAAATTTAATTATTATTTTCATATTGAGGCTTAAATTAGGTAATTGTTCTTATATTGTTGAATTATTTTTTTTTAAATTAGTCTTTGAACTTGGCAATATTACTAAGTTGAATCACCAAAGCTTTCTTTAATAAAGTGTTGAAAAATTAATATTTTCAATAATTTAGACACATTTAATAGCTCACAATGAAAATTAAAAAAACTATTGTTTTCTATTATAAATAGTAGAAAACGATAAGTAGATAGGCACTATTCTGTATTAAATTTTAAACAATTTACCCAATAAATTTTATAATTTAAATTTTAATACTTATTTTTCAGTTTATTAATCATAGCTTAACAACTGTTAAGTTTAGAGACTAAATTAGAAAGAAAAGAATTTAAATCTTAATATAACAATAATTACTAAATTCAAACTCAAAAATATTTAACCCAAAAAAATTAAATAAAAAATTAATTAAATCAAACTAAACGAGACATAAACACCTCTAGTGCAAATTCACAAACCTACTAAGTTATCAATTGGTGAAATTTGATTCATCTTATAGAACCACCCGCAGAGAACCAAAAACCATGCGGATAAAAGCTTTAAAATAAAGATACATACACATACATATACCTAATCTATAACCGACACTTGTCAGTTTCCCCTTCTTTCACTGTACAACCAATTCTCTTCCTTCCTCAAATCTTTCACCGTTAATTTCCGGTCACCCACTTCTTTAAATAACCCTATTTTTTCCCTTAAGCTTCTGTATTCTATATTTTTAAATTTCATTTGTCACTATTTTACTCTCTCACTCTTGTGAGATCCGAACTCACCGGAGTTCCGTCGCCGGCGGGGACGACGATGGTCGAGTCTCCCGTTAGCTGATTAATAAAAATCGTATATGTTCTAAATTCGATCGATTAATCAATCTCTTTTTCTTTTATCCCCGAAAGGAAATGATAGATCCCTGTGCTGTAATTCACGTTCGATCCAAAACCTGGTTTCGCAAGAGAAAAAAATCCCATTCATAATTTTCATTGTGACGGTGGTGTTGGGCTTTTCTCAATTTGTATAGTTTCAATGTTAATTTCTTGATTTTTTTTGTATATATTTCCGATCATACATATATAGGTAGATATATTGCTTCTTCTTTTTTAATTTTTTTTTGGGTTTTTTTAGGGTTAGGGTTTTTTCGAATCTTTGAAAGTGGCAAAGATGAATATAAGTGCGGCCGAGGAAGAATCGGCGCAAGAGATTCATATTCCGGCTGATATAGATTGGGAAATGCTTGATAAATCCAAGTTTTTCTTCTTAGGTGCGGCGTTATTTTCCGGCGTATCGGCGACCCTTTATCCCGTAGTTTTAGTCAAAACACGGCAACAGGTTGCTCAAGTTCAACTTTCCGGCATCAGAACGGCGTTTTCCATTGTTAAACATGGCGGTTTCCAGGGATTATACCGAGGTTTCGGCACTTCATTAATGGGAACAATCCCAGCTCGAGCACTTTACATGGCTGCCCTTGAAGTAACCAAAAGTAATGTAGGGAGCACCACTGTTAAATTAGGGTTTCCTGAACCAACGGCAGCGGCGATAGCTAATGCGGTCGCCGGATTAACCGCTGCGATGGTGGCTCAACTTGTTTGGACCCCAATTGATGTGGTTAGCCAAAGGCTAATGGTTCAAAGTAGCTCATCACGATGTAGATATGTAAATGGGATTGATGCCTTTAGGAAAATAGTGAACTCACATGGTCCAAAGGGATTATATAGAGGCTTCGGTATATCAATTTTAACATATGCACCATCAAATGCAGTATGGTGGGCATCTTACTCAGTTGCTCAAAGACTTGTTTGGGGAGGCATTGGATGTTACTTAAAAGGCGGCGGGGATGAAACAATTCGACCTGATTCAAAGACAATAATGGCGGTTCAAGGAGCGAGTGCGGCAATGGCAGGTGGGATATCGGCATTGATCACAATGCCACTCGATACTATCAAGACCCGGTTACAGGTCTTAGACGGAGAAGAGAACCGGCTGCGCGGACCGACAATTGGGCAAACCGTGAGGAATTTGGTTAAAGAAGGAGGATGGCTTGCTTGCTATAGAGGGTTGGGACCAAGGTGGGCTTCAATGTCGATCTCTGCAACAACAATGATCACTACTTATGAGTTTTTGAAACGATTATCAGCTAAGAACCAAGAGGGCTTGTTGTAAATGAAGATCAATAGGCTATGTTACTCAAATACGGGTAAATATTCAATACAGAAAATGAAGAGTTTGAGCAATATATAACCAAAAGAAAAAATATATATGGAAAAACAGGGTTTTTTTTTTTTTTTCATTTTTTGCTTTGGGTTCTTTGATTTTTGTCTAAATTATATGCTTTGATATATATATATATATGTATAGTTATCTTTCTTTTTAAGTCTAGCCTTGGTTTAGGTTGGTGAATGTAAATGTGGTTGCAGGTCTAAATATAAAATATACTTTCTCCACACTAGTTAGCCTTTGGATGAACTTATGGTTTATAAAGGATTTTAAGAAATTGTGAATTTTTTTTTTTATGTTTTTGGTCAGGTTTATTATAATATTTTTTAATTATATGGGTATTAAGTGAATTTTTTTTGTTAATTTAAGTTGGATCTAAAGATTAAATTTTTATGAGTAAAAATTGTTATAATATAAGTCGATAATGACATTAGGAATGATTGTAAAGTAATAAAAAAATAAAAACATATTGATTTTACATGGAAAATTTTTATTGGGAAAAATCACATACAAAGAAGATAAATTCACTAATGTTAGAAAAATAATAATGCAAGAGGTTTGTGACTATGCGCAGTTTTTAAAGGTTAACCAACTCATCTAGTAGAAGAAGTATAGTCCTTGGACATTTGTCTCCACAAATTAGAATTGATTATGGGTCAGGCTAGGCCCAAATAAAATTTTAAGCCTGTTTGTTAGATTTGGGCTTAGTTTAGTTTAAAAAATTGCCCAAGTCCAATCAGAATAAAAATATTAAAATCCAGGCTTGACTTGGCCTGCCTATATTTAAAAAAAATATATTATATATATTTTTACATAATTTTTAAATATATATAATAATCAAAAAAATTAAAAATATTAAAATAAATATTTCCAAATAAATTGAAAATAAATTTTAAAAATATGTATACTTAAATAATACAAATATAGATGCAATTTAACAAAAAAAGTCTCTAAAATAATAACAAAATTAACAATAAAATAAGTGTTATACAATATTCAAAAATAACAATATAATAGCAATATAATAGTGAAATGATAACAAAATAGAGAGAAAATAACAAGAAAATATCATTAAAATAGTGAATTTGGGTCAGGTCGGGCTTGGGCCAAAAATATCTTACCCAAGGCCCGACCCATTTTTAAAATAGGCCTTATTTTTTCTCAAAACTCATTTTTCAGACCTATATTGTTTTCCAAACCCTCCCACTTTTCGGGAAGGCCTTCGGGTCGAGCACAGATCTCCAATTTGGTCTTTCTGTTTTATTTCTTTAACAAATAAATTGTACATCGAACTTTCCAAATCGAATTAAACGGGATTTGGATCACACAACTCTAAAATATATATATATATATAATCTAAATTTCAAAGTTTTGACAAAATACTATAATTGTTGGAACGAAAACTTCTTAGTAATAGGAATGACCATTTTACTATTATATTAACAAGCTACTAGTTTGTTGGCAAATTCTCGTGTTAATGTTAGATATGTATACTATTTAATAATTTGATTCAGTGCCAATGGTTTAAATTTAACTGTAAAATTATCAAAAATTCATTATTAAAAAATTGCAGATCAATGATGAAATTTAAACTTAAAATATCATTATCTTTACCATGTCAACTTCATCATTTCAACCTAATCCGTATTTAATTTTGATATCCGTATTTAATTATTATATCAAAATTTTATAATAGATTGCATAATTTTTTTTCAATTAAGTAAATCATAATTTAGTAAATATATATTTAATACAGAAATGCTTTTATTTTTTTAATTTTTATAAGTTGAAAGAAGTTTTAAAAGAATTATGTTTACGAGAATAAAGCTATCTATTGAGTAGAGGTATTAAATAAAAATCGAAAAGTTTGCTCAATTTATTTCAAAACTTTCATGTATTTAACAAGTATCCTATAAAATAAATTATATTGAGAAGGATATGAAAAATAAGAATTTGCAGAATCATTTAATATTTCACTAATTAGTTATTTGTTTTAAAAAAGAATATATATTATTCAAATTCAAGAGTTAGTACTCACACACATACGATAGGAACATACCCATATCACACACACTACATCCAAATTGGATGAACAACCTATAAATCACGAGACCAAATAAAAATTTTAAAATCGAGTTCTATTATCACTATTTCTTTTACAATTATCTTCTTCTTCTTCTTTTTATCAAAACTTCAAACTCCACTAATCCATCATTATCAGGTTTATAGTTCACAGAATATAACATTACATTTTATAATAAAATTATTGAAATATAAAATCTTTTAACATATTTATTAGGTATACAAATTTTATTGTTTGATTGTCAAGATATAAAATAATTTAAAAGCAAATTTTATTAATTTATACTAACATAATTTGGTTTTTTAAATTATGATTATTGTTTAGTAAGCAAAAGTTAGGCTTATTGTCTTTTATTTCACAGTTGCGTTCCTTTAGTAAATCAATTTCATATATATTTTTTTAGATAAATCAAAATGGAAAGAATCCCCCAACTAATATAACATTATTATCTACTAATTTCTATATTATTTTACGAAATAATAATATATTATGTGAATTTTTACCTACTTATTTTCATATAAAATTTTTAAAAATATATATATACTTACAATGAAATTTGAATTCAACTAATACTTTATTTAAAATTTTTTTATTTTTTTATAAATATATTTGTTAAATAAAAATTATTTCCATAGTAACTTAAATCTAGTAAAAATAAAGATATTGCTATTTTTTAAAAAAATTGATATAAAATACTCAACCACAGATATAAATTCCATTTTTCACAAACTCAATAACATTACCAATAACCAATCAAACACATAAATCTTTTTTTTTTAAATTAAATATTAATTATATCTCGAAACTGACATCCAAATTCAAATATCAAACAAATTCATCATCATCCTTGAAGGTTATTTAGCAAAGAATGGGGAAATTAAATCATCAATGAATGAAAAAAAGGACAATAATATAATAATATAAACACAATACTATCTCTGAACCACAAATTGATCCAAAACTATCAAAATATTAAAAACAAACAATCAGAGAGAGAAGTTCAGGTTAGTTGAGAAAAGCTAGAAATTCGAAGACATGGATGAAAATGAAGCATATAGAGGGGTTTTATAAAATTATTTCCCATGACAGAGTATAAATATTACCCTGGAAGCTGGAAATATATGAGGTGTTCAAGAAAATAACCTATCCCATCTTTCTTGGGACGGCTACGGCTTTTGTTTCCACTTCATCTGAGCAGTCACTTGAAACTTCTTTTTTATTCTTTTTTGAGCAGAAGCACGGCTCCATGAATGCTGTCAGCGAGCTACTACTGGTTAATAATCCCGTCCTTTGTATTGCATGTCCTGCCAAAACATAGTTCCAGTTTCTATTAGGATTCCCACAAGTAGTGCAATGTTTTTGGTACTAAATGAAATACCAATACTGGTTTTTTCGAGGAAAAAAGAAGAAACTAGTCGATTCTTATCAGGATCTCAAAACCTAACCCGGTCAACATGAACCTAAACCAGACCTAACCCATATTGACCATAAAAGGCCGACAAGCTGAACAAAAATGACAAACCCAACCCGCCTAATTGATAGGTCGAGTTCCGGTGCTACTCAAACTCAGAAGCGAGTGCTAAATGGGTGTCCGTGCCCAAAAAGGATATGCCAAATATTTTCATGTTCCATTGCATATTTTAAGGTAAAATGAAGAGTTGGGAGTAACTATACAATTTTCCCTTCAGAGCAAACAAATGAAATTTAGGACGTAGTTTAAAGAAAATTCTCTAGTGCCATGTTCAGGAACAAGATTTTGAAATTTTGGATTTGGATTCGGTTTGCTATATAAATTGTAATAAAGAAATGCATACGTTATGAATTTCCAATATAAATATATATTTGGAAAGTATAAAGAATGAATTTGTGAAATAAATAAATTCCTTAGAAATTTCAAATTCACTACTAAATAGGTATCCAACAAATCCATGGATTTGAAAAGTATTCATAAATGCTACACTTGTATGTGTGATACTCAATTTATGCTATTTTTTGAAATCCTGATTCCCAAACGCTACCAAAAAGTAATTCTCCGCAAAGCATCATTTGCAACCATGCGAGTAAATGGGATTGTTTTCTAAAAATGCTAACTTGAGAGTGTCGTAATCATCGTGCTGAAGATAAATGAACCAACAAATCTACACAACAAAATCAAAGAATTTTCAGGACCACTTACCGGTTGGTAGTACATCACTTGCCGTTGCCCAAGAAGCATCGGTTGCCCATACTGCAAATTTGAAGAATATAAAATAATAAATAAGCATATCAAGATGAATCAATAAGATAAATAGTAAATTATTGTTAAGGTTGCCCACCTGAGGTCCAGTTGGATGAAAATAAGCTTGCGGTGATTGCATTGGAGCCACTTGTGGATTGAATACAACAGGCTGGTGCCCAGGAAAGGAGGGTCCAATCTACAAAAACCATGTGATCATCAACAACAATACACAGGTAGAGTAACAACAATACCAAAGTTTACCATCCCATTTACTAATATATATATATGATAGTATACCAAAGTTTACCATTGTATTTACTAATATATATGATGCTGAATCAAGTTACAACATCCTGTTAAAAATGACCGTATACAAGATTATTTATTAAAAGAGGTTACAGGTTTTAGTGAATATCCTATTGAGCGGAAAGAAAAAGATCACATGTACATGGCTATACCAGATCTAAGATGAATGTAGGTTGAATCCAAGTAGTACTTTTTCCATGCCAAGTCAATTCAACCTAACTTAACCCACATAAACCATTAACCCATTTCAACGTAATAACAACAAAAAGGAAAAGTAAACGCTAACTTGCTATAATGTACCATTTACCATTCCCTTGACTCGGTTATCACACTGCAGAAACAAGTGCCATTAAAGAATAAAAACAACCGTGTCAAAGCTCCCCTTAGAGCTCAGAGGTAACAAGTCATACTCAAGAGTTCCAGCATTGATTTGTTATGTATCAATCTATATTACTCGAACTCAGTATAAGTGCCGAGACAAGTATGAGGCCGACACAGGCATGTTCAATTTTTCTAAGTTTTTCCATTTATTGGGAAGGTCCTTGGAGGGTACTCATACTCATGTTCAAATATGTATCAGACACAGCATCAAGCAAAATGAAATTTGAAATAACATAGGTATTAGTCATTAACAGATACATGATACAAGTAACCAAGGAAAACCTTTGGGTACAAGACTTAGTAATTTCAGTATACAGTGACATGGGGAAGCTTTTAGATTCATAAATTTGGTGGGGAAAAAAACCTAGGTGATGCAACAGTTGTAGGTCTTACTTGCAAAATCAGTGGTCATAAAAATTGTAATTATTCTCAAGCAACTTACCCCAAAATTAACAGGCATGTGCATATGTGGTACAGGAGACACTGGTGTTTGATAGTAGAATGAGCCATCGGAGACTGGGGATGGAGGCCTAACAGACGTTTGAGATGGTGTGAAACTCTTTGCATTAGGGTTGAGTTTGAACTCCTGAGCATTAAGCATGTTAAATTTGTGAGAAGAAAAACCAAAGGCAAGCACAAATCATGTTAAAGGGTAAACAAAACAACTGTTAAGATTCGTCAGAGTATAGAAAATCTATATTGGAGTCATCTTATCACACACACCTGAAAGGAAAAAGGAAAGATAACATACCTTTGCATGGGGGTTCAGTGTTGACTTCTCAGAGGATAATGAACCCATTGATGAACTTGGGGATAAGCCAGGGCCACTAGAAGCTGAGGAAACAGCAACACAATCTGAATTTGATGGTTTAGAACTACCAGGTTGTCCACGGGTGTTTACAGAAGGTGTTTCACCAGTTACTTTGCTAGAAGCTGGACCTTCTGCGAGATCACCAGAAGCACTTGGTTTTTCACCAACCTTCGATAAAGAACTAGACTGGGCATGAGTAGTAGAATTCACGGATGGCACAGTTTTATCAGATCCATCTAACTTGTCAATCAATAATGACTGGGAATCTGCATTAAAAATTGCTCTCATAATAAAATAACCAGCTGCAGCAGCAAGAATAAGTGCAGATCGATGGTGTATAAAGCAAGATTAAGCATACTCACCGATAGAATTTGACAACTGCGGGTCCTCAGATGGCTGCATAATAAGGAACAAGAATTCAAACAGAGAACATACAAATTAGAAGCAAATAAACTAGAACCAGGAGCACTAGAACAAAGAAATCCAATGGTGTTATGGATTAGTCATGGAAGTTAAAGCAATAAAAAAATAGCGAGTTCCACATTCACTGTACAAGATTTGCTTATACATGGAAGTTCAACTTACAGACAGCTTTTCAGTAGACTCTTTAGCATCCTTGCTTCCTCCATGTTCACCAAGCAAATTGTCTTGGATCCTATATTACAAGTGTTTAAATCAGGAAAAATAAATAGCTAGCACCTAAATTATGTCCAGAGAACTGATCATTATTACTATACATATAATATTGCCTTAAACTTAACAGAAAGAAGGAATCAAGAATAAAATCAGTAAAATATAAATCATAGGCATGTCAAAAGGAAAATTAAATTAAATACCTGCTTTCACTGTCAGATACAGAGAAACTTTCAGAAGGAATTTCAGATGCCAACTGTTTGGCCTGATCAGTAAAGTCAGTATGGTTCAAATCTGCACCAATGGCTGCTTTGGAAGATGGTGCCTCATCCTACAATCCGAAAAAACAGAAGTCTGTTATAAAGGTAAAGGATCAAGAAAGGAGTTAATACATGCAAATACAAACACATTGGAAGATATGACCATCTTTTATAGCACTTTGTACCTGGCATGGAACTAGCATTTTAGCATTATATCAAATAAAAACCATTACTAGGTTCCCAACATTTAAATTGATCTAACCATCAAAATGCAGTCAGAGAAAATTATATTTAGGAAGCGCTATGATGTCTGAAAAGAAAAACATCAGAATAATGGCATTGTTGAAGCAAGTACCCGAGTAAGTAAACCAAAAGACATAAACCTTGAGCACAGTATCTACTAAATAAAATTAATCAAACTTGAGCAAAAGTATAGAAGATTCAAGCAACAAACTCCATGATCAGAAGCTTGAACTAAATACGATGTGTGATTCCATCTCAAAACGTACTCCCATGGGGTAAAGGCTCTCCCTAGATGCCTAACACATACTTGTTGCTTCCAACAACCAAACTGAAGTCCTTGAATTCTCAACTCAGTCGAATTATCAGCTCCCTCCACATTCAAATTCCATAAACATTTAAGCAGCTTCACGCATGTTCAATCTACCCATTCTTGCCAACAAGAATATTAATATTCACTTTGTCTAAGTAGTAAAGAACGCCAACCAGGAAAGCATGATAACCTTCTCAACTAATGTCGTTTATGATAAACTTCAGCAAGCATTCTAAAATTAACTGACCCCCATCAACCAACTAATCTACCTCCCAAACCAAATTAACATCAAAAGAAAATCCATTGAGATCAGTATTCTAGTAAAGAACCATTACCACCATAAGATCCAATACCCAGTGTCTTCATCAAGAAAATAAAAAACAGTTATGCTTCTAATCTTGTTATTTTATTTATCCTCTTTTAGTCTACAGACAGTGCATAAAACCTATTTAAGTTGCTGGTTTATTTTTTGAAAGAGAAGACACAACCTAAATATGGTTTAGATGCAAATAATCACTATATATATAAATATATATCTGCATTTAAAGAAGAAAAAAAAAAGAATATCCCAAATCCCAGACGCCAATAGTTACCACGAAAGAAGTGCTTGATGACATTCGAACTCCCTCATTTCTTTGCAAACTGGTCAAATCCACAGGCCCTCTACTGAGAGAATCAGAAGAATCTCCAAAGGTCTCAATATTTTGGGAATCCAACAAAATGTCTTCCTCTTCTTCATAACCGCTATCATCAAACCCTCTACCCCTATAAACCGAGGAATATCTCATCTCCTCGTCAATATCAAAATTATCATGAAGATCTAAGCCTCTCTCCTGTCATAAAATCAAAATGCAAAGCATGAGAAAATTTTAGAGACAAATTAACTAATCAAAAAACTTAGGCAAATAATTCATATTAGGCAAACCTCTGCTAAATGTAGGTCCCGGGTCTCCTCACCCTCAATCTCTCTTGCTATTCTCATTGCTTCCTTCTCCAACTCTCTCGTTTGAGGACCTCTCTCAAGTTTTGTTGTGTAAAGTTCCTCATTGAAAGTACTTTTTACACCAAATAGCTTTTGATTGGTTTCAAACTGATCCCAGTTCCTAATAGTGCAATTTTATATGTATATCAATATGAAGTTAATATGAAAAAGAGGAATGTTATAGATATTAACTGGAAAAAAAAAAGGAATTACAAAAAACACATGATCATCAAAGATTTGCTGCAAGTTTTTTTAAGATCACAAAAATTCTAACATCAACAACAAAATCAGACTCCGCTTGATTATTGCAACAAGATCCATTGAGGATAGAAAAAGATAAAAAAATTCTTGACACAATAGATTAGCACAACAAAAGAGATCTAAAGCAGCATCTCCTTAAACTAATCTCACAGACTCAAAAATCAATTTAGAATTCATGTTTTAGGACATCCTTGATTCTCTCAATGCTACAACCACTAAAGAAAATTTCCCTAACACCTTGAAATTTCTGACATCTATTTTCCAGACAAATTTATTAATGGGGAAATAACAAGGTAAGACAACTGAAAACAAATGAATCTATTATATAAAAATAGAGATCTAGTAGAAATAATAAAAACAAAATGGATGCAAGTGGGCAGAAGTAATTCGGAACAATAAAGCTATCACAAGACATTTTTGAAAGGAGAGAGCACCTATTCCACGAGCCAGAAAAAATATTTTCTAGCTCAGGACATTGGGGATAATCTTCATCAGGAACCCAGGGCTCCAGTTCTCTCTCCAACCCAACATGACGGGATTGTGATATCACAGAATCTATCAAAAGTTCCTGCTGTTTTTCATGCTGGAGCTCACTTGCAAATCCATCACTGGTTACAGCCACATCCTGGAACCAAATTATGAACAAGCAAATTAATATTGAAGAAACGAAAATAAAAAAAAAATAGCAATATTTTGTTCTAGCCAAGTTCAAACATTTCAAGTATCATTCAGAATGATCTAACTGAAACATATTCTTTAAATCTTTTGATAAACTACTTGATAATTCATCTCTCACTGGCAACTTGACTAGGGATGGAACTCTAAAGATAAGAAAAATAGCAAAACCTTTGCTATAACTTGCACAAGTTCTTTGGCAGGTATAATTAAAATCTTTGTGGGTGCCTTGCTAATGAACTCTGTAACAGCCTTGTTTCCTTGCAAAGTACCATCCTTTACCAAGCGAGCCATTTTCAAGACTATTCCTGAAGTGGCAACAGAGTGGATGTTAGGAAGATGAGCCATTTTTTCAAAGTTCACTTTGTCTGCTTATGAATTCTATGTGAACCAAGCTCAATTTTTAACACTAATTACAGATGCATAATATTTAAAAATAACAAAAAAGATGCCATACCAAAATCTTTTTCTGCATCAGTTGCATGAAATATTCCAGAGTAAATTGATCCATTTTTCACATGAACTTCAACCATATGCCCAATAAGACATGTGGTCATATAAACTAACCGATCACGAGAAGAACTCTCATAACCCCCAGTCTTCCCACCAGACAGTGAGCCTACACCAAGTAGCATTCTTAGATGAAGATAATAGTTCAATAATGAGAAATTTGCATAAGAGAATGTTCACCTGTAGCCTGTATTCTTCCCTGATTAGATTTTCCTGACTGCACCTTACTCTCCAACCTAGCCCCACCCTCTCTATCACCTCTTCGACGAGCAAATCCATTAGAAGAAGATTTGGGCAAAAGTGCTTGTTGGATGTTCATCTCAGAAGGAAAAAGAAGCCCCTAAAGAACAAGTTTTTAGTATAAAATCAAGACTTCTAAAATCCAATTATAAAACATAAGCACTTAATCTTTTAAATTTGAGCATTTTAGTAATAGAATTAGCAAAATAGCTTAAAACAAGAAACTACTAAATCTAAGATCAAGCCAATAAAATAGCAGATCTCCTGTATCTTGCCATTATTCCATGAAACCCATACATACAAGTGATAGAATTAGCAAAATGTAAAAGCAATGTGCTTTTCCTGGTAGCCACATCAATTATAAAATTCCAGGGCTCTCTTCCAAACTCATTGACCTTAACACATTTATCTCTCAGACCAGTATTGAATAAAGCTTTAACAATACACCGAATATACCCTATACTCATACTGTTAATCTTCATATATTCTGCTAGTTCTATACACAGAAATCCTATCATTCATTCAAATACATAAAGAGACAGCTCCTGAACTTCTTAAATACGTTACTAGCAAAAATTATAGACACATACACCCTACAAGTAAACAACAGAGGAACCAAAGGTTATAGATTACTCGAAGGAAATTCATACTGCAATGAAAGCAGTTGAGAGAAATCAAGGTCAGTTTAACGTCAAACAAGCTTGCATGAAGCAAGACATGGTAAAATACACAAATAGATTTGGCTGAGAATAGAGCACAATTGTTGCAAGCAAAATTTCACAAAAACAGCAGGGATTTTAATCAGCTTGTGAAGGATATCAGACCCTGCTTCTTAACAATAGTTGGCTAATGTCCGAAATGATTGCATAAGAACCCAAAAGTTTTGCAATTCAAATTTCAAATAACTTTGGTTTGACAGATGCATTTTCTCAAACCAACCGCTCATTAAGATACCAAAACTAGGCAACACCACTCTTTAGTTAGAACTAAACAGGTTGCTTTGTCATTGGCAAATAAACTAGTTATATAGCGTCCTAACGGTGACAAAAAAGTACAAAAGAATAGCTACCTTTTTCGTATATATTCCACCCACCCACTTCTTATGAGTTGTGATAAATACAACTACATGGAATAGAAAACCAGACTTTATTCATCGAATTAGCTAAGATCAACCACAAAATCAAATAAATAAGCCAAAAATGCAAACGCCTAAACCTAAAGTCTACCCAATATTTCAACTACCAAATCAACGCAAAGCAAATCCAAATAAGCATCAATTACAGAGTTAAAAATACAATTTACATAAAAATAACTACAAAACTTTCATATGTAAAACCCTAAATTAAATTCTATAATAGAAGCCAAATAACCCTAAAATATAACTGCTAAGTGCATTCGCATTCAGATTTTTCAACAATAAATAGAAAAACAACATTAGAAAACGAGAGAGGAAACGCGATCCTTACCTTAGAAAACTTAATTAATCGATAATTTCAGCAGGGAAAAAAAAAAGAGAAGAAGAAGCGGTAGCTTATCGGAGTTGAGAAGGAGGGGATTGGGAACCAGTGAGTTAGGGTTAACGAGTCAAGGTTTTTAAATAAAAAAGGATCCAAAAAGGGGGTAAAAAGAGAGAGATCGAAGCTCGAAATACAAGCGACGAGGGAAAGAGAAAGGAAAAGGGAGAGAGCTCTCGATTGTGATCAAGCGAGAGAAAATTTTGAGTTTCAAAAGAGTTCTCTTTTTTCAAAAAAAACAAAATTTTTTTTTTTTTGAAGAGAATCAAAAAACTAGAGAAAATAAAGAAGAAATATATATTTATATATATATATACAGGGAGAAAAATTTGAATTGAAAATTATTTTATATTTAGGTCAAATTCAATAGAAAGTACCTGTATTATATGTTTTTGACAGATTTAGTCTTTTTTACTATAACTTTATCATTTCAGCCCCCATATCAATTTTTCTAAATTAATTTTATAAAATTAATTGGCATAGTTTACTTTTTCTAACAATTGATGTTCATCTTTGTATCAATACTACACTTTAAAATCCTTAATTAAGTTTGTTTTATAAGTTAGGTTCGAGTGTGCTAAAGCATATTATCATCCTATTTATGGGTCGGGGAGAGGCTATAAGTAGTTCTAGGTAATATGTCAAAAAGAACAACTATGATCAGAACCCACAACGAGATTATTCAAAAAAAAATTGATATTAAATGTATAATATTTATCCAATAGTATAAAAATATCAAAATAACATATTTTAAAAATAATTTACGTCGACTAATTTGATAATATTAACGGATAAAAAAATTTAAGATTAAAAATACACTTTTTAGAAATTGGTAAAAAGGTCTTTCTAGTCTCTCAAAAATTCGAAGCAATTTAATCTATATCAAATTTGGATGTGAATACTAAAGACAATTAATTATAGTGTTAATGTTTCTTTTGTCAATTTCACATAAATTGAATTGGTATAATAACAAATTTAGCTTTCATAATTTACATATTCTATCAAATTGGTCCTAATTTAACAAAATTTAGCCCGTAATATTTTTTAAAATGCATAAATGTTGAGACTAAATTTGTTGAATTTTTTAAAACCAATATCAAATTAACAAAATATGTAAACATTGATTAATTATGCACAATTAACAAAAGACATCAACGTCATGATTAATTATCTTTAATTACTCGTTTTCAAAATTGATAATGATTAAATTATTTCGATTTTTTTGAGAGACTAATTTAATTAATTTCGAAATTAAGAGGGATTGGAAATAATTTTTTACCATAAAATTTATATAATTAAAAAAGACTTTTAAGTGGGAGAATACACTTAAAAAGTAGACTTTATATAATTTCACCTTATTTTATTGTGGTAAAGTGGTAAAGATTTCCTACACCCAAATTTATGCTAATAACGTAGGTCCTATTCTCCTATTGGCTACTGTCATTTTCTGGTCTCTCTCTTTATGGTCTCCCATTTTGCTCCGCTGCTTCTTTTCATAAAACTAGGTTACATTTTTTAATAAATATCGTTTTTTTATTAATTTACAAAATAAATATATTTAATTTCTTAAAAATTCAATATAAATATAAAATGTGAATATTTTAGAAAAATTATATTAGTTTTTATGGGCAAATTTCTAAGTAAAGAGGACTATATTGATCAAACAAAAGATTTAAAATGTGTTTGATAAATAAAAAAATTTAAGCATTAAATTTATATTATAGTATTTTTTATAATAAAAATTAAGCACGAAATATAATTATTTTATTTGATAATATTAAATTTTGGTTTTTAAAAATTCATTTTTTTTCATAATTTTAATCTAATTAATATGATAGTATTTATTTTATTTTGACTGGTTTTGGATAATAATCAAAAGATAAAATTTGAATATTTTAATTTTAATAAAATGATGAAATAATTTATTTTAAAAATAAATTTTGACAAATAAAATTAATTTAATATTTTCCATATTAAATGATAAGTATTTATCTATTTATATTATTTTTTAAAAATAATTAAATATATATTAATGTGTACAAATAAATTTAAATAAAAATACATTTATTTTCCAATTAAAACATCAAGTAGAATTAAATCATAATAAAGTAAATTGAAAATTATTTTATTCAAGTCCAGCCAGAATTTAAATTAAACATATTCAGAGGGACTAATAAGTAAATAACCCAACATGTTTAACACCAAAAATTCTTTTCTTTTTTTCAAAGATTTGGGGGAAAAAATCATAAAGGCATTTGTTGCTTAGATTCCTTTTTTTTTTTCTCCAAAAGTTGCATCAATTCATTATTATTCTTTAGACTTTTTAATCTTTTAGGGCTCAATGATTAAAAATTCATTGAATGCTAAAATATTGTTTTTTTAATTATAAAAGGGTAAATTCATAAATGGTCATTAAACTATTTGTGCATTTTATTTAGGTCACTAAATTTTTAATTTTTTCAATTTAATCATTAAATTATTCGAAATAATTTTCTTATCATCGAATGTCAACTGCATTTGATATTTAACAAAAATGCTTATGTGGACTTTTTTATTGGTCTAATAGTAAATTTAGCCCTCTAATATTAACATATTCTATCAATTTGATCCTAAATAAAAAAATAAATTTAATCCTTAATATTTGCAAAATTTATCATATTAGTTCAAATTCTAAAACAATCAATAAATTTATCTTTTAACATTTACAAGATGATGGATTTAATTTTTTAAAATTTTTTTAAACCTCAAACATACCTGCACTAGTAAATTTTGATGGTTATGGGAATTTTGTGTATGAAAATAATGATGAAAAACACGTGTCAGCTTGCTGCAAGTTTACTCACTATTCGATGTCATGTTCAATCACAGTATTGATCATATAGTGAAATAGAAATGAAAAATAGGAGTAAAAAGAGATTTTGCACATGGTTGTTTGTAGACGCAATTCGGAAACAATCCTACTTTACGGAGCCTCGTTTAGCAAATGATTCTTATTCAATAATCTTTTGAATCACTTATTGGTTCAAGCACAATCTACCACTACACAAAGAAAGAATCGCAGCCTCGACATTGACCCCTATTATTACAAATAAAGCTTATTCGCTTATTAAAACAATATTCAATAAAGCCCACGTAAAAAAAAGCCAACATATAAATATTTCCAGGTTGTCTTGTATCTTGACTGATCAGGCCTCTGAACAAATATTATTAGAATTTAATATTTAGTAGAAAACAGTTTTTTAAATTAAAATATAACATATAATTAAAGATAAACAAATAGCAGATAAATGTGATTTATTAAATATAATCAAATAATGACTCGTGACATGTCACGTATAATTCAAGTTAATGCGCAAAGGCCTATTTTTAATATAGAAATAGATGAAATTGCTCATTGATCTAATTTACGGGGGTTAATTTACCCTTTCTTTAGTAAAAAAAATGCAAATTGCAGTCTCACACTTTGTATAGGAGCCTCTATTGTACTTTTACCATAGGCAAGGCTTATAGGAAGCAACTAAAGCAGTCTCCAGGTTCGAAGGGGGTTGATGTTGATGGTCAGGAGAAAACTTTTGTGGCAAAACATGTTGAAGGAGAGCGCCTCATGGTCGCTGAACCGCAAGTCGAAGGCAAGACTAAGGAGGAAGTGAAAGCCAAGGTATCCCAACCGGTTAGCGATCCTCCACCAGATCATTATAAAATTCAATATGACCTGCAATCTCCCTACATATCATCTTTGCTTCACTAGCTAACTTTATGCTCTTAGAAATTACAAGCCCTGTTTGCTTGTGTGTGGATGAAGGTTCATATGTCTTGGCATCCTCTTCCTTGCCTAGTGATAAGGCCTCCTTAGCAGGAATTACATTTCCCCACCAAAATTCCCGCAAAATCCCGTGCATAAGATCCCAATAACTACGTTCTCTACACACGCGGAATATCGTGCTTCCATTTGGTGTCCAACAATACAAATCAACCCATTCTCGATCCATTACCTCCATTTGACCCTGAACCTGAGGCATATAATAGAATGGCATGGTTGACCACGGTAGAGCACTTTGGGGTTTACCTTTGTTGTAAGGACACTTCACTTCCAAGATACCACCTCCAGGAAAACAACCAAGAAGACCATCCGGTGATCCACCAAGCCAATCAAACTTCTCTTTTGAATGGATAGCGAATCCTAAAGAGCTAACCTCACGACCTGTGATACTTTTGTACCTCTCAATAGCAGTTACTTCATTGAGCACACCCCATTCCATAGCACACTTAGTCGAAGATTCGAGAACCTGTGTTTCAGCTGCGAAAATTTTTTCGTGCCAGAGTTCAGAGCGGAGCTTTCCTTTCCAAAAACCCAAAGCTGTACTAAAGGTACTTGTGGTTAGCTTGTTCCTACGAAGGGCAAACCATTCATCTGAGCGTTGAGGTGCATCAAATGGGGTAAGGTTGACAGCCAGCACTATCGATGTTGGGGCACGAACAGTAAGTGAAGTATTTCGAGAGAAATGCATAGTGCTGGTGGAAAGGGTTCTTTGACATCCATTTCTCCACCTGTTCATGGACCAAGGAACCATAGCTTTATGATGAACAGCACGAAATCTAGTCATGTAGCAATTGCTCATTGTGAAGGAGGATAGCTGCTTCATTTTGACATGAGATCCAATAAAAGCAATACAAATTTTAGACAGATTTCAGGACCAAATGAGAGAAAATAATTAGATAGATTTCCTACATGAAGTTCTGTTTACCATAAATATAGACAAAATGAAAAGCATACAAAAACCCATGTAATAAACTTATTCTAAAATGGTAAAGATTAAGTTTGATTACAAATCCATGGTACAACAAACATTACCAATGAAGTTTCAAACCAACTTCTTTTCTTGCAAGTTGTGATCAATATACAATATATTTTAAAGCAAGTTAAACTGGTAACGATAGAGGCCCCTATACTAAGAGTCAAATTGCATTTTGCCCTCTTTACTAAAAAGATAGGCAAATTAGTCTTTGGAGGTTAAATCGAAAGAGTAAATTAGTTATTTCTATTAAAAACTTCATCTATTTGTACTTTTGAAAACTGGTGTAGATGACGTAATAACCAAATAGTGACACGTAATGTGTCATGTGTACCTCATGCTGACGTACATGGACCAATTTTTAATTATAGATATGGATGAAAACAGAGGCCAGTTTGCTCTTTGATCTAATGTACAGGAACTAATTTGCCCTTTTTTTTTTTTGCAGAGGGTGCAAAATACAATCCGACTCCTAATACATAGGCCTCCATGATACTTTTACCAGTTAAAATAAATTGGGATATCCCTGACATTTAAGCATACATAATTGGAAAAAAAAAATAAAACTTTCAATTAGCCATAGACATCAAACATGAAGTTTAAAAAATGATAAAAACTATTTTCAAAATCGGTGGTTTGCACTTTGCAAGACCAACTAATTATTTATTTTCTTAACAAAGCAGTCCTTGAAGGCAATTGCATCCAGAAAGTGACTATGTCGGCGCATAATTGTAAATTGGGAACTTTTCACAAATGACCCAAAAATTCTCTTTCTTTTTATTTAGATTAGGAGCTAAATAAAAACTTTGCAAACTACAAGCTAAATAAAAAAGGACACAAGAATAGCTACCTTTTTCCTATATGTGCCACCCACTTCTTATGACTTGTGATAAATACACCTACATGAAATAGAAAACCAGACTTTATTCTTCAAATTAGCTGAGATCAACCACAAAATCAAACAAATAAGCCAAAAATGGGTAAAAGTACCAAGGAGAGACCACTATACTAAGAGTCAGATTATCTTTTGTCCTCTCTACTAAAAAATATGAACAAATTAGTCCCTGACATCAAATCAAAGAACAAATTAGTCCTTTTTGTTAAAATTTTCGTCCATTTATACCGTTAAAAACTAACAACGCTCACAGAATATCTAAACAGTGCCACGTGACCTATCATGTCTACCCATGCTTACGTACAAAGACTAATGTATCCACTTTTTTAATAAAATGGACAAAATGCAATCCAATTTATAGTACAGGGACCTCTGTGGTATTTTCTTACCACCAAAAATGCAAACGCCTGAACCTAAAGTCTATCCAATATTTCAACTTCCAACAAAGAAATCAATGCAAATGGTTATCCAAATAAGCATCAATTATAGAGTTAAAAGTACAATTTACATAAGAATAACAACAAAACTTCCATATGTAAAACCCTAAATTAAATTCTATAACAGAAGCCAAATAACCCTAAAAAATATCTGCTAAGTGCATTGGCATTCAGATTTTTCAACAATAAATAGAAAAACAGCATTAAAAAATGAGAGAGGAAACGCTACCGCTTATAGGAGTTGAGAAGGAGAGGATTGG
This sequence comes from Gossypium longicalyx, assembly GCA_025698465.1. Classification (NCBI taxonomy): domain Eukaryota; kingdom Viridiplantae; phylum Streptophyta; class Magnoliopsida; order Malvales; family Malvaceae; genus Gossypium; species Gossypium longicalyx. The sequence continues at coordinate 98,564,471 of CM047000.1, forward strand.
GAATGAGTGAGTTAGGGTTAACGAGTCAGGGTTTTTAAATAAAAAGGATCCAAAATGGGGTAAAAAGGAGGGAAATTAACAAGAATGTATATATATAGATATAGATATAGATAGATATATATACAGGGATTTTTATTTTTGGGTCAATTTTGTATAAGAAGTCCCTGTATTATATGTGTTTAACAGGTTTAGTCTCTTTGACTATAACTTGATTATTTCAGTCTCGATGTCAATTTTTTAGGTTAAAATATACCACAAGTCCTTGTACTCTTCTCAAATCTGGAATTTAGCCTTTATACTTTTATTTTTAGGAATTTATTTCCTCTATTTTTTTTAGATTTCAAAATTTAAATAGAGTTGCTAACACTGTTAAATTTATTGATGTGATATTTTAAAATAATAATAATAATCACTTGATAGTCATGTAACTTAAAAAATAATGAATTTTAATTTAGTAAAATAATTTTAATAGTATTAATAATTTGACCTAAATTTTAAAATCTAAAAATATATAAGGACTAAAATTTTTAAAATAGAAGTATAGGGACTACATTCTAATTTTACAAATGGTATATGGGCTTATGCATTGTAATGAAATAGATTATATATTTTTAATAAATATAGTTTTTATTTAATTCTAATTCTCAAAGTTAAAAAAAAAGTCTAAAATTGCAAATGCTCAGGGCTAAATTTATTGAATTTTTTAGAATTAGAACTAAATGATAAATTTTATAAACATTGGAAGGCAAAATTTGTTACTAGACCAATAAAAAAAAAACCTGTCAGCTTTCTATTAAGTATTTAACCGTGGGGGACTAAAATTATAAATTTTGAATATGTTGATGATGACATTGAAAGTTTTTAAAATTGGGTGACTAAAATAAAACCTACCCAAAAGTTAGGTGACCGCCCACGTAATTTACCCTTATATATATATATATATATACACTGAAGTCACAGCTCACAATCCCCTGCATGTGTGCAAGAAAAGCTTCTCACAAGAGTGGAAATATATGCTCACACACAGCAATGCATGTAATGAAATTGGAAGTTAGTTTTTTTCATTTTTTTTTTTTCAAATGAAAATTAGGAGACCTTATTAAACTAACGAGATCGATTATCTCCATCGAATCTGAGTATACGTAACGGAGGATCCGATTAGGTTTAGAGCTCGGAAAAATGTTGTGACAGAACATTTCCAGACATTGAAGTTGAAACTTACAACAATGATACAGTCACGGACTTTTTTTTTTCCGATGACAATTCGAAGACCATACTAAAACGCCGAGATCTTTTCGTGCCAACGAATTCGAATATACATGTTGGAGGATTGTTGGAGGATTCAAAGTGGGAAAACAATGCAGGGGAGAGTATGTATGTATGCATGTATGTATGTTTCAGTGCAGGCTTATAATTGCAAGTTGATCTTCTCGGACCATTTGAAGATATTTGAATCAACTCGATTTCCTCCCAGTTCTTCACCCGAAGCCCCAGCCGCGATCCTTATAACATCCTCGATTAATGCAAAATTTCTCATTATATCGACGTGAGCAAAGCTAAGAGTGCCGCGTCCTTCCAGTAAGGTTGTCGAAGGAGAATGACGGTATTCCCTAAGGTATGTTCGGATTCCAGAAGGATTGAATTTGGTTTTACCGTGCCAAGCTTTGGCGCACATAAAACCGGCACTTAGAACCGGTACGGTCCCATCTCCATCGACAGAATACGCACCACCCTTCAGGCAGGTCTCTTCATCGTTGGTGGATGAATCAATTTGAAACGGAATATGACACTCAGCAGTAGGGGATAACTTATAAACGTATGCTCTTTCAGTCGGTAGGCCAGTTCCGTAGAAAGAAAAGATTTCCATCTCCGGAGCATTTGGCAACCTGCAAAAATCAAAGTGACAGTGAATAACCATGTCAAACGAGCGTATGCCTTCATATTGCAATTGGCTTTAACTAAATCGATTAACCGAAGAACAAATGAACGTAGGTATCGGATTCTCACGCTGTTTCCAAGGGGTTCGACCAATACTTGTAGTGTTTATACTTAGGGTCATCCATATTATCGGCAATCCCATAGGAGAAATGAGCAGTACTGCGTGCCATCATTTTCGGAGCAACAAAATGAAGAAGTTCAACAATTGATTCAGCAGTGTATGTTTTATAATCCGCAACAGCTTTAATACCTTCAAACCCCATGCCATGGTACTCGGTCCACAAATCTCGACAAGTCCGGTTTTCAGCTCTACGACCCTTAACAGCACCCTGAACACACCAATAAGGCAATCATAAAGCACATTATGGTGAACATCTCCACTCTTTTCCATGTAAAACCAGAATTACGAGCACGAACTCAAGTAAGCTTGGACACGGTTTTGAAGAACGAGTGATATAAGTTCATACCTTGAAGTCTATTCGATCAATATCATTCGAAGGTGCCTCAGCAACATCTTTACCAAAGGATACAATCCTTCCAAAATTTGCACTTCTTGTGAAAGAAATAGCACTCTTGGCACGTGCTGGGTTTGTGACCCGGGTGCTGTTCTTCATGTCTCTTTTCTGGTCACAAGAGTAACCTTCCTCGGGTGACCAATCTAGACCGCCCCATATTGTGTCGCCGCCTCTCGGTATCATCGACACAGTTGAATCCCAAGAGTGGCTCAGCCTCATCACATGTTGCAATATTTGAGGTTGAAATATATCATTCTCAAGAAAACCAGGTGCAATAGCCCTGCATTTTAGGTGCAGTTATAGTGCAATTGTGAGGAAACATTGTATCTATGTATGTATGCAGGGGCAAAACCAAAAAAATATTTTAGGGATCAAAATTAAATTATAAATTTTGATAAGAGTTAAAATATAATTTCACCAATGTATTAACTAATATCTTTATAATTTTTTAAAGGACTAAAATTAAATTCTTATCATTTTTAGGAGTCAAAGTACAATTCTACCAATATTAATTTATAATTTTATACATTTAAAAAAGTAAAATAATGCAATTTTTCAATTTTAAGGTCCCACCTCACCTCCTGCCGCCCCTGTATGTATGTATGTACACATCAACAAATATCTTACATACTAACCACATATCCAATTAGTCCTATTTTAGCAGAATTAACATTTACGGTTTAAAAAATTATATAAAAATTACAATTTCATTTTTTTTTTAGAGTTTAACTCTAAATAAAAAATTTCATTTTCAAAAAATAAAAGCTTTAAAAATATTAACCTCATTAAATTATAAATAACGTAGATATTAAGTACCTGACAAGTGAAATATCCTTAGATTCAGCGGACAAAAACAAGGGTATAGCTTTCGGAACACCGAGAAACGGCGCGGCAATGTTAACCACGGCTTTAATATGCTTAGAACACCAATAGGGACCACCGCCGCCGCCCATCGGAGGGGGTGCTTCGACCCACTTCATGAAATGCAGGAAAAATAAAGCTCCAGTTGAATGAGGAATGATAACAACCTTTTGTCCACTTGTAGCTACCATCAGTTCTATATTGTTCTTGATTCGGCTCAATGTTTGGTCTCGAACCTGATTATTCGAAAGATTTCAACATTACACAAGAAATTTGTCGACCTAAAGACTAATGTTGAAAAAATCGGATCGAAAATAAAAAAAGATTGAATTTCAATTTTCAATTCGATCAGTTGAATATTTTTTTTATTTTTAATACAATTCCTATTATTATTTATAACTTTTTCAAACCCATAAATTAAAATAAAATATACACTTAAACGTGTTTAAATTCATGCCCTCCTGATTTCTGCAACAACAACAATGCTAACTGAGACTTAATTAACTATTTTCTTTATTTTTTTAATACTTAGATACTTTTAACACAAAATAAGTAATATAAAAATATTCAAACAACAAATTTTTTAAAACATATTACTATTGATAAGATAATTAATAATGTAAATAATTATGTTAATAAGATTTTGTTGTGTTGAATAAATTACCTATATAATTCTACTAATATATTTATTTTTGTTATATAGATCTGGGTTATTACTAAGTTCGAATTAAGATTGTTCTGGGTTCAAGAAATTTGGGTTTTTCGAATTAGATTATTACGAGTTTGAATCATTTTGAATTCTGATTACTTTATGTTTATGTTATTCAAATTGGGGTCAACATTGGGTTCCGATCGTTTCGAATTCAAATTATTTTAGGTTTGAAGCTCATGTCTTTCGAATTAGATCATCACAAGTTCAAATCATTCTAAATTATGGTCATTTTGAGTTCAAATTAGTGTCGGATTAGAATCAAATTGATTAAGTTGAGTTTTTAAATTCAAATCAAAATGGGATCCCTAATATCAACCTCCGACATCGCTTTTAACTTTCTCAAATACACAAAATAATAAAATTCGAGTTCGGAAATACGATTACCTGCGTGTTTTGAAATGAGAGTCTCCAATCATAGGCAGCCATGAACATGGTTTTCTCTTCATATCCAATGCGTGCCAAGTTAGAAACCAGAGTTGTCCACACAAAGCAGCCTGAACCAAAGCCATCAGCAGTCACAAGTCCAGAGATAGGCCTCACTCTTATACCACAAGGATCCATACCAGTTTCATTGTCTAACGACATGTGCTCTACCCAGCATTGTGGTCTGCATAATCAACCATGGAGCAACACCAAAGAATTCAAAACCCTAATCATATAACTATGTTGAAAGGAGGCAAACTTTTTTCGAAAAAATTTCGAAGTATTGTTGATTGAGAGTTGATAGCTTGTTCTTGGTCCAAGTTTTAGAATTTATTAAATTACATAGTTAGTTAAGTGCTAAATTTATTGAATTTTTTAGAATTTAAACTAAAATGACAAATTTTTGTAAATATTGAAGGTTAAATTTGTTAAATTTTTTATGTTTAGGATTAAATTGATAGAATATATAAGCATTAGAGAGCTAAATTTATAATTAGACCAATAAAAGAAGCATGTTCGGTGACCAAAAGATTTGATTTTCAAATAGTTTAGTGATTAAATAAAAAAATTAAAAATTTAATAATTTTTAATAATGTATAAAAAAATTAAAATACAGTCAAATTATTTGACGTTTGACCTGAAATTGAAAATATCCATTTTTAAAAGTAAAAGGTTAGAAAGGACCAAATTATGATAGAGGGATTAAATCCATAAAAATACATAGTACAGGGACCTTTCGTAAATTTGACGTAAAATTAAACCCAAAAAGATTAAGCAGAAAATAAAAGAATTAGATACCTTTTATAAACATCACCAAAAGTGCCACCCCAAAGTCGCTTCCTAAACAGCCCTTGAGCACATTTCCGCCCTTCCCACAACTCAAGCCCGCCGGTCACGGCCGCCGGCACGAACACCACCGGATGTTTAGCCGTCAATCCCAGTTTCCTCAGCTTGACGCCCGGTGGGTCTGGCAACGACCCCGTTATCACCTCCGTCACGTACTTGGGAAACGAAGCCGGCATTGCGTTATAAAGGAACAAGATGAACCACCATGTCACGCACACGCAACCAATCAACCAGCACCATGTGTCGAAACACGACCACTTGGACAGTGGTCTCTCTTCTTCGTGTTCGTATGGGATTTTTTTTCTCTTGCTTTCATAGCTGAAATCGCCATTTGCGTGTTCCTTTTCGGGTTTTCTGAAGGATTCATTAAAAGGGTGTTTCCTTCTTCTAAGCAAAGACATGTTTTGATGTTTCCCAAGCTTTATGTAGTAAAAAAAACTAGTCGATTTTTTAAATGCACATGAGGTGTTTGATAAAATGTCTAAAGGAACACTGTTGTTTGTTTCTAGGGAAAATTTTATATTAAAAAAAACACATAAAAACATCAAATAGAAACCTTCTCGTCTTTTTTGGATTGAAAAATGAATATTTTTATTAAAAAAATACAGAAGACAATGGAATCACAAAAGGGCCAAAAACAGCCTTTCCCATCAAACTAATTTACAACATTTTTTTAAATGATTTCATAATCTGTAGAAGAAGGTAGTAGCTGAAAAAGAGTTGAAATTGGGGGAAAACCCAAGAAAATAATACTAATAATAGAAATGGATTTTTGTTGTTTTGAGTATTGCAGAAGGGATCAAAAAGACTGCTTCTTTTGGCGATTGGATGTTTTGATGAAGCAAGTAAAAAGCAATTGAGTGTGGAAAAAAAAATGAAGAATTTTAAAGCAACGGGTCAATGAAGCAATTGAGGAAGGTAGGTGTGTAATCTCACACTCAAAATCTAATAATAAATCCATTTTCAAAAATCATTTAATTATATTTTGAAAAATAAAAAACGCGGATAAAGTTTTAACTTAATTGGTATTAGTATTAATGTTACTGTAAAGGTTAGTTTAGCATTGTTGTGTCGTGGAAAAGTGATTCTAAAAAGTTTGGTTTAAATTTTTGAGTTAATCGAGTTGATGAGTTTAATTTTATCATTTTAATTCGATTTGAAATTTTTTTGAATCGAGTCTAGTAAAATAAAATTCGAGTCGAATCGAGTAAAAAAATTTGAGTTGATGAGACTTATTTTATCATCCTAACTGAAATTCGAGTCGAATCGAATCGAGTAACATTATTTGAGTTAAATTAAAAAATTAAAAATGTAAAATTAAAATTTTGTCACAGTATAATTAATTTCATACCGAAGCACGTAAATTTGAAAGCATATATATTTGAAACGTTTTTCAAAGCAAAATAATAATAAATAAGATATTTTATTATGATAAACTTAAGGGTAAACTACAAAAATAGTCATTTTGTTTGCCCCAAAATACATTTTAGTCACTTGTGTTTGAAATGTTACGTTTTAGTCACTTATGTTATCATTTTGTTACGAAGTAGTCACTCTACCATTAAGTTCCATTACCTCCCTAACGACAATCCTATGTGGCAGTCCAAAAGGGTTTTAAATGTCAACTTGGATGCCCATTTGGAATAAGAATAGTTTTTTCAGTCAAAATGAAAAAGAAAATTAAAAGAAAAAGAGACAAACAGTTTTTCTTTTTCAGTTCAAAGTGTAATTAATTTAAAATTTTTAATTAATTAAATTTATTTAATTAAAAACCTATTCATGTCCTAGTTGGACATCCAAATCGGCATTTAAAACCCATTTGGACTGTCACGTAGGATTTCCATTAGGGAGATAACGGAACTTAACGACAGAGTGACCATTTTGTAACAAAACTATAACATAAGTGACTAAAACGTAACATTTCAAACATAACTGACTAAAATGTAATCTTAGGTAAACAAAAGTGACTATTTTTATAGTTTACCCTAAACTTAAATTAATAAGTAACTTATTTAAGTCCCAAAAGTACCAAATCAATTAATCAAACTTGGTAAAACAATGGATTGACGGGTATTGACACATGTTCTTCCCTATTTTGTATGGGCTCACTTTATATGACATAACGCTGGTAAAGTTAAGACTAAACTCCTAATAAGGTCGAGCTTTGCCAAATTCTATCTTTAAGTGAGGTAGGTTGAGAAGTACGACTATGGTCAATTTTACTTGGAAATAACAAACAATAAAAATATGATTTTTTAAAATCTCTCCAATTATGGTAAAAGTATTACGGAGGTCCCCGTATTAAAAGTTATATTGCATTTTGCTTATCTATTAGAAAAAGATAAATTATACTAATAGTCACCCAATTATAAAAAGTTATAAAGTGATCACCTAACTATTGGTAATTTTCTTTTTGGTCAACCAACTATAGTGGTGGGTTAACGTAAAAATGGAACCACCCAAAAAATTCAAGATAGTCGAGTGAGCAAAAAGGACAAAATTGAATTGTTGATAGTTAAGTTTATTGATTTTTTTTAGAATTTAAACTAAAATGACAAATTTTGTAAATATTGAGGGTTAATTTGTTAATTTTTTTTTATATTTAAGATCAAATTGATAAAATTTGTAAATATCAGAGGCTAAATTTATTATTAAATCCCAAAAAAAACCAGCGTCAGCTTCCCATCATTCAACTAAAATATTTAATTTCAAAAAATTAATTAACTAAATCAGAAAAATTAATAGTTAATTGGTCAAAATAGAACAAAGTAAATTTTTAGTGATGTTTTTGTACTTTACCCAAATATATATATTCGAATTTGAGTGAAACGACACCGTTTGGCATTGGATTTGAGGCTTAGTCATTATTGTCAAGATCGTTGGGGAAAAGCATCCACTTTGTCCGAGATTCATGGGTCTCAACTCAACTCTAGAAGCAGTACAAGTTATTTATTACTTCTGCCATTGTGTTCCACCCTTTATTATTATTAATAATTGTTATGTATAAAATATAGACCATGTGTGTCCTAACCAGACCGAGTGTTTGACCGGGACTCGAGATTTAACCTCTCACCACCATTTAGCTTATTTAGGATATACGTACTCGCCAGTTATTTTAGCTTACAACGTATAGTCTAAGTAACTAATATTTTGTTCGTCCTCCCCTACTCGTTAACATCTTCTCGAGACACTTAAAGACGCATGTCACCCCTAAGAAAGGGCAACGTGTCGCCCCAGCATGGGGATATAAAAAAATTAACACTCAACAATAAATATTATTGGTAAAAATTAATATATAAATTTAAACTTAGACCTAAATATAATGTCATATTAATTATAATAATTAATAAACTGAAAACCAGTTGTGCAAATAAATGTTAATTACAAAAATTCTCATCTACCTCATATCAATGTCTGCAAACAAATATTTACCTACCACCTCTTATAACAAATATATTTAAAATATATTTATAAAAATTCGATATAAAAAATATATTTAAAATATAGATATTATGTGTTTATATATATTTTAAAAAAATTTATATAAGATATAAAATGATAAAAATATCATTATAGTAATGTTTGCTATTTTATTAAAGAAATGGGTTTTTAGTAATTTTCAACTTAACTAAAACGTATCAACTTTTTAAATAATCGTATAGATCAATATCAATATTTTGACACTAACTAAATAAGCTCAATCGTCGCCGCCAAAATTTAGTTGTAGCAGTAGTTAAACTCTCAGTTGATACTTAAATAAGACATGTTCAAATTTTGTCATCTAAATATAATAAAAAAATAAATATTACTATTTAAATCTAAATATAAATTAAATAAATTATCCGATAAATATTTGAATATATTAAATACTCTTATTTAGAAAGTAAAAAATAAAATAAAAACATTTAAAAAAGTAAAGGAGCGTGAAATTAGATATCTAAATCTAAATATGATATTTTTAAAAAATTAATTATTTATAAAAGTAAAATAAAATGAAATAATAAATGGATTAATATTTGATACACTCATAGTATTTTTTATTATTTACGTGCAATCTTTAAAAATTGTTATGTGTCCTTTATATATATATATATAATAATAATTTATTATACTCTTATAGTATACTCATTATCATCTTGACCCTACTTATGGAGTTTAAAAACTTAACTGGTAGTGTACTAAATATTTTCTCATAATAAATATTTGAAGGTGTCTGTTTTATGTATACTTCATATAATAATGAAAATAAGACGGGGTTCGGTTATACTAGTATAAAATTAAAATACTTTTACACACTTTTGTATATTTTTGTACAATTATATTTTAACGATCTAATCGTCATATCTTATATTCTGTTTGTATAGATTGTCCATGTCAAATTTGACGGAAATTAAAAATTTCTAACTGTTTTTTTATATAGAAAATTTTCAACCGTTTAATAAATATTAATTTATATATTTTTTAGATAGATATGATAGAGATATCTGATCAATTCAAAAGTTTACATGTATGACAAGTAGAATTATAACGATCATTAATATCTTAAGCGTACAAAAATATATTATAGTAATTTTACACCGGTGTAAGTTTTCTTTTTTTTTAATATTAATATCATTATAGGTTCTTATTATATCTACTCTTTTTGATAGAATGTATAGAATTGTCCATAGTGCTTCCCTAACCCTTAAATAGAAATATAATATGTTTCAACGCACTCGAATACACGTTATTCTATATTGACAACAATACTCAATCCACTACATCAATGTAAATTGATGTCTTTCTATTAAAATATTTTAATTCAAATATCACTCAAATTAAAAAATATATATTTGTAATATCCAAAACCAAAAATTACTTACCACCAATCAAATTAAAAATAGGTTTAAATTTAAAATTAAAAAAAAAAAAAAAAACCAAAGTCTTCGGTCTTCCAGTCAAAATGGGCTGGATTGGACCACTTACTTTTTTTGTAATTATTGCAAAATTAAAGTCTCCCTTTAACCCATGCCTTGAAGTTGATAGTACTAAAGAATTTTTTTTTTTAAATTATAATAACATGGTAAAACTCGAATAATAAATATGACTAACATAATTTGAATTCAGGCTACACTTGAAACGATAAACACTCTTAAAATCAATGAAAATCTATCAATATTAGAAATATTTTCCAACAACCAAACTTGTAGTGGGTTTTTAAGAATTTTGTATCCCATCTTGAGCAAAAAAGACTTGTTGTGGCAACACCAACAAATGCTCAGAAGACAAAATGGAAGCAATAATGTCGAAAAATAAATGCTTACAAGTTAGTTATCTTTATGGGTCGGATTATTTGTATAGACTCAAAGATTTGTTCGAAAATCTGGAGAGTTTAGGTAAAAATATTAAGCATGAAAAATTGGTTTAAACAAACCCATTTAAAATATGGACCGGGTTTAAGCTTAAATATTCAAAGCCTTAGCCCGATCAAACTCGAACTATTTTAAGTTTATAATACTTTATATTCTGTAATTTATAACACATTAAAAAAATAAGCTTATACTAAATATATGATACCCTAATGTAAATATTAAAATAATGTTAAGATAACTATATAAAAATAAAAATAAATAAAATATACATATATTTTTTAAAATAATATGAACGGGTCTAAAATAGAATTAAGTTAATATTTTACAAATATGAACGAATTTAAGTAAAATTTTATACCCATATTTTAAATTAGACTAAACTTAAATAAACATAAAATATATTAACACTATATTTAAATCCTGCTTCAACCCGGCTCGATCCAACCCTACTCATAAATACCTTTACCCACAAGCCTAATCCATGTAAAATAAGTGAGAGATACATGGGTTATATCATTCCTTAGCTTAATAGGACTAACTCTTCAATCTTATCACCTCTTCAATCCTATTCCCAGCCTTTCCATTCCAATTATGAAAAAGTATGGCAATAAAGGGTCACTTTGATGGATGGGATACCATAGTCTGCCAAAATTCACATGTAAACTGTACATTTTAAAAGAATTGCATGCAAGAAATGGGGAAAATAATGTATACTCAATCAATTTTCACTGGAAACCTCGCATCCTTAATTTAAAGAATTATCAATGAAATCTCAATGTATACGATTGTAGATCTCTTTTAAGTTAGTGAGGTATCGTAAAAGTTGCACGAGATGGATATCCATGATACAACACCTCATTAAGTTAATCGCCTCTTGTGCAATTATTATATTGTCAATAACTTTGTTCGGTTTGTAATTTAAGTTTGAAGGTAGTGATGTCGATACTTTTCATACTTTTAAGCCTATTATTTACTGGTTGCTATCATCCTGGAAGATTCATGTTGATATGTTATATTCTTGTACTCAAGGAGGATGTCACTAGACTTGTTTATGGACCGAGTTATTCGTTCAAGGTCGAAGGTTTGTTCGAAATTTGAGACGTGTTAGGAAAAATATTATGCTTGAAAAATGAGCTTAAGCAAAAAAATTAGATCCGTTTAAAATATGAATCAGACTCAAGATTAAACATTCAAGACTCGAGCCCAACTCGGCCTGACCCATTTTAAAGTTTATAATACATTATATATGTTATTTTTATATATTATGTAATTTATAACATATTAAAAAATAAACTTATACTAGATATATAATACTACTCTAATGTAAACATTAAAATAATATTAAAATGGCTATATAAAAAAAATTTCAATAAATAAAAAAATATTAAATTAAAATAATATAATTTAAAAAAATTTAAAATACTATGAACGGATCTAAAATGAGTTTGGATTAATTTTTTGTAAATATAGGCGAATTTAGGTAAAATGTATGTCTATATTTTGAGTCGGGCCAAGCTTGGATAAGCATAAAGTATATTAATATTATGCTTAGGCCGACTCGACCCATAAGCACCTCTCTGTGCCAAGGATTGACAAAGGCCGCAATCCCCCCTAAAATTTGAAATTTAACTTTTGGCCTTTACAATTGTTATATTATAAAATTACACTTTGGTCCCTCAAAGTGATAAATTTTGATTTAGTCCTTTAAAAAATTATAAAATGATAGACTGTTAAAATGATGAAATTACATTTTAACTCTCATAAAAATATAAAAACTTAGTTCCGACCACAAAATGATTTTCCAATTACACCCCTACTTGTACCCATGTTGAAAGAAGTGTCCACATCATAAAACCTAAACCGAAAATTATGGACTATTTAAATGCTAGAATTCAAATGTTTCAATGTACATTATGAAACATACAATATGCTAATTAATTTGATAATCAAACTATGAGGAAAGATTCAACATTTTAAGTTTTAACCTAAATGGATATCATAACTGGAAGATTAACATTTCATATGTCAACTACACATCAACATACAGCTCGTAATTTACACACCAGTTGCCTTCGCCAACGGCCGTGCAGAGGCTGCTGGTGAAGTGTTGAACTCTTCATTTCATTATCACGGATCAAACCCTAATAAGATAATATAAACTTACTCGAAATACAATAGTGTACCTTTCATATTGTCTGATGTTGGACATGGTTAGGTCTTCAAGGGAGCTTTCTTCTGTCTATCGGATATTCGAGCTGGAGCTGTTGAATGTGATTTGAAGCGGCCTCTTCCTCCTTCCTCTTTTTCCTGAAAATCCGGATTTTTATTGTTTAATTTCATTTTCGTTAAAAATTAATGTTGTTGAGGGGAGGCTCATTCTTTTAAGAGAATTCTTTGAAGTATTGTCCACTCAAAGCCAATGGACCCCTCAATGGGTCAGCCTCCCCTCAACAAATGCATGCATGGGTTTTTTGCCCACAGCAAAGCAAGTTCTTATATTATTCGAAAAGCCACTACTATAGGCATCGCCTACGATGAACAATTAGACTTGTCAACTTTGGCTCGAACCTGAACCCAACCCAACTCTATTTGACCATAAAAGTTAACAAACCCAATTGACCTAAATCTAAAAATGACTTGAACCTGAAATGATCCAAACCCGAAATAACTTAAACCTGAAGTAAATAGAACTCAATATGATACGAAATTGTAATGAACCACTATGAGAAACCCAAACCTCAAACTCAACTCAGATGAATTGAACTCAAACAACCCGAAACCAAAATGGCCTGAACCTAGAATGTCTCGAATCGGAAATTGACCCAAAACTGGAATTGTCTTGAACAAAAATGACCCAAAAATTTTAAAATTCCAATTGATCCGATCTAAAACCAACCTGACCTACCCAATCGATAGGTCTAAGAACCATAGTTAAACAGTTTTGAATACCTTTTTCTTGACAATCTGAACAACATCTTCATCCTGCAGAACATGCCCAAGGCCACAATGTTGAGGGTAGTGCCTTGCACTAGTGCCCCAGACTAGAACATATTTGACATCCTTTATCAAATTTCTATGAATGTGATTACAAAAGTCTTCCACTGTGCAGCCACCCCTATCCTATTTTGTACCAAGAAAAATGGAATGAGAGAATGAGAGGAAGAAAAGTAGGAGAATTCAACGGTATAGACTATAAGAGGTAATGGAAATGATAAGAACATAGTTGAGACATACGGCAGAGAGAACCACGGGATCACTGAAATCAGGTTGCTGGCCTTGTGGTTTTGTATATACTCTCACAAGCCCCATCTCTTCCCACATCTTCGAAAGCAGTCTATCCAAGTTCAGCTGCACAAGCAACAACATACATCAAACATGAAATTGATAACAGGTTTCACCTTGCATTCCATTATCTATGAACAGCAGACAGTATGTTAGTGTACTTTTGGCAGGTAATGGACAATGAACTTCATAAAAAGCATGATGAGATAACAGGTCAACAGACTTTGAACATGTCACTAGAAGAAACAAGCTGCATTCTAAAACCAACACTCTTCTTCCTTAAATTCCATTCTAGTTCTTTATTATTTCCAGAAACCGTTAACATTTAAAAGACAACAGGGGATCAAAAACATACCTTCAGATTGCAGCTTATGACAACAGAATTCGGCCGCCGTGCTAACTTATCCACATCATCAATGCCAATGACATCTATCTTGTTGTAAACATAAACACACTTGATATATTTGCGGTTTCCTTCAATGACATCAATAAGATCATCCACGGTAGCATCCTCGCGAAATAGAACCTGAAAAATAATCCATCAAGAATATCTGAGAGTAAGGAAACACCATTTAAGATCGAATCATATCGAAGAGTACATACCTCTGCATTGTGAATTTTGTATTCATGTAAAATTTGATAACAGAGTTTCTCATCCACATGAGTCAAAGGTAATGTGCTGTTGAAAGAGATACCTCCAGTTTTTTTCTTTTTAAAATATATCTGCAAATGAAATCACACGTATATTAAGATACAGTAAAAAATACCAAATCATTTGTTATGTGACAATCATCATTCTTCTCAAGACAAACAACAATTCAATACTTTAAAACCTACAAATATAGCTAATATATCATTGATTTACCACGCAGACAACAGTCAGGAATGAACTTACTTGAGGAGGTCTCTTGTTTAAACGCAGACCCACAGATTCCAGTTCCCTGGTTAATATCTGGCGATGACCCTCACTCTGAAGTTTCCATAGCAAGATTACATGGGCATAAGGAAAGAATTGATAAAAACAGGGAAAACAACAAGTCAAAAAAAGAAAAATAACATAACTCTTGAAAGTTTAATGGTATCAAGCTAACAATAATATTCAGGATTGAGGAAACAGACATTAATAGTTAAAACATTGACAAACTATGGCAACTATAAACATCATAATTGCAGGACCATCTGTTGACAGTAACACCTTATAAGCATCCTAATCAAGAATTTCATCATAACAAATAAGCATAATGACCAATTCTTGAACCCCACTATCATGGTATGGATACTTACTTTAGAGGCATCAAGAACCATAAGCACAAGATCCGACGACTTGGCAACAGCAATAACCTGAGAAACAAGCAATCTCATAAAATATTTTGAGATAAAAAACAAAACTACTCAATCAAATTGAGCATAAGAATGAGATCAGATAGTTGAACAGTAAGTAAAAGGAAAAAGACATAATCTTATCTTTTTCTTAGTAGGAACTTTGAATGTAGGCATATAGCACCCTCAACCAACTTCAACATAACACTCAGCCAAAAAGAATGTCAAGCATTTAATCAAACAACATTTAAAGGAGAATGTTAAGGAGTTAATCAAACAACATTCAATAAAAAAATTTATCAGAATTTCCCTCACTTGGTAATGATACATTTTATACCAAGAGACGAGAACAAACCACCAGTTAAAACTAGAATCTGCAAATTTTTACCTGCCTCCCACGTCCTTTGCCTTCAGAAGCACCTTCAATAATTCCAGGAAGATCAAGTAGTTGAATCTTAGTATCGTTGTAGTGTATGATACCAGGAATGCATGTAAGTGTTGTGAACTCATAAGATGCAGCTTCTGAATGAGTTCCTGTTAACATTGTTAAAAGGGTTGATTTCCCCACACTGTAGTCGAAATACAATGCAACAGTTAGCTTCCTCTCCAAAGAAAAAATGTAGACAGAGAGCACAAATTTATGCATGTTGTACTAATCAGAAAGTACACTATATGTTTTCCTAAATTGATTGCACAAGAAGATAAAGCAAGCTAGAGTCAAGGTCTCAGTATGCAAGCGATAAAGGTATAGACCTTGGAAATCCTATTAGTGCTACACGTCCATGACCAAATTTTGTAACTTCAAAACCATCTCCACCTGCACTAGAACCCTGATACATAGATTCGAAAGAAGTTTAAAGGACAAAAAGAAAGATTATTGCATGGAAAAGGTAGTGCAATCTTAATAATAAATCATCGCAAGGCAACGAACAGCTTAATCATTCAAAACTCTTATAAATATCTAGTCAACCAAGCAAGAAAAAATAACTTATTTGAGCAGTTAGATATGGTAAAGTTATATAGTAAAAAGAAACCCACCTACCTAGAAAGTGAAAAAGAACCTGTAAACTTAAAACATTGAAGAAAAAGAAAAGAAAAGGAAACTGATATTAAATTCAAGCCTTAGGAATTGTTAGTAAAGATAGATGGTAACATTATTAGCAGGCACAAGTACATTAATAAGTGGCAAAGCAGAAGTTAGAGAAATATATACCTATATTTATGTATTCATCATATAAGTAGAAAACAAAAAACAAAAATAGAATTTATTCATACAAAAGAAACATTCATACTTTTGGTGGCTCTAGTAATTGAGTCCTTAGCTTTGCAATCTTTGCCTTGAGCTGGCCAAGATGGTATTCTGTATATATTCAGTCCAAAAATAATAATAAAAACATAAGTTAATAGATTCACTGTTTTCAATAGGATGAAGAATAAGCAAAATAACAACAAATAAAAAGGAAAATTCAGTTCATAAGAGATAAAGTTTATACCTGTTGCCTTATTTTTCTGGGTTCGAGCCATCTCGGCTTCAATTTCTTTAATCCTCTCAATGATCCCCATTTTTCCCCTTGATTTCAAGTGCTAAAACAAGAGCACTGATATATAGATTTATATAAAACAAAAATTAAGTGAAAAACAAGCTAAAATCATGCACCAAAAAAAAAAAAAAAACCAATACATATTGAAAGAAAAACTGAACTTTGAAGAGAACCCAATTATACGAGGTGATCAAAGAAGAAAAAAAATATTAACACAAAAACCCATGAAAGCGCCGCGTTTGGTAGACAAGAAAAAGGTGTAAAAAAAGGGAGAGAAATGATTCCTTTTCCTTTTCTTCTTTTTTTCAATATTCGATAAGAAACTGATTAGTTGAAGCATGTCATCGTAACATTATAACTATAAGTAAAAATAAATTAAAATTATGAAAAAAGGAAAAGAAAATTGATTTTGTTGATCATTATATCGGACTGAAAAGAAAGCGAAATTTAGAAATAACTGAGCCAAAAAAAAACTTGAAGTATATGGCATCGTAAGTTTATAACTGCATGGAATTGATTGAAATAAATATATAA
Source organism: Gossypium longicalyx (assembly GCA_025698465.1). NCBI lineage: Eukaryota > Viridiplantae > Streptophyta > Magnoliopsida > Malvales > Malvaceae > Gossypium > Gossypium longicalyx. Next base: position 98,581,794 of record CM047000.1, read on the forward strand.
ATAAATAAAGAGAGAATAAAAATTATGTTTAATGAGTGACTCACCGGAACTGAGTTGAAAAGCGATCTATGGAGCAGAAAGATGAAGAAGGAAGACGAAGCTGAGAGACAGTGGCAGGCTTTTAAAACAGAAAAATGAGGGACTTTGGGATTTTAAAAGGCCCAACACATTAGGATTATAAATTAACAAAGAATCCTTACTTGAAGCTAGTTGGCTTAATATATTAGCCACTTAAATAAAAATTTTAGAATTTAGTGATCAAATAAAATTTTTTTCTATAATTTAATGAGTAACGGTATAGTTTACACACTTTCTCTTAGTCCAATTGAAGTTTTTGGTATTCCGAAACACTCGTAAAAAAGTTTTAAAACTAGAAATGTATGAATATTTTAATAGAAAGTACCAGTTTACTCTTTGATCAACATAGTGAAAGTAATTTATCAATTTTTTAAATAAATGAGAAAAATGCAATTTAACTTTTAGTATAAGAACCTCCATAGTACGTTTACCTTGAAATTATCAATAAAAACTAATAAATATAAAATGATACAATTAATAATATATCAAATATCCACGAGGTGACAAGTATTTTCAAAATTTAACATGCACAACTTAATGGGTTAGTGACAAGCCCGAGCAAAGCCATTAGTGGATGAGTAACAAATTTGGTAATATTTTAACAATTTAGCTGTTAAATTTATCGATATAATTGTACTTGACATGCATGTAAAATTTTAAACCGATCTGATATTTCTATCATATTGATCTAAAATATTGTATATATTGAGCTATTAAGAATTTTTTTATATGAAATAAATAGTTAAAATTTGTTAATGCAGATCAAATTTGACATGCATAATTTATTTGAATAGAATATAAAATATAATAGCTGAATGATTAGAATATTAATAGTACATATTTTAAATTTAATATAAAAATATTTAAAAAAACACTAAAATAAATTAATAAAATCTTCAAAAACTTTTGAATTTAAATCACAATTATTGAAACTGGATTAAGTTAAATCGAACATACGTGTACGGTATAGATAGCTTGTCTTTAATTTTTTTATTTGTCAAATTCCGTTATTAGTCCCTATACTATAAATAGTTTGCGAATTTAGTCTCTATATTAAAAAAAAGTCTATTTTAATCCTTATACATTTTAGCATTTAAAATTTTCATCATCCACAAAGAGTAGAAATTAAATATGCTCGGTTAATTTATGTCACTAATCTTGTACAGAGCATAAAGTTATTCCACATTCTCCAACTTGATCATTCATAATTCTTATATTTTTTGAATTTTTAAATTTTAACAAGCTGACATAACATTACATATATGATAATATGTTTGACGTATAAGATTTTGAAAATAGTAGAACTTAATGAATTTAATGATTATTATTTAGATCAAGATTGGAATTTACAAATTAGAAAAATATAAGGACTAAAATGATCAAATTAATTAAAGTACATAGACTAAATTCAAAACTTGCACATTGCACAAGTACTACTAGCATGATTTAACTTATTTTTACATTTAAATATGTAAAAATATCACCCATCCACCGCCTCTCAATAGAGAAGATAGGCTTTTTTTTTTAAGTAATTCATTTTTTTTATTAATTACGATAATGATCAACTTAAAATTTATGCATGTAAATGATCTGATTTCTATAATGTACGTCGGTGCCGTCAAACACATTGGCTGCACCGACCCTATCATCGGTCAATTGTTGTATTTTTTAAAACATTTTTAATTCATTCCTTAGCATATTTAAATTTAGATAAACTCGAGAAAATTTTTTGAAGGATACATTTAGGTAATTTAAATAATAATTTTATATAATATTTTAATTTTATTATTTAAAAAAAATAAAAAAAATAAAAAAGTTTATTTTTGTTCTTCCTATAATTTTAAGGGCTATTTAAATTTAATTTCAAAAGGAGATAGACCTAACTTGTAAATAGACCAAAAAATATAAAATTTGGTGCCTACCTGCTGCACCCTTTTTCAGCAAATTAAAAAGGTTAGTTGCTTCATGTTTTTTAAAATGCAATTATTGGCCTATGATGATGTGGCGTCAACGACAAACACTGTAGAAGTTGAATTATTTTCGTAATTATTCACAAAATTTGGGTTACTTTTATAAAAAAAACCGGAGAAGAGAGCCTCGCCTTTGCAAAAGATAGCCGGACACTTTCTGCTTTCCCTTCTGTCAGTTTTTCATCAACAGGTTTGCCTCTTACCAGAACATCAATGGATGTTAGTGTAAAGAGATGGAGCATGATACGCCCTGCTCAAGATACTCCTAAAGAAAGGCAATGGATTTCAAATCTGGACGTGGTGATGACAACATACCATCTCCCTTTGCTGCTTTTCTACAAACCAAATGGCTCCTCTGATTTCTTTAAGCCTCAAGTGCTACAGGAGGCTTTAAGCAAGACTCTTGTGCAATTCTATCCTATGGCTGGGAGGTTGGGACGTGATGAAAATGGTAGGCTCGAGATATTATGCAACGCAGAGGGTGTTCTGTGGATAGAAGCTGAAACTACATCGGCCATGGATGATCTCGACGGTTTTACTCCCAGCTCAAAACTGAGGAAACTGGTTCCCACGGCTGATTACTCTGGGGATATCAGTTCTTATCCGCTTATTATGGCTCAGGTAAGTGAATGAAGAACTATTATGTTATTATAGATGATAACTGTTACTTGCAGTAGGAGAGCAAGGATAAGCTCTGAGAAAACTCAAACAGCCTGATACTGAAGTTAAAGCTCAAGAAAAACTAAGCTATCAGTTAAGAAGTTAATATATGGCTTTTTTTATCAAAATTGACATTAATTATGAAATTGACCAGGTATAAAATTTTATAGGAGAATGAACCATTTTTTACATAAAAGTTGGTGCTCTTAGATTAATTGGCGACACTGATTATTTTGTAAAAAGTATTACCATACTTTACGTTCATCTTCACAAGAAAATGCTAATTACGGAGGTCTATGGTGGTGGCTTAGTAGTGAAGAAGATGAAACCGAAATCTTTTGCTCTTTAGTGAACCTCTCATCTGTAATAATCATTTTAGCCCGTCGGATACAACGATATTTTAAACGAAAAAACTGTAATAACCCTCACCGAAGAAAAGCTAAGAACAAGATTAATCAAAGCTAAGAACAGGATTACAAGATTATTACAAACGAGTCGAACGTGAGGTTTATTGAAGAGAAAAAGGGTTTCAGTTTCATCTTCTTCACTGCTAAGCCACTACCGTAGAACTCTTAGCACTTTCCTGTGAAACTGAACCGAAAGTAGCAATACTTTGTTGATGTTATTACCATCAATAAAGTATTGATACTTTTTTACAAAGTGACACCAATGAGTCTGGCGAGTCTGGCGGCATTTATCTATTTTTTTTAAAACATAGAATGGTGCCGCCAATGGTAATGGTGACATTAACTTTCATTAAAAAAATAGATCATTCTTGTAAAGATTTTGCACTTTTACTATTTTTATAATTAAATTTTTTTTGTCAATTTAAAAAAAAAATCTCAACATTTTTGCTTCAAAAACGTTAAGTGTTGTGTGTATATTTTGCTAGGTAACTACTCTAAAATGCGGTGGAGTCTGTCTTGGAATAGCAACTCATCATACTTTGACTGATGGCACAACGGCCTTTCATTTCATCAATAGTTGGTCTTAAATGGCAAGAGGCTTGCCCCAAATTAGCATGCCACCACTTATTGACCGAACCCTTCTCCGAGCAAGAGTGCCGCCAACCCCTAGATTTCATCATCTCGAATATGACCCACCTCCTTCCTTAAACACCTCTACGTCACTTGACCCTAATAATCATAAACCCTCCACTGTATCTGTTTTCAAGATCACACAAAATCAACTTAATACCCTAAAAGCCAAGTCCCGGGAACATGGAAACAAAACCAATTACAGCACCTACACCATTCTAGCTGCATACATATGGCGCCGTGCAACTAAAGCTCGAGGCCTCTCATATGACCAACCAACCAAGTTAAACATGCCAACTAATGGACGCCCTAGACTACATCCTCCCCTCCCATCAACGTACGTGGGCAACGCAGTGTTTACGGCTTCATTAATTGCTCTATCTGGGCATCTCCAATCAGAACCGTTTGTAAATACCCTAGAGCGAGTTCATGGAACATTGAAAAGGATGAATAATGAGTATATAAGATCAGCTCTTGACTACCTAGAAACACTGCCAGATATAACAGTTGCCAGGAGAGAACCAGACACTTACCAGTGCCCAAACCTAAATATCAACAAATGGACACGACTGTCTATATATGATGCAGATTTTGGATGGGGTCGACCAATATACATAGGTCCAGCAAACGTTGTCCATGAAGGAAAAATAAACATATTACCAAGTCCAACAGATGATGGGAGCTTGTCACTTGTAGCATGCCTACAGACTGCTCATATGAAACTCTTCGAGAAACATCTATACGAAGGCTTGAAGTTATTTGACAAAATCAAAGCTCGATATTAGTTGTTTGTTCACTCTATCAATATATGTATAAATCTATAAATCTTCTACCTGTGTTTCTTTAACTAAAACTTTGTTTGAATCTTGTTTATTTGAAATTTACCATCTGAGCGACATGGCTGACGAGTTTTTTATTGGTAATAGCAGTAGGATTGATCACAAAGTAATAACAAAGAAAAATAAGAATACATAGATTTTAAGTGAAAAATTCTTATTAAGAAAAAAATCACTTTAAGAAAAAAAATTCACTAATATTGAAAAACAATAATGCAAGAGGTTTTTTTGGCTACACATTTTAACAATTAAATAACCTTTTCATAATCAATGTCTAATAGAAGATCGCCCCCACATATCCTCCAATTTTGTATTCCTATTTTATTTTTTTAACAAGTGAGTTGCACTTCGAATTTTTCTGATTGGATTAAACGAGATTCAGATCACACAAATCTAACAATAATCCAAACAGAGGAGGAGCAGGAGTTATAATACGGAATGATTAGAGGGCCTGGGTATTCATAATTTTAACTTTAACCTTATGTGGTTGATACATTGACAAGCTGAAGCCGAAAAACAACTTGTAACAAATGAACCCATAAAACAATGACAATTCCAAACAGCATCATTTGCTATGTTCTTTTCACTGTTTCAGAGGTAAACAATGGAGGGCGGAGAAATTAGTGCTATATTAATACAAATTGAGCAAGAAGAAAACCAACACATCGTACAAGTAGGCATAAATATATGATTGATAACATTTTTAACACGAAAAATGGATAAGGATTGTATGAAATAGAGACGCTACATCATCCTATATCTTTTACCAATTATTTAATGTCATTTCGACATCTTTTTTATGTCATTAACACATAATTTTGATAATTTTTATAACTTAAACCTTAGACATTGGACCATGAACTCTAGACTCTAAAACCCTTCCCTCTGATCGTTGAATTTTGAACCCTTTAGCCTGAATGAACATTAAACCCTAAATCGTAGACCTTAAACCCTAACCTTTGATCTTATACTTGAACCTTGGATCCTACATCCTAGACCCTTGGTTCAGGGTCTAAGGTTTGGAGTTCAAGATTTAAGATCTAAGATCCAAAGTCCAGAGTTTAGGGTCTAAGTTAAAAAATTATTAAAATTATGTGTCAATGACATAAAAATACTGAAATAACATTAAATAATTTGTAAGTGATACATGATGACGCGGTGTCTCTGTTTCATACAATTATTTTTATTATCAAAATATTAAATTTTAGTTTATATACTTTAATTTTGAGCCATTGAGTCCCTGTATTATTTTATTTAAAAATCTTGATCATTCGTTTAATTTTGCAATTATAAAAAGATAGAATAATCGAAAATGCGCTTAATTGACATATTTTTATTTTTTAATTTAATTAATTTTGGACATGTATTTTATCTAATTTAACACTTAATCGATCAATTTCTATTTTGGTACAATTGTTATCCAATGTGTCGAGAAATGAGAGGATACTCGAATTGCATAAAAGATTTAACATGAGAACTTGAATTGAGGCGTGAAAGAATGGGAGGCGCATTAGTGCACACTAGACCTGATTATGGGTAGGCTATCCATTTAGGCTTGAAGCTCTGTTTGGAAAGTAACTCCATTTGGGTAAAAATATAAACTCGAAAAATGGGTTTAGACAAAAAAAAAACTTGTTTTCTAAATGGGTTGAGTCTTGGGTGAATTTTTTTCACTCGGGCCCGGCCTAAATAAATTTTTTGCTACCATTTCGCTATTATATTGCTACTATTTTGTTGTTGTTGTTTGAATATTGTATAACTTTTATTTTATTTGTTAATTTTGCTACTATTTTTAAGGTATTTGTTTGTTAAGTTGTAACTATCTTAGTATTGTTTAAATATAAATACTTTTTTTAATCTATTTTTGATGTATTATAGTTTTAAAATTTTATTTTATGTAAAAAATAATTTAAAAAATGTAACACAGAAGTATAAGGTTGAGCTCAAGTTTAGCAATTTTAATTTAGACTGGACTTGACAAATTTTTAAGCTAATTTTTCGGATCAAGCCAAGACTAGACTTAGAAAATAAACCTAAAATTTGATATCAACCTAACCTAAACCCAATCCATGATCAAGTCAAGTGCAGACGCATCCCTCTAGCATTTATTTTTATTTTAGGTTTATTTATTTTCTTTTATATATAAATTAGACATTAAAAAGGTTGGGAGGCACTTTGCGCATAAACCTAAAACAATTGTTGGTTCGTTTTTCTGAAGTAATTTTATTTTAGGGGAGGGACTTTACGCATAAAATTTCCATTTCTTTTTTTTTTTTTTTCTTCTTTAATTTTATGAAGTAATTTGGTGGAGCTTTAGGCAGATTTTTTATTTGATTTTTGAGCATCGTCGGATTCGAATCTGCAGTTAAAAATTTTGATTCTGGTATTTGTTTAGGAGATAGATATCGATGTTTCATAAAATTATATTGACACCAAATAAAAAAAATTGTTGATTCGATTTTGATAAGCAGACAGTTAGAAGAATCAATATTCGGTATATTGAAGAATACATTGGTGTGTCCAATTAAGTAGTTGGTTAGATTCATTAAGGAAAATAGCAATCGAATCTAAACGATCCACGCGATTGAGGTTGGTAGTTTAAGTTAAGCCCTTCTAGTTCGCAAGGCTACTGAAAAAATAAATCGTGGACGCGTGTTTTGTGATTATTCGTTCAATGAATGTTAGTTGTTGGGTGTTCCCGTAATTAATTTACACATGGAAAGGTTGGTAGCCTAAGATGTCCTCAATCACTAAAACCGACTTGTCGGTTGAAGGAGAAGACTTGTTATTAATGATCCTTTCGAAACCAAAGTAAAAATTGAGCTTGAAGCTAGAATTTGTTCATATCGATTTATTCAAATTAATTTTGTTTCTATTTATGTTTATTAATTTTACTTTTATTAGATTTAAATTCTCCCATTTTATTTATGTACAGACGTCACATGTCGCGGGCACGATAGTTGCCTGACATGTAACCTGATTAAATCAAAATGATAATTTTAGATATCTCAGTCTCTTTGGGATCGATTCTACTCTATATATTGCTATTTATTTATTGTTTAGGTGTAAGAATAATATTTTTTGGTGAATTCATCACCCATCACTAACTTTCTCAGTCCTCAATTTTTACAATTTTTATCAAATTGGTCCTTACTTTTTAAAGGTACACAAAAATTATAAAAAAAAATAGATTTTTTTTTACATTTCCAATAAATCCTTAAAAATTAAATAATGTTATAAAATAAAAGATTGAGAGCATATTTTATTGATCAACCGGTCTATAAAGTTTATCTTCATATTGGTGGACATCCACTTAATAAGATATTTTTTATAATTTAATGAAAATTTTAATTTTAAAGCATTTTTATTTTTTAAAATTGCAAAATTTGAAGGAATTTTTTATTGAAAATATAAAAACATTTAATTGTTTTAATAAAATTTTTAATGTATTTTTAAATAGTAAGGATGAAATTGACAAAGATTATAAACGTTGAAGGCTAAAAAGGTTATTTTTATATTTTTATAATTGCAAATTGCAACAAAAGATTCAAGATTTTTAGATTAAAATGGTACAAGGTTTCAATCTCCCAAAATTAAAGTACTATGACTAAATTTTAACTTGTAAAAGAACACAGGGACTTTTGAGAAATTTAAACCTTCTTTTTTATTTCTCTTAAAATCCTCTGCAGTGCAGATTTTCACCTTCAATAATTAAATAAAAAATTCTCAATTCCACCATGGATTAACAAAATTCGAGTTCCCCAAAAGGAAACATCAACAAAGCCATGGCTGAAACTACTTCTTCAACATCATCCCCCAAGCATCTCCAGTCGCCAAATCCCTTGTTGATGGACCCTTCATCATCGGTTCCGACACCGCCACCGTCATCGGCGGCGGCGTCAAATATTAACCCGACGCAGACGGCGACGCCGCTAACAGCCCCATCTCCGACAACGACACCAACAACAAACCCCTCAATTGATCCTTCACTGCAAAATTTGCAGCAGCAGCAGCAGCAAATCTCGCAAATTTCGTCTCCGCCTCTTTCAAATCTAGCCCAACAACAACAACAGCAGCAAATCTTGCAACAACAAACGCAACAAGGTGTTGGGGGTTTATCCAATTTTCAAATGCAGCAAAACCTTCAAAGATCGCCGTCTATTTCACGCATTAATCAACTCCAACAACAGCAACAACAACAAAGCCAGCAGCAACAACAGCAACAACAGCAACAGTCTCAATATGGCAACGTTTTAAGACAACAAGCTGGGTTATATGGGCAAATGAATTTTGGTGGGTCAGCTTCAATTCAAGCAAACCAACAACAAAATCAACAGATGGGCAATCCTAATTTATCAAGGTCAGCTTTGATTGGGCAAAGTGGTCATTTGCCTATGCTCGGTGGTGCAGCTGCCGCCGCCGCTGCTCAGTATAATTATCAGTCTCAGCTTTTAGCTTCGGTATGGAACTCTCTCTATGCCTATTTTTTTGTTTAGAAATTTGGAGTATAGATTTAGTGTATTTGATTAGTTGTTGCTTTAGAAACCATCATATTCCTTTTGTTTGGAAATGAGGAGGCAATTTAAGATCATGTAATTGCAACTTTTATAGTATGTTTTGGGACATGAATTTGAAGATTTGGATTTGGATGTTATTTGCTATGCATACATTATATATGAAGTAATTGAGATTCAATATGATTATATATTTGAAAGGTATTAAAAACACGAATTTCAATTTTCCAGGTATCTATAGGAATTTGAATTTCTTTACTATATAGACATCAGACAAATCAATGAATTTGAAAAACAATCATGAATGTTATATTTTTATGTGTTTATACAACTTCAGTACTTTTGAAATCTAAATCCATCTTTTGAAATTCAAGTTCCCAAACACTATCTTATACATTTTGGATGCAAGTTTTTCTTTGCACAACCTGTGTACAATATGCAATTTTTAGGTGTTATTTTGTTTCCTTTAACCTTTTATCTTCCTGCAGTTTTGGGGGATTTGAAGATTGTTATGTGCATGTTTTAGTAAGTGAATTAAGCAAGTTAAATTTGTACTGGAGATCTTGCTGTTAGCTAAAGTTGGAATTATTGATGACTGCTGATTTTTTTTTATCCAAAAGATTAAATGTTACGTGGTTGATGGTTTTTGTTGGCAAGTGCCTTAAAGTCAAATATAATTCGTGCTTTTGATTGCATTCCTTGCTTTTTGAAAGTAATAATTGCATTGTTCTACCCCATAAGCACTTTAGAGTTACTAAGCAGTGTTCTCTTTTCTGATATCCTTTCTTGCTACAAAGCAATTTAAATCATGATCTAGTTTTTGTCTAAAGTTATACGATATTAATGGTTTCTTGAGATAGACCTAGTTTCATATTGAATTCATTGTAATTATTTTCTTAACGGTGGTAATAACCTGATCATTGCAGAAATGTTTACTTTATAGGGCTTGATAGATACCACTCCTGTCTAATTTCATATTTTAGATATAAATTTTCTTTTCTTAAAACATCTGAGGTTTTCTATGTAGCCGAGGCAGAAAGCTGGCTTGGTACAAGGGTCTCAGTTTCATGCAGGAAATCCAACCGGGCAATCTTTGCATGGGATGCAGGCAATGGGGATGATGAATTTGAGCTCACATTTGAGGGCTAATGGAGCTCTTTATGCTCAACAGCAGATGAATCAGGGACAGATGAGGCAGCAGTTATCGCAACAAACACAACTCACATCTCCTCAGGTATTTTCTTCTTCTTTTTCTTCTTTCAATGATGTATTGACCACTTTCCTCATGATAGACCTGTGAACTAAATGTTTTTCTCCTAGTTTGTCTGTATTTCTTCAATTTGAGAAATCATTTTCATCTGTAGGTGTGATTTGTCGAGTTTATCTATGGGTAGAGAAGTTTAATTTGCACTAATATAGAAGTTGCTATATGTTTTAATGGACTCCTTAAGCTATGGTGCAATTTTGAGATTTCAATCTGCTGATGTTAAGTTCCTAGGAGTACAGCTTTTCTTCGCTTACTTCACGTTGCTCTTTATGTTTGGCGAACATTAGTTTACTATCCTTTGACTTATGCCTGCTCAGACTAGATGAAGAAAAGTTTTAATTATTTAATCTTATAACGGAAGCTTTAGGCTGCACATTCTTTTGGTAATATGTAAAGGATTAATACCTACAAAGTGAAAAAGAAATCATGAATCTCTTTTGACACCACTGTGATAACAATTTTCTGGGTAAACTGGCTTAGGAAAACTGTTAAGTTTCACAGTACTCTATATACTAATAATTGCGTTTATCATCTCATGCAAACAATACTTTTCTTTTTGATCAAGCTGTTATAACCTTGAAGGTTAATTGGATTTCCTGTGAGACATGCTCCCTCACCTTTAAAAAAATAATTACATGTGAGATATTCTTTGTATTTATGGAAATCTACGGTTAGCACTATTTATCTGGATTTTGTCATATGCATTGTAAAATGTTATTGTAATGTATCAAATGACCATTGACTCCATGATCATTTAATATCTAGTTTGTTGGTGAAGACTTGGAAATTAGTAGCCTGATTTTGCAACAAGTAACTGTTCCTTTTGTTCAATAAACTATTTCATATTGCACATTGGCTGAAGTAGAATCTTGTGTAAGATGTTTTCACAACTTTTCCATTATCAGATAAGAGTTGACATGTTTATGAATGATTGCACTTCTTCTGGTGCATTGTTATTGTATTGAATTCCTGCAAAATGGTTTTATTTGTAAATGTCCTAATTTCCTTTGACTATAGTGGGAAGAGATGCAAGACTTACCCATGGCATGCGATTTTTAGGTTCGTTAATAGAGTTAATGTAAAACCAAATATGTTATGTTTTCCCTTTAATTGAATTTTATTTCTCAACCTGTCTTCTTATGCCATTGCACCTTTAATGTAAATTTTATGGCGGTAGGCAATAATAAGAGATTTTTGTCATGTGGTTTGGTTGCTTGTTTTCAAATTAATTTGTGTGCATGATCTCATTATATGATATCCCCTCTGTAACTACAGGTCCAAAGCTTACAAAGAACATCATCTCAGGCATTTATAAACCCCCAGTTATCAGGGCTGGCTCAGAATGGACAACAGGGTATGATACAGAACTCTCTCTTGCAGCAACAGTTGTTGAAGCAAATACCGTCAATTTCTGGTCCAGGGTCAACTCCCTTCCGCCTTCAGAGGCAGTCACAAGTTCTCTTGCCACAGCAACTGCCTTTTTCTTCTCCTCAGTTGCAAAATTCTATGGGCTTGAATCCTCAACAATTGTCTCAGCTCGTACAACAACAATCACAAATGGGACATCCTCAAATGCAGCAGCCACAGCAACAACTACAGCAGCAGCTGCAACAACAACCTCAACAACAATTACAACCACAACAATCACCATTGCATCAGCAACAACAGCAATCTCCGAGGATGCCCGGACCTGCAGGCCAGAAAACTCTCAGTTTAACTGGATCACAGCCCAATGCAACTGCATCTGGTACAACCACACCTGGGGGAAGTTCAAGCCAAGGAACTGAAGCGACCAATCAACTTCTCGGAAAAAGAAAGATACAAGATCTAGTTTCACAGGTTTTTCCAGCTTTTGACTATTTGTATTTCATTCTTTTCTATTAGTTTCCAATAATTTGCTTCCTTCTTTTGTTGTGGTATTCATTTTTTGGCTATGTCCAGGTTGATTCACAAGGAAAGCTGGAACCAGAAGTTGAAGATCTACTTCTGGAGCTTGCTGATGATTTCATAGACTCTGTAAGGCTCTGCTAAGCTATGAGTAAAGGCTTTACCATGTTGATATTGCCTTTCTCTGTTTGGGATTACAGATATGTGCATGTGCCGCTTGTACTTTTTAGTTTCCAGTGGTAATTAACCACAAATCATAATATAAATAACCTTAACCTCTGAGATGTTACAAATATAGATATGTTTAGCATTAGGGTACTCTTCATGTCAAATATAACTTGAATATTGCAGAATATTTTTAAAAAACTATGACATTCTTCCTGCAATATTTTGTGCTTAGCCTGAAGAGAAATTGAATATTTTGGCCTCAAAGTTATTTGATTTTTATAACTGTATTTTAGAGAGGGAAAAGAGTGTTTTAATTGCTTTAACCTAATAAAACTTCAAATTAGTGCTAACTAGCCATTACTCGTAGCTTGCACAATTAAACAGTCCCTATCTACAGCTTCATTCTCTTTCTTTCAGTCTTCTTATTTTTTTAACTGTTTCCTTTCGGCTTCTGGAGACTTTCATTGGTATTTAAGTAATGGTCTTCTTGGTTTAAGCCTTATATCATTGTACTTGTTTTCAGGTGACTACATTTGCATGCAGTTTGGCAAAGCATCGGAAATCTTCAACATTAGAGTCCAAGGATATCTTGCTACATTTAGGTATGCAATTTAGTAACGTGCATTTCTTTGGAAGAGTTAAATGTTAACTAAGGATACAACAGAACTAGATAAATTCTGTTGCTCGTGTCATGGGCCGAGACCAAAGCTCCAGGCTTGTGTGGCTCTTGAATCCTTGAATTTACTCTTCACAGATTCAAGATCCGCCTTCTGGACATGGAACTGTAATGGTCCCATATAGAATTTCTGAAACTGTAATTTGTGCATAATTTTTTTGCCTTCCAAGAGTTGCTTGTTATGCCCTTCCTATACTTTATATCTTATGTTAAATGATGTAGTACTTTACTGTAAAGAGTGCGAGATTGCAAAAAGTTTTGTGTTGTGCCTACATAAGACTACCTTTCGGATTTTCTTCTGTAATTTTTAAGTGAAGCTATGAAGCTGTAATGATGTTTAATGTGGGATTATGTACAGAGAAAAACTGGCGTTTGACTATTCCAGGATTTTCAAGTGAAGAGCGGAACCAAACAAGACCGGTAAGGATTTATGTTTATCATTTTTGAGATCTCACTGCATAAAATTTCTTAGAATCTTGGCTTTACTGAATCTGACGTTGACGATCCTTTTCAAGGTGATTCCTTTCCTTATTTAGGAACTCGTTTTGACATATATGTGTGGTAGTCAAAATATTTTCTATTATCTTTCGATATTACATTTTTATAAAATTCTCTAGCATTTCTTCTGATGTTATTAGCGTAAGCACCTTTTATTTGATATGGAAATCTTTGATTATTTGCTAAATAAGAAAGATTACAACTGATGAATTTGAATAATGTTTCTAAAACATGAAAGATTACAACTGATGAATTTGAATAATGTTTCTAAAACATGCAGTTATCGAGTGACCTCCACAAGAAGCGTCTTGATATGGTGACCGAATTTTTCAGTACTAAAGTATAACTTATCTCTTACTCTCCTTAAGTGATAAAACTTTTACTCTTATGCAAATTTCTTGATTAGATACGGGCACTGATGGAATCGTCACAGCCCGAAATAAATGCAAATAATCCTAAAGAAATGATAAGACAAGGACTTGGCAACCCAGTTGGTGCAAATAATTTAATGAGACCTTCACCGAGTTCCGAGCAGTTGGTTTCACAAGCAGCTGGTTCACAAATGCTGCAGCAAATAACACGGTATTGATGGAAAGAAGTTGCCATTCATAATTTGCACCCAGATTCCTTGTTTATGGCTACATTGTAGGTGAGCAACATGATTCACTTTCGTGTCTCTCTTTCATTTATCAACACGCAGATAGGTGTGAGGGTAGGATACAGTCATGCAGTTATGCGTACGATATGGGTATATTTAGTTTCTCCAAAGTTATTTCTTTGTTTTTGGAGGGTCATATCTCCATGCCTATGTCCAGAAATATGTTGGACAGAGATATTTCAAGAAAAATAAAGAGTCAGAACAGCATAACTTTATGACCTACTTATCTATGCTGTACCTTGATCTTATAGGATCCGAAATTGCTTGACATTCTGTGCATTATTGGATTATAATCCAAGGGAAAAAAGGAAATCTGACATGCATTATCCATTTTCAAAGATGAAATATAAATTGTTTCTTCACCAAGAAACCATGCCAACCTGGATTAAGCATTTGTACTTGTCTTTTAGTCTAATGAGCTGGGTAGAGATTACATGCTAACTTTCTCTTATGATTTAGGTCGTATTTGATACCCAAAAATTCTTCCTTAAATCTCATTGGTACATTCTTCCACTCATTTTTCCCAAAACTTTAATACTACCTATATCGACCCTTTATTTAGTTTCAATCATTTTTTGGTTTAATAGTATGTTACTTTAATCTTAAAATACGAATCATTTTTCCTGAAATCTTGTTCGGCTGCTAGTTTCCATGTTTCTTTGACTCTTGAAGTACCCTTGTCCGACACATAAATACAGGGATATGACCTATAAGGGTCTTCTAAATACATGGAAAAACTTAGAAAATCTAACCCGAGACATTGTTCAATGCTGTTGTTTGTTCTTTTGGCATTTATCCAATATAAGCTTTCATTCTAATTCAATTGCCTCCTTTGCAGGTTTTATATAGTAACTGAAGCTTAAGTTCTAATGGATTGACAAAAAGTTGTAATTACCTGGTAAGTATCAAAGACATTGAACTATTGAAAAATGATTTTACACCATTTTAGACCTTTTAATTTATCATTTTCCTATTCATGATTTATATTGTAAGTGAATTTTATTAATGGAGTCTATAACAGCGAGTCTGTTCCCCGGTTTAAGCTTATTGTTCTCGGTCGCATATAGAGTTTGGCTTGGATCCACGTCGTGTTTTTTGTTATTATTTATTTTATTTATTTTAGAAATATATATATATGTATTTTTTCCTGATCCCTCATTTGTATTTTAGGCATAAACTACTAGGCTGTCAAAGCACATTGTTTCAGTGATATTAAATTTCTTTTCACTGAATGGTGCATTTTCTTAATCTATGGGGTTGAGGATTGAAATATTGTTCATCATTGTTTGATGTTAACCTTACTGGTTAATAGACCAAACATTTTTCTTTTGGCTTAAATGCAAAAGTGGCCCTCAAATTATACTGTTAAGTGAGATTTAAATTACTAATTTCATCTTATTTTATTTCGAAACACGAAGCCAGCTAATAAGAATGTGACATGTGGTACATTCTTGTTGGATATCGTCCACTTTTTGGGGTAAGTTATTATTTTTTTTTTACCAAATATGAAGTTATCTAAATGGGTTAATTTTGTGTTAAATAGTTTCTTTATTTTGGTGGTATCAGTTTTTCTTATGATTTGGGGAACATATTAAAAAGATACTTTTATACTGATATTTATTTCTTTATAATTAAATTTAAATAAACATTTTTTAAATTATTCAATAAATGCAAAAAACAAGAGTTTACAAAAACAAAAACATAAAAAATATTGTTGTTAGTAGTGTGTATTCATTAAACTATTGTTGAGGGGCTCACTTTTGTAGGGTTAGTCGGTAAAAGTACTATAAAACTCGTATTATATTTTGGATTGTATTTTAGTTTTATTATTGAAAAAGTGGGTACATTAGTCCTTGCACGTTATTTGGGTGAGTAAAAGAGTTTTTTCATTAAAATTTGGTGTTTATATATAAGGAATAATAATAAATTTAATTTTTAATTTTTACACACTTTTTATTTGATCCTATTGGAAGTAAATTATAATTTTTTTAAGCTTTAGAAATTTTTTAAACTAATAAAGCTGAAAAAATAAAAAAATGTCTTAATAACAAATTAAAAAAATTAGCCTTTTTAAATTTTAAAAATTATTTAACAAATCTTAAAAATTATAAATAAGGTTTATAGAAATAGTTATAAGAATTTTATAATTTAAAATTTTTATTTAAAAAATAACAATACCAACACATTTTAAAATCTAATGGATATAAAATTTTTAAAAAGAATTTGATCCCTATTCTTTTTTGGGTTGGTATTGTTATTTAATTTTAAACTTTTTACATTTTTTATAAATTTTGTTTATAATTTTTATGTTTTCTAAACAATTTTTAAAATTTAAAAGGGTTTAATTGAATTTTTTAAAAATT
This sequence comes from Gossypium longicalyx, assembly GCA_025698465.1. Taxonomy (NCBI): domain Eukaryota; kingdom Viridiplantae; phylum Streptophyta; class Magnoliopsida; order Malvales; family Malvaceae; genus Gossypium; species Gossypium longicalyx. The sequence continues at coordinate 98,598,406 of CM047000.1, forward strand.
TGTTATTAAGGTCTTTTTGACCCTTTAACTTTATTAGTTTGAAATTTTTTTAATTTACTTCCAATAAAAGAGTAGAGCCAAATTGAATAAATATGTAAAAGTTGAGGGTTAAATTTGTTATTATGTCTTATATTTAAACACCAATTGTTAATGGAGTGGCTCTTTTTCTCATTTATGTAACGTTCAAGAGTTAATTTACACATTTTTTAGTAGAGGGATTAAAATGTAATTTAAGATATAGTAAAGGAGTTTTGTAGTAGGTTTGGTACTTTTGAATTCAATTTTAAATTATTATTTTAATAATAATTTTTTTATTTAGATTAAATTACAAAAACCTATTAAAATGGAATAAATATTTTTATTTTTTAAATCAATAACATGGATCGTAAAACGAAAATGAAAAATATTAAAAAATATATATAGATTTTTGCACCAATTTAGACTTGAGTTTTGAAGGGTAAGTATATTATTTGGATTTTAGTTTAGTTTCAATGTTTAAATTAGTATTTATTTTTTGTTTAAATTTGTATTTGAATTTGGTTTTCATCATATATTTTTGTAACTCATGCAATACCATTAGTTGATACATTTGTCATATACAACAATCTAATTGGTTCACATCATAAAGGAGTTACAAAAATTAACTCAAATGTGTGACGAAAGTCAAATTCGGATACTAATCTAAACAAGACAAAAACATAAGTATTAATTTAAACATTGAAGTCAAACTTAAGCAAGGACGGGGGCCAAAATTAAATTATAATTTTTATGATAGTAAAAATAAAATTTTACCATTTAAATAGCCTATATTTTTATCGTTTTTAAAAGATTAAATTAAATTTTTTTTCATTTTTAGGGGAAGACAAAGTGTAATTTTATCTTAATTAATTTAAAATTTTAAAAGAACTAAATGAAAATTTTTTCATTTAGGGAGACCGGGACCCTGCCAATTCCCCTAACTTAAATTTGATTAATAATATTTGATTTAATGGAAATAATAACATATTTGTATCCAAATTTAAGTATAAATATTACAAAATTGCACATATTGAATCCAGTATCATTCCTAATTTGCTCTAAATTAAAAAGAAAATTACGTATAGTTAATTAAATTTCTTTTGATAAATTGTCTAACATGGATAATAAACATATTTATACTCTTTTTAGATAATGTTCAGAATTACCCATAACTCTTCTCAATTTAAAAATAGGAAGATAATTCGTTTCAGCGCACCTAAACTCATGCCCTCCTACATTTACAATAATACCCATACCTATCGAGTTAAGACTCAATTGACAAACTTATATTGTAATATTTAGTTTAATGCAAATAATAAACATGTTTAAATTCAAATATTATTACAAAATTGTAAATATCATTCCTAATTTTACTAATAAAAAGAAAGAAAGATACTTATACTTGATTAGACATGTCTGAAATACAAAGCTTATATGGAATTATTATTTAATAATCATAGTTTTATGATTAGGAACAACCTATAACAAATGAAAAAATCAACTTATTGAGTTCATCAGGTGACTCCAAATTTGCAGCATGTCCTACATTCTTGATTATCTCTAACCTTGAATTTTTACCCAAGTGCCTAAAATTTGACCCCCAAAAAATATTCAAAATTAGGAATTAAATAAAATAAAAACTTAAAAATATAGTTAGTAAAAATAAGAGGAAAAAAAAAGATTATGAAGAGAATTAATTTTGTTTACCTTTGCAAGTTATATGCAAGTTCTAATGGGAAAACTTTATCTTGATCTCCCCAAATTATTAATGTTTCCTTCAATAAAAATAAACCGTTTGTTTAAATCGTGACACTAACTTAATAAAAAATTTAAATGATAATATAAATATAAGAATAAATTATTTTAGCGACGAAAATATTTGTTGAAAATAATAAAATTTTCATTCCAAAATGATCATTTTTAATAAGAAAAATTCATCGAAAATATTCAAGTTATTAGTTGGTTTAACTCGAATTTCTCACCTTTAACGAAAATGATAAGGGCAATATCAACATCTTAAAGGAGGTTATTAATTGGGATAAAGTAATATTTAGTTCATAAATTTAGTAATTTTTCTTACCATAATCCTTGAATTTTTTTTACACCACGTTAATCTTAAAATTTGACATTTTTTTTTTTCAATTTGATCCCTAAATTTTAATTTTCTTATGGTATGATAACGCAGCACTCTAAGATTGTACCAAGTCATAAATTTTTTTAATTTTTTTAATATATATATAACTTCATATATTTTAAATACTTATTTTTTTAAATTTTATATTATTTTTTTAAATTTTCTAGTGATACCATGACTCAATCTTAGAGTGACATCATCACTCATGAGTGGAATCCAAATTCAAGGATTAAATTAAAAAAAATTATCAAGTTTTAGAACTAATGTGAACAAATATTTTCAGGGACCAAATTAAAAAATTATTAAATTCGGCAACTAAATGTCTACCAGAAAAGAAAGGATTCAAAGAGGCAACCTGAGTTAGGACATGAAGGTTTGGATCGGCTTTCTTCTGCACCAAGTAATCAGCAAGTTCAATCTTTTCCTTTCGACAATGATCATACATTAGCTGCAAAAATTCAAGATAATTGAGTGACTAAAAAAAGGTAAAATTTAATAATTGAGTAATTATTTTTAATTTTTCATAATTAGATGATAAAAAAAAAACTCATAGTTAAATGACTATATTGTAATTTTTTATAGTTGGATGGCAAAAAAAAAAACCATAATAACTACTAGTTTACACAAACAATTAAAAGTTTGAAAGCTTGAATTTTTATCTTAATTTGACATATGTCACAATTGTTTTGGCATTTAATCTAGATTTCTATTCATGCTATTAAAATTATTTTAACCTATCAATTTTCTTTTGGGTAAATTACACCAAAGTTCACTAGACTATTATTAAGTTTCTATTTTTGGTCACACAACTTCAAAAAGTTACAAAATGGTCACATAATTATTCGAAAGTTTTCATTTAAGTCATGGGCTGTTAAAATCACTATTATATGACTTTCTTTGTTCGCAATACCTCCACCAATTAAAAAATCTCCTTCTTATTTTCTTCTATTATTCAAAATTTATCATGAAATAGCTTTGAATGTCATGAACCCGCAAATCAAAATCCAAACAGATTGATTTGAATTTAAGATATGTTCTTTTACTCGTTGATGCGTAATGTTTCATCGTACCGATCATTAGATCGTGCATGGAGCTCGCCAGCCGGAATTTCAAAAAAAGAACACTTAACATTTCAATGATTTAAATAAAAATTTTCGAATAATTCAATGACTATTTTGTGACTTTTTCAAGTTAAATGATAAATCATTAACTTTCTACTAATTTAGTGCCTATTTTTTTCCTTTAAAGAATGCTGAAACTAAATGTTGATAGCTTAATAGCTTAAAAACATTATTTGTAATTTGGGTATTCTGATTTCTTTAAAGGCATGTTTACTTTTAATTAAAACTAGATACTTTTAGGAGTAAAAATTAAACAACAAAAGCTTAGTAAATATATATATATATATATATTTTTTTTTTTACTTTAAAGATGTTCATGGCTTAGCTGGATCAAATTTCAATTTTTAAAAGATTTCAAGGTCTTAGCTTGACTTATTCAGAAATTCTATTTTATTATTTTAAAAAATAAAATTTATTTTTATTTAAAGTTAAATATGAAAATATATTAATGTTGCTATATATTTTTTTATATTTTTGTCATTTATAAATAGTAAAATTGACCGTACTAAGCTTATGGATGACAAAAAAAAAAAAAACTCAAATTCAATGGGTTCTGATCTTACCCGACTCGTTAGGGTCGAGTTTGTTTTTAGGGAAAATCGAGTTCAAGGCGAGATGGGTCAGATCGTTCGAGTCATATGAAATTTATAAATCCACTTGCTTTGCTCTGAAATATTTACAAAAATGCATTTATATATATATATATATATATATATATATATATGTGTGTGGTTAATATTTGGTACACTGTTAGTGAAAGTGGAATTTTTAAACTACACAAACAAGATAAGAGGGTTAACAAGTATTCTATAGGGTATCGTAAAATATTAAAAAATAATTTTTAAAAAAAAAGAAACAAATGTCAAATTTTCAAGGCACTAATGGAATAAAAAAAATACACTACTAATGTACCAAATACAAACTCGATATATATATATATATATATTAAATTTTAAGTTTAAACTAAAAACTTATTTGTTTAAAAATAATAAATAAAACAATTAAAAAAAAGTAATATTATTTGCTTCAAAATAAAAAATAAAATAATTAAATTAAAATTGGATTGGATTCTCCTATTAAATTTCAAATTTGGGTTTACACAATTTTTTTCTTTTAAGAGCTAGGATTGAATCAAGGTGAATTGGTCTAAGCTTATAGTCGGGTAAGGGTGAGGCAGTAAAAAATCTGCTCGGCCTCGGGTCATTGTCATCCCTAACTAAGCCATCCTAGAACTAAAAAGTATTACTTAGACTGGACTCATTGTGATCCCTAACTAAGGGTGGGTTTAAGACGGCGGTGCGGTACAATACGTTTAGCTTACTTTTTATCACCGTTTCTGTTGTTTTTACACTAAGTGTGATAAAGGCACCGCTCATCCAAACTCAACCTAAACCATCATAGGATAAAAAAGTATAAACTCAATTAGGACCTAAATCTGGTTGCGTAGGTATGGACGCCTCTAGCTTACTTGAAAAGATTTTTGGTTAACGCTAAAAAAGTAGAAATTAAATAATGTCAAATTAAAATGAAATGACTTAAATTTAAATTTTAGCATAGTAGAGGGACTAAAATCAAAATAGACCATAATTTTAACTCTAAGGAGCATCAAACTTACCGTTATGAACTGTCGAAGCAAAAAATCAGGAACCCAATTGAGAGTACTTTGCTTAAACGTTGATAAATTCACCAATAACCTCAAATCATCTGGTTTCTTCGGAACCAAAATCTCCGACGGATGCCGTCCGATTGTTCTCAACTGTTGATCCCTCTGTTCATCTGTATAAGACAATCCACTACTCACTATCGCCACTTTCTCCACCGCATCCGGCCGTATCTCCGCCATCCTGTACGCCACGAACCCACCGTAACTAATCGCGTAAACAGAGTACCGATCCACTCCGATCCTCTTCAACCCATCGGACAAACACTTAGCCTGGAAAAATTCAGATCTGAAGGGACTTTTGGAGTGAGATTTCCCGAAGAACAACAAATCAGGAATATACAAATTAAACCTCCGTGACAAAGGACCCACTTGATAAACGAATTGCCAAAGTGGATTCCCGCCGTAGCCGTGGATCATTACGAGTGACGGCCGGTCGAAACGGCGGTGATTGGTGACCCAAAAATGGATGGTGGTTTGATCGTCTAAATCAACGGCGCAGGGTGAGAGATTACAGAAACGGAAATAAACGGATAAGATTAAATCCATGAATTTGATTATGAATGGAGATTGATTCAATGTGAGGATGTGAAGAACAAGGTGACGGAGAAGAGCAAGGGTGGTTGAGAGATAGAAGGAGATGAGTTGCCATAGATTTTTGGATTCCATTAACCAAATTTTTTGAAAGCTTTTTGGAGGAATTTGAAATCCAGAAACTGAATTTTTTGAACATTTATTTTGAACGCTTATATATATTATTATTTATATATACATATATGTATATATATATTTGTATCATCTTTGAGCACGTTGATTATTTTGGTTTTATCTGAATTAACGGATGGAAATTGAATTTTGTTTGAGGGTTAATATAACTTTTAGTCCCTCAACTTAGCAATTAGGTTTATTTTGCTATTTGTATTTTCTTTTTCGTCTACTTTGGTACCTAACTTGGTGGTGTAAATAAGACATTGGTACTCACAATCTATTGGAGTTTGACTTGAAAAAAATTCAAACTCAATTCAGTAATTATCGAGCCAGCTCGAGCTATCGGTTGAGGCGAATTCGAGCTTAGTAATACTTGACTTGGCTTGTGAGTCTTATCGAGTTTTTTCATATTTTTGTATTATTAAATTACGTTATTACCAATAATGTATTATTAACCCTAAGTTTAATTATCAAGTCGGGCTCAAGCTTGAGTACAAAAATTGACAAACAAGTTTAATCGAGCTCGAGCGCAAGTAGCTTGATTATATCTCAAGCCGAGCTTAAGCGTAAAAGCAGATGTTTGATGGAGCTTGAGCTTGGCAATATTCAAGCTTGAGTCGGTTCGATTACACCTCTAACCTAACTTTGCAACTAAGTTTATTTTGATATATAAACTTTGATTCCATCAAGATCTGATGATGTGACATTATGAATACAAAAGTGGACAAAAAAAGTACAAGTATACGTCACCAAACTTTACACTTGTTAAGTTTAGATACCAAAACACACAAAAAAGGTACAAGTATCAAAGCGAATCTAATTGTCAGCTTCAGGGATTAAAAGTTATATTAACCTTTTTAAAAAAGTTATTTGACAGTTATATTAGATCCTAATAAAATTTGGAGTCGAGTCATGTCCGACTCTTAAATGGGGGGCAAGCTCATATTGTATCGTTTTCTTCATTCATAAAATTGGAATCCGAAACTTTGCTTAAGGAACATCGAGCTCTTTACCGCTCTACCCAATAGACCTTAGTAAATTTCGTTTTATTAATATATTAAAAGAAAGTTTTCTATTTGGTTTGAAAAAAAATTAAAACTTTTTTATTATCAATTGATTTTGTTCGAGTCCTTATGTAAATTATGTGTGAGTGCTCTTCAAATTTATTTTTATTTAATGTATACTATGTGTGAATTGTATTAGAATTATACTTTTGTCGATAAAAGTATCATGGATGTCCTTACATTAGGGGTTAAACTGTATTTTGTCCCTTTTATTTAAAATTGACAAATTAGTCCCTATACGTTAGATCATATAGCAAAGAAATCTTTCTGTTAAAAATTGGTCCCTATATGTCTCCACAAGGTACACGTAGCACGTCACATATAACTGTCTAATTATTCCGTCAACCACTCCAAAATTTTTAACAGTAAAAACGACTAAATTTTTTTAGCAGAAAAGATTAACTTACTTTTTAATCTAATTTACAGAGACTAATTTACTCAAAATTTTAATGAAAACAAAAAAATATAATTTAACTCTTAATACATAAATTTTTACGATATTTTTACATATTTTTATCTATATGTATGTATATTTGGGAATATATGTAAATAATGTTACCTTTGGAAATATCATTATCTGCACATGAATTTAATCAGCTCCACGTGCAATTGCCGGCAAAAAGCGAGCCTGAAAACGACCCAAGATGCTTTGAATTATTAAATGAAATATAAATATAAAATTTAATTTTTGTATTTTTATTTTCAAAAATTTATTTTTTTATTTTTTTAAATTAGGTCTAATTGTTAATATCGTTAAATTTTAATTAAATGTGTTGATATGACGTTTTGAAATTAAAAAAAAATTCACTTAATAACCATGTAACTAAAAAAATAATATTGTAATTAATTTTAATTTAACAAAACAGATAATTGTGTCAATCTGAAAAGTAAAATGCTAAATTCTTAAAAATAAAAGTATGAGGACTAAATTCTAAATAAATAAAAAGTACAAAGACTTACATCACACCTTAACCTAAAGATAAATAAATAAAAATAATATTAGCTCTATGTTTATAGAAAAAGTATTAAAAAATAAATTTTTAGTTGAAATGGTAAAAAAAGATAATAATAATAATAATAATAATAATAATAATAATAATAATAATAATAATAATAATAATAATTTTTTTTTTAAATAACTTTTTAATTGTTTATCAATTGAGTTGATATCTGATTAACTTATGATATTAACATTGATTGAGTTTTAGTTGAATTGGTATGGCATTGTTGTCAATGCTGGAGGAAGTAAGTTCGAGTGCGCTGAAACATATTATCCTCCTATTTATGGGTTGGGGAGGGGCTATGGGTAGTTTTAAGTATTATCTCAAAAAGAGTAAATATGATTAGAACCTATAACCCAAAATCGTAAATTAATATAATGGTAAAATTATACTTTAGTCCCTTAAAATTTATTTTTTCTCTTTTCTTATAGCAGTTTTATGAGAATCAAAATATAATGTTGGTTACATACCCTTAACATTTTTCTTGGGTATTATTTCATGAAAATGGAATGAATTTTGAAGTCCAATTGCTTAAAAACACCTTTAGGCTTTTCCATCCAATATTTACGTGGAAGGCATGCAAGCTTGCGGTGGAGCAGCACTGGTTTAGATGCAAATCAATTTTTTTAAATTTAGATTGGTATTTGAAACCGGTCTGGTTATTGGTTTGTTGATTTAATCAGTTTGATTATTTTTTTAAAAAAATAAAAAATTCAGTTCAATCGCCGATTCAACTAGTTTTTTAGTCAGTTCAATAGATTTATATCGATTCTCGATCCTATCAATTCAATATTATTTTTCAAACTAAAACTCCAACTAATTTCCAATTCAAACAGCTGGTCTGGCCCGGTTCAAACATCATTTATGCAAATTATAAAAAATATTTGCACTTAAATTAAGCGTTAGATGAGTAGTTGAAAATTTTTAATTTCTATTAGCTTGTGTTATGTAACAGGTCAAACCCGATCCTGCAATAGAATCTGAGAATGATATATTAATATTTGAAAACAGTCTGACTTAAAAACATTTCAGCAGAAGCTCTGAATAATTATTATAAAGTTATAGTTATAAAATATATTTCAATTGTTATTTTACTAAAGTAAAAGAAATATCATCAATTTGAAATATTATACGAGACATATGGCTTATAAAGTAATAAAGTTTCAGCACATGGAAGTAAGAAGGAGCTCACTAGAAACTCTCCCACAAGTCTATAACGTAAGTCCCTTACCTTTATCACTTGGACATTCGTTATCTTCTTGAGCTAAAATAAGGATAATTAAACATATCATATTATCATTCTATTAAATCTGATCATGCATGCAAGAATCAACAACACTTACATAAAATCAGGAAGTTTCCTTCCATACACACCATTTTAACACTTATGCATGCAGAACAAAGAACACGTAAATGACTTTAACCTAGGGTTTATCAATAATTATCAGTAAGCTGTAACTAACATATAAGTTGGTGAACCTTACTTCAAAGAGGTTTTTCTGAACTTAAGTTTTCAAAGAGTTTTTCAGAGAAAATTTTGGAAGAAGAAGAAATTGTAAAAGTGTTCAGAAAGACCATCGCTTAACCTTATATACATAGGCTTGGAGACAAAGATTAGTGGAAAAATTAGATAAATCCACTACCTCTCTTGATTTCCGTGATTAAGTGCTCTTAATTTAATTTAAGTCTTATAATCTACAGTAGTTTGGTTCCATTCTAACTAAGTCTCAACTTAACCTTATTTCCACGTATTATTCACTAAAAATCTAGATAATTGGATTAATGACTGTTATTTATGTTAATGCTGAAATTTTAAAATTTGAAAAATATAAAGATTTAGAATGACCCAATTGGAGAATATGAACAAAATCTACAATTATATGCATAATACAAAACTAGTAATTGAATTTAATCAAATGGATTTAAGTGTTACTATTTGAGTTAAAACTAAAATTGATCAATTCTTAAAATACAATGACTAAATTTGATCAAATAAAAATATAAAAACTAAATCCACAACGTATAAGTGCTAATAGTAGAATTTAACCTTTTTTTTCAAACATGTTATGTCCATTTTTACTCATGTACATCAATGGCCTTACAAAAAAGCATTGTAGAAAGCCACCTGCAACTCATTTTTCACTGTGGGAACTATATGCATACAATCATCCTAAGGTAAAAAAAATAATCTTTACATTGGTTTGTGCCTGTAATTGCTTTGTAGCCCAATAAATTATCACGATCGTCGCGATGGCAGCTTGATTGATCCTCGAAAATTTTTCTAATCCTATGTATCATCGTTTGCGTGCTCACACGTTGCTTTCTTGGTTGCTAGACAAGTCGCTGTTTGATTTTGCATCACCAACTTCGTCTTGAACAGACGGTGAAACTTGGATTGTTATAGCTTGAGGATCAGACTCCGACTCGGGGGTGTCGTTGTCTACTCGTATTTCTTGTATCATTTTAATGGCTTTTTTCAAGTCTAATCTCTCGTCTGGGCTTGCTTGCGTGCAAAGCGAGCCTATTTGAAGGAGTTTCTCCATTTCTTGAAGCGATTTCGAGCCACTAGCGATCTCTGGATCAAATAGATTGGCTTGCTTACCTTCGTAAGTTGTCGTTGTCACCCAATGGACTACATCGATTCCACCTTCACCGTTGTCGAGATATTGAGAAGGGAATTTCCCTGTAAGGATCTCGAGAATGATGATTCCTAAGCAATATACATCACTTTTATGACATACTTTTCCATGTTGTATAGCTTCAGGGGTCTTGTAAGCAATTAGGGTTTTCGCCCCTTCGGTGCTTACCATCGAACAAAACCCGTACTCCGAATGCAACGGTTGGTTATCTGGACCAAGCAGAACATTGCTCGATTTAAGATTTCCATGAGGCACATCAAGAGAAGCAAGTTCAACGTGAATATAATCAAGTCCCTCGGCGATTCCTTGCACTATTTTTAGTCTCGTAGGCCAATCAAGTGCAGAAGATGATGTTTCGTGATCACCTAGAGAAATTGTATGCATTTTTCATCAGAATCCATGGATGACGATAAAGTATTGCAAACAAATATATATGAAGTTTTCTCATACCGTGTAATAGGTAAAGCAAGCTGCCATTGGCGACGTAGTCGTAAACGAAAAGCTTTTCTTCGACCCGGTAATGGTAAGCCAAAGGTGTCAAAACATTAGGATGTTTAAGCTTCCCAAGCCTTTTAGCCATGACATCAAATTCATCTTTACCTATTGAATTCATCTCTTTGGTCCTTTTCACAACCACGGCAAAACCGTTCGACATTGTGGCCTTATACGACGACCCGAGCGCACTGTTTCCTAGTACTTGGGCTGTTGCTTTCATCAAACTCGGCAAACCAAACACACCCTTTTCGTCATTCACCATAACTAGCTCGGGCACCGCACCACCACGGACCATCCCATGGTAATTACCAGGCCATGCCTGATGGCTCGCGGTCTTTCGACCTACTTCTCTGATGGTGGTCGGCAACGAAACTTGGATTTCAACCGGCTCATTGGAACTTCCCCTTTCGACGTCGGCAGCCCCGGGGGCACTCTTTCGCTTCTTTCCTCTCCATTTCATTACAAAGAAGATAATCATTGCAAGAAGCATAACACCTAACGTTATTACAGCAGCAATGATCTTCTTAATGTCGTCTTTATCGTCTCGTCCGCAATCAATCCCTAATTGTGATCCACAAAGACCTGGATTCCCTGCAAATACATTTCCTTTGAATTTCGACAAACTTGAAGGAATCTCCCCTTCGAGTTTATTGTTCGATAAATTGATGGAAATCAAATTTTGCTTATGAAAATCCGGGATTTCTCCGGAAAATTGATTATTCTCGAGGCGTAAATGGATAAGACGGGAAAGTTTAGACAAAGAATCCGGGATTTTCCCGGAAAATTTATTATCCGACAACCAAACTTTCTTCAACGATCTCATTCCGGCGAAAAAATCTGACGGGATTTCACCGGAAAACTTGTTTTTCGACAAGAACAAAGATTTCAAATAACCCAAACGATTGATTTCCGGTATGTTTCCGGTGAAAGAATTGTTTATAACACTAAAAGATCTCAATTCTTTAATCAAAAGCAAAGCATCAATGTCGATTTTCCCTGATAATCCCATCCCTTCAAGGCGTAAACCCATTAATATCCCATTAAAACAAAGTAAACCTTTCCAATGACCCTCTTTATTACAAGGTACAGAATCAGAGTTCCAAGAGTCAAGAGCGCCACCACCGGCATTGTCGAAAGATTCCTTAAGCTTCAACAGAGCTTGGGAATCCGACACTGCACACACCAATCTCAACAACAACGACAACAACAATAACAATGAAACAAAGAGAAATGGTCTGAAAAACCTTAAAGAAGTAACAATGGCGGCCATTACTTGAACCAAAAGCAAACACAGTGAAGCTTTGGGGTTGTTTTGAACAATGAAATCTCGGTGTTATAATTGTTGCAAACACTTGTTTTGATGATTTCTAGTGTTGGTTTTGATTGTCGTAGGGTGGTGGTGTTCATGGTGGTCGGATTGTTTTTGTCTGGTTCTTTTTTTTTTGGAAAGAAAAGGCTTAGAAACAGGGAAATGGCCTGAATTTTGAACAAGTCAAGCTGTGAAAAAACAAAGAACCCATTATTCACGCTAATATGTATGGATTGAAATGATGATCATTGCTCAAAAACTGGGGAATTGTTTTTGCCTATACTTTCTGCAGTAAAATAGTGTCTCCTTTGACTTTCATAAGACAATTCACTTTGTACAGGTTTTCATGATATAACATGCACGGGCGAATCTAAGCAGGTGGTGGCAGGGCCCTGCACCCTTAAAATTGAAAATTTTCTATTTTAACCCTTTAAAATTTTTAAAATTTTAAATTAGTAAAAGTAAAATTATAATTTGACCCTCCTAAAATGATAAAATTTTAATTTAATCTTTTAAAGATTACATTTTTACAATCATAAAAATTACAATTTAATTTCAGCCCCTTAAAAAAGAAATTTTGGCTTCGCCCATGATAACATGGCAGATAAATTATTTAATCAATAGATAATTCTTTTTTTACAAAAAAAAGAAAGTTTAATACATTATGGTACTTGAGTTTGATACTTTTTTTTCTTATGTAGTACCAATGTTATTTTTTAATCCAATATGGTACATGTATTTAACAAAATTAGTACATTTTGGTACTTGAACGTAATAATACTATTTTTTTTAGTGTTTAATTCGAGTTTTACAGTTGATTTGATGAAAGTTCTTAATTATCTAAATAGTAACAATTAACTTTTTATCAAATAAACCTTAAAACCCGAATTAAATATAAAAAAGTTAACACTTATATTTGAGTATCAAAATATGTAAATTTTGTCAAATACAGATATCAAACTGGACAAAAAATAATAGAGATATCATCTTAAGAAAAAATATCAAACTCATATACCAAACAATATATTAAACCTTAAAAAAAACCTTTTTGGTGCTTAGACTTATGTTGGGTCTTAGTAAATTCAAAAACTGATTTTATTATTTAGAATAATATTAAAAGAAATGTCATATTAAATATTTTTAAATTTAATTTAACTAAATTTTTTGTTCATTAAAAATTGACCAAAAAAAGACAACGGGAATTGTTCATAATAATGTTTAAATTGGACTACACCGAACGAGTTAGTTGAATTGGAAATCAAGCAGCATACAAGTACGAAAAAAGTCATTAGATCAGTTGATTTAATAATTGATACAAATCGGTTAAATTAATAAAAAATCGATTGAATTAAATTTTTAAAATTTTAAAATATTTTTTAAAAATTTTAAAAATTTATTTAATTAGACCGATTGGACCGATTCAACCAATAATTTAATTCTGAAAACCTTGATTGTTCACAATTTTCTCCCTTGCGTGTGGAGTAACTAAGACCTTAGGTTGCCCAAACTATATGGGCAAATGCACAAAAAAAAATAAAAATATTAATCCCTATATTATAAAAAAGAGTAAAATAAATATTTTTATAATAGTTGACATTAGTTTAAATCGCGACATGATATGTTCACTTAATTGATCCATTAAATAGCTTAAAAGATTTAAAAAATTGAATTCCTTTAAATGATATCGAGTTAAGTTAAATCAAAACCATGAATTGGGTCAACATGCCATCTTACTTATAGTCATGAGGGCATGATTGAGGAGCGTCATAAATACGGTCATGAAGAACATTCAAAACCACTAGGCTGAAGCAAAACAATACAAGTTCAAAGCAACGGCTAGCATTTATAGCCAGAAAATCAAGTGTGAGGGGAATCATGCCCATATGGCAGAGGGGTCAATTGCTCAAGCCAAACGACCCCGTGGGCATGCAGTGATTTTGATCCAGAGCTTGCACTCTCTCGGTCGATCGATACTTCCCTGATCATCAAAACACAACAAAAACACACACCGTAGTGTCGTATGCTATAAATGGCGGTTGATCCCCCGGTTAGATTGAAGAAACGAGCTCTGGACAAAATCTTTCGAGCCTCAATCGATGGTGGGACAGTGGCAAGAAAGTCCTGTTAAATAGAATTGATGACGGGTGGTCCGATCTGAACACCCGCTCGAAAAGTGAGAGGTTTGAATAAAAATATATGTCTAAAATATGGGCTTAGACAAAAAAAATAAGATTTATTTTTTAAACGGGTCGAGTCTTAGATACGATTTTTTTGCCCTGACTTGACTCGGCCTGAATTTACAAAAAAAAAATTGTTGTTGTTTTGCCATTTTTTGATTTGCTATTATGTTGCTACTATTTTATTGTTATTTTTTGGATATTGAATAACTCTTATTTTTTGTTAAGTTTGCTGCACTTTACTGGGAAGTATTTATTTTAATGTTTTTAATACATTTTATATATTATAATTTTTAACTTTATTTTTATATAAAAAACTAATATAAAAAGTTTTAATGCGAGCGGGCCGAGTTGGGCTCGAGTTTTAGAATTTTTATTTAGATTGAGTTTGGGCAAAATTTTAAACCCATTTTTCAAGTCAAGTTAGACTCAAACCTAAAAAATAAGCCTAAAATTATTGCCTCTACTCGACCTGACCCGGCTCATAATCAGCTCTATTGTTAACCATAATGTTTTTAGTCTATTTTATGTATTATACACATGGAATTTGAATTGTAATTAATATGTATACATACAACTTTGATTTTGGTTCAATCTTACATATTAAAGAAATAAATACATATATTTATTTTCATATCAGATTTAATATAATTTTTTGTGTATACAATATATCAACATAAAATAATATTAATCTGATATCAATTATTTTTAAAAATTAAATCAAATCATAAAATTAAAATTCATATATAATAATACACGTTACGTCAAAATTTATGTATAATTTGAAGATTTTATTTTTTTCGACATTATAACTCTAATAAATCATACCTACCGACAGCAAAAAGAAAAAGTTTAAAGAAACATTCGTACGCACGTGGCATTTTCTGGTTCATTATTGACAAGCACAAGTAACATTGAGAGGTGACTTTATCTTTTTCCTTTCCGTCAATGATAATTTACTGTGCGAATTATTTTTATTAAATTTAATTATAAAAATATATAAATATTAATATAATTTTTAATACTAGATTAACGATAATTCGGTCCATAAAATGGACCCATAAAAGTAAAATTTAACGTGAAAATAGAAGTCCAAAAGACATGAATTTTTTTTTATAAGTTTAAAAATGGATCAAGAATTAATTGATATATCGACTCGAATAAATAATTGAATTGATTTTGTATTGGGTTGTGAGCGAACTATGCGGAATTGATTGAACCAAATTAAAGAACCGATTGAATCAATTGTATTGGTTTTTCTTTATTTTAATATTTTATTTTTTATTTTTTATTCTTAATAATTTATTTAATTAAAATCAAACCGAATGATTGAATCGGTCGAACTGAGAATTGATAGTTTGACTAGTTCAATCACTGATCTGATTTTAAAAACATTGGTATAAAATTAATTAAATTTTTTATACAATTCGTATGAATTTTTAATCTAGAATTTATCAAGGATGTTTGGACTGCGGCCGGTTAAGGTATCGGTTCGGAGAATGACATTGAATCGATTGGGTGAGGAATTACAGGTTGAATGAACTAAAAAAATAATCGAATTGACGATTGAGTTGAATTTTTTTAAAACTATATATTTAATTTTTTTAATAGTTTTTTATTAACCTGATCAATTTAATTAAAATTGGACTGAACGATTGAATCGGTCGAATTGAGAACCGATAGTTTGACTGGTTTAATCATTAATTCTATTTTAAAAATATTGGTGTAAAATTAATAAATTTTTTGTACAATTAGTATGACTTTTTTATTCAAAATTTTTCAAGAAAATTTGGATTCAGATCTCACTAGGGTATCGGTCCGACTAATGACATTGAATCGATTGAGTCAAGAATTGGTACGATCTGGTTGAATTAATTAAAAAACCAATTAAATTCACGATTGAACTGAAACTTTTTTTTAAAAATATAATTTTTAAAAATTTTAAAATTTTTAATTAATTCGATCAGTTTGGTCACTGATGAAATTTTAAAAAATAGATACGATAATATTTCAATTAAATATCTAATTATGTAATTATTGATCTAGTACTGGAATTTAATTCAATTTAATGATGAAATTATATGTAATTAAACAAAACTTGGTTCTGATTAGTGCAAAAATTTCCCAAATTAGTAATAAGCCACTTTCATTAGATCACACACATAGCTAACACCCAACTTAAAAGGCCTCATTTATTTTCTATCGGTTTTATTATTTTCTCTCACTTTCTCGAGGCCCTTCACAGTTGAACCCTATCGAAGGAGGAAAAAAAAGGGTAATTTTCTCGGATACCAAACAACCCGATTAATTTTCCCTGGGAAATCGCCTTGTAAAAGAAAATTAGACAGAAAATGCAGCACCAGAGGCTGAAGCAACAGCAACAAGCCTTGATGCAACAAGCTCTTATCCAACAACAGTCTCTTTATCACCCAGGCATCTTAGCTCCTCCTCAGGTTTTCCACTCTTTTGAATCTCTTATCTGTTTAATGAGTTTTTGATCCGGTTTTTAGGAATGATTTGTTGGATTTGGCGAAATCGTGTTTTGATCTTCGAGCTCGTGTTTTTATTTTTTTTTATTTTTTTGTAATTTGACTGGTGGAGCTAGGGTTAGTTGGGGGAATTGAATGCGATGATGATTTAGCTTTTGAGAAATAAGCTTCTTCGTTTTTTCTATTGGTGTTGCTTGAATTCGGTGGATTTTGCTTCCATTTTTGTTTCTTTCAGTTCTTTGAATGCATTATTGATCGGAAAGTTGGATTTTTGCATTTTTTTTTCTGGAACTTAAAAGAAGCCTTTGTCTTTGATTTCTTAATATTTTTAGATTTTCATCATTGATTGAAGTTCTGATGTTATTTCTCTTATATGATGTTGCAATTGGCAAGCTAGTAAGTTTTACTTGTGGTGTTTTCATTCTCATTTATTTGTGTTTCTCACTACTTTTGGTTTTGTGTGTAACTTACTGCTGATCCAAATCTTCAAGTTGTTTTGCAAATATTGAGAAATGATTGAATGTGGTTTAGTCCCCAATTCCATCTCTCTTGTACTACCAATCCTTCTATGTTTCCATCTTGATCTTTTGCTTGCAAATATTGGGTAAAAATCGACAATTTCTTTCTTTCTTCCGCTCTGTCTTAGTTCTGGTGTTAGAGCAGAAAACATGGTCCTGAATTTCATTTTGGGACTCTTTAGGTTTACATTGCTGGGATATAACAGCATGAAGCAAATTTATGAAGTATAGGGTGCTTCCAATATATTTGATTCTCTCAAAGTTACATTTAGGGCAGAGAACACAATTCTGCTAATGTACTTTCATTTAGATGAGGTGAAATATTTTGGTCTGGCTGTCACCGAAAAAACCAATATTTTTTTTTGGCTTTAAGTTGAAAGTGTTTTCGAAGAGGTTGGAGAAGTGATGCACTTGTTTCTGATGGTTGTAGTTAGCATCTCGTTTGTTTTTTATAGGTTGAGTGTTGGGATACCTTCAAAATCCATCTTCTTTCCAGGATTTGAATGCTTTAGAGTTGAGTTGGGTGGGAAGGGACATTTTGCACATCATTTCTTTGTTTCCCCCTTTCTATTTTTCTATTCTTTTTTTCACTTTTTCATTTTGCAGATAGAGCCAATCCCAAGTGGAAATCTGCCTCCTGGTTTTGATCCAAGTACTTGCCGCAGTGTGTGAGTGTTTGCCTAGATATTTTTACTTTTTTTTTTTTTTTTTAAATTTCCTTTTTATTCTTTTGCTTTTTTGTGTGTCTCTTATTTCCGTTTCTTGACTAAGCAACTTCCCTAGTCATTTTTATGCTTATAAGTATACACATTGGAGACACTTTCCTTCATGAATCTGGTGATTGAAAATGTCATTGCTACCTTAATGCTAAATTCTGAGCTATTATATGTTGTATTTGATGGTTGAATAGTTTTGGGAATGTAATGGATACTTTTTATGTTCTTTACTCTTTCTAACAACTCAGGAAGTTACTTATGGCCTTTTATTTTTTTTTTCTTTTTTTTAAACTTCTAGCTTTTATTTTGAGAAACTGCAGGTATGTTGGAAACATACATACACAAGTGACTGAACCACTACTCCAAGAGGTTTTTGCAAGTACCGGTCCCGTTGAAGGCTGCAAGCTTGTCAGAAAGGAAAAGGTATTGTTTTCAAAATAGTATCCTCTTTATATGCATGTGTATATATCTGGAACTGTGAGGATGCTCTAATTGTGCAATGGTTTAACTTTCTTCACTTAGTTTTCTCCCTTTTCCTTTAGCCTATTGATTTCCATATGATTGACATGCCTTTTGTTCTCACTCTACTTATGCAGTCATCATATGGATTCATCCACTACTTCGACCGCAGATCAGCTGCTCTTGCCATATTATCTCTAAACGGAAGGCATTTGTAAGTATTAACTTTTAGTTTTTTTGCCTCTTACTTCATTTTGATTGTGCTTTTACCTCATATCATGTAATCTGCAGATTTGGACAGCCTATCAAGGTCAATTGGGCATATGCTAGTGGTCAGAGAGAGGATACATCAGGTTTGTTCATGTTTTTGTTTGCAAAGTTTTGCTCTGATATACTTATGATGTGCTGGCAATTATTTTATAATCTACTTTTTGATACTATCTTGATTGGTGCAGGACACTTCAACATTTTTGTTGGGGATCTCAGTCCTGAGGTTACTGATGCAATGCTGTTTGCGTGCTTTTCTGTCTATCCTAGTTGTTCGTAAGCATCTTTTACTTTGGTATTGATTTTAGTAAATGCATAAACTTTGAGGAAAACCTATTTGTTAATAAACCTTGATTACTGTATTCATGTTGCTTAAAGTAGTGATCAATTGGTGTCACAGTGAATAACAAAGCTGATACCTTTACTGATTGCAGGGATGCGAGGGTAATGTGGGATCAGAAAACTGGGCGTTCAAGAGGATTTGGGTTTGTTTCATTTCGCAACCAGCAGGTACTGTTGCTCGGTTAAGTTTCTGGTGGCTTTTTGTGTTTCTCAGTCTTCCTTGATAATGTTCTTTTATCTATTGATATCAACTTTTTTTATCTGTCCAGGATGCACAAAGTGCAATTAATGACTTAAGTGGTAAGATTCATGTTCTTTGCTCAATAAATGTACTTCTTTATCTTCATTGAGCACAGCTTTAGCTCATCAAATAAGCTGTGATTTTTAGTGTATTTCATAACTTGCATGCTTTGGAGTAATCTTATTTTTTCTGAAAAAGATTTTCCTTTCTTTTTAGTCTGTTATTCGCTGAATTGTAGTTGGCACTAATTTTTCAACAAACTGCGTGTTGTATAGATTGCTATTAGTTGTTATTGCAGTAAAAATTCATACGAGCTTTGATTTAATTATATAGGAAAATGGCTTGGCAGTCGACAAATTCGTTGTAACTGGGCGACAAAGGGTGTCAGTAGCAGTGATGACAAGCAGAGCTCTGATGCCAAAAGCGTGGTAGAACTAACCAATGGCTCATCAGGTGTGTTTATTGAAGCTTTAAAATCAAACATTCACATTTTTATTGCGTCGCTAAATTTGTGCCAAATGTGAAATAAACTTACATATATTAGCTTGGGATACAGAGGATGGTAAAGAGATGACCAATAATGAGGCTCCTGAGAGTAATCCTCAATATACTACGGTTTATGTCGGCAATCTTGCTCCAGAGGCAAGTAACTATAAAGATCTTCAGAACTCTTTCTAATAAAGTTTTCAACCAATGATGATATGAGCTTGAACCAGCTGTCCATATTTGGACCTCAAGAACTCCCATGTTCTAATACAGTTTACAGTGCTTGCAAGAGCTGGCCTTGTGTTCTGCAAACTCCAGTTAACTTTGTACTGTAAAGGAACATGTTAAGTTCTCAAATAAAACCAATTATTTTTTATTCCTGCAGGTCACTCAAGTAGAACTCCACTATCACTTCCATGCTCTTGGTGCTGGGGTGATTGAGGAGGTCCGTGTCCAGCGTGATAAAGGCTTTGGCTTTGTAAGATACAGTAATCATGCTGAGGCAGCTTTGGCTATTCAACTGGGGAACACACACTCATTTCTATGTGGCAAGCAAATTAAGGTTTACTCTCTTCTTTTACTTAAAATTTGACTTCCTTTTCTATCTCAGAGATATGACCCTTTTTTCCCTGGAAATTACAATCATGATCTATCATTACTTCCATATATCACCGAAAAACTAACTGAAATGTCAAACTAATAAATCAGGACGCATTTGGTAAAACTTCAACTAGACTAAATCTGGATAACTCTAATATAAAAACCTAACTCACACATGGGGAGGCTTGAACCTGTTATCTCAAAATTGCCTCTGTGCTGTTAAATCAAGGACCCATCGGCTATTTCAAAAAGGGTAAATTGCTTTTTGGAGCTTGAACTTGACAACAACTCTCACAATGGGGCTTGAATTTTAGGGTTTTCAAGGAAATATCATGAACTAACTTGGAGAAAAAAAAAAGTTTAGACCCCAATGTTGGAATTGGGAACAATTGCCAAGTTGAGAAACTAACTTGGAAAAAAAAGTTCAGGCCTCAATGGGGGAACAATTACCAAGTTCAGGGACAAACTCGAACAAAAACAAAATTTAGGCCTCAATGTGAAATTAGTTGCCAAGTTTAGGCCCTAAAAAGTAATTTAACCCTTTGAGAAATATAACTGTCTAAAGTAGTGTGCATGTTTGAAGTCTTTGGAGGAAGATGTTCAAAAAATTCTGACAGGTTTTATGTTTATTGAATCTTTTACCTGAAGTATGCTTGAATGAGCCATGGAATGAGTTCTCTATTATTGCCTAGGAGTCAAATTTTCATTAGATTCATTTTCTCTAATCTAAATTCTTTTAGTTGCAACTATAGTCTATGTTGCTCAGATTCTTCATTTTCTTGAGGTACTCATGCCCAACACTCGTGTTTGAGCCGATATGACCTCCAAAGATCTTTCTAATACTTTTAAAAACTTAGAAGAATTTGATTATAATTGTGTTAGATACATACCAGAAACCTGAGTTTGAGTAGCATAAGTTGTCAACTTCATTCAAAATTTAATCCCTTGGATAATTGGAAATTTACATCATTAATTTGTTTTTATGTAGTGTTCTTGGGGCAGCAAGCCTACACCACCTGGGACAAGTTCAAACCCCCTTCCCCCACCTGCCGCCACACCTTTAGCCGGGCTTTCTGCCACTGACCTTTTAGCTTATGAGCGGCAACTAGCCATGAACAAAATGGGTGGTGTTCACGCACTAATGCACCCTCAAGGACAACACCCTCTCAAACAAGCGGCAATGGGAGTTGGTGCTGCTGGAGCAAGCCAGGCCATATATGACGGTGGATTCCAGAACGTGGCGGCTGCCCAGCAACTAATGTACTATCAGTGATCAAAACTAGAGTTTGTGTGGTAATATATATTCCTTAATTTCCTGGCATTTGCAGGTTTTATTTGAGTTCTAAAGAAAAAAGCATTTAGGAGTCTTTTTAATGTGTTCTTCCTTTTTTTTTTTTTAGCAGCGAGATTGCTTTGCACCCTGCTTTTATTTATATATATATATATCTAGCATACATATGTGTTTGCCTGATTGTATCAATCTCACGTATTTCTTGATATTATTTTGAGTTCTAAATGGCCACGAAGCTTTTTTAATGTATTTTCTCCCAATGAGTGTGTGTATATAATTTTCTCATATATATTCCATATAGTTCCCAATGAGTATGTGTGTATATAAGCAGATCACTTGTACTAGTACTGCAATGCTTGGCCCGTAATAGTAGTTTGTAATTTTGTTTGAGTTCTATATTTGTAAAGGTTAAATTCTGGTATTAGTGCCTGTACTTTGGGAAAGTTGTGGATTTAATTTCTATATTTTAATTTTATCAATTTCAGTCCTTGTATTTTTCAAATTGGTCAATTTTATATCATATACTTTTCAAATTTTGTTCCCGACCCAAACAATAGCAATTACATTCAATTACTATTGTATTATGTGTATAGTTGTAGATATAGTTCATATTTTACAGATGGTTAATTCTAAGTTTATATTTTTCGAATTTTAAAATTTTAATCTTGACAGAAATGTCAGATGTTTAATGAATTTTTAGTAACATGTGAAAACAATACATTGACATGATGATAATATGTTTACCGCATTAAATTTTGGAATTAGTAGGTAAGGATTGATATTTTGAAATTTGAAAAGTACAAAAATTAAAAATTACTAAAGTATAGAGGTTAAAACCATAATTTTCTTAAATGTACAGAGACTACCATCGAAATTAACCATTTCCAAATTGGCAAACTTTATTTAGTTTAAGGATGGGATTGTGAATCTGCAAATTTGCTTTAAAATTCATAATTGTCAAAGTTTTCAGAATTGAAAGTTTTTAGAATTGATTAGATGGTTGAATAAATTAAGTTATTGGTTTGTTTGGTTTAATTAAATAAATCATTAAATTTAAAAAAAAAAGATTTAATCACCCAAGTCAACTTGTTCGCATCAATTCTAGATTTAATTCTTGAATCAATCGATTTAATGACTTTTTTCAAACTAGTTTCTATGTCAATTTTTAGTTCGACAAATCAATCTGATCCGATTCAAATTTTATTGGAATTAGTTTATTATTTGAATATGAATAAATAAATTATGCATTCAATATTTGAATCTGTTAAATATTCACAATTAACAAATATAAAACTATTTTTTAAATAAAAATTTAATTATATTTAAAAAATTAAAGCAATACATTTACATATCCGAATCTGAATATGTTATTCGCAAAGTAAAATAAATTCGGTTATTCATTATTTGAATTTACATTCATAAATAATACATATATTTAAAGATTAAAACTTGCATTCATTTGATTTTTTTAATAATAATTAGAATATTTAATTTTAAATATTATTTAAATTTAAAATATCTGAATCAACAAAAAAAAAAAAAAAGTTGAATATCTACTAATATTTCGTACTATACATTGCCATTCTAATTTATTCCATTCCTTTTTTTTTTTCTAATTTTGTATAAAAATGTTATTTCTATTTAATAATCATATATATATTTTTAAAAAATTATATTTTTATTTATTAAAACATAAATAGCATTTACATTTATCTAAATTACATAGTATATAAAAATAACACTAAAATCGAGTTGAATATTATCCGAACTTCAAATATTTAACCGTTGGATCGGATTTGATCATTAAAACTCAATCTTGACTTATTTTTTAAATGGACTTATTGTTTTTGTCTAAGTTCATCTTTAGACCTAATATTTTTATTTAAATTTTCTAAAAATAATCCTCTCAAATATCGTGCAGACAAACATGGGTAAAAAGTATCATGGAGACCTTTGTATTAAAAGTTAGATTGCATTTTATCTTCTCTGCCGGAAAAATGGACATTCATCCACTTGTACTGTTAGAAACTGGTGTGACTAATGAAATAATCTAACAATGACAGATGGCATACCATTTGTACCTCATACTGGCGTACAATGACCAAATCTTAATAGTAAAAATGGATGAAATTTTTTAACAAAAAGATCAATTTGCTCTTTGATCGTACAAGAACTAATTTACCCATTTTTTTTAAGTAGAGAAGACAAATGCAATCTAACTCGTAATACAAAGATCTCTATGGTACTTTTACCACAAACGTGCAGATTATGAAAAGTATCATGCACCTGTTACCCGGATTTAAACGTGATTATCTGTTACGTGCATGTATACGAGAAGGATCAGTTCATATCTTCATTCGATAAATGTTGAACACGGATACTTGGGAAAAGAAAATGAAGAGTCGAAATAAGATAGCCGATAAATAAAGGCAATGTGTACAGCAAATTTGGAATCTCTAAGTTGCTTCATCAGTCTTGTTCTAACCTAGCAATATATTTATCATAGAATTTACCAGCTTTTTCGAGGTCTCCGAGCTCGGTGTAACAATCGGCGATCGCTCCGTAAGCTTCCGTGTTTCCTGATTCCTCTCTTTCTCGATCGGAGATTGCTAAAACCATCGAATGGTATTTAATGGCATCTCGATATTTGCCTTGCCTTTGCAATGAAGCACCTAAATAAACCAAAACTCATGTTTAGACTTCAATGTATATATCCCAAGTCCCTGTTATGTTATCGTGGTGCTATGCCAGAGGCAGAGGCAGACCGAAATGGTCGCTTACGGAGGCTTGATCAACCAAAATTTTGAAAATTTTTAATTTTTCCCTTGAAATTGTTTTAAAAAATTCTCATTAAACTCCTAAAACTTTAAAAAAATTTATTTGACCCCCCAAAACTTGATCTCAGTATCCACCACTATGCTATGCTATTATCAATGATGGTATTTTTCGTTAACGAGTACATGGTTCTCGTTGGCACGATCTTTTGAGATTGAGATGATGACCAATGACCTAATGGAGCAAATGGTTGAGGCTCCTTGTTGGTACATTAAGGAGAAAGGTTCAAACGATGGATAAACCGAGAGATACGTACCTAAACCCCGAGCAGCCTTTTTCTCCTCGATAGGATCTTTTAGACTCTTAGCAAGCTCCAAGGCTGTTTGAAACTTGAGAAAACCCTTCTCGTGTTCTTGATTCCTTAAAAAGTTCTTCCCACTCTTCAAACAAGAAATCAACTCTTCTTTTCTTGGATCCACAATTATGTCCTCTTCCGATATCTACCAACAACGGGAGCGTAACTCAGTGTGGGAGCATATGACTCTATCTTTGCCTGCCTCTTTAGAGCGGCATTGATTTGGCGCAGCTGCTCGTTCAGTCGCCATAGTTCCCCTTTCCTTTGCCGTGCAAGCAATCCTATGGTACAAATTGTTGATCGTCGACGAAAAACACAATTTAAGCAAAACGGTTTTCGTGTTTGAACAACGAAATACCAATAGCAGAATTGTGTTTTGTATGTCATTTTCAAAGCATTCAAAGTTGTATTACCGACAAGAAGAAAAGTCGATAAGAAAAGGGTAAACTATACCTTAAGCCACTAAACTATTAGTAAGTTTACGTTTTGGTCACTAAACTTAAAAAAGTCAAAAATGGTTGCTGAACTATTCTAAAGTTTTTATTCAGTGGCTTAAATGAAAACTTTTGAATAATTCAGTAATTTAAATGAAATTTTTTAAATAATTCAATGATTATTTTGTAACTTTTTAAAGTTAAGTGATTAAAATGTTATCTTACTAACAGTTTAGAGACTTTAAGTATAGCTTACCCTAAAAAAAATTACAGAGATATATACCTCCCACTGTCGCACCGATAAGGGCTACAAGTAGAAGTAAAGGCATGTTGAAAATCGAGTTATCCGCTTCACATGCTTCCGCCACGGCTTTGAAAGGAGCCGTATATATAAAGATGTTAGTTGCAAGAAATGCCGTCACCGGAACTATATATATACACGTAAACGGTAAAAGTGTCATAGAGGCCTTTGTACTAGAAGCAGGATTGCATTTTGCTCCCTCTACTTAAAAAATGAGCAAATTAGTCCTTATAGATTAGATCAAAGAACAAACTAATTCTTTTGTTAAAAATTTCATCAATTTCTACTATTAAAAACAGATTCATGTACATCAACATGAGATACACATGGCATGTCATGTGTCATGGCTCGATTGTTTTGTTAGCCACGTCAGTTTTTACCAGTACAAATGAACAAATGAATGAAATTTTTAATAAAAATGATCAATTTACTCTTGATCTAACCTACATAGATTAATTTTTCCATTTTTTAAGTAAAGGGGACAAAATGCAATCTAACTCGGCTTCCATGATACATTTACGACACATATACATACACATATATACATTCGTATTGAAATAAGCTTAAAATACGAGCTAACTAGCTCGATTTTTTATACCATGATTCAAAACTAATGATAATAGTAAAAAAGCTGCCTAGAGGACTCACCATCATACCTCAAGAGCAGCTAAATGTTGTGCAAATTCATTGTAATGCAATGAAATACGATCCGAGACCCGATCTCCGACTGACTCTTGGAGATGGGGTAAATACCGTTCACCCGTTTCTCGGAATAGACGATGAATCTCAACTGGCTCATTAACATCTTTGAAGGATGATCCAAAATTTTCTACTTTACATATAAAAGATGACAGCTTCGTCCCTGTTTTTAAATCATCAATTTTTTTAAGGATAAAACACATGAACATGGGATATAGCTAAATTAAAAACAACCCCAAAAGCTTACATTGTATCATCATGATAGTTTATTCCACCACTAGCTCAGTTCTATTAGTTTCAATCCATTGTTTAACTAATTCTTCAAAAAACCAATTTTCAAAACCTTAAATTTATTTCCAATTTTGCATGAAAAATTCATGTTTTTTTTCAAGGACAAAACACATGAAACACGAAATATAGCTAAATAAAACGACCCCAAAAGCTTACATTCCAATGCCTCCAAATTTATCCCAATTTTGCATCAAAACTTCAATTTTTTTAAGGATAAAACAATGAAATATGAAATATAGCTAAATTAAAAGAACCCCAAAGTTTACACTCACAGAAAAGTTTTTCCTTTTAAGAAAATAAAAGAAAAAAATACTTAAAAAATGGGAAAAGAAAAAGTGATGGAGCACTAACCATGAAATTGGGGCTTGGTGAATAAGCTTGGAGGAGTAAGACAGCAAGAGCAATGGATTATCACGGATGCCATTGCTTTGGATAAAAAGTTTTAGATTCGATAAAATTAAACGCAGTGTTTTATTATTACGTAACGTGTGGAGAGCATTGAAAGACATATATGACCTTGGAGTTTTATCAACATCACACTTGTGCCATTTTGGTTCGAGTTATCTATCTAAACTAAAAGATTTATTTGAATTCGAAATTTGAGAAAGTTTAAATAAAAATATTAAATTGGAAAAATGGTTTTTGACAAAAGAAATAGCTCGAGCTGTTAGAACTATTAATTGAGCCGAATTCAAGTACTGTGATACTCAATTCGAGTTTGAGTATAAAAATTAATAAACAAGCTTAATCGATTCAAATTTGAGTAGTTCGATAATGTCTCGAACTAAGCTCATACTTAGAAATTGATGTTCAAATGAGTTCGGGTATCAATATCCAAATTCCCAGTTGTGCTCGAACTTGCTAGCATTCAAACTTGGCTCTATTACACTTCTACTCGTAACACGACTTAATATATAGTATAGATTTTTAATTGGAATATCATTCTTTTAGAAAAAAAAACAAAAGGCATAAAAAATATTATTAACTTAAATGCACACAATTTTCAAGGTAAATGTACTTGAAAGATCCCTCTATTATAAATATCTGATCAAATTAATTTCACTATTATTAAATGAGTAAACTCGGTCCATATAGTATTAAATAGAATAAAATGAAGTTAAATTGAAATAAAATTAATATTTATTGTATAGTAGAGTTAATATTTTTAAAGTTTTTATAGTTTTGCAATTCAAAAATATAATTTTCAAGATATTTTTTTATACAGTAAATGATAACTCTATTATAATTTGGACTTATTTGATTCTTTTTAATAGTATAAAGATTAAAATCCATTTAATAATAAAGGGACCAATTTGATCCAGTCCCTATAATACAGGGACCTCCCAGATATTTTGACCAAAATTTAACATCATCGTTATCATATATAACTATTTTAATATTTTCACTTTACTAAAACAATTTATTTATATAAGACTCTTCGTTTTTATTTAAATTTGAGTTCAGGAACATATATATATAACCTTTCAGATTTCCGCCCAATATTATTTCCCCGCCAATATCCTAAACCCTCTTCCCCCATTTGATTCGCCGGTGAATATGTATCGTGGCCGCGGTCGTACCACTCGCGGCGGCCGGCCCTTCTATCGCGGAGGTTATTCCGATCAGAGTAGCAACCCCGTAAGATCCTTCTCTAACTTTACCGATTACTCTTTTTTTTACCTTTTCTTTTTGATAAATTACTGGAAAAAGGGTTTAGTTCTTAGAAATAATTGGAGGCGCTCGGGTTGCTAAGTTTGAAGAATTTTTTTTATTCACCGATATTAAATTAAATTTATATAATTAACATTTAATTATAAAAAAAAGTAGATTTATCGAGCATGTTTATCATTGTTATAAAAGTATTAATAAATTTTAAAAAATTTGGTTAATTATGAGGTTTTTTTTATTTTTTTATAATGGAATCTTTTGTTTTAACTACGAAATCATGTTTTTTTTTAAATTTCTATGTATGGATGGTGCTAATGCTTTTGGCAGATTTTTCTGGTATTGATGTTTGGAATTAGGTCATAAGTGATGAAAAAGTGTTTTTTTTCCTTGTTTTAAAATAATTTGATTACTTAGGATTATAGAATGTCCGAAGGCCGAGGAAGGCGATCTCCAAACATGTCACCGTGGAGCGGGTCAAGGCATTCTAACCATGAAAATGCTGCCGTTTATAGGCCGAGAATGCCGTTGCCTGTCGGTACTGGATTACAAGGGCAAAATGATATACTTGAAACCCAAGGCACCTCAGATGCTTTATCTCATTGCTCGAGTTCTATGGGCTTAAACCCTAGTGTAGAAGGAGAAAAGATTGAACTTTCCTTACTTGAGGAGACCGAGAGTTGTGCTGTATCTTTACTGCATCACGATCTTTCCTACAACGTTAACATCTCCGGCTCTGTAGACAAGTCTGAACCATCCCAAGAAAGGAATCCCCCCCAAAGTAGTTCAGGTATTGATGATTCGAATCAAGTCGAGTGCCAAGCTGTGATCGAGCCTTTCGACATTTGCTTGCCCAAAATAGGAACTCCAGTCATGCTTAAACCGTCTTTGCTTGTAAAGAACAGAGAAAAGAGGAGCGAAATCAAACGATCGGCAGAAGGTCAAATAGGAAATGTATTGAGACCCGGGATGGTGCTTCTAAAGAAATATCTGTCTTTAGCTGATCAGGTGACGCTTGCCCTATATATGTTTTTAAAGAATTCTCTTGATAATTGCCACCATGCCTCCAATTTAATCATGCATTTTATTTTTATGTTAATCAGAGTCAGGTGCGAGTGTTGGATATGACTTTGTGTCCATACCAAGTATGGTCAGATTTTTTAAAAGTTTCTTCTTTTTATGTATTTCGAGAGTCTTTAAGAGGTCATAGCTTCATACCCCACATGTTGGACATAGGTGCTTTTAAGAAAAATTAAATGTCGAAGCAACATAGTCTTATTCAAGTAAAGCTTGTCTAAGCTACGGTTCTCATGGCTTTAATAACCATGATGGAACTTGCAGCAACCGTAGGTACCTGTATCAAACACTCGAGTCTAAGTAACCGAGGTTGTTGGTGTTTTCTATATGTTTTAAAGTGAATTCTTACCATGTTATAAAAAGTTGATTGCAACCGAGGCTTCAATCTCTGTTAATTTACTTTGCATCTTCGTATATGTGTCTAGGTCAAAATTGTAAGAGCTTGTCGAGCTCTGGGTTTGGGTTCAGGAGGTTTCTATCAACCAGGCTACCGTGATGGAGCGAAGTTGCATTTGAAAATGATGTGCCTTGGTAAAAACTGGGATCCTGAGACAGGTAATTATGGAGATCTTCGACCAATTGACCGTGCTGTTCCCCCTGGTATTCCTCGCGAATTCTTTCAGTTAGTTGAGAAGGTGATAAAAGATTCACATTCCCTTGTACAACTAAAGACCAAGGCTAGCCATGTAGAACACATTCTCCCATCGATGAAACCAAATATCTGTATCGTGAATTTCTACTCGGCAAGCGGTCGACTGGGTCTCCATCAGGTCTGCTCTTTTAAACCATTTTTTTTTATCATAGAAAGTCCTTGCCGGTATCCAACTCTTTCAGTTTTAAGCGAATCACAATGAGTTTTATCGTGCTGGACAATCATTTCTCTAGGATGGCTTAAATTTAATTTTACTCCCATTTGGCGTATATCCTTTCCATCTCGACTGAAAACTCGGGTTGTGTTGTTTGCAGGATAAGGATGAAAGTCCGCAAAGTCTACATAAAGGATTACCTGTGATATCCTTTTCCATTGGCGATGCAGCAGAATTTTTATACAGTGACCAAAGGGAAGTTGACAAAGCTGAAAAGGTTGAACTTGAATCTGGTGATGTGCTTGTATTTGGTGGGAGCTCTAGACTCATCTTTCATGGCGTGACTGCAATTAAGCAAAAAACTGCACCCGGGAGTCTCTTGGAGGAAACGAATCTCCGTCCAGGTCGTTTAAATCTAACTTTTAGAGAGTATTAAAATCCTGTATAGACATTTGAGCTACAATCAGTCTTTCTAGGTATGATCTTTTATGCAACTGACTCTTCTAATCTAAAAAGAAGAAATATCTAAGGTTATTTACCATGTGTGATTTCTGTATGAATTTGTGCCAAACAGTAAAAGAAACATGCTTCGGATACGTTGAATTGGACAGTCTACGAGTTCAAGTCTTATTCCATGTTAATGATCTGCCATAATCTGAGACCCCATTTTTCTGATGCCCTGTTTTGGCAGCCAAATTTCAACAGCCATAACCAAAAAGCCTGTGTTTAGCCATGGTTTCTTGATTTGCATTGCACTCACCAGCCAGTCAACTATGACTCGAGCCTGAAAACCCTATCTGATTTGAGAACTTTCCCAAGCCGAACCTGAAAATGACCTGAGTCTAGAATGACTTGAACCAAGAGCCAAACCCCAAAAATGATCTGAAGATTTGACTTGAAAATCTTAAAAGATTCGAACCTGGAATGATCTAAACCTGAAATAGTTCAAAAATTTTAAACCCAAATAGACCTAGCTTGACCTGCCCAACTGAGTTTTCGGCTCCTTTTTCTGCTTATCACACCTGTGTGAATGTGCATGGCTAGTCCCACATGCAACTGCATTTCACACAAGCAGTGTAGCCAACAACAGATTTGATCATGTAAAGTCAACAATCCAACTGCCCAGCACAAACCCAAAAAAAACCCGAATATGAAATGATCCAAACCCAGAATGACCCAAAACTAGAAATGTGAGATGGAGTGAGGGTATTAAACCGATCCTTTCAACCGGTTTATCTCACACAAGCAATGTAGCCAATAACAAACAGATTTCATGTGACAATATGCAACAACATTCACATTGAATTTAAGAGAAAGTTCTTTGGATTACAATCTAATTCATAAGAATCTAATTACCAGCACAAGGTACACACACATGAAAACTACACTTGAAGAAAAAAACACTACCAATTCCAATACAAATCTAATGTCTTTTTTACTCTTTACCCACAAATAAACACACAGAAATCTAAAATCCTAATCAAATTCCAATTCTAAGAAACTTAATTACTACTATCACTATTGTTATTGTTGTTATTATTATTAGCTTTACTATGATGATTACCAGAGTTGAAGATACCAACACCTTTTTTCCCTTGCTTCAATTGTGAAATCTCTAGTTGAGTCTTCATGAAAAACTGCATCCTCTGCAACTCAAGCTCCTTAGCAAATTTCATCCTTTGTTTCTCCATTTCGACCACTTGTTGAAGCTTTGCGGTCTCCGCTTGCTCGTAAGCTTCACCGAACCGTAATATCGCCTGAGTCAGTTCCTTAACTGAGTTCCCCCATTTTCTTCTTTTTTCACCTGCATTGACACTCTTATTATGAACCACCTTTCTTGCCCTTTTCCCGGTTGGAGGTGGCGGTAAACTATCGAATGAATCTGCATCATCGTCACCATCATCATCGTCATCCTCGGAATCCATATCCACTGGACCTTGTTTCCTTTGATTCTTTAATACAACCATTCTTGGTTGCTTTTCTTGTTGTTGTTGTTGTTGCTGCTGCTGTTGTTGTTGTCGAACCTGAGAAACTCGAAATGGGTTCAAACTGGACCGGATCCCGACCGGAATCCCCATCGGTACTTTAGACAAAAAGTCAGCACTTCCACCACTACTACTACCACCACCACCGGAAACGGCCGCGGTAGTATTAGCAGAAACCTTCGCTGTTGGCCCTATAAGTTGATCCAATTTCTCAAAAAACACCCATTTACTCGGTCCACCACCGGCGGCAACCTTAGCTTTCTCTAACTTATACTTCTTCTTCACCGTATCGATTCGATTCTTACACTGTATATCTGTCTTAGGAGTTTTTGTATAATCCTCTCTGCTACTCACAATGTCCGCCACTTCTTTCCAATGTTTCTGCTTTAAATTCCCACGGCTGAGCTCCAAATACCTCTCTCCCCACGCGTCGATCAAAACCTCCGTGGCGCCTTCGCTCCAGCAGTCCTCCCTTCCACCGCCGTTGCTCTTCGGCTTCTGAGGCGGCGGAAGTGCCAGCACTATAGCCTTTTCGTGCTCATGCGGCTCATCCGTAGGTGGCGAATTTGGAGGAGGAGCAGCGGCTACCGTTACGGTTATACGACTATTGGACGCCGGTGACGGCGACGACGGCGATGAAGATCCGGTAGCGGCAACCGACGGGTACGATTGGATCTCTTCGTCTTCCTCCATTTGAGATCCAGAAAATTCGATGATTGAGAGGAAAAAAAGGAAAAAAATTAGGGTTTCGACGAGAATTTTTTTTTTTTTGGCTTTTTATTTTCGGTTTCATTTGTTTTTTTATTATCGGTTGACGGTACGGAAACTAGAGTGGGGCGGGAAGGGAAATGACGGCGTCGGTGCAGGAGGCATTGCATAGGGGACACGTGGAGAGAGGATGACGTGGAAGGATTTGATTGGTGAAATGTGGAGATTCCGTCACCGGCGTTAAATTTGGTAATATCGGTTTTGTTTTGAGCGTTCATTTTCCGATGGTGTACCGAAATTACCCTTTCTTTACCCAAATTGTAAATAGCTCTTTTGCTGTTCAAAGTCAAAATATATCATCTTTCTTTTTTTTTAAGTACAAAAATAAAATATTAACAATAAAGTTTTTTTTTGGTATAATGATAAATTTAGTCCTAATCTTCACATATTTTGTTAATTTGACCCTTTATTCTTTTTTTAGTTAAATTTGACCATTGAAAAGACAAATAAAACGTGATTTTTTTAGTGAAATTGGAATGAAATTTTACGTAGCAATCTACATGTATTTCATGTCGACATGACATTATTTGTCTTATATGCAACATCACAAATAATTTAAAAATTATAAACATATTCAAAAAAATTAAAAATATATAAAAAGTTGGTAAAAAATCACAAAAAAATTAGCTTAAAGTACTCATGGATTGTTACGTGCGTTGTCATGTTTAAAAATTCATTATTTTATTTTCGTTAAAAAACAACAATCAGGTTTTCTTTTTAGAGGTTGATGATCAAATTTGATTCTTTTTAAAAGGTCAAGAGTAAAATTTAATTCAAAAAAGATTAATAAAATGTGTAAACATTAAGGGCTAAGTTTATTTTTATACATTTTTTAAAGGAATCAATAATAAAATTAAAGTTGCACGTTACTATAATAGCAACGGTGATAATTAAGTTAGGATTCAATCGATGACTTCAAAATATTTCATAGTGACAATTTTATTCATTGGTTGGATCATAGCTAGACCTATTTAAGGGTTAGTTTTGTCTATTTAAATTTGAAATTTAATCAGATATTTAAGATAATTTTTATAAAATATTAAACTCGAAAAATGAGTTTAAGAAAAAAATTTATGTTATTTTAAAAAGACTAATTGGGCCTAGGCTAAAACATTGAAAACTCAATTTTAACTCGTTTTTAATGTTGTAATATGTCTTTTTTTTGTGTATTATATTATTTATATCACATAAAAATTATATCTATAATAAAATAAAATAGGGTAAATTATATTAGTAGTCACCCAGTTTTGGTTTTTTTTTTTTCCTTTTTTAGTAATCCAACTATGAAAAATTACAAAATAGTTACTCAACTATTCAATTTTGTCTTTTTTGATCACTCAACTATATTAGATTTTTGGGTGTTTCTATTTTTATGTTAGCCAGTTAGTGACCAAAAAAGACAAAATTGAATAGTTGAGTGACCATTTTATAACTTTTTATAATTTGGTAACCAAAAACGAAATTTACTAATAGTTGGGTGACCAAAAAAGGAACATAATTGGGTGACTTCTACTATAATTTACCTTATAAAATATTATAATGTAAACATTAAAAAATACGTTAATTTGTTTATATACTAAAATTTTAATAAAAATTATATATAATTATTAAAGATCAAAATAAAAATAGCGCAAATTATTTTAATTTTCTTTTTAATTACGATGGACTTATAACAGGGTAAAATTTAAAAATCATATTTTCGATTGAACCGAGCTTAACTAAATATAAATTGAAAATTTTATCTCATGTGCATGCGTGTGGAAACCGTGTATTTAGAACGTATGTATGCATTTATAAATAACATATAATAAATAATGAAATGTAATATTTTTACCTAATAATAATAATACATATGCAATACGTACGAAATTATAATTAAAAATAGTTTAAATTGCTAGTAAAGGGAAAGATAAATAGGTAAATATTAACTGCATCGAATTGCTTATTACATCATTGTCATTTTTCTTGAATTGAAATCGAGTTGACTTGGGATTGACTCAAATAAAACTATAGCATATTGACAATGTGGGTGAAAATATTTATTAAGAACTCGTATAAAAATCAAATCTTACATTAGTTGAAATAACAAAGTCGAGAAAGTATATGTTTAATGTTTTGGGTTTAAATCCCATCGTAAGAATGAATTTTTTTGGATTTTATATAAAAAGATAAAAATAACCTTAAATTAATATTTATTGCTTTGTTCAATTAAGTGTATTTTAGTAATTTAATAGTTCAGTTGGAACTTGGAAAAATTATTTTATGGATCATTCATGGTTCCTTTCTAATTATTTAATGACATTTCAACTGATTTTTTCATGTCATTAATACATAATTTTGGAAAAAAAAAATTATCCTGAATCCCGAACCTCGAACTCTAAACTCTAAACCTCAAATTTAAATCTCGAACTTCGAATCCCAAACCCAAACAGCTTGTATTTGGGATAAAAAATTACCAAAATTATATATCAATTACATGGAAAAAATTGTTGAAATGTTATTAAATAATAAGAAAGGAACAAAAAATGATGTGATGAGAAGGGTTCATAAAATAATTTCTCACGATTATGGGTAACTATTAAAAAATATTAATATTTTTATATTAATTTAAATAAAAATGTTTAATTATTTATTTATATAATTTTTCCCAGCTGGTGTTTCTTCTGGTGTTTATATTGTTACAATATATAAAAAATAAAACTTACACATCTATGACTTTTATCTTAATATATAAAAAAAAGTATAAATAAATAATATAATTAATTAATTTAATATATTTTAAAATAATTCTTAATATATGAATGGGATTTACACACCATAATTTATGAAACTTCCTCCATTATTTATTAAAGGAAAAATGGTTTTACATTTAGGTAGGGACCTTAAATTTTGTACTTGTTAAGGAAACTATTTAAAATCAATTTTTGGAGAAATTACATCAAAAGTCATTAAACTATTAGTAAATTTACGATTTAATTACTAAACTTTAAAAGTTACAAAATAATTATTAAATTATTCCAACAACTAACTAATTTATCAACTTTTACAAATACAAGGACCAAGTTCTGACACATTAAAGTGGATAAACTAATTTCTCAATTTTCGTAAAGTAAAAATCTGAACCTTTAATTTTTATATTTTTGGAATATTAATATCATTATATGTTCTTATTATATCTGCTCTTTTTGATACGATGCTTAGAATTATCCATAGCCTCTCCTCAACCCTTAAATAGGAGGATAATGTGCTTCAACGCACTCGAACCCACATCCTCCTGCACTGACAATAATATCGATACCAAGCGAGTTAAGACTTAATCGACAACTTTAATATTTAAACATCAAGTAAATTACATTGATATGTGGTACAAGGATAAGTACAAAACTTGTACCTCTAGAATGTACATTAACATGTTAGGATTCAAGAACGTGGAAGCAACCCAATGTTATTTACCTAATAAACAAACATATTAGCTAAATACATTAGGACAATTTGG
Source organism: Gossypium longicalyx (assembly GCA_025698465.1). Taxonomy (NCBI): domain Eukaryota; kingdom Viridiplantae; phylum Streptophyta; class Magnoliopsida; order Malvales; family Malvaceae; genus Gossypium; species Gossypium longicalyx. The sequence goes on from CM047000.1 coordinate 98,634,793, forward strand.
ATTATTTCTAGATGAATTGTGGTCAAACATGTACAAAAACCAAACAACAACGTTAATCCCTAAACTAAGGACAAATTTATTGTCCTTAATTCACAACAAGTTATTCTAAGTTGATGGGTTTTGAATCTTCATTTCATTTGAGGCTAAAGTTTGTTGCAAGTCCTTATACTAAATCATAAAGGTCATTTTGATCCTTCTATTATTGAAAGAAACATTTCAATCTCTTTAAGATCGATGATATTTTAGTGTTTGTATGTTAATTTGTTGTTAATGGAATAGCGTGACTTAACGTGGATGACAACAAGCAGGGGCCTAGTCTATCCTAAAATGGAAAAATTGCAATTTTACCTCTAAAATGTATAAAATTATAAGTTAATAATGGTAAAATTGCACTCTGACCCTAAAAATGATAAGATTTTGATTAATCCTTTCAAAAAATTATAAAAATATTAGCTAATAACTATTATTAAAATATATAACTTAATTCCGATCTTTCAAAATCTTTTTCTTACTTCGCCACTAGCTGACATGGCATTAAATCAAATATTAAACTAGATTAGCAAGTTTAATAATAGATTTGAAGACTAAGTAGAGGTAAGAAACTGATTTTGCTTTTACCCCAAATTATTTTCGATTTTATTTATTTTTTGCACATAATGGTGCTTAAAATATTTGTAATTTAGTCCACGTTTAATCATTATTAAGCCACATTATTACATTTGTTTTCAAGACCAGTAAATTTTTTAATTTGATTTAATGCCGCATTAACCACCGTTAAATCATGCTATTCCATTATTAACAAAGTTAACATGTATGGACTAAAATGTCAACTTTTTAGGCATACAAGACAAAATGTTCCTTTTAATAATAGAGGGACTAAAATGAATTTTTGATATGATACAAGGACTTGAAGTAAATTTTAACCATGTTATAATCAACATTGTTGTCACGGCATGCTGCCTTCACCTACCATAATTTTATTTCAACTGAATATAATAAATCGCTTTCACTATGATAATTACTTGTATATATAAAGGGTTAAGAAATTACATTGTGTTCAATCTAGATCTTTTATTCAACTAAGCTTTATTTTTTATTAGGTTTTTTTTTTAATGGGAGTACGAGGGAGTAAGTTGATTGGAGATGGAGCGTTTAAGCGAGTAGGGTTTCGTCCGTTAACACCTAAAGGTTATGTTCCGGTATGCGTAGGGGTCGATGATGATACGAGACGGTTTATCGTACACAGAAAGGCTTTACGTGATAAAGATTTCTTGGAAATGTTATGTAAATCGTCTGAAGAATACGGATTTCATTACGAAGGCGTTTTGAGGATTCGTTACGAAGCAAAGGATTTTGAAGAGTGGATTACAAAGAAAACGAAACGGAAGAATATCATTCGTGTCACTTGAGAATTTATTAACAATCGACTCATCATCTTCGATCCGATGGCAACCGAATATTAAAGTATGCTTGTGTTTAGAAGAGGGGTATTAAAAAAAATGAAGTGATTTGAATATATTTTAAAAGTAAATATGTGTAGATATATGATCCATTTGGTTTTATTTCAAAGTTGTAATTTCAAGCTTACATTTTACATTAAGAATCCTTGATATTATTATGGTAGTTTTTAATTTCGATAATAGATTATATCTGAATTAATTATATAGATTAAATATGAAATTTTAAATATAAATTATTTTATTTTTAATTTATAAAAGAATTCGATAAAAAAATTCAGAAGAAAAAAAATACCAAACACTCAAAATGTTTAAATTTCTCTATTTTTTTATTAATTTATTTGTTCCTTGGATTCAAGTGCGTTTCCATATCCAAACATAAATATGTATTTTTTATTTTTTATATATCAAAAGAGATTTAAAAGCTTATATTTTTATCCATGTCAAAATATATAATTACGAGTACCGAACATGAATATTTAAAAATAAAAAAATAAAAAAATCAAATAAAGTTTATTGTATCTTCTTGCTATTGTAGATATAATTTAAATTTCTTTCATTAGTTTAATTTCTCTAAGAATGGATACTAAAAAAATTGTAAGAAGATGAGTTAAATGAAGTTGAATGAATTTAATAATTATCGATTAAGTTTGATGTTAAACCGAATTAAATATTTAAATTTAATAGTTCATAACTATTATTTCAACTTTTTTTAGAAAAAATCTTATTAATATATTACTCTAAGAAAATGGATCTCTTATAAATATTTAGTCATAATTTATATTCTATTGAATCTATAATTCGATTAGCATTAAAATTCCTGTCAATATAAGTAAATACAAATTCAAATATATTATAAATAATTCTAAATATTATATAAAAAAATTAATAATATAATTTACATATAAGAATACTAGATATGTTCGGATGATCACATTAATCAAATTAAATTTACTAGTTTTTCACATTTGAAAAAAAAATAGAAGTTATAAAAAAATACATATTTAAAAATAATTATAATTTCATTCACGCTTATTAATTAAAAAAAAAAGATTATACTAGTTCTAAAGTTGACTGTTACTTGAACAATTGAAGCATAAAATAAACGAAAAAAATTATGGCAATTGTAATAATAATTTAAATTATAATAATTAGTTAAAATTTTGATGTAAAGAGAAATTAAATTAATTTTAATTGATGTAAAAGAAAATTATTACATTAATTATATTAATTAGTTATTGCTCTAAATAATGTTACTTAAAATATGTTAAATTTTTTTAATTATAGTTAAAAAATTATTATAATATTTAATAAGAGATATTATTTCACGTTAATCACTACAATTAAAAATATAATATTTAAAAAATTAGTTAAATATCCAACAATGTACAAGACATTAGAAACTAATATTTAGTATTTCTGAAAGTTTTGAGTATCTTTTTTTATTTACATATTTAGATTTGATTATGAACATACTTTCTCAGAAGAAATTAGTTTATAGATCTAACTAAAACTGCCTCTTCATCATCTTTAGGTTTCCCTTCACAACTTTAAACCTACAATCAATGACTCGCTTAATAAATATTGACCAATATTGATAGGTTTGATATTTTGAGTCAAAAGCGTTGTAAAAATCTCGAGCTTAATATAGAAAATTAATTCTGATAATATTTTCAGTAATTTAATTTTTTAAAACAGTACATATTATAAAAATATTTAAAAAGTTAAAAATAATAAATAGATTTAAATTTTTTTAATAATAAAAAACATTTGGTTTCAAAAAATTGAACATTAATAAACTAACAAAATTTTTCAACGATTTTTGTGAATTAGACTAAAATAAAACATAAGATGACTAAATCATAACAAATTATAAAAATTAAATTCTAAGTTGAGTATAAAATATGGCCTAAAACTATATTTAGCTACTTAATTTTATATCTATTTCTCAATGTAGAAAAGATATGCTACTTCTAACATAGATATATGATATATATATATATATATCATCTACTTATGAAAATATTCACAGCATTGAATTAGCCAAATTCATCATTTTTTACCATCTTGAAAATGAACTCACATCCTTTGGACGGGTTCGGGTCGTCGTTTGAAATGAATTTTTTAACTACCTCGAAGTGATCATTATCGGAATAAGCATATCTCCATGAGTTACCCAGTTCACAAAGATCTCGGAGAATTCGGCCTGGATACCATCAAAAGTGAGTTCGGATGTGGTTCGATACCCTCCCTAACAAAAAAAGGAGAAACATCAAATGGATCTAAAATCATGTAGTTGATACCTCTTCGGGTCGATAAAAAAACACAAGAATGATGAATGGAATTCTTTCAGATGTGGTAATTTACAGGGATGAAGCTAAAAAAATTGCTTTAAGGGCGGCTAGAGATAAATCATAAATTATTAAGAAGGCCAAAGTGCAATTTTACCATTATACTAACATGTAATTTCATAAAAATCTAAGGGGATAAATGAAAATCTACCATTTTTGGGGGACCAAGGCCACTGCCTGCCCCCCTTTGCCATTAGCTCATATCAGTTAATCAATCATTAAACAACTATTTACTGACCTTTATGCTTGAACCAGACTCACTTGAAGATGTTGCAATTTCGGTTTTTAGTTCCACACCGATGTTTTCAGAGAATGGACCTGTTGTTGACCTGCAAGCAATAATACAGACTCATTTACGAGATGACAATGCAGTCAAATGAAGGTCTTCGAAAGCAAGAACGGATGCGTAAATTTCCTACAAACGCTGCACATATAGAGTTTTCACCACAATTAACCTTATTTTTTACCAACATTACTACAGTAAAAGTAGAACATACACAAATGGTAGTTGGCATAATGATCATTGGTTTCCGAAAAAAAACATCTGGAAAGTTTTCTGCATTCTTAAAGTAAGCTTTACTGAAGATGAGATTTAACTACCTGTCACATGTATCATCGTCACATGAATTTCCTGAAGATGAAAGCCAGTCCATATCGAAATTGGTGCAGTTACATTCATCTCCATTTTCATCAAAACATATGCGATTACCTTCAAAAAAATGGTCCATCTCCATATCTCCAAAAAGCTGCTTGCATGACATTCTGGGAGTAAGACTAGAAAACCAGCCCGAGTCAGTTTAATGAAGGTGGTTTGTTACCGTAGTTCCTCGGTACAACAACCACAAAGTTTCAAAATATTAAGATGTTGCCACCTTTAGGATAGCTATAAACTGGAACATTTGAAGTCCAAGAGCTACTGTTTTATTATATTAACCTTTATGCAGGGGCGTAGACAGGGGGCAGTGGCAAGCCCAAAATGGTAAATTTACCTGGTAACTCCTTTAAAATTTTTAAAAACTATAAGTTAGTATAATGGTAAATTTGCACTTTGGCCCCCCAAGAAATTTATGATTCATCTCTGGTCCCCCTAAGGCAATTTTCTGGCTTTGCTCTTGCCTTTAAGAAAGTAAACTTGGAAAAAAAAAAAAGTGTGTGCACACCTGGAATAAGAAATTTCTGAAGTTGGCATCTCCGAAGAGGAGTCTGAAAGACCTCGAGTAGCTCCTAAATTTTCAGACAAAGGCTCAAGGTGTCCAACATTTGACGCAGCCATAGAAGAGTTAGTTCCGTAAAGAATGTTGCCATCAGAGTGTGATCTTTTGAAAGATGGCCTGCAGATATTTGAAATTGATCTCATTAGCAATTTATGCCATATTAAACTGGGATCACAAAACAGCAGCAACATTCCTTTCCCGATTGATTAAATCCAAAAGTTGTGTAGTTTCTGAAACATGGTGATAAAATCGTAAAATTTTTAGATTTACAAGCACAACATTGTATATAAAAACATTATAATATAGTTAAGCATTTGCATATTCTATTCAGAACTACATTTATTAGGCAATACGTAGTCTCAAAGAAATAATTTGAACTGGAAATTTTGTATAAAATGTATTTACGACACAGAGATTCGATATATACTTTGCATACTCGTCGAAATTAAGACCATGACTTCCAACAGTATAGTGCTGGTCTGAATCCAATTCCCAGAGTGCTGGTTTACCTTGTTGTGGCTGAAAGTGACCCAAGAACCTGCATAGCATAATGCAATTTTCTAGGAGTGTTATCCATCACGATCCGTATGAACTACGAGTGCGTTTGGTAGCACATGGCAGTGTGGTGGAGGGACTCCCCATCACACTGAGCGCTCCGTGTTATCGCACATCCCTAAGTATCATACATCAAAACTGCAATTTGCAAGACACTAAAAGATTTCCTGTCATAAGCCACTAAAGGCATACCGTATACGAAGAACGAGGCTAGTTTTTATCTTACAAATTAATGGCTCTTTGCTTCTCTGCATCCAAGTATGCGTTCCTATAGTAACGTTGCAAAGTTCTAAAGAACTCCTGGGACTGAGTTGCTGCTTTCCATTGACCTCTCATTTGGCAAAATATCTGTTTAACACAACCAGTGCAGAATAATATAATATACTCCAAACCTAAGACTTTAAGGTTCCAGTAAAAGAAAAAACTCATGATTCTCCCGGCCAGGGGCGGGAGGGGGGGGGAAGGCAGTGGTCTTAGCCCCCACAAAAGTGAAAAATTCTTTATATAGTCCCTTTATGTTTTAGGAAATCACTAGTATAATGATAAAACTGCACTTTGTCCGCAAAAAAAATTTATTCATTTTTGGCCCCCTAAAGCAATTTCTCGGTTTCGCCCCTGTTCTGGGCTAGCCACTCCATGTTACTACTACCCCAAGGTTTAAAGTCTTATGCTAACATCTTAAAACCCTAAAAGGTACACTAATAGCATGGATGGAACATATATTAATTGGTTTTATTATCATCAATTTCTTTTAGGGTGAATACAAAAGGTCCCAAAATGTTTAAGAAGAAATACCTTGTTGTGTGCTGCAGACCCACCATACTGTAGAGCAAGCGTGTCACCCATTTCTTCATAAACTGTCATTAATTCATCAACCAAAGGACCATTTTGATCAATAGTATGGGATTCTATGAAGCTCATAGCATGGAGCTGGCGTCCAAGAGCCATCAATCCATGGGCATACTGCGCAACATTTGTTCGATCTAGACAATCAATGCAGTTCGTTCTAAGGACTCCATTTTGAAACATGGGTGGTTTTACATTCTCACTAGAGTTCTGTTTATCGTTACCAGCATCCTTTCCCAATTTCTCATCATTTTGCCTGAAATAAATAGTTAACATGGATAATCTAATAAGCATCAGCAAACCAATATAGCAAATACCTAAAAGGCTATATTTTTCAATAAGGAAGCAAATGAAAGAGGGACAAACAGCATTGTAAGTTAAGACATTTGTAAATGATGTGCATGCTATTGTAATTACAAGTTGAGATAATTCATGACATAAAGGGCAGAATGAACAGATATTTTTTTATCAAATAAGTAGTAAGATAAAGATAAGGAACTTTACAGTTTATATTTGAAAATTGAACTTTTAACAAAGAAGGAAGAAAAATATTACTTACAGGATCGTGAAAACATGATTTAATAATGTACAAAACTTACACTAAGCAAGATAAATTCAACAACCCCTCTGGTCTACAATTTGGTGTAACTTGACAGTAAAAGATTCCCGTTAAGTTTAATGCATAATCAGCCACTCTGCCCAGAACTGCCACCGACTTTGTAGCTCTGCAGAAAAATATCAAGTAAGTGAACCATTGTATAAAAGATCAGTAAGCAAGAATTTTGCAAAAGCAAGGGGATTAGGGGACATAAAAGTACTTTCTGGAGTGTCGACTCAGGTCCCAGTGAAGGAACCTCAGACGGTCCTCCTCGGTTAAACTCTTATTGAGAAATCTGATGGAATTTGCAAACTCAGAACGTAGAATAGTTTCACGAGGTTTCTTCTCACACCTCTATTAATCACCGGAACAGAAAACAGAACAAATCAGGAAACCATTGCGGATAGAAAAAGAAACATCACAAAGTTTATGGAAGCTAATACACACTTGGCACAAGGCCTACCTTTATCAAATTCAATATGATTATTGGATTTCCATATCTCCTTACAAGATTTTCAAAATGTAGTCTTGTGGCATCATAATTTGGATCCTTCTTTGATACTGGAAACAAATGAAGAAATTAAGAAAATTTATAGTAGTTAGCACGTAAAACTACAGATTTGTGGCTCTTGGTGCATTGTTAAACATGAACGAACTCATACATATAATGTCAGGTCTCAAATTCAAACGTGAAGTTTCCTGCGACCAGAAAAGTGGGATAGAGCCTCTATTCTGGACAACAGAACTTATTTGTGTGGGGCAGCCTTCAGGATCATCTTCAAACACAATTTGTTCAGTCTCAACATCATTTGCTACTCTACCTTTTTCATTCACACCACGTTTCAGATATCTATGCAATAGAAGAGAAAAAAGAAAAGTGAATTCATTTTTTGAATCAAGAGCAACAACAGAAGTAGGTGAAAAAAAGGTTTATCTATAATATGACAGGAGCAATTACAAATTAGAACTCAAAATTAACTGAAGCATACACATAACAAGGTCAAATCTCAAACCATTTGACAATGGAAAATAGCAAAAGAGTTAATTTTCCCAATGAATTGTGGACCAAAGGAAATGGCTAACGGCAGTTCTAACTAATCCAGCAGAAATTTAAATCAGTAGCTAGTAAAGCATCTAAACCTTGTTCCAGCATAATGTCGGGAACGTCTTGCAATGAGAGTAAACATAAAGTCCCTGCCAGACACTGAAAGTTTGACCTGGATCTCAAAGTAGGGAATAATGAATGTTAGATCAAAACTTTAAAACCATGAATCAAAAGGAAACAATAATTCTAGCAAACATGTATAGCAAAAGTTTGAAAGTGAGAACCTGCATTGTTTAACTGCTATAGTAAATTTTAAGGTGGCTAAAGTTATAAGAGAGCACTTTGTAAATGGGTCATTTATACTCTTAAAGTTATTGACCATGGAACTCTGTTTAATAAGACAGAACCGAAGAAATTATAAATTTGATAATTAGTTCAAAAATGAGGATTTAACAAATAAAAATACCAGTTTGTAAATGCAAAGCAACACATCGAATTCGAAAGCTATTCCATACCAGAAAACATCCACAGCCACTGAAAATGGTATGAAAGTTTAGGGTTATCAAGATTCCTCTAGAGCAACATGTTTTATACGTTAAACAATCCATAGAGTGGAAACTGAAAGAAAATAATATAACCACTTCAACTTAACCATCTTCCTCCAAATCCTTACTTCCCTTTTTCACTTATCACTAACAAATAAGAAGCCTAAAGATTATCATACCTGCTTGAAAAAGCCATATACCAAAGCAACAGTCCACAGAGTATTATTGAGATTATTCCGGATTCCGCGAGTTAAGAACTCATTCCAGACAAACATTGTTTCATAGTGACCTAGTCCTGTCTCATTCTTACGTAAATTTCTTTGAAGACTATGCATGACATTGTATGAGTAGCTGAAAAAGAAGTCTTTCGTAAGATCCACTGCGCAAAGGAGCTTCTTATATCTAGTTCCACAAGTAAAAAGAAGAAGAAAAAGGGCAACCCACGTTAATGCATGTTTAGTCATTATTTTAAGGAACAAATGAAATGAAACAATTACTTAAACTATAAATTTTAACTGGGAAATAAAAGAGAGTAATTTCCCCCAGAAACCCTGATGAACGTTGTTTCATTCAGCATGTTATACTAACATGACACAACAATGAAGTTTGGCCCTGTACATATGCAGGAAATGGTCTTACAAAAGGAGGAAGAAGACTCTAACCAGAAAAAGTGCTTTAGATAATTTCAAGTTGCATGGGCCCATGTCAATGATATAACATGAAGGAATTATCAGAAAAATAGCACAGAAATACCTCCACACCTTCTACTTTTAAAAGAGAACTCCAGAAATCAATTATAGCCCCAGAGATCATAATTAATTGAGAATAAAATAAAATAACGAGAAAATAACATGATTACATCTAAATACAATGGGCAACGGATATTTTCAGTGATAATCTCATAATGTATCCTAACTTCTGTGCTAATCTCATATGTCTCCTGATAAGTACCAAGTACATAATACATTTACATGCAGAATTGGCAAAAGACCTCTTTTCATTCTTAGAATAAGCCACATTGGACTGGTCAGGAGAATTAGAAATTGGAATCATCTCGCTCTTCGTAACGGCATAGATGTTATGGCCACAAATTGAACCAATCTTCCTTCTCTTCTTGATCAGCAGCATGTAATAAGGCCCCAAAAATTTTACAAATCCTGAATTAATTGGGAGAACATTAGCTTATACTGAAAAGGACAGAGAGAAAGGTGGAGAACCTGACATATATAACATACCAACGATTCCATAACAAGCTGTAACAAAATTAAGTCCACCTGTGGACCTGTTTCCATCATGTATCCGTCTTAACAGATCAAAGCATTCAAATTCTGAGTATGTTGTAGGATCTTCAAGAATGGTTAGTTCAGATGAATCTAGTCGATGAATCTTTAGTACCCTCCAAACAGTTTGGTTCTTATCTCTTCCGATCATATAGAAATTCTGTTGCACACCAGGAAAATACAAATGTTGCATTAATATTGTGTAATGGAAATGGAAACACCATTTATTAGCTCAAAGAAATTTTGAGGGGAAAGGAAAGAGATATTAAATCAAAAGCTGCTCTTATCTATTCCTATCAGCACCATAGCGAAAACGGGAAAACAACAACATTGTCTGATCATCTAGGATTTGTTCAAGGCATAAGGACTTTTTCTATACCAAGCAAGAACATGCTTATGACCTCCAAAGCACATTAACAAATAACAATCCCAGCCCATAACCTCCGACACAATGAACCTACTTTATCAAATTAAAAACAGTCTAACATTTCATAGGAGATGATAGCAGTTAAAGAGAAATTGTACACAGAAGTAAACCCGAACACAAAAATACCTACAATCATAAGCCTATTTATTAAATGAAGATTTCACCTTGTTAAGTTTAATTTAGAACACTGAAAAGTTTGAGTGGAGAAATAACTAAAGAATTCTAAAATGCAAAATTCAATCCCTATGATAATAACAAGCACTAATGTTTTTTTTTTAAACAATGCCTACTAAAGAATTCTAAAACATACTTGTGTACTCGCACCCACTTGCTACGGATTGCTACAATATCAATTGTGCCAATAAAGCCATTGAGCAACAAGCAGGAATGTTGAAACAGGTAAATTGCTTACTTAAACCTCGTATTGCGAATTAAAAAAAAAAAAAACTGGTTCAACATCACAAAATACGATACCACAACTAATCAAATTCCATTTAAGAAACAGAAAATTCAAATAATTCCAATATCAAGCTAACAAGCAAATCATTGACCAGCTTTCAAACCTAAAGCTAAAATTCATAATATATACTCAAAAAAATTTCATTTCCTTTTATAAATGAAAGAATTTGGATAAAAAAATGGCCAAAAAAACAGCATAAAGGAGAGAAGAGCTTTAGCGTGAAAAACATATAATCAACTTCAATGATCAAAACTAACAATTCAAAATTCTCAAATCAACATCCGTATAAGCATTAAAACGAATACACAAGCATACGAATACTGTACCAAAAAAAATACATACATATGTATATTTGTGTGTGAATACATATAGAGGAAATATACCGAGCATGTCGAATATAATCCGAATTTCTGCAAATAACAAGGATTCGAGTCGGGTCCACCATTACTGTAATTCTCGGCTGCCATTTTCGGATCCTGAGTCCCGAGCTTCGAAGCTCCGGTTCACTCAATATACAGATCACCAAAAAACCGCCAAAAATAGTTACAAGAAAAACAAAAAAACTCTATTGCTTTATAATGTTCGAACTGTATATATACAATATATATATTTGCAGATAAAAATCAGAAAATCAGAATTTTTTTTTTTTTTTAAATTGGAGAAGAAAGAGGAGGCAGAGCTATGATGGAGACTGTAAACTCAGAAAGTAACAAAAAAATGATTATGAGAAAATATTATTTTCTGAAATTAATAAAAATGGGAGAAAATGTAGGGGTATTCTCGTCAATAGGAATCTCCGTTTTTCGGTTTTTATTTTTTTTCCTTTTTTGTTTGGTTTAATGATTGGTTTGACGAGTAATGACTCGTCAATAGAAATTATTGTAACTCGGTTGAAACGGTCCCCATTTTTACATATATTTGGTAAAATTAATGTGGAGGCCCCTGTATTAAAAGTTTAATTGAATTTTATCTTTTTTATTTAAAAAATGAGTAAATTAGTCATTATCTATTAAATTAATGAGTAAACTAGCCTTTATAATTGTAATTTTCATTCAGTTCTATTGTTAAAAACCGACGTAGTTGATGTAATAATTAGATAATTACATATGGTGTGCCACGTGTATCTCATGTTGATGTATAGGGACCAGTTTTTAATTATAGATATAAATGGAACTTTTAACGATATAAGAACTAATTTGATCATTTTTTGAATAGAAAGACAAAATGTAATCTAACTCCTATATATTTTTAATTGGTTAAAATATACTCCAAATCCTCGCATTCTTCATACATTTGAGATTTAGTCACTCCCTTTTACAAATTTTAAAATGCAAATTCAATCATTCTCTTAAATTCGTTAGTCTGAGATTTTGAAACATAAAATTTTTAACGGTGTTAACAATTAAGCTCGCGATTTTAAATTCAAAAAGAAAATAAACTAAATTCCTTAAAATAAAAGTACAGGGATCAAAATTTAAATATAGGAAGAGTAAAGGGGCTTTTAACCTTTTTAATATTATATATATATATTTAAATATGTTCATATTAAATTAATTTCAATAAATATATTATTGATATGATATTTAAAATATTTTTTTTGAACTATTAAAATAATTATTTTAAGAGTAATATGATATTTGAATTTGTATTAAATACTATCTAATTTTAATAAATTTTTAGAAGTTATTTAGTATTATTTTAGATATTTTAGATAATACTTAAATATAATAATTATTTTTAATACTATAAAAATAAAAAAATATTTTTTTATTTTTTTAATATATGATGTTGAAATAAATTTTAAAATAATAATTTATAAAAGTGATTACGTCACTAAATAATTGACTCTTAAAAATATTGAAAATTTAAAATATTATTTTTTTAAATAATTAATAATAAATAAGTTGGTAAAATAGTGTTTGAGAGTGAAATCTTGTTAAAATAAAACAAAATTATGACTAATTGGAAAAAGGTAAAAAAATATGTAATAAATCAATATTTTCAAAACTTTACCTAAAAAAAGTAAAATTCAATTGATTGCAACATTAATTAAATTTATTGTCCATTAAATCATATATGGAATAAAAAAATATGTTTAAATCTTCAGTTGATATGTATTTCAGATTCAATCTCTAATTAATCTTTATTCCTTATTTTCTATAAAAAATATTAAAATTATCATTTAATTTTATGGAAAATATTAAATTATGTTGATTGATATCAATTTGGAATTTATTATTTTTTAAATTTAAATTTAAATTATTTTGATTGATATTAATCAAATCATTTAAATTTAAATTTTGTTTAGAATAATACAAAATATTTTAAAAATAAGTATAAAATAATTTGAAATCTTGCTTTATCGCATGTACCCTTTATCTTCTCCCTTAATGGTATTACAATTTTATTCTCGTTATAGGTTCTAGTTATATTTTCTTCTTCTTTTTTACATAATGTCATATTAATCGAGTTAAGATTAAATCGGCAAAAATAATTGGATTTAAATATGAATACTTAAAGACGCAAAACCATTGACTTAATATTTATTTTAAATTTACACCAAAGTCATTTATGTTTAAAATGTTCTGTTTTAGTCACTTATGTTATCATTTTGTTACGAAGTAGTCACTCTGTCGTTAAGTTTCATTACCTCCCTGATGACAATACTACATGGCAGTCCAAATGGATTTTAAATGCCAACTTGGATGTCCAACTGAGATGAGAATAGTTTTTTTAGTCAAAATGGAAAAGAAAACTAAAAGAAAAATGAGACGAATGATTTTTTTTTCCATGTAATTAATTAAATTTATTTCATTAAAAATCTATTCTCGTCCAAATTAGACATTCAAGTTGACATTTAAAACTCATTTGGACTGTCACGTAGGATTGTCATTAAAGAGGTAACAGTGCTTAACAGTAGAGTAACCACCTCGTAACAAAACGATAACGTAAGTGACTAAAATGTAATCTGAGACAAACAAAAGTGACTATTTTTAGAATTTACCCTTTATTTTAAATTTAAAATAATATTTAAATAAAAATTATTAAACCAAATAATAAATTATTTTTAAAATTTGAGGATAGACATGAACGAAAAGCAAAAATGGCTTGTGATGATCTTTGCATGAAAATTAAACAAACCCCTAACATGGGGCTTAGCTATTTCCAACGTCACAACCTTTTTTTTTCTTTTTTTAAATTAAATTATTTTTCTCAGATAAAGACAAATTTTTAATTTTTACACTTTTTAAAAGAAGTTACATAAAAAATTTACATTTATTAATCTTTATGTTTAATCACAAGAAAGAAATAAAAGAAATAATAAAAAAAAAAAGTCGACAGTGAAATAAAATAGACTATGGGGGAAAGCGAAGTGGCCAAAATTCAACGTGGCAATGATCTGTGGCGTAGCTGGGGACAGCTGGCATTATGACGTGTGCAAACGTGGATGTTTTACTTGCGCGGCACGTGACATTGTGCTATTTCTTCTTTGGATTAACTGTGCCGATCGTCCTTAAACTATTGATTATGTTTCAAATTGATCCTTGAATTTTATAAAATTCTCAAATTAAAGCTATTATTTCAATTAGATCTTTTCATTAGTTTAGTTTTTTGGTTTTAGTTGTAAGTGTCCGTTTGAGTCTAATGTGGTTTTGTTTTTAAATATGTTGAGGGTCAAGGACAAAATTAGACATTTTATAATGGTGGGCCAAAATTGAATTGAAAAAAAATTGGAAAGGGCCAAAAATAGAAATATTATCATCTTTTATTTATAACATTACAAATTTCAATGTCCTAAAACGTAATTCCACCAAATCAAGGAATGCTAAGGCCTGAACTTGCTCCCTTGGTGTCAACTATAACCCCTGTTAAAGATTGCTAAGTTAAGTGATAGCATGTTCCCATTAATGATCTATATGTCATATGTCATTGAGTTGAGTCATACAAGTTGCACATTATTGAGGGGAATCGACTATTTTGGGAAAAATTTTCGAAGTATCATCCGTCAGGTAGTTGATGCTACTCTCAACAACTAAAGGTACTATCTCGTGTTGGAATTTTGCTTCTCGACTCCGTAAAGAGTCTTATGGGTTCACAGAGTGGGAGTACATTCGGTTGGTGGAGGTATGTACCTGTAGGAGAGGTAGAATATTAATCATAGAGAACACACGTGTGGGATTCAAACCACCAACGAATGCATAAGTTGCATTTTCCTTGGGAGCATGGTACCACTTGGGCAAGCATTATGGAGCACTCTCGCCTGGTAAACTCGTTAAACCTCTCAAAAGAGTAAGAAATTAAAATCTCAACCAAAGACAATGACAAACTTGTTAACAGAGGCAAAGTTAGAAAATTTTTCTAGGGGACAAAATTAAGTTGTATGATTTTATGAGATCTAAAATAAAAATTCATCACTTTTAGAGGGTCAGAGTGTAATTTTATCATGTATTAACTTAAAATTTTATAAAAAAATTAAATGGCCAGACTTAAATTTTCTATTTTAGGAAGGACTAGGCCCTGCTAACTCCCCTGCAGTCACCCCTTACTTGTTGGTGCACCTTCAACCTATAAACCAGTAAGATTCTTGAAAAAGTTGTGGCATATCAACAAAATACATACAACTAAATAAATATTTTAAAATATAATAGATCTAAATTGATATTTAACACCAAAGATTACTAATAGACTAATAAAATGAAGGGATTAAATTAAAATATTTTAAAATTTAGGGACTAATTTAAAATATTGACTTCATATAGTTTATAAAGGAAGTTAACTTTTTTGTTGTATTTTTCTTGAGCCGACAGTGACGCCCCTTGTCCACCACGTGATTGGTTTAAATGCCTGAAACAAGTTTACAACACAGAGCACGTGCATTGTCGGGTTGTACACTCGCAGGTGTTCTTGGATGCCTACACTATCGCTTTCTTTTTTACGTTAAAATACATTTATAGGATAAGTTTCAAAATTGGTCCTCAATTTTCATAAATTTTCATTTTAAGCACCAAAAATAAAAGAATTGCAAAAAGGGTACCATCGACAAACTGTTTTCATTTTGGTCACTTGTCTGTTAATTTAGGGTTAGACAATGTTATATTATTCATTAATTTTAGTCATCTAATTTTAATAAATTTTCATTTTAGTCGCTCATTTTATTTTTTTAATTATTATTATTTTTTAGCTTTTTTGGTAAAGGGAGAAAATCTAGGTTTTATACAGATAAACTTGAATTTTATGAGGAAAAACATAAATTTTTACATGGAAAAAGCATTTTATTTTTTTTTATTTTTAGAATTAATTATAATTTTTTAATAAAAGGGAAAAACTGGGTTCTATAAGAAATTACTAAAAACTGGGTTCTATAAGAAATTACTTGATTTTTATAGGAAAACATATTTTATTTTAATTTCCTTTTTTTTCCCCTTCTTTAGAATTAATTTTAGCTTTTTTTCAATAAAAATGGAAAATTTTAAGATTTTTACAAGAAATTGAGTTGGAAAAAAAAATTAAATTTTATTTTTGCAGTTAAATAACTTGATTTCCCATAATTCATAGGTCTCCCTATTTTCCTAAAAAATAAAAAAATCTAAAAAGAAAATAAGTTACTGAAATGAAAATTTATTAAAATTAAGTGACTAAAATGAGTATAGAATAACATTGTTTAACCTCATAATAACAATGAATAATCAAAATAAAAATGATTTTACGACGACAATACCCCTTTTTGCAAATTTATTATTATCAACCTCCAAAATGATAACTAATGAAGGTTAAGTGAGGCTACCCTTTTCTTTATTATCATCTAAATTTTGAAGGGTTTAATTAAAATATTTAAAATTATAAGAAAATCATTAGAATTGTTAAATATTAATTAAATTTTTTAAAAATTTCAAAAAATTAATAAAAAATTTAAAAAATTTTAGAGGATCAAATTAAAATTTTACAAAAATCTAATATATTGAGGGCCAAAGCCCTCTCTAGCTCCTACTACATTTGGCTATTGAGTAATTAACATTCGAAGTATTTTAACGGTTTTGGACAAAAAATAAATAAATTGATAAGTCAAGTAATTACTTTGTAACTTTTTAAACTCGAGTGATTTAACAAGAAATTTTTCAATAGTCGGGTGACTATTTATGTAGTTTACCATTTGATTTATTTATACATTTTAGTTTTATTACTAGAAAACCCTTGTCACTCCACTAATAATCATTTAATTTTAATATTTTCATTCAGTTGACATGATAAAATCTAGTACTAATAATGTTGTTGATTGAGATTGTGTCACAAATTAACTCGACACAAACTTACGATTGATGATAATATTATGATAAATAATTGTATTCATTTAGTATTTTTACTATGATGTATTCATGTATTTCAATTTCGATTTACTTACAATTTAATCTTTTTTTTATTTTAATATCGTGCATATATCATGTGTTATTATTAGTAGTAGTTAGTTTATAACCATATGTTTAATTATTATTTATCATATGTTATTTTTAAACACATATTTGTGTTCTAAATATCTAGTTTCCCACGCATACGCATGTGATAGAGTTTCTAGTATGTCTAATAATAGAAAGTTTTTTATATAAAAAAAAATTAAACATTTTTAATTGTGTTAATAGTTTGTGAGAACTGGATCAAATCAAAATTTCTTGTATAAAATTACATGTTAGACCAAAGTTAATGTATAGTTTTGAGATTTATCCATTTAATAAAATTTTATGTGCAACAAATATAATATATACTTGTAACGGGATGAATTGGCCAATATATATTTGAATTGGATTTTGAAAGAATCGTTCGTAACCAATTAAGTTGGACTAAAAACCAATTGAATTAATTTTCTCTATTTTTATTATTTTTTTATGACTTTTAAACAATTAATTTAATTAGAATCGGCAGCAATGATTTAAATGATTCGACGACTACCATTACAAAAAATTTGATTGCTTTTACCAAATGGGAAATAATGGTCATTTTTAATTATTAAATATAAATTTTTTTCTCGAAATTATTAAATATAAAATTGTTATTTAATCAAATATTAACAAATATAAACATATTAAACTATAAAAATATTTACATTATTATTTAATTATATAAAATTTATTTATTCAAAAACTTATAATTACAAAAATAACCTCATAAAAATAATATAAATAAATATTAAATGAAAAAATATGACCCCAAATTTTAATATAAAATCATAAATTATTAAATTCAATTCAATTGACCTCATATTTATCTCTCTCATATTTTCTCCTTTACTCGTAAATAAGGTAATCTTCAAAACACTAAATTTAACTTAAAGATTTCTACTTGAGTAATGAGATTTTGAGTTATATGCTTCACTTTCATATTTGATTTTCTATTTTCGTTATTATTCTATCGAAATTTGAAACCCTAAATAATGTAAATTTTTTGGTACTTTAAATTAATTAGGGTTTCGATTATTTTTGCTTTTATCTAATTATCATTTTGTGATAACATGAATAAATATCTAATACTTTTCATAATCTTCATTTGTTTAGAATTCTATTAGAACTAAGGAGTCGTCCAACTAGGGTTGGGGGTGAGATGGTTCCTAATACATGGGGATCGAGAATGTGGAATTCGACAGACTCATCTGTGGCAGATGCTAGATTTCCTTTGGCCGGACAGAATCAATCATTTTGTCCCGTAAATGAACAAGCTGCGAGTCATGGTTATCTTCCTCCGCTTTCTTTACAAGAATCGCGGGCAGATGGTAATAATCGGTTGAATCGAGCTATCCAACGGAAGGTTTTACTTGCTTACATCCAGTACAAGGATTCAGCGGCAGTTTCGGGGAATGATGCTCCGGCTTATTTTGCGAACTATTTGCATTCGATTGTCTGCTGTCTATATGCCTGTAGATGCACCAAATTCTTCTCACTTGCATCCCATTATGACGGCTGTCATGATGCTAGATGTGATATTTGCAATACTGTTGGGTATAATGCTGTCGTCGATACATTCCATCCTGACTTTGAACATGTAGAAGGAGGTAGTGGAGACTCTGGCCAGCCCACATATGATAGTTCAGAAGCCATGCAACCTTTGCCGAAGCGTTTGAATCTGGAAAATCCTACTGCTCCTGTATCTTATAATTCTGAGGCAGGAGTTGAATTGCTACCAAAGGTTATAGATGATTCGACCATTGCCAACGGGATGGGTATGAATATGGAGGTGAACACTGAATTGCTACCATATCCTACAGAAGATCCTACAAGTGCTAAAGAGATGAACATTGAATTGTTACCAAAGCCTATAGAAGATTCCACAGGTCCTAAAGAGATGGAGGAGTGGAGCATGGAATGGATATCAAAGCTTATAGAAGATTCTTCAAATGCTAAAGAGATGGCAGAAAGTTTTCCTGGTCCTCCAGAGGTGGCTATCGCTGGTTATAAAGTGGTGGAAACTGATGGTGTTGGCAGTCATAGAGAAGAGGATATTGGCTTCATAAATGTTACTGATAATGCAAGAGGCCACTTCAACAATGCTTTGCCCAGCTTCTCTGAAGAACTTGCAGCTGGTTGGGAAGAGGGAGAAACAGAACCTTAGTGATCTACTTAAAATTAAAGTAAATTTACATACATTTATATCTTTTTGATGAATAATATTTTAATAGTTTTGTAGTTAAATTTATTAATATAATTATATTTGTAAAATTTCATATTCATCTTACATGTATATGATATCCTTCAAAAATATCACTTATTTATACTCTATTAATAAAATCCCAGAGTAAGTTGGTTGTGGTTTAAATATATAAATAAAATTTTAATTTGATTTAATCATATATATTTAAATAAATAAATATATTAATTTATTTTTATATTGAATAAATTAATTATTTACGTATGCAATATGTAAAAACAAAATGATGTTACGTAAGTAATTGCGTTAATAGTTTGTGAGACTTGGATCAGATCAAAATTTATTGTATAAAATTACACATTAAACCAAAGTTCATATCTAATTTTGAGATTTATCCTTTTAATAAAATTTTATATACTACAAATATAATATATACTTGTAACGGGATGAACTGGCCAATATATATTTGAATTAGATTTTGAATGAACAAGTTAAGTTGAGTTAAAAACCAATTGAATTAATTTTATCTATTTTTTTAATTTTTTATGACTTTTAAATAATTAATTTAACTAGAACCTGGACCGATCAATTTAATTAGAACCAATAATTTAAATGATTCAACGACATCGGTTATAAAAAATTTGATTTCTTTTATGGATTAGTATCGTCTCCGTTACTTTTTTACCAAATGAAAAATGATTGACCATTTTTAATTATTAAATATAAATACTTTTTTCGAAATTATTAAATATAAAAATATTATTTCATCACGTATTAACAAATATAAACATATTTTTTTCCAAAGCAACAAAACATATTAAACTATAAAAATATTTACATTATTATTTAATTACATAAATTAAAGTTGTTTATTTAAAAAATTATAAGTACAAAAGTAACCTCATAAAAAGAAATATAAATAAATATTAAATGAAAAAAATATTATCCCAAATTTTAATATAAAATCATAAACTACGTACATTCTTCATAATTTTGTCTCTCCTATTAAAAAATGCAATCTTCAAAATACTAAACTTAATTTGAAGATTTCTACTTGATTTTGAGTTATCTGCTTCACTTTCATATTTTATTTTATGTTTTCGTTTTTGCTGCTTGTAACTCTATCTCCACGTGGTTACTTAGTTGAAGAGTAAGCTTTTTCTTATCACTGCTTACTCTACCGCCATTTGAAACCCTAAATGGTATTTTTGAAGTTTTTGTGTAAATTTTTTTGTACTTTAAGTTGATTGGGGTTTCTGTTGTTTTCGCTTTCATCTAATTACCAATTTGTGATAATATGAATGAATGAATATCTGGTACTTTTGATAATATTCACTCGTGTAGAATTCTGATTGGGTCAAATCAAAATTTCTTGTATAAAATTACACACATTAGACTAAAGTTATCGTATAATTTTGAGATTTATCCCTTTAATAAAATTTTATACACTACAAATATAATATATACTTGTAACGAGATAAACTAGCCAATATATTTTTGAATTGGATTTTGAATGAAATGTTCGAAACCAACTAAGTAGGACTAAAAACTGATATACTATGATCTTAACAGCAATATTAGTACTATGGACAGTACTATCACATGAAATTTTATTACAAATGAAAAAGATATAAGCTTATGTAAAATTACTGAATCACTCCTCAATAATATTTATACACTAATGCAATTCTAAAATTGTGGCTTCTGTTACTCCCTCTTCATAACCAGCTGCAAGTTCTTCAGAGAAGCTGGGCAAAGCATTGTTGAAGTGGCCTCGTGCTGTATCAATAACATTTATGAAGTCAATATCCTCTTCTCTATGACTGCCAACACCATCAGTTTCCACCACTTTATAACCAGCGATAGCCACCTCTGGAGGACCAGGAAAACTTTCTGCCATCTCTTTAACATTTTGAGAATCTTCTATAAGCTTTGATATCCATTCCATGCTCCACTCCTCCATCTCTTTAGGACCTGTAGAATCTTCTCTAGGCTTTGGTAACAATTCAATGTTCATCTCTTTAGCACTTGTAGAATCTTCTGTAGGATATGGTAGCAATTCAGTGTTCACCTCCATATTCGTACCCATCCCGTTGGCAATGGTAGAATCATCTAAAACCTTTGGTAGCAAGTCAATGCCCGCCTCAGAATTATAAGATACAGGAGCACTAGGATTTTCCAGCTTCAAACGCTTCGGCAAAGGTTGCATGGCTTCTGAACTACCATATGTGGGCTGGCCAGAGTCTCCACTACCTCCTTCTACATGTTCAAAGTCGGGATGAAATGTATCGACTACAGCATTATACCCAACAGTGTTGCAAATGTCACATCTAGCATCATAACAGCCGTCATAATGGGATGCAAGTGAGAAGAATTTGGTGCATCTACAGGCATATAGACAGCAGATAGTCGAATGCAAATAACTCGCAAAATAAGCCGGAGCATCATTCCCCGAAACTGCCGCTGAATTCTTGTACTGGATATAAGCAAGTAAAACCTTCCGTTGGATAGCTCGATTCAACCGATTATTACCATCTGCCTGCGATTCTTGTAAAGAAATCGGAGGAAGATAACCATGACTCGCAGCTTGTTCATTTACGGGACAAAATGATTGATTCTGTCCAGCCAAAGGAATTCTAGCATCGGCCACAGATGGGTCACAATATGTCGAATTCGACATTCTCGATCTCACGTGAAGCAGTCTATTAGGAACCATTCCACCCCCAACTTGCAACCCTAGTCGGAGGATTCCTAATTCCGAATCAAAATTATAAGCAAATGAATATTATGAAAAGTATCAGGTATTACCACAAATCGGTAATTAGATGAAAGGAAAAACAATCAAAACTCCAATTTATACAAAACCTTAAAAATATCATTTAGGGTTTCAAATAAGGTAGAGTAATCTCAAAATGTGAAACTATCATTCCTAAAAACAGAAAATTAAATATGAAAATGAAGTAAATAACTCAAATTTTCATTATTCAAGTAGAAACCTTCAAGTTAAGTTTGGTGTTTCAATATTACCTTATTTAGGAGGAAAGGAGAAAATATGAGGTTAATTGAATTAAATTTAGTAGTTTATGATTTTACATTAAATTTCGGTATCATATTTTTTTCATTTAATATGTATTTATATTGTTTTTTATGAGGTTATTTTTGTAATTATAATTTTTTGAATAAATAATTTTTATATAATTAAATAATAATGTAAATAATCTAATAGTTTTTTTTTAAATAATGATTTTATAGTTTAATATGTTTATATATGTTAATACGTGATTAAATGAAAATTTTATATTTTATAATTTCGAGAATAGAAGTTTATATTTAATAATTAAAAACGATCATAATTTCCCATTTGGTAAAAGAGTAATGGAGAGGATTTCAATCCGTAAAAACAATCAAGTTTTTTTGTAAACGGTAGTTATTGAATCATTTAAATTATTTGTTCTGATTCTAATTAAATTAATTATTTAAAATTCATAAAAAATTAAAAAACAGAGAAAATTAATTCAATCAGTTTTTAGTCCAACTTAATTAATTCTGAATGGTTCATTCAAAATCCAATTTAAATATATATTGGTTAGTTCATCGCGTTACAAGTATATATTATATTTATAGTATATAAAATTTTATTGAAGGGATAAATCTCAAAACTTTACATTAACTTTAGTCTAATGTGTAATTTTATACAAAAAATTTTGATTTGACCCAATCAGAATTCTACACGAGTGAATATTACCAAAAGTATTAGATATTCATTCATTCATATTATCACAAATTGGTAATTAGATGAAAGTGAAAACAACAGAAACCCTGATCAGCTTAAAGTACAAAAATATTTACACAAAACCCCAAAAACTCCATTTAGGGTTTCAAATGGCGGTGAAGTAAGCAGTGATAAGAAAAAGTGTACTCCTCAACTAAGTAACCATAAGGAAAGAAAGTTACAAGTAACAAGAACGAAAACAGAAAATCAAATATGAAAGTGAAGCAGATAACTCAAAATTTCATTATTCAAATAAAAATCTTTAAGTTAAGTTTAACGTTTCGAATATTACCTTGTTTAATATGAGGGAGAGAAATATTAGGAATTTACGTAGCTCAAGATTTTATAGTAAAATTTGGGGTAATGTTTTTTCATTTAATATTTATTTATGTTTTTTTATGAGGTCACTTTTGTAATTTTAATTTTTTGAATAAATAACTTTTATATGATTAAATAATAATGTAAATGTTTTTATAGTTTAATATGTTTATATTTGTTAATTAATATGTGATTAAATAACAATTTTATATTTAATAATTTTAAAAAAGAAGTTTATATTTAATAATTAAAATGGTCAATCGTTTTCCTTTTGGTAAAAGAGTAATGGAGAGGATCTGAATTCATAAAAGAAATCAAGTTTTTTGTAATGTCAATCGTCGAATCATTTAAATAATTAGTTCTGATTCAATTGATCGGTCCGGTTCTAATTAAATTAATTATTTAAATGTCATAAAAAAATTAAAAAATAGATAAAATCAATTTAATAAGTTTTTAGTCCAACTTAACTAGTTCTGAATGGTTTATTTAAAATCTAATTCAAATATATATTGGCTCATCTCGTTACAAGTATATATATTTTATGCGTACTATATAAAATTTTATTAAAGGGATAAATCTCAAAATTATACATGAACTTTGCTTTAATGTACAATTTTATACAAAGAAATTTCGATTCGATCCAATTCTCACAAACTATTAACACAATTCTTACATAACGTCATTTTATTTTTACATACTGCAAACATAAATAATTAATTTATTCAATATAAACGTAATTGATGTATTTATTTCTTTAAATATGTATCATTGAATCAAATTAAAATCACAACCAATTCACTTTGGGATTTTATTAATAGTGTATATATAAGTGATATTTTTAAAAGATATTGTATACATGTAAGACTGATAATATGAAACTTTACAAATAAAATTATATTAATAAATTTAACCTCAAAATTATTAAAATATTATTCATAAAAAAGATATAAATGTATGTAAAATTACTTTAAGTTTAAGTGGATCACTAAGCTTCTGTTTCTCCCTCTTCACTACCAGCTGCAAGTTCTTCAGAGAAGCTGGGCAAAGCATTGTTGAAGTGACCTCTTGCATTATCAATAACATTTATGAAGCCAATATCCTCTTCTCTATGACTGCCAACACCATCAGTTTCCACCGCTTTATAACCAGTTATAGCCACCTCTGGAGGACCAGGAAAACTTTCTGCCATCTCTTTAGTATTTGAAGAATCTTCTATAAGCTTTGATATCCATTCCATGCTCCACTCCTCCATCTCTTTAGGACCTGTAGAATCTTCTATAGGCTTTGGTAACAATTCAATGTTCATCTCTTTAGCACTTGTAGGATCTTCTGTAGGATATGGTAGCAATTCAGTGTCCACCTCCATATTCATACCCATCCCGTTGGCAATGGTAGAATCATCTAAAACCTTTGGTAGCAATTCAACGCCCGCCTCAGAATTATAAGATACAGGAGCAGTAGGATTTTCCAGCTTCAAACGCTTCGGCCAAGGTTGCATGGCTTCTGAACTACCATAAGTGGGCTGGCCAGAGTCTCCACTACCTCCTTTTACATGTTCAAAGTCGGGATGAAATGTATCGACTACAGCATTATACCCAACAGTGTTGCAAATGACACATCTAGCATCATAACAGCCGTCATAATGGGATGCAAGTGAGAAGAATTTGGTGCATCTACAGGCATATAGACAGCAGACAGTCGAATGCAAATAGTTCGCAAAACAAGCCGGAGCGTCATTCCCCCAAACTGCCGCTGAATTCTTGTACTGGATATAAGCAAGTAAAACCTTCCGTTGGATAGCTCGATTCAACCGATTATTACCATCTGCCTGCGATTCTTGTAAGGAAAGCGGAGGAAAATAACCATGACTTGCAGCTCGTTCATTTACGGGACAAAATGATTCATTCTGGCCGGCCAAAGGAAATCTAGCATCAGCCACAGGTGGGTAATAATATGTCGAATTCCACATTCTCGATCCCCAACTTGCAACCCTAATTGGAAGACTCCTTATTTCTAATCAGAATTCTAAACAAATGAAGATTACGAAAAGTATTAGATACTCATTCATTCATGTTATAATTAGAAGAAAGCAAAAACAATCGAAACCCTAATTAATTTAAAGTACAAAAAAAATACACAAAACTTTAAAAATGTCATTTAGAGTTTCAAATAACTTTAAAAATGTCATTTAGAGTTTCAAATGACTGTAAAGTAAAAACGATAACAGAAATTAAATATGAAAGTGGTAACTCAAAATCTTATTACTTAAGTAGATTTCTTCAAGTTAAGTTTAGTATTTCGAAGGTTACCTTATTTATAATAGAAGGAGAATATAAGAGAGAGAAGTATGAGGTAGTTAAATCAAATTTAGTAATTTATGATTTTATATTAAATTTTAGGTTGATATTTTTTTATTTAATATTTATTTATATTGTTTTTTTATGAATTTATTTTTGTAATTACAATTTTAAAATAAATCTTTTATATAATTAAATAATAATGTAAATATTTTTATAGTTTAATATGTTTTATATAATAATTTTGAAAAGAAAGAAATTTATATTTAATAATTAAAAATGGATTTCAATTCATAAAAGAATTCAAGTTTTTTTGTAATACTCGTCATTGAATCATTTAAATTGATGGTTCTGATTCAATTAATCGATCATGTTCTAATTAAATTAATTATTTAAAAGTCATAAAAAATTTTGAAAAATAGAGAAAATCAAAGTTAGCATAAATTTAAATTAATAGTTTTATTGTGTTTGAATAAGGTAAGAATGGCTATATCATTCATGTAAAACTAAAGATAGCATAAATTTTTCGAGTGAGTGATATTTTTTTAATCCGTTTTTTAAATAAAATTCAAAATTTTGTAAACATTATTGAATCGAACTCAAACTCAAGTAGTTGGAGTTGAACTTGATTCCCCTAAGGCTAATATTATCTTATAATCAAATGGGTAATTTACATTCTAAGTCACTAAACAACAATTTTCATGTAGGTCGCAATACTTTAATTCATTTTGAATTCAACTTCTTTTTTAATGGGAAAAATCCGAATTAGGATTAGTGACTTAATTTGTTCTGATTATATTATTTAATAATGTAGAAGGTTTAATACCCATATGAAAATTGATTATCCTTAAACCACATTATTGAATTAATGTCCAAATCACCAATTTAATTATAAAACTACAAAAAAATATGATTGAAAATTATAAATTCAAAATTACAAAAGTCATTTTATGTGATTTTTTTTTTGTGGCCAAAATATGTTTTTATGTCTTTGACACATAATATATTAGACTTTGAAAATGATACAATATTTAAAACTTGATAAAATATGATATAAGACCAAATATAAATATATTAAAATTTATATGAATACAAATTAATAAACGGTAATTCGAGCTTTGATATCGACAACCTGCCTGAGCAAAAAAAACATACAAGCTATGTAAGAGAAAACTTGATCCGACTTAACCCGAATCTGAACTCGACCCAACCCAACCTAAATTGACCATTTATGGTTTAAGGCCTGAGCACAAAATGACCCCGAAAACTTGATTGCCAAACTAAAATGACCCACACCCAACCCAACCCAACCTAAATAGATCGTTTATGGTTAAGGCTTAAACCCGAAAATGACCTAAACCAAAAACCGAATTGAGCTGATCCAGATTAACTCGATCCAAAACCAACCCAACCAGCTCGATCAACACTCGAATGTGTAGTTACGAGATCATTACAGTTTTAAATATAAAACCCTGACTTTATAAAAAATATGCAAGAAACAAATAGCACAAGGTTAAACATTCATAGGAGTTTCAAAATTTCATCATAAATCACACATAATCAATGTTGTAAGTTCTAACAGTCACTCGAAATTTAAATTTGAATTTTTCGATGTTAGAGATATCAAAATAGAAACAATAGTCAAGCAGTTGCCAGAGGGTCGAAACTCGCTAACACGATGCCTTATTTACGGAAATGGATAATAAGTATGGAGAGTTTGTTCAGAAAATACCTCCATCTATGGAAGGGAAGTCATCAAAGCTCCAAAAACCCATTTCGTTTCCGCCATCCTGAGTTGCATCTCCATTAAGGAAGTCATCGATCGAAACATTCCAGTTCTCGTCAATAAATGGTGTCTGAAAGTAGTTCACTTGATTGTCCATAGCTAATAGCTCATCGGATAAACTCTTTACCGAATTGTCTCCTCCAGTAGGCATGACATTATTTGAGCTCGGTTTCAACTTCTTCATAGGGTTTGCGTTGTCCAGGAACTCATTGACCTCTAGAGTAGGTTCAAGAGAAGATGATATTTCAGGAGTCTTGGCACTGTGTTCGCCCCAGACAAGGTCGGAACTGTCGAAGTTGTTACTTCCCTGGTCTGAGTTAAAATACGAAGCGGTATTCTCAGGTTCGGCAAAGGGTTTTAACCCATCATCTACAGCAGCTCTAACAGGGTCTGCATATGCAAACTGATCCATTAGTGACTTCTCTTCTATGAAACCCATGGTATCATGGTAGCCCTGCTCAAGTTTGTTCGAGTAACTGAAATCTGGGTTGAGACTTGATTGAACAGAACTCAAATTTGACCCGGAAAGAGGTTTCTGAGAATTCATTTTAACAGCATGCTTTGGAGTGGTACGTGGAGTCTCATCAGGGAAGTTCACCTTTGCTTTCTTACCCCGAATTCTCAGTGCCTCAGCATCATAAGCTCGCGCAGCTTCCTCAGCGGTATTAAAAGTTCCAAGCCACACCCTAACCCCTTTCCTAGGATCACGGATCTCAGCAGCCCATTTACCCCACGGACGCTGGCGAATTCCGCGATACTGGTTCTTCCTCTTTCTTTTTGCAGATTTCTCAGCTTGACCATTCAATTCCACAGATTTTATGGAGTTTGAGCCTTCAATATATATATATATATATATTTAAAAAAAAGATTATATAACATTAAATCAATTAAATGTATGAACCACTAAATCACTTTCACCAAGCAATAAAAGAAAAATTTTAAATTTCACCATTTGGACATTAGAGAACATGACCCTTCTAAGCTATGTTACTCAGACGCAAGTGAGAGTGTATGATTTAGGTATGTGTTCAACACAGATATGGTTAGGTTTTTCTAAATTTATCTACATATTTAAAGCATCCTTAACAGATCAGATCCCTACATCCACGTGTCGAGCATGAGTTCTTCAAAAAAGTGAATAACCGGAGCAACATAGACTCTCTACTTATTATGATTTCAAATATCAATAGAGAAAAAGGAAAGTAGAAATACAAGAACCATACTGATTAAAAGTTAATCTAAACAAATTGTCCGTGACAGGAAAGATCCTTTTAAGCTATGTTACTCGGACGCAAGTGCAAGTCTCCAATTTAGGTATGTGTTCAACACAGATATGGTTAGGTTTTTCTAAATTTATCTACGTATTTGAA
The DNA here is from genome assembly GCA_025698465.1 of Gossypium longicalyx. NCBI lineage: Eukaryota > Viridiplantae > Streptophyta > Magnoliopsida > Malvales > Malvaceae > Gossypium > Gossypium longicalyx. The sequence goes on from CM047000.1 coordinate 98,663,745, forward strand.
GCATCCTTAAAAGATCAGATCCTTACATCCATGTGTTGAACATGAGTACTTCAAAAAGTGAATAACCGGAGCAACATAGACTCTACATATTATGGTTTCAAACATCAATAGACAAAGAGGAAAGCAGAGATATAAGAACCATACTGACTAAAAGTTAATTTGAACAAATTTGTACGTGACCTGAGAGATTCCAAACAAATAATTTACACAAAATGATGTCAAAAAGGATTGAACAACATAAATTACAATTCCCTGCATTAAATTCTCAAGGAAAGATGAAAAGAGAAACAAATGATCTTAACATAAAATTATGCATTGATGCACCTAAAAGTGATCATGAATGCTTACCTATAAATCAGATCATATGTGCTTAACTATGTTACAAAAGACTCCCCGTTTTCCACGAGTAATACATATTCAGACTCCGGCTACACAACTCTCCAATTATATGAAAAAGCTTCAAAATAAAATTATGCATAGCCATGTTGTACACACAGAACGATGCCTCGACACTCACCCGAGTTTTTGTTCGAGTAACATAGATGCTTACATAAAAGCTCAACATTATTAATTACTACAGAATCATTACTTGTCTTTTTTTCTAGACAATTTCCAACTTATAATCAAATCTTTAAGGGCATGAGAGACATTATCAAATAAATAAAAGCATATAAATAGAGCAGGAAAAAGGGAAATGAAAAAAGAAGAAGCAAAAGCTTATATATTTACAACTGAAAAAGAATCCTTTGTTTTTTAAAGAAAATTATTAGTCAATGCGTTCAAAAGGCCTAGTTCAATCATCAAACAATAAAATAATCCAGGTAAATTTAAGAATTATTCAACAATATTTAAAAAAAAAAAGAAGTAAAATTCATGTAATCCAATATTACCCAATGATCTAACCCAAATAAACCTTCAAAATTTTCCTGGAAAATTCACAATAAATTAACTAGTTTTGACCCCAAAAAATTACATATTTTGCAAAAAAAAAAAAGGGATAAATTATTAGTGTCATTATTAATATTTTACCATGATAAACAGCAGTAGCCGATGATCTAACACATATGAACCTTCAAAAATTTTCTCCAATATCAAAGAGAGGAAAAATCGCAATAAATTTAATTTTAACCCAGAAAGTCACATTTTTTTGCAAAAAAAAAAGGGATAAATTATTAGTATTATTAATAATTTTTTTACCATGAGAAACAGCAGGAGAGGGTTTCTTTGTAGCAGAAAAAGCAAAGGACTTAACATCAGCCAAAACATCATCAACATCACCATCGAAGTCATCGACATCAGAATCCTCATCCTTAAACACCTGAAAATCAGCCTCGAAGTCATCTTCAAAGCCGACCGCCGGCTTCTTCGAGTGCTTTCTACCCGACCGCTTTTTAGAGCCGGATTTTTTCAGATCGGGCCACAAATAATCCGCTGTCAACCGTCGCGACCGCACAGGCGGGATGAAATCGGAGATAATCGCACCTCCACACATGGCGAATTGGATTTAAAGTATGGAATTTACGAGATTTTTTAGAGAAATTTAGATGGCAAAATTATTTTTTTTTTAATTGTAAATTTTTCTTTTGGTGATTGGTTTTTGTAGGCGGTGAAACTGAAATGATGGAATTATTATTATTATTATTATTATAGGGGTTTTAGAGTGGGTTGGTGGCCGCAATGGCCGTAAAAATCGCCGATTTTGTTTATTACTATGTGGTTTTATTGCGCTTTCAATCCCTCACTTTTTTCATACTTTTAAAACTGTTTTTTTTTTCTTAGGTAAACTACATTAGTACTCACCCAAGTATGATTTTTTTCTTTTTTCTTCACCCAACAATGATAAGTTACAAAATTATCACCCAACGATTAGAAATTTTCTTTTTAGATCACCTAACTATGAAAAGTTACAATATAATCACTTAATTAGTCAATTTTGTCTCTTTTGGTCACCTAATTATCTTGGATTTTTTTTGTGTTTTCATTTTTACGTTCGCCAGTTGGATGACCAAAAAAGATAAATTTGAATGGTTGAATAACTATTTTGTAACTTTTTATAGTTGAGTGATCAAAAAAGAAAAAAATCATTGTTGGGCAATAATGTTATAACTTTTCATAATTAAGTGACATCTACTGAAGTTTATAGAATTATCAGAATTATTAGAACTACTACTACTATCTATCGTGTCATAATTTAACATATAATGATAATTAAATAATACAAATAGGTCTTTATGTTTTTCATAAAGTTATTCTATTAGTTTTAGATATTCTATTCTTTCATTTTTATCAGATGTCTTTTTGAATTTATTCTTCCAATGTTCTATAAGTTGTTTATAGGATTGGGAGTCATATTTTTGTTTATAAGTATATTTTCTTTTCTGTTTTTCAAATTTTTTATGTCTTTTATTTTTAGAAGACGATTCTTCAGAAGAAGTGTCTTCTTCTTCTGACAAGGCTAAGATTACGTTACTATTTCCATAATATAAAGGTCCTAAATCTATTTCTTATTCTATATTTTTATTAATAAGAACCTATTCTAATTTATTAGTAACTTCAGATAATATATTTTTAGATTCGTTGTTCAAATCTAATTCTGTAACTTCTCCTAAATTGTTTATTTATTGTTCTAGTTTGCTTACTTTATTATATAACTTATGAAAATATATAAAAGTAATATCTATTAGACAATTAAAACCCTTACTAAGTGATGAAATATTGTTTTCATTCTTAGAGTCAATATGCATAGCATGAATGCAAATTTTATATACAATTAGTTTCTTCCATGAATTTTATTTTAGGTACCTAAAACCGTATATTATCTTTATATTTTCTTACTCTAAAATGTCAATAGTCTCACCCAGACATAAACAAGCTATAGTAAGAAAGAATAACAAATATATGAGTTTTAAGATAAACCAACATGAAATAAACAGAATTGAAAATAAAGGATAAGAACTTACAATGAATACTACAATATTATTTCTCCAGAAAATGTTACACTGACGCTCTGATATCAATTACAGAATATACGGGAGACAATAGATAATTATGCAATTAAAGAAAGAAACTAGTAGATAGTAAGGGAAAGGTTTTTACAAAGTAGGGAAGGATGGTGGATGAGAAGTAACTTGGAGAAAAATTTCTAAAACTAACTTCGATGCCTTTTTTAGGCTTCTTTCCTCTCTATTTATAGAAGAATTCTAAACTTTATTTATTTTCTTTGAATCTCGCACAATTTTTTTAATAAGAATCATGTCTCATCATTGATTTGATTTTTTTTTTTATCTTGATGTGGTTGCTTCCTTTTTTGTCTGGACATGTATGTCGTTGTTTTTGCACGTTGCATTCTTTTTTTAATTCTTGAAATTTGATATTGATCAAATTGATCTCTCAATAAATAGGATAATTTAATCATTGCCAATTTTAAAAGCGAGCAGTACAAACAATAATTCACAACGTTTAATTTTTTTGTCAATTTATCCTACTTTTGGTTGGTATAATAACAAATTTAATATTCAATATTTACAAATTTTATCATTTTAAACTCTAGAAATTTCAACAAATATAGTGCTCATTAGATACCAACAAATTTAAAATCAAAATCAAATTGACAAAATATGTAAATATTTAGAGTTAAATTTTTAAAAATTAAGATAAACTTATTAAAATGTTTAAAAATTGAGAGCTATTGTAACCTATCGAAAGCAAGATAAATTGACGAAAGAGGTGAAACACCATGAATAATTATTTTTAAAAACTCACTTTAAAATTGAAAATAGATCAATATATAAATAATTATTTTAAAAAATATTTGAGCCTAACCCAACATAATTAATACATTACCAATTTAACTAATGAAATTAAAGGGATTTATTAGTTATGAGGTCTAAACTTTGACAATTAAATCTATTTTGATACAATCTCACATACAATATTCAAATAATCAAACCAATAGTTGAATTGATCAAACTTGATCAGTTCAACTACTATATCAACAATAATAAAATAAATAATTAAACTGTTAAAAAGTAAAAAAAAAAAAAAAAATTAAACCGATTACTAGTTTTTGTCATAATTTTCGATTTTTATCGATGTCAAATAGATTCCAATTCAATTGGCTCAACCCCTTTGTCTGAATCAATATACTAGTCAATTCAATTGATCCGACCAACTAATCTAATCATGTTCCAAAAACACTCTACACATCATTAAATCTTGATAGAATCCAAATTCACGAACAAAAATGAATCTAATTGCCAAATTTAAATACCAAAGTGAACAAAAAGAACACAAATATGAAAGTAAACCTAATTGTCAAATCAAAAGAAAAAAATATATTATCCCTAAATTAACAATTAAAAATTTTATAAACGAATTCAACATTGATTTTTTGTTTCAATTTTCGTTTTCGGGTTCAATACCATTGTTCTTAACCCAACCAAGCCAATTCCAACAACAGCGCATAATAGATGATTACACTACAAACAATGCTTGTGCTTTACCTTTGCATTGAGCTTTAATTTTTCATTCATTCCATGTAATCAAAAATGGCAATCTTTGCATTCTTCAAAATGTTGTGTATATACACACACATATATGTAAATATAGTTTATTTTTTCCTAAACCAGATGCATGTCATGCAACTAAGTGATCAAATCGGATTGAAACGAATTTCATAGCATTAAAACACAACACTCTCACTTACTGCATATGGACCTAAACCGTAAGGAGCTTCGTCTGCAATTCGACACTATAAATATAGCTGAATAAGCTCATCGCTAACGACGGAAGGAGTAAGCACACCTAAATCTGTAAAGAGTAGAGTCAGATATTGAGGAGGCGTGTAATCTCGAGCAGATTTTTCGACCTCGACCTTTGATGGAATCGGTACCCCGAAATCAATAGTGCGCAAGGCAGGACCCATATCCTTTTGGTCCAACGGATAAAGACGGGCGAACTGCAAAAGAAAATTATCAATTCGATATTTGATTCCTTCTTAGATTTGTTATCTATATGTAATTTCCTAGTTCGGGTACTGCCGAGAAAACAAGAAAAAGAAATGAAGCTTTGATTACCTTGTAGCTTTCGGCGGCCACATAAACAGGTTTATTCATGCTATGTGAGACCAACGCAATCTGGTATGTTCCCATCATATTTATGATACCCCCACTTTCAACAACTCCATCAGCTCCAACAAGTACCATGTCTACCTCGTCCATTGTATATGCCACAGCTGAGTCTATTAGAAGCTTTACGGGGACATCAAGCTTGGCCAGCTCATTAGATAAGCGTAATCCTGTTCTGTCAGGCCTTCCTTCTGCATTGGAAGCATGGATAGAAGGTAAGACGGACTATTACATAATCGCATCATAAACATATGCAAAAGAGCTGACTCCTTTTACAATGACAGCACATTTGACTTAATCCTGAGGTATGTAGAAAGTCAGACCTGTGCAGAAAACTCGAAAGTGTTTCTTGTTTTGAGCGGCTGTCTTCAATACTTCTAGGACAACCCTAGAGAAACCGTGTACCAAAATGGTACAACCATCGAATATAAAATCTTGACTTAGCATTGCAATAATCCGACGTGCCTGCAAATTTTTGGCAGTAATGTCTTCAGGACGGGAATGATCGAAGTATAATTTATGTAAACAACATGGCAATGAAGGGTAAAAGTATCATGAAGGCCTTTATACTAGGAGTAGGATTGCATTTTGCCTCCTCTATTAAAAAAATCAGCAAATTAATCCTCGTACATTGGACCAAATAGCAAACCGGTCTTTCTATTCTACTGTTAAAAACTTATCCCTATACGTCAAAATAAGGTACATATATAGCATGCCATGTGTAACTATTTGGTTATTCCGTTAATTACACCAGTTTTTAATAGTAGAAATGGATAAAAATTTTAATAACAAGGACCGGTTTGCTCTTTAATTTAACATACATAGACTAATTTGCTCATTTTTTGAGTAAAGGGGGCAAAATACAATCTGGTTCCTAATAGAGGAACCTTCATGGTACTTTTACCAATAATGAAGTGGTTAGCCATGACTATTTGAAATACCTTGTAAGATATTTCCCCAAACTTCTCTGCACGTTCAATCAACCGATACCTAGCTGAATTAAAGTCCTCATACTCTAAAGCTGAAGTTCGAGTCACATATCGCATGAAGAGATCGCAACCTGCTGTCAAAGAGATCGAGGTCGTGTCCCATGCCTGGAAAGCAAACATCGGGTGAGAAGTGATGCAAACGAAGATACATTTAAACATCAAACTAAATGAAAATGGTTAGCAGATAGCAATTTAAATTTCTCAAGATTAAGTCAGGCGAAAACCGAGCACAATTTGACATTAACTGGGGTAACTTCTACATTTTACCCTTTAACATGCAATGGCAACGGATAAGGACAAAACATCCTTGTATATTTATCATGCCACCCAATCTTTTCGCTCAAAACCATTATATCATCTTGCTAAGCACCTAATAACTTATCCTTTAAACATTTCACACATGTTTTCTTATAAATAAACAAAAGCTAAACATATAGAAGTAACATAAAAGGATTGCATTCAGGCTCCATCTTTTACGAGTTACATGAACGTTCTTCTGACAAAAAGCATAATATACATATCAAACCAGACTGAAAAACTGAAGCATATTGCCAATGATTTATAATCCCAGACGCCTAAGGACAAGTATGGCTTTATAACAGGATACCTAAGCAGTTTATAAACATACTTTCAATAAACAATGTCCATGGGAAACTCAAGAACAAACTCAGAATAAGTACTGCAAAAAGCAGCACTATTAGGTTTCTACAATCATAAAGGCATTAGCATTTAATCACATCAGTGTCCTCCATAGCAATACCATTGACGTTAGACATGGAGAACTAACTTCTGCCTTTACAGAGCAGCTATGAGTGAAAATTGTTCGCCAGTTATTATGTACAATTACATAGAAATCATCATTGGAACTCTCATATAGTTTAGCTTGAACACGACTCGTGTGAGTAACTTAAAACCACGATGCTCCAAATCTTTACTTTTTCCTGAAATACATGTTTCTGAGACATATTCAGACATGGGGAATACCATCCTCCAAAGACACAGGAAATCTTGGAAATTTTTTAAAGTATCTGTGTTGGACACATATTCATATCTTACAAGTACAGTAAATCAAAGTACAAATACATGTTCGAACAACCACAGAGTAGAATAAGCTATTATATAAAAAACAGATTAAAAACTGAAACAATCAAGACTAGAGCCAACTAAACGGACTAAAACTCACTAATGGCAACAGCATGGAGAACCGTCCATATAATTACGCATTATGGGTCTCGAATCTGGTACTTAGGACATAGGGCCTCCGCCTTTGGCAATTGTGCCAAGGCCTCATTAGCTTTAGTAAAGCCGGTACTTAAATACACATGATTCTATAAAGATACAAATGTATCCCTATTGAAAATGAACTAACATGTGCTACTAAAAGATCAATAGAAGTATGATAAATGAAATAAATTTTAGTATTTCACTAAGTTTCACAGTATAATCTATCAGTCACTATCAAAGCAATGAAAAATTACTAACATAAAAGGCAATTTTTCGAAAAAAAAAAAAAGCAAAATAAAAAGCTAAATGGCTCACTTTAAGCGAATCAGAAGCCTTTTTAAGCTCAATTTCAAGTTCCATCATGGTAGTAGCTTGGCTAGCCCTAATAACAGCAGCGAGAGCGCGAATAGCCGCCACAGCCTCCGCCAAATCCGGTTGTTTCCTCCAGCTATTGAACTCATCAATGACGCTAAAAGTCTTATTATCCCCACCAGTTTCTCCACCAGTCGGTGCGACTCTTCCGTCACTTCCCGACGAGACATCGTCGTTGGTCTGGAGGCTAACGGCAGCCTGGGCCTGGGCGAGCCAATCGCTCGTTACGACTGCGTGGTGGGCGGCGCGGGTCTGGTAATAGGCGGAAATGTCAGGTTTAGGGTTTTGGAGAGAATCGGCCATGGAAGGAGGTGGAGATGAGAGCAAGAGCGATTCAGGATTTGGGGGAAAGTTGGTGTTTTGCTCTTGCTGTCTGTCGAGAATAAAAGAAGCAGATCTCCACCACATTTAATGAATTTCTTTTATGTGATTCGAGTGTCACTTTCTCGGGAAAAATATTAAGGAAACTGAAGGAAAATAACAAAGGCAAGGTTCCTTGTTTGGCGCTAACAGAGAGAGATTAAGATTATAAATAATGAAATTAATAATTAATTAATCGAAATCAGGCTCTCATATTTATGGCAATAAATAATTAATTATACGTACCAAATAAAATATTTATATATTTCTAAAAAAAATAATTATATAATATGATTATTTTTATTATTAAATAGCTTAGATTTTAATTTTTTTAATTATAAAAATATAAAATAATCAAGATCGTGAAATCATATTGGAATATATATTAATTTAATTTAATTTAATTATATTTATATGCTAAAGAATTACTACAAAATTTGAATATATTAAAAATTTTAAAAATAAATAATAATTTTATATATTAAGAATAATTAAAAATTTTATTTATAATATTTATTACCATAAATAATATTTTTCATTTAAACTATGTGCCTGTATTAATTTAATACGTAAAATGTTGATTCGTCGAGTAAAGATCTTATTCACTTATCATTTTAAATATGCTACTTAAAATTATTTGTAAAAATCTTGTAATATATATAATATAAGTATAATTTGATTATTGATTGAGTTTTAACTCAATTAGCGGTAAAATTATCATCGAGACCTTATATATTCTTATTCAAAATTTTGATAATTTAGTCATTGTACATTAGATCAAATAACAAACTAATTCTTTCTGTTAAATTTTTCATCTATTTCTACTGTTTAAAATTAGTGTGATTAATAGAATAACTAGACAAATACAAGTGGAACACCACGTATACCTTACTTTGAGTTTTGATGTACAATTACTGTTTTTTTAACAGAATGACTAATTTGCTTTTTGATTTAACGTACATGAATTAATTTACCTATTTTTTGAGCAAAAAAAAAAATACAATTAGACTCACAATACAATGACATCTATAGTACTTTTACCTCAATTTGTATTATTGTTATTGTTATTCCATAGTGCGAAGAGTTGTTAGTGTCTAAAGTGTCATCAGTTCGCAGTTAATAAAATCATTTAATGGGTTGGTGTTATCTACAAGTTGACTCGAGGCTTTCTCCTAACTCTAATAAGAGATTAAGTATCTAAAAGGATCATATGTGACGTAGGTTCACAAAACGGGAGCACTTCATCGGATTAGACGATCTATGGTGCATGACCACCTACCAAAAAAATATAAGCATCTGCACTGAATAGAGTTTGAACCCAGGCCTTTAAATGGCATTAACGACATCTATACTACCACTTTATCAAAACCTATCAAGCACAAGTTCTCATGTTACTTTGCTAAGTGACCGTGTGCCACACATAAGATTTTATTTGGCGACGTACTCCCATTCTATGATCCTGTCCCAAGTGATCTTTTTAAAATCTTAGACTCTCATCAAGGTTGGAATAGAAAACCCTAGTTCAACCTAAGAACAATACCAACCTATTGATGGGTTGGTGAACACCAAACAAATATCACTTCAAAAGACTTATTCGAAAAGAGTTGACTTTTCCGAACAATTATAGTCCTAGAACAATAAATTAACCTCTAAAAATTATTTTATGAAATTAACCCATAAGAAAAACAATAAATAAATATGGGTGAACTACAAAAATAGACACTTTTGTTTGTCTCAGATTACATTTTAGTCACTTATGTTTGAAATATTACGTTTTAGTCACTTACATTATCGTTTTGTTACGAAGTGGTTACTCTACCTTTAAGCTCTTTTAGATCCCTAATGACAGTCCTACGTGACAGTCTAAATTAAATTTATTTAATTAAAAATCTATTTTCATCCCAGCAGCACATCCAAGTTGGCAACCCATTTGGATTGCCACATACTACTGTCTTTAGGTAGTTAACAGAGCTTAACGGTGGAGTGACCACTTCGTAAATAAACGATAATGTGAGTGACTAAAACGTAACATTTTAAACATAAATGACTAAAATATAATATGAAGCAAACAAAAATAATTATTCTTTTAATTTACCTATTTTTTGAGCAAAAAAAAAAAACAAAATACAATTAGACTCACAATACAATGACATCTATAGTACTTTTACCTCAATTTGTATTATTGTTATTGTTATTCCATAGTGCGAAGAGTTGTTAGTGTCTAAAGTGTCATCAGTTCGAAGTTAATAAATCATTCAATGGGTTGGTGTTATCTACAAGTTGACCCGAGGCTTTCTCCTAACTCTAATGAGAGATTAAGTATCTAAAATGATCATATGTGATGTGGGTTCACAAAACGGGAGCACTTCATCGGATCAGACAATCCATAGTGCATGACCACCTACCAAAAAAATATAAGCATTTGCACTTAATAGAGTTTGAACCCAGGCCTTTAAATGGCATTAACGACATCTATACTACCACTTTATCAAAACCTATCAAGCACAAGTTCTCATGTTACTTTGTTAAGTGACCGTGTGCCACACATAAGATTTTATTTGGCGACGTACTCCCATTCTATGAACCTGTCCCAAGTGATCTTTTTAAAATCTTAGACTCTCATCAAGGTTGGAATAGAAAACCCCAGTTCAACCTAAGAACAATACCAACCTATTGATGGGTTGGTGAACACCAAACAAATATCACTTCAAAAGACTTATTCGAAAAGAGTTGACTTTTCCGAACAATTATAGTCCTAGAACAATAAATTAACCTCTAAAAATTATTTTATGAAATTAACCCATAAGAAAAATAATAAATAAATATGGGTGAACTACAAAAATAGACACTTTTGTTTGTCTCAGATTACATTTTAGTCACTTATATTTGAAACGTTACGTTTTAGTCACTTACATTATCGTTTTGTTACGAAGTGGTTACTCTATCATTAAGTTCTGTTACCTCTCTAATGATAGTCCTACGTGGCAGTCCAAATTAAATTTATTTAATTAAAAATCTATTTTCATCCCAGCAGCACATCCAAGTTGGCAACCCATTTGGACTGTCATTAGGTAGTTAACAGAGCTTAACAGTGGAGTGACCATTTCGTAAATAAACGATGATGTAAGTGACTAAAACGTAATATTTTAAACATAAATGACTAAAATATAACATGAAACAAAAAAAAATTATTCTTTTAATTTACCTAAATAAAAATACACATTGGGAGTGATCTAAATTCTAAATTATTTTGACAATATATCCCATATTCTCTCAACAAAAATTTCAAACTTTGAACTTTTCAATCAAACATAAAAAAAGTAATTGCATTTTTCATTTTTTTTTCTCTTTTTTCTGAAGTAAAAATCTTTTGATTTTTAGTTAAAATTTGTTTCAAGTTTCCCTATCACTAGCATCTTACATTCTCGCCGCTTCTCTCACCAAAATTCTTTTTATGAACATTTTTATCGATTTACACTTGTTCATCGAGTGTTTTTAATTCATTACAAACAAAACCCATTTTTTGTTTCTTTGTAAAATTGTTGAATCCTTTGTAAAAACAAAGAGGATCTTTTGATTCTTGTTCTTTAGCTTTTGAATATACAGATCCTTTTGATTCCATCGCTTTTTAATACCCCAATACCCAAATAAACAACACTCTTTCAGTCTCTACTCATCGCCATTAAATTCTTCTTTTTTTTCTCTTTGACATTTTATCGTACATTATGAAGGCAAGATTGGTGGTGTTTCCAATTAAGGGTAAAATCTGGTGTTTTAGCAGATCCATTGATCAATCTGCATCAGCATTTAACTCTGCTATCACTCCTTCCACTGTTAAAGAACTTTGGAAGAAGATTTCAACAAATTCAAAACCCCTCAATGCCAATGCCGAGCTTCTTGTTGATTTCATTTCAAACAAGGTCCTTTTTTTTTTTCATTTCATGGTCTCATTAACTTTCAATCTACATTTTAATGTGCTTTGATTCCATTTTTGTTTTTTCTTTAATCATAGATGAATAATGCTTGGGTTGGTTTGGAAAAGGCCCCTGAGGGTAGTTTCAAGAACAAGCTTCATGGGTATTACTTAAAAATCAAATATGATTAGTTTAAATTATTGGGTTTTCTGGCCTTAGTTTATTGTTGATCTTTTTTTTGTATGTGTGTGTTTTTTTTGGTTTTAACATATGTAGGTTTGGATTGCAGCTTTTAGCTCGAGTTAAGCCATCTGAGATTTTGTTGAAATCTATAAGTAAAGAGGTCACTAATGTTAGGATTACATACCCCCCCAGGTTATTTATTTTCTCCTTTTTTCTGAAAAATTCTATTGCTAAATGTTCTATTTTATATGTTAAATATAGTTATATTTCATAATCTTGCTAATGTTTGTATTCAAATGTTCTCTGGGATCTATATTCAAGTATAAATTCATCTTCCATTACTTCTAGCTTTGATAATCAGTTCCCTGGTGTAATTTTTTTAGAATAGCAATACTGTTATTGGCATAACCTATGTGCTCCGACTTGGGTATGGGTGTTAGATACGGGTCTGTTCTATATATTATGAAGTGTTCTCGTGCATTTGGAGGGTATTGGGAATTAGAATAGCTATATTGTTATTGGCATAGCCTATGTGCTCCAACTCAGCTACAGGCGTCAGATACAGGTTTTTTCTATATATTATAATTTTGTTTTGTGAATTTGGGGGGTTATATCCCTTTACCCATGTCTGAAAATGTGTTGAACAGGGTACTTCAAGAAAAACGAAGGAGCATAACACGTAGGGCATAACATGTTGTACATATTTTCGGCCAATATAACAGCTCATATATAGCAACGCAAATGGAAATTTTGATACAAATTAGAATAGCTATACTGTTATTGGCATAACCTGTGTACTCAGGTACGGCCGTACCAGTTTGTTCTATATATTATAAGTGTTCTCGTGTATTTGGAGGGTTATATCCCTATACCTGTGTCTGAAAACGTGTCGAATAGGGGCACTTCAAGAAAAAGGAAGGATCAAAGCACGTAGGGCATAACATGTTGTACATAAATATCTGGCCAATATAACAGCTCATAAATAGTAAATGCAAGTGGCTTTTTAATAAACAATCGTTTGCAATAATGTAGGTGGTAGTGTCTTTTCTTTTGCTTGTTTTCAATTTTGTAAAATTTCTACTTAAATTGAACTTTCGCAATATCTGAGAATGAATAATGGTAGGCATCCTTCTATTGTTTCTTCCTATGTTGAAATCTAGATGGAATTTAAGCTTCTTTTATGGAAAAATTAACATTAAAGATCCTTGAGAATACCAGATTTCAGTTTTCAAGTGTCTGGCACGTTGGGTGATTGCTAGTTTGTTCTTAATACTTATAAGTTTTGCAGTTTAAATGCTAGGCTTGTGCGGCGAAGATTACGACATATAGCCATGAGGTAATTGTTTTACATTCTTTCTATTTGCTTCACCAATATGCAAGAGATTAGAATAGTTTCCCGTGTGCAAACAGGTGTTTTTACACAGAAGGTTTCTATGTTTTTAAAAAATGAACATGAGAATAGTGGTCAAGGTTGTGTAACTTGGTTTATGGCATTTCCGAGGTACCACTTTGGAGTTATCAGGAATGCCCTTCTGCTAGAATCATCATATATATATATGGACATCGAGTGTCTCTATACAGTTTTTGCCTCAGTGGACTGTTTATTGATGTCTTGACATTTAACAATCCAATGAAAATAAAAAGATGGCTTTTGACATTTGATGTTGTTTAATTTATGTTCATATGTTTTTTGTATATTGTTTGAGTTCCTGCAGGCTATATGGTTCCGACTCTTCGTTTTCCAAATACATGGAAAAACTTTAGAAATAATTGTACATGCTATTTGACACTCATGCCTAAGTTCGAGTAACATAGCATGCGGTAAAAGTTCGAGTCAGATTGCATTTTACTCCTCTACTAAAAAAATGAGCAAATTAGTTTCTATATATTAGATCAAAAAACAAACTGGTCCTATTAAAATTTACATTCATTTTTATTGTTAAAAACTTATCTTTGTATGTTAACATGAAGTACATGTGGCACATTACCTATAACTGTCGGGTTATTCCGTTTGCTAGACTAGCTTTTAACAATAAAAATGAATGTAACTTTTAACAAAAAGGACTAATTTGATGTATAGGTACTAATTTGCTCATTTTTGAGTAAAGGGGATAAAATGCAATTTGACTCCTAGTAAAAGGGTCTCCATGGTATTTTTACCCATAGCATGCAAAAAACCAATATTATCTAAACGTATTGTTCTTTGATTTTCAGGGGTACTGTTTTACACAGGAAATACTTTTATGGTTCAGTTACGTTGCTTCCACTGACTACTGCACTTGCTGTACGTATGTGGTTACTTTTTTATTCCATCATTTACTGTTCAATGACCTTCCTTCTTGACCCTTTTTTTCTCATTCCAGTTTTGTCTCACATCCTCGTTTAATCTTCTTTCTCACCAGGTTCTACCTCTGCCTAACATCCCATTCTTTTGGGTCCTGTTTCGCACTTATTCACATTGGCGAGCTCTCCAGGTGAGGATTACTGTTCCTAGAGATACTTTGGGGTGGTTTAAAAGATACTGTAGTCGAGAGGTTTGTTAATGTGGATAATATTTGAAACGAACAGTTTAGCATAACCTATGTTGGCCGCCCAAGTCATGTTATTCCAACTCTTGTTTTTCTTCAAGTAATTGTGTTCAAGTATAGAGATATGACCCTACAAATGAATGAAAAACATAGAAAAAAGTTGAATACACCCATATTCAACCCTGACAGATGAGTCCGAGTATATGTAGTGCCTAACTCTGATGAGATATTCACAAACACTACTTCTCCATTGAGGTTCCTTGCCTTTTGCTTTCCACTTCTCTTAAGAGCTCGGCTTGCTTCTTGTTC
Source organism: Gossypium longicalyx (assembly GCA_025698465.1). Classification (NCBI taxonomy): domain Eukaryota; kingdom Viridiplantae; phylum Streptophyta; class Magnoliopsida; order Malvales; family Malvaceae; genus Gossypium; species Gossypium longicalyx. The sequence continues at coordinate 98,678,750 of CM047000.1, forward strand.
TTTGTTTAAAGTTCTGAAGAAGATCCAGATTCGTTTCTAGGTGAACAAGGAAAAAAGGAACTAAAATAGCCCGTTCTTAGTAGTTAGTTGTTAAGCAATAAAGAATTCAGAGTTCCATAGTATGTATACCTTAGTTTTCGGTGTCATTCTTCGAATTTAATCGCCGGTTTTTGAACATTCCACTTACGGATGGCAAAACCCGAATTGTCCCATGGATTCAAACCAATGGAGTGGGTTTTCCTTTTGAAAAGTGGATATAGGGCGAGGCGGGGTCGATTATTTCTTTTAGGCAGTGAGTATGAAATGGTTATGATAATTGTCTACCTCGCCCCGCTCCACTATATAAAACAATCATTTTATCCTTGCATATATATATAACTATTAAAATGGTAATATCATATTATAGAAAAGTTCATATATTTTATGATTAAATATTTACTTGTCTTTGAAAATATTGAAAATATTAAAGATACGTAGCAAAAATTAAATTGGAACGGAACGGGGAGGAGCGGAGATGGATGCATTCAACATCCATGAAAATAATAATGGATTTCAATATTATACATCCACGCTGAGGCGGGACAGGTGGCAAAACAAATTGTATCTACTATGGAGCCCTGCCCTGCTCTATTATCATATCCCTACTTCCACTTCATATAATTCGTAGGCATACAAAATAACCACCCACTCACCGTTGTTTCCCCATGCTGCAGGGAAGTGAGAAGCTCCTTCAACTAGTCTCAGATTGCTCCCGAGCTCAAAACTTGTCTTCCGAGGTTTCCTTTTCCTATTTCGTGCTCTTGATGTGTGAATGTGTTTTTTTGGTTTCCCATTTTATATGGTTTTGCATGATCGAGAATAACATTGTTTATGATTGTGTTGATTAGATGATGGAGGCATCGAAGGAATTGGAGGAGCTTCTTCGCAAAGGATATGAAAATGGCAGCGTAAATGAAAAGGCTATTTCAGATATATGCATCAAGTTTAAGTTGAATAAGATCGATGTTTTGAAGTGGAGAGATTTAGTGTAATTTCACTCATCTCTTCTTTTTGTTATCCATTTGGAATATTTCATTAATTGCAATTTAATTTTCTTTTTTTGCCTAATATTCTAATCTATTAATATTGTATTAGTGTAAAAATTAAAATAAATTTACGTAATATTTTGTGCAATTAATAATGCAAATTGTTATATCTATGAAAAAAAAAACATTCGGCAAAATATATATTGATAATGATGGTATTTTCTATATTATATGATAATAGTATATTGAATTGAAAATAATACAATTCACACTTCTGGAAATGAATCTTTCTTAATAGTCTGTGATGATAAATCATTGAAAATAAAAAATTTCAACTTTAATTGTGTTTCATAGTTATTTTAATTTTCTACTTAATATAAAATTTTCAAAAAAAAAAAAGTTAAATAATATAAGTAGATAAGCAATTACTTACTCAAAATAAAATAAAATTATTTTAGAAAAATATTATATTCAAATTATTATATTTATCATTCATCCAAACCATCCAAATTAATATCAAACATTATATTAATAATATAAAACATTATATAAAAAAATTAAAATTAAATCATTTAAAAAAAATTAATATTTACTTTTATCAAATAATATAATTATATTCAATACTTGATTGCTAGTTTACCAATAATTTATTTTATAAATATCTCCTTTGTCATTTTAACTAAAAAATTCATTTTTTATATCAATTTCTAAGGCAATTCTTAAACTAGGAACTTCATGTTACCAAAAATAAATAATATACGAAATGGTATATGCAAATATGAAATTCCCATTAAAACAAATTTTAAACCAGCACTGTAAATATTCAAATACAGTGAATATATATTATGATAGAATCAAATGCATGTCTTATAAAAGTTCAGGAACTGCAAATAAATGTCTCACCAGTTTCTGGGTTTAATTGTAAACCATGTATTTAGGTGTTGCACTGAACTTTTGATATCCCTTTATGACTTTGTTCACTGCATCAAGGAAGTCTTTCTCCGTCACTGTTTTTCTTCGAGCCCGAATAGCGTACATTCCAGCCTCAGTACACACACTTCTTATATCGGCTCCTATGAATAAAATACCATAAAAATCTCGAAATCACTCTTTGGAAGTAAAACAATATTCAAAACAAGATAAAACTTTGGGAAAAAGATTCTACCCGTGGAATTTGGGCAAAGTCGGGCTAAAAGCTCGAATCTAATATCACGTTCACAATTCATTGTTCTTGTATGGATTTTGAATATCTGTGTCCGAGACTCTAAATCAGGAAGACCAAACTCAACCTTACGATCCAATCGTCCGGGACGTAATAATGCAGGGTCTAGTGTGTCTGGCCTGAAAAATGAATGAAATAGAGTATGACAAAAGTAGTAAGCATATCCTGTTCCAACTATTCGAGTCAGGATGGCTTTAAGGAACAAAAGATGATGCATTGCTTCGTTGAATATAAAGAGTTGAAATCGTAGGTAGCAGCTTTGACCTGTTTGTTGCCATCAGGACTTTGATGTTTCCACGTGCATCGAAGCCATCGAGCTGGTTCACGATTTCAAGCATTGTACGTTGAACCTCGTTGTCTCCACCTACACCATCATCAAAACGTGCACCCCCAATCGCATCAACTTCATCAAAGAACACAATGCATGCTTTCTTTGATCGTGCCATCTGCGGTTATTCAGTAATGCCAAAATAAAATAAGTAGCGTAGAATAACTTTCAAGAGAAAAGTTAAACAACTACTTTAGCAGGTTATAACCTGAAACAGTTCTCGGACCATTCTAGCTCCTTCACCAACATATTTTTGAACGAGCTCACTTCCAATAACACGAATGAAGCAAGCATCAGTTCTGTTTGCGACGGCTCTTGCAAGAAGTGTCTTACCAGTTCCAGGTGGACCATAGCAAAGAACACCCTTAGGAGGATCAATCCCGAGCTTGACAAATTTCTCAGGATGAAGCATGGGTAGCTCAACAACCTAAAAGAAAAAAGAAATCATCAATCCATAGTACGAGAAAGGCTTAAAGTTCTCTACTGTGTGCGTGTACATATTAAAAGAAGATGGTGCCATACATACTTCTCGCATCTTTTCGATTTGTTCCTTGCATCCACCAACATCATTATATGTCACATCTGGCTTCTCCTCAACAGTCATCATGGTTACACTGGGGTCAATTTTTGGAGGCAAGGGAATCTGTATCTGATATTTGTTGCGGTCGACCCTGCAAAGGCAACAAATAAATTCAGGTCATGCAAACATACACCTATCCAAAAAATTTCTGAGGTTACAAATGAAGGCAACAATACAACTGCAACAGGAGAAATAAACTATTTTCCGGATATAAAACTCTAGGAAAAGCATAAGAGAGTAACGTTGAAACGTATATACTTTTAACATATTGAAAACTTACCCCACGCGCATGCCTTCTTCAATATCAGTGGGGGAAACTTTGTCACCGAGCCCAACAACAAACTGCAGTTAGAAACCACATGCATATCAAATAAAAAATTTCTGATGCCTATCCAGATGGAAAAATATTAAACTCAGAGATGCATATAGATACATACCTTGGCAATTTGCTTAACATTTATAACATATTTGGCATCTTCGGTATTTGGATTAATTATCTTCGTGCATCTTGCCACCTGGATGAAAAAATAAAGCCAATACTCAATTGACTCGAGAAAGCAACATAAATCCACAATTTTCTTGAAACCATTTTAGTAAATCTTAATACCTGAAGTGGTTGCTCCTCCTGCATCATTTGCTTATCGGAGACGAGATCCCATTGGCTAGGCGCAGCTAACCCAGTATCAGATTCCTTGATGCCTATTTAGCAAAGTATACCAGCAAAGAAAAGGGAATTCGTTAGTATGACAGCCACAGCTGCTAAACATGATGCTGTGTTCACAGCAGCCAATCAAGAAGTCACAACAGTAAGAAGAGGGATTACAAAAACATGTTAATCCTTAAAAATTGTATGCAAAAGGAAAGCTTTTCCTTGTCAAGATTGGTCAGATACTGCAAATTAAGGTTTTTAGAGACAAGCAAGCATGTTCCCTGAAGAGCTAACTTATCGAGCTTACAAGCCTTATCGAGCTTTTCATTTTAATATATATTTAAATATTATATATTATTAAATTATGTTATTGCCCTTGATATATATTATTAACTCTTAGTTTAATTATCGAGCAAAACTCGAACTTGAATACGTACAAACTTAACCAAGCTCAAGTTCGAACTTGAGTGCAAAAATTGATAAACAAGCTTAATCAAGCTTGATTAGCTCGATTATATCTCGAACTGAGCTCAAGCTTAAAATAAATGCTCAATTGAGCTCAAGCCAAGTATCGAGCTTTGAATTTCAAGTCGATCTCAAGCTTTCCAGTATTCAGACTCCACTCGGCTCGATTACAACCCTAATCGTAAGCAGTGAAAGAAGGGAGAAATCATATACCGCATAAATCATTTACATTCTTCGCCATTTCCTTAATCTCCTTCTCAACTTTCTTAATGCTCGTTGAATAAGGACCTAAACCCTGCCACACAAAAAAACGAAAATTCTCATGTATTTGTCCACATAATCAATACATCTAAAGCAAAACGGAGCATCAGAAATCAAATCATAGGATCTTCAACAGTATATTTCACTTCATAAACCCTAAAAATTGGCGGTTAATGTTAAACAGCACATCTCAAACATATAAATACACTAAATTAAAGAATTAAAAAAGCGAACTTCCGCATCTGAAACAGATCTGAAATGCGAAAAAGAAACAATAAACCGAAAGATTCAACGAAAAACAACGAGTAGAGAGAAAGAGAGTTCAAAATGTACATAGGTTTTGAGAAGCGCGATATCATCTTCGTCAAGAGGTCTAGGGTTTTTCTCGTCCTTGAACTCATCCTCTGGTTCAGGCGCCATTTTTCCTTTTTGCTTTCTTCTACTTTTCTTGAGCGGAAAGATATCTGAAACTGAGAAATTAAGTAGCTAACAAAATAACCACACCGCCTATATATAATGTATAAAATAATGGTATAATTTGAATTTCATCCCTCCATTTTACGGAAATTAATAACTTAGTCCCTTTATTTTAATTTGTCTGAATTTGATTTTTTTTTAGTTTACAAAAATTTAGAAATTAGTACAAATTAGTGGTTCAAGTTTATGTTAACCGATATTTGGGCTAAATTTTAATTTCCATAAAGTATGAAGCCAAATTCTAACAAAATAAATGAACTAAATTCTCAATTTTTGTAAATTAGAATGCAATTTCTGTTAAGAGCCATAAATGAGTTAGAGCTCGGGAAAGAAGCTGTAATCTATACTACTATATATAAAAGGCTAAGGCTTTCCTTAAGAAGCCACCAATCCACTCCTTTCTTTTTTACAATGAGAAAAAAAGGTTAAATTTCAGTTTTAACCCCTCTGTTTTTTATCATTATATAAACATGGTTAAATTTCAGTTTTAATCCCTATATTTCACTCAAATTTGATATTTAATTTCGACGCTTTGATTTTTACATAATTTAGACTCCTGTCGGTCCCTTTTTTTTCTTTTCTTTTGACAAGAGAAAATAATGGCTAAATTTCAGTATTAATCCCTCTACCTTTTTGAGATTATATAAGAATTGTTAAATTTCAGTTTTAAACCTTATATTTTGTTTAAATTTGAGATTTAATCTCTATATTTTAATATTGACATAATTTACACCTATCCATTTTTTTTTCTTTTCTTTTGACATGAGAAATAATGGCTAAAATTCAGTTCATTCATCTACTTTTTAAAGATTATATAAGAATGACAAAATTTCAAATTTGATCCCTAAAATATGCTCAATTTTAAGAATCATTAACACCATTAAAAGTCTTTATTAAATAAAAGCCCATTATAGTCATTTTTTGTTACATTGATATCAAGAGAGTTATTTTTATTTTAAAATCTCACATCAATAAATTTAATATAAGAAATTTAACCATATTAATAAATGAATCTAAATTTTAAAATTCAAAAAGTAAAAAAATTAAATTCCTAAAAATAAAAGTAGAGAGATTAAATTCAAAAGTAAGTAATCAACCTAACACGAAATGTGAGAGGATACGATACTATTTTGAGCATAATGAAAAAGATTGAAAATATAACTGCATCGGTTTCAGCCATTCCAACCAACACAACATTCCAATAATAAATCGAACATTCCAGTAATATATCGATGCAACAACTCTCCCTTTTGCAATAGCTAAAATTTCGATCTATATCAATCGCACTAGCTTATTCTGCTCAATTCCAATTGCAACGACCAAAACATTATTAATGCATGAATATGCATATATTAAATATTTTTTAAAAATACCGATAAATATAAAACAGTACATCGAAACAAACTGATACCAATACGCACCAATCCAAGAAAAAGATATTACGTCCACAGGTGCGATACTATCCATCTTGGGTGGTGGTAAACATTTTCTTCAATATTGTGATAATTACATAATGAAAATATTAACAATAAGGAGTGGGAACAGATCCATCACTAATCACACAAATATATTCAACTTCTCTTTTGAGACACATAATATTTTTTTTAATCCATCTTGGTCAGTCAAATCACACACACATATATTAACTAAATTTATTGCAACAATGGCCAATAACTTACTTTGGAGGCCTAAAATTCCCTCTCTGGGAAAAGAATAGGAGCAACTAGAGACCATATATAGAGACCTGCTGTTGCCCACCCAGTTATAATCCGAACCCACACCGATGGCCATCCTACATCGACTAACTTGCCGCTTTCCCCGGCCGAGGTTGACCATCCAGTTAAAAGCATTGCTGAGTACATACTTGCAAGAGAAAAGATTATGTGGAAGAAGGCATATGAATAGGAGACCGGCTTGTTCTTCTCTTTTTCTTCGTGTTCATCTGCCTTGTCCATTGGAAGCAAAGGCTTTCCTGCACCTTCAACCATTCAAATCAAGATGTTAAATTGTACCCTTAAATAGGAAAAAGAACATGCTTAAACATGCTCGAACCTACGTGCTCGTGGTTGCTGCAATAGCAATGCTGTCAATTGAGCTAAAGCTCAATATATGACAATTTTATCTTCTTTCCTTTTCCTTTTCTTTTTTTTTTTTTTTCGCCATAAAGAACCTCGGGTTAGTTTGCAATAAGAAAGGCGGTAAGGGAGAGAAAAGGGGAGAAGTAAACCCCAAATCTGTAATTTGGAAACCAACCCTTATTCTCATCCCGAAAATTGTGAAATTTGTAAACAACTTGCTTAAATTTTAAGAAAAGAACACAGATGAATGCCTATTTTAATGGTATACAGCAGCAATACCTGCACGAGGTGAGCTTGGTGGGGAGAGTAAAGTTGTTGAAGACCCAGCACGAACAGCAGAGTAGACAACTGACAGAACAGTGGTAAGCAGACCTAAGGTCAAGGTACCAGTTGAAATTGCTTTTGAATGCTTGTGAAGACCATTGCATTCGTAATCTCTCGGTTCACTTGCAAGTCCACTATAGCATAGGTACATGCAGTACAGTGATATAACTGAAGCTGGCAAAATGCTACCGCCAACCTGTTACATGACAAAAAAGAATAAAGTATTTCAACAAGATATACGTATAGAACACAACAATTCAATAATTCAATCTATAATAGTAATTTCTTGTGTAAACACCGTGAAATATGTGAGGAGAGTGAGAAATGAGACTTCAATAATTCAATTTTAAAGAACACAACAATGAGCATCCTCATAAGGTCAAATGGGAAAATAGTTTGTCCAATCTAAGCCATCTTTGCAATCGACCTATTCTTATGTTGGTTCTATATTATATCCTTTAGTTGCAATAGGTTGATCGATGGAAAATAGAAAACACTCGTTCGAAAAGGTATTTAGTCTATCGAACATAGAAAAAGCATCACTTATCTAACAGAAGCCATCGGCTCGAGCTAAGCCCATCCCAGCTTCCATTAATGATATACAATCCACAAGAATTCAAGCTGGTCTAAATTTAGCAAAGGGCGGCCTCGACTTCACTCCAATTAAAATTTTAACTCTTACACATTTTTATTTCACAAAACACTAATAGAATTGATAATGATGGGCTATTATGATTGCGAAGACGTAAAAACAGAAGCTTACCGCAGGATGCAGTGCAACTATGGCAAACAAAAGAACAAGAGTCAAGGTCATAACGATAAAGAAGGTATTGAGTCCACAATCTTGTCCGGATGGAGCAAACCAGTGGAAGAGAAGTCCCGAGAAGCCAAATGTTGCCAAATAACAAACAAGAGAAACAACTAGTAGCGCAACATACCTACAAGAAAAAGCAAGCATTGCACCTGATCTGAAGAATAGAAAGAAGAGATACCAAAAAAAAATCATAAAAGAAAAAAAAAACTAACCAGAATTGCTCATCATATCCAACCCATTTGTCATTCCATCCATGAACAAAGTCAAGTAAAAGCACGACTTGAACCAAAAGAAACAGTCCTGCGCCAAACTTTGATGCTGACTCTGTAAAAGCAAAATTTAAGTGTCATATTAAGTTAACTATAGGTGCTTTTAGCCATATTATTTTCTTCTCTAATCATTTAAATCTTTAATAAAATTCTCTCCTATAGCATGTAAGATACTTCAAAAAGGATCATAGTCTTAATTTAGTAGAATGGTCCACCAAAACATAGCTTACCATAGAAGCTGATAATCTCGTTTGGAACAAAAAACATCAAAATCACTAAAATGAACCAGCAGATAATTTTCATCATCCATCCACCATGGTGCACAGCATCACGAGGATCCCTCTGGTTTTTCACACCAACCATTGAGACAGATAGGATAGTAAAGAACAGAAAGTTTCCCAAGCTAACCCGCAGCACTGCATCCGTTTCAAACCATTCCCTATCGGGTGTTTTATGGAAATGGTTGATCCCTGAATAAATAACAACATATTCACTAGATCAGCAAAATAACTCCAACAAGCTGACCTTCAAACATTATATTAATGAAATATGGGACCCCAAATCAATAACTAAGGACAATCTAAAACGAGGCAGCACAGTAGATGAGAAATAAGGTATGAGTACCAGTTGCCACTCAAAGGAAAATGTGGAAAAGGGAAAACTCCTAATTTATCCACGAAACAGGATCGATTCAATAAACCATGGCCCCGAACATGGTGAACGGTGATAAATTTCATGTTCACGTGGAAATCTGAGCATTCTTTAGATTCCCTAAAATACTCAATACATCAAGAAATCATGTAAAAGAATAATTAGCTCCGAGTGATCCAACACTCATGAGACAAATGACTATAAAACTAAAGCCTAAGAATTCATCTTCCCTGCCCATTGCATACGCCAATGCTATGATACTATCAACAATTTAGCAGCATCATTTGCTCAGTTAAACATTAACAAAAGTTTTTTTAATACATATTGGGAACTCAAAACAGGCTAATTAAGCGAATCACACAATGCAGCAATAATAAATAAATAATAAGGAAGGCACAGTTTAACGAAACATACAAGGGAGCTTCTCCATCAGCGGGGCGGCAACCTCACGAAGGATCCACGAAACAACAAGTGAAAGAGCAAAAAGTCCACAATAAGCGATCCTTGCAGATCTCCGACTAATCCCCGAAACCACTGTGCGGCATGCATCACAGGCACATGCCGCACAACACGATGCAAGACATGAAGCAGCCCACATCCTCTTCAACCACAACAACAATCAATCAACCAACCAACAACTACAACAAATAAAAGAATCCCTTTATCTAAACATCAAATAAGTCATTAAATTCCATAAAAAAAACCCTGATTGTTGAAGATTCGAACGGGAAAACCCTCAAAATCGTTTCCAAACAACAATTAAATTAAAAAAGCCACATCCTCTTCAACTACAACGACAATCTTTATCTAAACAATAAATAAATTATTAAATTCCAAGGAAAAACCCCCTAATTGTTGAAGATTCAAACGAGAAAACCCTCAAAATCGTTTTCAAACTACAAATAAATTCAAAGCAGCCCAATCAATCAACTAACAACGACAACAAATAAAAGAACCCCTTTATCTGAACATTGAATAAATTATTAAATTCTGCAAAATAAATATATATTTGTTGAATATTCAAATCGGAAACCCTAAAAATCGTTTTAGAATAAATGAAGAAATTTAATTATTCTTTCTTACCTGAGAAATTCAGCGAGATAATGTAACGCAAAGACGATGATCGGTCTTGGGAGGCACGAAGATTATAGAAGAAAGGACTCGAAAGCTTAAATCACATACGGTTCATTGTATACTAGAGCTCTTGTAATTCACTGATCAAAGCCGTTGGCCCACGTTCGGTCCTTTTAAGATGAACGGCATGCATTAATTTGTTCCTTCGGGCCGGGCTTGAGCGGCTAGCCTAATTATATAACTTTTAGGTTAATTCTGTTATTAGTTTCTGTACTTTGTAAAAGTTGTGATTTAGTCCAATTACTTTAATTTAATCAATTTTAATTCCTGTATTTTTTTAATTTTGAAATTTTAGTTCTAATCTAAACACGGAAAAATTAAAACCATTTGGTTAAATTCAATTATTAGTCTCGTATTATATGTATAATTATAGATTTAGTCTATATTCTTCAATTAGATTATTCTAAGTCCCTGTACTTTTTAAATTTTTAAATTTTAGTTTTGATGTAAATGATAGTAGGGGTGAGTGTTCGATTAAATCGAGTGAATTTTTTTTGAGTTAATCGAGTTGATGAGTCTTATTTTATCATCCTAAATCGATTTGAATTTTTTCGGATCGAGTTGAGTGAAATGAAATTTGAGTCGAGTCGAATCAATTGTAATTGTTTGAGTTAAATTAAAAAATTAAACATATCAATTTAAAATATTATTACAGTATAACTAATTCTATGTTAAAGCACATAAATTTAAAACCATATATAGTTGAAAAAAATTTCAAACCAAAAAAAAAAAAACTTTACTATGATAAACTTGAATTAATTAATTTATTGAGGTCCCAAAATTATTATTCTAGAAATTTTGTAATTTTTTAACTTTATTTATATATTTTTTAGATTTTTTTGTTGAGAGAGAGACCAATTTGTTAATTTCAAACTAGACAGGAGCCAAAAGGGTATTTATACCAATCTATTATTCGAATTATTCAAGTTATTTGAATTGTAAAATTCAACTCGATTCGAACTCAAAACTCGAATTACTTATTCCAGTTTACTTGAATAATTCAAATAACTCAAATAACTTGATTCAATTAACTCGAAATTCAATTTTTTTCGATTTTTTCGAATCGAAATGAGTTTTGCTCACCCCTAAATGATAAATAGTTAATCTATTAACTAAATTTTTAATAACATGTGAAAATAATAAGTTGGCATGACAAGTATGATAATATGTTTGCCCATTTGATTTTGGAAAAAAAAAATTAATTAATTGTTATTATTTTGTAAGGATTATAACTTTAAAATTTGAAAAAAAAAACTATACAGACTAAATCTATATCTTTAGTAAAGTACAAGGACTAATAGTGGAATTTAACATAAATTTTACTTCTATTAAAAATATATAAAAATGTTAATTGCAGTTAACATCCCTAAACTATGATTTTCATTTAAATTTAGTCCTTAAACTTTAAAACATTCTAGTTATTAAACTTTAAAACATTCTAGTTATACTCTCCAAATATCAATGTTATATCAATTAGGTTCTTTTTATTATTAAAACCGTTAGTTTACTCTCAAATCTTATGTGACATAATTTAAAATAAAAATTTTAAAGACAATTAAAACATTCCTGCATAACGTTTAAAAGTTAAAATTAAAAACAGAGTAAAACTAAAAAAAAAGGAAAAAGAAAAAGAGTAAACGATAAAACTTTTGTAAAAGTTTTGAAAATCTCAAAGCAAATAGTTTTACAATATTCATTTTTTTTGAAATTTTTTATTTTAATTTATGTCACATTAAATCCGATGTCTCATTTAACGGTTAAACTAATAATTTTAGTAATAGATGGACCATATCGATATAACATCGATAATTTAAGGATGTAATTGAAATATTTTAAAGTTTGGAGACTAATTTAGAAGGAAGGTTATAGTTTGAGTTGCATGGGGAAATTAACTATAAAAAAATGTTTTCTTAAATTTCCTTTAAAAGCCCAACTCTCAACTCTCTTTAGACATCCACGCCGCCAAACAAAGCCTCCTCCTCTCCTCCTCCTCCTCCCCTCCTTCCTTTGCTGTTTCTAAAGTTTCGTTCTCTCTTAGCTGCCTGACCGTCCTATTTTTCCCTCTCTCGTGGCTCGTAAGTTCTTTTAGTACCCAGCGTCAATTTACTGCTCTTCATCTTCTTTCTCTTCTTGGAATATGATTACTGAATTAAAATTAATTTTTTTAAAATTAAGGTTTAGGGTTATTTCTGTTGAATCAATTGCTCTTTTGAACGAATCATGTTAATGAATGTAGTATTTACAATACATTAGTAAAAATAAAGAAATTGATGATGAAATTGGGATGATTGAGCACCCAAAGTTTTGGAATCGTACGAGAGAATTAGGGACTTACCTGATATTATTTGGTAGAGTTTTGTTGGATGAGTTTTCCGGTAATGAAGAGTGTTGAGGGGATGCCGAATCCTTTAGAGAAGTTTGTGAAAGCGTCGTCCGTTTGGAGCTGACCGAGCCGACTGATCCATTACATTGGTATTTTCCCTGGGTCGAGCTGAGGTATTGTTTCTCAACTCTATGGAGAGCCCGAGGTTTTGCCATTGGTAAGTGACTGTGGACCATGCATGGTCCATTCCAACGAGGCGTTCCCTCTCTCTATAGAGTTGGAAGACGACTCTGGCCTTGACTCCATGAAAATTCTGACCTGTTGAGGGGTCTCCAAAAGGAATCGATCTCTCCTCAATGAAGTGCATAAAATTAGATTATGGAACCTATGTAGGGTAAATTATAGGAAACCATCATCGTTTACGCTGAACCTTCCTCTTTGTTTGCTCTGAAACATTCATCTAATAGTTGTACTTGACATATAGTAGGACATGGATATCAATGTATGTTTCTCCAACTATATTTGAGAACATTAAAACAAAAAAAGTTTTGGGGTATTTGTTCATTTAAATTTGACTTCTGTGAAAATCTCTTTGACCTTTGAGCAGGTTCATCAGGAAAAACTTGTTTGAGTGAGCATCAATGGATCCACAACCTGAACCTGTTACCTATATCTGTGGAGGTTAGTATTATATAGCCTCTTCGCTCTTAAATAAACCCTGAGTTTTGGTAAAGTCTTTTGATTTTGTGTTCTTTTTGGGGTGATATTATAAAGACTGTGGGCAAGAGAACACATTGAAGCATGGAGATGTGATACAATGCCGGGAATGTGGTTATCGCATTCTTTACAAGAAGCGAACCCGAAGAAGTAATGTTCCTTTCTCACTACTTTTGTCCTTTTCCTTAATTTTACTATTTTTTTTATAGTTATATTTGTAATGATTTATTGTATTTCATTGCTTATTTGTGTCATTATCAAGAATGAATTTAGGAGATATTTTAAAAGTTCTTTTTTTCAAGGATCAGGTGCAGAATAGAACCATAGTCAGCACTAAATTTAACTTAGGTGAAACATAAAACAAAATGTGATATGAGATTATTATTCCGATATTTGACAGTGTTGAACTGAGTGCAACTTTTTTCCCGTAATTATGAACTAGATGCAAGTAACTTAAAATTTTAGGATCACTCCTCTTATATTAATCCAAAATCTCTCATCCTCAAATTAAACAAATTGAGGGACATCAAGATTGCATGTCAAAGACAATTACATTATGGTCTTCATTCTCTTTTTCCTTTGCTTTTTATATTGTGAGAACACACCATTATCGGATATTCAACCGGGACAATATCAAGTATCACCCTTCATCAATCTACATTGATTGTCCATTAGAACTTAATGATTCTCCTCTTTGCTATTGTGAACTTACAGTATCCCAGAGACTGACCAAACATAAAACTTTTAATGCATAGTAGACCATACACAAGTTTTCTTTTTCGGCATGCTTGTGCGTGTATCCGTTTAATGTTTGGGTTTTTTTTATTGAGTTTCTTGTTAATGCTCGGGATGTGTTCTTTGTTGCCTAATGTTTAGCAATAGGCCCTCAAGTGTGATGTTTCAATTCTACAATTTTATTCCAGCTAAAAACAGATCTATAGCTTTGTTTAACCTGCGAAACGAATTTCCTCATGGTCCTTTTCACATCTCGAAGAGAGATAAAATTGCTATTTCTTTCAGTATTTTGACAATTAATGTTGTAAAACATTGTGTTTACTGCAGTTGTTCAGTACGAAGCTCGCTGAAAGTGGTGCTTGGAGAAGGGGAGGGTATGAGCAAACAATCTCTTAGTCAGTAGTTATGTTTTTTGTATATGGTTGATTATATCAAGCGTGGATAGTGAGGATTTGAACACTTAAGTTCTGTCCATGGATGCTTTGCCTAGCAACCTAAGTGATGTCTATTGATTTAGAACATCAAAAACAAGTTCATACGTTTAAAGAACTGTCTATGTTATGTTTCTTATTGTGATTGCTTTTAAGTGATTTCTGGTTCAATGGTGAACTTTTAAATCTTTAATTATATATTTTTAAGTTTTGGATTTGATGTTTGGTTGATAGAAATATTTGAATGATATAAAGGTTGTTAAATCATCTTTTGTGGGTGAAATGTGCTGCTCTTGGTCAAATTTGGCACGGTATTTTTCTCTTGAGATGTAAAAGTTTAAATTCTGGTATTAGTCCTTGTATTGTTATGTTTAAGTCACAAATTTAGTTTTTATATTTTAATTTGGTTATTTTTAGTTGTAGTTTTGGAATTTTGAGATTTAAGTCTTGATTCTAAGATTGTCAAATTCTATTGTTTTTAAAATTTATGCTACAGATGTATATGTGTAACGTGATGTCACTTTATTGTTTTTACATAATATTCAAAAAACAATTTGAGGATTAAAAATATCAAATTGGAGACTATGCATAATCTAATGGTTTAATCATTATTGTTCATAATTAATTAATAGTGAAATTTGACTTTGAGTTGGTGAAATATGTTGGGATTAAACCAATGTTGTATAATTCATTGAAGTGGTTATATTTATACATAATTATATATATTTGCTTAGTAATTGTTTTCCTTTGAGAAATGCCTTTTGTTTACTTTGTTTTTTTGGTAGTTTAAGAGTTCTTTTTTCTTTTGTTTTCTTATCCTAAATCACTGACATTAGGGTGTAAAAGTACAGTACTCCATCAATCATTGTAGGCATAGCGCATTAGACATCTTTCTCCAATAAATTTTTTATATATGTAGGTGGATCTATATGAATAATCAATTGTTTCATTCCATGTTTAGCTTCTTTGATGATACGATCTATCATTTTGTTATTATCTCTCAAAATATATCGGAATTTCATGTTTAATCTTTAGAACACTAATCATGTATAAGTTTAATTTCGCCGCAATTCCCCATTCTATATTACCTAATTTAGGTGCCTATTGATAGTATATCTACGTTTAAAAATGTCACAGATATAATTTATAAGTGTTAAGACTTAAATACGTCTATAATCACTTCTCATTATTTTATTTCCTTTCATCCCATTTGTTTACTATATACTTTTTGAAAATTATATGTATATAAATTTATTTGTGAACATAATTCTAGTTTATATCTAGTCTTTGAAATGCCTTCGAGTTCTTGATTCAATAACAAAATGAAAGAGAGGTAAGATAAGAAAAAGAAGGGTTAGGTGTATAGAATGCAAATATCATTGGATAGCTTTGGAAATAATTATTTTTAAAACTTATCGTATGGGGTCTAGTTTATCGGTACGGTCTAAAAAACCTAGTTGAATATATTTTAAATTCATTTACTTTTTTTATAGTATATTTTGTTATTGTTATTGTTAGTGTTTAAAGTTCCAACAACTTTATCTTTATTATGAGTGTGAAATACACCAAAAAAAATGTATTATCAACTAACAAAATGAATGAATGCAATATACATGAAGAAAAAAATGTCGTAGGCGAGAAATGTATAGAACATGAATTGTAGGACAATATTGCGTGATTTTGATTTATAAATTCATTGTCATAATCACAATAAACACATAAATTTCATATTAAAATTAAAATAATTGCTTTTCAATAATTTTTAAAAATGATTTTTGAATTTGGGCCCATGCAATTTGGGATTACTATTTCTCAAAATTAGATTGGCTTTTCGTGGTGTCGAGACATACTCATATTGAATGGCAAACACTCTTCTCCACTTTATGCTAGTTGCTGTGGAAAAATCAAAATTATTTTGTTTTTTCTAAAAGCCATAATTGTGTACAAGATCTTGTGGACACAGGTTTTATTTGGGCTAGAGTTGTACAATGTTGATTTCCAATTTACTTCAACCTAATCCTATGGTCAATACTATGCATTGGTTGTTATTGGAGAGAGGATGGATTAAACTCAACACGGATGGGGCAGCGTCATCAAATAGTTCCAATGCATCTGTTGGAGGATTGCTTAGAGATTCAGATGCAAATTGGTTGTGTAGTTACTCAATGATGGTCGATAAGGACACGATATTTAGGATTAAAGCAATATCTGTTTTAGAAAGACTACGCATAGCATGGGAGAAGGGATTCAAATAATTCGATCTAAGCAAAATAATTAGTGTGATGGAGGAGATGGGTGTGAAGGTGATGCTAAGGAGATTGACCTTTTGGTTGTATTTGGTATTCTTCATCCTTTGACTTCTTCGGCCGCCTCATACCATTAATGGTGGATTACTTTGTCTCAAGGTAATAATAAATAACTCTCTTTTTGGCAAAATTATCTATCTACTATCTTCAGTCATTGATCATATTACAGAAATGACAATGTGGGGTTAGTTTATTATAGGTTGACCAATGCATGGAAGTAGCATATTTAATTATATCATAAATGATGAAATTTCAGGAGTAAGTACATGATATCAAGACCAGCAGGTAGCATTAATGGTTCCAACAGGAGCAGCCTTCTTCCTATTACTTGTCAACGACAATACCGTCCTATGGCTTTATATCAGCACCGCCACCATTGGAATGTGTACGGGAGCAATTACTTCCATATCTGTATCTTTAATGACGGAACTGTTGGGGACGAAAAATTTTGGCGTCAACCATAACGTTTTGGTGGTCAACATTCCCATCGGATCCTTCCTCTTTGGTTACCTGGCAGCCATTGTTTATCACTAGGAAGTAAATGCAGAGGGGAAATGCTTTGGCATGGAATGCTACAGGGGTACCCTTTCTTCTATTAGGACCTTCCTTTCCTTAATCCTTTATGCTCATAAGGGTAATAGAAGTTAATTATATTTTATTATTTGATATACATACAACAAAAGCGATCTAGCCTTATAAAATTTCTTTAGTGCTAATATTGATAAAGGAACAGCACCAGACTTAGGGCTCCTTTGGGAGCCAGTTGCTTATGGTGAAGTGTCAAACACCGGTAAACAATAAGTAATTATGGTGGGTAATATTTTTACCACTTTCTCCTATATATGGGTGTGAAAATAAGGCTTTTGTGCATCCAAATAAATAAATTTACAAATGTTATTATTATATAGTAATTAAATAAATTTTATTTATTTATTTATTTTGGTGTAAAGAAATAAATTAACCAATTATGCTAAGCAGTTACAACCGAAAATTCAACTATACTATTAATCTCGAACTCATTACACAACTTCTCAAGAATTTTATCTAATACTTGTACCTCAATATCTTTATCCAAAGCCATATTAGCAAGTCTATCGATAACCTTATTCTTATCTCTCGAAATATGCTTGAAGCACCACCGTTCAACATTTTGCAAGCTCAAGTGAATTCTTCTTACCAAGGCTGAGGGTAAGTTCTCCAAGTGATTAGCTTGTAACGCTTTGACGACCTCCAGATTGTCTATATGTACCAAAACATTCTTATGTCCCCTCTCTTGAATATTTGCCAATCTGTCAAGTACCCCCCAAAGTTCATCCTTCAAAATTGAATAAATCCCCAAATAACTATTGTATCCGAGAATCCATTCTCCATTTTGTCCACGAATAACTCCACCAGCACTAGCATAGCCAGACTCCCTCTTAATAGACCCATCAGTATAGAGATGCACCCACCCAACTCCCTGCCAAGGAACGTCCGTAGTCTAAATCCAACCGTCTAGCTTGAACTCTCAGGTGAGCTGAGTTATACTGCTTTGCCCAACTCACAGATACCTTTATAATTTCCACAAAACTCCATGTTATTCTTTGAAAGACAAAAGTTTTTGTTCTTCCATATATGCTAAGCCAGTAAGCAAACGACAGTATATCAAGGAAAAATTTTATTCTTTTATATGTTGATGTAGTAAATATATAAAATTATCATAAAATATATAAATTATATGTTTATTTTCATAATTATTTTCATATATTTTAGTATTTACTATAAATATATTTTAAAATAAATACATAAATAAAAGTTATAATAATTTATTATTTTTATCGTATATAAAATTGAGTTATATAATAATTTAATAACTATAAATAAATTTTATTATTATAAAAAATTATATGAATTAATTATAAATAAGTAGATATATGAATTATATCTAATGTAATTGTTTGTTAATAAAAATTTTATTTAACATAAATAAAAAAATTAATATATATTATTTAATATGGAATATAATTATTTATTTTACATATATAATTTAATTTAATGTAATATTTTTAATAGTAATTTTTTATTCTCACCTCATCGCTATAGCTATGTTTGAATCTAAACAAACACTCCACCGTTGTTTTTAATCTCACTGCTATCGTATTTAATCTCAGAGGCGAATCTAAGGGGTTAGCAGGGGCCCCGGCCCCCCTAAAACGTAAAATTACTATTTAGGCCCTTAAATTTTTTTCAAAATTTTAAATTAGTAAAGGTAAAATTGTACTTTGCCCCTCTAAAATTATAAAAATTCAATTTAATCCTTTAAAAATTATAAATATATAAACTGTAAAAAAAATAAAATTTCATTCGGCTCCCCTTAAAAAAACGTTTTGGCTTCGCCCTTGTCTAATCTCATCGCTACAGTAATTAATCTTACTATCACCATTATTCAAGCTGTATATGTAATACCCCTTACCCGTATTCAACGTAGGAACAGGGTACGAGGTATTACCGGACTTATCACACGATCAAACATGCAATTTCGAGTTATACATTTGCGTCCAAATTAAATTTTTTTGCATTTAATCATAAAGTCCCTAATACGAGCCTACGAGGCCCAAAACAGGCTTTGGAAGTGGTTCGGGACTAAACCGAGAACTTTAGAAAATTTTACAAAACTTAGAAATTTTTTCACAAAACATGGTCACACGCCCGTGTGGATATGGGACACGCCTGTTTGGGCAGGCCGTGTGGTCACACACGCCCGTGTCCTGACCTCGTGTAACTCTCTGTTTGTCACCCAAAAACAAATTGAAGACATACGGCCAAGTCACATGCTCGTGTGCTAGGCCGTGTGATCGAATTAAAATTTATGATTTTTTTCATTAAATAGGTACAGACTTCCAATGCCTGTGTCCAAGGCCATGGCCTTCACATGGCTGAGACACACGGCTGTGTCTCTGCCAGTATACTCAATATTGGGCATTCTGTTTTGCAAAAATTAGGGTGCAGGGGACATATGGCCTAAACACATGCTCATGGGGCAAGCCGTGTGTCGCACATGGCCTAGACAAATGCCCATGTGTCTACCCGTGTGGACAAAAAAATAAAGCTATTTACCAAGTCACTTTGCCACCCTTTAATGCATACACCTACACCTACACAACATAACATAACACCAATCCAAGCATATAAATACAACCAAACATCCACAACCAAGACATCAACACATCATTCATGAAAGGCATCATTATATGAATATACTTATAACCAATATTAGCCCATTTCCAATGACCTTATACAAAATGAATTACTAATCAATATAAGCCAACACATTTGGCCAAATCAATTATGACACATAACAAAATGACCAAGTCCCCTATACATGCCATAACTCAAAATGTTGAATTCATTGGTACCAAAATAATTGTTGATAGTGTGAATAGATCTTCGACGATCTCCGAACCCCGAGCTAGCTTGGTGACACTATAAGACAAGGGAAAGAAAGGGGAGTAAGCCATATAGCTTAGTAAGTTCCTATGCAAATAATAAACATCATAACCACACATCTAACATACAATTAACATGATGATGATTAGCATGAACGTTATCAAAATCTCATAACCATAACTTACTCAATCACAATTCTACCAAGAGTTCATCACATATCGAGCTCATTACTTATGAGTTTTACGTACATACCTGTACCAACTCGCAACATAATCATATCCTTTCACAACTTTGACATTTCTGTTGAACACTCGGAATATTAACGGATACTCGAAAATCTTGCACACAAGTGCCATATATGTAGCCGAAGCTACCTCATATCTCATAATACATATGGGCTCATTTTTGAGCTATTCACGAGCCTGCTCACACAAGCTGTTAGTCAGGATGTAGCTACACAGTGCTGCTCACACAAGCTATCAGGTATCCGAAACACATGCTGGACTACCCAGCCACTGGTAGGATGTACAAGACCAGCACCTAGATTACATAATCGCTTATACATATGGGTTCTTTGTGACATGTCACTCGTATTCTATTCTATTCCTAAGGTTCAACTTGGATTTCTCGCTTGTTAAAACTTTGTCGAATACATCCAATGAGTCAACCACAATTCATACAATATTAAAGCATTTAAAACATAGATATAACAATGCATTATTTACATACGAACTTACGTCGGTACAAAAATAGTAGAATTGGACCTAATCGTCAAACACTTTGTTTTTCCCCTGATCTAGGTTCGAACTTCCTTTTTTCTTGATCTATAATGACAAATTTAACACATTTAATACTCACATTATTCAATTTAGCCCAAAAATCATATTATGGAAAAATTACATTTTTACCCTAATGTTTCACATTTTTACAATTTAGTCCCTAGGCTCGTAAACTGAAATGTATTTAATTTCTTCAAAACCCAAGCCTAGCCGAACCATTTTCATACTTATACCAGCCCATATTTTCCACTTAATCACACTTTTACTACTTATTTTATAAAATTTTCAAATAAGTCCTTTTTAACATTTTTACCGAAAATCATTTAGCAAAAGTTGTTTATCTAACACCAAACATGCATTTTCTACCATTAGACATCAAAATACACAAATATTTAACATGGAGAAAATTTTCAACTTCATCTTTCTTTCAAATTAGTCATTGAAATAGCTAGATTAGGTTACAAAGATCTCAAAAACATGAAAATCATTAAAAACGGGGCTAGAACGGACTTACAATCAAGCTAGGAAGCTTTGGAAAAAACCCTAGATATGGAGACTCTTCAAATTCAGCTATGGGAGGATGAAATTGAGAAGATGACATCTGTTATGTGTTTTATTTTGTCTTTACTAGCCAAATGACAAAAATGCCATTCACTTAAAACTTTAAAATTTCACCTAATCATGTCCATTTTTGTCCATGTAATTAAAAAATGGTCTAATTACCATCTAAGGACCTTCAATTTAAAATTTCATAGCAATTAGACACCTCTAGCTTCTAGAACACACATTTTGCACCTATTGCAATTTAGTCCTTTTAGCTAAATTAAGTGCCCAATCGATAAAATTTTCGAACGAAATTTTCACGAAACAATTCCATGAAACTGTAGACCATAAAAATATAATAAAAATAAATCTTTCTTTGTCGGATTCATAGTCCCAAAACTATTGTTCCGATTTGGCCCTAAAACGGGCTGTTACAGTATATGTGTTGGAGCCAAATGAAACATAATATATTTCAAAGGAAGCTTCAAATCAAATTACTTGATGAACAACTTCAATCAGAAAGTGTTAGTTGTAAAATATTTGAAAAACTATTTAAATTTTATTATTTAATTTTCCCTCTAAAATAAAATAATTTTTTTATTTCCTCCCTAAATTCATTTATGCATTTTAACTTTAAATTTTTGTTTAAAGTTTAGAATAATGTTTATGACATTTTAAACCTACAATTTTATTCTAGTTAAAAGCAAACTCATAGCAATGAAAACAGTGACGGATCTAGAAATACGATTTAGGGGATAAGAGCGAAGGGCGTGATGATGATCAAAGATTTGAAGAATGAAGATCGAAGAATAGATGAGAAATTGAGAGGAGAAAACTAGAAAAGAAAAATAAATTTGAGGACGAAAAACTGTGTATTTTTGCTTAACTGCCTCCCCTGAATGGATTGGCTAATAAAGGTGAATAACGGTACCCAGAGACAGTCTGGCCTACCCCCATACGTATTGTTTCACTAACACCTAAAACAGATCATTTAACTTTAGCATTTACCCCCTCCCCAATGCGCATCATTTCATTAATAATAACCAAAAACACAATGTTTTAACAGAATAACAAACATTAACAGAATTATTAATGAAATCAGGAAATTAGCCGTTGAAGTCTGCTTAATCTTGTATCAGGGCGAAATTAAATTATATATTTTTATGATAGTAAAAATGCAATTTCATCATTTTAATAACCCATATCTTTATAATTTTTAGAGAATTAAATCAATTTTTATCAATTTTGGGGGGTTAAAGTACAACTTTACAATTACGAATTTAAAATTTTATATATTATAAATGGCTTAAATAAAAAAAAATTCATTATAGGGGGGACTGGGACCCTACCAACCCCTAAATCCGCCCCTAAATGGGACATTTATGCATATTTTATTCTTTCATAGATGTCGAAAATATCCATTTCCACGAATGTTATTTACATTTATAATCACTTCACATTAAATGTATCATTTCATCTCATTTTTAGTAATTGTTTTAAATTTAATGATGAATAAGTGTTATCTCGGTTTATATTGTTGTTGTTATAATAATTTTAAAGGACGTAAGTTCGGATGTATTTAAACAAACAATATCTTTCCTTTTAGGGATTAAGGACATTGTATCTAGAGAAAAAATTATATAAATAATGTATTAAAATAAAAATAAACAAAAATTAAGATCCAATATAAAAATAGAAGTCATTTTTTCGATAATTTATCAGCTATTTTTATTTAATATTTAAAAAATAATTTTTTATCAAAACAATTATCTCATATAAATGAAAACATTAAGGGCTCACGAGGAGAGCTCATGAGCTAGGTTCGTATGCATGTTATTGGGGGTTCGCAGGTAGAGGATGCGAAGTGAAACGTGTGGTACGATAAATATGTGTTAAGTCTAGAGCAGTATATGTGTTGGCGTGCATGGAGCCTACCTAGAACGTCATTTTGATGAACAGTAACCGTATCTTATAAATATTCGACTCCCCTCACCGAGAGGACACACAACAAAAACACTCAACAATTCTGAATGAAGGTGAGTTGTGTTTTTAATTACACTCATTTCGAACTCAATGCATTTTAGATTAGTCAAAATTTTAGGTTCATATTTCAGGTTAGACTTAAACAAGCATAAAGTGTGTTAACAATGGTAAAGCCAGGGAGGCTGACAGAGGGTTGACATTTAAGTCGCTTTATAATTTATAAAATTTTAAATTAGTAATGATAAAATTGTATTTTGACTCCCCAAAAATAATAAAAATTTGATTTAATCTTTTAAAAATTATAAATATATAAGCTATTATAATGGTAAAATTATATTTTTACATAGTAAAAATATACAAGTTAATTTCAACCTCAAATGAATTTTTTATCTTCACCCTATACATTAATATCATGTTTAAGTTGAATTCATATTTGACTTAACCCGACCAAATGATGAAACCTAATTTTAAGCATGGATTGTTAAGCTGAAATGGGAGACTCATACCAATCACTTTATCAGCAATGTCAGCATACTTTGTTTGAAAACTTAATGTACTTTATCAGTAGTGTTTCGGTCGGCAAGGTGAGTCAAACTTCCATCACCGGCCATGGATTTCAGCAAAAGATGTTATATTCAAACCCGGTTGGTTGCTTAGTCGGCAAGTCACATAAAAAAAAAAAAAAAAAGGTTAAATTAACCTAATGGTCCCTGTACTTTTCAAATATTAGGAATTAATTTCTTTATTTTTCAAATTTCAAAATTCAAGTTAATTACAACGTCTTTTTTAATTACATAATTATCAAATGAGTAATTTTTTGTTATATTTCAAAATGTCAAAACAGTAAATTTAACAAAAAAATTAACTATATTAACAGGGACTATAGGCACATTTTAACAAAATAATTTTTGTTTGGTCAAAAAAGTTAGGGATAAAGTCTTACATTGATCATATTATTTAAGTGTTATGAAATTACGATTAATACTATTACGATGATACTTTTATTTTTTTCTGCATTTTTATATCATATTTAAATAAAATAATTATAAATTATAAATCCAATGATTGAACATGTATTTAATATAATATTAAAATATGAGTTTATTATCATTCGACTAATATTAATTTTTGAATAAATTTTAAATGAATATATTTTTTTACATAAAATATTTTCTTTTATTCACATTGTGGGTGTGACGGAATCTAGTGTATATAGAAGGGATTTACTTGCAATAATAATTAAATTAAATTATTATGAACTATTATTCTATTGATCCTCTTAGTTAAATGTTTTAACTCTATAAGTATGCAGGGGCGAAGTTAGAAATTTTTCTTAAGGGGGGTCGAAATTAAATTGTAATTTTTACGATAGTAAAAATGCAATTTCATCTTTTTAATAGTCAATATATTTATAATTTCTAAATGATTAAATCAAAATTTTATCATTTTTAAAGAAGTCAAAGTGTAATTTTACATTTTATGGGGCAAGCCCCTACCAGCCTCCCTAGTTACGCGTGCAAGTATGATTAAATGAATATCATGTGTTTGTTTTTATTTTTAAGAGGTAATTGCACTAAAATTTTCAAAACTATGATCTTAATTCTAAATTGGTCCCTAGACTTCAAATCATTCTAATTACATTTTTAAACTATCGATGTTA
Organism: Gossypium longicalyx; assembly: GCA_025698465.1. Classification (NCBI taxonomy): domain Eukaryota; kingdom Viridiplantae; phylum Streptophyta; class Magnoliopsida; order Malvales; family Malvaceae; genus Gossypium; species Gossypium longicalyx. Next base: position 98,703,930 of record CM047000.1, read on the forward strand.
TATCAATTATGTTCTTTTGTTATTAAGATCGTCAATTTAAATGTTAAATGACACATTAGATCTTATGTGACATAATTTAAAATAAAAATTTTAAATAAATATTGTAAAAATAGATGTTTTTAAAATCTTAGTTTTGAAGTTTTCAAATTTTTTACGGAAGTTTTATTATTCATTCATTTTTAGTTTTTACTTTTAAACGTTATGCGACAACATTCTATTTCTTTCAAATTTTCATTTTAAATTTAACTGCATAAGATTTGACATGTTATTTAACAGTTAAATTAATAGTTTAATAACGAAAAGATTTGATTGATATAATATCGATAATTTAAGATGTAATTAAAATGTTTTGGAATTTAGGGACCAATTTAAAATAAAAATTATAATTTGAGAATGTCTAATGCAATTAACTTTTTTTAATACCACCTAAAAACGTTACCCTTGGTTTTGGTAGTAGTGGACCAAATAAATTTATTATTACACGTGAATAACATGTGTTCTTTGTTTAAAGACATTACTCTTGGATTGCAAATGTGCATAATCTCTTTCAAGTCTTGCTAATAGTTTTTTAGTCCCTGAATTTTTCAATTAGGTCTATTTTGATACCTAAATTTGATAATTAGGTTTATTTTAGTTCTTAAATATGGATTTCATTAAAAATTGTGTTGAGGAAGGAAATGTCTATTATTGATGAACATTTAAAAATTGATTAAAAACAAAACATAAATGCCTATATTTATAGGCTTACAAAAAACAACTTTAACCCAAAAATAGCTAACAAATTAAATTGAAAATAAAATCTAAAACTGAAAATAAAATCTGGAACTAGAAAATATTCTACCAAGATACTTGGTCAACTAAACAACTAATACTTTGAATCATTCTCCAACACTCCCCTTTGATTCAAACTTGCACACACCAAGTAAGGCTCTAAAATAATAAAACTTTTCTTTGGGCAATGACTTGGTCAGCACATCTGCCAGCTAATCTTGAGTGCTGCAATATTCCAATGTTATCTCCTCCTTTGCAACCAGATCGCGTATAAAATGATAGCGAATGTCTATATGCTTCGTTCTACCATGGAATGTTGGATTTTTTGTCATGATAATAGTTGCTTTGTTGCCACAAAATATTTCCGTTGCTCCCTTTTGCTCATGTTGAATATCTGCTAACACTTTTCTTAGCCAAATGGCTTGACAAGCTGCTGAGGTTTCTGCTATATACTCAGCTTCTGAAGTTGACAGGGCTACTGTAGCTTGTTTTTTCGAACTCCAAGTGATCACTCCGGAACCTAGAGTGAAACATTTGCTGAAATACTTCATCTGTCATCCAATGAACTTGCCCAATCATTGTCTGTGAACTCATACAATCTGAAATTTAGAGTTTTTGAGTACCAAACACCATACTCCAAAGTTCCTGCAATATAACGCAAGACTCTTTTTGCTACTCCATAATGAACTGTTGAAGGTTGTTGCATAAATTGGGAAATAACACTAACAGGGAATGCAATATCGGGCTTGGTGTGTGTCAAGTAAATTAAACCACCTACCAAGCTTCTGAACTTTTTTGCATCTGCCATTTCTCCTTTATCTTCTTGCTGCAATTTCTCATTGATATTCATGGGTGTAGTTACAGACTTGCAATTAAGCATGCCAAACTTACTAAGAAGGTCCTTGGCATATTTTCTTTGTGAGATCAAAATACCATCTTCAGCTTGATGAACTTCGAGACCAAGGAAATAATACAGTAAACCCATATCCGACATCTCAAATTCATTCATCATTTGAGATTTAAACTCTCCACAAGAAAGGTAAAAGAACTAGTACAAATGATATCATTAACATAAAGACAGACAATGATGAAATCATTACCTTCCCTTTTCACATACAAGGTGGGCTCGTTCTCACTTCTCACGTACCCTCTTTTCTGGAAATACCCATCAATCTTATTGTACCATGCTCGAGGGGCTTGCTTCAGTCCGTATAACACCTTTTTTAGCTTGTACACCTTCATTTCATTGCCTTTCTTTATGAAACCTTCCGACTGTGCTACATAAACCTCTTCTTGTAGGTCTCCATTGAGGAATGCTGACTTGACATCAAATTGATAAATAGGTCACTGTAATTGTGCAACCAATGCTAGAATAAGCCTCACTATTTCAAACTGAGCTACCAAAGAGAAAGTTTCTTCGAAATTAACACCATGTTGTTGTGCATAACCTTTCGCCACAAGACGAGCTTTGTGTTTTAGTAAGCTTCCATCAGCAGCAAACTTTGTTTTAAACACCCACTTCAAGCCAATTGCACTTTTGTCTTTCGGTAAGTCCACCATTTCCCATGTTTCATTCTTCTCAATAGCTTTTATCTCTTCCTCTATTGCCTTCTGCCGCTCTTCTTTTTCAGTAGTTTCTTCATAGTATATAGGATCTGAAACAGCAAGAGCAAACTGGTAAGATGATAAGTGTCATCAACATATTTGGGATTTAGCTTTCTTGCCCTTGCCGATCTTCTAAGTGAGAGTTACTCAGCTACAGGCTCTTCAGGAGTTGTAGCTCTTGGTGAGTTAGGAGGTGAACTTGCTGAATTTAACTCTTGCCTTTCATATTGTGAAACCTCAATGGGCATAGAAATTTACTGATGTACCTGCTCTTCATTCTAATCCCATCTTGCATTTTCATCAAAAATAATATTCCTGCTAATAATCACCTTGCCACTCAAAGGGTTGTGAAGTCTATATGCTTTGGATTGAGAGTAATAGCCAACAAAGATACATTTCACGGACTTTTCATCAAGCTGGCTTCGATTATGTGAATCTACTAAAGAATAGGCAATACAACCAAATATTTTCAAATCGCTTACCGAAGGTCTCCTAGCACTCCACGCTTCATAAGGTGTTCGGTTAAGAACCGCCCTTGTTGGAGACGAATTCAGCAAATAAACAGCAACAGCAAGACTCTAGCAGCCCCTTAGATCTTAACAAACTTCTTGCCATTTCAACAATCGTTCAGTTCTTACGTTCAGCCACACCGTTTTGCTGCGGTGCATAAGGTGCTGTCAACTCTCTATGTATGCCTTGCTCTTCACAAAATTGGTTGAATTCATTAGACAAAAATTCTCCTCCTCGATCAGTGTGCAAAGCCTTAATACTTCTTCCACTTTGCTTTTCAACGAGCGCCTTGAACTTCTTAAAAGTCTCGAATGCTTCTAATTTGGAGTGAAAAAAATATACCCAACTCATGCGGCTGCAATCATCTGTAAATAACAAAAAATAGTGACTTCTACCCAAGGATTCTGTCTTCATGGGTCCAAAAATGTCAGCATGTACAAGCCCAAGACACTCAGATGCCCTTCTAGAGTTTTCTACAGGAAATGGTTTTTTACATTGTTTCCCAAATATACACCCTCGTACAAATCTAAAGACTCAATTTTTAGCAGCCCGAACACCATTTCCTTTTGACTCAACAATTTGAGACCTTTTACATTCAAGTGCCCATACCGTAAATGCCACAACTTAGACTCACTATTCTCTTTAACAACAAGAGCCTGACTTTCTACATTAGAGACTTCAAGAGGAAAGAGCTTGTTTGGTGCCATCTGAACATCAATAATAATTTTTCCTTATTTTTTGTCTTTAATCACATAAGACATATCATCAAACATAACAGAATATCCACTACCCATAAGCTGCCCAATGCTCAATAAATTTTGAGATAGAGTAGGAATAAAATAGACATTATAAAGGAGCTTTATGTTACCATGACCATTGCTTATCGCCACAGTGCCTTTGCCCTTAACTTGCATCTGCTTATCATTGCCAAGTCTCACCTTTACCTTGTATGACTTATCCAGCTCTTTGAACAAAGATTTTATCCATGTCATATGATTTGAACAGTCGCTGTCCAAAAACCATGTCTTTTGAAGCTATAACGTCATCTTGATAAGCCATGAATAGCTTAATTTCTTCGTCACCTTCTGCATAGTCGGCTTGTCTTTCCCTTTTCCAACAATCCGCCTTCACATGCCCATATTTCTTGCAATAATAACATTGAACATTGCTCCTATATTGCTTCTGTTTTTCTATCATCTGCCTTTGTTCATCATATCCAGCACCTCTACCTCTGCCACGATAACTACCTCTGTATGTGGCCTTTCTTGAATCGTCTTGCTGCTTGAGAGACTCCCCCATCACTTGGAATGCCTTTTCGTCAGACTTTTCATTTGTGCGGTTCAATCTCGCTCCGTGGGATTGTAAAGATCCCTGTAGTTCATCAAATGAGTAAGTAGTTAAGTCTTTAGACTCCTCAATAACTGCAATGACATGATCAAACTTTGGAGTCAAACTCCACAACACTTTTTCAACAGTAGTTTGATCCGTAACTTGCTCTCCATAGGACTTTATTTGATTGACAACCGCTGCTGCCCTTGTAAGATAATCTTGTACGGATTCTCCACTTTTCATTTGCAACGTCTCAAAGTCACGACGAAGAGTCTGAAGCTTTACTGTAACAACTTTCGAAGTGCCTTGATACGCCATGTGCAATGTTGTCCAAGCTTCTTTTGCAGTTTCTGCTACTACAATTTTTGAAAAAATTGACTCGTGAACAGCTGACTGAATGAAGAATAATGCTTTGTTGTCTCTTTTCTGGTTTTCTCTCAACTTAGCCTCCCCATCGTCATCAGGATACCCATTCTCAACTAAGTCCCACAATTCTTGAGACTTAAACAATGTCTTCATTTTGATGCTCCAAAACTCATAGTTGACACCATTGAAAATGGGAATTGCCGATTGAGAAACATTCACGGTACTGTTTTTTGTCGTAATGAGAAATACATACCAAAATTGTTGAGGAAGGAAATGTCTATTATTGATGAACACTTAAAAATTGATTAAAAACAAAGCATAAATGCCTATATTTATAGGCTTACAAAAAACTACTTTAACCCCAAAATAGCTAACAAATTAAACTAAAAATAAAATCTAAACCTGAAAATAAAATCTAGAACTAGAAAATATTCTACCAAGATACTTGGTCAACTAAACAACCAATACTTTGAATCATTCTCCAACAAATTGATAGTGCGACGCTCTAAGGTTATGTTATGTCATCACACGGAAAATTTAAAATAAAAATTCAGGTGATGACATGGCATAATCTCAAAGTGTCACATCATCAACTTGTTTGTATTTGTCAAGTTTAGGGATCAAAATGAACTTTTTATTTCATTTATTATTATCAAAATTCATGTAACAAATGGTTATAAAATAAGCATAATGCAAAGTTTAGCCCTCAACGTTTACATTTTCTATCAATTTGGCCCCTTTTTTTTAGTCAAATTGTCTCTTTTTTTAATGAAAATGTTGAATAAAAAATTATTTTTTAACGATATTGGCATGGCAACTTGTGTGGTAGTCCATATGTACTTCATGCTGACATAACAATATTTGTCCCATATGTCACGTTAAAAATAATTTAAAAATTATAATAAAATTATTTAAAAAATCAGAATTCAAAAAGCATATATATATAAATTTTTAAAAAATAGCATGAAGTATTGCAATGCGAGATGTTATGTTTAAAAAATTAATATTTTAGTCAATATTGTCGTTAAAAAAACAACATTAAGAAGACGTGGGTTTGAGTGCGTTGAAGTGTATTATCCTCCTATTTATGAGTTGAGGAGGAACTATGGGTAGTTTTAGACATTGTGTCACAAAGAGCAGATATGATCAGAACCTATAATGAGATTATTTAAAAAAAAATCGTTCACGTATACAAAAAAAATTTAAATATATTCATATTAAACACATACACGATTTGCTGAGTTAAAAATTACAATAAAAAAAAAATCTACCAATCACTATAAAGCAATGAATCACCAAAATTATAATCTACAACTGGCTTGAACTCATCGTTCCATTGTTGTTGTCCAAAGAATAATCCATCGCCATTACTAGGGTTTGAAAAGCTTAAAACTTGAGATGTTCCTTGATGATGATGATGATGATCACTTGTAAACGAAAATTGATTTAATTTTCCAGGAAAATCTTCAATTTCTTTCTCACCTAAAAACTCCAAGCTATTTTCTGATTCTTCATTACTGCATGTTCTTGAATTAATTGCTGAAATATTTTGCACATTCCAATTAATATTAATATTATTATCATTATTTTTATTATTGTTATTTTTCTTCTTGTTTTGCCAATCTAATACATGTTTTCTGCATGTAACATCACGTTTAAAGATTCTGCATACTGTCCAAACTTCCTGCAAAAAGAAGAACAATTTTTTTTATTGTTAATTCAGTATTTCTATTATTCTATACTTTTTAATTAAATATCGAATTTACAATCACGATAAACACGATGAGAACAAAAAAAAAAGGGGTGGTTCTTGTACTATAGTGAAATTCTTGCTTTTGGGTCATTTTATGATTTTTTTTGGTCGCTTTGTACCGTCTATTTTCATTCTATCGATCACGTTAGTTCTTGACTATTTTTGTTAAAAAAAAATTCTCTTTTGAGGCTGTTTAAGTCAATCAAATGAGAACATGTGGACAATAATGAAAGGGCTAAAATGAAATTTTCATTATAATACAAGGGCCAAAACACAATATTAAGCCTATTGTCAAGGGTTGAATAGGTGGGATTTTTTTTTTAATGAAGTTAAAGTGATGGACGAAATGAAAGTGGGGAAGGAAAAAGTGACTCAAAGAGTTGAAATTTCACTATAGTATAGGGGTCAAAGTGAAATTTATATTATAGTATAGAGCTAACCTGTTTTGGCCCCTGTATTATAGTGAAATTCTTGCTTTAACCCTTTTATTTATTTATCACTTTTTTTCTCTGTTTCATTCCATCAATCACGTTAGCCCCTTGACTATTCTCGATAAAAAAACACCATATAAAAGGATAAAATGAGAAAAAGTCAAGGGGCTAACGTGATAGACGAAATGGAAATAAGAAAAGAAAAATGGTAAACTACAATAGAGGTCATTCAATTATAAAAAGTTACAAAATGATCATTTAACTATTCAATTTTGACTTTTTTAGTCACCAACTAGCTAACGTAAAAATGAAAACACCCGAAAATCCAATATAGTTGAGTGACCAAAAAAGACAAAACTGAGTAGCTAAGTGACCATTTTGTAACTTTTCATAGTTGGGTGACTACTAATGTACCCAAAAAAACAGTAAAAGGACCAAAATAAAAATTTCACTACAGTAAAGGGACCAAAATAGATATTAAAGCAAAAAGAAAGCAAAGCAAAGAAAGAGAAACACTGGTCTTACAGCTTCTTCAAAGTTGTCCTTGGCATGATTTTGATCAAGTGGGAGACGAAATTCATGCATCATCCAATCAGTTTTGGTACCTTTACCAGCACTTCCTTTATAATAAACCAATGATTTCTTCAAACCAATGATGGAGTTATTGTGGTATTCTTCGACACCATAGATTGGTTTGTCGATCCCAGTTGCTTTCCAAAACCCTGAAACTGTAACCCTGTTTGGTCTTATGCTGTTCTTGTACTTCCTCCCTCTCTTGCAAAAGAAATACCATTCTTTCTCTCCCACTGTGCTGCTGATTTTGCTAACCCCTGCAAAATTTTAATCTATGATCATTCTCTCTCTCTATATATATATGTATGTATGTATGTATATACATGAAATCATAGGCGAAGCAAGAAAATTGCTTTGGAAATTAGAGATTAATCATAAATTTTAGGTGCCTAATGCAATTTTGCCATTATAATAACATGTAATTTTATAAAAATTTAAGGGATTAAATAACAAATCTACCGAGCTACTTCATGAATTTTGCACGCAAAAAATTTGGATGTTTGCGTGCAATGGAGAAGGATAGTTGTTGTAAATGCTTGTTTTGTTTTGTTCGCTCGACTTTTTGGAAGTTAAAGTATAATTTTAGGATTATACTAATTTATGATTTGATAAAATTTAAAACGTCTACATAGTAAATATATCATTGGAAGTGGCCAAGGCCACTCCTTGCTCCCTTATCTTTGCTTATTAAAATGGAAAATTTTTCATTTAAGTTCCTATTTTTATTTATAAAATTTTAAATTAGTACTGGTGAAATTGTACTTTGACCTCATTGAAAATGATAAAAATTTGATTTAATCATTTAAAAATTATAAAGATATAAGCTATTAAAATGGTGTAATTATATTTTTACTATCATAAAAATATATAATTTAATTTCGATCCCCAAAAATTTTATGGTTTTGCCCTTGAAATATAGCAAATTTAGATGTGCTTAAACCTTAATTATAATAGTAACGATGCAAATTAAAACATGCATGCAAATGCAAATGAGAGAATAGGTGGATAAAACAATCCCAACCCCCAAATAATCGAAGTAGAACATTCTTCATATACTATATATATAGGGGCGGATTTAATGGGGCTGGTAAGATTTTGTCTTTTTAAAATAGAAAATTTTCATTTAAATGCTTTATAATTTATAAAATTTTAACTTGGTAATGATAAAATTACATTTTGATCCGTCCAAAATGATATTACTATCGTAAAAATATATAATTTAATTACGACCCATATATATATATATATATACCCTTTAATCCATTTTTCTTCAAGAATATGAAACAAGAGGGACAAAAATACTTTCAAAAAAAAAAGAAATGGAAAATCATACTTGGAAGATCCCAAGGATCAAATTTGTAGATATCAACATGCTTGATTAAATCAATGGTGAAGAGCTTCTTCTCCACTTTCCTCTTGAGATAAAACCCTACTAGTTCTTCATCTGTGGGATGAAATCTAAAACCAGGTAGCAATATATCTTCTTCTTCTTCTTCTTCTTCTGTATTACAACTTACCATTTTCTCCATCTCCACATCTTCCATTTTCTTCTCTTTTTTTTTTTTATATATCTTGGGGTGTTTGCCTTTTTATCACTTTGAGAATATAGAAGCATACCTTTATATAATGGTATGAAAATGGTATTGTTGCTTCTTTTGTTTTTTAGTCTAAGTCAGTCTTTGACTGGATACATATGGGGTTTGCTTGCTTGCTTTATTCTTCAATTCTTTATTTTATGTTAAACAACTTTTTTTTTAAAGAAAAATGAGGAAATTGTTTTCTTTTAAGAAGTAATGGTTTGTAATTATAAATAATAAATGTCTTATGGAGGTCCTTGTACTGAAGTTAAATTACATTTTGCTCCCTCAAAAATGGTAGATTAGTTTCTGTACGTTAGGTCAATTGATTATTCTGTTAAAAATTACATACATTTCTATTGTTAAAGACTAGTCGTTGCACGCCATGCGTAATTAGTTATTCCGTCAGTAATGTCAGATTTTAATTTTAACAGAAAGGACCAGTTTGCTCTTTGATCGAATGTACAGGGACTAATTTGTTCAAATTTTTAATAAAGTGGACAAAATACAATCTGTATCTTAATATAGGAACTTCCTTAATACTTATACCATTACAAACACAATACATCCAAATCATTGTACATTGCATATGGTTTACATAAGGTTTGCTATTGTTATGATTTAATTCGGATAGGTAATCGAATTTTGGTCTAATTATGATTTTAATCCTTAATTTATACTAAAAATTTAATATTTAACCTTTCTATTTTAATTTGGCATAATTTGATCTTTCTACTTTTTGTGTATATGTTACTATCATCTTTTATTATTATTCAATCACACAAATTAGAATTATATAAAAATTCAATCAATTTGGACCTATTGATAGTAATATAAAAAAAGTATCGAATTTTTTTAACAATCTCGTTATAGGTTCTAATCATATCTGTTCTTTTTTATCACAATGTCTAAAACTACCCATAACCTCTCCTCAATCCATAAATAGGAAGATAATGTGTTTCAGCGCATTCGAACCCACATCTTCCTATATTGACAACAATATTCATGTCAATTGAGCTAAAACCCGATCGACATTAAACCTTGAATTTTAAATTTTGATGATGAATTAATTAATAGAAATCCAGGTGGTTCACGTTTTCTTTGTGATTAATATATGATTTACACTCCAAATATAGTAATTAATGATTGAATTAAATATTGTGAGCGTCAGTACCTAATCAACGAAGTATTATTCTAATCTTATTCGCTTTGATCCAATAGATATTTTATGAGTTTTACGTTAGACTCTTATATTATTAGATAAAATAATATTTAGTCCCTGAATTTGATATTTTTTTTTAATTTGGTCTTTGAATTTTGATAGTTCGGTAAACTACATTTGAGGTCACTAAATTATTAAAATGTTTACGTTTTAGTTACTCGACTTTAAAAAGTTACAAAATAGTAATTAAACTATTCGAAAGTTTTCATTTAAATCACTAGGCTGTTAAATCATTGTTGTATGACCTTCTCTGTTCGCACCTGTCTTTACCAATTGAAAGCTCTCTTCCATAATTTAGTTTTTTTTCATGGAATAGCTTTGAACATCATGAATCTGAGAACCAAAATTCAAACAGTTTTATTTTCCGATCTTTGACACTGGCTGTCAAATCGACTTAGATTTAAGGTATGTACTTCTACTCATCAATGGGTATTGATCCACCATGCTGATCCTCGAATCATCATTTGGAGCTCGCTAGCCAGACTTTAAAAAAAAAAAAAAAAAACTAAACGTACTAGCGACTTAAACAAAACTTTTGAATAGTTCAGTGACCATTTTATAACTTTTTAAAGTTGAGTGACTAAAACACAAACTTACTAATAGTTTAGTGACCTTCATTGTAGTTTATGCTTGATGGTTTACATTAGTCCCAACTTGACAAGTTTTTTTAATTTGATCCCTGAACTTCAATTCTGGTAAGGTATGATCCTGTGACACTCTGAAATTGTACCACATCATTACTTAAATATTAGAAATATACATTTAAAAAAAAAAACTAAGTACTAGGACCAACACCAAAAAAAAAATGAAAAAATCAAACTAGGAAAGTTTCCAAATTAGTCCCTTTGTAAATATGAACTCAATTTTTAAAGCATTGTCGGCAAAGGTGATGCCATGGACAGTTGGAGCCCTTTTTTAGGAAAAAAAATTAATTATAGTTTTGGTCTCTAGCAATTATAATTAATTCAATTTAACCCCTTTTTTTAAAAAAAAATATTGACTTTTACTTAATTCAAAATTTTATAATTTCGTTTTCATCCTACGAGATCTCTTGGTGTGTGTGTGTTGTAGCAGACCCTAAAAAATTTTTAACGTGGGATTGAGGTGTATATATAATATATGTATGACTAGTATAAATGTGAAAGTACTTTTTAAGTCCCTCTATTATAAGACTGAATCAATTTAGTCCTTTCATTTAATTTAATCATTGCACTACTACAAATAATAAAATAAGACCAAATTGTAATATAATTAACAATTATTGCTGAAAATGACATTAATTTTTTTAGTTTAACTCTAAAAAAAAATATGCCATTTGCAAAACCATTAAAACATTCAAAATATTAACTCTGTTAAACCGTAAATGTTAACTTCGTTAAAATTTGGTCTTATTTAATTCTTTTTATTACTATAAAGAATAAATCGATCCATTTAATCGTAGATGAATTTCAATAGCTTTTTGTCATTTGATTGGAATCCCAAAAGCCATAAAAGTTTGAATACTTTTACAAAAAAATCGTGATTTTTGTTTGAGTTTTGATTCTGTGCTGGTCGATATGATACTGATAACTTTAACTTTTCATTAAAGAATAAAAAATTATTATCGGGTTTTGATTTCCAGTATTAGAAAAAAGTCGGTATGTTCATTGATATGATATTAATAAATTCAAATTTTTGTCAAAAAATGAAAATTATTGGTTTGGGATGAAAATGAATTTGTGGTTAAAATTGAGATAAGTGATTTTTAAATTAAAGCATAAAATTAGGATAAGATAATGTAATTGAAATACACCAAGACATAAATCTAAAGACAAAAAGATAAGATTAATCAAAGATTATTGTGGTCCCAAATAATAGAGATTGGATCAAATTAGGTTTTGTATTATTAAATGTATCAATTTAGTCGTTATCTAGTAAAAAGAATCGGAAAAAAGTCTAAATTATAACCAACTTAACATTTACCATATAAAAATATGTTGAAAATTATTATTTTTTACTTACAGTTCAATTCTAAATAAATAATTCCATTTACAGGACAATAAAAATTTTAAAAATATTAACTTGACCTTATCTGATTCTTTTTAGCAGTACAAGGACTAATTTTATCATGTCTTAAAGGGACCTTCTATTACATTCACTGCTCTCTCTCTCTCTCTAGTAGAGAATATGTTAAACATGTAAAGTTTGGGTGTAAATCATGATTTCCGAAACTGGATCAATTAGTCAGACCAATTGAATTGGAAACTAATTAAGGTTAGGTTGATTGACCCATGAACCGATTGAATTAGACTAAATTATTGGTTAAACTAGTTTTTATTTTTAATAATTTTTTATCGAACCAAACCAGTAATCTAAAATATGACCCATAAATATGTTTGTTATTATAATTCTTTTTTTTATTTTTTGAAATATTTTTAAAATTCATATCTTTATGTTTATGTGATTATGTCAAAATATATATTAAACAATGGACTAAGTCAAATAATATTAAAAAAAACATTTTTTATAGATAAAAAAGGAAAGAAAAAAAGAGAGAGAGAGAGAGAAAATGAGTAAAATTTTTGGTATGTATCTTTCTGTCTTTTTAAAATTTAAACCTTCTAAATGTGAAACATTGAAAATATTTACTCATTCAAATTAAATTAATAATTTTACTTTTAACTTTACCTCTATTTTCTTTTTCCTTTGCTTCTAAGAAAGAAGTTTAAGATTCTAGAATTAAATTATTGATATGGCTCAATTAAAAAAAAAAGATTTTTTTTATATCAAATCAAGTTTGAAGTTTGTATTTTTCTTATGGAAAAATAATAATTTGAAACTCCAGGTGTAGCTTGGGTTCGAGTCGTGTTAGTCGCGTCGTTGTTAGAACTTTTCTCTCCTCTTGTAATTCATAAAAAAAAAAAAACTTAATTATGCTTATTATAGGTTCTGGTCATATCTGTTCTTTTTGACACAATGCTTAAAATTATCCATAACTCTTCCAGGGGCGAAACTAGAAAAAATTTTTAGGGGGTCGAAATTAAATTGTAATCTTTACGATGGAAAAAATGCAATTCCACCATTTTAATAGACTATATCTTTATAATTTTTAAATGATTAAATTAATTTTTTATATTTTTAAGAGGCAAAGTGTAATTTTACTTTTACTAATTTAAAATTTTAAAAATTTTAAAGGGGCCATATGAAAAAAATTTCATTTTAAGGGGGCCGGGGCCCCTACTGACTCCCTAGTTTTGCCACTGTACCCTTCTCTAGAGGTGCTCATGGGCGAGGTTTGAGTCGAGACTAAGCATAATATTAACATACTTTATGCTTGCCTAAGCCCGAGACCAACCCAAATCTATTTAAGGTTGCCCATATTGTTTTTAAAAAAATATTTAATAAATTTATACATTTTTTATTTATTGAAAATTTTTATATAGTCATTTCAACATTATTTTAATGTTTACATTAGAGTAGTATTATATATTTAGTATAGGTTTATTTTTTTAATATGTTCTAAATTACATAATATATAAAAGTATTATAAACTCAAATATGGGTCGAGCCTAATTTTTTTATCTAAATCCATTTTTCAGACCTAATATTTTTATCCAAACCCTCTCAAATTTCAAGCAAGCCTTCAAGCCTAGGCAGATAGCTCGACCTGTGAACAAGTTTACCCTTTCTCCAACCTATAAATAAGAGGATAACATGCTTTGACACATTTGAACCCACATCCATACCAATCGAACTAAGACTCAATCAAACATACTTATGATTATTTAACTTTTACTTGCATGCATAATATTCAATTTATTATATAATATAAAAAAAAAAAAACAAAGGCAATAGACAAAAGAATTCTTGTCATAGATCTAAATGTTTAATTTTTTTTTTATATAAAACGTGTTTTTAAAAAAATATATATATACATTTTTATAAATATCAATGAACAATTATTAGAACCCAAAGGTCAAATGTTAAGAAAGAAAAAAAAATTAGCAAAGTGATGTGTTAAATTAAAAAATAATTAATGAATTAAATATTAAAATGTAATTATTTAATTACTTTTACGTTCAAATTGTTGAAGAAAAACAACAAAAAGGTTTATGATTAAAATAAATAAATGTTTGATTTTTTTTATTAAATAAAATAATTAGCAATTAATGAAGCTTTGCCAATAAAAGTCTCAGTGTCAAGTCTCATTTATGGGTCCCATTGAATTTGTCATCTTTTAGTGATATTTTTTTTTGTGCAAAAAAATATGATAAAAGCTTTCAATGAAGTAAATGTTAAATATATTATATTTTTTAAAAAATAATTAATTAAAATATTTAAAATAAAGATAAATTATCAAAATATTCACTTTTGTTTATTTCAAGTTATATTTTAGTCACTCACGTTATCGCGTTGTAACGTTTTAGTCATTTAGTCGTTAATTGTGATTAACGGCGTAACGGTAAACTGATGTGACACGTTAAATTATCATTTCAAATAAAAAATTTCTAATTTTTTAGTCGAGTTAAAGTTTATAATCGAGTTAGGTTCTTTTGAAATAGGGTTTCGAGACGAATTAAGGTGGATTAATTTTTTAACTAATTGGTACCTTGAAATAATTATCAAAATGTTTTTTTTATATATATAGTATAAATTTATATATATGATAATAAATTTTAATAATATTATTAAAAATGATAAAAAAGAAAAATAATTATTTTGTATTGATAAAAATATTTTTTAAAAGACTATGACATATTGGATTAAGTCAGCGTGTGGTGTAGCTTTAATTTCTCGGGTCAAATTCAAAATAGAAAAATTAATATTTAATTTCAAATCGAAATCGAATTATGTTAAAGATATATCATATCGGAGTCATGGCTGACGAAAATTTGTCTCACCCTACTTTATTGCCATCTCTATTTCAAACTTCACTCGGTAAGAGAAAATGGGAACAAATGGAGAAAGGGTTATTACTTTTTTTATTTTTTTAATAATTTCATTATAAATTCTGATATTATCTGCTCTTTTTAACACAATGCCTAGAACTACTCATAACCCGTCTCCAACTTTTAAATAAGAGGATAATGTACTTCAGTACACTGATAACAATACCGATATCAATTGAGTTAAGACTCAATCGATTTTATTTTATATTTTTAAAACTTGAAGAAATGACAAAAATATTTCCCAATCATCCCCTCACTAAATCTATCAAATGATATATTTTTTTCTTTCAGTCTAAAAAGGCTTACAATCAAACGCAAACATGTCAAAGTATTTTGTTTATAATAAGAATTAATGGAAGAAATTTTCCAAGTTCAAACTGACATAGAACTTTGATATGACACATAAATGTGATTGGAAGATGTCTTTTTTATGTTGATTGAGTTTTAGTTTAATTAGTATCGGTATTGTTGTCTGTGCAGGAAGATGTGAGTTTAAGTACATCGAAGCGTATTATCCAACTATTTAAAGGTTTGAAAGAGGTTATGGGTAGTTCTATACATTATATCAAAAAGATCAGAAAAATTAGACTCTACTGTTATGGGAATTGTGAAATCATTTTAAATCAACAGTTAAAATAAAAAGAGAAAAAAATACATATCAAGCTCAGGGGAGAAGCTAGAAAATTTTTTTAGGGGGAGCTAGATGAAATTTTAATTTTTTATAGTTTATATCTTTATAATTTGTAAAGGATTAAATCAAATTTTTATAATTTTAGGGGGGCAAAATGTAATTTTACCTTTACTAATTTAAAATTTTTTTAAAAATTCAAGGGCCTAAAAATTAATTTTACATTTTAGGGGGGCCGGGGCCTATGCCAGCCCCCCTGACTTCGCCTCTGATCAAGCTATCGTTAATTATGCCATGTAAGATTTGCATTGAGAAAAGTGAGCTTACATTTTAATCAATTCAATCGATTTTAATACTAAAGAAGAGAAATTAATTTATAGAAGAAAAAAAACAACGTATTTGGTAATTGATTAAACGACTACAACCTTCTCATTTTTGTCTTTTAACCACAACCGTTGATTTAAAAAAGATTTCACAATATCTCACTATAATAATATCTCACCTTATAGGTTACCATAATTTTTACAATAAAAGTACTACAAACACTCTTATATTAGAAATCAAACTGTATTTTGCACCATTTATTCAAAAAAATAGATTCTGGTCATTTCTACTATTAAAAACTAGCATCACAGTGAAATAACCAGACAGTTAAACGTTACGTGCCCTGTGTACCTTATACTAGAATTTTTAACAAAAAAGATTAATTTACTCTTTAATTTAATATACATAAATTAATTTATTAATTTTTTTAAATAAAAAGAATAAATTGTAATCCGACTCTTAAAATAATGACGTACTACTATTACCTAATATGGACACTAATTCCAAGAATATTTTCTCCATGCCGAAAAGATATTAGAATGGACCTACCAACCAAAACACAAGGTTTGAAATCATGACTTTGTATAATTATATTTGTTGTGCCGTCTTTGTTTGACCATACATAAGTATTTCTAATAATAAAATATTAGCTATTGTTTTTTTTAGTAAATTAATGAACCCCCAACAATAATTTTTATGTGACGTGAAACCTTTTGTCTAGATTGAATAATTCACATATTTTTATCTTCTTTTTTTGGGAACCAAACATATTTTTATTATGTTTGCATATTTTGTATTCAACTAAATATGAGTAGGTCTAGCCCGAAGGCCTCTCCGAAAAATGCGGGTTTGAATAAAAATATAAACTTGAAAAATGAGTTTGGACAAAAATATAAAACTCATTTTCTAAACGGGTTGGGCTTTAGATAAACTTTTTTTAACTCAATCTTAACCCGTATTATGATTTTATAGTTTTGCTATCATTTCGCTATTATATTATTAATGTTTCGATATTGTATAACTCTTATTTTATGATTAATTTTGCTACTATTTTAGCAGTCTTTGCTTGCTAAGTTGCACTTATCTTAGTGTTATTTAATTTAATTTTTTTATTTGTTGAGAAATATTTATTTTAATATTTTTTTTTGTGTTTGATGTATTATACTTTTAGTTTTTTTATATAAAAAATTTTAATACGGGCAGGCCAAGTCAAGTTTTGACAAAATTTTAGACCTATTTTTTGGGCTCAAAAAATGGACATAAAATTTTTACTTGGCCCGGCCCGGCCATGGATAACTCTATCTGGAGGTCAAAGTGTATTTTCACTATATATAAATTTATAATTTAATGATTTATAAGAGGACTAAAATGCAATTTTCCATTTTGGATACCCTCTTTGCATTTGCCCCTGCTAATTTCTGATTTTACACGTTAGATTTTTTAATTAGTTTTGTGAAATATAGCATTCATAATTACTGTAATTAGAGTAAAATAATATTACTTAATCGGATTGTTGAATATAATTAAAATTTATTTAGTTATTGAAAAATTTTAATATTATAATAATAATTGAAATAATAATTAAAAATATTTTTAACATATTCAATGTACTTTATGTAGAAAAAATTGATTAAAAGGGGCTTTTGCATAAATCCCACCTTCAAATAAGCCCAATTCAAGTTTTGTGAACCAGTTTAAGCCCAAATTTTGATTTGGAAAAATTTTAGAAATTGAGACCAACTCTAGTAATCATTGATGTTTTCGATATTTTTTAAGTAAAGTTTTGGTTTTAATTATTGTAAATGAAAAATAAATTTGGAGGGCTTTCTTCGTGTTTGAGGTTCGACATGGCTCGACTCGTAAAAAAATATCTCAAGCTTTTCGATTTTGAATACGAAATTTAAAAAAGATGTCAAATTCAAATAGCAAATAAATATTAAAGTTTTATTTTCTATGTTAAACATGATACTCATTAATGAATCAAGTTTGAACGAAAAGTATTAACCAATACAACCAATAATAGTAACACATAAGAACGATATACGAATTCTGAAAAAAGCTGTGGTTAGGACTCTGAGAAGCCAGTACGCACCCTTCCACATCGATAGGGTATCCCGATGAAAGAACCTTACTTCTCCTATATTCTCCCAATTTTGCTTTACGTGACCTTTCGATTACTTTAGTGTCCCTGCTTAAGTTACAAACTTGAGCTACCAAGTTCGGCAATTAATGATTGTGTTATCCCACTATTTAACCACAGACCGTTTGGGTTTTCTTAGTGATGTGGGATGCGAGTTAGGCTCCATTTAAAAATTGCATTAATGTTTATATTTTGTGAAAGTTATAGATTTAGTTTGTGTATTTTAATTTGATCAATTTTAGTTTTTGTATTTTTTAAATTGGATAATTTTAATCCTAACTCAAATGATAACAGTTAAATTCAATTACTAATCTTGTACTCATGGGGAGAAGTCAGAACAATTTTTTAGGGGGCCGAATGAAATTTTAATCTTTTATAGTCTATATCTTTATAATTTTTAAATAATTAAATCTAATTTGTATAATTTTAGGGAGGGTCAAAATGTGAATTTACCTTTACTAATTTAATATTTCAAAAAAAATTCAAATAGCCTAAATAGTAATTTTCCATTTTAGGGGGGTCAAAGCTCCTGCCATTCTTCTAGATTCGCCTCTGCTTGTACTATGCATATAATTGTAGATTTAACCCATATTTCTCAATTGGATCATGCTAAATCCCTATTAAAAAAATTCAAAGGGCCTAAATAGTAATTTTCCATTTTAGAATTTTAAAATTTCAATCATGTTACAAATAACCGTCTACATTACAATCAATTGAACAGTTATTTTAAAATTCGAAAAATATAAAGACAAAATGACTAAATTAAAATATAGGGGTTAAATTTATAATTTTTGTAAAGTAGATGGACCAATCCACAAACTTGAGCTATCAAGTTCGGCAATTAATGTTCTTATAATCAAACTATTTAAACAACACACCTTTTCAGATTTCTTATTGACGTGGGATGCGATTTGTTAATATTTAATTCTTCCAAAATTAATAAAATATTAAATTAATATTTTATATATTTTTATAAGGAAAATATTTGATATACTGTCAGTAAAGTTTTTAAATTTTACAAACAAGGTCAAGAGATAAAAGGTGCTCATCGATCAGGTCTGGGTCGAGCCTAAGCATGATATTAACATATTTTATACTTGCCCAAACCCAGCCCTGCCTGAAAAATAAGTTTAAAATTTTGTCCAAACCAACCGTTATTTGCAAAAAACTAACCCAAACTCATTTTAGGTTCGCCCAATTTTTTAAAAATATTTATATTATATTATTTTTATATTTAATAATTTTATATATTTTTTATTCATTGAAATTTTTTATATAGTCATATTAACATTATTTTAATGTTTACATTAGAGTAGTATTATATATTTAGTATAAGTTTAATTTTTTTAATATGTTTTAAATTACATAATTTTCTTAAGGCTGCTTGTGGAATAAAAAAATACATTATCAGTGTACCAAATGCTAACTCCTTTTTATAATCAAATTTAGAATTTTTTAATTATTTAAATTAAATTGGCGTTGTAAAAATTTTAGTTCAAAAAATTTAATTCAAAAAAAAAAGAATAAGAGCCAAATTGATAAAAGACGTACACGTGTTGAGTGCTAAAGTTATTATTATACCTAAATTATATAATAATCAAACAATAAAATCTAGTTTGATTCCGAACTATATTTTACGAAAGATAAATTACACTAGTAGTCACCAACTATTAGTAAATTTTGTCTTTGTCATCCAAAAAGTTACAAAATGGTCACCAAACTATTCAATTTTGTCTTTTTGGCTAGTTTTAAAAATGGCTATAATAGCAACTTTAACCCTCAACATTTATACATTGTGTCAATTTAGTTTTGATTCTAAAAAATCTAACCCTTAATATGTAATTCTGTCTTTTTTGTAATTTTGCTTTTCTTTGTGACTATTTCACCTAAAAAGCTAAAAAAAATCAACTAAATTTGATTGAAATATATATAAAAATGGAAACACCAAAAATGCAAGAATTTTCTCATTATTTTAAAATTAACCCTCAATGTCGCAAAAAATAGCAAAACTATAAAAAAAATTAAATTACACAATGTATAAATGTTGAGGGTTAATTTTTTTTAAAATCAAGACTAAATTGTGACCCTTTCACCTAAAAAAGCTAACAAATAAAATTTATCAGCTAATTTTGATTGAAAATATACAAAAAATAGAAACACTAAAAAATTCAAGATATTAATTTTCATCTTTTCTCATTCTTTTAAAATTAACCCACAGTGTCACAAAGAAAAAATAATACTAAAAAAAAGGCCAAATTACAAAATGTGTAAATGTTAAGGGTTATTTTTTTTAGAATTAAGACTAAATTAACACAATTTATAAATATTGAAGATTAAAGTTGCCATTATGCCAATTTTAAAAGCTACCAATGTTAGGTGATGATAAATTTTATGAAAAAGAAAAAGAAAAACAAAATTATCAACTAAATTTGATTGGAAATATACAAAAAATAGAAACATCCAATATATTATTTTCATTTTTTCTCATTCTTTTAAAATTAAGACTAAATTGACATAACTCATAAGTACTGAGAATTAAAATTACTATTATGTCAATTTTAAAAGCTACCACTGTTAGATGGTAATAGTGGTAAATTTATGAAAAAGGAAGTCGTTAGATTACAGAGCTGGGACAATAGAAGGGAGTGTTGCTATGAGAAGCCAACAACGCTTCACCCTGTTCCATTTAATTCAGGGGATCATCATACGGATGTCCTAAGGCTTGCTTCCTTTCAACTATTATCCCAATATGACCTTAAACACCACTTTTAAACCACCTTAATGCCCCAAATTAGGTTACAAACTTGAGCTACCAAGTTTGGAAATTAATCATCATAATCACACTATTTAAACAACATACCTTTTAAGTTTTTATGCTATTTATTAATATTTAATACATGATACAAAAAGAAAAGGTGTATTAAATAAATTTTAATAAAATTTTTATCCAAGTCCTACCAAATCGAGCCATGTGTGTTGCCTAAATAATATACTTTTTCTCAATCATCTTCTTAGAAAATGTCTTTGAATCCCTTTCGAGTTTGAAAACTCCAAAATGTACGTCTCCAAGTGGTTATTGAGTACAAGAACTTCAATTGGATAAAAATTAGACGAACAAAATTGATGAAGATGAATCAACTTCTATTTGTTAAAAGATGCAAAACTATCGTTCTAGTATAAGCAAGATAAACATAATAACTAGAGGAGAGCAATTGGTTTAATTGGTCAATTCAGTTGATTTTTTCAAACCAACTTTAACATGAGAAGACAGAGCCAACTAAATTTAGTTGGAAAAATTGACCTAATCGAACCGACTTTAATTCGGTCAACTGAAAAAAAGAAAAAGGTAATTTTAAAAACTATGTAAAAGAAATGGTGGTTATGATGGCGGAAAAAAAAGGGTAAGGGCAACGAGAGAGAGAGGATGATGGGAACTACTAAAAGAAAGAAAAGAGATGGTCAAAGAAAGAAGAAAAGAGATGGTCAAAGTCAAAACTTAAAAAAAAATTACTTGCTCATGTGGAACATTGAGAAAATTAGTTGGAAAAAAAATCCATGTTAGCAATCTGTTAAAATTCAAGCAACATATAACGTTCAATGATCAAATTTTTTCATTTTGAAAATAGAACAAAGTCAATAGTTTAGTGACCATTTTGTACTTTACCTCTAAAAAATAGGACAATAGCTAAAATGTCAAGTATTTCAATGACTAAAGCTAGGAGAAAAAGACATAAATAAGTATTTGTTCAAATGAAATATACATGTATGTATATTGGCCAAAAAATTAATATATACATATATGTCCTGGCTCAGAAAATCTTTCTCCCAATTTGGGCCAGGCTTGGTAAAAAAACCAGGCTCATAATTTAGGTTGAGCTAAGCCTAGGCAATTTTAAAGAGTATTGATATCCTACCTAAACCCTACTCGACCCATAAACATGTCTAAGCAGAGAGGATGAAGCCAAAAATTTTGTTTAGGAGAATCAAGATAAAATTCTAAAATTTTAAGGGGTGAAGCTAAAAAATTTATTCGAAAAGGACTTATATTGTATATGTAATTTTTATGAGGGGCCAAACTTAAAAAATTTTCATTTATTCAAATGATTAAATGACTTAAAATGAATGATTAACTTAAGAAAAAAGAAGTCGTTGGATTTCAGAATTGGGACAATAGACCGGAGTGTTGCTCTGAGAAGCCAACAACGCTTCACCCCATCCCATTCAGTTTAAGGGATCAGCGGATCCCTAAGGGAGGGTCCGCTCCCATTAAACTATTATCCCGACATGCCTTTAAACCCCACCTTTCGACCACCTTAATGCCCATGCTTAAGTTACAAACTTATGCTACCAAGTTCAACAATTAATCATCTCATTATCACACTATTTAAATAACATATCTTTTAAGTTTTCTTAATGATGTGGGATGTGATTTATTGATATTTAATACATGATATTAAAGAGAAGGCTAACCCTTAACGACTAAAGAGACTAAAAGGGACAAGACACACCCAACTCATATAGAAGCCTTCCATTTTATTAAAAAAAACATGATATTAAAATTAAAAAGCGTATTAAATAAATTTTAATAAAATCGTTATCCAAGTTTGGTTAAGTCAGGCCAACGAATTGCTTGCTTAGGTCATGGACGAGTCTAAGTGATATACTAAAGGATTAAACGATACTTTTTGTACCAATCATCTTATTAACAAAGGTGTTTGAATCCCTTTTGGGCCTGAAAACTCTATAGTGTATATCTCCAAGTGGTTATTAAGTGTAAGAACTATAATTGGAGAAAAAAATGATAAATAAATTTGATAAAGACGAATTGACTTCTATTTTTTAAAAGATGCCAATCTAAAATAAGCATTACACATATAATAACAACTACATATTTATCGAATAAATTCTCCTATTAGCTTGTAACACCCTATACCCGACTCAATCGCTGAGTCCGAGCTACAGGATGTTATATTACGATTAGCTACAATTCAGTTGAACAATTAAAACATATTATTAAGTTCAGAACATCATTATGACATGATTTACAATCATATATGAGCCTTATACGAGCTTATGAAAGCTCTTTAGATAACTCGAGGTCGAATAAGGACCAAATTGTAAAATTTTCAAACTATTAGGTTGACGTCCTGACTTTAGAGGTTCCTGAACATGATGCCATTCACTGGCTACTCCTCATGACATTAAGATCCAACATCACGACATGACTGGCTGTTTTCATAGGGTCCATATGGCACCAATCCATATAACGTTAATCAAACTATCAAATGCAACATTTCTACCATTTACATTCATATTTGACACCTATATGCTTAATTCAAAATGGACATTAGTTATACAATATTCTAATTGACCACTTTTTGGTACAAAACCTACTGAAAACATAAGTACATGCCATTTATCGAAAATATAGAGAGACTATACAAACATTACTGAGTCGAAGGCTGCGAATTGGATGTTGAAATTGCTTCTCGAGACTTTGAGATCTACAAATATTTGTGCACATGAATAAACAAACTGTACGCTGAGTGATAACACTGAGTGGTACTTTCATGATTCAAGTCAATAATTCAATAGCATTATCAATATGAACACATTCAACACATATTTTAGGTTCAACCAATTCATTTACTAATCATGCCAAATATCAATATGATGTTCAAATTCATTTAGCCAAGCTTATACACAGCTAGTTATATATGGCAATAACATAACTTATTCATTTTATTCTATCTCATACTATCTATACACTTCTTTCTATTTGATCTTTATCAAATCAATTGATTCATTTCATTTCCATGTCGACCCTTAGGGCTCGTAATAACCGATTCGTATGATCTTTCACATATTATCTTTAATCACATTTCACACATTGACCGCTTTCGCCATCGAAGTACGGACATTGAGGCAGAGAATCAATACTAAACAATAAAATATAATGAGGTATTTGCAAGCATGACAAGTCAGTTGTAATATGTATAATGTTTAATAGAACACTAGAGTATTCCAAGGATTGAACTCAAATGAGTCAACAATTAAGTGATCCCTAAATATTTAACATGCAATTATAGGAGCCTAGCTAACTACTCACTAAGCATTATATTACGGAAGGCCGTAATTAAGGTTAATTACGATAATTAGCTAACTAATCACTAAAGAGTACTAAATTGTAGAATACGTGAAACTATGAAATTAACAAATTCAATAACAAACAATGGTTGGTTGATTTCCATGTTGTCAATTAACCTTGGAATCAGGGATCTAAATCGTTAATATTCCTAAATTGGCTTGATTTTACCTATCAGTCTTAATTTTACAAAATTAGACAAATTAGTACAGTTTATCTCTCGACCTCACCAAACTAACCCAAGATGATCAAATTGGTGCCCAATAAGATCTCTTCTCAGTCTCACTTGTCTAAAATTTCCCTCAGGGGTGTCAATATTAAGTTTTGAATTCTATTTAATTTAGTCTAAATTTTGCAATTTAGTCCCTAAACCCAAAAATCAACTAACTAACATTTTCATCAATCAACCACTTAGAATTTAGCTACTCATACTCATATGTAAATAGACTAACAACAAATAATCAAGCAAAATAAACATTAACTTAAACTCAAAGTAAAGTAATAAAAGCGTTTTCTTGCAAAAGCTTGGAGAAAACAATGGAAGCAAGATAGATGGATAAAAACTCCAAAGAACACAACAATTGTTCAAGCCCACATTTGAAGCAGTTTGTGGTACGAGAATAACTAAGAAGGCTGTTTCGGTTGAAAACCGGGAACGACAAGAATCCATCTAGTCAAAAACACATGTGCGATTTCAGTAAATGGATTATTGCTACAAATATCACAAACCAGCTCAATTTTCAAAAATTTAATTTTTTTCCTGTGCAAGAAGACTATTTTCGAATCGGGATTTTTCCAACACAACTTAGTCGTCGGGTTTGAGCTATGGGATGTCACATTCGTTGCTGGAGCACCTACGATCAATTACGATTCAATTGAACAATTAAACATATTAAGGCTTCGTTTGTTTCACTAAAAATGTCTTCCGAAAAATGATTTCTGGAAAATAACATACTTTTCTAGAAAAGCTAATATTTTCATTTGTTTAAATGAATCTGTGTAAAATATTTTCTGTTGTTTGGCAGATTTTCTGAAAATATTTCATTGAAGTTGTTTTCAATGAAACAAACATAATTTGAGATTTATGACAAAGAGTTTAAATGCAGTAGTTAATTGATTACAAAGTGATGTTAAGGTGAAATATAATAAATAATGAATTTTCATGATGTTAAGGATTAAATTGTAAACTTTGTGAAATTTATAATTGAATAAAAAGAAGTGATATGCATGAAAATTTGTTATGTGAAATAAGATATTATAATGAATTATTTGATTAAAGTGCTTCTATGGTGAAAAATAAATTACTAGACAATAGGGACTAAATTGAAAATTGCACAAAATTTTAAGTGTGAAACAATTTAATATGTGAATAAGGAAATTATGATAAAATTTTAATAAATGTGTTATGAGATGATGAAATATGCATAAATTATTGTAAAAGTGAAATTGTGGGAAAATATGAAATTTTTATGATGATAAGGTCTAAATTGTTAAACTTGAGAAAATACGTGAATGAAATAATAGAAGTGAAATACATAGAAATTTGATATGTGAAACGAGATATTGAGATAAATTATGTGATAGTGTAACAACAAAGAAAATTGATTTAATATGATTAATTAGTGAATATTGAACTTTTATGACAAAAAGGGACTCAATTGAAAAGTTATGAAAGTTTATAAGAAAATATTTGATAAGTGAAGAATGTAGTAGAGAATGTAACATTCTGGTGTTTTGACCCGATGTTCGATTCGTGTATGGGGGTGTTACAGTGAACAAAGCCTTATTAGTTTGGAAAATGTCTTATGAGAAAAATTTTGGTAAGACATTTTACGAGAATAAGGGGGTAATTTTACGTTGACTGGAAAACTTTTTACGTGGACCATTCTATTTTACATAAAAAATATCGAAAAAAGTTGAAAATATTTCCGTAAAAGCTTTTACGTTGAAACAAACGAAGCCTAAGTTCAAACATCATTACGACATGATTTACAATCATAAACGAGCCTTATACAAGATTACGAAAGCTCTTTAGATAACTTGAGGTTGAATATGGACCAAATTGTAAAATTTTCAAACTATCTAGTTAACTCGTGACGAGGAGTAGTCAATGAGTGGCATATGACCAAGAACCCCTGAAGTCGCGACGTCAACCTAATAGTTTGAAATTTTTACAATTTGATCTTTATTCAACCTTGAGTTATTTAAAGAGATTTCGTAAGCTCACATATTATTGTAAATCATGTTGTAATGATATTCTGAACTTAATAATATGTTTTAATTGTTCAATTCAGTTGTAACTGATTGTAGTTGCCTTGACAACAACGTGACATCCCATTGCTCAAACTCGACGATTGGGTCGAGTATGAGATGTTACATTTAGATTAAAACTCAATAGCGATTGGACTTTTACAATTTAGTTATTGAGCTTTAATTAACTATTTTCTTGGTTAAATTACGTAATTGATTTTCAATATATTTTCATAATAACTCCTTAAATATTCTCTTTTTACCTTTACAAACTCGGTTAATGAGATTTCGAAACCACATTTTTTGACACCACTAAAAATCGGTCGTTACATAACCAATATAATTTACAAAAGTTGTGGACTTAGCTTTTGTATTTTAACTTGATCAATTTTTGTTCCTATACATTTCGAATTTTGAAATTTTAGTCTTGACCCAAACAATGTCAATTAAATCCATTTAGTTAAATTCAATTACTAGTCTTGTACTATGTGTACAAGTATAGATTTAGTCTGTATTCGCTATACTTTTCAAATTTTGAAATTTTTTCTTGACACAAAAGACAATCGTTAATCCATTACTTGGATTTTTAGTCAGTAATATGTGGAAATAAAAAACCGACCTGGCATTTCAATATGATAATATATTTTTCGCATCAGATTTTAGTAGTAGTAGGACTTAACTTGATGAATTTAACAATTATTATTTTGTGAAGACTGAATTTTTAAAATTTGAAAAGTACAAAGGCTAAAAATGATCAAATTAAAGTAAATGGATTAAATTCAAAACTTTCATAAAGTACATGAATTAATAACAAAATTTGATCCATATTTATTTATGGGTTAACGCAATATTTAGCTTTTGAACTTGACACTTAAGTCTACTTCGATATCCGTTCTTTTCTTCTTTCCACTTTGCGACTTGAAATTGGTAACTAGGCCTACTTTAGTCCCGAAACTTATATTCTGTTAAAACATAATGATGTGACATACATAGATTGTGCCATTTTATCGTTTGAAAAATTATGAGTTAATGTTTTTTTGCTCTTGAACTTGACGGTTAGGTCCACTTTGGTACTTATTTTTTCTTTTGTCTTTTTGATACCGAAACTTGATAATTAAGTCTAGTTTGGTCATTGAACTTGAATTTCGTAAAAATACAATGACGTAACACTCTGAAATTATGTTATATCATCACTTGAAAATTAAAATAAATTTATATAAAATCTAATTTATTTTTTTAAAATTAAAATGTTATAAATTTTTTTAATTTTCATACAATAATACGATAAAATCTCAAAGTATCATGTCATTATCGTACATTTACGAAATCCGGGAAATGTTCCGGTTGAAAGTATAAATGGGCCTTATAATATTTTATGTTTTGTTTAACTATGATGGGCTTTACTCTTATTTTGCCCAGCCGTTTTTTTTTCACGGCAATTAGCAGGCGATTTACATTCGAGTAACCCAAAATTTCGTAGCTGGATCCGCCTCCGCCTCCGAACAGTTGTCACCGGAATCGGAAATTGAGGTTGTAAACAATACTTTTTAACAGATCGGTACTCATGTTGATGAAAAATGGGTTATTAGTTTTGATTTTTTGATCAATTAATTTAGTGGAGAAGAAAACAAAATTTCCTATTTTTCCTTGAAAATTGAATTTTCATTTAGGGTTAGGCTTTCCCATATTTATTTTTAATCAGCCTTTGATTGTTTAGGAGTATGATCTGTCATATAATTGATCAGAAAACATTATGTATTTTGCTTGTTTGTTGAGAATTCTTGTAATAAATATCCGGGTTTTTGGGAATCTATTGTTAGGGTTTATCTAACTTATCATTGTTGATTTCTTTGTGTTAGAATTACAAGTTTTTTTTGTTTAATTTCATCTGCGTATGGTTTCGAACATTTTTTACATCGTTTTTTATATAAATTGTTGGTTGAGATTCGTTATTTATGGGATTATTAAGAGTTATTGAACACAATGAACAGTAATTTCAGTTCTGAAATATTTTGTTTGTAAATTTTTTTTGGCTGAAATCTACGTGATATGTTGTTGGATTTAGATAAGTGAAGATGAATGGAGAAGTCCCCAACATAAAGAAATGGGTTGTTTTCTATCCTGTTTATATTAATTCGAAGAAAACAGTAGCTGAGGGAAGGCGAATCAGTTTGGCTAAAGCCTGTGAAAATCCCACTTGTGCTGAAATTGCTGATTGCTGCAACCATCTCAAAGTCCCTAATGCCATTGAGGTTTGTTCCTGTGTGATTTGTGATGCTATTGTGGAAATGTGGAAAAGAATGAGACCGTATCTAGTTTGAACTTTTTGCCTGATTAGAACTGGAGGTTTCAAATTACTTATTAAGTATTCATGATCAAAATTTGTTGTGGATAGTAACAATTATAAGTATTTGGGAATTAGGATTTGGATTTCGAAAATAGTATAAATTGAGTAGTAAACTGTTTAGAAATGTAACATTCATGATCATTTCTCAAATCCATGGATTTGCTAAAAGCCTATTTAGTAATGAATTTGAAATCCTTCAAATATTTGGATTTTAGATTGAATATCAGCTAATTTGACTATAATATATGCATTTCATTCTTACCAGTTATATAATAATTGAAATTCAAATCCAAAATTTTAAATCCAAGTTCTCAATCGGAGCATTAAGTGACAATTGAAATCCACAGATTGGACTGTCGCCACAGTTATATATTGCCTCCTTTGAGGATTTAGAACTGTTATAGTCTCTGAAAGCCACAAGCATGGATTTTGGTTTCTCATTCATTGCTCCTTTCATCATTCAAGCATTCATTTAGAGTGATGGTTCTATGCATGCAGTGTCTTACTGTTGTTGCTTTTTATCATTGCTTCCTTCTGCCCTGTTTCGGAAATCTACATATAAATAGATGTGTAGGGCTTAGTATTATCCATTTGTTCTAACAGCTATAAGTATTCCCTCTAGTGAATCAAAATTAACCGAGGGCTGTTGCCACAGTTATATATTGCCTCATTTGTGGATTTAAAACTGTTATAGTCTCTGAATAATGGTTTTTGGGTTTCTCATTTATTGCTCCTTTCATCATTCAAGCATTCATTTGAGAGTGATGGCTCTATGTATATGGTGTCTTACCATTGTTGCTTTTTATCATTGCTTCCTTCTGCCCTGTTTCGGAAATCTACCTATAAATGGACATATATTTATCCATTTGTTCTAGCAGCGATGAGTATTTCCTTGCATGAATAAAAATTAACCAAGGGCTGTCACCACTGTTATATATCGCCTCTTTTGAGGATTTAAATATTTTCTCATAGTCTCTGAATGCCACAAGCATGGGTTTTTGGGCGTTTTGTGCATTGCTCCTTTTATCATTCAAGGATCCATCCGAGAGTGCTGGCTCAACATATGCTGTGCTTTAGCTTTTCCATTGTTGACCCACTATTATTGTCCCTATCTCTTGTATACTTTTTTCCCGAGCCAAGAAGGTTGCCCCTCAAACCCCAGTGTCCTGCTACTCTTAGGGCAATTTATTAGCTAAAGATTTCAACATCTTATGATGATAATCATTTACCTAACATCTAGGAATTCAGGGCACTCGGAATGTATATGCCTAATATCTTCTTCATCTCGTTGCATTGTTACTTTCAGCTATTAAACAAACTGTTCTTTCTACTTGTTTATAACCATTTTGGGTGATTTCTTGTTGTGCAGATTGATAAGGCGTACCCTCGTGATTTCATGCAAAGAGGGAGAGTGAGGGTCCAGTTGAAAAAGGAAGATGGGACTTTATGGAATCCAGCCATTTCTTCAAGTAAGTGTAGCTTTAAAAAGAATTCTACTGCCAGTTCTGAGTTCAACATGATTTTCATAGAAACATATGGGCATAAAATTGGTAAAAGTACCATGGAGGTCCCTAAACTAGGAGTTAGATTGCATTTTGCCCTCTCTACCAAAAAAATGGGCAAATTAATCCTTGTACGTAAGTTCAAAAAGCAAATTGGTCCTTTTTGTTAAAAATTTCATCCATTTATGCTGTTAAAAACTGGCATGGCTAACAAAATAGCCAAACAATGATATGTGATGTGTCACATATACCTCGTACTGACATATAAAGACTACTGACATATAAAGACTAATTTTTAACAATAGAAATTGATGGAAGTTTTAACAGAAGAAGCTGGTTTTGCTCTTTAACCTAACATACAAGGACTAAGTTGCCCATTTTTTGAGTAGAGGGGGCAAAATGCAATCCAACTCCTAGTACAAGGTTTCCATGGTACTTTTACTGTTTAAAATTTGGTTTTGGGTGAGTTATTTTAGTGTTTCCTCTGGTTTTGTACTGCTGTATCTGAATTATAATGTAACTGCACTTATCAGTTCCGAATTCACAAAATCAGATTATGAAGGGAGAAATGTTGTCATTCTCTCATTGCTATCATTAAATTTTAAGAAAAGAAAGAATAGTGCCGGGAATGTTACCGAGAATTCTGCTATAAAAGATCCATCCATAATTTGTTTGGTTGCAGGGAAACAGCTGATGCTCCAAGTTGCGGAGTTGGTACCTAGGCACCCGGGAAGGACTAAGAAGCAGGAAGCTCCATCGACATCAAGTGCTGCTGCCGGATCTTCCAAGCCCGGGAAGGGTGGAAGAAAAAAGCGATAGTTCTGTAACTCCCTAATCAACAGAAGGTCATGATTTTCCCTTTGAACATTTTAAATTTTGCCATTAAGTTAAACATCTTCATATGGATATGGTTTCCTTTTGGTTTATCTGAGTGAGCTTTGGAGTAGATGGTTCCAAAGGAATTCCTTAAATTATTGATAGGTTAATCATTAAACCCTTGGATTTTATTGAACTTTAGGTTTTGGTTTATGAAATGCAGTTTACAGGGCATATGCTTCTTAAATTTTAGGGATAAAGCAACATTTAGTCCTTGAATTTGACAATATTTTTCCAATTTGGTCCTTGAAATTTTTTGGGTCCACACTCCACATTAGTCTCCAAACGTAGCAACTTTTCTTAATTTGGTCCCTGAACTTGAATTCTGTTAATGAGTGATGGCACTGGAAAAAGTTGTCAAGTTTTAAGACTAATGTAGACAAAAATATGTAGGTAGAAAAGTTGTCAAAATCAAATAGTGCATTAACCCTAATATATTAAACTAAATTTCTCATTATTCCTCAAACATTGTTTATATCTTACATTTTACACTTCTAAGAAACTATTACCCTTTATTCAATCTTGAAGTTGTTTTCTGGTTCTTGGTCTTCATCTTTTAATAATAATTGCGCAAAATGTCTCAAAGTATTGCCCAATTTTTAAATTGGTCCTTAAATTATAAAGTGTTTTAATTGAGTCTCTTTTTGTCAGCCTAGTTAATTGAAATGATATGAAAATAATAAATATATAAAAATCTTGAAAATAAGTGTATATCTATTTTAGATAAATACTTTCATTTAATACTCAATGACATAATTTTTACTGTAGTTTTATAATTTTAAGTAGTTGATATTTTTAAGTTGCATCCAATTATTAACAAATTTATTTAGAAGAATAAAAGAAAATGTTGCTAAAATCCAATGCAACAAAATATATACATATATAGATACACGAGGAGAGATTCACTTATATTGGTGTAAAGTTAAAGGTAGGGGTGAGCAAAATTCGATTCGATTCGAAAAACTCGATAAAAAATTTAAATTTTGAATTAAATAGTTGGAGTTATTTGAGTTAATCAAGTTATTCGGATCAACTCGAATAAAAAATTAAGTTTTTCGGTTTAACTCGAATATGAATTACACAACTCGAGTTATTCGAAAATCCGAATAAGAAAAGACAAAACTACGTAGTTTTGATAAATGTTTACTTTATTAAAAGTTAAAATTTAAAATAATTAAGTTAAAAGGTAAAACTACGTCGTTTTGATAAATGTTTACTCATTAAGTTAAAAGAGTAAATCATTATATTATTCATGTAGTTAAATAATCTTGTACTTCATCTACTAGTTAAATAATCGGTCCATCTAAACATAACATTAAGTATAAATAATAGGATTCGTTAACTCGACTCGATTTGACTCGAAATTTTTTGACTCGATTCGATTCGATTCAAAAAAATTTCAAATTGAGTTCGGTTACTAAAATAGGATTTATCAACTCGACTAACTCGAAAATTTTTGACTCGATTCGACTCGACTCGATCGAATACTCACCCCTAGTTAAAGGTGATTTACCTATTTTTGTATCTTTTTGTTTTTGTATCTTTTTGTATGGTTAATATTTTAATGATCCAGTTGTTGAATTTAATATTCTATTCATATAGATTACGTATGTCAAATTTGATAACTATTTGTTTTATATAAAAAATATTCCTCATTGAATATGTATATTAATATATTTAATATTGTAAATTAATATGATAAAAATATTAAATCGATTTGAAAATTTATATGCATGACAAGTATAATTATATCAATAAATTTAAGGTGAAGATCATTAAAATAATAACTGTACAAAAAGATACGAAAAGATGTAAAATAATTTTAATTTTACACCAATGTAAGTGGATCCCTCCTCTCTTTCTATATATCTCGTGAAATGTTGGTCGCATGTTCGCAATTCATCCACAAAAATAATTGAGATTGCAAGATTAAGTAAAAAGAAATTTATATTCTTTTGCGAACTTGGCTTTTAATTATAAGGGTCAATTACATTCAATGTCAAACTATTAATAAGTTTACATTTAGGTCACTCGATTTTAAGGAGTTACAAAATGACTATTGAATTATTCTAAAGTTTTCATTCAAGTTACTAGGCTCTTTAAGTTTTTTTTTTGTTTTAAAATTTGTCTAGCAAGTTCCAAGTGATGATTGATATGATGAGTCAATAGCCATTGGCGAGTATAACATATTTTAGATTTAAGCCGATTCGACAGTTAATGTTGGAGATCAAATAAGAAAGCTATTTAGATTTTGATTTGCAAATTCATGGCAGTTAAAGTTATTTTATGAAAAAAATTGTATGATAAAAAAGAAAAGGATTGAGAGTTTTCTATTAGTGTAAGTAGTGCAAATAGAAAAGGCCATACAATAGCTATTTTAACAACTAATTATAATACAAATGAGAAAAAAATGTAACCAAAATGTAAACTTATTAATAGTTTAATGACTTTTGGTGTAATTTACCTTAATTATAATTTAAATGGGTACTAAATTATAATTATGTTGGAACTTGGCTTTTAATTATAATACGGATGGGACGAAATTATAATTATGTTGTAACTTTTCTTTTAATAATAATACTAATGGGGACGAAATTATAATTATGTTTGCAAAAAAGTATGCATAAAAATCTCTCAAAGAGTTTCTAAACATTAAAAATAAGGGGAATTAAACTTAAAAAGAGTTTCTAAATTTTATGCATAAATTTCTTTAAAAATATATAAATTATTACCATAAAATTATTTTTTAAATATTAAGTTTTTATGCTGAGCTCAA
The DNA here is from genome assembly GCA_025698465.1 of Gossypium longicalyx. Lineage (NCBI taxonomy): Eukaryota > Viridiplantae > Streptophyta > Magnoliopsida > Malvales > Malvaceae > Gossypium > Gossypium longicalyx. Next base: position 98,737,983 of record CM047000.1, read on the forward strand.
GCTAAAAAAAGTCCAATTCGTGGATTAAGTTTTAATTAAATTGATATAAGCATTATTACAAATGCAGGAGGATATGAGTTCGAGTGAGCTGAAGTACATTATCTTCTTATTTATGGGTTAAAGAGGAAATTATGAATAATTTTAGATATTATCTTAAAACGAGTAAATACAACCAGAATCTATAACGAGATTGTTAAAAGAAAAATCCAACTCACCTTCTATTACTATTTAAATAATTAAGAAATACTTTTAATATTTAGAAAACACGAATAGAAAACGAGTTTTGGTGGAAAAGTGGAAAAGGTATTTTTTACTAAACACGCGGAAAAGGTGTATAATGATTAGCTAAGAGAATAAATTAGATGAAAATATTTTATAAACCTTTGTACTTTTTGAAAATTTAAAAATAAGTTTTTATAATTTTAATTTCAGTAATTTAGACCCTTTAGATTTCAAAATTTACATTGTAAATTTATTTGTTAAAATTTTTTAGCGTGAAATTTTGAAATAAAATAAAAATTACTTGGTAGCCATGTAATTAAAAAAAATGATATTGTAATAAACTTGAATTTAACAGAAAAAATTAATAGTATTGACAGTTGAATCTGAATTTTAAAATTTAAAAAATAGAGGGACAAAATTCTAAATTTTTAAAAAAGAATAGGAACTTATGACACATTTGAACCAAGAAATTATTATAGTAGAGAGAAGGGATAAAGCAACATTTAATCTCTGAAATTGTAACCTTTTCAACTTAGTCCCTAAATGTCCTTTTGGTCTACATTAGTTTTAGAATAGGACAAATTTTACAATTTTGTTCCATGTGATGATGTAGCACTTTGATATTAGCGTTATGTCATAACCTAAAAATTTATATATTAAAAAAAAATAGGTGATGGCGTTGTATAATCTTAAAATGTCACGTCATCATAGGATCGAAATTAAAAAAAAGTTACTAAGTTCAATGATTAATATGGACAAAAAAGACATAGTGACCAAGTTGAGAAAATTGCCAAACTAAATGTCCCTAGAGAGAATGAAAACAAAAAAGGTTAGCTTCGATAGAAGCCCTCAAGCTATGCCATATATTCTAAATTGGTCCTAAATTGTGAAACCTCGATCTTTCTATCAATTTAGCCTTCAATTTGAACATTAAATATTAGCATATCAAATCCGAACTAACATCTTAAGGTGACGGCTAAATTGATAAAAAGAAACCTAATTAATACAATATTGATATATTTTTCTCTAGTAAATATGATGTAGATATTTTGAAAATTGGAAACTAATTTTAAATTTAGATTAAATTCAGACCATAGTTCAAGGACCAATTCATGAATTAACCCAAAATCGCAAAGAAAATTCCAAATTGGAGAGAAAAATCAATTAGAATTCCAAAAGAAGAAACTTTGGATTTTTGGATTTCAAGGGGTTGATAAAGAAAGGATCCTTCCCTTTGTCTTCACCCTTTGGCTTTCCCATTTTTTAATTTTTATTTTCGATTTGTCCCTTAATCTGTTGTTCGTTAACATCTACAGAAATCCCCAATTTTCAATTTCGTTTTGTTCACTGCATTAGTTTTTTTTTTTTTTAGAAACCTAAATCCGATCCCAAGAGAAATCTCATGGCCACTACTGGAAACAAGAACATCAATGCTAAATTAGTCAGTTTTCTATCTCTTGCTCTTACTTTTTGATCTTTTAAACCCTACATAAAGATTGGGTTTTATTTATTTTTTGGTTATTACTTGAATTTTGTGGTTTGGGTCTGCTTTATATGCTGAATTATGATCTGGGTCTTATTGAATTTTGCTTCAGGTTTGAATTTTGTTGCAAATTATCAGATAGGTTTGACTTATTTTTGCAAAATATTTTTTTGATTTTGGTATTTTGGCTTCTTTTCATGTTTTATTTTGTTAGTGTTCTTGTTTTCTTTCCTTTTGAAGCTCTAAATCTTAGTAAATGTCTTTTTAATTCTGCATTTTTTTCTTTAAGATTGTGAATATTATGTTGATATCATATGCTTTGAATAGGATTCATATGTTATAATCTTAGGGCTTACTAATATATAATATATATATATATATATATATATATATATATATGCCTAATTTGTTGTGCTTATGCCAGAAAGTAAAGCTTTGTCTTCCGTTTTGATCATTGAACTGGTTAGGGACCTGATCAAATTGGTCCTCTATTATTAAATGGATTTAGTCTCTATGTTGTTAAAAAGAATCAAGTAAGGTCAAATTAGAATAGAGTTAACATTTGTCATTTACTGTTTAATAGAGTTAATTTATTTGAAGTTTTTATAATTTTGTAAATGAAATCTTTTGTTTGGAATTGAGTTGCAATTACAAACAATAATTTTTAAGATATTTTTTATACGGTAAATGCTAATTTTGTTAATTTGGAGTTATTTGATTCTTTTTAATAATATAGGGACTAAATTGATCCATTTAATGATAGAGGGATTAATTAGATAAAGTCCCTATAATACAGGCACTTCCCAGGTACTATAACCTTTTTTTATTTCATCAGGTTCTACTTGGGGATGTTGGAGCTGGGAAGTCGAGTCTCGTATTACGCTTTGTTAAAGGGCAATTCGTTGAATTTCAGGTCGGTCCTGTAATGGATTTCAGTGAGTTTAATCAGAACATTTCTAGTTCGAAACTTTTGACATCGATCTTATAATGATGTAGGAATCAACCATCGGTGCGGCTTTTTTCTCCCAAACAGTGGCCGTGAATGATGCAACGGTCAAGTTTGAGATTTGGGATACCGCTGGTCAAGAGAGATACCATAGCTTGGCACCAATGTATTACAGAGGAGCTGCGGCTGCGATCATTGTTTATGATATAACAAATCAAGTAAGTTCATGATGGATGGCTCTAATGTCTTTTACTACATGATTCGGTAATATAATCGCACTAAAGTGCCTACTAATCGAAATGTTACTTTGGGAAATGATGAATACGAGGTCGTACTCGGTTAAATTCCATAAACATTATTGCTTTCAAAGGCTAGCTTACTTTTTTAATGTGTTTGCGACACAATGTTCGACTTAAGTTTTGTCTCATTGATGCATTAATCAAAGCATTTTGTTATAGTTTGAAGTTTGAAACGGTACTATTCCTTTCACTAAGTATCTGGAAGAACTGTAATAGCATTCTTATCTTGCAGGCATCATTTGAGAGAGCCAAAAAATGGGTCCAGGAACTTCAATCGCAAGGTAGTGATTTTCATTTTATATTTTTCCTTGCAGAGATTCGTCTTACTTGTTTACTTAAGTGCTCCGAGTAATCGAACCCTAAATTTTTTTATGTTGAATTTCTTCTTTTCCTTTTCTTGGGAAGGCAATCCGAATATGGTAACGGCACTTGCCGGGAACAAAGCTGATTTACTCGATGCAAGGAAGGTGACATCAGAGGCAAGTTAATAGTTTCTGTATTGCTTTTAACTTTTCATTCTTTTTGAAGCACTCATGTTTAGATGCGTAGATATAACTTTCCTAAAAGTTTAAATTCTGCTAATAGTCCTTGTATTTTAGCTTGATCAATTTCAATCCATGTTCTTTTCGAATCGGTCAATTTTAGTCCATGTACTTTTCGAAATTTGAAATTTTAGCCCTAACCCAAACAATTGTAGATTTAGCCCATATTCTCCAACTGGATCATTCTTAAGTCCCTGTACTTTTCAAAATTTGAAATTTTAATCTTGATGATAATTACAATCGTTAATGCATTAGTTGAATTTTTTAGCGAGTAATATGTTAAAATACCACACTAACAGGGCATTAAACATATGATAAGATGTTTGCCGCGTTAGATTTGGGAAATAATAAAGCTTAACAAATTTAACAGTTATCGTTTGGTGAAGACTAAAATTTGAAAAGTATAGGGACTAAAAATGGTCAAATAAAAGTACAAGGACTAAATTCACAACTTTCACACAAAATACAGACTGATGGCAGAATTTAACCTTCCAAAAACCCTTCAATGACCTGAAAACTTGAAAAAAATATGAACTTAACATTATCTAACACTTACTCGAGTCTAAGAAACACATTATATATACTAGTAATATGCAATTCTTAGCATTCTGAGTTAGAAAGGATGCTATAATAGGTGTAGTTTCAGATTTTTAACATCTCGAAATGACCCTTTTTCTCTTTAAGATGGTAAAGGGTATTATAGAATCACGGTTCGGTTTTGGTTTGACATCAACGTACATGCGAATATCTAGTTGACTTCTTTACTCATTCGTGATTCAGGAAGCAAATAAGTACGCTCAAGAGAATGGTCTTTTCTTCATGGAAACTTCCGCAAAGACCGCATCCAACGTCAACGATATTTTCTATGAAATAGGTAAGGTTAATTCTGGTAAAAGTACTATGGAGGCTCCTATACTAGGAGTCAGATCGTATTTTGCCCTATTTACTCAAAAAATAGGTAACTTAATCCCTGTACATTAAATTAAAGAACAAACTGGTCCATTCCGGTAGAAATTTCTTCATTTTTATTGTTAAAGATCGGTCTTTGTACGTTAGAATAATCAAACAGTTATGCATGGAATGCTATGCATACCTCATTCTGATGTATATTGGTCAATTTTAACAATGGAAATGGATGAAATTAGGACCAGTTTACTTTTTTAATCCAGCGTATAGAGATTAATTTACTTATTTTTTTTAGTAAAGGGAGCAAAATGCAATCTAAATTCTAGTACAATGGTCTCCATGGTATTTTTATCAGTTAATTCGTTGTTTTGTTTAAGCTTCCCCTCAAAAAAAAAATGCAGTATTTGTTCAATATATCGGCGATTACTTATTTTTATTTCCGACAGCTAAAAGATTACCTCGAGCACAACCAGCACAAAACCCTGCCGGAATGGTTCTCACGGATAGACCTACAGAACGGACGGCAAGCGCATCATGTTGCTCGTAGATGACGGTTGTTTTTTACCGGCATGTGTTCTCGTGTACCTCGAATTAGCTCATGTAACGTTATCTACAATCAAGTCTCTTGTCCTTAATTTGCCTTTGCGTATGAACTATTTATTATGAACTATAGATTTGATAACACTGTTTAATTGTGTTGGAGAATTGTGTTTTACTTGTAATTAAAGTGTGTTAATTGTATGCTTAAACTTCCATAGTTATAACTTTTATGTTCTACTCTATTTTCGAGGTCTTCGGAAAATCGAATTCGACTAATCGGTTGGTTTTACGATTCAATCGTATAAGTTGAATTGAAAGATAAGAAAAATAGTTGGAAAAAATAATTTTTTTTTTTGAATTTTCTGTTTATTAATATAATATTGGATTTTAAAAATATTCATGCATTGGTCAATACACAATGTTTGGATAAAAGTGTTTATTATTCATTATCATAATAGAAAAAAATTACAATTTTTATATTTTTTATAGGGTTAAATAATTATTTATGGTCTGAACTTGATAACTTTTTCTACATTGAGGTCTGAACTACTTTTTGATTTAAGTCTTAAAGTGGCAATTGCTCCCATATTAGGATTAGGACTTGGCAATTGTTTATACATTAAGACTTGAACTTTAAGGTTTTTAATGACTAAATTAGATAAAAAAAAAGTTTAAGTTCTAATGTGGGAATATTTGCCAAGTTCAAGGTTTAATTTGGACAAAAAAAAGTTTAGGCTCAATGTGGAAAAAGTTGCTAAGTTTAAGTCTCAAAATGTGATTTAATCCTTTTTATTATTATTCATGCATCGATCGGTGCACAATGTTCCAAATGTGTGATTGGTATTGGGTGAAATGAGCTCATGTGATTGGTATGAATAAAAATTTTAACTATACTAATTTATAATCGAAACAACGTGCACCAACCAAAATAAAAAATAACCGAAGTCGGTGCAGAACTGACTTCATTGATGCGAATTGATGCTAAAAATAATAGAAATTCAATGAATAATCGAATAAACATTTTTGCCTTACATAAAAATTGTGATTATCTTTGTTAATATTCCCATAAATGTGTTCAATAAGTTAATGTTTTTTATGTTTAAATATTGAGAAAAATAAATAAAAATATAAGTAAAACATGAACAAAATTGTTGATTAACCAAGTGCACATTCAAAGGCATTCAATGGACCATGAAAATGGTCCATTCAAAATGACAATAAAAAATCCTCCATTCAAACAAGTTCACAAATAAGCACAAGCCCAAATTCAATTCATCCCTATATTAAGGACATTTTCTCGATGTTAATAATTAAATTTGTATTATTAAATCCGAATAATAAAATGATTAAATTCATTAAAATAAAAATAAAGAAGATAAATTTTAAATGTATGAAGAATACAAGGACCTGAAGCATATTTTAACAAAAAAAAAAAATCCGTAATGGGTTTTTTTTGGCTAAGCCAAAAATCCAATTTATTAATAGTAAAGAAAGCTAAGCATTACAATAGTTGTAAGGATTGAAGAGCATAACAAAGTAATAACACCTAATAGATGTTTAATTTATTAACATGACATATAATTTTATACATCGTCAGTGCTTCAGATGATGAGGTGTTATCAAGAATTAGCAAGTTGTCGGATATTGATGGGTGAAACATATTCAAGGCCACCATCCAATGCATACTTTGCTCCGATTACAACCGCCGAATCCGTTGGATGGAATGGATCCCAGAAAATGTATTTACTTCGGTCGGGACAAACTCGAGATGACGATATGCATGGAATTAGACCGCCATGTGCCCCTATCACTTCACAACAAGCATGATCATCATTCTCAAATCCTGAAAAAAAAACATAGAAAATATCAAAATTTAAAGCTCATTAACTTTTCCAAACCCCAAATTTAGAGTTCATTGTTGAAAATACTTCACCATATGATCTATAGTTGTTAATTATATCTTCCGTTATGACATAATAATCGATATAAACGAATGTCGATCCCGGTTGGTTTTCAGTAAGATCTTCGAGCAAGCTCTTCAGTTTAGAGTTATATAACATGGCCATTCTATTTAGTAAGGAAACACAAGCCTGGCCACATAAATGTACGTCCCTCTCAAATGGTATTAAACCCACTTTTGGGGCATTAAGCACTGCAACCTTCCTAGCATCCAAGTTATAAAGCCTCTGCAATTTACATAGATTGAAGATGGTTAGAAATCAGATGTTGTTTAGGTGTTTTCTGGAGTTGAATCGAGTGAACATCTTGATTAGACAAAAGTTAGTGAGGGTTTGTAAAGAAAAACGTTCACCGGCTTTTACTTGATAGATCGAGATGTTTACTTAGTTTAATTACTTAAGAAGTCATAGCTAGATTCTTAGAAATAGATCTAGAAGTTTACTCGACTCAATCATCCAGAAGGTGAAATACCCCTTCAACCATGTGAACTTCTTGATCAGGCAAAAGTTAGTGAGGGGTTGCAAAGGAAAACCCTCACTGACTTTTACTTGATAGATCGAGATGTTTACTCGATTTAATCATTAAGAAACTCTTAAAAAAGTCATAGCTAGACTGTTAGAAATAGATCTATAAGTTTACTTAACTTAAACACCCAGGAGGAGAAAACCCCCTTCAAAAAGCCCTAGAGTGCTAGAAATCAAACCTTGTTTAGGTGTTTTTTGTAGTTGAACCGAGTGAATTTTTTGATCAGGTAGAAGTTAGTGAGGGGTTGCAAAGGGAAACCCTCATTGACTTTTACTAGATAGATCGAGATATTTGCTCGGTTTAATCACTTAAACTCTTAAAATAACACTAACTGGATTATTAGAAACAGATCTAGAAGTTCACTTAACTCAATCACCCAGAAGGGAGAAACCCCATCGATAAATCCGAGAGTACTAAAAATTGAATCTTGTTGAGGGGATTTCAATGGGTAAACCGAGAAAGGATTATATGAAACATTGATTATTCCTTTCTAATAGTTTAATGCCACATTAGCAATTTTATCTTGAATTTCAATATTTTCATTTGGATTTGATTTTTTTTAGTATGAAAATACTGATGTGGCATTAAACTATTAGAAAAAAAAGATACAGATGACGTGGCATCACTATTTCATACAGTTTTTTCCCAAACTGTAAAAAATTTGACCCAATAAAAATTTTTCAATAAATCCTAATAAGTGAGATTACAAATCATAAATTGAGAGCAATTTAGTGGGAAGAATTTAACTGTGAGTTGGGATTTGAAATTTGAAATTATTTCATCCACATAATCGTTGGTAGCAAAAACTGTTCGAAGTTCTCCAAATAAGATATCGTTAGCCCCAATGCCAAGAAAATAGAGTGAGTTTCTAAGCAATGCTTGAGCCGCTGTTGCACCAAATCTTGATATGATGTCTTCCCTAGTCTTTGCAAAGTAATCCACTTGTTTATCCATATTAATTCTCTCACCCTGCAAGAAAAGAATATTGCTTTAAACAAGCCTAAATTTAAGATTTTAGAACTAAAAGGGACTAAAGTTGATATTATACCATTTAGCTAAAGGGGGCAAGGCCATTATATGCCCTCCACTAGCTACACCCCGGTTCAACAAGTTTGAGTAGTAACTTTTTATAGTCAAATCAGATTAAATTAGATTCGGGTTTCAATCCATCAAATAAAATTTTCAAGTTTAGATCAATATTGAGAAATCTATTTGTAGTCGACAAATAACGATATAATTTAGTAATACAATAGAATAAGGAAGAAATTAAGCTTACAAAAAATGCTCCAGTGGCTTGTAAAATTCCAGCTCCAGAGGAGGCATAGTTAACACCTTTCAAAATCATATCTTCAGTTGTATTAGGTGCTAGGAAAGGAGGAGCATAATCTTTAAAGCCAATTTCCTCTTCTGTTCAAACACACAAAAAATAAAAAATAAAAAAAATTAGTATAGTAGGGACCTGCTACGTATCCAAAGTCGAAGGTCTAATTGGTATTTGGGAGGTTTGGGTGAAAACATTACGCTCGAAAATGGGCATAGCAAAAAATAATGGTTCGCTTGAATTATAAGTTGTATTTGGACTTCAATATTCAAGACTTGATCTCGTCCCAACTAGATATTACCATATGAAAACTAAATATATAATATTTATGTTTACAAATTTAATAAAAAGGAAAATTAATATAAGAATAACATCATTTTATATGGGCGAGCCTAAACGAACTTGGTTAACCATTTATAAATACGGAAACGCTTGGATAAAATTTGAGATCCATAAGGGTTTGACCAAACTTGGACAACTATATATGACGTTGATACCACACAGTTTCGGTTCATAGACACTAAAGATGACGAGGGGTGGATTTTTACCCATCCTGACTCCGACCCGTTATAGTCTTAACTTATCCCAACCCCAACCCTAACTCAATAACTATTAATTCACACACACCTTAAAAATTTAAGGTGTACCTAATCCCAACTTAACCCGAGATGCCATTATTTTTTATTTTTATAAATGTATATTTTTTATCAAAATAGAACAACTGTTGAGAGCGCAACAAGGAAAGAAAGTAAGCAAGAGAAATGGTTGAATTAAAAGCATTTTTGTAATTATCTCGAGGCAAGGTAAGGTGGTTTTTTCTAAACCTAGTCCCATCTCAATACTCGCCTCGACTTGCCTCAAACCTAATTTCAAAAAGAATCCGACCTTATCAGGTCGGGTCAAGTCGAAATCTGCTAGTTTTGTATTTTTTGTCATCCCGAATAGATATACCTCAAGTCAACGTCATAAAACAAGAATCGCATCCGCGTTTTCGATAGCATAACAAGTAGAACAAATATCGAATATAAATTACGAAAGAATTTTGCAGAAACTTGCCTACAATGTCGGCAATAGTTCGAGAATTGCTGTAACGACCGGACGGAGTTCCTTTGGGGAAGTCGATACCATTAGGATACTCGGGTTTCGCCAATGTGTCGATGTAATAGTTGTTTCCCCCGTCAACCAAAGAATCTCCGAATACAAAGAATGCACTAATATCATGGGCAAAACCAATGTGTTTGGCTAAAATATGAGCCAATATGGAATAAATGATGATAAGCTTGTTCCGAATGGTGCCCATTTGTGGACTAAAAAATAAGAACAATAAAAAGCTAAGGTGGGTTTTGGATTGTTTTCTTAAGGACTTAATGAAGAACTTAAGCTTATTCCGATTGTTTAAATAGTAAAGCAAGCAAAGGTTAACTTAGGAGATTAGCAAAAAAAGCAAAGAAATTCATTACTTAAATAAGGTTAAAATATGATCTAAGTCCTTGTACTTTTCATACATTTGAAATTTAGTCATCCTACTTTATTTCAAGGAATTTAATCCCTAAACTTTTTGGATTTAGGTTTATTATAAATAGGGGCGGACGGTAATGGTGGCCAAGGGTGGCCTTGCCTCCCCCCCGGTCCCCGTCCCCCCTATTTTTTTTTTAAATTTCAATAGTCCCTTGATTCTTTTTGAAAATTTTAATTAGGCACCCCCAAAACTTGGTCTCAAGACCCGCTACTAATTATAAACTCATTTTTTTTGTTACATAGTTACCAAGTGAGTTTTTTTATTCCAAAATGTCACACCAGAGAATTTAAGAGAACTTTAAAGAAATTAACAATTAGATATGAATTTTGAAATCTGAAAAATAAAAGGACTAAATTCTAAATATATTGAGAGTACAAGGATTTGGAGTATTTGGTGGTTCTCTAGTTGGAAGGAAGTCACATATATGCAATTTTTTTTTCATAAAATTCGAACTTGAATCCAAATTCATTGATTATCTACATCAAATTGAGTTTTATTATTTGAATTTAAATATCGAATTCGACATATTTTGAAAGATTAACCGTCAAATTTAGTTAAATTGACAAAAAAAATGTAAACATTGAGAATTAAATTAGACATTCTGCCAAAAACAAGTTGTAAGTTAAATAAAGAAAGGGTAAATTATCTCATTAGTCACTCTAAATAGTGGTCGTTCCTATTTTGGTCACCCCAATTTTTTTATTTGTTAATTTGGTCACTCCAAAAAAGAAATCAATCAAATTGGTTACTCTACCATTAAATGGTAATGGAAGGACTAACGATGTATTTTCACGTATTATTTTGGGGTGACCGAAATAAGAACAACCCCTATTTAGAATGATTAACGAGCAATTTACTCTTATTTTAGAGTGACTAATATGGAAATACACCGTCAACATTCCGTTACCATTTAACAACGAAGTAACCAATTTGATCAATTTCTTTTCTAGGTGACCAAATAAAAAAAATTAAATGACCAAAATAAAAACGACCCGCTTAAAGTGATTAACAGGTAATGATAATCATTCCCATCATAAATAATTCGTCACTCCAATGTTTTTGACTTGCACTACAAACGACGGCTTCGAAACTTCGGCGCAGATCTAAGAGCCGAAATGCAAAAGAGATATTAAATAATCTCTAAAGCCTATGGACCAAAATTTATTACCTTTTTAAAAAAAATAAAATTGCTATGAAATCGACTATGGAATGTAACTCAAGTCATCAATGTGCTTCATTTTTCTAGTTATATATTTAATAAATTTTGACTTAAATTTAATGCAAAAAAATAGAATTTAATGTAAATAATTAATGAATTTTGATTTAAATTCGAATTTTATAAAAATTGTAGATATACGATTCGTTGTTATTAGGGGTGTTCAAATTTCAATTAAAGCCGAATTAACCGACCGAACCTATATAATTCAGTCAGAGGTCGGTTAATAATTTTTTGAAAGTTCGGTTATGGGTAATTTGGTTCGAAATCGAGTAATTAACCGAACTTAATAATTAATAATACAAATTATATGTAGTTTTAATTCAGTTAATTCGGTCAAATGAATATTATCAATTTATTTATTTTATATGTTTTATACTTGTTTTAACAAAAAAAAATATAAATTTTGATTAATTCGGTTGACTGACCGAAATAACTGAAATATCTCAATTTGGTTAACGGTTAAAAGAATAAAAATTTTGATTAATTTGATTAATGCTAATTCAGTTTAGTTAATTGATCGGTTAACTATTTGAACACCCCTAGTTGTCTATCTCTATAAAAAAAACTAAGCTTTTAAATTTCCTTCCAATAAGGGGAACCACCAACCAATGTAAAAACCTCTTGACAACAACAATATAAAAAGAATAATGATAGTAAGGATTTATCTCTAATCATTGCCATGTCATTTTGGAAAAAAATAATTCACTTGTAGTTATGTAACGAAAACTAATGTTGGGGAAGTTGCTAGTGCTCGTTCCATGTACTGTTAGAACAAAACTATTTTTCTACTCGGGTCATCGAGTTGGGCCTTGAATAAGTTTCGATTGTACTGAGTTTGGTCTATTTAAGTGGCATCTTTGACAAAATAAGAAGCATGGTTCAACTAGAATGCTAAGACTCCCAAAGACTTCCAACCGAATTGCTTGAGGTGATTGGATAAGCATGAAAGACTTATTATTATCTCTTGGTAATTAAATTTTTATTTTAGAGATATATCATATTTGTTCAAGGGGGTTTTTCAGCTTAAGAAGGTTATTTTGCTGTCTTCCGAGCCTATTTAGGCGTCATTCTCCCTTGAGGTATCATCGACTTAGAGAGCTGAATATCTTTTGAAAGTTTGAGTATCGTGTTATTTTTCAGCTTGCTTATTTGTTTCTTGTATTGAGTGTTGATTTCGTTGGCTAGATTTGTCGAAATTCTTTCCTTTGAGGCCGTGTGGTGAAGACCAATTGTTCTCTATTGGGGTTGCATATACTTGCTTGGTGAAGGAGTTGTGAGCTTTAGCCAATAGGGAAAGAAGTGTATTGTTGAATTGTCTAGTGATTAAATAAAGATACATTCTGAGCCAAGGCTTCACAGATGTAGGACCGTTGTGTCTAAACTGCGTAAACAAAGATCAATAGTGTTGATTCTTTTTCTTTTCTTATTTGCATACGTTGCTTGTTTTCGTTCTAATTGTCTTTATAACAAACGTTAAGCAAAGTTGGTTTATTATATCTGTAAACTGATTATTTTTCAAATACCTTTATAATAAACTTGAATTTAACATAAGAATTTTAAATTCAAAAAGTTAAAGACTAAATTTCTTGAAATAAAAATAGGACTAAAATTTCAAATGTACTACAAGTACATGGACTTGCAACATATTTAGCAAATTTGAACTCAAGCTATATATGGGTACTCTACATTAGTAGTCACCTCATCTATTTTTTTTTTATATCTCCCAGCTATAAAAAGTTACAAAATGGTCAATCAACTATCTTAGATTTTTGGATTTTTCTATTTTTCTATTTAATTTTACACCAGTATAAATAGATCTCTCTTTATTGTTTTTGGTGAATTACAAGAGGAGGGCAAAGCCCTAACAACAATGCGACTAGCGCGACTCGAACTCAAACCAAACGTGGAGCGATAAACACCTTAACTATCATACCAACACACGGGATTCAAATAGTTCTCTCTTTAATTTGAATTCGTTAAATTTATAACTAAAAAAATGAAGCACATTGATGACTTTGAGTTGGTCCATATTGAAATTATACGAGTTACATTCCATATTTGATTTCATAGGTAATAAAATTTGGTCCATATATACATGAAGTGGATGAGATCGGTGGAGTGGTCTTGGAGATGGGATTGGACGTGTTTATGGATTGAACGAGATTCAAGCTGGGGAAATGGTTGAAATTGCGAGCGTTGAATCTTGAGAATGAGAATGTAGGGATTGTTGTCTTTGGTAGTGATACCGCTATTAAAGAAGGAGATCTTGTCAAGCGCACTGGATGTTCCTGCGGGAAAGGCTATGGTGTATAGAGAGGAGTATTTAATTTATCTTTTTGTGCATTTCGGCTTTTGGATGGGCGCCGAAGTTTCCAAGCCGTCGTTTTTAGTGCAATTGGATAACATTAGTGACGAATTATTTATGATGGAATGATTGCTTTATTATTTGTGACGGATAAAACATGAAGAATCTTTTTTTAAGATTTTATTATCTTTTTCTTGAATTAAATATTTTATTTTGTTTATTTGTTTTGGTTAAGGATTATTATTGTGAAGAGAAAAGTGAGTCTAATTTTACAAGTTTGTGTAATTTTAAGAGATAAGTAATTTTTTTTAAGGTATTATTACTGAAGTCTTGGAAGTCAACTGCCTTGAAACCGTGTGCACCAAGTGATTGACAATTTCGCCTTAATAACAAAGGATACAATATTTGGCAATGAGGTGAGAAATGATCATTATTTACGAATAATAATGATAGTTATTTGTCACTGACAAATGATCTATGACCACGTTCCACTTTCATGGTCCATACAATGCTAGTCTCTTTATTCAAGCTATATGAATTCCACTATCGTAAGTGATGTTATGTTAGGCACAAGTCATGTACTCAACTTATAGCCCATTCCTACTCAGGATTTAGGTAAATCACACCATAAATGTCACAAGTGAATAAATCAATAAACAGATCTAAGATAAATTCATCTTAAGTCCAATCCGATGAATTGTTCATCTAGACAATCACATCTATATTTCTATTTTTGAGAGTTGATAGCTCCAATATATAGCTAGACAAGTTATCTCCCTGATTGGACTTATAGATGACATAAGAGTCCCATATTTATTATAATCATTTGCTCAATATGATTCTGCAAACTTTGGATAATTCAGATTACCTACTAATATAGGTTATTTTCTCGTATTATAATTCGTTCTAATAATGCAATTTATTATTAGTTAAACTTTAGTTAATCAAGTAGTGTATATTTGCTTATACATTTTACTTTTCATGCCAAAACCATAGAGGATAATCATATAAAGATTAATTAATCAAACATGTGGTAATTTTATTTATTTAACCAATCCAAAAAGATTACAAGTAGTATGATGAAATCATTGCACTAAGGGCACAAATCTTAACATTTAATGTCTATATTGACAAAATGATATTGTCGATATAATACTGATACGTTGTTAACTTAATTAAAATATTTTAAAGTTTATGGATCAATTTAAAATTTAGATATGATTTGGGGACATTTCATGCAATTAACCATTTAAGAAATATAATTAGATTTGAAAACTTGCTTAAAAATTGATGAGTGAAGGTAGACTAATAGATATTCAATTTATTAACATGAAAGGGATTTTTTTTAATCCGGGGATATTACGCGCTTAAGGTTGTCCAAAATTCATGTCCTTCAAATTGTTGCAATAATGTCAACTAAAATAAGACTCGAAAAATATAATATTAGTAAATTTATATTTGATGTGCTGATAGTGGATAATTCTATACACTGTCGGTGACTTGGAAAATGGCATGTCATCAAGAATTAGCAAGTTGTCGGATATTAATGGGTGAAACATATTCAAGGCCACCATCCAGTAATTGCTTTGCAAGTATTAAATTCGCCGACTCCGTTAGATGGAATGGATCCCAAAAAACATACTTTGTTCGATCACGGCAAATTCGACACACCGGTAAGCATGGAAACAGACCGCCATGTCTCCCTATCAGTTCACAACAAGCATGATTCGCCTTCTCAAATCCTGGAAAAAAAAAGAGAGATCAAAATTCATATCTCATAACTTTTCCAAACCCTAATTTTAAAGTTCATTGCTGAATTTCACCATATGATCTATAGTTGTTAATGAGATCTTCTGTTACTGCATAATAATCGGCATAAACAAATGTCGATCCCGAAAGGTTTTTCGTAAGATCTTCGAGTAGGCTTTTCAATTTAGAGTTATATAACTTGGCAAGTTTATTTAGTGAGGAAACACAATCTTGGGCACAGAAATGTATGTCTATCTCAAATGGCATGAAACCCACTTTCAGGGAACTCAACACAACAATCTTCCTGGCATCCAAGTCATAAAGTGTCTGCAATTCACACAGATTGATGATAGTTAGAAATCAGATATTATTTAGGGTTTTTTTTTCGGAGTTAAGCCGAGTGAACATCTTGATCAGGTGAAAATTAGTGAGGGTTTGTAAAGAAAAACCCTCATCAACTTTTACTTGATAGATCAAGATGTTTTACTCGGTGTAATCACTTAAGAAGCTCTTTAAAAAAAACCCTAGCTAGATCATTAGAAATTGGATCTTGTCGAGACATTTTTGGTGGTTGAACGAAGTAATCTTCTTGATTAGGTGAAATTTAGTAAGGATCTGCAAAGAAAAACTCTCACCAACTTTCAACCGACATGTAGAAGTTCACTCGACTCAATCAACCCAAAAGGGGAAAAACCCTCAACAAGGCCTAATGCTAGAAATTGGATCTTGTTGAGGTGATTTCGATGGTTGAATCGAGTAAACTTCTTGATCCGTCTGATGATATTTATAAAGAAAAACCCTTGATCACAAGGGCGAAGGTAGTGGGAAGACTACATTTTAGCCCCCTTCAAAATCTATAAAATTTTAACATGATACATGATAAAATTATAGTTTAGCCTCTTAAAAATGATAAATTTTTTATTTAGTCCTTCTAAAACTATAAAGATATACGTCAATACAATGGTAAAATTACATTTTAGCTTTCATAAAAACAAAATAACTTAATCCTGACCCCCGAAAAAAAATTTCTTGCTTCTCCCTTGCTCAATCACCTAAAAATTTTCAATAAACCATAATAGTTGAAATTAAAATCATAATTTGAAAGGAATTAGTGAGAAGAATTAACTGTGAGTTGGGATTTGAATTTTGAAACTACTCCATCCACATAATGGTTGAAATCTAAAGCTAGAGAGTATTCTCCAAATATAATATCATTGGACCCAATCATAACAAAATAGAGTGAGTTTCTAAGCAGTGCTTGAGCCGCTGGTGCACCAATTCTTGATATGATGTCTTGCCTAGTCTTTGCAAAATAATCCACTTGTTTATCCATGCAAATTCTCCCACCCTGCAATACATATAATTAATTATATATAGATAATCCAATATTTTCACCAATATTATCGATTGAGTCTTAACTCGATTGGCATGAATATTGTTGTCAATGCAAGAAGACGTGGCTTCGAGTGCGCTAAAGCACATTATCCTCCTATTTACATGTTGAGAAGGGGGCTATAGGTAGTTTTAGACATTGTGTAAAAAAAAAATGATCAGAACCTATAATGAGATTGTTAAAAAAAAAACATTTTCACCGATATTAGTTTGATATCTTCTTCAGCAACTCAAATCAAAACTACCCATTAACTTAAAAGGGTGTTTGGTTGTAAGATTCACCAATGGTGAAAGATATAATTGCATGCATTATGTCTAAACAATATCTATAACAAATACAATTTAGTAAAATATGTTTTTAGGTAGTCTTATATTTTGTCAACCAAAGAAAAAAATCTTACATTCCAGCCAAATTACCCAAACAAGGTAATGCAACATACCTGGTAATATCGATATCTTATCACCAAAGATAATCTTACATTCCGTGAACCAAGCACCTCCTTAAAGTTATCTTAAATTTATAACCTCCATCTAAGTCATTTTAAAAGGAATGACATCTAAGCTTAGACATGTCAATTGGGTGTATCAAGTTAATTTTGGGATGAACCAATCTGGATATGGTTACTCAAGTTTTAAATTTTTTGTGTCATTTTGGTTTCAAGTCAACTCCGATTCAAGTTTTTCAAGTCAGGTTAGATCATTACAAGTCAAATTATTTTACTTCAAGTTCTAATCATTTCAAGTGTGAGTCAGTTTAGGTGTTGATTATACAAATTCAAGTTTTAACTTTTTATGGTCAAATCAAATTTTCGAGATTAAGTCAGTACTATTGGCAAGTCTATCTTAACTAATATTTAGTAATGCAAGGAAGAAATTAATCTTACAAAGATTAATCCACTAGATTGTAAAATTCCAGATCCTGAGGAGGCATAGTTGACACCCTTCAAAATCATATCTCCATTTGTATTAGGTGCCAAGAAAGGAGGAGCATAATCTTTAAAACCAAGTTCCTCTTCTGTTCAACCACACACAAACAAAAACATTAGGTTTGTTTAAATTATATGTTGTGCTTTTACTTCAATATTCTAAACTCAAGCTCGTCTTGATTAGACCTAACTGATTTTTCAATTTTATAATATATTATATAATTTATAACGTATAAAAACTAAATATATAATACTATAATATAAGTATTAAAAATATGTTACGTTGATTGTGTTTTGGAAATTTTTAAAAAAGGAAAAAGAATATCAAATAAAAAATAACATCTTTTTATATGAACAAACCTAAATGAGCTTGGTTAGCCATTTGTAAATATAGACATATTTAGATCGAATTTGAGACACACATAAGCAAGTACATAGGGCGGGGGAGGGGGGGCAATGGCATTGGCACCCCCAAAATGGCAAAAATTTATGATTCATCTCTAGTTCCCTAAATCAATTTTCTACGCATGGATCAGGTCAAGCTTAGGCAACTATATAATGTTGATACCATACATGAGCTTGACCCAAACTCAACCTACTTTAGTCCATAAACACTAGAGATGGCAACTAGGCAAGATGGTTTTTTTCCCATCTTGACTCCGACCCGATATATTCGCAACTTACCCTACATGTTTTTCCATTATTATGGAGCTTAATGTATAATTTGGGACTTGAGTTGACACTTTTTTATAATGTGGTACTTGTGTTATTTTTTGCTCCAATCTGGTACCTATATTTGACACCCCAAAGGTAATAGTATTAACTTTCTAGTGTTTAATTTCGGTTTTAAAGTTGATTTGATGAAAATTCATAATTAGCTAATATATTAGCAATTAAATTTAATCAAATCAACCTTAGTATTTAACAAATTAAACAAATTCAAAATTAATATTAAATTTATTTTATTAACAAAATCATGAAAAATTCAAACATTATAACAATAGCAATTAACTTCTATCAAATCAACCTTAAAACTCAAAAATGAACACTAAAAATAGTTGACACTATTACTTTTGGGTACCAAAATATATAACTTTTTTCAAATACAAGTACCAGATTTGACAAAAAATAACAGAGATACCACATTAGAACAAAAAAAGTGTCAAACTCGATATCAAATGATATATTAAGCCTTATTATGATAATCTAAATTACAAAATGATAAACTTGCCTATAATGTCTGCAATAGTTCGAGAATTGGTGAACCGACCGGACGGAGTTCCTTTCGGGAAATCAATACCATTAGGAAACACCGGTTTTGCCAATGTGTTGATGTAATTGTTGTTTCCCACTTCAACCAAAGAGTCTCCAAAGACAAAAAATGCAGTAATATTATGTGCAAAACAAATGGTGGGCACCCTTAAATGGTTGGCTATAATCTCAATCACTAAACAAATGGTCATAAGCTTGCTCCAAATGGTGCCCATTTGTGTTGAAGATTTTGAGAGGTGGGTTCTTGTTGTTTTTAAGCTTTTGGGTTATGAATGGTTTAAATAATAAAGCAAGCAAAGGTTAAGTAGCCTAGCCTATGATGATAAAGAGGCTTTTACATTGGTTGATACTTCCCCTACTTGAAAGCTTGTCTATTTATGGAGATGACAAGGATTTGAATATTTATAATTTTTGTAAAATTTGAATATGAATCCAAATTTATTAATTATCATTTTTTTTCTTTACATTCATTACATGGTAGCCTCACCTTCACCTAATCGACAGATTCGGATATTCAAATTCAGATTTTAAAATTATTATCCACCATTAGAGGCGAAGCTAGAAAATTTGTTTAGGGGGTCGAAATTAAATTGTAATTTTTACGATAGTAAAAATGCAATCTCACCATTTTAATAGCCTATATTTTTATAATTTTTAAAAGATTAAATAAAAAAAAATTTTAGGAGAACAAAAATACAATTTTACCTTTACTAATTTAAAATTTTAAAAAATTGAAAAGACCTAAATGAAAAATATTCCATTTTAAGGGGGACTGGAGCTGCCCCTGTCCACCACAAATTTAGGGAGGAAGCGAATAGAAATAATGAATATCCATTATTTAAATTCATATTACTTATTCGGATAACGAATGCAGATTTGAGTTCAGATATTTGAATCCACGCTACTTACAAAAAAAATTATAATTTTGATTTTTATATATATAAGAAATTTTAGCGAACTTGAATTTGAGTCTTTGTTTATTTTAATATCCGAAAAATGATTGAAAATTTGAAATTTCTTTTTTGCGGATTTGGATATCCAATGAATAATAATATTTAGTTCTGATTCGGGTAATAATAATTGGGTATGAATTTTTTAGGCATATTTGAATTCAAATAATTAAAAAAAAAACATATATTTATCCTACTACCATTCATATTCCGGTGAGGCTTTTCAAAAACAAAAAAAGTTCAATGATGTTTAAACCGGACCAGTTGGATAGGGAATCTGCCTTAATATCATTCCGAAAAAAGCCATTAGACTAGTTGACCTGAGAATCAATACAAATTAGTTGAACCAAAAAAATTTTATTTTTAATATTTTTACTTTTTAAAGTTTTTAATAATTTATTTAATCGAATCGGATAGACCAATTAAGTCAAAGAACCAATGACTTGACCAATTTAACCACTAATTCGATTCTATTAACAAACTATTTAATTTTGGAGATACGGTTTAGAAAATGGTCCATATTAGGCTATAGATTATTTATTTATTTATTTATTATTTTTTGCATTTAGGCTCTTAGATCTGTGCCAAACTTTCTGAGCCGTCCTATACTATAATTGAAAAACAAAAGTTATACATTTAATTATTATGAGGACTAAATTGAAAAATTATTCGGATTCAGTTAAGGTATTGATGATGTGACATTCTAAAATTATGTCACGCCATCACCCAAAATTTTAAAATTTTTTGTATAAATTCTAAAAAACTACCAAAAAAATTTATTTAAAAATTATAAAGAAATTATTTTTAAAAAAATCAAGTGATGACATGACACAATCTCATAATACCATGTCATTATGTACCTTAATGGAATCTAAGTTCAGTGGGAAAAACTACTAAGTTTCGAGACTAATATGGATAAAAAAAATTAGAAACCACGGAAAAAAAACTAAATATTACTTTACCAAAATTTTATCGAATTTTTGTACTATTTCCGAAAGAAAGTGTTTGAAAGGATTATTTTGACAATATTACCATCTTTTTATGATTTTGCTATATAACTAATTGAATAAATAAAAACAATAAATACATTCTACAGTATATTTCACTATAAATTTAATATTTTTTAGGTAATATTAGAAATTTTATCACATGCATATACGTGTAGAAATCACATATTTAAAACACGAATATGCGTTAAAAAATAGCATATAATAAATAATGAAACGTAATGTTTGAAATTAATAATAATAACAACACGTATACAATATGTACGGAATTAAAATAAAAAATTAGTTTAATTTGTGAGTATAACGTTTAAAACTAATAATAACACATATGCAATATGTTCAAAATTAAAATTAAAAAAATCAGTTTAAATGTGAGTAGAATTATATTTAAATAGGTAAATATAGAGAAATTATTTTATAGACCATTCCCACCGTATCATCCATGGTATCTTTCTAATTATTTAATGACATTTCAGCAATATTTTTGCATCTCATTCGCACATAATTTTGGTAATTTTGTTACCCTGAATCCTGAACTTTGAGCTCGAAACCCTAGACCCTGAATGTGGTTCGAATTTAAGGTTCAAGGTTTGGGTTTAAAGTTTAAGATTCGAGGTTTAGGGTTCTAGGTTCGGGATAAAAAATTACCAAAATGATGTGTCAATAGCATGGAAAAAATTGTTGAAATGTCATTAAATAATTGAAAATAGACCATGGATGATGTAATGAAAAAGGTCCATAAAATAATTTCTCGGTAAATATATCATATTAAGAATATTGGTGACATGGGTTCAAATCTCAACATTTGTAATTTTTTATTATTATTTTCAATTAAAAAGACAAAATTACCCCTATAATAATATACTTTATTTATAATATGTAAGGGTATTTCAGTAATTTCATTGACTAAATTGATGTCGAATTGACCCGTGACACTAACTCAATCACACACTTAAATAATAGTATAGATACCAATATGTAATAAAAACAATTAATTCATAATTAAAACACAATAATAATAATTAATTCACAACGTTAAATTCAAAGATTTTATATTAAATTTCAAAGATTTTATATGTACATTTATGGTCTATCAATAATATTGAGACACTTTACCAGTAGATTTGCTTACCCCTTTTACCTTTTTTTATTACACTTAGTTATACTTAACTTCGCACTGGGTTTTTTCGGGTTTGGATCATTTTCAAATTAGATTGATTTCGAATTTGAATCTGGTGAGCTCGGGTTATTGATTTTTCATGATCAAATCAAGTAAATCATGTGCAGATTTAAACTGATTGGATTAAATCTTAAAGACTCGAATCAATTTAATTATTAATTGAATTAATTAAAATTTAAGAATACACGATTATAATTAAAATTAATGAACCGTAAAATGAATATAAAGAATATCGAAAAGAAGAACCCGATACTTTTCTTTTTGCGTTATCATAAAGCAACTATAAGATATAGCTTGTAATGATAATATCCTCTAAAATTGCATAAGGGAATATTGTCTTCAAATCAAAGAATTGAAAAGCCATTTTATTTTCAGTCCCCCACTTTAACTTTTTATTTTTTTATTTTTGAGTATCCGATTCCAACACATTTCCCAACGCAAACCCGAAAATAATATTTAAAAAATTAAATATATTCGTATTTTATTCACACTCGAATCCAAATAATTTCTTTTTCATGCTATAAATACAATACTCCCATGGAGATGAGATGACACTAAGAGTAAAAACATGGGTGCTTCACAATCACATGAGGACTCGATACATCCACAAGACTCGAAACCAAACCTAGAAAACAATGGGGTCGAGTTGAAAAACCCGGAAAGCAACATCTCGGTTCGACCGACGGGAAAAAAAACGGACTTCGTTGATTCAAGATCATCGAAAAAACCTGAGAAAATCCAAATTCCATATAATTACGAAACAATATTGAGAGATGTCGATTCGCCTATCGATACGTCCACTATGGATAAGTTGATTTCTCAGCTCCATTATGGTGTTTTCTTAAACCAAAAGAGAAAGGTAAGTAAAAATATTTTCAAGGTTCGGATCTTGAAATATGTAATTTTTTTCGGATTTTGTTATTTCGATGCGTAAATTATTGTTGTCGTTGTTGCAGAAGTATTGGGTTGACAAAAACAACAAGAATTGTTTCATGTTATTTGCAAGAGATTTATCAATTACTTGGGCAGAAAACGACCGTCACTGGCATTGGTTTTACCAAAAAGAAACATCAACCAGGTATTCATATTCGATATTCGTGATATATATATTGATATGAGTACGAGAATTGATCCTCCGAGACTTTCTTAATAAGTAACTTTTGTAAGGCTTAATAAGAATTTTCAAAAAATTTGGAGAGATTAATTTTAAATTTTAAAAAAATTAAAAGTCTTATTACGAATTTTATAAGCAAATTATTACGAACTCAGTACACATATCTGATAGTGAGCAAATGTTTTCTAAAAAGAGTTAATTTTCAACTTTTTGCTAAACCTCTCAAATTTGGGCCAAATTTTAAAATAATTATAAACATCAAAATGCTTCGATCAAATCCTAAAACTAACGTATCCTTTCGAATTCTAATTAAATTTTTTCTTCGATTTAATCATTAGTGTTCAACTTAGATCAAACGTGGTTCATTTTTTAAAACATGTATAGATTAATAAATATTTCTAAACATGTTAAATCCAATATGACATTTTAACGTCAAAATTGACCGCTAGAGTGATCGAAAGGACTTGATTGGAACACTACTTTAATGTGAGAATTCGATTATAACGTTTTGAAGTTCACAGAACAATTTAGAATTAAACCCATAGTTTGGGGACGTCTCTTGTGCAATTAACTCGCAAAAGCTAAACATAGCCAACTGCCAAAATGGTAAATTGGCCATATAGTCCTGTTAGAATTTATGAAATTACAAATTAATACAATGTACTTTAGCCCTCAAAAATTTGTTTATTCATTTTTTACCTTCTAAAGCAATTTTCTAACTTTGTCCCTGTACCCCGAACCCGAGCATAACATTAATTGTAGGGGTGTCGGCAGGAGGCTGGAAACGCCCTGACCCTCCTAAAATGGGAAACTCAACCTTTGACTCTTTGGAATTTATAAAATTTTAAGTTAGTATATAGTAAAATTGTACTTTCCCCCCCAAAAAAGAATTTTTTTTGATTTAGTCCTTTAAAAAATTATAAAGATAATAAGTATTAAAATGTTATACAACTTAATTCCACCCCCAATAAAAAGAAAATTTCTGACTTCCCCTTGATTAACCGATTGCTTTTTCATTTTATGCAGTGATGTTTCCATTGAAGTTGCTGAGCTTGTAGCAGTTTGCTGGTTAGAACTGGTCGGAAAATTCCCAGTATCAAAGCTATCACCTTCAACATTATACGAAGTTGTTTTCATCGTCATGTTAAGAGAAGCAGCTTTTGGATGGGAAACTGCAATAAATTTGAAATTAACACTTCCCAATGGACAAAAAATAGAACACAAAGAGACATTGACGAACAAGCCAAGAGAGAAATGGATTGAAATCCCTGTTGGAGAGTTCAAAGCTTCATTTGATGAGCAAAAAACAAAAAATAGTGGAGATTTAGAGATTTACATTCATGAATATGATGCTGGTGAATGGAAGAGAGGACTTGTTGTTAAAGGAGTTGCTATTAGGGCAAAAAATTGATGTTTATCGGGTCGGATTTTACATTGACGGTGTATCAAATACAAACTCTGTAGTTTGTGTGTTAGTTTACTCTGTATAAGTGTGTTAGTTTACTCTGTATACGAGATAGTTATATGATCTGATGATATGTGCGATGTTGTTTGATCTAGTGTTGAGAAGCTTATTATTATTGTTATTATTATGATAATAATATGTTGCCGGGTCGGTGTTGTTTAATTATATTTATATTCAATTATATGTGCTCGAGGATTAAATTGAAAAAAAATTATAAATATGAAGGGTTAAATTATTGAATTATTTAGAATTAAAATCAAATTGATATAACGTGTAACCATTGAAGTCAAAATGTGCTATTGTATCAATTAGAAAAAGACTAACCAAGAGTGACCAAAGCAGAAATGATCTAAAGCGTTAGTGACGAAATTGAAAATTTTTATAGTTTAATGACCAAAACAAAAACGCACGACTAATTCTATAGTTCACCCTTTATATTTATAGTTTTTAACCAGACTAAATCAAACTTTTATCATTTTTAAGTGGCCAAACTGCAATTTTACCATGTATTAAACGCTTCATGGCAAATTATTATCATTATAATTATATAACATGGATACTTACAATTACAAACGCATTTAAACAATTTTACACCATTGAAGGACACACCAATGTTCATAGTTCAAGGTCATGAACACTTAAATATATATACAAGAGTTACAGAGAAATTCGCTTTCATGGAGTCCGATCTCTATGCATCAACGGACACACTTATGGCATTTAGCTCGACATGTTGCTTACCCTCGTTTTGTGGATGAACAATGACGGTTGCATGAGCTTCAGACCTCGAGGAATGTTTATTACTTCCCCCTTGCGAAACAGAAATCGAGCTGACGAGTGGTTTTCTACTACTAACTGTGTCGTCGAGATCGTCTTGATCTTTGGTGACAATCTCCCATTCCTCTTTGAGTGAAGTAACTTGTAAGCCTTTCTCGTGGTGACTTTCCATCTCGAATGCTGTCGGTAAAATAACATAATCATTTATTGGGTTGTAGAAAGGGTCCGGTTCGCCAGCCCTCAACCAGTGCTTGAGGATTCGGAAGACGTGAGGTTCACAAAGAATTCCCCGGTGCTCACCAGGGACTGCAACCCTTGCTTCTGCATGGAGTCCATCTGCCTGAAAAGTAACAAGAAAGAAATCGAGTCAGAGATGCCGCTGTTCCATTCATGCAATACAGAACGAGATTACTATTCAAAACGAATAATCCGACATGCAATAATCACAACAACTAATAATTGCTTCATCATCTAATTCTGAATATAACTTCACATAAATCAACCGTTCTCCATGAGTTCTTAGAAGTTAATGGGGTGTTATAGAGTAAAAGTACCATGGATACCCTTGTACTAAGAGTTGGATTGCATTCTGCCCCTTATACTCAAAAAATAGCAAATTAATCCCCGTACATTAGATCAAAGAGCAGACTGGTCTTTCTATTAAAATTTCACCATTTTTATTGTTAAAAACAGAATAAGGTACACGACATACAACATGTGTAACTGTTCGATTATTTCATCAGTCATGTCAGTTTTTATCAGTAGAAATGGATAAAATTTTAACAAAAAGGACCAATTTGCTTTTTGTTCTAACATTCAAGGATTGATTTACCCTTTTTCTTTTTTCATTTTTTTACTAGAGAGAGCAAAATGCAATATAACTCCTAATACAAAGGCTTCCATATACTTTTACCAGTGTTATAGGCATCATTTGTATTTCGATTACTATGGTAAATAATAAAATAATAGAAAGATATACGAAAGGGAGTCGGCTAACCTTAGCTGATTCGGCCGGAACTGTTCCATCACCATCAACGCATATATATTTGGGCTGATAAAGAGAAGAAATTCAGTAATCAAATCTGTAAATACAAAAGTAGTCTCTAGAACTACAGCACAACAAAAATCACCTGAAAAAATCGTAAGTCCTGTATATTCGTGACCGGTGTCTCCTCACTTCCATAGCTGCAAAATTGTCAAATCAATAAAGTTTGTAACAGAAAACAGAAATAAACATCAAGCAATTTCAAAAAAACATTCGAATAAGAGGGATCACCAAACGCTGTGTGGTGTCTCAAGATTGATCCCGTATATATTGTAGAATTTAACTCCGGAAGGAACCTTAGCGTGAGACAACACCTTTTGTGTCTCTTTAACCCATTTCAAGATTTCCAAATTAAAAGGTAATGGAATCATCTCTCCGTTATAATCAACCTGAAATTACAAAACGCAAGTAAATTCCTTAGAACCCTTAATTGAAGAGAATCTCTTATTTTTCCATTTCTGCACAATCAAAGTTCATAGCTTACCGTGTTGCCAGAAAGAGCTTCCTTGAAAATATCAATGCAATTTCCCGGGCGATAAGATTCTAGAATAGTACGGGGATATCCATCACAACCTTCTTTCTCCCTCCATATCTCAAGAAGTGGAATATGTTGCCAATGGAAATGTGGACAAGCCATTAGCTCGTATATCGATGGGCACTCAATAAGCTGAATGATGAAGTGCAAGAATAAATAATTTGCTCAAAAAAATGAAGGAAAAATGCAAATACGGGCTGTGTGCACCAAAATGCAAACAAAATCTTCCATCTAATAAGGCAACATGGAGTAGGATGAGTTACGACATCGAACTACAGATTAAACTTCATTTAAGATTTTAACAAACTCTACCGTATATAATCAGAAATAAGCTTCTATATAACATTCGTAAGTGGTGGACATATCGATAGCAAGTTCATGCCCTCAAGGGCATCTACACCGAAAACAACAGAAGTGTAATTAGAACATAATTAGGTAAACTACACTGGTAGTCACTATTGGTAAGTTTCTTTTTTGATCACCCAACAATTCGATTTTGTCTTTTTGATCACCAGCCATTAAATAGCTAACGGAAAAATGACGTGACAACTTTTAAAATTGACATAATAGTAACTTTAACCCTCAGTATTTATACATTGTGTCAATTTAATCTTGATTCTAAAATATTTAACCCTCAATATTTACATATTGTGTAATTTTATATTTTTTTGCAGTTTTGCTTTTTAGGTAAAGAGTCACAAAGAAAAGAAAAACAACAAAAAAAAGACTAAATTACATAATGTGTAAACGTTGAAGGTTAAATTTTTTAGAATCAAAACTAATTTGACATAATGTATAAATTTTGAGAGTTAAAATTGCTATTTTGCCAATTTTAAAGCTGCCAATTTTCCATTAGTAATTTAATGGTTGGTGACCAAAAAAGAAAAAGTCGAATAGTTGTTGGGTAACCATTTTGTAACTTTTCATAGTTGGATGACAAAAAAAGAAACTAATAGTTGGGTAACTGCCAATGTAGTTTGCCCAACATAATTACATACCAATTGATGCATGCTCCATTTCGAAATGAAAAAGTTCTGTTCCCACCCATCAACGAATGACATTCCGTTTAAAAAGGTAGAAGCAATATATCCAGGTGCACCTGTTGAAAATATTTAAATTACATCTCGATAAGCACTTGAATCAAAATTAAACCGAACTAACTACTAGATCCTCTCGTTCTTTTTTCGTAAACTGTTGGATTCTTTAGCGGAAATTGAGCGACAGCGTGGATACTGTTTTGGAATTCAGTATAGTACAATTTCCATTGAGGCAATTGATGATTTGAATTGAAACTATTAAATGTCTTGTACTCTACTCAAGTTACAAATGACCGCTTACCCCGGAATGGTGCAGCAATTGCAATCCAATTCTTCACGTATTTCTGAAAAATCTGAAGAAGAAAGGCAACAGTATATCACAAAGATATACGACACTAAACCGTATATTGATACAAGAAAAGTGGAGAAGCAGAGCAAGGAAAACGAAAAAAAAAGAAAGGAATTCCTTACATCGCTGTGAAGGCCCATGAAACATTTTACCAAAAGGCCGCCCATCGAGTGACT
This sequence comes from Gossypium longicalyx, assembly GCA_025698465.1. Classification (NCBI taxonomy): domain Eukaryota; kingdom Viridiplantae; phylum Streptophyta; class Magnoliopsida; order Malvales; family Malvaceae; genus Gossypium; species Gossypium longicalyx. Next base: position 98,766,743 of record CM047000.1, read on the forward strand.
TATAACATTTATCTTCTTCCCTCCTGAAGCTTCGTATACCGACTCTAATTTTGCTGCCAGTCGATCCATTGTTTCTTGCAACCTGAAAGAGAAAACAAATCTAAGAATACAAAGAGAAGCTACCGTACTAATTTAGAAAGAGAACGATTAACTAATTATTCGGTAATGCTATGGTTATGATCTTTACCTGTTACTTTGGCGAAAATCATAACCAAACCCGAAGAGTGTTTTCCCTTCTTGGAAACCCCATTTGAGCATTTCAACAATCATATCGTGAAAATAACAAACACAGTCACGTCCAACGATCTTGCACCAAAAGAAAAAGAATTCATCAAAACCCATAAATGGTTCATATCATCAGGTTCCAATTCCGTACAATTAAAAGGTTAGATATGGGTTATCTTAGCATTTCGGAATCAACAAGTCTCATTTTCACTGAAAAAATACATTATGAAGTCTTAACATTAGTTAAGGGCCGGAAAAATCAATTTCTTAAGGTTAGTTTCTAAATAAAAATTCTTTGATCATGCATTCCAAGATAGTAAAGAATAGGTGAAAGTACTTGCGGCACTAAATCAAATTAATCCCTCTACTATTAAATGGATCGATTATTTTAATCCTTGTACTATTAAAAAGAATCAAATAAAACCAAATCGGAACAAAGTTAACATTTACTAACTAAAAATGACATAAAAATTATTATTTTCATTTACAATTTAACTTCAAAACAAAATATTTCATCTGCAGAATCATAAAACACTTTAAAAATATAGCTCTATTTATCAGGAAATGTTTAACTTTGTCAAAATTTGGCCTTTACTTGATTCTTTTTAATAGTATATGACTAAACTAATTTGATTCGAACCTTATAATAGAGGGACCTGCTGGATAAATTCACCGTAAAGAATTATACACACAGAAACATACCATATCAGGGTCCAATACATCAATGGCGCCCAGGCCATATCTTTCTCCAGGGACTTTAATAGTTGTATTTGGATCTAAAGATTCAGTTTTACCTGTTTTCACAACCAATAAAAACAAACAATTACATAATCACTCCACATAATTTCAAAACAAAATTACTCTCATTAAAAATGAAAATTACACTTGATTCAATGGAAAGTTCTTTAAACAAAATTCAACTAAATATTAGCTAACAAATCCCAACACGCAATAGTTTATTCCAATGATTATCAAATTAAGATTCCCAAGTTTCTTAAAATTCCCCAAAATACTCAACTATATAAATATATAATAATATACACTTTCAAGTTTTCAAAAATTACACTAAATTACCAGTAGAAGGATCAAAACGAGACCAGAGCTTGGTCCGGAACTTGTAATCGGCACCGAGAATCCGAACCCATACCCGTTCTTCTTTACCATTCTGAGCATCCACGGCAGTCAAAATCGAGCCGGCGATACCCGGAACTAATAAAACCGGGTCCAAATTCGGGTCAACGTAAGGTTGGGGTTTCTTTATCAGCTTCAACCATATCTCCACCGATTGTAAAATATCTTCCAACAACATCGCCATCCCAAATCAAAAACTAATTACAATTTCCCAAAAAATTTTAAATAAAAAAAGGAAAGAATATGTGATTAAATATTTAAGAAATGTGAAATTACTATGGAGAAATTGAGAATATTTTTTTATTTTAGGGTTTGAGATTTCGGAGGGGAAAGAGTTTATCACGTAGAGTTAAAGAGGAGGAAAGACAGAGGAGACAAGAAGCAACCGAGTTTACTTACAGAGCCTAAATAAGGAAGATAATGCAACGCATTTATATTGGCTTAATACAACTTTTAGTCCCTCAACTTGACAATTAGGTCCACTTTGGTATATATACTTTTTTGGTCACTTCGGTACCTGAACTTGACAACAGGGGCAAAGCCAAAAAAAAATTTTAGGGGGAGCGGAAATTAAATTGTAACTTTTACGATAATAAAAATACAATTTCACCATTTGAATAGCTTATATTTTTTATAATTTTTAAATGATTAAATCAAATTTTTATCATTTTTAGGGGGTCAAAGTGTAATTTTACTTTTATTAATTTAAATTTTAAAAAATTTTAAAAGGCTTAAATAAAAAATTTTCTATTTTAATGGGGACCAGGGCCCTGCTTGATGAAATCCAAATTCAATAGCTAAAATGGACCTAATTGCAAAGTTTAAGTACCAAAATGAATCTAATTATCAAGATCAATGGCTAAAAGTTATATTAACCCATATATATTTGATAAAAAATAAAGTAATAGTCAAAATATAGGAATTCTTTTTTCTTTTGTTTTATTTTGAACAATTATCTTTTCTTTTAAGTTTATCTAAATATTTAGGGCTAATTTTATCAAAAGTCCCCAAGTATTGTTGAGAATTTAAATTGGCCCCTAAACATCAAAGTGTTCTAATTGAATTTTTAAAATACTAGTATTGTATCAATCAGGACTTTTCACAAATTTAGGCATTAAGTTCCATTTGAATATGACATAAATTATATTTAAAACACGTGAATCAAATTATAAAAAACCATATATACTTACATCAAGAACAATTTTAATTTGATATGTTAAAGAAAAAACAAATGCCGATAAAATTTAGGAGAGTTATTTTCTTTAATATGTCAAATTCAAACTATCCATTAGGGGTGGTGTCGAGGGGCAAGTAAGGATCCCCCCTCCCAACGAATTTTGTAGTTTAGTCCCTCTAAAATGTAAAGTTATAAGTTAATATAATGGTAAAATTTCATTTTGACCTCCAAAAATTTATAATTCAATTTTGTCTTGTAAAAAAAAGGGCTCTCCTACTATCCATATAATAGATACGCACCAATTTACAGTTGGATCTATGTGTTTGAAATATGCTCCATGTCAGATTTAAGTTGGCGTTTAACACCTAGACTAATGGTAGGATTTGATTTATATGATACTAATACTTTGATGACTCAAATAGAATATTTTAAAATTTAGGAGCCAATTAAAGAATCTAAAACGTAATTTGAGGACCCAAAGTGGAATTAATCCCATATTCTTTTTTAAAATTTACAAATTACACCTCCATATAAATCTTATTAGAATTAATCATATAAAACATGATCGAACTGATAATCAAAATAATATTTTGACTTAAATCATAAATTTATATATATATATATATATATATATATAAGATTTACACATGATGTGAATTAGATCATAATAAAATATGCAATGAAAATGTGTATATATATATGGTAATAAACATTTCAGTCCAAAAAATTGACAATTTTTTCCATCTTTGTCCATATTAGTTCCAGAACTTGGCAAACATGTCCCGATTTGGTCACTAGACTTGGATTGCATTGTGCCACTTCATCACTCGAAAATTTTTATTTTTTTTAGATTTTATATAATTTTTAAAAAAATTTCAGGTGACGACGTGACACAATATCATAGTGTCACTTTATAATATCTTAATGGAATCTAAATTTAGGGATCAAATTGGAGAAATTTGCCAAGTTCGGATACTAATATGGACCAAAAAAGTCTGAGGACCAAATTGAAAAAATTACAAAATTCAGAGACTAAATTTTAATTCATCATTTCTTCTATTTAAATTATTTGTAACACATGTAGCAGCTACGTACGAATACAATTAAATTTAACTAATTGGTCGTACTTTTCAAACACGTCCTCGTCAAAAAAGAAGACAAAAGTAACAAAACCCAAAATGAAGTTATCAACCAAATAATTAAATAATATATAAGGTTAAATATGCCACCAGTCCTTATACTTTGGTCAAATTTAGAATTTAGTCCCTATTTATACAAAATTTTGAAAATTAAGTCCTCTTGTTTTTTTTTTATTCCAAAATTCTAGTTCTATATTTAACATCACTAGTATTTTTTGTCAAAATTTTTTAGCTTGACACGTTGATTAAACTATTTTTATATGACATGACATATGCTTGATAGAAAATAAGCACGTTTAGTTAATAAATTTCGATGGAAAACACTAACAATATCGATTACTGAACTAGGATTTTAAATGGAATAAGTAAAACAATTTATTTTTTTGAACTTTTAAAGTATAAGGACTAAATCTCAAATTTTGTTAAACTACAAGGACTAATATATTTTAACCATATAAAATTAAAAATTTTCGATAAATTTAATTTTAATGAGAAAGAAAGAAAGAAATTAGGAATAAGATTTTCTTCCTATAATAATTTTGTTCCTTAAAAGCAATAGTTTAGACCCCACTCTTTCTTTAGCAAAAAGAAACTAATAATGAATCCCGCGTGTTAGTCAAATGGTTAGGGTTTTCATCATTCTAAGTATAGCTTGAGTTTGGGTCGTACTAATCACATTGTTGTTAGGGCTTTACTCTCCTCTTATAACTCACTAATTTCGATGGATTGTTTTGTTGTGTTGGATCAAATCATTTTAAAATTTAAAATTTAAGAATAATTTTGAATTTAAGTTAATTTTGAGTTGACGATTATTTATAGTTCGGGTCATTTTAGATTTATGTCATTCAAAATTGCCAATTAAGTTTTTCAAGTTCTGATCATTTAAGATCTGCAAGGGCAAACGCAAAGGGGTAAGTAGGATCCTTTGCCCTTCAAAAATGAAAAAAAAATCATTTTAACTCCTTAAAATTATAAATTTTTATATGGTAAAATTACATTTTAACCTCTTAAAACGAAAAAATAAATTCATGTTTAGTCCTTTTCAAAAATAATAAATCATAAATAAATATATAATAAAATTATATTTTGACCCTTCAAAAATTTATAATTCAATTCCAACCCTTTAATTCCAACTTGCATAAAATATGTCAGACATGCTGCAGGTTTCATGTTAAATCTCAGTTTGACTAAAAATTTCAAACTTATATCTACATATAATGACTCTCTTAATATTTGTTCAAAAGTCGAGCTATTCGTCTAAGCTTAAAATTTTTTTCTAAATTTCAAGAAGGTTTAGAAAAAAAAATATTAGGTACGAAAAATAAATTTTAGCAAAAAAAAGAAGGGACTAATTTAAAATATAGATCAAGTTCGAGTTTAAGTATTCAAGGGTCGAACTGAACCCTGCCCGTTTTTTAAGTTTGTAACATTTTATACATTTCGTAATTTATAATATATAAAAATTAAATCTATAATAATAGATAATATTGTAATGTAAACATTAAGTCATATTTAAAAATTTGGTTGAACTACCTAGTTGGTCACCCAACTTTTTGGGCACTTTTATTTTGGTCACCTAAATAAAAATACTTGCAATTTGGTCACCATCGTTAGAGAAAATTTTCATTTTAGTCACTCAAATGTTAAATCTCTAATGGCAGTTAATTTTGCATATCACATTATCATTTTTTACCATCTTTTTTACCCTCACTGCTATTCATCATCTTTTTCCTCTCCATGCCACTCCTACTTCCACTATTCTTCTCTTCCATTGGTCCTTGCTTCCAACCATTGCACCATTCTGCTTCCATCAATTCTCCTCCATCAATTATGTAGTAGCAGAGCATTTCAATCAGATTTCTATGGAGGAGAATTGATGGAAGCAAAATGGTGTGGGAAGAAGAAGAATGGTGGAAGTAAAGGGTGGCATGGAGGGGAAGAATATAATTAACAGTGATGAGGGTAAAAAAAATGGTCAACCATGATGATCTAGAGTGCATGGTCAATCGTAGTTAGAGATTTAACTTTTGGGTGACTTAAATAAATAAAAAAATTCTCTAACGACAGTGACCAAATTGTAAGTATTTTTATCTAGATGACCAAAATGAAAATGCCCAAAAAGTTGAATGACCAACTAAGTAGATTACCCTTAAATTTTTAATAAATGAAAAATTATTAAAATAGTATATTTTTAAAAATATATAAACAATAATATAGCTGGATTTAAAACATAATTGAGTTAACCATTCACAAATATAAACAAATATGGACAAAATTTTAGGCTCGTATTTCGAACTACCAGACTTGGATAAGCATAAATGTATTAATTTTCATACATAAACCTAGTTCGAACCCAATCTAAAATCTATACAAAATTGTCAAAGAAAACATTTTCTTTTAATCTCACATCATATGTTCTTTAATTCTTGATTTCTCCTCCAATTTCTTGTACATAAACAACCCAGAAGATGTCGTACTTCACGCTCGGAGAAAACCGATCGAGGTACGGCAGCTCTTTTTTCCGGAAATCGGAGGTAAGGATCCACGAATAGCAATGGAGGAGAGATTTCCATACGTAAAGGCAAGCTACCATCGGCATGGTTTGGCATTTCAAGCAAACGCCCGATGTCGCACCATCCATCTTCGAGAAGCGTGACCTGAATAAGGCCAAGTTCGCGTAGGTTACATCTTGTAGTTCACTGAAACACGGCGACGAAATGAGGTTCAAGGAGATTATGTCTCCATTGGAGAACTTGGCTACATTTGAGCCATCTTTTGATTCACCGGCATATGAATCAAAGAAGCTATGTTGAGTTAAAATAGCCATGCTTGACATACTTGTTAACATTGATAGCTGAAAAAAGAAATAGAGATTTTGAGTGAGTGCTCGATATAAGTATATGTTTGACATGGATATATTTGATTTTGACTTATCATCTGATCTATCTATTTATTAGGCTTATTCATGGGTTGAGTTGGGTCAAGTCTTAATAAAAATTTTAGACTCGTTTGATAGGCTTGGACTCAAATAGTAACAACATAATAGTGAAATTATAGCAAAACAATGGGTAAACAATAAGATAACAATAGGAAAACAACAATTTTTTTTTTCTTTTTGTAAATTTAGGCCGAGCCCGAGCCAAAAAAATTTTAACTGAGGCAATGCCCTTATTTTTTTGCCCAAACTCATTTTTCGAGTCTACATTTTTATCCAAACCCTCTTAATTTTCAGACAAATCTTCAGTTATCTATTTTGACTCAAACTTGAAAAATAGAACTTAATCAACCTGAAACTGAAATCATCCAATCCAATTTGAACATAAAAGTTAATAACCCTAAACCCATCAAAGCCAAATTTGAATTTATAATATTTTTTTTAACTTGAAGTTTATCCAAAATTGAAATTGATTCAAACTTGAAATGATACAAATAAATAACCCGAAATAACATTAATTCAAAATGATCCAAACCTAAAATAAGCCCAAATCTTAAAAAAAATGTGACCCAAATTCCAAAGACATGAACTCGAAATTACACCAAACCGAAATGAACCGAACTCAAAATCAACCCCAACCATGTGGACAGGGGTGGAATGTCATTGGAGCCGGAGGGGCCTTGGCACCCCAAAATTTTGAATAATTTTCATTATGCCCTAAAATTTTCGAAAGTTTTCGATATTTCCCTTGAAATTTATAAAATTTTAACTAAACCCCTCACAATTTTCGGAAATTCTTATTAAACCCCTAAAGCGGCCCAAAACTTAATGAAACGTTCTGCCTCATGCAATCAATACTGCAAAAAGAAGAACAAAAATACAACAGTTGCAGGAGGAATTCATCTTACAAGTGTTTTAATCAAAACTTCTTTGTTTTCAGTAGATTTCTTCATCCATCCTCCATACCATATGATCTGAAAATACCAATAAGAAATGAAAATCAAGCAAAAAACAAAAAACAAAAAGGGCATCAAAGAATAAACATAAAAAAGCTTACCAGATTGCCATGGATGCTCTTGAAAATAGAACTTTGAATACAACCCAGATTTTCAGTACAAACACTGAATCGTTTCAATGATTCAATGAGTTCATCAACAAGAACAACTGTCGGCTTAAATGCAAAAATGGATATATCTATATTTCTGTTATTGAAAGGTACAAAGCAAGACATACTTCTTTTTTTTTTGTTGTTGTTGGGTGATTTTTTTGTTTTTTAATCTCTCTTTGTTGTTTATATCTTGAAATGGCGTAGTCGAGGGGTTAGAATAGAAAAGCAAAAAAAAAAAAAAAAAAAAGGAAGAATTCAATTGAGTCATGGGGAGTTTGCTTGGTCTACCTTAGCCTACTTGCTACGAAATGCAATATAATATATATATATATATAAGATTTTTGAAAAAGCAACTAATGAAAACACATGATATTATTAGTCTTCTGTTTTGACTCTTTCTACACTTTCTTTTTGTTTAAAAAAGGGTTAAATTACACCGAAGGTCCTAAGCTATTAGTAAATTTATGTTTTGGTCATTTGGAGTTAATTTATCATTAAGGTTGAAAAGTGACGTAGAAAAGAGATTTTAAAAATGTTTTTGAAAAGTTTGAAAGTTTTTTTACCATTACTGTCAAGAATGCTTTTAAGAAGATAAAATGTCAAATTTAGACATGATATTGTAAAATAAAAGATTTAGTGAGAGGATAAAAGGGTAATTTCATAAGTTAAAAAGTTGTTTGTTTACTCTTTTTTTTTTTTTTTTGTTTGAAATTAAGGTTTGGGTTCAAAAGTGCTTTTCAAACTCAATGGTAAACAAAGCATTAACTTCAAGAAGTTACAAAATATTCAACTGAACTATTGCAAAGTTTTTATTTAAGTCAATTAATTGTTAAGCTTTTGAAGGAAAAAAAAAGTACAACTAGCGAGCTCTAAACGACGATTGATATGGTGGGTCAATATCCATTAACGAACAGAACATACTTTAGATATAAAAATGTTTCATTAAAAATTGACTGTAAAAATTAGGAATGACTTAATAGCTAGTTAATAGTGTAATGACTTAATTGAAAACTTTAAAATAGTTCAATGATCATTTTGCAATTTTTTGAAGTTAAATGACCAAAATGTAAATGTACTAATAATTTAGTGACATTGGATGTAAATTACCCTTAAAAACAACGTAATAAAATTCTCTAAATCACAATTATATTAATTAGATGATGGGATAACCACGATCAAGGTGAAAAAAATGCACAGTCAAGGTGAAAAAAAATTATGTAAAATATTTATAATAAGTTAGTTGAAATATAGAGTTGATAAAGACTTGGATATTTTGGATTCAAATTTTAAAAAAAAAAAATTGTATAAAAATATTAAAAATAATTTAAAAATAATAATTTTACAATAAATATGAGTCCTTTAAATAATAATATAAAGGTTATGTCATGGATTGAAATTTTTAAATAAAAGTAATTTTACAAAAAAAAATTTCCAAATATAGCTGCATATTTTGTCCTATTAATAATTGGTATAAAGGATTATTTTGTAATAGTTAATTAATTATTATTATATTTTAACATAGCTGTATAAATGGTAATGAAAGGAGAAAGAAGGAATTTGCCAGATGTTATTAATAGCATGGAGACATGAAATAATTATTATTTCAACTTATATAATTATTCTAAGTTGAAAATCTGTACAAGATAACATGTCTTAAATTCCAATTCAAATGTTAGAATTATGCATTATGGTATATGAAAGACTAGAATCTTTGAACCATATATATATATATATAAAGACTAGAATTATTATTTGAAAAAAAAAACACTGACAGTGATACAAAGAAAAATAACAGTAGTTATTACCTAATCAAATTATCGAATATGGATATATAAAAAAAAAAAAAGGTTAAAACGATATCGTTTACTATATAATTTTATGTTTATGATAAAACTCTAAAAACCAGAGCTACTGAAAGCTTTATAATTGATTTTACTTTTCACCATAATCAAATTGCTCTTCTTCTCCCACCAAATTCTATGTTAGAAAACCATGATTTTCTTTTTTCCCGAAATCATTGCGTAACTATAAACCTGCATAAACCAGAAAAAGCAAGGTTTTCCGTTACCGTTTTATGATATACATAGATATATACAGACGCTTGTATGTATGTATGTATGTAAACATGCTTATATATAGACATGTATAGATATATATGCACACACATTGCTTTGAAAGCGAAGTTTACCAGGACCCATAACGCACTCGCATATATATATACATGTGTATCTATCTATATATGTGTGTATATATATAAACCTACATAAACAAGAGCCACAGAGAAAGCTATTTGTTTTCATATTTTTCTTATTTACGACTTAAATATGATATGCGATCTAATCAAAGTACAAGCAAAGAGCTTCCAGGGAGACACATGCACATATGCACGCACACACACGTAGATATGCATCTGCTGCGCAAAAAAAATGTATATATACATCCATGGCTTTGAAAGCTAAGTTTACCAGGATGCATGCATATATATATATGTACACACACATGTATGAGCTTCCAAGGACAATGCTCACCTAATTATAGGTCTATGGGGACCTTCAGACCATCACGTGCAAGTTGGACATGGATTCCTTCCCTGCATACAGTTAAGAAGAATAATGTCAGAGATCGGGGCTTTTTCTTTTGTTCTAACTAAATCTTATGAGAAATTCCAGTAAATTTGTGTAACATAAGATTTTGTAAAGTACTAATTTACCTCTCAGACCATTCCATGAGAACCTCATTGTCTTTGTGTTGATCAAAATCATGAGTCATTCCGATTAATAGAGCTCGTTTAGGACATATCCGCTTTAGAGCGTCAAGAGTCTGGAAAACATAAAAGAGACGGGATATTGATCAGCTTGTGTTGGCCATAAAACATTACTGGAAAATTTTTATATGAAGATCAATTGTTGGAAAAATTTAGAACAAACCTGAGGTAAGCATAAGTGAACGTTATGGGATCCTTTCTGCCATGCAGAAAACATAAAACATTAGTTCAAAGAAGATATATACAATTAAAAATACAATAAATAATAAAACAGAAGAGTAATTTTACTATTGCAGTGTACATTCATCAAAAAAAAATACTAAGATATCCGTGATAATCAGACAAAGGAAAGATCTCAAAATTTTCATAACCATTTAATTAATTTCTATATTCATTATATCTCTATAATAGTAGTTTTTAAGCTTCTGAAAATCGAGTTAATACTGATAACTTTTTCAAGACTTGCAATTAAATAAGCCACCATTTGTAACCCAAAAGCAAATCCACACATGGCCTTTCAACTATGTTAAACAATAACCTATGTTACAACACAGTGATGTAACATGAAAGAACATAATATGCACAGCAGCACATACATAGATGCAGATAGGTTATGAAAGAATCAGCATGGATTAAAATTGTCTTTCTAATTCCTAGACAATTCACTAACAAGAAAAAATGAAGAAAAGTATTCAACAACTGTGAAAAAGAAAGAAGCAAGGGAGTCACACACCTTGTACAAACAATCCAATATCAGAAGATCCAATTGCCCCCTGCCACTTTTGGAAATAACTGTGAACATAATATTCTGATCAAACACAATTCATGACATAACATATTTTACGATGAAAACAAAAATCACAAACAAACAAATCATAAAAGTGAGAAAACATGTGCTTTCTTTACACCAAGTTGCACTCAATATCAAGAGATCAGAGTAAATGCGTAATGAGATGATCCCAAACAACTATCTTATCTTTTGAATTTTTAGTCAAGTCATAAAGAGGTTTCCTGTATGTGAACCGTGCAGAGAAGCACTTTCATTAAGGTTGACAACAATAATCTGTCTCAAGTGACAAAAAAAAAAGGGTTTGAGTAAAATATTAAAACAAATGCTTGAAGGGCTATTCAATTGTTAAGTCATGAGGAAAATCCAATAAACATATATTCATACAACTTTAACATTGACAAGCTACTAAAAGTAACATGTAGAAAATAGAAGTGCCCCCACCACATTTAACATCACAAGAAGGAGAAAAAATGCATAAAAGGTGTAAATGCATGTGCGCCAACAAGAAAAGGAGCAAAAGCAACACATACCATACTCTGTGTTTGAAGGAAAACGTGAGACATCAGAAATATAAGCCACTTTAGACTTTTCACCAAAAAGAAAACCTAAACAAATATAATCTTCTCCATGCATCACCTGCATCAAAAGTATGATTAAACACTTAGGCATAAACGATAAGGTGGAAACTAGATACTATCTTAAGAAAGCATACTAACTGGCAAAGGAATGAATTTTAGTCCTGAAGCAACAAATGGTTTGTCATAGTCTTCCTCAATTACCCTCCAGTCAAGTTGTGCCACCCGCCTTACTTCTTGGCCTTCTCTAAGTTTCTTCTGAACCAAATATGGAAATTTTGAAGCAACGCTGTTTAGGGACATACAAAGTAAACATCATCCAACATTGCTATAGACATCATAAACCCAAAACAGATCCTTTTTGCTATTGATAGCTTGCTTGGGAAATAAGCTTCAATTTTGTATAGCCCACTTAAAAGCATGTTAAATCAGTAGCCTCTCACATTATAAAAAACATGTGAAACAACAGATGTCTTGATAATGAATCAGCATAACAAGCAATTTGTAGGCTATGATCAATGACCCCATGAATAATAAAAAAACCCATATTATACCTATCCATCGCGTATTGAGTTAGGTAAATTGCAGTGGGATCGATATCATTCGTAGGACTATGTGGTTGCACAACACGTATATCATCCAAACCAAGAACTGCATCAGCATGTTCATGAGTCAAAACAATCTGCAGTTCATACGGTAATCAGTACTAGTTTTGGAATTCCATTCATAAACAGAAGAGATTATATTTGTGAAAAAAAAGAAGCACAAAGTCATCATATACATCAACAAACTCGCTATAAATCCTATAAAAAAAAACATGAGAAAAAAAAAACCAAACGTAAATACTAACTGTTATCCCAAGTTACTACAAAAAAAATAAACATAAAACAAGGGGAATTCAACTCACGGAATCGATTCGAGGAATCTTGTGGAAAGTAAACCATCGCAAAACTTGCTCCTTGAATGTCTTCCCAACATCAATTATAATATAATTATGCATACCATTGGTCGAACAATAATCTATAAGCAAAGATGTATTACACCTGAAACAAATAAAATAAAATAAAGCTAAAATCTTTAAGAAACTAACCCGAAAAATATTAAATTATGCACAAAAAAAAGCTCGGAAAAAGTTCAAATCTACGATAAACATAGAGAGAGAGAGAGAGAGAAATTGTATGGACGATTAAATTTAAGCAAAAAAAAAGGCGAAAAAAAAGGAACCTGTAATTAGGGTTATGTTCGGGAGGGATAGAGAGGGATTGAGAACAAACGTGACAAGGAGGACCGGAGGGCTGGATCAAGCACATTGCGTTCGGAACGGCACTGGAGCAACCTGTTCCGAGGAAAATCAACGCCGATCCATCGCCTACGAGGCGGCGATCATCGCCGGCCACATTATTCCCGTTTTGGAGCGGCTTTTGGATCTCCATTATTTATTTTTATTTTTATTGGTTTTTCTTTTGAAATATTTTCAATGCTTCAACAGAGAAAAGATGGAAATTTCTTTTTGGCGTAAAGGGGAGGAAGAGGGAATTTTACGAAAGGTGAAGGGTATTTATAGGGAAGATATCGCCCGCGAATTGTTAACGGCTCTGGTCCTTGTACTATCTCCACGTGGCGAAATTTTTAAAATTACCGACAGATGTGATGTTTCTATTTTTAAAATAATAAACGAAAATATTTTTTTAAAAGGTTCCATTATCTTCTGACAAAATCAAATATTTTATAAAATTCAATTTTCTTTTTTTTTTTTAAATTTAATTACATCCTTTTATCGAAATTCAAAACGTAAAAATTAGATAAGAAAAATAATATTTAAAAAGAAAGATGATAGAACTCAATTGCAGAAAGGATTCTATATAAGTAACAATACTGATGTGATATTAAATTATTGAAAAAAAGGATACAGATAACTTGGTGTTATTGTTTTATATAATTTTTTTCAACTTAAAAACTTAGAAGAGAATTAATTTTTTTTAAAAATTAATAAAATATTTGTTTTATTAATAAAACTATTTATTGGCATTTTGTTAAAATATGTTTTAAGTCGATGTACTCTTTGTAAATTTGAAATTTAATATTTATACTTTTTAAAATTCAAATTTTAGGTTCAGTTATTAATGCAACCTTGAAATTCATCTGTCAAATTTGCTAGTTTAACATTTAGCAATTAAAAAGATACTCATTTCATGGTCGTGTAACAAAAATATAGCGTTGTAATGAACTTGAATTTAACAGAAAAAAAATTTTAATGATGTTAACAATTAGACTTGATGAACTAAATTTTTAAGAATAAAAGTAGATGAACTAAATTTTAAATATACGAAGACTATCAAGACTTAGAGCACATTTTAGCTTTTCTTTTGTTACAAAATTTTATTGGATTTTAAAGATACAAATCGTGAACTAGTTTCTATACCCGTGCGATAGAAAGGTTTTAATGTATTTTAACATTATTTGAGAAATAAAATTGATGATAAAAATGTATAAAATGTATTGGATGGGAAACAATAGTAGAAGTTTAAATATATAAATGTAATTGTAATGATCATATAGGAAGTTAATAACCAACCAACTCTAAGTATTTCCTATTTCATTTGCCTTTATTCTTAGTGCATTTTAATATTTTTTTTTTGGCAAATGTGGCTAGAGTTTCCTTTGTCAGGATATGTGGCAAGTTAAAAAAATGTTTGGATAGTAAGTTTGTCACCAACAAGTTGGGAGGTCACCTACGAGCTTATCATTTTGGGATGACTATCTAGACTTCAAATGACCTAATCTTCATCGGAAGCGTGAAAATGTTGGTCACCAACATCATGTGGGCTCAATTGTTTTATCTCATCAAGTCAGAATGAATTACAGGGTCTATCTTGCCCCAGATATCCTCGTCTGGTCGAAGATATCTCCCCATGTGCTCCGTAATGATAGTTAGATGGCAAGTCTAACATATTAATACCATCTTACTTGAGAACTTTATGAGAATCCTGCCTATAAATACCTTCAAAAACAACGAAGAATGATTGAACTTTCAAGAATACTAAAGGTAAGCACTTTTAGATAACTGAAGCAATCCCAAACAGTTGCTTTTTCAACTAAAAGCACTCTCAAGAAGTGCTAATTGATCCAAATGGAGAAGTTGGTACCAAATGCAGTGCCTGTTGGCTTTGGCTGTTTGGGAGTGAAAAATACAATTTTACCCTTATTAATTTACTCTTATCACTCAAATGCAAAGTGAAGTAATGTAAGCCTTTATTCAAGCATAGCTTTGGGGTGTATTTGCAAAATATCAACAGTTGTTAAGCCATTTTTTAGACCTCTGTTTCAATAAAAAAAAATTGCAGAACAAGTTGCTAAAGGTATGAGATTGAAAATTTTGGTAAATTTTGAAATTTTTGATACAAAGGATGAGCCTTCTTTTTTTCTTTTTCTTTTTTGTTAAAAAAAGATAAACCATTTAGAATATCTTACTCGGGAAAATTCTAGGGTGAGCTCTAAGCTCGCACCAAAATTTCCAAGCTCCAAGCTTACATCAAAATTTCCAAGTTCATACCAAAATATCTAATACCGAACTTCTAGAATGCATGCAATTTCGATTTTTTTTCTTATCTATGACTCTTTGATGCAATTTGAAATTCAAGACTCAAATTTCCACACCAACTAGATGGTAAATTATTTCATTCATTTATTTATTTATAAAAAATATAAGTTTTTTAATTGAATAATTATCATCTTACGACATGTAAGAAAATATTATATTATTGATTTCGGATATCCCCAAATAAAAGGGTTCCCTGGACCATATTGAAGAGAGCAGTATTATTTACCTAATTTTCGTAGAGATAGACCTATATATGGTAAAGAAAAAGTATTCAATCATGCACATTCATCGTTACTTGATTTTCATTACTTGAACGAGAAAGTAGTTGAAACAAAAGTATCATTGATATAACTATAGATATCCTCATCTATTTTACAATTGAGCCTAGTACTATTTAGACCCAAAGTGGTATGTAAATAAAGCCTTCTAAACAATGTCAATTTCGAAATTCAAACTTGGTCTAAATAACTAAGGAAAAAGTCCAGTTTTCCTTCTTCCAACCACTTACCGGTAAAGTTGTCTTATTATAATAATAAGATATAACACTTCAAATATCGGATATTTTTTTGAATAAAATACTATTATTAATAGTAATCATGAACAAAAAGAATATAAAAACATGACATATAATACAAACAATAAATAAATCACTACAAACTAATGCATAAATGTAATGTCTGCAGAATAATCTCAAAAACAGAGAGAGACAAACTGATAATAACTGTAACACTTAGATAATTTAGAAACAAACCAGAAATAAAATTTAAATAAATTATTTTTTAAAAATTATGAATTCCAACATTAAAAAAAAAATGCATAAAGCATGAAGTTTGCAAGTTGCAACTACTCATTCAATGCATCTCCAACATTAAAGGAAAACACATAAAAAGAAAATGGTGGAGGAGCCCAATGTTTTAAGACAATTCTAAGGCTTATTCCCACTTGCTTGCTTTTGCTTTTATCACTTCAATTTGGATATTTATGAAAAAGGGTATCTTATGTTGGAACCTTTTAATATCTATATTTTCATAAATTTAATTCTATTTTTTAGATTTTTAAATTTAAGTCCAACTGATAATACTATTAAATTTTTTGTATGACATTTTGAAATAATAATAAAAAACTCACTTAGTAGCAATGTAATTAAAAAAAATAGCGTTGTAATTAACCTGAATTTAATTAAAAAAATTAAAAATGTTAACAGTTGGACCCGAATTTTAAAATATGAAAAGTAGTAGGACTAAATTCCAAAATTTCAAAGAATACATCGACTTATGACATATTTTAACCTTACTTAAAACTTTAGTATCACGAGTCAATCAGACATCAATCAGTTAGTAAACTATTAGAAAAGCTAACAATTATAAGAGATCTTTGTTGGCTCCTCAAGGTCTAGACTAGCAAGTGTTAGATGTAATGATAATGCATATTGCACTCTAATCGAAACTTTTATCTAAATCTATATTGAACCGAACTTGACCAAAGTCTTAACCAAACTAATCAAATCTATCAAACTCGATTTTTGGATAAGTCTACTTATGTATATAGTATACTTTATATATGTGTGTGTGTGTGAGAGAGTAAAATGACAAATTTAGTCCTTAACATTTACATGATTTGTCAATTTGGTTCTTATTCTTTTTTTTTTTTAGCTAAATTTGACCTTTAACCTTTTGAAAAGAGTCGGATTGCAGTTTTTTAATGGAAATAATGAGTAAAACATTAAACTTTTAAACATAACAAGCCAAGTGTACTTCATACTAATTTTTTAAAATTTTTATGATTTTTTTAAATTTTGAATTTTAATTTTTTTAATTTTATAATTTTAAAATGATTTGTTGACATGGCATATAAAATAAATAATGTCAATTTAGCATGAAGTACAAGTAGACTACCATGCCAACATCGTTAAAAAATAAATGTTTTTATCAACATTTCCGTTAAGAGAAAGCGACTTGACAATTTTTGAAAAATTAATAACTAAATTCAGTTTAAAAAAACAAATAAGGATCAAATTGATAAAAGATAAAAATAACAAGGGTTAAATTTATTATTATTTCATATGTAGGTATGTGAGATATTTTAGATGATGTCTTGGAAATTAGTATTGAGAAATAACCAAAGGTGGGAACATAAATGAAATGACAGTGTTGGATCCAGAAAGGACTAAACTGCACTCTTTTGTCTTCTTTTTCCTCGTACTTTTTCAAGACAAAACAATCCCATCATATAGTGTCCTAAATTGGAGACTTGGATCACTTAAATCGGGGGATTTCTACCATGATTCAAACCATGTCACCTCTAATATTATTTAAATTGAAGCGGACCGACCGATAAGATTAGAAATTGATACTTGAAGAAGAACATTAAATTAGTTAATTCGAGAAGAGGCATGGATAAATTGAAGTAGGGGTTGAATTGAATTTTTTATTTTTTATAAATTTTCTAATAATTTATTAAACTGGTGAAGAGATGGCTACTGATCCGGCATTAAAAATCTTGGATTGAATCATGTCAATTTAGATTGCGCCAATTTAGATTTTAAAATTTTTGAATAATTTTTGTGCGAGTCAATTTCAAATATAAGTCATTTCGGGTTTATATTATTTGGATTTGATCAAGTTTAAGTTTTTTGGATCGGTTACTATGGGTTTGAATCATTTCGAGTTTTGATCACTTTAAATCATTTGTTCAGATCATTCCGTTATAATTAAATCAAACTAAATCAAATTTTTAAATTCGAGTCAAAATTGACTCACTTAGGTACAAAAAGATCATGATCCCCTTGATTCATGTAAAGTTCCCTTCAACAAGGTCCATTGTCTATGTTTTTGATTTGAAAGTTTTTGGTTTTTTTTTTAATTAAAATATCTTGATTATAAACTAAGAAAAAAAAATAAAGATATTATTTTTATCTTAAAAAATAGAGATATTATTTTTCATAACCTCTTCCAATTTTTAAGTCAGAAGAAAAAATACGTTTAAACGTGATCGAATTCAAATCCTCCTGATCGTTGTAATAACAATTATTTGGATTTTACTTTTTAAGTTCGAACTATTAATAAATTTACATTTTGTTTATTCAATTTCAAAAAAATTAAGTCACTGGACTATTAAAATCGTTGATGTATGACCTTCTCTGTTAAGCTCTCATTCTCCTTCTCTTCTATAATTCATTTTTTTCCCGTGAAACAACTTTCTTTTATGATCTCCAACACTAAAAGTCAGGTCAACTTGGACTTGACATATGTTGTTAAATAAAAGCGTTCGAATAGTTCAGTAACTTGAATGAAAAACTTTCGAACAGTTTAATTATCATTTTGTAACTTTTTAAAGTTGAATGATTAAAACGTAAATTTACTAATAATTTAATGACATTACAGAGTTTTCTAGTTTATAATGGTTGAACTTTTCATTTTTCTTAAAGTATTTTTACGAACTTTCAACGTGGGTATTATAAGTTTTTCAATCCCCCCCCACCACATTTTGACATTGACCAATATGTTTTGGACTATATTGAATATATTGAAAAGTAACCAATGAATAATTGTTGGTTAGTAAATTGGATTATTCAAAAATATTCAGACATTTTTATATTTGGATTATTATATCTAAAATTTTTCCAAAAAAAACCCTCATTGATTGACACTTTTTAGCAACTAATTTTTGTTTTCAAATATCGACAACGACAAGGATGAAAACGATTTTTTTTAAAGTTTTAGGGTTTTTGAGGCAAAAAGCTTCACGATACAGCATGCCTTGTCTGCTCTTTTTGAGAATTTTGTCATCTTTATTTAAATTGGATTATTCAAAATTTTAATAATTTTTTAGTTAATTGCACCATACATCCCTAAATTATAACCTTCATTCTAAATTAGTCTCTAAACTTTAAAACATTCTAACTACATCTCCAAACTATCGAGGTTATGTCAATAAGGTCATTCCATTACTAAAAATTGGACGTTGTAAAGATCTTAATTTTAAAGTTTTCGAAACTTTTACAAAAGCTTTATCACTCATTCTTTCTTCTTCTTTTTTCGATTTTACTTTATTTTTAATTTTTACTTTTAAAAGCTATGTAGTAACATTCACTTTTCTTCAAAATTTTCATTTTAAACTATGTCATATAAAATTTTACATCTCATTTAAGGGTTAAATTAATTAATTTAGTAACGAAAGGATCGTAATTATGTAATTAGAATGTTTCAAAGTTTAGGAACCAATTTAAAATAAAGGTTATAATTTAAGGATGTAGGGTGCAATTCATGAAAGTTTTATGTTCTTTTTTGTCCCACAAATAATTTTTGCAAGGAAATTGTGGTCTGTCATGCACATTCCTTGCTAGCTACCATTCCAAATAAGTTAGACATGATATTATTAACAAAAAAAAATATGAAATATATATAAATATAATATAAATATAAGAAAATAAATTTTAAAATTTACATATATAAATTATTAATTTATCGAAAATTACATAAATATAAAATAATTAAACTTAAATATCGATTAAATCTTAACTCGATTGGCATGGGTATTGTTGTCAATACAAAATGGCATATGTTTGAGTGCACTAAAACGTATTACCCTCCTATTTATGAGTTAAGAAGAACTATTTGTAATTTTTTAAATATTACATAAAAAAATAAATATAATCAAAATTTATAATAAAATTACTTCAAAATAATAATAATTAAACATAAATATATGTATATATATATATACATATAAATACATTTCTCTTACATCTATATTTGTCTAAATATCTTTGGCATTTTGGGAGTCTAAAAACAACTAACATGTGACACTTTTCCAGAATAATAAAAGTGGATTCTTTTTCTTGAAAAGTGAAAAGATAGTAAGGATTAAATACATTTCAAAATTAGTATTTTAGATATATTTTAGGTTTAAATTGATAAAATATTTAAAATTATATATAGGAAATCGATTGAATATTAGTTCGATTGGTATGGGTATTATTGCTAATGTAGGAGGACGTGGGTTTGAGTATGCTGAAACACATTATCTTCTTATTTATGGGTTCGGGATGGGCTATGGGTATTGTATTGTTAGACTTTTAAAATTTTAGTCCTAACCAAATGGTAGTTATTGACTTTATTAAGTTATGTTATTTTTAAAATTTGATGCGACAAACATATTACCACATGTATAATATCGTTTGCATTAAGATTAAAATTTTGAAATTCAAAAAATATAGTGACTAAGAATGATTCAAGCAGAGAAAATACACAAAATCTAACTTTACGCATAATACAAAACTAATAGGAGAATTTAAACAAACAGATTTAATTGTTACCGTTTAGTCAATACTAAATCAAAATTCAAAAAGCACAAAAACTGAAATGACCCAATTCAAGAAGTACAAGGACTAAAATTGATTAAATTAAAATACATATATTAAATCGATAACTTACATAAAAGGGGTTAACTGCACCGAATGTTACTAAGTTATTTATGTTTTGGTCACTCAACTTAAAAAAAGTTACAAAATGGGCACTAAATTATTCAAAAGTTTTTTTTTATTTAAGTCTCTAAATTATTTGATAGTTTTTATTTAAGTCACAAGACTGCTGAGTGTTTTTTTTTTAAGAAAAAAAAGTACGACTAGCGAGCTCCGAACAGCGATTTGATGATCAATACAGTGAATCAGTACCCATTGATGAGTAGAAGAACATACCTTAAATTCAAGTTGATTTGACAATCACTGTTGGAGATCGGATAAAAAAGTTGTTTGGATTTTAGTTCGCAGATTCATGATATTCAAAGTTGTTTCATAAAAAAAAACTGAACTATAGAAGAGAAAGGAAATGAGAATTTTCAATTATAAAATAGCAATTTTAACAGCCTAGAGACTTAAATGAAAACTTTTGGATTGTGCAGTGATCATTTTGTAACTTTTTGAAGTTGAGTGACCAAAACGTAAACTTACTAATAGTTTAGTGACCTCGGTATAGTTTATCTTATGTAAAGTACAGGGTCTAATAGCATAATTTTACATTTTAAATGTTAACCAAAAGGAAACAAAGACTTTTCCACGCGAGTTTGAATATGTCTGCGTTAATGGTGCATGACGTGATCAATTTTCCAGTCCCATATATATATATATATACCTCTCATCATCTTCTTCATCCACATCATTCATAAAATCCCTTTAAAGCTTGTAATTTCAATTACCCCAACAAGGAAAAGAACCCTAAATTCCCTCTTCTTCTTTTTTCCAAAAAATCTCTAAGTAAATCTTTCCTCTTCGCAAAAAACCCAGAACTCGAAGCCATAGAATTTGATTAATTTTACGAGTTAAATGGAAGAGTATTGGCGAATGTGCGTTGGAGTCTCAATAACCCAAAATTTCCCACATCGAAAATCCATGGAGAACACTGGTTTTTTTCAAAAAAACGCCGCCGTTTTCATGGCTGATGATCATGATTTCTCCGACGTCTTCGGTGGTCCACCGCGGAGTGTGCTTTGCAGGAAGTTCACTGATGATTTAACCCAATCGGCGTCGTTTTACGATGAGGCTTTCGGGCCATTGGATTCCAGTTCGTGTTATTCGATTAAGGGTGGGAGGAGTTTGCCGGCATTTAGGATTCCGGCCAAAGTGGAAGGGTTGTTCTCCACTGACATTTTCGGGTCAGATGATGATCTCCGGCGATCTAGCTGGGAACGAACCGAGTCGGATTCATCTTCGGTGATGAGTTGGGAGGAAATGAGCTGTCTCCGGCGGCCGGACGGTGATGATATTGGACTGTCGTCGTATTTTGCGCCAAAACTCACGTAAATCAGTCGGCTTTTAGCTTTTAAACATAAACGTATTTTGTTAACCGTTTTCTAAAGTTTCAACTGTTTTTTTACTGTCTTGTTGATTTGACGTTTATATCCCTGACTCGAGTCTTATTTTAAGATGCAATTAGGGGTAGGAAAGCGAATATTATAAAACACCAAAACACTGTCGTTTTGAATATCTTACATGCTATCTAGTTAATATATGATAAAATTATATTCTGACTCCCCTAAAATGATATAGAGTTGTGATTCAGTCCTTTTAAAAATTATAAAGTTATAAGGTTATAATGAAAAAATTACATTTTGACTCTCTTAAAAAATTATAATTTAATTTCAACCCCTCTAAAAAAAAATTTAGACTCCCTTATAGAGGTGAATTTAGATTATAGATTGCTAAAAGAGTTAAAAATACAATTGTATCATTATATGAACATAAAATTTTATAATTTCTTGAGGGATTAAACGTTTCATTTTAGAGGGGTCAAAATTTAATTTTAAATCTAAAGAAGGACAAAATATTTTTTTTACCATTAAATTACCTTAACGGCCTAAAGTATGATTTTTCATTTTGAGGAGGTCAAGACCATTACCTGCTCCCTTGTAGAGTCGCTCACATAGAAAAGAACAAATTCCGGAATTTTCTACTATAAGTTGAGATAAAATTATAAAATTTTGAAGTTAAAATTCAAGATAATTTATATTTTAACGAGGTCAAGACCCGTAGTTACATGAACTAAGAGTGTGTTTGATAAACTGAAAATTTAATTTATTGCTAAATTTTATAATTGCTGAATTTATATTAAAAAATATTTGATAAAATAATAAACAGAAGTACAAAATATAATTATATTATTTGATAAAAGTAAATATTGATTTTTAAAAGATTATTAATCTTTTATTTTAATCTTATTAATATAATATTTTATATTATTTCGGTTAGTTTTGGATGAAAGATAAATGTAGTAATTTAAATATTTCATTTTTTAAAAAAATAGTAATTTATTTTAATTTTTTAATAAACTAAAATTAATTTAATATTTTCTATATATATTAAGTAAAAAATAATTAATTTAATTTTGTGAAGAGTACAGTATCTATGACATATTTTAACCACAATAAAATTCTTTAAAACGCTGTCGTTTTGAATTTGTTGAATGCTGTAATCTTACGTGATATAATTCCACGCAGATGGAACTCGGCAACAATGGTGACAAATCAAGAACCATCAAAACAACAACAACAACAACAGATGCCTCCATTTCCAAGCACTGCTTCGTTTTATAATGGAAATCTTCACATGGAAAACGAAAACCGTATTGATAATCCGATGAAAAGCTCATCACTTTATCGTTTCAACAAACGTACTTCTTCTGCGGAAACCATTAGCTTGGAACCCCATTCTTTTTCAAGCATCAAAATATCATTGGCCGATGATTCGGAGTTCAACTCCCCTTCGTCCCTGTCTTCATGTTTTAGTCAAGAACCTGAGACCGTAGCCAGAGTCCAGCCTAATCCGTTCTCAGAAGATGAATACGATGATGAGGAGGATGACGAAGACGGAATGAGTTCTTATGTTATTGAGATAAATTCTGATTTTAGACAAAGTAGCAGTGAAGAAGCAGTTTCAATTGATGAAGCCATTGCTTGGGCAAAAGAGAGATACAATAATACCCAAAGAGAACATGAAAATGATCAAACAATGCAATCTCCATTGGTAAACTAATCTTTTGCTTTTCTTTCCTTTTTTTTTTTTTTTAAATTTATTATGATTTTTCCGGGTTATGATCATCTACGAACTCTCTAAGACACGAAGAAGTAAATTCTAGTTCTTAAATCTCTGCAGGAAGAAAAACCGAGAAAACCGAAAGCCGAAGAAGAAAAAGACCAAGATGTGAAGCATTGGTCATCTGGCAATGAAAATAACATCCGAATGCTCCTTTCAACACTTCATAATGTAAGATATTATTATTATTAACCCATTTTTTGGTTTCTGTTGAGGGGATTTTGACCTCAACAAAGGGCTCGAAGTGTCTAACCTCTATAGGTTCAAAGAGGGGGAGTGGCTTCACCCACCATGCAAATTCAAAATTTGTATTTGGTGGGATTTAAATCCATATCCTTAGTATGGTGGGTAAAAACACTTCCCCTCTGTGAACCCAACGAGGTTCTCGGCAGACACGGAAGACAAAAATCGGGGATAAAACCAAGTATAGACACTTCTGACTCAATACCAGGCTTGCTAAGAGGTTCATCAGCCGATGACAGATCAAAGACTTCTCCCCGAGAGGTCAAAATCCCTCGACAGTTTCCCATATTTTTAAGGATTTCATTGATTTGCAGGCTGATATAGAATGGATTATTAATTCATTTTTATCTATCTATATATGTGTATGTATATGAATTACAGATTCTATGGGCAAATAGTGGTTGGCACATGATAGATCTCACAAGCCTTGCAGAAAGCTCACAAGTGAAAAAAGCTTATCAAAAAGCAAGGCTATGTCTTCACCCAGACAAACTGCAACAAAGAGGTGCAACATTATCAGAAAAATATGTAGCAGAGAAGGCCTTTTCCATCCTCCAGGTAAGACACATCCTTATCTTTCCATAATGGTTTGGTAATGTATCGGTTCTACCTTAAACCCAAGGCCTTTTCCATCCACCAAGTAAACTTCTATCGAAGATCTTTAGCTTTCGTAATGGTTATAAGCCCACTAGCATGACACCAAACTACTTTAGTTTCTTCTGCAACAAGTAAAAGGTTTGCGGTAATACAAACAGGGCAAGATTCACACCGAGTATAACTTATACACTACCCTAATAAATTCTCCATCTTATAATTAACTTTTGAGGTTTTACGGTTTTAATTTCTTTTTAACTCGATATTAAACTAGGTTCTGTAAACCATAAACCCTAGATTCTCTCGTCTTCAAGTTGTCTTCAAGGTCGGGTTAGAGTTTGCACCAATATGTAGCAGAGAAGGCCTTTTCCATCCTCCAAGTAAACTTTTATCGAACATCCTTATCTTCTATAATGGTTGGTACCGTATCAGTTTTGAAGTAAAAACAATACAGGAACCATCATGTTATATGCCCACTAGCACGATACTGAACTACTTTAGTTTCTTTTGCAACAAGAAAAAAGTTTGCAGAGATACAAATAGGGCAAGATTCACACCGAGTATAACTTATACACCCTATTAAGTTCTCCATCTTATATAAGCAAACCTTTGATGTTCAGGGTTTTACTTTTCTTTTAACTCAATATTAAAGCTAAGTTCCTTAATTATAAACCCTAAATTCTCTCGTCTTCGGGTTGTCTTTAAGGTCAGGTTAGAGTTTGACTTGATATTAGAGATAAGTTCCTAAACTCTAAACCCTATACTTTCCATCTTGGGATGTTTAAGCTACAAATTACTTCACATCTTATGAACTAGCTTTGAGGTCGGGATTTGAGCTAGGTTGCTTACCAGCTCCGTTAGATATTCGGTTAAAGCTCTTCGGTCTTATAAACTAATGTTCTTAAGGTTTAAAGTTGGGGTTTCATTTTTAAACTTTATACTTTAAATCAAAAGGTTTAATAAAAGACGGTGTATATGAATAGGATGCATGGAGTGCATTCATCTCCCAAGATGTCTTGTTCAACAAGTCAACAAAAATGCAAGGAATTTTGGAATCTTTTTGGGAAGCTTGGAACAAACAAGGAGTCCACGGAGTCGAAGGAATAAGGGCAGTGTTAAAAGCTTAGAAGACAAAAAAAACCATGGCGATTTGCAGACAAATCTTATGTATATTGTAAGAAAAATTGCAGTTAGAATGTTGTATATATCTTATGGATATATAAAGAATGTTGTATGCTTGTTTAATGTTTTTCAAAGTGACAAAATCAGGTTTAAGCATCTAACTTAGAACACAAGTAATATACAGAATCTAAACTGATGTGAGATAAGAACACTTTACCGATTGAAACCTGGGAATCAGTTTTTCTCTCATTTGTTCCTAGTGACGAGTTTTCGAGTGAGGTTAATAAGTGCTTGTCTCGACTTTGTTACGTCGATGTTGCTACTTTCGGGCAAAGAATCAATGGCTCCAGCAACAAGATTAGCATGCTTTATTGCTAGCTCTTTCGTCCTCTGTATTCCACGACTCTTCCATAAGTACTCGAGAGCCTGCAACCGTAAAATTTGGTGAATTGCAATGCATATTCACCAGTTCGATTGAAGTAGCATCGGGGTTGCATATTCAAACTTACGGTATCAACACTAGCAGGGTTGTCAAAACCCTGCCGAATCACCGATTTTAACCGAGGAAACTCTTCCATAGCAAATAATATTGAAGCTAGCAGTTACAACTCCCTGCAAAAAACATTGTATACCTGTGTCTGAATATATGCTGGACCCGGATACTAACAAGAAAACGAGGAGTATGTCCTAATATATGTCGGATACAGATGTAGATGCAGGTCACGATGAATTACCTGCCGTATATCAGATAAAGAACCCTTTCCCAGGGAAGCTGATGTGCCTGTGAAATCGAGAACATCGTCTACGAATTGATATACCAATACACGGTAAAACACGAACTATGTTCCTTGAACTTAGGTGAGTATTTAGAGACCATATCCAAATATGTGTTGGGACATGCCATAAAACTCGAGATGGCATTTTACGAAATTTACAAACCAAATTCTTGCCGTATTCGAAAGCCGACATTGCAACTTCGGGTGTATGATGGGATAAGAGGGCCATTGCTTTGCAACTGTTGGAGAAATCATTATACTTTCTGGTTAAAATATATATTTTTTTAAAAACTAAAAATTAAATCTTCCTATTTTTTGTTTAAAAATCTTAATCTAAAAAATTACAAGTTTTTTTCATCAAAATCTGTTAATTAGGATTCCCTCGCGTAACATTTCATATGATTGATGAAAAATAAACATATTAAGTTGACAAATTTTAACGGAAATTACCAACCATGATAATAATTAAAATAAGGTATTAAATTGAAAAATAAAAAAAATTAATCTTTTAATTTTTAAAGTGTAGGGGCTAAATCTCAAATTAAATAGAAACACAGGGACTAACAAATATTAACTATTTTTGTCAAGTAAATACCCTTTAAAACATAGAGTACTCATAAACATTAGATTAAGAGAGGTATAGAATTTGTATTGATATAATAAACAATAATAAAAGAAAATTGAAACAATATTCCAAAAGAATTAGGGACCAAAATCTCACACAAATTTCTCACAATTACAAATGATATGTAAAATTGTATTCAATTTCCATGCTTAGCTCAAAACAAGAAGAAGGAAAAAAAATCCCTTTAAAATCTTTCCCCAAAAAAATTCCCATTAAAATTTCAATTTTTTTTTTCTTCAATGATACTAAAAATTGAGAGTTCCTTGCATTACAAGAAACAAAAACACCATGGAAATGAGCAAAGGAAGAACAAGGAAAATCTTGTTTGAGATCCAAATTTCATGGCTTTTTTCATAGCACCCTTCTTCTAAAATTGTCTCTAGCTTTGAACAATTTGGGGATCTTTTCGGAGATATGAGACGTGCATGTGCCATTTCGACCCAATTCATCTGTTTCTTTATTCTCACTCTTTTCATCATTTTTAAAAATAAAAAATTGAAAATAAAAAAAATAGTTTTTGGGAATTTTTTTGGGGGAGTAAGTAAAGATTGATTAAGAGTTTATATAGGAAAGGATTGTAAGGAAAAATACTAAAAAAAAATTGGTTGCTAATTTACATACAATAGAAAACAAAGAATGCTTAAAGATGGAGGCATGTGAGTTTTTTTTTCTATTTTTTTTTTAATCAAAGCATATTTTTATGGGATAATAATAGGATTTTATGTATTTTTTGGGATTTTAAAAAATAAAGTATTTTATTTCTACTTTATAAGAATAAAATAAAAATAAAGTGTGTATTTATATTTAAATAATTTTATTTAATAGTCACGATATTGGTGGATGGAATTATAGTTAAATTTTAAAATTATACATGAATTTAAATTTAATGTGTATTTTGATACATGAACTTTGATCTGATGTAATTTGTTTGTGCCAATAATCTTTTAGCTCAATGGCAAGAGCATTATGTTGTAGGCGTGAGAGCTTGAGTTCGATCTTAAGTAACCACATTTCTTTTCCTCAATTATATTGACAATTGGATTAATGAATTAGATGTTTGTTTTTTTTTCTTGAATTATTATAATATGAAATTATAAATTTGCTTAAAATTTTGAATCAGTTTATTATCTGTAAATTATCCAAGTATTATTATTTAAATTCAAAATAAATGTATTATTCATCATATATCTAAATTCGCAAAAAATAAAAAATATTTCAAAGTTTCTAATCATTTTTAGATATCCAGATCCAAATTTAAATCCGATAAATTTAGTTTGGCATAATGTCAAATTTAGTCTTTAATGTTTACATCTTTTTTTCAATTTGGTCCTTATTATTTTTTGAGCTAAATTTGGCCCTTAACATTTTGGAAAGAGTCAAATTTTAACCATCAAACTTTTGAAAAAGAATCAAATTTATTTTTTTAAAGGAAATATTGACTAAACTGTTAAATTTTTAAAAATAGCAGCCCACATGGGCAATCCACATATATTTCATGCTAATTTTTTTAAAAATTTTATGAACTTTTTTTATAATCCTTTTTGAGTTTTGATTTTTTTTATAATTTTTAAATTATTTATTGGCGTGTCATATAAAATAAATAATGTCATGTAGACTACCATGTAGGTTGTCACGCCAATTTCGCTAAAAATTAATATTTTAGTTAGTATTTTCATTGAAGATAAGCAAATTGATACTTTTTGAAAATTTAATGGCCAAATCTAGTTCAAAAAAATAATAAAGGCCAAATTGACAAAACGTAAACGTTGAGAATTAAATTTATCATTATGCCAATTATTTTTTAATACAAAAATCAAATTTATAATCATTCTAACGGGTGAATTCATATTATCTAAATCTAAATCCACATATGTTATCTTAATAAGATCTACGAATTCAAATAATGGATATCTAATATATCTATTCGTATCCGCTTTAAATTCACGACGAATAATAATTTTATAATACAAATCTAAATATTATCCAAATCCGTAATAATCAAATGTGCAAAAACACAAATTAAATATCTGTAAATGTTCAAATCTATCATCCGAATTATAAATCCTTAAATTTAAATAATGATATAAACTAACGGGTTAAAAGGTTGAAATACCATTAAGATTTAAATAAAATTTTGACCTATTCAAATAATTTTCGATTTTTAGACGGTGTTTACTAATTAAAAATTTGATCAATTTGTACATTTCACCAATCCCTAAATCAGGTGTTGCCTAAATCAAATTAATTAAACCAATGGTTAGCAAACAATTCAATTATTAGTATAAAATCAATTAATTTACGAATCATTATGAACTGATTAAATTAGATTAAAACATTAGTTAAATCAATTTTTATAGTTTTTTTTTTAAATAATTTACTACCAATTTGATCATTAATCCAATTTTAATCTGATTCTCGATTTAATTATTTTAATCCAATTTACTGATTCAATTCCATCTTTTGTTCATTTTTTTTTTCAACCGAGTGACGGATCATTAAAGAGCATCACTTTGATCAATGAAGATAGATTTGTTGCTTGCTTCAATCATTTACCGATCACAAGATCTGGAAGAGCAATCAATTTTGAATCAGGGTTTCACAACCTGACAAAATAGTCAAGCCACTGGTTTGTTGGTTCAACTGATTCCATTAATCCGTCTGATTCAATTAAATAAATCATTAAAAATTTATAAAAAAACATATATTAAAAATTTAGTTCAACCGATCCATACCCATTCCCGAATTAACCGATTCAAAACCTCTCTATACTAGCATCTAGACCAATTTCCAATCCAACTAGTTCAACTAACTGGTCTAATCCGACCTGAACAAAAGTTTTGAATACGATATGATACAAATATCACAAAAACATGAAAATAATGTAATAAATATGACATGATATATTAATATAATAAGTTTAAAACATGTATTATATTAATATTTACACAACTGAGACAAAAAAAAAAAAAGAAAAAAGAAAAACATGAATCTCCATATATTATATTTAATCTATAATTTTTACATTGATTTTATATTACCAACAAAGGGATTGCCTGATGATATTTTCTCTGGTTCAACTATAAACAATGTATATATAACCCAGCTAGTGATGCCACTCGATTTTTCTCTTCTCGTTTTTTCCTAATTCCGAAACGGAATAGCTAAATGTGCTTTTTTCCGGATTATGATATAAAATCACTCACCGATGAGAAAGCTCGAATGTATGCCGATCTTGTCCAAATCACCCTGAAAAGCTTTTCCTGCTCCAAGGTAAATAACTCGTGTCTCCATAAGGCCTGCAAACAGTACGATTATGACTCGGTTAACGCCTTTTATAACATATGAAGAGATGATATCCGTTCTTAAGAGATAAAATTATGTTGTATTACCTCTTGAAATTTTTACCTTCGATATTTTACATGTAGCAACATGAAGATGATAGCAAGCGTAAGAGAAGAACATCCGACAAAGACACAAGCATGGCCGAGAAAGTCGTTCTTTCCTCCTAACCAGCTTGACGTTGAAAGGACGAGCTTCTTTTTACCACCGAAACTATAAGTGTTGTAGTTGTTCATAAGATTGACTACTACGACATCATCAACATCCAAATCTTCTTCGATTCTCCCGTACAATTTCCGGAAGCTAGGGAGAGCAGATGTACGCATCCATACAATAAGATCTTCCTGGTCGCTTAGCTAATTAAATGCATCCATTCAGCAGGGCCACAAAAAGAGGAAAGAAAAGTGGTTATTGGAGTTCGGAAACAGGTGTGTTTGGTAGTTAATAAGTAATTGGGTAAACTACAATAGAGATCACCCAACTATAGTTTTTTTTCTTTTTTTGTCACCTAACTATGAAAAGTTACAAAATGGTCACTCAACTATTCAATTTTACCTAACGCAAAAATGGAAACATCCAAAAATATAAGATAGTTGGGTGACCAAAAAAGACTCGGAAAGACCATAGTAGAAAATCTCGATACCAAGGTAATACTTACAGGAATTTCCGGATTCAGTTTTCCACCACCAATCAAGGTTCCATTTTGGAAATTGAAAGGATATACGTTCTTTCCGAATTTGTGTCCCCGATCACTCTTCCATGCAATGTTTTTCCTGTTCACTTTGAGTTCTGCTCCCTCACGAATAAATTCAAATGTATCATTAAATAAACTCCATGCTATCAATCCGCAAGGAACAATAGGCCTATTGTTATTCGACTCCACAGGTTGACAAGAACTTGTGTCATGATATTTCTCGCCATCCAAGAGTTGCTTATCGCTTCTGCTTTTGACGTACCTGGAAAACATTTAAAACAAACAAAGTGCAAATTGAAGAAACAATGGAGATTAGAGAAAAATGTAATATAGCTCTGAATCAATTTATCATCAGTGTTGATCGAGTTAAAGCATTAAATGATTAGGTGAAAGAGCCTGCACCTTCGATGGTTCTGATAATAATTATCAAGTTGATAGTAAATGTAAATTGGAGCTTTCATGTACTTGTGCACCTACAAAACAAGTTATAGATGCAAAATAAACAAACATTAAAAAAAAAATCCACGGTGAACCAACGTTTTAAATGCATCCCGTGAAGAAGAAAAACAAAGATGTGTTACCAGAAAACGATAACAAGCAGCATTTTTAAGACCAGAATAAAGGTATTCTACTAAGAAAAATGCACCTACATTTGAAGCGAGTAGCTGTTTATCTCAGCATCTATTCATGAGGGGTAAATATACTATTTGGTACTTGAGTTTAGCTTTAATGTTCAATTTGGTACTCGAGTTTGGCTATAATGTTCCATTTGGTACCTTTGTTTTTTCCATTTGATACTTGAGGGTTTTTTTTGTCCCAATTAAGTACCTACAGTTTTTTACAAAAGCCCACATGCCAAATATTCATTGGGCCAAATGATGCCGTTTGGTTTAGATACCAAATTGAACATTGAATCCAAACTCAGGTACCAAATTGGAACAAAAAAAAAAAAAAACTTAGGTACCAAATTGAATATTGAAGCCAAACACAGGTACTAATGGTATATTAACCCTAAAATAAGAATGACATGCTAAGGTTATGGTAAAAGGTAGGAAGAAATACTATCCACAAAAAGAGGCAGAAATGATCATGAGTCAAAGCATTGGAAACTTTAGAAGAACATTTGATGGAAAAAAATAGATCCAGCATTTTAAACATTCTCAAACATATAGAAAAAAGAAGTTAATTTGATTTCACCAACTAGTTCGAGTTTGATAGACACAGTAAGGCAAATTTACCGTGCATTAGTTCAGTTAGCCTTCCTTCCAATTCAAATAAACTCACAGATAACCAGAGGTTTTAACTCAGTAAATTTCAAAGTCTAAGTAATAATCCAGAAAGCAAAGGCACCCAGTTGCAGTCTTAACTGCAGTGTAACGCCTTGTAATGACTGCTGAAGAAAAGGTATATAGCTCGGCATATAGTGAAATGCAAGACACCTTCCATGTAATAGGCAGAACTGGCTATGCTAATTTAAAGGTTACTTAAATAGGAAGTAAAGATTGTCACACTGAAGATATATCAATAAAGAAAGGGAAGTATCACCTTCATGAAACGAGAACAATTCTTGGGAATTGAGTCATCTTGGATATATGAAACTTTATCCATTCTAGATGACTCAGGTACACAATCAATATCATATCGGTCCACAATTTCAACAACCTACCAATCAAATAGAAAAGGTTATCCGCTTGTATGTTCTCGATAGAACAACAGATGCTAGGAAAAGAAGTACAATAATAACTTGACACATGAGATAACAAGAACCATAGAATGGATAATTACACAATGAGAAGCACGCAGAGTGACCAGGCCAACAGGAATGAAAATGACACCCATAAACAAAAATATTGCTATAACCTGCAGAAGTGAAAATGACACTATAAAATTAGATAAGAACCAGCATTAAAGACAGCCAACACTACAAAGTGCAAGTTAAATATTAACCAGAGATAAATTAAAAATTGAGGATTAAAGAGAGTTGTCATGCTCTCACCCATCCTGGTGTTAAGACAGGTTTGCAAGCCGGAAGACTTTGCTGAGTAAACAGATAAAAAGCTGCAAAACAACCATAACAAGCAAAATGTTAAGAGGCAATATTCGATTGCTTGCCAGACTGAAAAACAAAATTGGAGACAATTGCAGACAGCTTTGCCACCACTTCATATAATATAGTACTTCTGATATGAAAGCCAAAGTTGCAATGAAATGCAGGCCCAGGCTCACAGTTGAGTATCAATGCATATGCATTTTTGCATGTCTAGATATCATCCAACCTTCTTTTGTTAGCAGTTAGCATAACTATCCATATATTTCAAATTTTAACGTGTTCTAACCAAAAATAGTCCAGTATATAACAGATCATTTTTACTTGATGGTGATTATGGAGAGAAGATATAAACAAAGCACCATCTTTCCACTGACTATTCTCACTGCTGCAACTCCACAAGTAGAAAAGATTCGACGACACATGCTTGCACACACTAATGCGAGAACAGCCTCTGTTGCATGTGAGGACACAGTGACATGGACGAACAAATTTGCTTACACTTTTCTAGCACACACTCATAGAAAAATGCAAACAATGCAGGTAATGGATACATAAAAAGAACAAAAGAACTTGTATTTTGAAGCAATTATGTTTGTTTGTACATCTTCACTTGTAGATGGAGCTTGAGCACACGCACGAAAGATAGGGAAGCATGTATATTCATGCCTCTGCAGCCGTCCTAGGTGGGTAGTGCACCAGGATCTCTTAGGGTGTCTATTTCGGAGAGAGAGAGAGAGAGAGAATGTGTGTGTGTGTGTGTGTGTGTGTGTGTGTGTGTGTGTGAATCTAAATAAAACCAAACCAACGAATATATTAAGTAAAAAAGCCTCTAAGTCCAAAAACTAAAAACATTGAATTAAAATAGAAAACCTGTTTCTCTGGCTCTTTGTCTCTCTCTATCCAAATCCATCAGTTCTGGAAACCCAGATTCAATGTTCTACCACTCCCACCAAATACAGCAATCCCTTAATGCAATCTTTGAGTTCCTGTATAACAACAGACCAATCAAGGTGGTAAAGCACAAACCTTCACAAAGGAAACAAAACCTCATCTCTATGCGTGCACTTTTACTTAAAAATTCAGTACTAAACCTCTGTTATAACAGAACACAATTCAACTACATTCTACATTTCATCATCTTCACTATTCAATCCACATGCAACATTTCTCAGGAAGATGCATTTTACAATGTTGCTTCCATTCCATTTCCTTAGTTCCCTTCCCTCTAGGTTACAAATTCATTAAGTATATCTCCAATTAAAGTCAAATCAATCTCATCATGGCTTCGAATTTAAAATACATTACGATACGATTTGCAAGAAAACAAATGGATCATAAAGTTACGAATTGCAAATCTACAATAATTTCATTAATCTGGAAGCTAAGTACTAAATGATACAAAACATTATTTCTACGCATGCACTTTTACTTAAAACTCAGTATTAAACCTCTACTAGAAGATAATTCAACTAAATTCTACATTTCATCATCTTCATCATTCGATCCACATCCAAAAATTCTCTAAGCACATGCATTTCATAATGTTGATTCCATTCCATTCCCTTTCATTCCTCAGTTTCCTTCCCCCTAGGTTACAAATTCATAAGTATAGCTCCAATTAAACTCAAAACAGAGATCAATCTCATCATAGCTATGAATTTAAATTATCTTATTC
The DNA here is from genome assembly GCA_025698465.1 of Gossypium longicalyx. NCBI lineage: Eukaryota > Viridiplantae > Streptophyta > Magnoliopsida > Malvales > Malvaceae > Gossypium > Gossypium longicalyx. The sequence goes on from CM047000.1 coordinate 98,801,893, forward strand.
TGCAATTTCCAAGCAAACAAACGGAGCATAAAGTTACAAATTGCAATCTACAACAATTTCATTAATCCTGAATCTAAAACTTCTCCATCCTGAAGCTAAGTAATAAACAATCCAAAACATTATCTCTATGCATGCACTTTTACTTAAAATTCAGTATTAAACCTTACTAGAAGATAATTCAACTACATTCTTCATTTCATCATCTTCATCATTCACTCCACATCCAACATTTCTCTAAGCACATGCATTTTACAATGTTGATTTCATTCCTAGGTTACATAAGTATAACTTAAACTCAAAACAGAGATCAATCTCATCATAGCTTCAAATTCAAAATACCTAATTCTACAATTTCCAACCAAACAAACGTAGCATAAAGTTACAAATTCCAAATCTACAATAATTTCATTAATCCTGAATCTAGAAAACTTCTCCATCCCGAAGCTAAGTAATAAAAGATCCAAAACATAATTTCTACACATGCACTTTTACTTAAAATTCAGTATTAGACCTCTACTAAAAGATAGTTCAACTACATTCTACATTTAATCATCCTCATCATTCAATCCACATCCAACATTTCTCTAAGCACATGCATTTTACAGTGTTTGGTTCCATTCCTAGGGTACAAACTCATAAGTATAGCTCCAATTAAACTCAAAGCAGAGATCAATCTCATCATAGCTTCGAATTTAAAATACCTAATCCTACAATTTCCAACCAAACAAACAGAGCATAGAGTTACAAATTTCAAATCTGCAATAATTTCATTAATCCTGAATCCAGAAAACTCGTCTATCCTAAGTAATAAATATTCCAAAACATTAACTAGGCTTTCACTTTTCTTTTCTCTCACATCCACGGCAACCTGTACATAGCTCCGATCAGCTAAAAACAAAGAACTCAATAACGAGAAAAGAAGGTCGAATTAAAACCAAAAGTAAAGCAAAAAATATAGAGAGATTTACCTGATTTGGTGAGAACTTTGAAAATGGAAGGTCCGTTAGGGTTTTCTTTTATTCGCTAATTGAATCAAAAAGTGAAAAAGATTGCTTTGGTTCAAGAAATTAGAATCTTTTAAATCTGAATTTTCAATTTTCTAAGAGGGAAAAAAGGGGAAAGGAAAAAGGACAATGCCAAAGTCAAGTAAAATAAAATAAAATGATAATATTTTTTTATTTGGGATAAATTAACCTTTAGTCCCTAAACTTGATAATTCCTTTCATTTTGATCTCTAAACTTAAAAATTTTCTATGTTTGAGATTGTGTCACACCTGTGGTAGTTGGTATTGTACTGGTACCGGCTGTACCATTCTGATCCTCAATGATACTAAGTAATATGGGTTTCGTTCTCATCAAGATTTCAATGTGTACCGGTTGTTTCAGTGTGTTTCAACTAATACCGACTTTGTACCGGCCCATACTAATTGATACTTAAACTTGGCTTTTATTTTTTTATCTTAAATATTGAAAAAATTGCATTTCAACTATATAATTATTAAATTAAGTTATCGAACCTAATTTATATTTTTATATAAATATATTTGTATGAATGGAATTTAGATATATTTGCATGTAAATATAATATATAATTTATTAAAAATTAGACTATAAATATAGATATGTGTGTAAAAATAAAAATGTAGATAAACTTGAAATGTTATAACGAAACACATCGGTACTGATACATACCACTATCAAAACAAAAACGATATGTTACTGACTACCTAGGTCATGCCATCACACTTTAATAGATTCCAAGTTTAGGGATCAAATTAAAAAAAACTACCAAGTTTCAGGACTAATATAGATAAAAAAATTCAAAGACCAGGATGAAACAAATTACCAATTTTAGGGACTAAATGTTGCTTTTATCCCTTTCATTATTAGTTCTTTTTGGGTAAACTACATTAGTAGTCATTCAACTAAGGGTTTTTCTTTTTTGGTCACCAAACTATGAAAAGTTATACAATGTCACCCAACTATTAGTGAATTTATTTATTTTGGTTACCCAACTATGAAAAATTACAAAATGGTCATTCAACTATTTAATTTTTTGTCTTTCCTGGTCACCCAAATATCTTATTTTTTTTAGATGTTTTCATTTTTTATGTTAAATAGTTGGATCATCATGTTGTAAAATTTTTGCAATTGGGTGGCCTCTACTGTAGTTTACCATTAATAAATGTACTTGAGAGATCCCTGTATTATAAAAACGTGATCAAACTAGTCCATCTACTATTAAATGTATTAATTTAGTCATTGTCCTATTAAAAAGACTCAAGTAGAGCTATAATTATCATTTACTATTTAAAAAAATATCATTTATTGTTTAATAGAGTTAATATTTTTAAAGTTTTTATGATTTTGTAAATGAAATATTTTGTTTGAAATCAAACTGCAATTGAAAAAAATAATTTTCAAGACATTTTTTATATGGTAAATATTGTTTTTATTACAATTTAGACTTATTTGATTCTTTTTAATAGTATAGGGACTAATTTGATCCATTTAATAATATGGGGATTAATTTGATGCAGTGTCTATAATACAAGGACCTCCCACCGAATTTAACCTTTTCCCATTTTATTTTTTTTTTTTTGCTAAAGACACTTTTGGACACTGTCATAAACAGGTATTAGAGTTGCTTGCAAAGTACAAAAATATGGACTTCGAAAAACAAAAGAAGCCACAGAGCCAAACCATTCTTCAAAATCGAAAAAATGAGCCAAGAACAGCAACAACCTCCGCCGTCACCTCCATCGGCTTCTCAGCCAGATCCTCCTCCTGTTCCGCCGCCTCCATTCGATCCCAGTCGAAGTAGCTCTTTTTCTCCTTTTTTTTTTTTATTTCTGGGTTTTCTTTTTTTCTTTCTCCATTTAAGGGATTTTGATTATTGTGCTTTCATGTTTTATTCTCTCTCTCTCTCTCTCTCTCTTTATTATGAATTTGGGTTTTTAATTTTGAGAAAATTGAAGGGTGTTTGTAGCTAATTAAGTTTAATTATTTGTTGAAAAATCATCTGTTTTGCTTAAGAAAAAACTGGCTTACATTTGTTTTGAATTCATATGCATACATGTAAAATTAGAAGCTTTTTAATTACTTCTTTGATTGGTTTGGACTTTGGAATTATAGCTATTTATGGTGTTGATGAGAGCTTGGGTTTGTGGTTTAAAGGATGCCTTTGCTCGAACAGAATGCTTTGCCAATGGGTTTAGAGTTGTTTAGCTAGGGTGGATTTAGGGTTTTGTGGTTATCATCAAACACTTTTATGCAACCTCGCATTCTCTGTGTTTGATTAGTTCAAAGCCTTCATTGGAACTATAGCTATTATGGTGTTGAGGAGAGCTAGGGTTGTGGTTGAAGGACCCCTTTACTTGAACCAAGAGCTTTGCTAATGGGTTTAGAGTTATTTGGCTAGGGAGGATTTAGGGTTTTGTGATTATCATCCATCGCTTTTATGAACCTCGCATTTCTGTGTTTGATTCATTCTAAGCCTTCATAGGAACTATAGCTATTATGGTGTTGATGAGAGCTAGGTTTGTAGTTGAAGGACCCCTTTACTCAAACCAAAAGCTTTGCTAATGGGTTTAGAGTTATTTGGCTAGGGAGGATTTAGGGTTTTGTGATTATCATCGAACGCTTTCATGAACCTTGCATTCTCTGTGTTTGATTCATTTGAAGGCTTTGTCAGAACAATAGTTATTGTGGTGCTGATGAGAGCTGAGTTTGCGGTGTAAGGCTGCCTTTACTTGAACCAAAAGCTTTGCTAATGGGTTTAGAGCTATTTAGCTAGGGAGGATTTAGGATTTTGTGATTATCATCAAACACTTTGTTAGAACTACAGCTATTACGGTTTAAGGATGCCTTTACTTGGACCAAAAGCTTTACTAATGGTTTTAGAATTATTTGGCTAGGGAGGACTTAGAGTTTTGTGATTATCATTGGAACGCTTCTATGAACCTTGCACTCCCTGTGTTCAATTAATTCGAAGCACTTATCAGAACTATAGCTATCTATGGTGTTGATGAGAGCTAGGGTTGTGGTTTAAGGAGGCCTTCGCTTGAGCCAATTGGTTTTAGTGTTATTTGGCTGGGAAGGATTTATTGTTTAGTTATTATCCTCAGAATGCTTTTATGAACCTCGCACTCTCTGTGTTCAATTAATTAGATGCATTTGTCAGAACTATAGCTATTATGTGGTTGATGACAGCAAGGGTTTTTTGGTTATAGGATGCCTTTAATCAAATCAGGGCGGTAGCTTTGTTAACGGGTTTAGAGTTATTCTGCTAGGGAGGATGTCCGGATTTTCCAATTTATGAACCTCGTGCTCTGTTTCGCATTATCTCTCAATATATATATGTTTGTGCAGTGATCGGCATCATTAAGAGGAAGGCCTTAATTAAAGAGTTAGCTGCCGTATACCATGCTGAATGCCTAGCAAAATGTCAAGAACTTCTGGAGCTTCAGAAAAAGTGGGATGAGGTATTTCATATATGCACCTTTTGATTTCAACACTTTCTTCACATTGTTCTCATAAATATAGAGCAAGACTCGAACTTATTAACGTATAATTAATGATTATCTGTCATACAAAACCTTAGTTCGTGGTTGTTTCCAATATCTAGTCTGCATGATATGCATATGTTTTTGTACATAATTGAACATATTTCAACCATTCCGGATTACTGCTAATCGTCACTGCCCCTTTAGAACTGGGAGAAAAAGTTATATCTCAATCGTGTTTGTTTAGCAGCTAATTAAGAAAAGGAAGAGCAAATAGTCCTCCCGAATTTATAATGCTGTTATCATAATTCAAAGGGATACATGGATAGTCCAATCCCTACCTTATCAATTCAAGGACTTTCATGGCTTTATGTTTACGGGAATAGTAGCATTCCACTATAGTAATCATTTTCTCACCATTTGCAGCCGTTTATCGATCTCAAAATCCCCGACGATTTGAGGAAAGAGAAAATAAGGCCCTCAAAACGAGTAAAGAAGTCTCGCTAAGCAGATGGTAAGATTTGAGCATAATCTTTGTTGCATATCTATTACCATTATTGTTACTTTAAGCTTAGCTGAATTTATAAATGCAAAATCATGAATGTTTTGCCTAATTTACAGTGTGTTGAATGGTCTCAGTACCCATCCCTGATTTAAGTGGTCAAATAGAATTACAAGCATTCATATCTATTATACCTATTTGCAGATGATCTGATGAATCCGGGATTTTTTTTACTTTCCTGCATCCACAGACGAAACATCTCTCGAAACAAGCAAGCGGAGGCCAAAAAAGGAATCGATCAGGATTTCCTGTTTCCATCAAATTTACTGTATTATATGTAACAACATAAGGGCATTTTAACTTTACTGTCTAAAACACAATCACATTCATGATGTTAGCACTTTGTATCATAGTCAAATCTAATTAGGGTTAGTAACTATCATTGTGTTGATTGAGCATCCTATAGTGCCTGCAAGTCCCAAGGTTATTGATCTACATTTGTTTCTACTCATTTTCATGTAAGGTGGTTTTGATTTTGGTAACCATACTCTTCTTTAAAAATTTGTGCTTGATAGATATTCTAGTTGTTTCATGCAATCACACTTATATCTAATACGTTAGAAACTCGAATCTAATTATCTACAACCCTTTCCCCAATCCTATATTGACATATATGACCATCCCAAATTAAGAACTTGATTATTCGATCCACTTTAGTATGTAGTACTTTTTTTTCTACTTTGATACTTTAACTAGACAACTATGTCCACGTTGGCCATTGAACTTGGCAAATGTAAGAATGGCATAACACTATAAAATTGTGACATCATTATTATTTGACAAATCTCGATGAAATCCAAGTCCAAGAACCAAGATGACCAAAAAAAAATGTAAAAATACTAAGTGAATCTAATTGACAAGTTTGGACACTAAAAGTTATACTAACCCAAATCTCCCTTGGGATGAAACAAGCAAAGTACATTAAGAACATAGACCACACGATAAAGTTAAATCTGCAAAATAACTATTGATAGTAACCTTAGTTGAAACAAAGCAGAGTGGGCACATTTTAGTCTTGTACGCTGATTTTTCATAGTTGATGTCTTCATTCACCCAAATCTTCACCTAAGTTCAGACCGAAACCCTTTCATCACCTAACACGGCTGTTTCGAAGTGGCAACCATTGTTTTATCACCAAATCATATCATAGTATTCAGGATAGAACTAATACGATCAAACTAAGATCTAGTTCTGACCTCTATCGTGCATCCACAGAATGGTTCAAAGAATCCATGGAACTTTATCAAATAAACATTAAAAAGCTAACTGTAAATTACAATTCTTAATGAACTTCATAAGTATATAACATAAAGCATGGCATGATCATATACCTACAATATTCACATATAGAAGGATTATAGATTAGAAAAAAAGGGACTACAAACTCAAAGTTCTTACATCATCAAATTAGTTGTAGGTGTCCATTGTGACAAGCATACGCCTGAGATTAGTAAAACAACCACCAGATGCATTTTGGCAATCTGTTCAAATGCTTGCACCGCATTATCAACAAGCATGGATCAGTTTCATTGGCGGTCTAAAGCAATGTTTAGCATCCATAGGAAACTGCCCTGAGACTACGCTACAATATGTAACAATTTTTTGTATATGCATTGGCTTTCCAAAGCATGCTATCCATCCTCCCCCTTGACTATTGTGCTCAACTCGTTTCCCTGGAAACAGCAAAATGAACTTTAAATACAGAAAATGTGCAAAAATAAAAAGGAAATGCAAGCAGAACAAAGATGGGAAGGCATGCTATCAAAGTTACTAAAACTCCAGCACGGATATGTTCATTTATTTTCAAGAATCCAGATACGAGTTTTGGATGCATTCCCTGATGTTTACCCGGACAAGCAATTTCAAGAAAAGGTTTCTCACAACTCAAATGAAAATTGAAATCCAAACCCCACCATACACAACCACCAATTCAATATGCATGCTTCCCCCTCAATACATCAATAGCATAAAACTATGTTATTGACGATGGTCTTATGTAAATGAATGCAACTCATAGCATTATATGTGCCAATAACTTAAACTTATTAACTAAACAATAACATAGAATCAAATCATTTGCTCCTCTATACAGCAATTGAGACTTTTTACCTTAGCAGATCCGAAGGTGAGTATCAAAACGAGTTCATCTCCAAGCAGTAAGTCCTTCTCTTAACCAGCATCTTAGCCGCAGTCCCATAAGGCTCTTCAAAAGCATTCGATAACCAAGAAGCATCCGAAACCTCGTTTTTTGAAGCAGATTGTTCACTAGGCCTAATAGCAACCAAAGTAGCACCTTTTAAAACAACCCCATCAGGCAATTCCAAGTAAGGAGCGTACCAAAGCCTCATATTCAACGCAGGCACCAATGTCCTTTTCGAAGCAGAAGAAGCCGATAATGGCTTCACTCGCAATTCCTCGAGCTGATCCCTGTTCATACAAAGCACCCCTTGTCCATCTGCATCGGTTAAGACCAAGCTATCCAGCGTTTTATGATCAGCAATTATCGGTTGAAGCAAATAATGCCTCGCTGATGCTGCGATTAACGAACTAATCGTCCAAACAACCCTTAATTTCAAGCCACCGTTGGTATAAAACGTTTCTGGGATACTACCGTTATCGTCACCGTTGCCGACGCCAAATTCCGGCGAAATCCCATTGTTAATAACGGAAGCAGCTCCAAGGATGACGCAATTATCAAGTGTTGACCCAAAATCAGCTCTCCACTTCAAAAGAACACCATCATCAATCCCTAACTCACCACTGGGTAATTCGATTCGTAGGAACCGAATCTCGTTAAAATTCCTAAGAACCTGCGTCGGAGAATGATGGGTAACCCCACCATGATCCATTTCCCCATCATCACCAACACCAGGAGCAACGAACAACGAAGACGACGAAAGGGAATTTAGGGTTTCATTCAAAACCGACCGTTTAGGACCAAGGAATTGACCCAAAGCTTGAAGCGGTTTAACAATGCCTCCGAAAACAAGACGAAAGAGATTCGAAAAAGGACCGACGAGAGCGCGCGATTTATCCGATGAAGACGAAGAAGATGAACAATCGTCATCGGAGATAACACAATCGACTCGAACGACGACGTTTTCGACTTGAGGAACAAGGGAGTGGAAACGACGGGAAACAACACAGCACCGGCCGAGAGCTTTAACGTCACCGATCTTGTTGAAGACTAAAAGAAGAACCGAGTCAGGAAGACGGTCGAAGTGATCGACCGGTTCGGGTTGATCCGTATCTGGATAAACCGAAGACATTGTTCTTTTCCCCTTGTTTAAAGGAAAGAAAAGGGAAAAGGGTTGAATTCTGTACCTAAGGAGAAAACAAAGCTTTAGGAATAAAGGAAAATGGAAGGAAATAGGAAGAAAATGGGTAGAGGGAAAAGGATATAAATGGTGGGATGAGATAGATCCACGTATTTTTTCTAAATTATGTTATTAGTCCCTATAATATACATTAATTTCATTTTTAGTCCTTGTGTTCTAATTTAATCGTTTTTAATCTTGTATTTTTTTATTTTTAAAATTTCAATCCCGATCAAATGCTTGAACGCCCGGGGGGAGCAGCTAATATGATAATTTCGATTTAGTTCTTTTGAAAACTATAAAGATATGAGCCAATATAAGGGTAAAATAGTATTTCAGCTCTCATAAAAATATGTAACTTAATCTCGATCCTCCTAAAAATATTTTTGGCTTTACCTCCAATTTTGATTTTTTTTTCTTTTCTAAAATCTTGTGTAGTAGACATGTTATCGCATGTTTAATGCTATGTCAGCTTGGTATTAATACATAATACTTGTAAAAAAATAAAACCAAGTCGTTCTAGTTAATTGATTTAACAACTAGTCAATTATTCTTTGAGTCGGGACTGAAATTTCAGAATTTGAAAATGATAGGGACTAAAAAGTGATCAATTTGGATAATATTGACTAAATTCACAACTTACACATGATATAAGAGTAATAGCAGAACTTGATTTAATGGATTTAACTCTTATCATTTGGATTAAGATTTCAATTTCAATTTTGAAAAATACATGAACTAAAATTAGTCAAGCTATAGCATAAAGACTAAGTCCATATCTTACTTATAGTATGGGGACTAATAGCAAAATTTAGCCTTTTTTTTCTTATCTTTACACAGTATGATTTTCATCCCTCTATCAAATTTTACAAGTTAATAATCAACTTAAACTACTTATTTTTTTCCATATTTGTTGCAAATAAATTATTAAACTGTTGATTTATGTTAATTCCTCGCATATAAATTACGAAACTATTAATTTTCAAACCAACGATATAATGACAATATTTAATAACGTTACGTAATTGTATTAATTTTTTTATTTTCGTAAAACATAAAGATCGAATTTTATCAAATTAAAGTAAAAGAACTAATTTAACAGTTTCAATACAATGGAAGGATCCATTTAGAATTAGACCGAATTAAACGAAAATGTGTGAATGGGAAAAAATAGATCATTATCAACTTGATAAAGGATTACTCATTTGTATATCGAAAGCCGATGGCCTCGGATTGAGTTCAAATTTGAGTCAGATTTATGTATGATATTAGTACATTTTATGTTTGTTAAAGTATAATTCTGTTTGAAATATGGATTTAAATTTATGCCTGAACTTACTCATATTTACAAATAACTATTCCGAATCTATATTGGATCAGTTTTATTAAATTTTTAATATAGAAAATTAACATATATATTGTTTATTATTTTCATGTTATTGCAATATTACATGTTTAATTTTATAAAACATAAATTACATTATATATAAAAAATAAAAATATATATATTACAAAAATTATAAAAATAGGCTGACTCGAATTTATACCTTAAATGATAAAACTTAAATCCGACCCATATTTTTTTTTTTTTTTGATAAATTCTATCCATAAAACCTTACACAAAAGTGAATGGGATCATATTTGTTGATAAGTTCTTAGCCTTTTAAGAGTGAAACATCAAACTATTGGGGACCAACATTTTGATGTGATATAGGGTTTGGCAACATATCATATTTTTTATTTATTTGTGTGTATAAAAAAAAGTTAATATAGTTATATTTGAGTATTAAAATATATAATTTTTTTTATGAGATACAAGTATCAGATAACAGATTGGATTGAAAAATAATATAAGTACTATATTGAAAAAAGTGTTAAATTTAGATACCGAATTATATATTAAACAAAAACAAGTAACAATGAAAGATAAAATAACCCCTTGAGTCGATTGAGTCTTAACTCGATTAGCATGAGCATTATTGTCAATACAAGAGGACGTGGGTTCGAGTGCTCTGAAGTGCATTATCTTTCTATTTATGAGTTTGAGAGAAGTTATAGGTAATTCTAGGCATTGTATTGAAAAAAAATTATTATCAGAACCTATAATGAGATTGTTTAAAAAAAAAAACTCTTTAAAATCCCCACAAAACCATCCCACTCAAAGTAATTAAGGCATTCTAATTTTAATATAAAAAAATTTAATACAAATAGGCTGGGTCAAATTTTAATATTTTTATTCGGGTTAAGTTTAGGCAAAATTTTAAGTTTATTTTTTAGCCGAGCTCGAGCCTAAATTTTTTATTTGACTTGGCCTGAACCCAACTCTATTTTAAAGCATTTAATAGCATTTATTTAAACAAAGGAGGTTGAAGCTATGGAATTAATTCAAGAGGAAAAAGAAAACAGTTTAGCATTAAAAGTAATAATCAAATAAAAAATCAAGTCAACAGCAACAAACTTTGCTATAAAAAAATTAAATTGATTTTCGATTGATAAAATCTAAAAACAGTAGAGATGTTTATGGGTTAGATTAGGTTCGAGTTTGAGAATGATTTTATTATTGTCTCAGTTCAGCTTAATCCGAAATATGTGCTTAAAACTTTACTCAAAATTGTTCATATTTATAAATGAATAACTCAAACTCATTTTAAGCTCACTCATATCATTTTTAAAATAAAAATATATTTTTAATTTATTATTTAATAAATTTATTTTTCTACTTATTAAAATTATATATATAAACAACTTAAATATGTCTACATTACAACATTAAATATTACTATACATATATATATATTTAGATTTATTTTTCGTGTTATAGATGACATAATATTTAAAAATAAAATAATATAATATATTATAAATTTAGGAAACAAATTTGGTCGAGCTTAGGCTTTGAATGCTAAAGTTTGAGCTAAATTTATATATTAAACGGACCTATTTATTTTTTTCAAACCTATTTTCTGGGCATAATATTGTTGTTCAAACCCTTTCGAATTTTAAACAAACTTTCAAGCTTAAACGAATAATTCAATCCATAAATAAATCTATTTTAATCTACGATCAAATCTAATAAGTACGAAAATTGCAACTTCCGAATCATTAGGGACGAATTTAAAATTGCAGATTAACCCAAATTCCAAATTCAATTTTATAAAATGCTTTTGTTACAAAAATATTTTATTTAAAAGGACTTGCGTTGTTATCAAATCTTCAATTGAAACCTAATCATAGACTTGTGTAAGCTTGGCAGCACTGGATAACTGCCCTCTCTGGAACAAGAATCCAATTTCAACCACATTAACGAGCTGCTAGTTAGAGTTGTTCTTAGTTGGTCATGGTGCGTGGGTTACCCTAGAACAACCATTTTTTCTTTTATCGTACGCCCTCACTTTCTTATCCAATCGAACCTCGCCACCTACGCAAGCGAGCGCAGCCCCTTTTTTAGCACTAAAAGCCTAAAAACCAAAGCAAAATAGCCTTGGATAAATCGCCAAATAAAAAGGTCTAATTCTGATTTTAGTCCCTCTATCATGCTAAAAATTTGAGATTAGTCATTACTTTTATAATATTCTCAACATGATCAGATTGATAGCAATGTTAATTGCTATCATTAAATAGATTAGGTGAATTTTGTTTATGTTATTTGTTCATGTGATCAATCATGATCAACCATAATCAATCAATAATAAATTTATATATTGCCAATCAGGCTTGTAATGATTGGTTTCAATTGTATATGTTCTGTTATTAATTTACATCGAAGTTTTAAAAAATAAATCGGTGGTCGAACTGAGCTGACAATCGATTTTCGGTTCAATTAGTTCAAAATTAAAACATTTTAATAGGGGTAGATATCAAATTTAAGCATAAACTCTGGTTCAACGTAAATTTTGATATATAAACTTTTATTTGGTGCAATCATGCACATGAAACTTAAATTGTGATTCATATGTGCACATGAAACTTTGATTTTAATTCAATCGTATATATTTAAATAAATGAATACATACATTTATTTTCATATTAGATTAATAATAATTATTTGTGTATTCAATATATCAATGTAAAGTGATGTTAATTCGATAGTATTGTTAGTAATTTGTGAAAATTAAATCAAATTAAAATTTTATTTATAAATTCGCACAAAATCAAAGTTAATGTATAGTTTTAATATTTATCTAAAATTTTAAAAATAAGAAAATTCTTAAATATTTAAAAGTATTTAATAAATAATTAGGAAATTTAAAAAATATTAATGGATAAAAAATATAAACATCCATTTTATAAATTATAAATATTCAATTAAATATTAAATCTAATTTAAATATAATTCAACTAGCTTTGTACCGATTCAATCTAACTCTAGTTTATTGATACTAACTGGACCACCAATTTCTGGTTCAACTAGTTTAATTAGTCGGTCCAATTGATTTTCAACAACTATATATACATCTGTTGATAATTCTATAAAAATAAGTAACAACGCTTTGGAGCTTTGAGATCCTAAATTCGAGTTCTACCCAAAATTCCTGAATCCTTCTAAGTGTGCAAATTAATGTAGAGAGGTTAATCTCTAGTTTCAACATAATTAAAGGGATTAACCTCGTAATTATGGTTTAACTCGTTAAATCAGTCAGTCCAATTGATTTCCAACAATTATATATACATCAATTGATAATTCTATAAAAATAACTTGATGCGGTAGTTAAGAGCACAAAAAAAATCCTATTCTTATAAAATAATAAAAATAATAAAATTAATAGTATAAGGAAAGTAAGGTTAAATTGTCAGGGACCGAATTTACACAATTGTTTGTTCCTCGAAATCCTAAACAAAATTGTGGCCAAGAAAACTTACATAATTGCTTATTACTAATTAAATTTTAAAAGATAAATACAATTAAATAAAAATAATTAAAGATAAATAAGGATAAATAAAGATAAAAGCTAAAATTAAATCTAAATAATAATGCTTAATAATTATCCTAATATAATTAAAAATTAAATAAAGTATTGTGTTATAAAATCTCTTCTTTTGCATTTTTGCTCCCAAATCTTTCACACATTGCATTATTGGCACTACTTCTCTCATACTTTGCATGTTGGCCCAATTTAACTTCAAAGTCACGGTTTTAGCCCATAAATTTTATTTTGCCTTCAATTTAGTTACTATAGGATAAAAAAATATAAATAGCTCAAATTAGTAGGATTATACTCAAAATAAACATATAATTAATACATAAAAATATGTCATCCCAGAGTATTATCATAACTAATAAGGTTTTGGAACTTTGAGATCCTAAATTCGAGTTCCACCCAAAGTTCTCGAATCCTTTTAAGTGTGCAAATTAAAGTAGGGAGATTAGTCTCTAGTTTCAACATAATTAAAGGGACTAACCTCACAATTATACCACAACAAAAATTAATTAAAATAATCCTCAGATTCTCCGCCCATTTTCATTTTCTTTATAACTCCTATAAATCTCACTAACTCATTTAACGTTTCCATTTCTTTGAAATTTAATTTAATTTATTTATTTTTCCAAATTTTTTTTCACGGGTGCAAATCGAAATCCCAAATGACTGCTATCTTCCATGGAGTTGGAGCTACTGTTGCAGCTTTATCATCATCATCATCATCACCATCTAATTCTTTCGGTTCCAAGAAACTCCTTTCTTCTCCTTCTAGATCCTTCTCCGGTTCGATTCACTTGAAATTTTTTTCCGATTTTTCTTTTTCTCAATTCATTTCATTTTTTTAATGGAAATTTGATTTGATGCAGTGCGGAAACGAGCGAGCTTCACAGTAGTCAGATCTGATGGAAGTGTGAACTTCGATCTTAATTCCAAAGGTCGAAGAGCTCAACAATTGATTGCTAATGCAGTTGCAGTAATGATTTTTTTTTTAAATTTATGTTTTGAATTTTAATTAGTTTTTTTTTTGCTAAATTTGATTGTATTTTTGTCTATTTCTTTTAGACTAAAGCTGATAGCTCTCCAGCTTCGTCATCTTCGAAACCAGGGTATGATTTTGTTTTTTAATTTAACTTTCGTAGTTTACATTACGCCTTTTAAGAAAGTTAAAAGCTAGTGATTAAGTATACTAATATCTCATGTAAATTTGAAAGATGTAAATCGTAGTACTATATTATTAGCATTGATTGTCAAATTTTGTTAATCTTTTTTCTTATTTGGAATTTAATGTATTTAGGCTTTCTATGAGGGTTAATATAACCTTTAGTCTGAACTTGGCAACTCCTTTTTGTCCGTTTTGGTCCTTGAACCTGGCAATTAAGTCCATTTTAGTCTCTGAAGTTAAACAAATGTAAAAACTTGATGATGTAACATAATCTCAGAGTGTCATGTTATTGAATTTTGATCGAATCCAAGTTTAAGGATCAAAATAGACTTAGTTGCCAAGTTTAGGTATTAAAGTGGACCCAAAAGAATACAGGTACCACGGTGGGCCTGATTGCCAAGTTTAGGGGCTAAAATTTATATTAACCCTTTCTGATAAGATTTATCCATTGGTTTCTTCTATTTAAATATTGCTTTTTTTTTTCTTCTTTTGTTTAATCTCACAGTCCTGCTTGCATGCTTAACAAAGGTTTCATCCTCGTTGTGTAAGGTTCATGCATTTGATATTTTGATACCATTCATCTCTTTGTAATATAAAATGCGGTCTTTTGTTTTGCAAATAAATTTATTGTTGATCTTGTTCTGTTATAGCCAGCTTAGTTTCCATTTGGATGTATAGTGGAAGGCAGTCCACACGATACTGGAGTGCCTAAGGGTACGATGCCATTTAGGCACTCCAGCATGATTGCAATCTATGTTATTTGGACTTTGGTATAAGTGTTAGGTCTAAGTATATATCTGACATGGGTATGGTTAGTCTTTCTTAAGGTTTTCCATGTATATAGAGGATCTTTGGAGATCATATCCACATAACCAAGTGTTGGACACAGATGCTTCAAGGAAAATGAAGAGTCCGAGCAACATAGGTTGCAATACCCTCCCATTGCACCTCTAAAGGGAGCTCTAGACTTATGCCTTTGTTTCTACAAGCATTGTTCTTTTCTGTTGCAATCCTGAAAATTCTAGTGGGATGAGTCATCTCAGTCTTTATATTGTCATTGACCAGATGCCATGGACCTGTGTGTCAAATGTCTAATCGAAAGGGCGTCATTTGAATGTCAGGTGTATGCATGCATGCCTGTGTATATATATATGTCTATGTTTTTGCACGATGAAATGGATTGATGTTGCATAGTCAAAATTTGGTATTCGTACTTGTTATCATCATCAGGTCTCTATATCATGTCAGCATCACTTATCAGTAACATATTTACCTAGATCTATGTTGTATCACCAGGCATGAGCTTTTACTTTTTGAAGCTCTACAAGAGGGTTTGGAAGAAGAAATGGAAAGGGATCCCTGTGTATGCGTCATGGGTGAAGATGTCGGTCACTATGGAGGCTCATACAAAGTGACCAAAGGATTGGCTACCAAGTTTGGGGACCTCAGGGTTCTCGACACCCCTATTGCAGAGAACTCGTTCACTGGCATGGGGATCGGAGCTGCTATGACTGGTCTAAGACCGGTTGTTGAGGGCATGAACATGGGTTTTCTCCTCCTTGCTTTTAATCAAATCTCCAACAACTGTGGTATGCTTCATTATACATCCGGTGGCCAGTTCACCATACCGATAGTCATTCGTGGTCCTGGTGGTGTTGGACGTCAACTAGGGGCCGAGCACTCTCAACGTCTTGAGTCGTATTTCCAGTCGATCCCTGGAATCCAAATGGTTGCATGTTCAACCCCTTACAATGCCAAGGGCCTAATGAAGGCTGCAATCAGAAGTGAGAACCCTGTTATACTTTTTGAGCACGTTTTGTTGTACAACCTCAAGGAGAGAATTCCCGATGAGGATTACATCTGCAATCTCGAAGAAGCCGAGATGGTAAGACCCGGAGAACATGTTACTATTCTAACCTATTCAAGGATGAGATATCACGTGATGCAGGCGGCGAAAACTTTGGTGAACAAGGGTTATGATCCTGAAGTAATCGACATTAGGTCTTTGAAACCATTTGATCTTTACACCATCGGGAACTCGGTGAAGAAAACACACCGTGTTCTTATCGTGGAGGAATGCATGCGGACCGGTGGTATTGGTTCTAGCTTGACCGCTGCCATCACTGAGAATTTCAACGATTATTTGGATGCTCCTATTATGTGCTTATCTTCACAGGACGTGCCTACACCCTACGCCGGAACATTGGAGGAATGGACCGTTGTTCAGCCGGCCCAGATTGTGACGGCTGTCGAGCAACTCTGTCAGTAGTAGCTGAAACAGTGATTGCACAGGTGAAGTTTCTGTTACCCTTAGACTAGTTCTCATGCAAGCTCTGTTTCCAATATATACTTTCTGGTCCATTACCAACATTGTGTCCGTTAAAACTCGATAAATATTTATCGAGTCAAGGCCTGTTATTTGTTTGATCTGGTTCTTCCTTGACTAAAAAAGGCAAAATAGGATCCTGTTTAAGCAATAGTTTACAGGTAGAATACTGAAAAAATTAACTCACGGGATAAAATGTGTATTCCATTTCGGCTATTTTTTTTCCCTTTTGGTATGAATATTTGGAAAATTGTGGATGTTAGTATTTGGGTTGAAATATTATTTTGTCTACAATGATCAAACCATTTTTGATATTTGAATATGCTATTCACTATTTAAAAAAAAAAAAAAAAAACTCAACATTTGATTATCTGAATCAACTAAAGTGAATTGATGCAACATCCCACATTTAAAACATAGGCCAAATTATGGGAACACCTACATTCTATTTTCAATTTTGAACTTTTTAAATTTTAGTCCATTCATTATTTCCTTTTCAAAATTGATACAGGTAATGTCAAGTCAACTTATCATATTCATGTATTACTCATAAAAAATTTAGTTAATAAATTTAACGATTATCGTTTACATTAAAATTAAAATTTTAAAATCCACAAAATATGACTCTTATAAATACCCTAACCGTAAACATTTAACTTTACACATAATACATAAACAAATAGACTCAACTGTTACTATTTTGGTCAGGATTTAAATATTCAAATTTTAAAAAAATTACATGATCTTATGTTATAATTTGCTTGTCGTCCATCTATTTTTTGTATGAGTGGTTTTATATATCCGTTTAAGAAATAAATTCAATTATTTGTTTATATATGCAATAAATAAGCATAAAAAATAAGGATAAAAGAGTCTAGAAATTTTCTTTACAATTACAATCTCAATTACTACAAATTACTGTACATGGATCTAACAATGGGATTTTGAAAGAAATTCAAAGTTTATGCCAAGTAATTGTATATTTGTGGATTGTTCTTGTCTCGTTCCAGGTACTCCCTGTCGATGAGAGACTCGATTCTTTTCTTCAAATCGGCCGGTTTTATCGGAAACTTAAGCTGTTCAACGACCCGAAAACTTATTCTCAATATACGTTAAAATGCAACTTAGAGAGGAAAAGGCAAACGTATTACCCATTTGATCATCAATTGCAATGATCTAATTATCGTACAAGACTAGTATCATTCTCAATCAGTTCGGGTCAAAAATTGACAGGTTTATACACAATCCCTCTATTATAGGGACTTGACCAAATTAGTCCCTCGGATCAATTTAATCCTTGTACTATTAAAAAGAATCAAATAAGACTAAATTGTTTAACAGAGTTAATATTTTTATAGTTTTCATGGTTTCTGTAAATGAAATCTGTCCTTTGGAATTGAACTGCATTTGAAAAAATAATTTTCAAGATATTTTTTATATAGTAAATGTTAGCCACGTTGCAATTTGAACTTATTTGATTCTTTTTAATAGTATGGGGATTAAATTGATCTATTTAATAATAGAGGGACTAATCTGATCCAGTCCCTATAATATAGGAGGTACTTTAACCCAATGCAAACAATAAGAATACACTTACCTGTTGGAAGAGTTCGGTTATCAAAAGGGTGTGGCTCAACACTTTCCTTGTCTTCATTATCCGAACAATAGCAGCATCGACCTGTGATAAAATTGAGCAGTAAAGCATATTTTTTATTAAGCCTGTTCATGTGAGGTATCTTTCCGTTCGTTTTATTTGTATTAGTGGATAGATAGAACGCGAGACAACGCAAGTGTAAAGCAAATCCAAACCTGATATTGACGGTCTTGAAATACTCTTTCGGTAGTGCTCGTGTTTTCCTCCACTGTCTCTTTCATCTGGATTGCATTTACCTGTGTTCCGAAAGGAAAAGTTAGTTTGGTCCCTTAGACCTATTCATTCTGATTCAAACATGAAAACCCAATTCGATTAATTCAACCTGATACAACCTCATTTGACCATAAACAGTTAATAACCTAAACTTGAAATGACCTAAATCTGAAACTAACCTGAACCTGAAATGACCCAAAATTTTTAAACGCGAGTCAACCCGACCCACCAATTGAGAGGTCTACTTGGGAGTCAGTTCAATTAAATAGCAAAGAGATAAGCTTGACAAGAATTTAGTTGATCTAAAAAAGTATTCACTTACCATGGTTTGATTTGTCAAAAAAAACGTTACAAACGTATGTACCTTTATACGATAGAGAGGAGCAGAAAATCCTTCATTGAAAACGAAAGAATCATCATCTTCCACCTCCCTCCCTTTCGGCAACTGCAGCACACGAAAGCAAACCAAGATAATGTCACCAACTACACCAGCCCAAACACCAAGTTAAAATGGTAAGTGCAATAATTAAATTGACATACCTTTTGCAGGACTCGTACTTTACCGCATGCAAGGGACTGCAAGGTCCTTCTCAATTCCTTATCCTCTATGGCAGTAGAGTCCTTAATGTCTTGAAAGCTAAGCTTCTCGGCATCGTTGAACAACATCAGAACTACAGTCTAGAGAGTAAACAACAACAATAAATTGAGAAAACTGTTAGAATATCTCTGCTTGTACAGAACATTAGAACAGGGAAACAAACAATGAGATCCAAAGTGCTGACCTGAAATAAGGAAACTGCGAGCTCCTTTTTACCTTTGGTAAAATCGGCTTTCAATACACAATGACCTAACGAGTTTTGCCACATTAACCGCCTCCCACTGTACTTGCTTAAGTAGAACTCCTTAAAGATGTCCTGTTACACCAACTAGAATATGGTGTTAGATAACTTCTCAATAGAAGAACTTACCAGTGTTTATAACAGTGAACATTTCATCCTAAAACCTGCAGCAAACCTGATAGACGTTCAACTCGTGAGGAAGCCGAACAACCATAGGTGGATATGTTGGCCAGTACCTGTGCAGCTCAACAGCCAGAGTAGAATTAAATATCTCAACAATAAACTAATCGATTATGCCACTATGACTTAATAGAGATAACGGTGAAATAAGATTTACCCGGTTGTTAAGACGTGGACACTCATCTCGATTCCAGATGGAAGTTTCGTCCTGGCCTGTGATGATTGCTTGAATGATTCATTTATCTCCTTTGATAGTTCAATATCCTGCATAAAAATCACAAGGCAAGGTCAGTTGCATTAAAGTTGCATTCGTATTAATCTCATATTACTAAATTTCCTCAAACCAAAAGTATAAGTAAAATGATTTGACTGTATACACATTCTGGTCATAAGAATCCAGTCACATAGTCATTAGTCAGATCCTACGTTGACCAATACAAGAGAAGGTAATCCAAGAAATGAAAGATAAATTTAACTTCCAGAATCCTTTTCTCTTCTCTTCCCTCGTGATTTTATTACATTAATATATTTACCTGCATAATCCATCCTCACCAAGGTTTTCAAAACCAAACCGGTGGTCGAACCAGTCAGACCACCGGTTCCCAGTTTGACCAATTCAATTGAATAAATTATCAAAAAATATTAAAAATAGAGAAAACCAGTTCAATCGGTTCCAGTGGTTGGACTGGCCAGTTCTGAAAACAGTGAACCTCATGGCACAATAAATTTTTTACATACTGATTAATTCATTGCATACTCTTTGCAAGGATTAATCATAATCGATCCGACTCCTTTTATGAGTTATAACACTCCTGGGGCCAATACCACCAATGGCTAACATTTTCTTAATGGTTATAATTGGATCGCCATGTTTGCAATGGTCAATTGCTCAAGTTCACGAGACATTTTATCAGAAATTCCAGTGGCAATATTTATTGGATACATTTCTTTGACAAAACTTATAAAAGATATAGAGGCAGACCTTGAACATTCCTTCAAGTTTGTTCGTAAACTGGCTGCCACACTCGGTCTTCAGCTGCAGCATCATAATAACATAACAATTTAATACAATCTTTAAAACGTGTCATTTAATGCAAAAAGAAGAAGATAATGACCTTAGAAATCATGGATTTCTCTGCATCAATAGAAGCACTCTTTCCTAGCAGCAGCCTTTTTGCAAGATCCTTCTTATAGAATGCTTCGAATACGTCCTTGCCCTTAGATACCAACAAAAACATCATTCACATCTCTAGCATTAACTTGTACGACAAGAAAAGTAAGAAATACACACAAAGAGGACTGTTATCTGAGGGCAAAGGTATATTTAATGATTTTTATAGTGAAAACATGGACCCTACCTGGATGAACCTGAATAAAACCAAAACTTTATCAAGTGTACCCTCTAATTCCTCTTCAGAAGTACCCTTATTACCAGCACGAAGCTTTTCATCCAGAAACTTGGCGATCAGTTCTGCGGGTCGGTTCTATTAAACATAATGCAGAATTAAACCATCAGTTGAGTCAAGTGTGAAAAATATGGTAATCTAAATTAGGAATATTGCTGAACTGATTAAAACTTAATAAGAAGACAGCAGTTCAAAAGTAAAATAATCTCCAAGTGCTAACCTGACGAATGTTAATTAGATGCTCAAATGCATCCCTAATGTGGTTGCAAAATCCCTCATTCTTCGAAAAGCTTTCTTCCCATATTGAGTCAAGTGAAGCCTTAAATTCTAACAATGAAGGCACCATGTCCTTGTCTTTCTCTTCATCCATGACAATGCCCTGCCCAGTTCTCCGAATATATGAACTCACAGCCTGCCTGAGTGCTTCAAGAGAATTGACCCTTGAAAACAGTGAGTACATCCTCTGAAGGTCCTCAATACGGTGTCCATCCATAAGCATCATAAATCCCTATATAAATCAGAGAAATTACAACTATTAAAAGATACATATCCAAACTGGCATACAAAGTGCACAAACAACTGACGATTCATATTCATACCTTATCAAGAATGGCATGTATATGACGTTCAAGGAGTTGCCTTTCCACTGTTGCTATTAGTGGCTTTCTTGTAAGATCACCCAGGTAGAGTAAGCATCTTTCATGTTCTTCATGTAACCTAGTCTGCAAGAATATAATCAAAATCTTAACAAAGATAATTTACACAAAATCTTAAGTGGGATAAACATGTATATTCCAAATAAAAATGGAATAATATGGTAGATCAACATTCTTATAAGAAGGATGAACGTGTATGCTTCAAAATGCAAGCACTAGTCACTACTAATTGAGAACATAAAGTATTAAAAGCACCTCAACATGCTTCAGGTAATCTGGAACATCATATTGTTGCATGTATTTTGTTCCTTCAGCTGCATAAAACTCAGACGTGCACTCTAGGAATGGCTTCTCAAAGCTTCCTGAGTAAATTCCTAAGGCAGTGAACATCTGCAAAAGATGGTTAATGAGTGTTCTGTCGACAGCTTCTCCTAACCTGCATAAACAAAAACAGATACGGTGGATTCCAGGATGCTAACTATAAACACTAAGATGAGAATTTATCATCGCACATCATTCTTGAACCTAGACGGTGACTATGTGGATGGAAACTCTTGGGGTATAGATGATTAAAATGAGTCAGAAAGAACAAAAAAAATAATAGACAAGTAGGCTAGAATTAAATTGATCTTAATTATCCCTTAAAGAAACCTTTTTCTTCAACAGAAACCATGCTACCACAATGACATTAGAACAAGAATGTATAAGTCAATTCAAGTTGACCAATACTCATCATGTTGCAGTTTGCCTTTTTTAACTTTCACCTCTCCACTTGTACTTGCGCACAGGAAATTCAACACGGCATCAAGTAGTATATATTTATGTATACTTTCATCCAGTAGTATTGTTAGTTATGTACTATCACCAAAGCCAACACGATAGCAACCAACAGTATAGCTTTTTTCCAATTTATTATACCTATTCATCAATTACATGAAGAGAAGCATAGTTTCATCCATAACGATCGCAATACTCAATGATACACAATCCATTACAGCATTCATCTAAAGCTATTATGCATATTTTGCATAGGTTATATTTCGGAACCAAAAAACCTAGAATAAAAAGATTTTGTATATTTCAACTTAAAATTCATAAGAATTACCTCTCACTCTCAATCATTCTTAAAAGGCCAGTAACAGTTTTGTGCTCAACTTCAGGAGCTAGAGAAAGATGTTTTCGGAAGAGTTGCAAGCCCATGTCCCATAATGAACGTACATTTGGGGTTTGCTTAACATATGTTCTGTCAAGATACAAGGCTATACTACGAATCATCAACATTTGATCACAAAGATCTTGCCAACATTTCTCAACGAGTGATAAGAAAACAACCAGATCTGGGCTTTGCCCTACCAAAGATCTGAGTGCAGCAGATATATGTTCTTCACACTCTTTTTCAATTCGCTGATAAAGGCTTCCTCCCAACTTGTGCAGGCAAAGATTATTGACATCCTAAAGGAAGCATGATTGATTACCAAGACATAATATCGATCAAATTACAAATAGCTTTCATAATCAAAATAGAGAGAATCAAGAAATAAGAGAGGTTTACCTGATAAAGCTTCTCCAAGTCACAAGAATCTGGTTGCTTCAAAAAGATAGCATTAATGGCTGACTTCAGCTTTGCCCACGTCTCCCCCTCAAAATTTGTAGGCATTGTCGGTTTTGCTACACAGAAACAACAAAAGTCAGAAACCTTTCTGAATACATGTTCTACACATTTTGCATTTTAATAATGCTCTTCTAGCTTTCTACCATTAGTTCATGCAAACAACATAGTTTTACAGATATATGGTTCACAAATACAAAAAAGAAACCAAAAAAACTTAGTTCAACACAAGCGAATAACCTTACTGATAACAGGTTGAATCACCTGCTAACTAACACTATAGCTGTTTAGAAAGATTAAGTAGCTGCTTGTACTTATGCAAGCACACATCATAGATGCAGAGGAGAATCTGGGCAGGCAGTGGCCTTGCCGCCCCCCCCCCCCAAATTTTTTTAGTATTTGAATTACATTTTCTTTGATCAATTAACAGAAAATGTCAATAAAAAAAAAAGCAAAAGAGTGTAGGTTGAGAGCTTTTAATGTAAAGTTGCATTAGCAGACCTACATCACAAAGGCAAGAAAACGAAGAATGTACCGAAGCCATGTAAACAAACGATAAACTTAGGACCCTCAATTTGTTTAGTATAAATAGTGTTCCTCTTAAAAACCGATATCAATTTCGAATTATCATAAAATGATTGTAAGTAATGCCCAGATTACACTGAAAAAGGTAACACTTCTTAGGATCAGCTAACAGTTCTCTATAGAAACTTTTATTTAAAACTATATAGGAAGTCATGGAAAGTACTTGGTTTCATTTACACGGTTTAAATAGAACAATCCATAAAAAAAATATTAAATAGTTCAGCGCCAATTAAATATTAATTAATGTTAGCCCAGTAAAACAGTGAAAAACGAACTATACAAATAAATTAATCAGTGAAAAGATCCTATAATCAATCAAAACTCCAGGTTTCTGAATTTCATCACCTTTAATCCCTAATTCGTCATTCCAAAAACGACCCAACAACCAAAACCACTCAGTTTCTAAGATCAAACACTCAAATGAACTAGAACAAGCAATTTAATAAATGCCCAGAAAATAAATTTCACGAAGACAAAAAAATAATGAGATCAAGACCAATAAAAATTATATAAAGAAAAAAAAACCTTTAACGAATTTGATGACGAGCTTTTTGGCGGGTTGAGGCGGGGTTGCTTTTTTACGAGAGAGATTAGCGGTGGCGGGAGAACGAGGAACACCGGACTTAGAATCATCGCCGAGGGACACAGATGAAGGGTCGAAAACGACGTCGTTACCGTCTTGATGGTGGTGATGAAGGCCGTTTTTGTTTGGGTCTATAGAACCAGCCACCGCTTGGGACTTTGCTTTCGTCATTGATGATTTGCAGATGAAAAAGAAGAAGAAGAAGAAGCAGCAATGGCGTTTTGGGGATTAGCGATTAGAGTTGCTTAAGAGAGCGTTTTGTGAAGGAGATTGAAAGACATGAAAGTGATGATCAAAGAGATCGTCGTAAGAATATTTTCAGCTTCTTTTACTTATTTATTTTTTTTCCTTTTTAATTATGCTATTAATCCTTGTAATTTACAAAAATTATATTTAGAATGATCCTGGATTAAATCTATAATTGTACCGCATAATATAAGACTCGTATTGAATTTAATCAAACAAATTCAATTACTACTATTTGAGTTAGGACTAATATTTCAAAATTTGAAAAGTATAGGGACTGAAATTAATCAAATTAAAGTATAAGAACTAAATTCACGGCTTTCGCAAGGTATAGGGGTTAATAGCATAATTTAACAAAAAAATTATTTTAAAAACCGAACCGGTCAAACTATTGGCTATTGATTTAATCAATCCGACCATCAATTCAACAATAATTAAATAAAAAGTAGAAATACATAAAAATATTTTTTAAAAATTATAAAATGGTTCAACCATTGTTTTTTTCTCGGTTTCTGATTTTTTTTATCAATCCCAAGCAATTTGCTCAAGTGTTAATTCAATCTCTTTACTCAATTTAATATATAGGTTGATTTCCCGTTCAACTGGACAATTCGATTCAACTCTAACAACATTAAAAAAATAATTTTTTTCGAAA
Source organism: Gossypium longicalyx (assembly GCA_025698465.1). Classification (NCBI taxonomy): domain Eukaryota; kingdom Viridiplantae; phylum Streptophyta; class Magnoliopsida; order Malvales; family Malvaceae; genus Gossypium; species Gossypium longicalyx. Next base: position 98,827,310 of record CM047000.1, read on the forward strand.
AGTGTTAAATATGTAAATTTTGACCCTAATCAAAATTCCAACTATTAATTTAGATTCAAACTTGATCTAATTTTATTTTATTATATAAAAATAACAATTTAAACTCGAATTGAATTAAACCTGAAAATATCATAACTAGAACAACATAAACTCATATGACGAGAGCTCGAAACAATACAAATACAAAAAAATATCGCACCTAAAATATTCTTTTTATTGTACTGGAATTTATATAAAATTATATTTTAAATGGATAATATGAATACGACTTAAAAACAACGGTGGCGGTGATATTAGGTACTGTAATGTGAAACAAAAAGAAAGCTAAACGCGTCACACTGAAAGTAAACACACATCTAAAAGGACCCTCAATGATTGATGTATAAGAGTATGAGTATGATATGTGGTTAGTTTTTACTATTAGTCCATTTAATATGTCTAAGTTATGTATTTAGTCCTTACATTTTAATTTGGTCATTTTTAATTCTTATATTTTTTGAATTTTAAAATTTTAGTTTTTACCAAATAATACTTGTTATATTCATTAAATTTTGTTGAGTGCTTTTGTGTATGTCCTTTTTACGGAAGCCAATTTCCTATTTATATGGCATGGTTCTATGATTTGATATACTAGGATTAGATAGGCCCTATGTAGGTCAACATGTATTCTAATATAGGGTCAATACGTGTATACTACTACAGATTCACTTTGTAACTCTTCTTCAACTAGATGGGGAAGAAATGGTTATAGTAATCACCTCTACCCGATTCTTAAGCCGACTTGGTTCCTATACCAACCCACAACCTGAACAGCATGTCCAGCTCACTGATGGGTTTGTAGCACCATGTAGGCAAACCCCTACTTAGGAAACACATGTTGACCTGCATGGGAGCCTACCTAATCCTAGTACATCAAATCATGGAACCGTGCCATATAAATAGGAAATTTGCTTCCATGAGGAGGACACATTCAGAAACATTCAACAAATTTCAATATTTTTAAAATTTTATGCAAAAAAGTATATCATCACATGTGTAATGTTATATCAATTAGCTATTTTCACATCTAGCTAGAAAAGCCAATTAATGGAATTAACAGTTGTTATTTATGTCAAAATTAAAATTTCGAAAAATATTGGGATAAGAATGATTAATTTTGAGAACATTTACTAAATCCAAAACTTATACATAATATAGTATTAATACCATAATTTAACCAAGCAAATTTATTTTTTATTGTTCAAGTTAGGACCAAAAATTTAAAATTTGAAAAGCACTAAGACTAAAAGCAGTGACGAAACTAGGGGGGCTGGCAGGAGCCCCGATCCCCCCTAAAATGAAAAAATTTTCATATGACCCCTTTAAAATTTATAAAATTTTAAATTAGTAAATGTAAAATTACACTTTGCCCCCCTAAAAATATAAAAATTTGATTTAGTCATTTAAAATTTATAAAGATATAGTCTATTAAAATGGTGGAATTTCATTTTTTCTATCGTAAAAATTACAATTTAATTTCGACCCCCTTAAAAATTTTCTGGTTTTGCCCCTGACTAAAAGTCACCAAATTTAACCTATAATATATTAAGTCTGACTTGATCCAATCTCGATTTTTTTTATTTATTAAAAAAAGGTTAAACTTAAGGAAAAGATTTTGAAAAAAAAAATCATCTTTTTTATTGAACAAATTTGGGGATGCCAAATTTTATTTTTAGTTTTTACATTTTAATCCTATGGGATGGAGTAGGCATTTAACTCTTCTATCCGGGCCGGACGCATGGCAATGGCGACCCAATTTTTGCAAATAATTTTCGCTTAATGGTTTAAAAAACCTAAAGAAAAGAGATTTGCCATTGGGCTTATAGATTTTGGGTTAAATTCTAAAGTGCAATTAAATTCTTCACATTTTATGTTAGTTTAAATAGGTAAAAATTGGGTAAAAGTACCAAGTCTTTGTACTAAAAATAAAATTGAATTTTGCCTTTTTTTTCAAAAAAAATGGGTAAATTAGCTCTGGTAAGTTAGATCAAAGAGCAAATCGATTTTTTCTGTTAAAAATTTCATCCATTTTTATTGGTAAAAATTGATGTGACTAATAGAATAATCAAATAGTCACACATAGCTTGCCATGTGTATCTCATTCTAACGTATAAGGACTAGTTTTTAACAATAGAAATGAATGAATTTTTTAATAGGACCAATTTGTTATTTGATATAATGTACAAGGACTAATTTGCTCTTTTACGAGTAGACAGAGCAAAATGCAATCCAATTTCCAGTACAAGGACCTCCATAATATTTTTATTGTAAAAATTGATAATTTATAACAATAGAAAAAGTTACCCTAACTTGGTGAAATGAGCTATGACATTAAATTTGTTTTAAAGATCGACGGAGTTTATTCTATGTATAATATAAAACCAACTCTTTTAGGAATCATTCGGAATAAATATAAGTTAGGAGTAGGGGTAATTTAGGTACTAAAAATTATATTTATTATATATATAATATAAAACCAACTTTTTTGGGAGTCATTAGGAATAAACAGGGGTAATTTAGGTATTAGAAGTTAGGAGAAGGGGTAATTTCGACATTAAAAGTTATGTGTGACCTATATACAATATAAAACTAACTCCTTTATGGAGTCATTAGGAAAAAATTGGGGCAATTTAGGTATTAGAAGTTAGGAGTAAGGGTAATTCGGTATTAAAACTTATGTGTGATCTATATATATAATATAAAATCAACTCATTTGGGAGTCAATATGTAGAATTAGAACAGGTGATCACTGAGATTCGTGCAAGAGCATACATTTTAAATTTGAAAGGGAGGGTTCGAAAACATATTTATTCTAACTCTGAGGGGAAAATGCACTGGAGTACCAATGTGTACCATTCGTCCGAATTTACATATAGTAATGTCCGTCTCTTACCAAAAACAAGCCATTTGTGGATATTATCAGGGGGTTCGTACAAATACAATGTAGTTCCTTTTTTGCTCCACAATGATCAAGATCAAATAAACATTCATTATCTTTTTTACCAAAAAAGAAAGATAGGATTTGCAATTATTCAGAATTGAATCGAATAACAGGTAGTAAGCATTGGAGTCCTTAAGAATAAATAGGGGTAATTTAGGTATTAGAAGTTAGGAGTAGGGGTGATTTTGGTATTAAAAGTTAAGGGCAATTTAGATATTTTGATAAAAACTAATTAGTTATTTTAATTATTATTATATTTTAATTATTTGTGCTTTTGATTGTTTTTTTTTTTTTTTTAAATTTGTTGAAAGTTACTTTTGTAGTATTTATTTGAATTAATTGTATTTTAAATATCATATTTATTATTAAATTATTTTTATTAGCTTTTTTTTTTTTTTTTTTTACAATTTATTTTTTGTACGTCACGTAGATGCAATTTATTTTAAGATATAGTTTTAAACTTTATTGTTAAACATATTAATTTAGCATTTTTAAACTAGATTTTATATTGCTTTAATTATATATATATATTTAATCTATATATGTATATCTATATATCATATAAAACCAGCTCTTAAGGGAGTGATATAGAAGTAAATAAGGGCAAAATTGACCATGACTGAAGTAAATAGGGCTAAACTTTATTTTTTGTTTTTATTAAATACAGTAAATAGGGTCAAAGTTGTCTTTTTACTTTGTTATTTTTCATTCAATATATTCAATTAAATATTTAAGTGATTACAATATTAATTTTATATTAGGTTTGAATTAGAGATGCCCTTAGGTCAAGTCGAGCTCTAACAAAATTTTAGACTTGTTTGATAGACATGGGCTCGGTCCGCCCGTATTAAATCAATATTATTTTTATTTTAAATCAATATTAAATCACTAAATAAAATGTAATTATTATTTTTTACTTAATATCATTAACGCCTCAACTACTCTCCATAACATTTATGTAATTAAGATTTGATGTTAGAATCAATTTAAATATTAGTGTAAGAGTTGTGTAACCCGAATCTCGTTTGATCCGGTCTGAGAAAAATTTGAGGTGCAACTCACTTATTAAAGAAATAAAATAGAAAGGCAAAATAGGGGATCTGTGGGGGCGAAGGATCGAGGGCTATATATAAATTTGAATACCTTAAGAGTCTTAGAAATTGACACATAGTTTCTTATTTCTTTTAGGTTTATGTACGTCTTACCCCCTTTTTTTTTGTTGCAGATTTAGAAAAATAATTAAATTTTAATTTTGTCCCTCTATTATGCCTAAATTTAAAATTTAATTGCCACACTTTAATTTCTAATGTAATTCAATCCCTATATTTTTATACTATTATTAATCAGTCCAAATAGTTAATATCATTAAATTTTCGATCAAAATGTTACGTGTTTATATATAATTTGAATGCCCTAAGGGTCTTAGAGGCAAATAAGTAGCTTTCTATTTCTTTTAGGTTTGCCTTGCTGCATTTTATTTGAATTATAAGACAGTGATCAAACTTCAATTTTAGCCTTATATTATGCAGAAACTTGGGATTTAATCTATATACTTTATTTATCGACATAATTTGATATTTCTACGTTTATAATGTCATCAGTTAGTCTAAATATTTAATATTGTTAACTATTTTAATAAAATTGTAGGCGTCAATTTTTTGTAGGAACAATATTCCAATCAAAAATTATTTTATGATGAACAGTTCGAATGAATTTTTTAAGAGAAAAAATCCATATAAACATTTTCGATGTTATTTTTATTGCTACATGATTACCAAATGTGTCACATCCCAAATATATGGCTAGATGAAATAGGGATAAAATTTAGAATTTTTTTTTAAAGCATAGGTTAAGAGAATTAGAAAGCCTAAAAATTTATTTGTGTTAAAATAGTAATAAGAATAAGTCTATTGGTTCAGTGATAAAGCTTTAGTTTACCTTTAGGTCCTAAGTCCAAAATTTCAAAATAGCCCAGCTAAAACTATTTTTTTTAATTTAGTCTTTATTTTAAAATAGTCCTAATTCTACATAAAATTTTAAAACCTATTTCAATTACGGAAAAATAGTCTTATAAATAGGAACCCTTTTCAAACTCTAAAATTTTTATCTAGCAAAATTTTCAAAAAAAAAAAAAAACTCTCAACTTCTTTTTTTTCTCCACCATTACTAAATCAATATTTAAACAAAAGAATTTAAAGTTTTCAAAATCGTCCCTCTCCTCTCGAGTAGATCCTCAAACTCTTCATCCAATTAAGGTTTTTGTGTTTTCAAAATCAAGTGTGGGATCTAAACTTAAATCATTATGTTTGATTCATTGAAGTATTAAGAAGAAAGTAGTGTGTAATGAACACCCCCATGTATGTGAACCCCTATGTGAACCCATGTAGGTGAACCCCCATATGCGACCTCCCTTGCATGCGAACACTTATGTGCGAACCCCTTGCATGCGAACCCATGAATGCGAGCCTACATGCAAACCCTTATGGATTTAGTATGCAAACCTCGTATTTTTAATATGCAAACCCTATATGTACGAACCCTACATGTGCAAACCCTATAGTGTGAAACCTACATGTGCGAACCCATATGCGCGAATCCTGTAAGTGCGAACCCATATGCGCGAATCCTGTAGGTGCGAACCCATATGTACGAACCTTGTAGGTGTGAACCCATATGTACGAACCCTATAGGTGTGAACCCTATAAGTGCGAACCCTTCGTGTGAACCTTTTTTGTATGTGTTAGCCGAACTAGGCATGTTAATTCGCATAAAGATATTGTATATGTGAAACTATTTTTAATTTGAATAAATTAATTGTATATGTGAAATTGATGAGAATGAATGCATGAATACATGCTATTAAATGTTAGTATGAAATATTGAATGTAGGATCGACTGATGATAAATAGCATAATATGCTAATCATCGGGAAATCCGGGATAGTTAGTTATTGATATGTGTTTTGGTGTGTTGAGTGATACTCGAGGGCGGATAGAGTGGATGGGTGGGAACTTAAAATTAAAATTGCATTGCATCATGAACATAACCTATACATGCATTGATTTACTATATGTTCCTTATATCATGTTTAATTTGTTATTATGCTATAAATTAAATGTTATATTGCTCGAATGATTATATATAATGGTTTAAAATTAGATTCACACTGAGCTGTCATAAGCTCACTTTCCCTTTCTTTACCTATCAAGTAGCGCAAAGAACTAGGTTTCAGAATGGCATATGAGGAACCTCGAATTAGCAACTTGTTTTTCTTTATATTTAAAAGTTTTCATTAAAGTTTTTCCGTAATTTTTTTGTTTTTGAGTTATAATTATTAATTATTCTTGCTTTTATATATTAGATTTGGGATTGTTTAGCTTATTTATATTAAGCATGTTACTTAATTATACTCTGATATTTGCATGCTATTCGCTTTAGAAAACTATCATTTTAAACGTTTTCCGCTGCTTTACAAAATACTTAAAGTTTCGATAAACTTTTTTTTTGAAAACCTTAACTGTTCTCAAAACGCCACGATAATAATATCAAAATTAAATTTCTAAGAAAACCCGACTTAATGAATGAATGTTTTTACTAAAAACAAACGAGCGTTTCCCTTACATATTAACACAAGTAAAAAAAAGCAGCTTTACAGGATCACTTCGGTCATCGAATGTAACGCCTTAGACTTAGCCAAAAATCTTAAGCCGAGTCAGGAGTGTTACAAAGTAATTTTTCTTTTTTAATTTTAAAATATCATATCAATAAATTTAATAGAAGAATCTTAACCGAATCTAAAATTTTAAATCCAAAAAGTTCAAACATTTAAATTTATATTCTCTAATTTAATGTAAATAAATAATCAACTCAACGCGAAACGAGAGAATCATAATAGAGAATAATAAAAAGAGGAATACTATAGAAAGTTAGTACGCAGAATAAAGTTCAATGAACCTAACAGCCGAAAGAAAAATAAAAATACTAATAAAATTTGGATGAGAATGACAAGCAATACTACTTTTCATATCCAAAACCACTAACTATACCCTAAATACCCATAATTTATTCACTTTTTTTATATATATTTTATATCATATTATATTTTGAGACAAAATCTAAAATAAAATCCCCAAAAAAAGAAAAGTATGGAAAATAATTATATTCTTTTGACCTTTTTTATATAATATTTGTTGCTTTTTAACTAAAAATAAATTTTTTTAATTTTTTTCATTGCATCGGTGTTCGGTTGACTTGTGATATCATGATTTATAATTAAATTTGTCTTCGATTGAAATGGTAAAATTAAGACGGTCAGGGGCGAAATTAGGGGAGCGGTCAGGGGGCTCAACCCCTTTAAAATGTAATTTTTTTAAAATTTTAAATTAATAAAGGTAAAATTATATGTTGGTTCCTCTAAAAATATAAAAATTTGATTTAGTCATTTACAAAGTATAAATATATATGCTATTAAAATGGTGAAATTGTATTTTTGCCATCGTAAAATTTACAATTTAATTTTAGCCCCCTAAAAAAAATTATTATAAATATATATGCTATTAAAATGGTGAAATTGTATTTTTGCCATCGTAAAATTTACAATTTAATTTTAGCCCCCTAAAAAAGTTATTGGTTTCGCCCCGGCATATGTATATATATTTTTTAGATTTATCAAAATGTAAAAGACATAAATGCCCTCAAAATAATATTTGTTGCTTTGTAAAATGAATGGGCTTTTTGATAGTTCTACAACTGAGTTGGGATTCGGTTAATGGGTGACACCAACTTAATCATGCATTTAAAAAATAATATTTATTCATTTTACAAAGTAATAAATATTACTAAAAGAAGATTTTTTTTTTATGTTTTATATAAAATTTAGAAAAATGTATATATATGATCAGTGGCGAAATTAGGGGCTGGCAGGGGCCCCGGTCCCCCCTAAAATGAAAATTTTTTCATATGGATCTTTTAAAATTTTAAATTAGTAAAGGTAAAATTACACTTTGGCCCCTAAAAATATAAAAATTTGATTTAATTTTTTAAAAATTATAAAGATATAGTCTATTAAAATGGTAAAATTGCATTTTTTATCATAAAAATTACAATTTAATTTCGGCTCCCTAAAAAAATTTTCTAATTTCACCCCTGTATATGATGAGATTTGAGCACAAAATATTATACTCTACTACTCTAATTTCCAACCAAAGTTGTATTTATTTTTATATATATATATATTTATAAATATATTTATTATATAAAAATATTTCACCCATGTGATAAATGTAAAATAATTTTGTAAATGAAATAATTTAATTCGTTGAATGTTGGGTTTGGCTGGAAAAGGGTATCAATTAAAAGGTAGCTTTCAACCAATAATAATATGTCCAAACCTTTGCTTTAACTAAACTAGGGGTGTGGGTATCCTACTAGGGATATGGGAAAGGTAAGCATTTATGTTATCTAATATATTATATATATATATATATATATAATCATATTTTATTTAAGACTTAATATAACATTTGGTATCTGAATTTGTCACTTTTTTTTTTAAATTTAGTACTTAAATTTATTAAATGTTATACAAATTACCCAAAACATTAACGATGTTACAAACTTTTGTGTTGTGTTACAAAATATTGTCAGTATTAGTGGAAATTCGTGTTAAAATATTAGACGTTGAGCTATGCTTAACAAATTAATATTGAATTAGAAAACAAGAGTTTTAAAAACCCAAAATAAAATAATTTTTTTTTAAATTAGTAAAATAAATAAAATGAAAAGTGATTGAAAATTTAAAACACAAAAGTGAAATATCATGTCATCTGCCACATGCCGATCATTCATTGATGATTTTTACTACATCGTAAAAATATAACATTGTTAGTGTATTGGAGTAATTTGTAAAACGTTTGACAAGTTCAAGTACCAAATCAGACAAAAAAAAAAAAGAGAGTGAAGTTCGTGTGCCAAATTGGACCTAAAAAAAGATTAAGTACTAAATTAAGAAAAAATGTCAAGTTCATGTACCGAATTACGAAAAAGTGTCAAGTTAAGGCACCAAATTAGACCAAAGAAAAGTTTAGATACCAAATTAAGAAAAAATGTTGAGTTCAAGTGTCAGATGTTATATTAAGCATTTATTTAAAGTTTAAATACAAACTATTTAACATGGGTTCAAGTTCAAGTGCGCTTCGATGTATTTCATTCTCCATAATGGGTTTTATAAAATATTAGTTTACAAAATATAAAATTAGTATATTTATATTTATATTTAATATATTATCAGTATATAAATTTATATATTGGTAAGAAATTATGTGATGCTACCCATTAAAAATTTTAATTTTCTATATTTTGTTTTAAATAAATTTTAATGAGTTGTCAACATATGAAATAAATGAATTTAAATAAATATTGGTAAAATTCTCATTGGCCCCTCATTAATTTTATAGCCTAATTATATCCATCACCTTTGTATTAATTATTCATAAAAGAAAAATAAAATTGAACAAATAAAAAAAAGTAAACCATTATAATATTTAGGTATAATGATAAATTTAGCCCTCAACATTTATATTTTTATAAATTTGACCATTAACTTTTAAAAAGAGTCAAATTGAATTTTTTTAACGAAACTGCTTACTAAAGCATTAAATTTTTAACAATATTGGCGTGACAACCTATTTGGTAGTCCATATGTACTTCATGTTGACATAACACTATTTATCTTATAAGTAATGTTAACAAATAATTCAAAATTTACAAAAATAATAAAAAATTTAAAAATTTAAAAATTTAAAAATTTAAAAAAAGTTGGCATGAGATACACGTCGATTATCATGATTAAAAATTTAACATTTTCGTAGTATTTTAGTAGTATTTTTTGAAAGGTTGATGGTCAAATTTGACTTTTTTTTAAAAAGGTCGAGTGCCAAATTTAGTTAAAAATAATAACAAGGACCAATTTGACAAAAGATGTAAATATTAAAGACTAAATTTGTCATTATACCTAATATTTAATACAAACTTTGCAATTTACTTTTTTTTAATGTATGAAAATATGATGTTTTTCTTTTGCAATATTAAATAATTCCATACCGTTTTAATTATTTTTAATTAAATTATAATTTGTTAACATTTAAAACTTTAATTAAAATCCACTATAAACTCTTGTGTCAAATTTCATATTAGACCTAAATTAAAACTTTTTTAAGATTAAAAACCCTAGAACAAAATTTTGAATTAATCATTGCTATAGAATACCTCACAACTCGAAATTCGACCCGACCTTGTGACTCGAAATTCAACCCCTAATTGGCACCCTCGCAATCTCGCAAGGAGGACATCAATGTGTATCGTGAGGTGAAATATCATCCCCTTGCGAGGAAGACACATAAACACACCTCCACGGGCGAATCTAGGGGGCTGGCAGGGGCCTCGACCCCCTAAAATGGAAAATTTTCTATTTAGGCCATTTAAAATTTTTAAAGTTTTAAAATTTTAAATTACTAAAGGTAAAATTTGCACTTTGACCCTCTAAAAATGATAAAATTTTTATTTAATTCTTTAAAAATTATAAAAATATAATCTATTCAAATGTTGAAATTGCATTTTTACTATCGTAAAAATTAAAATTTAATTTCGACCCCCTAAAAAAATTTTCTGGCTTTGCCTCCGTACACCTTGTGACCCGAAATCCGACCCCTAACTTACACCCTTGCAATCTCGCGAGATGGACATTAATGTGTATCGCGAGGTGAAATATCAGTCCCTCACGAGGAAGACATGCGAACACCTCGCCACCCTACGAGGCGAGACACACAAGCACATATGATGATACCTGGGTGCAAATCCTATTAGAAAGACACATCTATGATACGCATCAAACCTAAAGAAGGTATATGTCGTCCTGAGTTATATGAATGGCACCTAACTACCTCCCTAACATGTCACATCAACAGAACCATGTCTTATAAATAAGAAAAAAAAAACGTCGAGAGCAAAAATATACCACAACAAGCATAAAAAATCTAAATTAAATTATTTAAAAAAATAATATCAAAAAAACCTCCAACAAAATGTGGGTATGTAAAATTAGGAAAAGGTACATGCATCCCAAGGACTATGATGAAAAATAACATAATGATTTATGAGAAATTTACACACAATTGAGATTATCTGTTCAAAAAGAAAGAAAAAAACTATACAAACCATAGTCTACGGTTGGATTTAAATCATTCACGTGCATGTGCATCATAAACAATTTTTTTTTTCCAATTTTTAAAAATACTAATTACATATATTAAAAAATACAGTTGAATTTAAATTTTAAAATCAATATTATTAGAAATTTTTTATTTAAAGGTCTCTTTAGATTGGCAATGCGTTTACTTCTAGTGCAGTGTGTTTAGTTTTCTTTTTATTTCATATTACAATATCGTTATTTTTACATTAACAATAAATAAACACATCGCCTATTCAAAAGGATAGTAAATATCATTTTAATTCCAACATGATTATTTTTAGACGATAAGTACTCTTAAAGTTCTTAAAGTTGTTGGAGGAATTGATAGAAGAGAATTGACATGTGTAACACGATTTTGAATTTAGACAAGAGAATCAATCTGCACTCATAATTAAGTCATATCAATAAATGACGTTTGTTTTATAGTTGTGAAGTCAATGGTTAAAGGAAAAAATAAATAAATTTTGTTATTTAAATTTAGTTTAATATTTAATTTGGTATTTAAAATTTTTTGTCTCAATTTAGTCCTTGAGTTTAACTTTAATGTTTATTTTGGCACTTAAGTATTTTTTTGTCTTAATTAAACACCTAAATTTGACTTCAATATTCAATTTGGTACTTGATTTTTTTTGTTATCCCAATTAAGTCTCTAGAATTTTTTTGCTAGAGTATATATCAAATATTCATTGGGACATATGATGCCATTTGGTTTGGATACAAAATTGAACAATAAAATCAAACTCAAGTGTCAAATTGAGATAAAAAAAAAAACTTAGGTACCAAATGGTATATTAACCCTCGAAAAAAAAGAAAACTCTATCTTTTTCGAAAAAATAAAACCCATTTTTTAATTTATTTTTTTATTAAAAAAAGAAGCCTCGTTATTCGGGGATATGAGGCTGTAAATGCTAAGTTTTGAGCCTATATCTAAATACGATCTTTTAAGAGTAATTGTATGAATTAATTGAATCAAATATCAAATTAAAAAAAAAACCCTATTCCGTAAACCCTAAAATAAATTATTTTATATAAATATTGCATTTTTGATACACTCAAACATTTGTTGACCTTCGTGTTAAGTAAAGAATAATTAGACAATGGGTGAAAATGATACATCAATGGCATGCTAAAAGTAATGAAAAGAAGAAGAAAAAAGGGCTTTATGTTCTTCTTTCATTTCCAACAAATTATTATGGCCTATATCCTCCTTTAACGATGCATATTTTTTTCCTCTTCAATGTTGCTTTTGGATGTGATCTTTTAATAGTAAAATTTGCTTCAAATAGCAAAATGATTGATACTACTAAAAAGGAGAATGGAAGTGGGGGTGGGGGGATTTTCAGAAACCCAAATATTTCAAAAGAGTTTAATTTATATTAGGATGATTATTGATTTTTTTTTTACGGTGGAATTTGTTTGGAGATAACAATTGAAATAAGATGGATTCGCCTTGGAGATTAGACATTCCTACATGATAAACGCGAGCTTTGACATCATTGGAGCTTATGCTTTGGGTACATTAAGGCTTAGTTTGAATGGACGGTGCATTTATTTCTTATAAGGTTAAAAACAGTGGTGATAGTGAGATTAGTTATTGTAACTGTGAGGTAAAAGATTCCACCGCACCACAATTACCGCCCATCCAAAGGAGGCCTAAGTCAAAAAAGAGCGAAGTTGGAATAGGAAAGCAAGATGACTTGAGATGATAAAGGGATAGAGAGTGTAGTATTGTAGATAGATGGAATGAGAGTTGTACCTATGCATTCATTTTGGGGGAGTTTTGAACCGGGGGGTGGGAAGGTAGCCCTCCCTTGGCGCTAACCTTGATTCATACCTAATGCTTGAGTTTCTTTTCCAAGAAAACACAATTAGTACAATTAGTAATTCATACAATCTATTTTTCAATTTATTTATCCATTGATTCATAGTTTAACATGCATTGTATGTAAAGTTGTAATGAGTTAGCAAAAGGTCGGATTGGACCATATAATATGAGCTAAAATAACATGTAATCAAATTCCTACTCTTTGTCTATTGATGTCATTGTTAGTTTAATTATGGAGTCAAACCACTAAAAGTAACATACGGGCACTTGCTAAACATCTCTTAGGGAAGACCCAAAGCTTTATTGGCGATTAAACTATATTAGGATGATTTTAAAAAATCAATTTTCTTGTAACCCAATAAAAATATATCATTTCATATGTTTTAGAAAATGCTTAATTGATTTCATGCACTATCTAACACTTAATTGATATCAGTTTTCTTGTAATATAGAACTTAATGAGTAGTTAGATAGACTTATTTGTTGCACACTTTTCAATTAGGAATCACTTTTTCTTCAAACTCTGTTGAGTTTGATCCTAGGAATACTCGAGTGTTCCATTGTAACACTAAAAATATCACAACTTGACTTGTCACACTTGCCGTATACCGCTCTATTATTGATTGTTATTATGTTGATTCTCAGCCCCGATGCACGCACGTCCGGGCACAGTCATATATAAAAACTTTCAATCGTTAAATATATATTAATATATACAATATTTTAGATCAATATGATAGAGATATCGAATTGATTCAAAAATTTACATGCATGACAAGTACAAATATTTTAATAAATTCAACAGTTGGATTTGAAAGAACTAAATTAATTTTTACAAGCACAATCAAGCAATGTCAAAAGCAGTGCTAAGAGCAGTGTCAACTGCTTTAGGCATTGGTGATGAACAAGGTAGAAAAACAATGAGCACACAATATGTTTACGGAGTTTGATTTCCCTACGTCTATGAGGCCTTACCTAGAGAAATAATCTCCTATCTAAGTAACTCGTACACCAAGTAATTACAACCTTTAACACTCACCACATTAGAAACCTCACTTATGCACCTAAGAGCTAGATCACTCTTATTTAGGAGAAAACTTAGGACAAAAATCAAGTAACACACTTGATTTTGCACACCATGAACTCATAAGAGACGTTCCTCAATGAACAAGAATAAGTGCTCTCAAATTAGTACATCACATATACAAGTCTCCTTAATTTATAAGGAATCAAGACTTGCTAATTTAATAGATCAGTGACAATCAATCTTCCCAATTAAACAACAGGATAATCTGTAAAGAAAGTATCTTCAATTAGTCCAGGGTAAGTCTTCAAGTCCTCAGGATATGCTTCCAAGTTTACCCGATCAAATCCAATCTCTTCAAAATATGGAAGTCGATGTCATTGATATGATCCAAACCAATCTTTAGGATATGTTGTTATAAACGATTTAGATACCATAGATGGGCTTGCACACATCCAAATTATTAGCAAAGATCAAAGCCAAATAATTCTATTACCAATTTGCCAACACAAAACATGGCAAGTTTCTGAGCTGAGCAGTGCCAGATACCAATAGACATGCTCAAAACTTACTTCAAGAAGATTGTTAAAATATTAGTCGAACAAAAAATTATTAAAGTGTGTAAACTATTCTAGTTTTACACTGGTGTAAGTGGATTCCTCCCCTTATATTGTTCATGACACTCAAACCCATAATGTGCCTAAAGATGACTTTTTAAATTTATTCTAATCTAAATAAAATAGATTATAAAACGAATGCTTAAAAATAATTTTTTAAAAGATTATCTTAATGAATTTAAACTCATATAATAGTTTTAAAACAATAATTTATGGAAAAAAATTTTAGTTTAGATTTGCATTGTCACCTTTAGTACTAGAAAGAAGCATCACATGTATTAAGGCACTAAAAAGGTTACTAAAGAAAGGGGTTGAAAATGGAATACCTTTTGTTTCCAAAAGTCCAAGGAAAAAAAGATCCATGATATATACAACCATAATGGGAAAACAATGTCAAGCACTCATTTTTTTATAGTAAATTCTTATTCTTAATTATTAAAAAATAATCATTGTAGCGACGTAAAAAATTTTGGTTTGGTCACTAGTTGAGGCAATTATTTGAAAATTTGAAAGTTTGAAAATGGACTTTTGGTTTTAAAAAAGAAAAGGAGTCGCCACCGATCTTTTTTCTAGGTGTGATCGGACACCTAATAAATCTTCTTTTTAAAAAAGAAAACTTATTCGTGAACAAAGATGAAGGCCGAATTTAGGTCTACGCGAAAATCCAGAGAAAAAGAGGGTTCGGGAGTCGGTTACGCGCAAGGAAGGTATTAACACCCTAGCGACGCCCAAAATTGGTATCTTGTTAAACATGTGTTGTCTTAATTTTCTAAAATACGAGTTCAATTTAAATTTTAATCGTGATCCGATCAAAACACGAGAAATTTCAAGTTTTTTGGTTTCTTTTGAGAATGACGTTCCGGTTTTAATACTAGTCGATGATATTCACCCAACATAGCGATGAAATCAACGTCTTAATGTTAAATCGGCACGTTGCCTTATTTATTGAAATTAATTAAAAAATACGAGTAAAACATTATTATAATAAAAATTCGTAAATAATGCAAACAATGATACAATTAATAAAAAATATTAAGATCTAAGAATATTAAAATAAAAATAACAATATTTACAATAAAAGAAAATAATAACAAAAATAATGTACTATTAATATAATAAGAAAAATAATGTATTTATAATAATAATAGAAAATAACAATATGTACATAAAAATATATATATATATGTGTGTATATATATGTTAATAATGATGAAAAGAAAATAATAATTATACTAATAATAGCGGTAATGGTAATGATTGAAGTAGTAATGAAATAAGTATCAATCTGTACAAAAATAAAAATAATATAATATAAAGTAAAAAAATGATAATAATATATTAATAAAAGAAAAATATATATACATACATATACCAAAAATATATTCATAATAATAGTATTGAGTATTAAAAGTATATATATAATATAGACAAAAATATATGCATAATATAGTATTAAAATATTTACATAATATATACATATTAGAAATAAAAACGACTATTAATAATACTACATAAATATATACATATATATATTAAAGATATATACATATATAATAAAACATAAAATAATAATAATATGAATAATAGTAAATATAATAATATTAATTAATATTAAAAGTAATTAATTTAATAATAAAGAAATGAAAATAGACCAAAAAGGACTAAAATTGAATGAAAAGCAGAATTCTAGGGCACTTTTAAAAAGAAATAAAGAGAAAATGGCTTATTTAAACGCGCGCAAAATATAGGGGGACCGAAACAACAATTATTCCTTCCCATCAAAACGCAACGCATCTGCGGGGATTAAATTGAAAAGCGCGACAAATTTGGGGCCCAATGAAAATAAATTGAAACTTAATTGCAAAAATAGAGAAAAAAAAGCGGAAGGGCCAGTATGGAAATTAGACCATCGAGCAAAAACACGCGGATCCTCCGGAGCGGGTCGGATCCGTGCGTGGGTCGGCTCAAAACGACGTCGTTTTGGATGTTAATGGCCAACCCCAAAACGACGTCGTTTTAGGGGGCTATAAAAGGCCAAAATTTTTTAAAAAAATCATTTTCAACATTTGAAAGAAAAAAAAGAGAGAGGGGAGAGGGAGATGCGATTTCCGGCCACAAGGCCGGTCACCGTCAGGTCACCGGACCGCCGTGCGCCGCCGACGCTGGC
Source organism: Gossypium longicalyx (assembly GCA_025698465.1). NCBI lineage: Eukaryota > Viridiplantae > Streptophyta > Magnoliopsida > Malvales > Malvaceae > Gossypium > Gossypium longicalyx. Next base: position 98,844,171 of record CM047000.1, read on the forward strand.
CACCGTACACGGTGGCCAAAAATTCGAAAAAAGGTTAGATTTTTCTTTTCTTTTTTTTATTATACTTTTTATGAAAATATATATGTATGTATGTATGTACTAGTAGAGAAAAAGAAAAAAAAAAGAAAAAAGAAAAAGGGTAGATTCGAAACAACGTTTTTTTTTATATTCGGTTCCAAATCGTTTCTCTTTTGGTAATTTCTCTACTTTTCCCTATTTGATCTATGCTATTTTTAGGTTAAATCTCTTGTTTGTATTGATATATGAATGGCCGAAAAAAAAAATCCTTTTACAAAGTTTTTAAATCGACTTTTATAGCTTTTTACAAACTATTTTTCAGTTATTTTTGTCACTTCCTTTCTTTTCTTGCAGGTGCAACTTGTTAATGGGACAAGGGCGGTGCTGCAGGCGGTGGAGTAGTTGGCCGACTTTGGCAGAGGCAAGTGGGCAGGTGGTTCGGCGCCAAATGTTAGAGGGGCTAGGGTTAGGTTTTTTTATTTTGGGTTTTTCGGTTTAGTGGGCTTCTGAATTGGGTCCAATATTTGGGTTTTGTAATGGGTTTTGGGTAGATTTGGGTTTAAAATTGGGCTCCGGGTACTTAAGGTATGGGTTTGGTCATTTGGTGGATGTGGGCTGATTGGGTAGGTTTAGTTGAGTTTTGAGTGTTGGGTTTTATGTATGGGTTTAAAATTGGGCCCGGGCAATTTGGCCTTCTACAATCATACAATATGTTAGGGTTGTGTTTTAAAAAAAAAATCTTTTAATAGAAAAATAATTATCTAAAGCTAACAGTAAAGTTTTTAGATTTCATGAGTAAGACCAGATGATTGAAAAGTTTCCTATAAAAGTATAGTAAAATACTAAAAAAATAAATATTAAAAAAACACATGTTAGTTTTTTAAATTTTGCTTGTGGAATAAACAAACTACACTGTCAATATACCAAATACTCGCCTATTTGTTTTAAAAGATATTTGATACACTGTCAGTGGAGTTTTTAGACTCCACAAGTAAGGCTAGAGGGTTGACAAGTGTCTTATAGAGGTATAATAAAATATTTTTAAATTTTTTTTTAAAAGAGACACGTGGTAATTTTTTATCAGTGTATCAAATACTCATCTTTAAAAATTGTAGTAATTATTTTAGTAGGTTGGCAGATATTATTATTTTTAAAAAATGAAATATTTACCTTTAATTTTGCATATATTTTTATTTATTTATTACTTAATTAATTAATATCACTTAATTCTATTTACTAACAACAAGTGGAATAAAAGATTATGTATTAAAAATTTTCTCATAATTTAACACATAAATGTAATTGTCTTAGAAAATATTAATCTAAAAATACATTCTAAAATTTATATGAAATAATTAATAAAAAATATTTTATATGCTTATTATTTATTAAATAAAAAATAGATTTATATTTGATACATTGATAGTGTATAAGTGCATTAATTATTAATAATTCATAAAATAACACGTGTTGAAAAATAATTAAGTATTATATTTATTTTTAATAATTTTTAAAATCATTAATTAATTTATTTATATCGTGTTTTCTACAATATATGAACTTTATAGTACCCTAATAAATATCACCTTTTTCTATAAAAAAAACCTATTAAAATATTTTATATTTCAAAAAAAAAAATTGGGTCTAGATTTTTATAAAATTATTCATATCTAATTTTTCCTTTTGACTCTTTAAAGAAAATCCTTTTAATATTTTCTCCATTCACACTAGAATTTTGAGTTAGGTTGAATATCAGTTTTAGTTTATCAGTTCCCCTTTCTAGATTCTAGAGGAAAATGGTCTCTTTTTCAAAAGAAGGAGATGAAAAGTACAGAATTTTTTGAGAGAGCCCCTTAGATACACATTTCTAAAGACCCTCCCGAAGGAGGGGGACTCTCTTAAAAAACTCTGTACTTTCTATCTTCTTTTTCGAAAAAACCATTTTCCTCTAGAATCTAGAGAGAGAGAATTGACCAGCTAAAATCGATATTCATTAAATTAATTAATAAAAGAGAGAAAAAAAAGTGGATTTAACATAAAATCAAAGGGCTCTCTAATTTTTCATTACCATAAATTAGAAAAATAAATATTATAAAATTAATTTTCTAGAATGGTTACTTTAATAGTTAATTTATAATATCTAAGATTCTTAAACTACTTTATTTTGCCCTAATTATTCTATGCCATAATTAATTGATTAATTAATGTCTTTTAGCAAATAAAAAGGCTTACAAGGATGGCAGTTGTTTAACTAATGTTTGAAAAGAACAATGTCTCAAAGAAAATGATAAAATAAATTAATATTTAATAAAAACTGTCTCTATCTAGAATAATATTATCAATTGGGACCAATATTCTTACCTAAACCTTGAGAATTTGAGGATATTAAACTAATATTCCTTGGAATTTAATAAAAATGGGATTGTTCCATTAGATATGCCCATTGAAAGCACTGGTAGATTTTTGTTCTAAATTACACCGAATGTCATTAATTTATTAGTAAGTTTATGTTTTGATTACTCAACTTTAAAAAATTATAAAATGGTCACTGAATTATTCAAAAAAAAATATTTAAGCCACAGGGCTATTAAGTTTTTTTTGTTTAAGAAAAGAGTTCGGTTAGCGAGCTCCAAGCGACGATTGGCACGGTGGATCAATACCCATCGATGAGTAAAAGAACATACTTTAGATTCAAGTCGATCTGACAGTCAGTGTCAGAGATCGGATAAAAAAGTTGTTTGGATTTTGGTTCATAGATTCATAACGTTCAAAGCTATTTCATTAAAAAACTGAAGATTGGTGCAAGCGTTGTGAACAGAGAAGGCTATACAACAACCATTTTTATAACCCAGTGACTTGAATAACAACTTTCAAATAGTTCAACGATCATTTTGTAACTTTTTAAAGTTAAGTGACTAAAATGTAAACGTACTAATAATTTAATAACCTTAGATATAGTTTAATTCAAATTTTAATTTAAGATTTTAATTTTAAAATTTAAACTTGATTCGAGATAAAAATCGACTGGACTTGATTGTAAATGAATAGAGCATGCTTAGATGGTCAAAACAAACTCTTGATGAAAGTGATTTTGCTTCATCTTTTTGGATACACTATTTCCTTTTCAGAATCCTCTCTGACATATTTGTAAAATTTGTTTGAAAGACACATTTGTATTTTGACATTTCAATGTTGGGTACAATGTGTGTGTATATATATATATATATATATATATATATATATTGTTGAATGACTTTTCAAAAAGAAACAACTAGTTTTAACATTGTTTGTGGGCAATCTTTGTAATAAAAGAGGTTTGAAACTACAAGTACTTTACCTAACACCATTAATATGATCCTTTATCAACTCAAAATTTATCCATGTTAATTTAGACAATCATTTTTTTAATCGAAATTTATAAGAGAAGGGGTTGTTCAGGTTATGAAATGTCATAAGAGTCGAAGGAGATTTTGGTCTCATAAAAAAATTCATTATGCTCGTCAAAAATTTTAAAATTTTAATTAAGTCCCTCAAAGTTTTTAGAGATTCTAATTAAGCTCTTTGGAAGTTTTGAAAATTTAATTAAACCCTTTAAAATTTTTGGAAATTCTCATTAAGCTCTCTTTTTTTCTTTTTGAAGATTTTAGTTAGACCTCTCAAAACTTAATCGCATGTTTTGTCATAGGGTTTGAACTCAGGATTCGATATCAACAAATATTTAAACAACACAAGTCATTTGTCACTACATTGGTAGCTAGTTGACTACCATTCAATTTTTTAAAAATATTAGTACAAATAAATCTAAATTTCGCATTTCAACATATGTTAAAAATAGAAGCTTGAAATATGCGATAAGTCTCTGTATTTTTTTGTAAATTTAGAGTTTAATCTCTTTTCTTTTTAGATTTTAAAATTTAGGTCCAATTGTTAACACTGTAAAATTCTTTTGTTAAATTTAGGTTCAATACAATGCCAGTTTTTTAGTTACATTGCTTGCTATCAAGTGATTCTTTTTTAAAATTTCAAAATGTCACACCAACCAGTTTAACAAAAAAAAAAAAGCAACATTGTTAACAATTTGATTTGAAGTTTGAAATCTGAAAAATAGAGAGATTAAATTCCTGAAAATAAAAGTATAATGACAAAATTTCAAATTTGTGTTAAATTTCGGTTTATTACAACGTCATTCTGTTAGTTACATTGCTACCAATTGAGTATTTTTTTTATTAAATTCAACAGCAAAAAAACTAATTATGTTAACAATTGGATTTGAAGTTTGAAATCCGAAAAGTGGAGAGACTGAATTCCTGAAAATAGAAGTACAATGACTAAATTCTAAATTTATAAAGAGTACAAACACTTATAGTATATTTGAACCAAAATATAATTAATAAAGTTTTGCATTCATAGTAGAGAAGGGTAGATATTTGTCACATTTAATATAGAAAAAGAAAACCAAAAGACCTATTTGCTTATCACCTAAGGCAAGTAGAGTCAACCTTTTGACTACTTTTTTTTTCTTTTAAACTTTGGAAAAAAAAAAAAAAAACCCTAAGTTTTTAAAGCTAAGGGGGTTCATTCAATGGCTTGCACTTGGTGTGTTGTTTTTTCAAACAACCCAAGCCTATAGTCAGCCAACCTTGACTTATATGCTGAAGTCTTGTATTCCCACCATGTGAACTCTTTGTATAAGCTTTCTTCTTGTTTTCCCATTAGTGAAGTTAAAGGTACTATCTTTTCACTTAAAGGTGGTCCTCCAAAATATATCATTGAAACCCTTGATTTGTGTGAATTTGCTAATACTCTATGCCTCACACTTTTGAACCTCCCATTTGTCATCACCTGAAAAAAAGAACCCATAAATTATTAATCGAGTGGATTACATTTGACAAGGTTTGAATCCTAATATTTATATGTACAAGATTAGGATATTATTTAAAAATCTAAAGGGATTAATCATTAGTAAGATTTGAACCTTAATTCTATTCCAAGTCGAGTTCGATTATATCTTAAATAGGATGAAACAAATACTTAGCTTAAAAGGTACCAAGTATTGGTATAGTAAAAATAAGATTGGCAATGGTACTTAAACATCACCTACTAAATGGATTATCAGCAAGACTCGAACTTTGATTCTATTCATATATTAAATAGGATAAAAGCTCTTTTAATATTTCTTTATTCATTCACAAAACTCAAAACAAATAAGACTTTATCTAAAAGATACCAAAATTTTCACCACTTGATTCAACGGTGTCAATAAAACTCAAACGGCAAACGTTGATTCTATTCCAAGATAAGTCATAGGATAAAATCTCTTTCGACACTTATTTTCTCCATTCGCATGACTCAAAACCAACACTTCATTTAAAAGGTACCGAGTCTCACACCGCTCTCGGCCCAGCAAGCACCAATTTCGATAAAAAAAAATTCGAAAAGAATGACATCATCAATATTATATGTACCTGCAAAGCATCACCAACATTGATGAAAAAGGAAGTTTCATCAGGTGGGACAGAAACCCAAACCCCATCTTTCTGACAAATTTGCAAACCAGATGTGCTGTTGGATCTTAAGACAGAGATTATTTGAGGGTCAGTGTGTTCCCCAAACCCAACCAAATCTCTGCCACTCAATGCCTGTAATTCAGGACATGGTGGATAATGGTTTAGCCTAAAGCATGAATCACTATTCTCATCCTTTAACAGCTTGCTCAATGTATCCCTTGGTTCAATTTTCAGACCATCTGCTATTAGTTCCAATACTTCAAATGCCATTAGCTTCACTGCTTCAATATACTCCTTTACAGCTGACCTGTGTCATCCATCAAAATAGTAAAAAGAATTAGTCATTTTTTAAAAAAGGTAAAATTTCAGTTTTGGTCCCTCTACTATGCTCAAATTAAAAAATTAGTCGTTTGATTTAATAGCCTATTGTTATGATATTACTGGTCATCGAAATAGTTGAAGGTGTCAACTCTTTGGACTAATAAAAAAGCTAAATTATATCAAGTATAAAGATAAATCTCAAACTTAAGTATAGTAGAGGGACCAAAATCAAAATTCAACCAAAACTTTTGCTTTTTATATTTATTTTATAATATTAGAAGAGAAAAGAAATCTAAATTAGCAATTTAATAGTAGGAACTATTTGGACTAAATAATGGTATTATAGAAATAGAAAGACTAGGTTATACCAAGTATAAAGATAAAACTCAATTTTAAGTATGGTCGAGGGACCAGAATCAAAATTTTACCAAAACATTTGCATTTTTAGAAGTATTTTATAATATTATAAGGGAGAAAATCTATGTCAGCAATTTAATTGAAATTGAAATAGCTAACCGTATGAATTATTTCGATGGATATTATAAAAATAGAAAAATTAAATTAAATTTAAATATAATAAAGGGACTAAATTTAAAATTTGACCAAAACTTTTGCTTATAAAGGGAAAATTCTAAAAAATAGTTAAATGTGTAGACTATTTCAACTAATTAATGACATTATAAGAAAAGCTAAATTATACCAAATATGAAGATAAAAACTCAAATTTAAGTACAGTAGAGGGACCGAAATTGAAATTTGACCAAAAACTTTTGCTTCTATAAAAAAATTATTTTACCGGAAAATTTCTGGGGTTTCCCGGAAAACAGTGAGGGTTTTAAGAGAAGTGACTTGAGGATTGGTATTGAGAAGAAGATATTCAATCCAACCAACATCACCATTGCTTCCAATCCTTTTGCTACCGTAACCAAAAGGATCTGGTGGACCAGCTTTATCTTTTTCGGATTGAGGAAGATTAAAAAACTCCAAAGCTTGAGCTTCCAATTTAGCTATAAACTCCATTGGAACACTGTGATTCACCACCTTGAAGAACCCATATTCTTCACAAGCTTTCATTATGTGAGTTTTCGATTCGGGGTCTTTCAAGTTTATCGGCGGTATGGAGTCGAGAACGGTGGCGGGTTTACGTGTTTCGATCGATGAACAATGGTTCAACGTCGAAAGATTGGATTGAACCACCATGGTGGTGTTTGAAAAGAGAGCACAAGAAATAACACAAGAGAAAGTTGTGGATGGAGTGTGTTTTGGGAGGGCATTTGGAAGGGGTATTTAAAATGGGAAAAAGAGATGGTGGTGACGGTTTTGGCAATGCACAAACAGGGAAAAAGAGAGGGCTAAAGGCGTTACTAACTATAGTGTGTAGCCATTTGGCGTTATGTGGGGTTTTTTATTATTATATATTTTTCAATGTATTTACCGGAAAGAGTCCAACAATTAATTTTTTATATTCTGTAGACCCATTAAAGGAGTAGATGCTGGTCACGAGTTTTAAGTTTACTCTATACCCAGGGTGAAGATCAAACCCTCGACCACTGATTAAGGTAAGAGTGACTCTTGCTATGTCACCTAACTCCTGTGATTCTTTGTGAAAATTTTTGGTAAGTATGAGAATTGAAATTTTGAATTTTGAATATTTTATTGAAATTAAATAAAAAAGTTAAATTTTGTTATTAGTCCCTATACTATGCATTAATTATAGTTTTAATCTTTGTACATTTCGAATTGATCAAATTAAGTCTAAATTTTAAAATATCAATCATGACCCAAATGGTAGCTGTTAAATCTGTTTGATTAAAATCTAATATTGGTCATGTACTATGTGTAAAGTTGTAGATTTAGTCTATGCTCTTTAATTCGATCATATTCTTATATTTTATGCTTTTCGAATTTCATTTTTTTATGCAAATGACAACCGTTATTCCATTATCTGACTTTTTTGTAAGTAATATGTGGAAATAACAAACTATCATGACATTACGAGTGTGATAATATGTTTTTGTTGCATAAGATCTTGGTAATAGCATAACTTAATGAATTAATAGCTACTATTTGGTTAGAACTATAATTTCAAATTTTAAAAAGTACAAGGACTGAAAGTGATCAAATAAAAGTATAATGATTAAATCCACAACTTAAGTATAATATATATACGATTAGAACAATTTAACCAGAAAGAAAATGACGTTATAAGGAAAAACTAACATTTTAGTCCCTGAATTTGTTAACTTTTTTTTCATTTTGGCCCCTAACCTGTTTTTGTCTAGATTAGTCCCAAAACTAAGCAGCTTTTCGCAACTTGATCTCTAAACATAGATTCCATTAAATATGATGATGTGACACTCTGATATTGTGCCTTATCATCACTTGAAATTATTATAAAAATTTCTTTTATAATTTTTTGTACTTTTTAGATTATATACTTTTTAATTTTTAGGTGATGACGTAGCACAATCTAAGAATGTCTTGTCATCACAACTTAATGAAATCCAAGTTTAGGGACCAAATTAGGAAAAGTTATCAAGTTTTAGGACTAATGTAGATAAAAAAATTATAGGACCAAATTGAAAAAGTTACCAATTTCAGAGACTAAATATTGTTTTATCCCAAATAGCAATGACAATATATATTAAACATTGTTAAGTGATTATGATTAACTAACAAGTATTAGGAGTATTGGTAACAAACACTATACTCTCAATGAGAGAATGCAAGTTTGAACCCAAAAGATGGCATTGTTGGAAGAGTAGCCGTAAACCACAAACATAGATCGACATCAATTGTATCTATACCTATGCTTGCAAAAGTCGACATCAATTGTTTATTTCGTCAGTATTAAGACAAGTTGCTTTTTCTTGGAATTGCACCCAACAATTGGTGGAATAACGAGAACATATCAATTACATTATCTCTTGTTACTAGTTATTCATCGATTGGAAGGTCCCTTACTAGTTATCTCCGGACTCCATCTTTCAACTAAGGTGGCAAGCAAGTCCAACACGATTTTGAAGTGGGCATTCTAGATAGTGTTATGAAATCAGTCCTTCGTAAGTGGTTTTCGATACATGGATATGATTTTTCAAATTTAAGATCAAGTCGAGATTGAACTATTCGAGTTTTTTCCTATTAAAAATAATAAAAGAATAATATTTAATTACTATAGTCTAAATAGAATTTCATAGCTAATAACAACAAAATTAAAAAACAGAGCTGGTAATTTTTCTTTGTTCATGGCTCGAGGAGCTATCTGTTCATGCTGAAACTAAATGCGGCCATTTTACCTACAAGTTCAAGTTGAAATGGAAAAGTAGGTAATTTAGAGTTTTTAGGGAGGGTTCTGAATTTGTATATGAAAATAAATAATAATAAAAAAGTGTGGAGTATTTATAGGGTAAGAACTTGAAACCCATGGTCTCGACTGTCGAGGCATCCTTGGATTAAATTGGGGTAGACCTAATCATGGATTGAGTTGTTTGAAGGCCTGATCGAAAAGTGAGAGGATTTGAGCAAAAAATGAGGCCCATTTTCTATGCCAGACTCGAGCAAGCTTTTTTGGCTCGGGCCCGGCTCGAATTTACAAAAAAAAAATAAACTGCTGCTTTTTGTTGTTGTTTTATCATTGTTTTAGTGTCATTTTGCTATTATATTGCTACTATTTTATTGTTGTTATTTGGATATTGTATAACTCTTGTTTTATTGTTAATTTTACTATTATTTTAGAGATATTTTTCTTGTTAAATTGCACTTATCTTAATGTTATAAATATGTTGGGAAACATTTATTTTAATGTTTTTAGTGTATCTGATGTGTTATATTTTTAAAATTTGTTTTATATAAAAACTTTAATATGAACGGACTAGGCTCAAGTTTTAACATTTTTATTTAGACTGGGTTTGGACAAAGTTTTAGACTCATTTTTGGTATCAGGTCAAACCCAAATCTTAAAAACTAGCATAAAATTCTATTGAGGCTCGAACCAAACCCGACCCAGCCATGATGATCTCTAAATTAGGGGGACTGGCATGGACAATAAATTCTTCAATCAATGTTATTGTTGAACCTTGACACCTAAGTTAAATACAATGAGACCTCGACACGATATATTTACTTTTCAGTGTTTCAAAGATCAAGAAGCATGAAATCTATGAAGAATTAGAACCAATCAGATCTTGACACTCATGGATATCGAAGTGTTCCTTAAAAAATATATATTTTAAAAAATAATCTCAAAACACACTTATTTTAAGAATTAATTTTAAATAGAACATAATGTTCTAATAAATAAAACCCTAATATGTTCAATAAAAAATAAAACCATAATAATTCAAAGGTTAAAATATGTCATAAGTTCCTGTATTCTTTATTAATTTAAAATTTAGTCCTTATATTTTTACTTCTGGGAATTTAGTCTCTTTATTTTTCATTTTTCTAGTTACATTATTATCGAGTGAGAAATTTTTTTTATTTCAAAATGTTACACCAACAAATTTAATAAAAAAATTAATATTGTTAATAATTGGGCTTGAACTTTAAAATTTGAAAAGTAAAGGGACAAAATTCCTGAAAATAAAAATATAAGGACTAAATTCTAAATTTATGAAAAGTACACGAAAATATATGAAATATTTTAACCTAATTCCGAATTATGTCACTTAGCAAATGAAATGAAATCAATAATATTTTTAAAATTGCTAATTTAGTCATCCAACTTTATTTTTTTTTGTTATAATCACTTGATTATGAAGAATCACAATTTAACCAATAATATTTTAAAAAAAATTTCTCACTTATTATTGAGGGATAACGATGGATGACTTAGTAATTGATGTATCATATTTCATAATCACATGATTTTGATGGATCATTCAATATGCACGTGTCAAATTGATAATAGAAATATATTTGGACCAAAATCAAAATAAATCTAAATTAGGCCCACACATTACGGAATTCAAATTAGAATGAAATTTGGATTTGGAATCCCCACGTTATATTTATCATTGTGGGACTCGAATATAAACACTTAAGATTTCAACACCTTAACTATTGTCAACGTTGTTAATACATCGTTGACCTTAAAAGAAAGGCATAATGATATATTTAGCCCTCAACGCTTATATCTTTTTGTCTATTTGACCTTTATTTTTTATTAAATTTGACCACTAACCTTTCGAAAACTGTCAAATCATTTTTTTTTATAAAAAATGATGACTAAAACATTAATTATTTTAATGATATTGGCGTGACGGTCCACATGTACTTTATGCTAACATGACACTATTTGTCATATATGCCACGTCGGAAAACAATTTAAAAAATATTAATATATATAATATTCATAAAAAATTTAAAAATTAGTATGAAATACATGCGGATTGCCTTGGGGACTGCTGTGTTTAAAAAATTTAACGTTTTAATTACTATTTCCATTTAAAAAAAGCAATTCGACATTTTTTAAAAGTTGATGATCAAATTTGATTCTTTTTAAAAAACCGAGGGCCAAATTTAACTCGAATAAAGAATAAAAGCCAGAGTAACAAAAATGGAAACATTAAAGGCTAAATTTATTTTTATGTCAAACTAAATTTTGCGCGATCATTTACATAAACAATGTGAAAATTATTTTTCTAATAAAATAAAAAATTATGAAAATTTTTTTATTGAGTATTTTATTTGGAAAATTATGGGACATAGTGACATATCCCAAACAACTTAGAAATAAACATATTTGTGGTCAAACAAAGGTAAAGACAGGTATTTCTTGGAATATCGTTACTAATTATTGAAAGAGGTGAGATTAATGATCATTAGCGACGAAATAATAAGGCCGACGTTTCTAGGAAATTAAAACATTGAAAGATATGGTTCATTATCTGTCACATTAATAAAGACAAAGTGGTGGAATTGGGGATTAAAAAAAGGATTTAAGCTTTAAAAAGTATGAAAATGGAGGAATGTTGAAGGGGTTGACTTTTTTCGGAAAAGTTTTCGAAGTGTTGTTCGTCGGGTACATGATTGGTCCATTAATAATTGAATGTATTATCCATATGTCGGGGTTTGGTCTCTTGTAGCCCAAGTGGTATCTGGTTGTAGGTAAGGGCTTTATAAGGTTCTGGTTGGTGGTTTGAGTCTCTCCTAGCTCAGATAGCTCCATTATTATTCACATGTCATATACTGAGAAATCTCTTGTGTCTTACAGGTACTACCAACCGATGCATGCTAGGCTATGTGAACCAGGCATGAGAATAGTACCACTGGTTGTTAAGGGATCAATCGACTGCCCAACGGACAACATTTTGAGTCTAATTTTGAATTTCATCCCCTCTATCTATTTGAAACTGCTAGAAGTTGATCCTTATACTTTACAAAAACTGGAAAAGTAGTCCAATTAGGTAACACAGTTGAACATTGTCATTAAATTGATGACATAGGAATCAATAGTTCAATAATTTAAGCTCAACAATTTAATGCAATAAATTAGCAATTGGATTAAATTCTTATTTTGTAAAGTAAGGGGATCAAATTATAAAAAAGTTAAAATACATGGACTAACTTCTTAGTTTTCTTATATTAGAAGGATGAAATTCAAAGTTAAACCAAAAATAAAAGGTATAATGATAAATTGATTATGATAATCCATTTTATTTTGATTATTATTATCCTATTACTATTCTTAGCCTTGTACTAGATGACCCTTTTAATTTCTTTTTATAATTAAAATATCATTTATATCTATTTTACGATTAATGAAAACTCGAGATTCGTGGGCAGTCCTCTTAACAAAATCATATTCAAAGTTATAAACCCTATTAATTTGATGAACTAATAATAATTTTTCCTTTTTGTCATAGAAAAGGAAAAAAGACATAAATGCAAGAACTATAAACTTAGGGGTGCAATTGATAAACTCGAAAAAAAGGCTATATTTTTGTATTTTTAACTTCTAATAGGGATCAAAAATATAATTTTTTTATTTAATAAAGAAATTAAAAAGGATTAAAAGGCTGAAATTTAGCTCAATTCAAAATTTAAAACTTAGTTCGAGCTTAATCTAAGTTTCATTTTTAACGTACGAGATCACTTTATATAAAAATTGAATTATTGAGCTTGCTGAATTAAACTCGTTTATTTAATAAAAAAATAATTTAAATTTGGCATGAATGGAACATGTTACTTGATCCACATGTGATGATGACACGTTGCTAATCCAAATGTTACGGAGCTAGACCTTTCGTCTCGCTAACCGCACGACGTTAGGTGATTTTTTTTGCTCCGAATCTACCTAAGTTAGCCTAACTCTTCTAAAAGTGAAAATTTTCATAAAAATTCTCTAAAACGCAAAAAATATAGCGGAATCACACGAAGTTAAATTATTAAATTATTTTTATTTATATTAACTATTTTAAATGTATTTAAAATAATGAATTAATTAAATTTAAAATTTTAGAAATTCTCATTAAACTTTTTAATCCTTTTCATGTACTAGAAATTACAAGAATATTAAAAATAAATAAATAAATTATAAATATAGTTATTTGGTAAGAAATCTTGTATCATAAAGTTCCAAAATGGGGCTAATCTCATGAGAAGGGTAAGGAATATTTTAGGTTTTCCCTTGAGCTTAAGTTGATTCCAAGAATGTTTATTAGTTTTTCATTGCTTGGGATTCTCTAAATCAATAAATTGTTTAATTTTAAAAATATATACGTATATGATAAAGTCTTCATCCGAGTCTAATCTTGTTTAAGTTGGGGATGGTATTCAATTAAAACCCTTTAACAAGAATGACTCTAATATTTGAACTCAGTCCAAATGTCTCGGAAAAATGTCCACTGTTGTTTTTCCAACCATTTATTGATATACATAGTCGATATTTAATACACTATTAGTGAAAATAAATTAATTAAAATTTATTTCATACACTAGAAATGAAATTTAAAAACACCACAAACAAGGTTAAATGGGTAACACTTACCACTTTGGTGTGGTAAAATAATACAAAAATATATATTTTTTAAAAAGACATATATTGTAAGTAAAAGTACTATAGAGGCCCTTGTACCAGGAGTCGAATTACATTTTGCCTCGTCTATTAAAAAAATAGGCCAATTAGTCCCTATATATTAGATCAGACAGTAAAATGATCATGCTATTAAACCTTTCATCCATTTTTACGATTAAAAACTAGTTTCTTTATGTCAACATGAGGTACAAATGACACGCCACATATCACTGTTTGGTTATTCTATTAGCCATGCCAATTTGAACCAACCAGTTTACTCTTTGATATAATGTAAAATGATTAATTTGCCCATATTTTAAGTAGAGGAGGCAAAATACAATCTAACACTCAGTACAATGACATCCATAGTATTTTTACTATAAATTTTACCATAGTACACAAATACATCTCTTTACATATGTATGCATATTGTGTTTCCCCTTCATGCAAGCTAGAAATCAAGATAATTTGACCACCTTATATGGCTACTTAATTTTCATAATCCTCTTCAACATTTCATTAAGCTTTGGCATTAGAGGGATTTTAATCTATAACTAAGAAAAGCCAAAAAAAAAAAAAAAAAAAAACCCCATTATTTTCCCTAGTTAAGGTCTGGTATGGCGAACTCGGCTAAGAAGATGAACATGGAAGAGAGCAACTATAGAACAATAGCTATTGTAGCAACGACACCTTTCATCGTCATCGGAGGAATTTGCATTGGGTGGAAATATGTGAGCCGTGCATGGAACAATAAGAAAACCGATCATCGGCGGCAGCAAAAGATACCGAGATCCATTTCCATGGCGGCCATCCATGGCGGAAAGCTAGCTTTGGACAGATTGGTTAATTATGGCAAGCAGCAACCAACAACACAAAGTGGTGATGATGTAGAGCAGCTAAAGACTCTTCTTGAAAATGAACAACCCAATTACAAGGACCTTCAGGTTCTTTTTCTTCTTTTTTCTTCTGTTTTTTCTTAATAATACAATTAAAAATATTATATATTTGAGATTGCCATATGATTTAGAATGATTGATTTTGATATGAACTTGAAAGCCAACTCGATTTGATCATAAAAATTGAGGGGCAAAAAGCTAAAATATTGTTTAGAAGGGTAAGAATGAATAATAAATTGGGGGTAAACTATAAATATATAATTATATTAATTTGTAATTGTATGAATTTTATAAGGACTAAAAAGATAATTTCACTATGTTGGGGGCAATGATTAGAATCCAGGATCACCTAACCTAGAATGACTTATAGTCGAAATGAATCAAACAAGTAACCCCAAGTAGGGATGAAGTTGTAAAATTTTTTTTTGGAGGGCGAAATTTGTATAATAAAGTTTAATGCAATTTTATCGCTGTATTACTGTAAATTTTATAATTTTTCTAGGTTTTAATCTATAAAATTCTCATTTTCAAAGGGTTAGAATAGAAATTTAAATATTTATAGGAGTCAAAATACGATTTTATCAATGGATTAACTTAAAATTTTGTTATTTTAAAAGGACTAAAGAAAAAAATTCCATTTTATTGGGCCAAACCCTTTACTTGCTCCCATTGATATCGCCCCTAAAACCTAAAATGACTTGATTCGAAAAATTTAAAATGAACCAAACAAATAACCTCAAATAACTCAAACGCAAATGTCAACTCTGTTGTTTTTTTTCTTCTTAAAACTACCCATAGTCATTCCCAACCTATAAATAGGAAGATATATTCGAACCCACGTCCTCTTCTATTGACAACAATACTTATGTCAATCGAGTTAAGATTCATTCAACAATTAAATGTAAAGTTTTATGTAAAATGTGAGTTCAAATGTGATTTTTGTTGTTTGGGTTTCAAAAGCAAGTTATTGGAAGACTAGAGATGAACAGACGAGAAGATGAAGCAATAAAAATATTGAGAAAAGCAATGAAGAAGAAAAAGGCACAAATGAAGCCCAATTCAAATGAAGCTAATGAGATTGGATTATTGCTTGCTGAAATGTACATCTACAAGGTTTGTTCCTTATAATTCTTTCGCTTATGTGCTGGGCCGGATGATATCTTGATTCTAACAAAAATTTAAGGTTAGGTTCGATTTTAACCCAATTCATCTATAAAAGTTGTTTTACTGTTCAAAAATCAATAAAATATTTAAAATATATATTTTATATCAATATTATATATTTATAATTAAATTTATTTTTTAAAAAGTATTTTTTATTTTTTAAATTAAATTTGAGTTGAGCTGAGATAGAAACCCTTGTCTAAGCCGGGCCCAAACCGGGTTAGACCTACAGGGCATCAAATTATTTGGCTCATGGACAAGTCTAGTTTTAATTCTAGTTTATAATTATCGCAAGTTTAGATAGTTACGGATATTCAATTTATTTATTTTTTTACAAATTCAGATGTTACTTATTTGAATATTTTAATTATTATCCTTAACAGTGTTATTGGAATTGGATAGGATCGATTAGTCAGACTGATTAGACCGAGAATTTATCGACATATTGGTTCAAGCAAAAGGGTTGAATCGATTTCTAAACGAATAATTTGGAAGTAAAAAAACGAAAATCGAGACAAAAACCGATGGTTGAACCGGTTTCATACGTTTGTATTTTATTATTTTAAAATTATTTATTTATTATTATTGAATAAAAAGTCAAACTAATTGAATTGAAAATCGACTAGTTTGACCATCAATTCAATTTTTAAAACATTAATTCGTAGCAGATTTAGAGCATACACAAATTTTAATCATTGCATATTCATTATCTAAATCTACTTTATATTTGTTGACAATAAATTCGGATATTCATTATCTAAATTTATTTTACTTTTTTTATGTGTATATAATAGATTCGGATTCGGATTCGGATTCGGATTCGGATATTTAAATCCATTTTTTTGCTTTTTCTTTTGCAGGGAGATGTTAAAAAGGCTTCGAAATGCTTAGCAAAAGTAGGGGCTTCTGATGCAAAACTTTCTCTTTATAAGGTAACATTGCAAATCAATTTGTTTATTATTTTTTTTCGAGGGTTCGCACTCACACATGGTATGGACATATTTATGTTTCGATCCCTTCGTTGTGCTCAATTTTAAAATTTAGTCCTTACACTTTGATATGGTTTAATTCAATCATCTACTTTTATAATGTCGTAACTCATAAGTTAATCTAAATAGTAAATATAGTTACTGTTGCAGTTAAAATGTTGATGTGGATTTTTTTTCTTTAAAAGCATTCCTTTCATTGTAAAAAAAAATAAAATCATGTCAACGTGATGAGTTGAAGCATGTTTTAAGAAGAAGAAATCAATATCAATTTTTAATTAGAAAACTTTTATAACGAGGCTTTTGAGATCTTGATGTCCCATGTTCGATTTTTACATTGTGTCAATTATGTGTGAGTTGTTTTCAAATTTATTCAAGCTTAAAATCTCACTTTATGTGGTAAGCGTGTAGATAGGGGGCCAGCAGTGGACTTGGCCCCTCAAAAATAGTAAAATTTTCTATTAATCCCTTGAAAAATTATAAAACTATAACTCAAAATGATGATAAAAATATATTTTGGTCCTCAAAAATTTATTATTCATTTTTACCTCCTAAAATAATTTTTTAGTTTCGCTCCTAACATGTGGGTCCTCTTCAGAGCTATTCTAATTTAGCCCCAAATATATTCCAATTACCAGTCCGAAGGTGTTCTGTAGAGCTTTATTTTGACTATGGTTAATTCGAATATGTATTATAATTGTACTTGTAAACCTCAAAGAAAAAGTTTAAACACAAATCACAAATTTTGACAAAATAGACGGACCAAAACTGAAATTTGACCAAAAAACTTAGTTGCAAAACATATTTATTTTCAGGCTATTATTTCCATGATGGATCAAAAGGAACAAGAAGCCATTCAACATTGGGAATCCTTTAAAGAAATTCAAAACCAAACAATCCCACCAAGTTTCAATGAAGAAGAATTCACTGAGTTCAAGAATGCAGTCTATCTACTCAAACAAGACATTGATGCTGCTGCAACACAACTCAAAAAACAATAAATCTACCAAAGCTTCATTGATGTATGTATGTATGTATGTAGTTTGTTTATTCTTATAGCAAACTGTAGGGGTGTGGGAAAGGAATTCTTATAAAGAAAATAATGCTTCGTATTCCTTAATTATTTATTTGAATGCATAAGAAAATAATGTTTTGATGCTTAGTAACGAGGGGTCAGCTACTTCGAGAGAAGTTTTTGAAGTGTTTTTCGTCAGGATGTCAATTGGTCTCACAATAATCAAAAGTATTATCCTCTTGTCGGAGCTTTGTCCCTGGCATTTGTGGAGAGTCATGTATGATTCACGTGAGCTCTTGCTGGTCGTATCTCTACCAACTGAATACCTTTGTGAACCGTACACGACTCTTCGTGGAGGTTGAGGACAGAGCACCGACAGAGAGATAATACCTTCTATTGTTGAGGAACTAATTGACTACATATCAAATGACTCTTCAAAGACTTCTGCTAAAGGAGTCAATCCCTTTCAGCTATACACACATGTTTTTTTTACCGATATTGTAAGAACTAGTAGTTAAACCAGTCAAACCATTAATTTTTTGTTCAACTAATAGAACAGTCAACTTAATTGGTACAAAATAAAAAATGAGAAAAAATATTTAAAAAACACACAAAAAAACAACAACATAAATATCCATTTTATAAATTACAATAAACAAATTTAATAGTATTGATTGAATCAGTAGGACCACCAATTTCATAGTTAACCGATTCAACCTATTCGATTCTAACAACAATGCCTTTTATTTTTAATTTGAAGAACTTATCCCTATGTTTATTTCATTTAAAAATTAAAATTCAATTAATAATTTATTAACTCACTTCTATTAAATTTAAATGTATTATCAATATTTAAAATACCAAAAATTTCATTATAGAAATTAAATTGGCATAATGTTAAATTAGCTCTCAATATTTATATCTTTTATCAATTTGATATTTATTATTCTTTTTTTAGTTAAATTTGGTCCTGAACCTTTTAAAAAGAGTCAAATTTGACCATCAACTTTTGAAAAGGAGTCAAATTGTTGTGTTTTTTAACAAAATTATTGACTAAAACGTTAAACTTTTAAACATTGCGGCCCGTATGCCAATCCAAATGGACTTCATGCTATTTTTAAAATTTTTATGAATTATATATATTTTTATTTTTTTATAAATTTTAAATTATTTGTTAACATGACATATAAGAAAAATAATGTCATATTAGCATGAGGTATAGATGGACTTTCATGCGGGTTGCTAGGCAAACATCATTAAAAAATTAATGTTTTAATCATCATTTTCATTTTGACTCTTTATGGAAAGTTGATGACAAAATTTAGCCAAAAAAAAACTAAATTGACAAAAGATATAAACATTGAGGGCTAAATTGGCATTATGCCAATTAAATTTATAGAAACAAAATCAGAAAGATTAAATATAAAGAATACAAGGACTTAACTAAAATTAAACCAAATATAAACGTTTTAACACTTTCCAGCGCGAACCTAGTCCCCCGCCAAAAATAAAATTTTCCATTGCTTTCTCACAATTTCCGTTTATTTCTTTATTTTAAATTTTGCCCGTTAAAATTCCTGATTTAAAACTGATAAATTTAGAAAAAAAGGACAAGATTAGATCAGAGTTTTTCGATGATGTCGAAATCGCTTCCTTATTCTGTGAAAGATGTTCACTATGATAATGCCAAGTTCCGTCACCGATCTTTCTTTAAGGTATTATGATCTCTCTTTCCCTCCATTTTTTTATTTGGATTTGTTTCTTAATTTCTCGTTTTCCTTATTGTTTTTCATTTTCCTGAATTGTATTTTTTTTTCATTTGATGGACTGGAAATTTGTTTCGTTTTAAGTTAGAAATTGCTTTAAGAGGAAGTTAATGGCTAAATTATTAGGTTATTGTCGACGATCTGCATATTGATGTGATTTTCATGTGAACGTGATTATATTTATGGAAGCGATCAGTGTGAAAGAGATGAAATTAAAAAAAAAAAAAAGGATTAGTAAGGACTTTAGCGCGCTGAAAATGAAGAGATGACAATGGATAGTAAAAAGAATTTGAATATCTGATACTATCGATCAAATTTTTTATCGAGATATCTGAATCTGATTTGGTTTTGGTTCGAACGGTGTCGGATATTTGAATTTGCTTTTTATTATTATTATATGGATAATGGATTTGGATATTTGAATCCTACATGGATTTACATACTTACGTGTTTAATTTGAATTTATTATCTATTCTTCTATGTTGTATTCCAGGTGATCACTCAAACATTGTTTACTAGTGATATGAAGCGTGAATGTGTAAGTTGTAGTACAGGGAAGTTTTTAGGATTATTTATGATATTTGGCTTAGCATGTCTAATGTTGACTCATGCAAGTAAAACACCTTCTGTTACTGATGGACTATCAAAAGGTCTTGGCACAAATGAAGAACACAAGGTAGTTACTGATGTTGGTGTAAGGTTTAAAAAGCTTTTGAGAAGAGCTCCAAGGCTTCCTCCTCGGTTATCAGGGAATGAAAAAGTTAGTTCCGGTATATTTACTGGTAAACCGAATGAGCATGATGAAGAAAAATGGAAAGCTAGACAACGAAATGTAAAGGAGGCTTTTATCCATGCATGGTCTGGCTATAAAAAGTTTGCGATGGGTTACGATGAGCTTTTGCCACTGAGCATGCAGGGATTTGATGGGCTAGGAGGTCTAGGTGCTACTGTTGTAGATTCTCTTGATACTGCCATGATAATGGGTCTTGAGGAAGTTGTTTCTGAAGCGGGATCATGGATTGAGTCAAATCTTTTAGAGAGGATTAGCCAGAAAGGGGATGTTAATTTATTTGAAACCACAATACGGGTCTTAGGTGGTCTGTTGAGTGCTTATCATTTGAGTGGGGGAGATCAAGATATGAACTTAGCAAATACGGGACCAAAACCTACCATTTATCTAGAGATTGCAAAAAATTTGGCTGATCGTCTGCTATCTGCTTTTACTTCTAGTCCAACTCCCATTCCTTACAGTGATGTTCTGCTAAAAAATTCCTCAGCTCATCCAGCCCAAAATCTACTGAGTAGTACATCAGAAGTTTCCACTTTACAGCTTGAGTTCAATTACCTCAGTGCAATTTCTGGTGATCCGAAGTATAAAACAGAAGGGATGAAGGTTTTCGCGCATTTCAAAACTCTTCCAAAGGTGGAAGGACTAGTTCCTATCTACATCAGGTATGTTTCTTTTGCATCAAATATTTCGTAATTCCCAAGTCATTGTTACTTAAAACAGCAATGTCATTCTTTATGTCTTACTAGATTTGTAGCCTGCCAAGTTTAGGTCGACAGAAATTTTCTTTTGCTAAGATAACTATTTTTGTCATTTAAACACAGAGGAAAAGAATGTGATAACCTGGTTTTTCATTATGTCATTGCTGTTACCTTTTCTGGATGCTCTAAACATGCAGGATTGCTTTGGCATCTGGCTGTCATATCTTTTTGTTTTTAATTAATTTACTTAACTACGCGAAAACAAATTGGCTTAAGTGATGAAATGAGATGTGATTAAATGGACAAAGGAAAACAATGAAGACAGCGAATTACTTAGAGACATTGTATACCCATCAACCCCCCCCCCCAATTGTTATTATTATTTTTGAGTTTGTGCTAAAATTGATTGTCTTATGTAGTCGTCAATTCGATGAAAATTTTGTTACTGTCTCTTTCTAGAAGTTCTTGTGAATTGACCTTATGTATTCACAATCAACTTCATGATAAAGGTGAAACAGTTATTCAGGCTAAATGTGTCCAATTTATCATTTCACATGTAGAATAATTCTTTCTTAGTTGTGAATGATTTACGAGAATGTGTAGGAAAAGGCTGGCTTGATATTTTCCCTTGTTATGGTTGCTTTATCCCTTTATGACTTCCACAAATGTGAACAACGAAAATCTTTAATGGTTGTTCAAATATAAATCTGACTTTTTCTTGTATGTAAAGGTGTACCATTCTCTTTGGACTAAATGATTCGAGGTTAATTCCATTTATCATTCATTTATATCATTTTTATACTTATCATCATTGTCTTCTGTCATCATAATATTTATTTAAAGTTATCTAGGCCTGATATTGTCATAATATGGAATGCAGATCATTCTGGTGAGCATTTATTTATTTTCTCTTTGATAATCTTGTTATGAAATGCAGTCCTCATTCTGGTGAATTTATTGGACAAGAAATTAGACTCGGATCTCGAGGTGATAGCTATTATGAGTACCTAATCAAAGTGTGGCTTCAGCTAAGATCTATTCAAGACGGTAATTTCACATATCTGTATGATATGTATGAGGAGGCAATGAGGGGTGTTAGGCACTTGCTTGTTCAAAAAACGATACCAAATGAATTGGTTTTTGTGGGGGAATTGCCTGGTGGATCCAAAGGTTCTTTCAGTCCAAAAATGGATCACCTGGTATGTAGTGCTTTCTCCACCCTTGAGTTTCTAGGAATACCTTGATAATTGGAAATATTTGGCGTCTGTTTTTTTTTTTTTTAAAAAGGTGAAAGATATCAAATTTAGTCTCATACTGCCATCCTACTGTCTAAAGCATTAGAACATTTTCAAGAATAAGCTTCTGCATTATGTGCTTCTAGGACATATATCTATTGGCTTGTACAGTTGAGAATGTGAGTACACTTTCCTTTTTTTTAATTTGAAGAATCGTTATAGTTGTGTTCAGCAAATTAGGACTTTGGTCTCTACATATCCAATATTGTGAAATTCTTATTTGATGTTCTTTTTATTTCTTTTCTCTATTCCTCTTATCTGTTCCCAGAACAGCCCAATGTCCTCTAATATTTATTTCTGAGAATTTTTCTTTCAGATACTTTAATGTGCCTTCTAAGTTCTGCTTCAACGAAGTTTCCTTTTGATAACATTTTCATATACCACTCAATAATATTCAGCAGAATCAAGTAGAAATTTAATTGCTGTGTGCTCCCTGATACCCTTTTTCAATTTTCTTTTGGGCAATTTAAATGAGCTAGAGGAAACAGAAATGCAGGCTGAAAAAACCGTTGTTCTTTATCCGAACTTTATTAGGTGGTTATAATCCTTGTGACAAGTCTTTTTCTCTTCCTCGAAAATAAATTTGCCAGTTGCTTATTTAAACAAGCTTAACTGGTATCTTAGATGCATAAAAGTGAAGCCCGTTCTTTGGATCTATCCTATGGGATCAACAAGAGGTCTCCTTGTTCCATTCCATAACCTTTATTTACCAGTGAGGTCAAACTTTGATCCTGTTTCCTTGGCACAAAAACGTGTTGGCTTTACCATCAAAACTAGGCTATTAGCTCACTCTGCCAAAGCAGTAGTTTTCTGTATATCAGAGTTTATTTCTTTTCAAAAAAAAAAAAAATAATGCTGAATAATGACAGGAAGTAGGCTATTGGCCCATACCTTCGAAGGAGTATTCTGTAGAATAGCAGTTTGGTTCCATTTAGACCAAACATGCTGAATAGTGCAAAGGAGTTAGTGATTGGAAGAGTTCCTCCCACCACAGTGTTTCTAATCATTATAGCTCTAGTTATTTACTTACGTTACTTACGTGAATTTATAAGTTATATTTTCGTGTTAATCATTGACTCCAATGAAAGCCTCTCTGTTGTCGGATCCTGAAGAACACCCCTCATTGATGTGAATTATTTTTACTGCACTTGCCAGGTGTGTTTTTTGCCTGGTACCCTCGCACTTGGTGCCACTAAAGGCATCACAAAGGAGAAAGCCATGAAGGACAACCTTCTTACGATTGAAGACTTCGAAAACTTGAAACTCGCTGAAGATTTAGCCAAGACATGTTTTGAGATGTATTCAGTAACTTCCACTGGTCTGGCTCCTGAAATTGCATACTTTCATACTAAGGTTAGATGATTTTGGTTAACCTGTTTGTGAAAATCAGTATAGGATCAAATCAATTTGCATGTGCACCGAAATGGTTCATATTTGCTTATTCATCTATCTATGGCTGCTCCGGTTTCAACAGGACTTTTATGAAGATGGTCTTGGTGGCGGAAATCAGAGTTCAGAATATGTAAATGACATAATAATTAAGTACAATGATCGTCACAATTTGTTGCGTCCTGAAACTGTTGAATCCTTGTTTGTACTGTATCGTATCACTCAAGATCCAAAGTATGCTCTTTTAGGTCTTTCGTTTCTAGTCTCTCTTTCCCAGTCCAAGAGCGTGTAAACTCTTCTTTTCTTTTTTTTTACTTAATATCATGCACTGCAGATATCGGGAATGGGGTTGGCAGATCTTTCAGTCATTCGAGAAATACACAAAGGTGGATGCCGGTGGATACACTTCTTTAAACGATGTCACCACACTTCCTCCTCAAAGGAGAGATAAGATGGAGACCTTTTTCCTCGGTGAAACTTTGAAGTATTTGTACTTACTCTTTGGGGATAGCTCTATTATACCACTCGATAAATTTGTTTTTAACACGGAAGCTCACCCTTTCCCGATTAAAGATGCTATCTATTTAGAGGGAGGCAGTAACATGATGAAGGGAACCATGTAAGAGCTTTAATGTCTCTTGACATGGCCACTGAATACAATGGCCTTTGACATGGTTTAGTATAGTTTTTTCTTGTTCCAAAAGCAGTCCATGCCTACTTGACCAGGTTCCCGGTTTATCTAGGCTGTGGTTTAACTTACATGTTGTTGATCTACACTTAGACCGGCATTTACGAGACCCACCTAATCATGACCTGATTTTAACGCTTATATCTTCTGATTGACATTTTTTGAGGTTATATGTGGCTGGGGTTTGCCCTCCAATATATCGAGTGAACTATGATCATAGGTAATTGACTTAGTGTAATTGTAATTTCGAGCCCCAAATCAATTGATTCTTTTATTTGTTCATTATCATTGGCACTGCCTGCATCTTTTCACGACTGTCCTTTTTATTATAAAAAAAAGTCACGTTGAAACAGATTACGACCATCTCAAACGACATGTACATCATCTATTTCTGTATTCTCAGCTTTAACAACTGTAAATGCGTAGACTCCCAACTTTTCCCCTGCAGTTTCATGTGGTCATGGATTAAGGAATGGATAAAGCAAAAGCAGGTAATTGTACTAAAAGTGGTTTTCTGGTATTTTTTCAGGTATTCGAAGTCGATTTATAATTGTTTTTCCCATATGTTCAGGTATATTTTCAAGTGCACATTTCTGGTCGGATTTACCAGCCACTCTGAGCCTGCTCTTGTATTCAATCAGTCCGAAGCAACTCTAACCGTCTCCCTCTTTTGCACCGAAAAAGGAGTTGATTGTGAGCGGGTAAGTCTTTTGACCTCTGTAGGACTTATCATATATCGAAAAAGAGATGTGACTTCATTATATTATTTTTTAATAATTTAATGTCACATCAACTTTTTTTTTATTGAATTATATTAAAATTTAAGAAAAAAAATTGATGTGGCATTAAATTATTAGAATAGGATAAAAATAACATGACATCTTAATTTCATATAATCCCTCCTCATCATATATTACATATATATATATATATGTTTAATATAACAAGGTATATAAGTTATATTTGCACCAAGTAGGGCTCTCCCAAATTCTTGTCTTATTTAATAATTTTGAATGCACTAGAGAATTTATAAAAATATAAATAATAATATTTTAAACATTGTAAATTAAATATTTATTAAATTATTATGATTACTATCTGAACATGTTTAATTTGAAATCGATATGATTTAAACTCGGAATAATTTTATCTTAAAATGAATAGAACTAGAAGTGACCAAAACTTGAAAAATTTGAACCTTAAGTTTGAATGATTTGAACTTAAAATCATGGTTTTTAGAACCGGATTGATGGTCGAATTTGTCAGGCCACCAATTTGTCGGTCTAAATGGTTCAAACTAGTCTAGTTGGTTCAACTGGTTCAGTTGATCTTTTTATTTGATTCGATTAAATAAATCATTAAAAATTTATTAAAAAACAAAATAAAAAATCTGGGTCAACCAGTTTTTAGCCTAGTCTAATTAGTCCATATCGGTTCGTGATTCAATTAGTTTAACACCTTTCTTTGGATCAATACCTTGGTCACTTCAATCCAATTCAAATAACCATGCCTAAAATGATTTGAACTTAAAACAATCTAACTTTAAAATAATGTGAATCTAAAAATAATTTAAACTCAAAATTATTTCGATAAAAAACCTCTAGAATTCTAAAATTTAAATTAATTCAATACAAAACCAATTCAATATACCTAATTAATACTAAACTCCAGAGATAAGTAACCTATTTCTCAAATGATTTGGCAATAACTTTTTATGGAGATGAGACAAGAAGGTTCTTTTCATTTGATATAATTTTATTTAATTTTTATGAATGTCACGATTGGATGAAACTGTCAGATTCACTGAATTTAAGGATTCGATTCATTAAATAAGTGATAGATAAGAATGAAATCAAAGTTGTCATTTTATATTTGATTGGATAAGTCTTTACTTTTGGGTACACATTTAAAATATTTTGTAATATTAGGAGACAACAATTATTTACATTAAAATTTAAATCGAATAATTTTTTTTAAATTATTTATGTTACATCATTTAGACCCTTTCATTATTAAAACGGTTAAACAATACCATAAATTTTATAGAGTTACATTTAAAATGAATAGAATGTTGCATATAACTTTTAAAGTAAAAATTAAAAATAAAGCAAAACTGAATAAAAGTAAATGATAAAATTTCTGTAGAAGTTTCAAAAATCATGAAATAAAGATTTTTAAGATATTTATTTTTACAATGTTTTGCTTAACAAGAAAATTAATGATTTTAATAACAAAAAGATATGATTGATAAAATCTTAATAGTTTTGGAATATAATTAAAACCAATTCAGAATGAAAATAATAGTTTGAAAATATTTAGTGCAATTAACTGTTAGTATATACTAAATATGTAAATGAGTTACTATTACATGTTAACTTGATATTTATTCAATTGGATAATGACTAAAATATCATTACTTTAAAAAATTTATTTTAATTTGAGCGTACTTTTATTATTTATTTATTTTATAGAGGAAATAGATAATTACATCTATATATATAAAATAGGATTTGAAGTCAACACTATAATTTTTAACATCTTTAATTTATTTTAATTTTAATTTTAATTTAAAATATTATTTTAGTGAAAATTATAAAATCTAGAGGAATTAAAAATAGGGTAAATTGCATGTAAGGTCACTAAACTATTAATAAATTTACGTTTTGATTACTCAATTTTAAAAAGTTACAAAATGGTCTTTAGACTATTCAAAAGTTTTCATTTAAGTTATTGGGTTGTTAAAATTATTGTTGTGTAGCCTCCTCTTCTCTTCTATAATTTAGTTTTTTTTTTCATGAAATAGCTTTAGATATAGCTAATATGTGAAATCAAAATCCAAATAGCTTTCTTCTTAAACACTAATCGTCAGATCGATTTGAATTTAAAATATGTTCTTTTACTCATTGATGGGTATTGATCCACTATACCAATCGTTACTTGGAGCTCACTAGCCAGGCTTTAAATAAAAAACTTAATAGCCCAATGACTTAAATAAAAACTTTTGAATAGTTCATGACTAAAATGAAAACTTTTAAATAATTCTGTGATCATTTTGTAACATTTTGAAGTTAAGTGACCAAAATGTAAAGTTACAAATAGTTTAGTAACTTTAGGTGTAATTTACCAAAAAAATTGACGGAAAATACTCTTTTCGTTTATAAAAGGGTCACTGGACAGAAGAAACCAGAGAGGTAGAAGGGCGGGAGGGTTTTGATTTTTCCCTTCGTTTAATCAAAACTTTTTTTTTTTACCTCTTCCCCCCCTTTCTCTCTCCAAGATGGACCGCCACGTGGAGCCTACGTCCGCCACCGCCGACTCCATCCCGCCTTCTCCCCCGCACGATCCTCTCGATTCCGTTCCCATCGGGTCACCTGAAGACGAGATTCTGTCTCCGCCGTCCGATGATGATATTGACCACGATCACGGTCACGAAAATGAAGATGATCACGGCCAGGAGGATCAGGTTCAGAATCATGAGATCTCGTCGGCGGTTGATGTACTTACTGATGATCTCAAAAAGAAGATCATTAAGCAGGCAAGCGCGCCCAAAAAAAATATTTTTTCTCTTTCTCTCGTGTTGTTTGACATTTTAAGCCCTAGAAACTGTTCTGATTGATCTTTATTTATGTTAATGTTTGATTTTGTAGGCGGAATATTATTTTAGCGATGAAAATCTGCCTACTGATAAGTACATGATGGGACTAATTAAGAAGAACAAAGAAGGTTTTGGTAAGTGATTAGAACTCTGCTTGGTATTTAGGTTTTTTTTTTTAATGTAGCTTGCTTGTACTTTTTAAGTATTATGTTTTAACTTATCACTTTGATTAGTTTAGTTTTGTGGAAACAAGTAGTTACCTATTGAATCATCAGGGAAATGGAATTTTTTGGCCAAAATGATAAAAAGAGTTTAAATCAGATTCAGCAATTGGGTAGAAGATTTAAGAAAACGAATTTGGACTTGGATTGGGAGGATGAATTTGAGAAATAAAAACTACGCATAGGTATATTGAATCCACTGATTAGTTAATATTGGTCATGTTTATCGTTGTGTTTGAAACATGAGAACCTTATCTTTTGAGGTTTTTTCCTCAAACAATGAAACGGGTAGTTGGTAATAGAATTGCTGTACATGCGACATGGAAGGGGTTGGCTTGCTAGCTGTGTCCACTTTTCCCTTCCTTTTATTAATCTTAGCATTATTTGAACCAGAAGAGGGCGTGTCCTTTCATTGGCTTATATCTTTCTCTCTTGTTTTCCCTTCCATTTTTTTTTAATTCTAGTATATATTTATATTTATATATATGCACTTTGAAATTTCATTGAAGAAAGCAAAACTGAGCAGAAGAGTATTTCATTGGGTGGAATAAGTTGCATGGCATGATGGCAACCAGTGAATTAGTTAGATTGGTCTCTATTGCATAGATGGATCTATGACACTCTTTTCCTTATCATGTGATATATGCAAAAGGGAGTGTTGATATTCTTGCTGTCTTTTTCATAAAGATAAGAATAAAGATTTTAAGCTTTCATTGTGTTCTTGTTTTGTTATACTTGTCTAAATCGAGACCTTCTTAATTGATTAATTATTATTAGAAGGTACCCATCACTTTTTCAGATAAAAATATCTATTCTTATTACCTTGATATCTTGTTATTGACTTGCGTATGGCTTTTTGTCTTCCTTGCAGTTCCTATTTCAGTTATTTCTTCATTTAGGAAAATGAAAAGACTCACCAGAAATTATCCATCAATAGTTGCCGCTCTCAAAGAGTCATCTTTACTTGTATGTTTCTAGATGCTCGCTCCTTAGAAAGATTGCCCTTTTTTGTACAGATCAACTGCTATATTGCCCTAAATTGTATATGTTATAAGGATTTGATACGCTACAATAAAATAATTTAGAATTTTTTTTTCGGCCTTCTCTCTGGTATGCCATTTCTAGTTTCATGGAAAGTTTGAAACCCTCTCAGGTTGTGAGTTCTGATGGGAAGAAGGTAAAGCGTCGGAGTCCTCTTCCGTTCATTGAAGTTAGGGATCCAAAGGTATTTCTCTTATGGAACATAATGGCTTCAGTCGCATATTTTACTCTTAATTTCGTGGCATCTAATTTGTGGACTGTAGTTATTCACCGTTTTGGTAGAAAATCTTCCAGTGGATCATTCGGTAGAGAATATTAAGAGGATATTTGGTGAAGTGGGAAGGTATATTTTCTCTTTTAATTAAAGAAAACATTCTCATTCTTTCTTCTTTCCGTTGTTTGAGGATTATCCTTGTCTAAATTATTGTTTCTTCTGAATTTTCAGCATAAAGAAAATATCAGTTCGCGATCCACATGCTGTTGAAGAGACAAAGAAAACTGGTAGGGCCGATATATTGATCAGTAGTAAGGTATGGAACTGGTTTCTAATTTGGCTGATACTATTTTGTTTAGTTAGGAATTTTGTGTCCTTTCTCCATCATTCTCTTCTCTCTTTCTCGATTTAATAACCTAACCACTTATATATGATCAATGAACATTTTAAGTTTTTTTTTTTTTTTTCATGAGTTGCTTCTTATAAATCAGTTGGCATTTTACAATGCATTGTTATCGTGGGTATTGATTAGGTTTTATCTTTAAATTTTATCTATATTAATAATAAAATGTTGACTAGAGTTCGGTATCATGAGTCAAGCGACACTAACTCAGTAATATAGGAAGGCTATTTATGCGCATTAATTTTATAATTCTTTTATTTGAAAATTTACTTATTTTTATTAAAATTCTACCCAGTTTTGTCAATGACTCATTTTTTCAAGATAACTACTATTTATACTTTTTGAAAAAAAAAATTCACCCACATGGTGGGTGTATATATGTATCTAGTGGCATTTAAGACTTAAATTTTGATAAATAATTACCCTAAAATAACCATTTACTTTAAAATTACTACTTTTTTTTTTAATTATAATTAAGTTTAAAAAGTATTATGATTTAAAAAACTTGTCTTTTTCATGGCAAGTTATGGTTTTATTAGTAAGAGCTATTTACATTTATACGTATATAACCTTGTTTATGGTCCGTTTAATTTGCCGGTTTCTGGATCTAGTTACACGCACTGGTGGAGTATGAGACTATTGAGGCTGCTGAAAAAGCTGTAAGTGTCAAAGAAGTCTTCAGTCTTTGTAACTGATGTCTTGCTTGATTATTCGATTAATTGATTCGGAGCACTTCTCCGGTGGTTTCATAAGGTGGCTACTTTGAACGATGAACATGACTGGAGAAATGGCATGCATGTTAAGCTTCTTGAGCGAAAGGTAATGGTCCATATTTCTTGAACAGCTTCTCTACCAAGGAATAAGCTGGTATTGATATTATTTCTGTGTTTTAGGGTAAGCATGTACAGCGAAAGCAAGCTTGGAGGGGACCTGCTCATGAAAAAAACATCAATGCTCAGGTATCTGATCAAACAGGAACCGAGGAGAAAAATGCTTCAAGTGAGTATCATGAAGATATACCAGATGATGAGGTACGCACGCTACATGTTCTTTCTTTTTCATGCTCAGTACTATTTTATCTACTTGATTGCAAGAATTAGTCTCGTGTAAAACATGCGCTCATGCGAATTCCGATATACTTGCACTAAACATAACTCTTTATCCTTATCCTACTATTCCTTACAAGGAAAAAAATTTAGAATTAAATGAAGGTAGATTTCGTTTTTTTGTCTTCCTCGTTCTTGGATGTGCCATAATCGAATATTCATACAACTCTTCAAGAAGAGAGTAGTAATCAAAGGTGCAACTTTGCTTTTACATTTTAGGATGGGGAGCATTTGTCCAAAGAGAAAAACGGGTTTCAACCTAGAAACAGACGACGAGGGAGGAGACAGAAAAATCGTGGTACCAACGGACACGGTATTCAAAACCGGCACTATCTTTTTTGTATTTCCTTTCTTCTTTTCCTATTCGATTCTGTTTCGTAATATGCTTACGTCATACAGGCCATGGAACTACATCCTCATGCCATGCCATAGAACCATCGAAGCCACCACCGGGACCTAGAATGCCTGATGGAACACGGGGATTTACAATGGGACGTGGACGGCCTCTCGTTTCTAAACCGAGTTAATTATGTATTTTGCTTATCATGCATATGGTTTCAAAGGCCAAGTATGAAAAACAAAAACCTAAATGGATTTATCTGTGTTTTATAAATGGTGATGGTGTTAGCTTTTCTTCTGAACACAGTATTTAGAACAATGATGAAAATACGAACCTAAAATTTGGTCTGCTGGTATATTTATATGTTTATAACAAAGAATGATTTAGATTTGGTGGTGAAAATATGATTTGTGAGAGAAATTGGATGACGAAGTTTCAGTTCCCACCCCCCATTTTGTTTGCTTGTTTCATTATTAATTCTTAAGTTGCACGACATTTATTTATTTTGGTAATTTTTTTTGTAATTCTTTTAACGTCAATTTTAGTATTTTCTTTAAGATAATACTATTAATTAATAACAACCATGAACAATATTATGTCAAAACATGTCACGTAATAATATAAATGATAAATAAATTATAACAAATTAATATACAAATGTCATGTTTTCATAATAATTTCAAGAAAAAAATAATTTAATAGTAATGGCAGCATTGGAATAGCGATATATCAATTTTATTAAATTGTTAAAATTTATATCTTAGTCCTACCATGTCTAAATCAATCTAGATCAATCAATAAAAAAATTATCAAAAATTTTAAGAGATTCGCCGTATTAATGATGCACGAAAAATTAAGTCTAAGATAGTTTTTTTTTTCTCAACATTTTGGATTTATCACTTTTACTATAATTTATTATGATAACATTTCAGAGATGAATAAAAACTAAAAATAAAATCATAATACATAGTTAATATAACTAAAACTATAAAAGATATGGATAAAAAGAAATAACGTAACTGTGGATAAAATCATGATAATATAAGTTGAAATAAAAAAATTCACAAACATAATGTTGAATAAGAACATTACTATCAGCGTAACAAAATTTTAATTTGAAAAGTAGAGCGATTAAAGTTTCCTACTAGAGTCGAATTGTTAATTGGACCCTCGAATTTAATGATTTTGATCCGAAAACTTAAATAAAAATTTAATTCTTCTATTATTAAATCAAAATAAAAAATCTATTAATTAAAGAAATTCTTTTTCGCCAAAATCCCATTATATCCGACACGTTGTTCAAGTCAAAAAGGAAATTGGGTTAATATAGTATTTAGTATATGAATTTCGCTTTTTATCTTAATTTGATTCTTGAGTTTCACTTTTAATTTTCAATTTGGTGCTTGAGGTTTTTTGATTTGATACTTCAGTTTTTTTTTTGTCTCAATTAAGTAGATTAGTTTGACATTAATGTTCAATTTGGTATTTAAATTTTTTTTCCAATTAAGTACATATATTTTTTAGGTTAATATACTATTTGGTACTTGAGTTTAATGCTCAATTTAGTACTTGAGTTATTTGTCCCAAACCGGTACCTAAGTTTATCTTCGAGGTTTAGCTTGGTACATGAGTTCTTTCAAATTGGTATCTAAGTTTTTTTTTTTTGTCTCAAGTTGGTATATGAGTGTGGCTTCGATGTTCAATTTAGTACCTGAGTTTTTTTTCCAAGTAACTATCGTTGTTTTTTACTATAGTACACATGTTAGATATTCATAATGTCATTTGGTCTAGGTAACAAATTAAATATTAAAGTCAAATACAGGTACCAAGTGTTATATTAATCCTTTTTTACTAAAGCACGTATGTCAAATATTTATTGGATACCATTGAAGCCAAACTCAGGTGCCAAGGCAAACACAGGTATCAAATTGAACACTAAAACTAAATTCAGGTACCAAATGTTATATTAACCCTAAACAAATTCTAACTACCAATTTTGATAACAACGATCTATTATATTTATTTTCATTTTCAAATATATATTTGACCACCGCTTTGTCAGCCGCTTCGGATTATCACCGCCGGCGGTAACAACTCAAAACACTTGCCGCCGAAAAGAAGCAGAAAAAGAAAAAATGAGCGAAGATGGGAAAAATAGAGGAGGCGTCACCTCCAATTTCAACCCTCAAAGCCAATATCAATACGGCACGTTTCAAGGCGTAGCCAATTACTACCACCCTCATTTCCCTCAACAACCGCCTCCACAGCCCTTTGTCGGCTTACCTCAAGCCATCCCTCCGCCGGGCTGCGCCGCCAACCCCTATGTCCATGGCTACCAGACCGTTACAGGTATATTTATTTTGGTATTGCTTGCTTGCTTCTTCTTCTTCTTCTTCTTTTTTTCCTTATTTATAATCTGTCTTTGAACCCTAACCGTCTGAAATTGAGTTTATTGATTGTTAAAAGTGAATTGGGTTTTTGAATCTTTGTTTGAATTTGATGTTATTTGAAGGTTTTCCAGTTGAAGAACCCGTGCCCTTGAGGCAACCTCGCCTACCTGTTTGTGGACTTGGAATGGGTTGGTTATTGTAAGTTATTGGATTGATTTGTTTTTTCCTTGCTGTTTTTTTTTAATCTGTTAATGTTTTAACAATAATGTGAAACTAGGTTTTGAGCATAAATTCTTTTGGACGTTTAAATTTATCTTTTCCTTGTGCATAATTCGTTCGGCATCTGGTAGATGAACAGGTTGATGCAACTATGTCTGTTGATACAAATTTTAGGTTGAGAGTTTAGATATGGGGGGAGAGTCGTAAAGCCGAGCAATCTTAGAAGTATGGTGAAAAAAAGGGGAGGTGAAAAAAAGGGGAGAAGCTTCTAGTTTCTCCAGGGGGGTAAATGAGACACTAGTGCTTGTAAGCTACTTGAGTTTGACTCGAAAAAATTCGAATTCAATTTGTTAATTACCAAGCCGAGCTTGAGCTCGAGCAGCTAGAGCTATCAATTGAGTCAAATTTGAGCTTAGTAATACTTGGCTCGCGAACCTTTTCGAGTTTTTCATATTTTATATTGTTAAATTTCATTGTTGCCCTTAATATATATTATTAACTCTGAGCTTGATTATTGAGCCAAACTCGAGCTTGAGAATAAAAATTGGTAAACTAGCTTAATCGAGTTCAACCTCGAGCTCGAGCTTAAATATAGATATTTGATTGAGCTCGGGCCGAGTATCAAGCTCCAAATTTTGAGTTGAGCTCGAACATGACAGTATTAGAGCTCGGCTCGACTCAATTACACCCCTTTCTCCAAGAAGATGAGTTCTCTGTGGAAGGGCCGAGAACCCCTTTTTTGGGACCTCACAAACACCAAAACTCATCTTCTTGGAGAAACTACAAGCTTCTCCCCTTTTTCACCATACTTCTGATAACACTTGGCTTTATGGCTCTCTACCCTTCCAGGGTGAACCATCTCCAAACTCTCAACCCAAAACTTGTATCAACAATGTCTTTTTTTTTTTTTCATTATTAATTGCTAATGTTATTATATCAAGTAATAAACGTGTGTTGTATCCCACATTTGTAAGCTAATAAGCTGTGAATGCCTCAGATGTTGATGCCTTTCAGGTCTGTGTTTAGGTGATTTGGTTCAGAAATGATCGTTCCTAACTTCCTTGTATAACTACTTTTTCATTAGTTATAGCATATTAAAATGGCATAGTTCATGCTAATGCATGGGGTTGACAGAGTGGAATTTATAACCTGGTTGAGTTGTGTAAGTCATCAAATGTAAATAACAACATCATGCAAATCAACCTCTACGAAGTTTCAGGTGTCAATGTAATGTCTAGGGTAACAATATATCTTAATTTAAGGTGCACTATGTTGCTGCAATAACTTCCATGGAATGGAGCTCTTAAGAAAGAAAGAAGAGGGTAAAAGTACCATGGAGGCTCTTGTACTAGGAGTTAGATTACATTTTGATCCCTCTACTCAAAAAATGAGCAAATTAGTCTCTATACGTAAATCAAAAAGTAAATTGGTCCTTCTGTTAAAAATTTAATCCATTTCTACTATTAAAAACTGGTCCCTACATCAACATGAGGTAAATGTGGCACGCCACGTGTTATTGTTTGGTTATTCTATCAGCTATGCCAGTTTTTAATAGTAGAAATGAATGAAATTTTTAATAGAAATGATTAGTTTGCTCTTTGATCTAATGTACAGGGACTGATTTGTCCATTTTTTTAGTAGAGAGGGAAAAATGTAATCTAACACCTAATACAAGGGCCTCTATGGTATTTTTATTGAAAGAAGAGCAATAATTCAGCATTGTCTTTTTTCGTTTGCCTATATTTATTCCGTCTTTCTGTGTCTAACATCAAAGGTTTTCTTGCCATAACTATTTTTGGATAGGTTTTTTCTTGGCTTCTTCTTTGGTGGTATTCCCTGGTATGTTGGAACTTTTATTCTACTGTGTGTCAGAGTGGATTATAGAGAAAAAGCTGGATACCTTGCATGTGCTATTGCTGTAAGTTTTTCGTTTTCTTTCTTATTTGCATATGGTTTCTTTGAATGCCTTTCTTGTCTTGCTCTGTTATCTATCGTACTGGATATTGATACTAATCCATCTGCATTTTGCAAAAAAAAAAAAAAAAAAATTCAGAAACTCATAAGTAAATGACCTCTTATTATTCAGTTCGAGTAAACCACTTACGTAATACTTATTACTTTGAAGTTACCTGAAACAACCAATTGTTATGTTGCTTTAGACTTGGGGCTGAGTGACTGATACAATACCAGTATCAGTATGAGCTAAATTATTAGCAAGTTTATGTTTTGGTCACTCAACATAAAAAAGTTACATAATGGTTATTAAATTATTCGAAAATTTTCATTTAAATAATGGGCTGTTAAAATTACTGTTGTATGGGCTTATTTGTTTGTACCACTTGAACCAACCGACTGCTTTCCTTCCCCTTTTCTTCTACAGTTTAGTTTTTTTTTTTTTTTTAAATAACTTTGAACATCACGAATCTGCAAATCAAAATCCAAACAATTTTATTCTTAGACATCCAACATTGACTGTCAAATCGACTTGGATCTAAGGTATGTTCTTTTGCTCGTCGATGGGTACTGAGTTATCGTACTGATTGTCAAATCGTTATTTGGAACTTACTAGCTGAACTTTAAAAAAAAAATTTAACAACCCAGTGATTTAAATAAAAACTTTTTAATAAGTCAGTAACTTAAATGAAAACTTTTGAAAAGTTTAATAATCATATTATAACTTTTTGAAGTTGAATTATCAAAATGTAAATTTACTAATAGTTTAGTGATTTTAGGTGCAGTTTACTTTTAAAGTTTTTACATACATTTGGATGATAATACCCCGTGCATATGTATGAAATGTGTCGAACACATATTTCAAAGAAAATGAAGAGGGAATAACATAAACCAAATGCATGGTTGATATGCTTACTACCCTTTGAAACTGATTACCATTTTGTGCCTGCATTACAAATCTGGATTGCTCATTCTTGCTTTGCACCTCAATATGTTTCTTTAATCTTTGTTAAGAAACAAGGATTGATGTCTCGAGTGTTTTTTGCTAAATTCTTTTCCTTTTTGGTGCTGTCCTGTTCTAATTCTACAGTCCGTTATTGCTATGATCGCCATTACCTTTGGTTTGACAAAGAGAGGAACTCATGCCTGGTGAGGTATGGACTATGAAATTAAGAAGTTGGCTGTACATTATTTTTTTTCAGAATCAGAGAAGC
Organism: Gossypium longicalyx; assembly: GCA_025698465.1. Lineage (NCBI taxonomy): Eukaryota > Viridiplantae > Streptophyta > Magnoliopsida > Malvales > Malvaceae > Gossypium > Gossypium longicalyx. The sequence goes on from CM047000.1 coordinate 98,881,417, forward strand.
ATCGGTGCTTGTAATTTGGTAAAAAAAGAATTGTTCAGAACTCTTGTTCTTTACATTAAAGAGAACCCCCCATAATCATTTATTGGGTATATATGTATGTATATACATATAGTTGTATTTTCTTCTGAATTGCTAAAAGTATAATGAATGGCAATAGTTTCTTCTGCCTAATAACTTGAAGTCCAGGAATCTATCATTGCTTGAATTAGATTTTCTTTTTAATATATATTTCATGTCAGATTTATGATTCATGAAGATTAAGCCTTTCAGGCTCTGTGATTGTCCTTTCCAATAATGTTATTTTCTCCTAGGAGTGCAATCCAAGTATATGATAAATTTACGATTTAACATTTTTTTTCTGCCAATGAGACATTGGTTGGCAGTGTTAGTAAGACTGAGACCTTGAAACCTTAAGTGTTCAGGTTTGAGTTCTGGTATATGAAAATTATATGTGAACTTCTTGGTTTAGTTAATTAAGTTTAGATATAATTGTACCAAACATCTTTAAACTATAACCTTTATTTTAAATTGCTCTTCAAATTTTAAAACATTTCAATTGCATCTTGAAATTTTCGATATTATATCAATAAAGTGTTGTTACTAAAATCATTAATTTAACCTATAAATGAAAATTTTGAAGGAAAATGAATATTGTAAAAATGTATAAATATTTTGGTTTGAAGGTTTTCGAAGCTTTTACAAAAATTATCGTTTTCTTTTTCTTTTGGTTTCACATGTCAATAATTGAAGGACTTGATTTATATAGCATCAGTAGTTTGAGGATCTAAGTAGAATGTTTAGAAGTCTGGGGATCAAATTAGAATGTGGGTCATAGTTTAGGGAAGTTTGGTTCAATTAACTCTTTAAGTTGAGTGTAGTGCCTGCATAGAAAATCTGCAGATATGGTTATCTGGTACCACAGTTTCAACAGCTTGATTCCTAGAATCATTTCATTTTTACCCAAAATCCAGGAACAACTCATTTTTTATTTATGGCTAAAATGAAGATAAAAAAGCTGAAACCTACATCATGAAGCTCCTGTCAGTGTGCGTAATCTGTTGATCAGCAGCTGCCATTTTCAATGATTCCGCAATGCTTCTCACTTCTGCAACCATTGCTATGACATCATTAAGCTTGTTCACTGCTGATCCCACACCCTGCATTCCCCCCAAAACAAATTTTTACCCATTATTTCACTACTTTTTTTTTTTTTTATATTATCAGATTAATAATGTCTCACTACAAATCTTAAAAAGAATTGCATACCACACCAGCTGCCCCTGCTGTAATTGCCATTGGAGCAGTAACTGCACTAAGTCCAGATGAACACATTACTGGTATCTTCACTGCCTTTGATATTGAATATGCTGCTGCTAATGTTGGTGTTGCCTAATTGTTCCAAAACAATGAAATCAATATGACCTCCTACAAATCTTTTTATTATTATCCCAGTTCGAATCAATTAAGGGGTTAGTACTCACACAATTGCACAACATTACGTCCAAAGAATGCTAGATCAAATAAAGGTCTACCTATTGCTTTCTCGAAAGCTTGAACTCGAATGAACAGTCTTTAACCACTATACTAATCATGGGAGTCCATAGTTTACATTTGTTGACAGTGCTTATACTCTAGTTAAGCGTGTGCTCCTATCTGGATTTAGTACAATGTTATCTAACCCGGGCCGGCTAGACCAGAAACCAATCGGTGTATTGGTCTAAAAAAAGGGATTAGATCAGTTTTAAAACAAGGGTTGAACCACAAACCATGAATCGGTTGAACAGGGTTCTATGTTTTTATCTCAATTTTGTTTCCTTCCCCATTTTTATTCATTCTTTTAGAATTTTTCTTTTTAAAATTTTTGGACTAGTTGAACCGATTGGACCAAGAGCCAATGATCTGACCAGTTCGACCACAAGTCCAATTCCAAAAACGTTAACAAAAAGTAGATTTGGATACCCAAATCCGTTATTTGCTTTGTAAAACAGATTCGGATATTTGCAAATATCTGAATCCCGTATTATCCATTACCATCCTTTCAATAGGATTGCATCCAATATCCACGTCGGACATACTCTCATATATAAATACGAGAATATAATCCTCTAAAGACCCCATGTCGAACACATACCTAAATCCGGATCCTTACACCTAAATCCGAGTAACACACTTAAAAACCATTTACCTTCTCAATCAAACCAAGGACACCAGATTTTGAGGGAGCGGAACATTTTCCTCCTTCAGTTTGGATAACATCAACACCTTCTTTTTCCAGCATCTCTGCAAGCTTGACCTGTTTGGGGAGATGGAAAATGTTAAAAGCTCAAAGATCCATTCAAAAATGTCAGTCGTAACAGCTAAAGCTTTTTTTGGATGCTTTAGGGTTTAAAACCTGGTCAGGGAGGCTAAGTGTGTGAGGCACTGTAACTGATAGTGTTATAGAAGGAAGATTGCTCCTTGTTTCCTTTGTTAGCTTTAGTATCTACAGAAACATGATCAAACACAAATTGGAATCTGATATTGCTCCACTAGTAAAAACATTTCCAAGTATGTATTTAATAGGGATATACTTTTTTCTTAATGTTCTTTATATATATATATTAAGAGGGGCAAGCCAGAAAATTTATTTTTTGGGGTCAAAATAAAGTTATAAATTTTGATAAGAGCTTAAATGCAATTTCATCATTGTATTAGCTAATACATTTATAATTGTTCTAAAAAAACTAAATTTAAATCTTATCAGTTTTTTGGAGAGCCAAATTGCAAATTTACCATTATTAATTTATAATTTTATAAAGTTTAAAGGGTAAAAATGCAAATTTCCCCCTCCCACCACCCATGTGTAAATATGACACTCTGAACACGATGGAATTTGAATTTAAGATGAACCCCTCAACGGATTGGAATTGTCCCTGGTCAAGGTTGTCTCCCAACTATGTGGAGAGCCTGAATGCCAGTAGGTCCAATAGAGTGCAAGCCTGATGCCTTTTCAGGCAGCCTTAGGCACTCGAGCCCTCCATAGAGTTGAGAAGACAAAACCTTGATCATAAACAATGTCGCGGATGTGTTGAGAGATCAATCGACCCTAAATGAACGACACTTCAAAGATTTTTCTCAAAAGAGGCGGAAATCCTTCAACAAAGACCTCAAAATTCCAAACCTTTTTTCTCACCAACCACCCAAGGCTATGTTCACATAAGTTTGCTTACAATTATTCATTTTGATTCTTATTTTATTCGATGTTCATGTCCGACATATTTAAACATAAATATACACTCAAACCCGAGTTCAAGTAACATACAGTAACTCCGAGTTACTAACATATTTTGATATACCTGCTCTGGGGAGAAAATAACACCAGCCTCGTAGAAGGAATCATAATTTCCAATCTCCACCTGCAATTTTCATAAACTTAATTAACATAATTACAAGATTGGACCTTATTATTAGTTATTGTTTTCAGATCAAACCATCAAAGCTCCAGCTTCAACTGCTGCAGAAAATGCTGCTGGATCAACTGATGAAACACAAACCTGTAATAGCAATAGTTTAGTATCACTTTAGAAAAGTGTTCTTTTGAAGTTTTGTTAAAGATTGCATGTGCTTAGTATTGCTGTTAAAAAAAAATAATGTGAAAAATAAAAATTAATTTAAAAATATTCAAACTCGTTAATTTTATGATATATGAAATATTAATTTTTAATCTCAATTTCGAGATTGAGCAAATCGATCCCTCGGAAAAAAAAACAGAAGACCAATTTAATCTCTGTCAAATTTGAAAATGAGCAACTAAAGATAATTAATCACGACAATGTCTTCTGTCGATTGTACATGATTTTGATTGGTATAATAATAAATTTAGCCATCGATATTTACATATTTTATCAATTTAGTCTTAATTCTAAAAAAAATCAACAAATTTAACCTCAATATTTACACATTTACACATAATAATAAATACATGAGAAGATAAAGATATCAATTCGGTCCTTGGATTTATAATTTATGGTTATTTTATTTAAAAATTATAAAAAATATGAAAAGACGAAAGTGTAATCATAATAATATTAATTATAATTTAAAATAAATGATATTTTTATAATTTCATAACTGAATTGATAACCCGTGCTTAAAATATGTGTGTGTGAGAGAGAGAGATAGAGAAAGAAAGGTTAAGAAAATCATACAGGAAGAGAAGTTAAGCCAATGGCAAGCCTCACTAAATCTGGGTCACAAGCTATGTCCACATGAGTTGCTCCACCCTGAATTAAAAATCACACTTTTACATTATTAATTTCAAATAATAATAAATGAAATAAATAAAGGGTAAAGTAATATTTTAGTCTTTAAATTTAATAACTTTTTTTCGTCTTGATCCACTATTTTTTGTCCACATTAATTCCGAAACTTGACAGTTTTCTCGTCTCTAAATTTGGATTTTATTATCACTTACAACATTTTTCTAAAAATAATTAAACTAAAAAAAATTATAATTATATAAAATTTTGACTAAGTAACAGTCTTGACCCCAAAATGATAAATACCCATTTAATCTCTTCAAAATTTATAAAATTATAAGTTCATATAACGATAAAATTGTACTTTAATCTCTTAAATTTTATAATTCATTGTTAACTCCTTAAAAACAACTTTTTAACTTCGAATCGGCTTTTTTAAAACTTTACGAAAAATTTTTATGGATATATTTAGGTAATTTAAATAAATTTTTATATATTTTTTAAATTTATTGTTTTTAAAAAAATAAAAAAAATTATTTTTATATTTTTTAAAGACTACTTAAATTTAATTTTAAAAGGAAACAAACTTAACATACAAATAAATTAAAATTTTAAAAACATTTAATTGAGTACCGCTGTTTTTTTCATCCAAATAGAAAAGGTAATTACATCTTCATCAGTTATTTAAACATTTTATATAACCACACTTTGTTATTAATAATTACTCTGACACTCAATTTTTTTTTTAAAACCAGCCTGAAAGGTGATGCCCACGTGGCAATGGCCAATGATTGGCCCAACATGAAGGGTGGTGCACAAGTGGCAACCGTGGCACCAAAATTCACATATCATTTTCGTACATAATTTTATAAGTAGTTATTTTTATAAATAATTAATTTATTTAGGTTATTTCTAAAAAAAACCAATTCCCTCTTCTTACCTTAATAGAATCCAAATTCATAAATAAAATTTAGAAAATTTACCAAATTCCGAGAGTAATGTGATTAAGAAAAAAAGTCAAAAACCAAGTTAAAAACTAACCTTATCTGCAGCAGTAACAACAGAAGCCACATTCTCTCTATCAAAATTCTGCAAACCTGAGATAATCTACACACACAAAACGTTAAAAATCAAAACAACAAAGCAGAATCGAAAATCCACAAAGAAAAATGGGTTTTTTTCTTCTTTTTTTTTGAAATTAAAAAAAAAAAACCTTGAGAGCTCTTCTTTCGTGGAAATCATTCAACACAGCTTGTTTTGAAGATGATAAAAGAGCTTTGGTATTAGCTCTTACACAAGCTGTTCTTCTGAGATTTTGATTGGGTCTTGAAGGGAAAAGTTTACCCAAAAATGGGTTTAAGCATTGATTCAAAGAAGTGTTGGAAGATGAAGCTGAAATCGCCATGCAAATTGAAGAAGAATTCATGTTTTTTCTTTTTCAAAGCTTTGGGTTTAAAGTTTTTCGAAAAGGCGAACGAGAAAGGGATAAGAAATGGTGGCAGAGATATTTTTAGTTCCTTGCTCTAGAGATTTTTTGGGTTATACCCCCCTTGGCCCTTAATTATATAACTGGGGGATTGGATTAATTTGAGTAAATTTATATATTGATACTTAAATTATACTCAATTTTATTTTAAGAAAAATTACACTAGTAATCATTTAATTGTTAGTATTTTTTTATTTAATTATGAAAATTTATAAAATAGTCACTAAACTATTCAAAATTTTCTTTTTTAGTCATCAGTAGTTAAGTTACTATCAGGAAGATAACTTTGCAACGTTTAAAATTGGTATAATAACAATTTTATTTCTCAACATATTGCGTAATTTAATTTTTTTTTCTTTTTATAGATTTACTCTTATTTGTGACATTAAAGATTAATTTTAAAATATGACAATGTGATATCCCTGACAAGGCAAAAAAAAATGACAGTGGGGGAGAGGGGGAGAATTAGAGTGGGATTTAGGGATGATGGAAAAGAGAGAAAATGATGGGAGAGCGGTGGTAGAGGGAGGAATGTGAGATCAAAGTTAAGTGATTGTTAATGTACTTTATCCTTAAAAAAAAAGAATAAAACTTAAGGTAAACTACATCAGAAGTCACCCTAAAATAGTATCGTTCTTATTTTAATTACTCTAAATCTTTTTGTTAATTTAGTCACTGCTATTATAAGAATTTCTCGAAATAGTCACTCAATTGCTGGGCTTGCCATATCAGTATTTTTATATTCTATTATAAAATATGTAAAATGAAAATTTGTTCTTTTAATCCCTTTAAAAATTACAAAATTTTTAACTTAGCACCCTCTTGTCAGCAAACAACTGACCGCCCATTTCTCATAATCCTCAACATCACCGGCCGACGTCCGGGTCATCATCCAATTGGTGAACTTAGCAAAACTAAGACCAACTATAATTTGTTAAAATCCCTAAAATTAAGGACAAAATACTTGTCTTAGGCCTAAGAATTACCTTGTATAGTAGGATCTAATATTAATCTCTAATTCTTAGGAAATTACTAGTTTCTAGGGATTGATTCCTTATTTGTACTTATTTCTACCTATAAAAATCTGTAACCTAATTAAAATAAAATAACAATCTTCTCTCTAAAGTTTGTTCATGGTATCAGAGCCTTTGAAATTTTTTTCTGACTTCTCTAATCTCTCTTGTCTCTTGTTTTATTCCTTCACATGAGTGGCACTATCGAAACTACATCTGAGATTGAAACCTCACAAATGATTCCAAACACCAGTCAAAAAACTTCTCAAGGGGATCTTAATTCTTCTCTTATAATCACTAACCATCAACTAGATGGGAAAAATTTCCTACAGTGGTCCTAATCGGTCATTATGGTGATCCGCGGTCGTGGAAAACTAGGGTATATTGATGGAGAATTCCCACGACCAGCCACAACAGACCCAACTTATGGCACTTGGGAACTCAACAACTCGATTGTAATGGCTTGGTTAATTAATTCAATGGAAGGCCATATTAGTCGCACCTACCTCTTCTTCAAAACTGCAAAAGATATGTGGGATGCAATCAAAGAAAATTACTCGGATCTTGGAAATGCCTCACAAGTATTTGAGATCAAACTGAAATTGAAGGATATCCGACAAGGAACACTTGAAGTAACTCAGTACTACAATAACCCGAAAATTTTGTGGCAAGAACTGGACATGAACTATGAGGCAGACTGGGGAGAAGGCAAGGAACACACCAAGTTTATGGCTTACCTCAGCAACACGTCTCTATGAGTTTCTGGCAGGACAGAACAGAGAACTTAATGAGGTTCGTGGTCGAATTCTGGGCAGAACCTCTTTACCAACCATTGGTGAAGCATTTACAGAATTTAGAAGAGAAGAAAAGCGTCAACTTGTCATGTTGGGGGATTTAAAAGAATCTAAACCTGTGACAACTGTTGGTCACCGTCCCACTGAAAACTCGGCCTTTATCTCCAAAGGCCCACAACTACAAAAGTCACGTGCTGGGAATGATTCAGGCTCAACAGGCCATGGTGCAGCCACTGTAACCGTGTAAGACATACAAAAGAAAAATGCTTCAAACTACATGGTTATCCTCTAACACCTCCACTACTGCAGATGAAACTCTTGATGTTCGTCTAACCAAAAATCAACTTGAGGCTCTCCATAAGATACTAGGCACTACCACTGCTCAAGGATCCCTAGCCACTCAAGGTATTGCCCTCAACAGTATGTTTGACCCTAACAATCAATCTTCTTGGATACTTGATTCGGGTGCCTCCGATCACATGACAGGTAACTCCACCTTGTTTCACACCTATACACCTTGTCATAAATCAGTCCCAAATCCGCATTGCTGATGGCTTTTACTCACCTGTGGCTGATGTTGGAAAAATACAATTAACAAAGAATTTTTCTCTTGATGAAGTGTTACATGTTCCAAACCTATCCTGCAATTTACTTTCAATCAGTAAACTAACTAAGGATAAAAGTGTCCTTGCTAAATTTTCTGCGACTGGTTGTGTGGTACAGAAATAGAAATTAAGGAGGATGATTGGCACTACTAAAGTTGATGATGGTCTCTATATTTGGAATAAAGACAGTGGGCAAGAAGGGTTGGCTTTATCTATCTCCAAGGAAGATACAATTATGTTATGGCACCGTAGACTAGGACATTCGAACTTCTTGTACTTGAAGAAACACCTTCCACTGTTATTTAGAAATAAAAATATTGATTTCTTAAAATGTGAAATCTGTCAATTATCCAAACACACCCGTGTACCATACCCATTGAAACCCTATAACCAGTCCCAACTATTCTCTTTAATTCATAGTGACTTATGGGGAGCCAACCGAGGGAAAAATATTACAGGGGCTAGGTGGTTCATAACTTTCATTGATAACCACACTAGGACTTGTTAGGTTTACCTTTTCAAAGAAAAATCAAAAACACCTAAAGTTTTTCAAAACTTTCATTCAATGATTCGAACCCAGTTTAACTCTACCATACATACTTTCCGTACTGACAATGAGAGAGAATATTTTAATTCTGTCCTGAGTCCTTATCTTGCTGAACAAGGCATCATACACCAAAGTTTTTGTCCTGACACCCCTCAACAAAATGGGATTTCCGAGAGAAAAAATCGCCATCTCCTTGCTGTGGCTCGTGCACTAATGTTCACCATGGGGGTCCCAAAATACCTGTAGGGAGAAGCTGTACTAACAACCTGCTATCTCATAAACCGACTACCATCAAAGGTTCTAAATTTCCAAACACCTATAAATATCCTTCAAAAGGCTTTTCCCTTATTTCGTGTTCCCAATCTTCTACCCAAAATCTTCAGTTGTAAAGCTTTTGTCCATAATCACCAACCAAATCAATCCAAACTTGATCCTCGAGCCTATACTTGTGCTTTCATTGGCTATTCTCCAACACAAAAAGGCTATATGTGTTATTTACCTACCTTTCGTCGACTGTTTATCTCTCGGGATGTCACCTTTTTTTAGAATAAACCATACTTTACAGCAGCTCATGTTCAGGGGGAGACTCTCAACAAAGATGAGACTCGTAACACTCTCCTCATTATACCTCCTGATCCTACCACCATTACCAAGCCTACAAATCAGGATGTTATCGTAGTTCCAGATTTAGACAGTGGTTCACCTGTGCAGCAAGAAATAGAAATAAAACAGCCACCTGATCCAGAGAGGCAGCAAGAATAGGCTCCAGAACTACAAGTTTATTCTCGACGACAACGTCCTCATGAAGCTGAGACAGCAATGCCAAGTTTATCCTCAACCGAGGACTGTTCCGAAGCAAAAATCTCACCTCTATCGCCATCTATCTACCTTCCAATTGCTGTTCGAAAAGGCACAAGAAGCTGCACTCAACACCTTATTTCCCAGTTTGTGTCCTATGAAAACTTATCTAAGTCTTATAGAGCTTTTGTATTTAATGTTGATTCTGTAGAAACACCAAAAAATATAGAAGAGGCTCTTGAATCTGATGAGTGGAGGAAAGCTGTGATGGAAGAAATGAGGCTCTCAAGGCAAATGAAACTTGGGTAGTCTCAGATCTACCTAGTGGGAAGAAAACTGTAGGATGCAAATGGATCTTCACAACAAAGTTTAAACTTGATGGCAGCATTGATCGACACAAAGCTCGGCTCGTTGCTAAGTGTTTTACCCAAACCTATGGCCTAGACTACAACGAGACGTTCGCACCGGTTGCCAAACTAAACACCATTCGAGTTCTTCTATCCCTAGCTGTTAACATGGACTGGTCTTTGACTCAATTGGATGTAAAAAATGCATTCCTCAATGGAGAGTTAAATGAGAAAGTGTACATAGATTTCCCACCCGGGTTTGAAGAAAGCAAGGGCTAAGTATGTAAGTTGAAGAAATCCCTATATGGGCTGAAACAGTCTCCAATGGCGTGGTTCAGCCGATTTGCCAAGGCTATGATCAGTAAGAGCTACACCCAGGGACAGGCAGATTATACCATGTTTTACAAGCATTTAAAAGGTGGGAAATACTACATCCTTATTGTTTATGTGGATGATAAAATATTAACTGGGGATGATTCAAGCGAAATTGAAAGTCTAAAAGAATTTATTAGTGCTGAATTCAAACTTAAGGACTTAGGGAACCTTAAGTACTTCCTTGGAATGGAAGTAGCAAGGTCTAAAACAGGGATTTTCGTCTCTCAAAGAAAGTATATCCTTGATCTATTATTTGAGGTTGGGATGTTGGGGTGTAAACCAGCCAAAACTCCTATGAAATTCAATCTTAAATTGGGAACTGATAAAGATAGAGAAGAAGTCGACAGGGGAAGATATCAACGACTGGTTTGAAAACTCATCTACCTATCTCACACCCGTCCAAACATAGCCTTTAGTGTGAGTGTTATCAGCCAATATATGCATGCTCCAAGAGAGAAGCACTTGGAAGCTACTTACAGAATTTTAAGATATCTAAAGGAACCCTTAGTAAAGGCCTACACTTCAAGAAAACTGCCAACTGAAGTGTGGAAATTTACACTGATGCAGATTGGGCAAGGTCTGTCAATAACAGACGTTCTACAAGTGGTTATTGTAGCTATGTGTGGGGCAATCTCGTGACATAGAGAAGCAAAAAATAGCCTGTTGTAGCACGCAGTAGCGCAGAGGTAGAGTATCGAGCACTATCCCATGGCATATGCGAAGGAATCTGGATACAACGACTAATGGGAGAACTAAAAGTGCTTTACACTAGACCTATAAAGATGTATTGTGACAACCAAGCAACTATCAGCATAGCTCATAACCTGTTCACCACGATCGCACCAAACATGTAGAGATAGATCGCCACTTTATCAAGGAAAAAATTGACTCAGGAGAAGTGTGCATCACCTACCTACCTACTAGGCAACAAGTTGTAGACATGCTAACTAAAAGCTTGAATTGGAACATGTTCAAGGAACTCATTAGCAAGTTGGGTTTGATAAATATCTACACTCCAACTTGAGAGGGAGTGTTAGAATCCCTAAGATTAAGGACAGAATACTTGCCTTAGTCCTAGGAATTAACTTGTATAGTAGGATCTAATATTAATCTCTAATTTTTAGGAAATTACTAATTTTTAGGGATTGATTCCTTATTTGTACTTAGTTCTACCTATAAAAATCTGTAACCTAATTAAAATAAAATGACAATCTTCTCTCTAAAGTTTGTTCATAATTAATTTGCATGAATCTCGCCAACAAATTACTACAGTTGATGCAATTGTTGAAGTTAAAATTCGATAAAGAAACATAAAAAACTGACCATTGATTGAGAACTTGGGGCTGATCCTGGTCACAAATGTTTGAATTTGGATCATCAATTTCCATCGCCGCTGCTTCATTAACCTTCGCCATAACACATTCAACAAAAAATAATAATAATAAAATTGCATGTGACAACGAAAATGGCAAAGGTTTTTGGCAGATTTGTGATAGAAAAAATTCAACCAAAAACTATGAAGGCATTTTACCGGCGAGCAAACAGAGAGTAGAGATCTAAAAATTTTGATAGTACCTACGGTGTTACCTTCGAAATAATCTAATGGTAATGAAGAATGGCGTGCTACCGTAGGCAGCCATCTGAGCCTTGAAGCACCACCAGTCTCGATTTCGTAGGCCTAGGCTATTTTTTTCTGGGCCTTTAATTTGTTGCCGGAAGATTCTGTCAATGAAGTATTTGAATCTCGTCAATGTTACTGTTCGTGAAGATGATGGTGGTATGGGAGAGGTGAGGTTGGGGAATGGAGTCAAAGTTGTTGAGATGAAATGGAGGCGGAGAAGACCGTCGAAGAATCCGGCGAGAATCATGCCTTCATCGGCGCCGGTGCTGGTACCTCGGAGGAAGAAAGATGAAGAATATGTTTGCTTTATATGCTTCGATGGCGGGAATCTTGTGCTTTGTGACCGATGAGTTTTGGATTTTTTTTTCTTTTATAGGAAAATGTAGTAAAATGAAAGGAAAATTTTAGTTAATAGGCCAATTCAGATTAAACTAGATAATGGTTGGGCCGGGTTGGTGATAAATTTTAAATTCATTTTTTTAGAGTTAACTCGAAAAAGAAAATGCGCTTAAAATTTTACTTAAGTTTGACCTAGATAAAAAATGTTAAATCCGAATCAAATCCAGTTCACTCGTATTAATTTTTTTAATAATATTATTTTTATATAAAAATAAATTTAAAAACTATAATACATCAAATACATTAAAATTATTAAAATAAATATTTCCCAATAAATTGAGAATAAATTTAAAAAGTCTTTATACGTTAAATAATATTAAGATAGTTACAACTTAACAAGCAAATCCCTCTAAAATAGTATCAAAATTAAAAATAAAATAAGAATCATACAATATCCAAATAATAACAATAGAAAAAAAAAATTAGGCATATTCAAATCGGACCCTAGCCAAAAATTTTTATTCAATGCTTGACCTGTTTAGAAAAGGGTTTTCTTTTTATCCAATTCTATTTTTCTGGCCTATATTTTAATTACCGTCACTTTTAGGTAAACTTTCAGACCTGGGTGAGTGGCCTAATTTTGTTAATATTTTAGAGGTATTTTTTTGCTAAGTTACACTTATTTTAATATTATTTAAGTATAAATAATTTTTTTAATTTATTGAAAAATATTTATTTTAATGTTTTTAGTGTATTTGATATATTATATTTTAAAATTTGTTTTATATAAAAATAATAATAATATAAAAAATGTAATACGGGAGGACTAGATAACGCTCGAGTTTTAATATTTTTAATCGGGTTAGGCTTGAACAAAATTTTAAACTTATTTTTTAATCGAAACCCAAAAACGGATCTAAAATTCTATTGAGGCTTAATCGGATGAATGATTAGGTGTATATAAGATTTATGAATAATTTAAGTGGAGTATAAAAAAATAAAATGAAGTAAAAAACCCAGACCAAACGTACCATCAAAATAAAACCACAGAAAGTGGAACCAAATTGAACGGATAACCTTATATTTTTACACTTTACCCCGTTAGCCGTACCGTCTCACAAAAGAAGAAAAAGTTCAATTCTTCACTTTGACCAATTTCCCCGTTCCCCACCAAAAAGCCACCACTTGACACCCCCATACTGGCGGAGAGGATCGATGGTAGCGCGATGGAGCAACCACAAAAGTTGGGCGGCAATGAGAATCGGTGTTTCATTTTGAACATCACCAATTACAATGGAATTTGGCAAGGACAAAACCCTTTCGTCGAAGCTCTCCCTATCTTCATCACTCAACTCGCCGCCATCTTAATCGTCACTCGCTTCTTTCACCACCTTTTCAAACCCTTACATCAACCTCGTATCGTTTCTGATATTCTTGTAAGCCCCCTTGTTTCCATATATTTCAAAATTCATGTATATATATATATTTCTCAAAATTTCAAACCATATTTTGATGTTTTTGCAGGGTGGAATATTGTTAGGTCCATCTGCATTAGGGAAGATAGTATACTTCTCAGATTTGTTTCCGAAAAGAAATGTTATTACAGTGGAAACCTTGGCATACATGGCCCTTTTTCTTCACATGTTCTTAGTTGGCTTAGAGCTCGATTTAACTGCTGTCGGTCGGATAAGCAAAAAGGCCATAATCCTCACTATATCTGGCCTTCTCTTTCCCTTCATCGTTGGGGTTGCCTTTTTTTATTCATTGCTTGAATCCTTCGATCAATATCGGATTCAAGTTCACAAAATTGGATGTGGCTTTCTATGGGCTGCCTCGTTAACCGTCACGAGTTTCCCGGCGATTGGTCGGATTCTATGTGACCTCAAGCTACTCAACTCCGAAATCGGTCGACTGACGATGCCAATCGCCCTCATCAGCGACTTGGGTTCGTGGATTCTTGTCGTTATTTTGATCCCATTTTGTGATAATCCCGCTAATGCACTATATGTCATCCTTGTGACAATAGTCTACCTAGTGGCCTCTTTTTACCTCATTCGTCCATTCCTTGGATGGATGGTTCATTACACATCCGATGGCAACAACAACTATACTGACTGCTACTTGTGTTTCGCCCTCGTCGGAGTTGTCTTAAGCGCGTTCACGACCGACGTTACCGGCACTCACCCCATCGTCGGATCGTTCGTCTTCGGGCTCATCATGCCCAATGATATCGCGCTCGTCTTGATGGAGCGGTTTGGTTACTTCATCTCGGGGCTTCTAATGCCCGTTTTTTTCACCGTCGCCGGGCTCCGAGTCGACATCTTCAAGATAACAAAGTGGAACCTCGTGTTTGTAGTTGTACCATTGCTTTTCGCCGTTAAGATCCTTAGTTTCCTACCGATTTCACTTTTCACCAACATTCACTCTAAAGATAGCTTTGCTCTTGGCTTGCTTATGACCACCAAAGGGATATGGGCAATTCTTGTTTGTATCACTGCTTTGGACAAAGGGGTAATTTCTTTTCTCTCTTTTTCTCTTTCTACCCTAATCAAATTTCGGATCTAAATTATTAATAAATTTACGCTTTTTTGTTAAAAACTTATAATGTGGTCATTAAACTATTTGAAAGATTTTATTTAAGTCACTGGATTGTTAAAACTATTATTATATGACTTTCTCCATCCGCATCGTCTACACCAATTGAAACTTCTCATTCTTTCTCTTCTATAGTTCGTTTTTTTTCTTGAAATAACTTTGAACGTCATGAATCTACCAACCAAATTTCAAATAGTTTTCTACTCCGATCTTCAACACTAATCGCCAGATCTACTTGGATCTAAAAAATATTTTTCTACTAGCCTACGAGTACCAATTCATTGTACCGATCGTTAAATCGTTACTTGAAGATTACTAGTCGAGCTTTTAAATAAAAAAATTAACATCCTAGTAATTTAAATAAAAACTTTTGAATAAGATCAGTGATTTAAATAAAATTTTCAAATAATTTAATAATTATTCTGTAATTTTTTAAAATTGAGTAACCAAAACATAAATTACTAACAGTTTAGTGATCTTGGATGTAATTTATCATATTTTACTTTATAATGTTATTAGATAGTCCAAATTGGTGACATTCTAGTTTAATCATAAATTATTATTACTGTTAAAATATGAATTGAGTTTTAACTCGATTGGCATTGCATTGTTGCTAATCGGGTTTGAGTGTGCTAAAACTTATTATGTTTCTATTTATGGGTTATATGAAATGTTACAAAATTCTCAGTAAGCCCTTCATTTTTTTTAAAATGTCAATTAAACATCCAAAAGTTTTAAAATTTTAATTAAATCCTTCAAAAATTTTGGAAATTCTTGTTGATCCTCTCAATTTTTTTGAAAATTTAAATTAGACCCCTAAAAAATTTGGAAATTTCAATTAGGCCTACCATAATTTTTAAAAAATTATTTAGGTCCCTCCAAAACTTAATGCCACGTTATCAAATTATGACAAATTAAATTATATGATTAAATCCCAAATTTGAAGATGGATAACTTTAAAAATATTCATATAATTTGTTTTTTTTTTTCTTATTTATTTAGGTTTTGCATGCTGGTGACTATGCTGTGACAGTTATTTCAATTTTGTTAATGAACAGCATTATTGCTCCCACCATTGCTACCCTTTACAAGAGGACCAATCTGTTCATAAAATACAACAGCAGGACCATCCAAGAAGCTAGGAACAAAACCGAACTTCGAATCCTCGTATGCATCCATTCATATTGCAACGTACCGGGGATCTTAAAGCTCCTCGAAATATCGCACGGTTCCGGTCACAATCAATTGACAGTTTTCGCGCTCCACCTCGTCGATCTCCCCGACCAGCCATCATCCGTGCTCATAGTGCACGACTCGCACAGCCCCCGGTTTGAAGAAACGAAAGCATATGGTGCCCATCATGACTACGACAGATCCGAGACGGACCAAATCGTCACCGCATTCAATGAATTCGAGAAAACGAACGACAATGTACGTGTCCAATCGTTAACCACGCTGTCGCCTATCACGGCAATGCATGGGGATATTTGTAGCATAGCTGAAGACAAGTTCGTGGCACTCTTGATATTGCCGTTTCATAAGCATGCTACGAAAGAACAGAGCCTCGAAGAGATTATCTCTTCATTTCCTAACATAAACCAAAATGTGCTTGACAATACCCCATGTTCGATCGGAATCTTCATTGACCGTGGGTTCGAAGTGACCAACGGTTCTGATCCTGACTACGGGGTACATGAAATAGCAATGGTGTTCATCGGCGGAGCCGACGATTGTGAAGCTTTATCTTATGCATGGAGGATGGCGAGGAAGCCCGGTGTTCTCTTAACTGTTATACGATTATTAGAAACCGATTCCCGGGATCAAAGGAAACCAAATGAACTCGACGACGATTGCATAAATGATTTCCGAATACAAACATCCAACGATGAATTCATTGTATACGAAGAAAAGATTTTAAATGATGGGGAAGAACTTATTGAGGCACTAAAAGAAATGGAGAATAAATTTGAGCTATTCATTGTAGGGAGACGAGACGGGCTAGACTCGCCGATAACATCCGAGTTACTTGACAGGATCGACTATCTGGAGCTCGGTATCATCGGCGACTTGTTGGCAGCATCGGATTCCGCTACGAGCTCCATCCTAGTGGTGCAACAATTCGTTAATTTGATCGATAACAAAGTGATTGAAGATTTGATCGGGACACAATGGTTGTCAATGGACAGGTCTGCAATGAACTTCGGGAGCCGGCGATTGTTGATGGCGACTAGCAATACGCTATGGATGTACTCGGAACAGAAACTGAAAGAGATGCATGGTGTTGATGAAGGTGATGTTGACGACGGCGACAGCGACGGCGTCAATCCCTAGTATACTAGAAAATTAGCATAGTTTTAGCTATTCAAAACAGTGAGATTATGTCTTTAGTTCTTTTTTTTTTCTTCTTCCATTTTTTTTAAAATGTAATTTTTTTACATTTTATTTAATATAATTCAAAGGCATTTTTTTATATGAAATATTATTTTTAAAATGCAAAATTTATATATAAAATATAATTTTTCACCTATGAGTGTATGAAAAATTACCCAATTCGAGTCCCACTATATACAAGTTATGTGTGGAATTATATAAAAAATATAGTTGAAATTATATCGAAATAAAATATTCAATTAATAAAATATAAGAGGAAACTAATTTTTTATATAATCTTTGTAATATATTATTATTATTATTATTATTATTATTATTATTATTATTATTATTATCTGAATTAAATAATTATTATATTTTTCTTAAATATCAATAAGAATTTCTAAATTATAAATTAAAGAGATCTTATGGAATTAACCATAAATTAAGGAGATCTTATGCAATTAATCAGTAACCTCAATCAAGAATATCTAAATTATAAAATGAAGCAACATCAGTCCCTCAAAATATTTGTAAATTATTATTAAGCAGCTTTTTTTTTTTTTTGTAAATTCTCATTAAGCTTCCAAATTTTTATTTAAAAAAATTAAACTTACCAAAATTTAAAAAAATTCTAATTAAAATCCTTCAAAATTTTAAAAAATTTTATTTAAACCCCAGAACTTAATATCAAAATTCGTTGCAATATGTACTCTTTTTTTTTTTTAAGGCGAAGTGGAAAATTTATTTGGAGGAGTCAAAATTAAATTACATATTTTTATAAGAAGTAAAATGTAATTTTACCATTATATTTGTTAATATCTTTATAATCTTTAATTAAAATTAAATAAAATTATCATTTTTAAAGGGAAAAATTACAATTTTACCATATATTATCTTATAAATTTATATATTTTAGAGGAAAAGAATGCAATTTTCCCTTTTTGTCGGCAAGGCAGGTGGGGAGGGAAATGAATAAGAGAAACTCAAGCATTAACTTTAAATAAAAGGTAGAATATGCTCCAGGCTCTGGATTTTTTTATATATTTAGAATATAGTCCCTTTACATTTATTTTTTAAAATTTTAGTCCTTTATTTTATACATTTTAAAATGTAAGTTGAATTGATTTTTTTTTTAAAGAACAAATTCAATTGTTGATATCAATGAAATTATTCTATTAAATTCATAAATTCAGTTTTTTTAGAAAAATAAATTTAATGGTTAATACTATTAAAATTCTTCCATTAAATCCAGGTTTATTACATGATTTTAACGATATTAACAATTGAATCTAACTTCTCAACAACAAAAGGAAAAGGATTAAATTACAAAACTACAATGAGTAAAAGAACTTAAAACACAATTCAACCTAAATAAAACTTCCCCAAATAAAGACTTTAAAATTACCAATAAGTTATCTTTCTTCCCTACATTTCCAGTTTCCCACCACCTTTCAAACAAGTTCTAAAAGAAGCTTCAACAATGGCTACAAAACCCTAATTTCGTCTCCATGAAATCACTTTTCTCTCAAAACCCAGATCTGAACCCAAAAGAAAATGCCAAAAAAGAACCCAGATATAGATACATGTACATACAGAATCTATCAAATTTGACATCCACAACAAAGATAGAAGAAACAGAGAGTAGAAACCAAGAAAATCGCTTCGAAGATGGAAGCAATTTTGAAAAGCAAATCGTCAATAAAAGAAAACTGATGAATGTTTAGTCTCTTCCACTTGAAAGCTGACCCTAAAACGTACTTCCACCTCCATGATTCTTTCTTGAGTAGCCTTTTGAATATTGCCCATATCTTTGTTCTTCCCATTATGGTTTTCTTTTTTCAAATTATTTTGTGGGATTTTTTTTTTTAAATCTTTGGTTGAAGAAGAAGAGAGATTAAGAGGTGGTTTATATATATATATATATATGCAGATGGCGTTATAGCTTGATAAATTTTAGACGAACAACTAAACCGCGTTTTGATGAATCAAGAATTTAATAAAAAAGGTATAATTTCAAATTTAGCCCCTAATGGTTACCTTTTTATCATTTTGGCTTTAATTCTACCTTCAAAGTTTAATCAAATTACTTTTGACTGAAATATTGAAATTTTAACGGCTTTGATACTCTAACCTACGTGGCAATCTGTGTATATATTCATAAAAATTTAAGAATAATTATCCACTTCAGCATTAAAGTACATATAAATTATCATACAAGCTATCACGTCAATACAACTAAAACTTTTACAGTATGGATGGATGGATTGTTACCGTATGGATGGATTTGACTTAATATAGTAAGACCTCGATTCTGTGAGTGTCAAGTTCAGGCCTTTTTATTACAAAAAGAACTCGATATTTATGGATGTTAAGGTCATGCTATCTCTATAGGCCATTTTAGCGCGCGTGTGTGTTTTTTTTTTACCATGAGTAGTGTTATAAAAATTGTCATTAATTTTTTTTTTACCGATATTATGTTATTAATGTATTTACCAATTACTGATAGTAAATTTGTATATGTTTCTATAGCGAATGTAATACTGTTATTATTGTTGTTACAATTGTTGAATATATTAGATGTATATTATAAGAAAGTTGTGTTGTTCTTTTTGCTTGTCGTTGTAATAAGTTAATATTAATTTTGTTGAATTCTTTGTTATTAAGATGTGTTGAAATCGTTAACATTTTTGTAATGTTCGAAATTTGATAGCCCCAATTGAGAATTGGAGTTCTGAGTCAACCAAGCATCGACTCGGTTAGGAAAAATATGAAAATGTATTTCCGTAATTAAAATAAGTTATATTATTCAAGGGTGTTTTAGTCATTTAAGAAACCAATAAAAATGCATTTGATTGGATTTGAACATATGTTATTTACATCAATAAAATATTAACTTCATCACTGAATCAAAGTTTAATTTCAATACAATATGTACATTTTAATTATATTATGCATATTTTATTATCTACATCAACTGTATATATCGATAATGTTGTTGGTTGAGTCGGTGCCACAAGTCAACTCGATACTGACTCAAGATTAATGACAACATCACGATAAATAATTATAGTGCATTTAATATTTTTAATATGACGTGTTTACGTGTTTAAATTTTATTTTACTCACAATTTAATCAATTTTTTATTTTAATATCGTACATATTTCATGTATTATCATTAATTAGTTTCAAATCACACATTTTATTATTTATTGTATGTTATTTTTAAAATAACTTTTGTGTTCTAAATACATAACTTCCACACAAATATGTGCGTGATGAAATTTATAATATATATGATATGTCATCATCTAGTCTGTTATTTATGCATAAATTTATATAATATTAACGCATCAAATATAAAACTTTTGATATCTGTTGAGTATTTTTGTGAGTCTATCCTTCATAGAGACCAATTTTTCCATTTATGAGACATTGTCCTTGAATGTGACGTATTAGGTAGGCCCTAATACATGTCAACATGTATTTTATTCTAGGGTCAACGTGCCCTCTAAATATGAGTTCACTTGTATGATGATACGAACTTATAAGAGCCAATTATACCATTTGGCTCTTAAAGTAAAGAGGATTGAGTTGACCCTGATCGGGTAATGGGTCGTTAACGACGACTACCATAACAATATCAAAATAAAAAGTAGAAAGAAAATTTGTAAGTCCAATGAACCATAAGATAAGTTATAGAAACTAGAGAGTAAAAAGGAAACAACACAAGATTATGAAATTAAAACCCAAATTTGCTTTGGGAAATTCAGACATAATCGAAAGAGCATGAAATCTTCCGACAAACATTAAGAAACTCCATTGTAGTGGTGTTTTTTTTTCTCACTGCACCGTGAAACAAGGGTAGGAGCAGTTCCCATAACCTGAAAAAAAAAAAAACTCAAAAATACAATCTCAAAACAAGGTTATATATACATCGACTTCTTTTGAGAAAGTCTTTGAAGTATCGTCCGTTTAGAATTGACATACCCTTTAACAGGTTGATATTACTAAATCAAGTGGTACCATTTTCCCTTAAAGATTACTTATACATTATTAGTTTGGGGTTCAAACCCTACCAAATAGTCACCATTTTCTTGATAGATGTCTATGTGTTATATATAGTTCATTCTGATGAGGTGTTCACGTTTTATGAACACGTGCTTTAAGTGGTCTCTTCATGCACTCAAGCTATTCATAAAATCGGGAGAGAAAATCCAAACTCCACCTAGGACAATACGAACCTGTTGAGCAGAGGGGAGCAAGCAATGACCTTGGTCTCCCTTTGTCAAAGGGTAGAATTGCTATATAAGATCCTCTAATAAGTAAAATAATAAATTTAAGCATTTAGTTAAAAGGAAAAAATTAAAATTTGCCCCCTCCAATATAAGTATTTATAGCTTTGACTCTAAAAATTTTATAATTTTATTTCAACTCCCTTAAACAAAAATTCCTAACTTCGCCCCTATCGTTCATTGATTCCAAAGACAGCACGAAGACTTCTACGAAAAAATCAACCTTCTCTAAAAAAGTAAGTGTATATATATATATATATATATATATATATATATTCAAATAAAGCAGCTAAAACAGGGTAATATAATTTACTTGGATCACTTGAGACAATCAGGCTGGTTTCCCTGAAATTACAGTTCGATTTCTTCCGCCCGGTGATCTGGTAGTAAAGATTCATGGCGTACGATGCATGGTTAATGAGTGTTGCTGGATAATAGCAAACGCCGCCGGAATGAGTGGCGTTGCAATCCACCAGGTTACAGGCAAAGTTTATGTTCAGCTGTAGTAGCTCATCACTTGTTCCTGGCTTTGCCACACACCAAGTTTCCTACACCCCCTCCCCCATTAGCACACCATTAGATCCCGAGTTTATATGACCCATCCACCGACCGAGTACTCTCATTTTCCCCGCACAAATCGCATAACATTGCGCTCATGATTTAGTATTTTCTTTTTTGAATACTCAATTATTGATTTTTCTCGAGCCTCGATGTATTGGAGATATCCAAAGAAAATAATACCGGATTGTGAACTCGACATGGTTCGAGAAATGAGAGTACTTTGTGGGATGAAGACATAATTGTAAATTTAACCTTTAATATTTACATATTTTTTTATTAATTTGGACTTTATTTATTTTTTTAATTAAATTTAGCCCTTAACCTTTTTAAAGAGAGTCAAATGTGAAAATTAACCTTTCAAAAAGGGTTGGATTATTTTTTTAATAAAAATATCGACTAAGATATTATATTTTTAAACATAGTAATTCGCATAACAATTCATGTGTATTTCATGCTATTTTTTTAATTTTTATATATTATTTATATTTTTATGAATTTTATATTTTTTTTATTTTTTAAATTATTTATTGACGTGACATATAAAACAAATAGTGTCATGTCAACATGAAATACATGTAGATACCACATGGGTTGCCACGCCTTAAAAAATTAATGTTTTAGTCAACATTTTTATTAAAAAATATTATTTGACTTTTTTTAAAAGATTAAGGGGCAAATTTAGCTCTAAATTGACAAAAGATGTAAATGTTAAGGGCTAAATTTATCATTATGCCTATAACTTTTAGTCCACTTTGGTACTCTTTTTTTTTCTCTTTGGTACTTGAACTTAGTAATTAAGTCTATTTTGTTCTTCGAACTTAATAAATGTAAAAGTCTAATAACGTGATACTCTAATATTATGTCACATCATTATTTAAAAATTTTTAAAAAATATATTTAAAAATTTCAGGCAATGATGTGACACTTTAAGATTGTATCATGTCATCAAATAGGGATAAAATTCAAGTTCAAGGTCTAAATAAACTAAGTTACCAATTTTAGATACTATATTTATTAAAATAGACCTAATTGTCAGATTCAAAAACTAAAAGTTATATTAACCCTTGAAACTTTCTTTTATAACATTACCGATGGTTCTTCGTCTGCTAGACCTCCACCTGTAAAAGGGTTTACCAACACCATCTTAGATTAAGCAGATTAATTGTAGCAAATAAAACTAGGGATTAGTGTCGTATATGAGTATATGTTCGATTCGGAAATTTTTTTCATGTATTAAAAAGATGGGTAAATTACACTTTTAGTTAGTAAACTATTGGCAAGTTTTTGTTTCGGTCACTTAACTAAAAAAGTTACAATTTGGTCACTAAATTATTCAAAAGTTTTCATTTAAGTCATTGGGCTATTAAAATTAATGTTATATGGTTTTCCCTTGTCGCATTGTATGCACCAATCGAAAACTCTCTTTTCTCTTCTCGGTTTAATTTTGTTTTCATGAAACAACTTTAGATGTTATGGATCTGCGAGCTAAAATTAAAACAGTTTTTTTCTCTAATATATGACATTGGCCATCAAATTGACTTAAATTTAAGGTATGTTTTTCTACTCAAACATAGGTATTAATCCACAGTACCAATCGTCACTTGAAGCTCATTAGCGGAACTTTTTTTTTAAAAACTTAACGGCCCAATGACTTAAATAAAAACTTTTAATAGTTTAGTGACTTAAATAAAAACTTTCAAATAGTTTAATGATCAAAATGAAAACTTACCCATAATTTAGTGACTAATAATGTAGTTAACCCTAAAAAGATTATACTATTGTACCCTTATTCAAATTTACATTGGATTAGATTTGTCAAATGGGTTGGAGGATTAGTTTTGGATCGGGCTTGCCTTTCAAGTCATATTTGGTTTAAGTCATGTCGAGTTTAAATTATTTTTGGATTCAAGTTAGGTGGGTTCAATTGTTGACCTTTTACGGTTAATCAAATTAATACGGGTTCAAATTTGAATTAGTCAGATTAGATTTTCGAAATTGAGATAGAACTAACATGTCAATGTTTAGCAAAGGTAAATTGTGATGGGAGTCAGGAGGGCCTTGATCCCAAAATTTTTAAAAATTCTCATTAAGCCCTTAATTTTTTTTAAAAAATTTAATTAACCTCCAATTTTTTTGAAAATTCTCATTAAACCTTTATTTTTTTAAAAAAAATTTAATTAGATCCCTAATTTATCTCAAAGATTCGCCACTAGTCAAATATAAGTGTTAAACACAATACCAAATAGGATCACAAAAATTAGTAAAAATGGAGGCTAATAATAAGTAACATACCACTATGAAAACTGCAGTTACCATAACCTGCAAAAACATAAAACAAAGAACCATAAATTCACTTAGGCATTTAAACAAACAGGTAACAGACACTCTAATTAAGTACTGGGAATGTCAAACTTACTTGGATCAATCAACGAAACCAAACCCGAGTTTATAAAATTACAATCAGCAAGGTGCCTGCCATTGGCTTGATAATACAAATTCATAGCAAACGAAGCATGGTGCATTCGAGAATTTGGTTCAAAGCAAGGACCCTTAGGGTTTATAGAGCCACAATCTAATTGACTGCAAATGTATTCAATGTTGGCAGCCAGTGCCGAATTGCTAGCTAATGGATTTGCAATGCACCAAGTTTTCTGCAAATAATCATGGGATTGTGATAAAAAAAAATGAAGTTTTTAAGTAGGTTAATATAGGGGTGAAAGTATCTGATAGGTCCCTTTTTTTATAGGATCAGATCAAATTAGTCCATTTATTATAAAACTATTTATGAGTCGAGTTATCTGCCCTAAATTTGAGAGGGTTTAGGTGAAAAATATTAGGCTCAAAAAATTGCGGTTTGAACCAAAAAACTAGGCCCGTTTAAAGTATGGGTCGGGCTCGGACTCGAACATTTAAAGCCTAAGCTCGGCCCTATCCGTTTTCTATTTTTATAATGTATTATATTATGTTTTGTATATTATATAATTTACAACACATAAAAACTAAATCTATGGTAATATATAATACTATAATGTAAACATTAAAAAAAAAAGTTAAAATACCTATTTATAAAATTTTAATAAATGAAAAAATTATTTAAAATTATTAAATATTAAACTTAAAATAATATAGATATTTTTAAAAAAAATCAAAAATTAATATGGGCAGGGCTAAAATTAGCTTGAGTTAACCGTCTTTGTTCTGTTAAAAATAATCAAATAAGGCTTAATTTCAACAGAGTTAATATTTATTGTTTAAAAAGAATTTTATTTCGTGATTTATGGAGTTAATATTTTGAAAGCTTTTATGATTTTACAAAATGAAATATTTTGTTTAGAGTCAAAAGAAAATTAAAAAAAAAACCCGATTGTCATGTAATTTTTTAAATAAATAGTAAAGGCTTAACTCTGTTGAATTTTGACATTGTTGGATTCTTTTTAACAGTACATGGACTAAATTGATCTATTTAATTGTATAGGGACTAATTTGATCCAGTCCTAATAATAGAGAGACTTAGCGAATATTTTCACCTTAAAATATGTAATCAGATCTTGTACTTTGGTAACTTTTTGAAATTTAGGGCCCTTTAGATGGGCACTTACTTATAGTGCAGTTTAGCTCTCTTTTTGTCTCACACTATAATAACTAATCTAACCACCACCGCTATTTTTATCCTAACCAGAGGTTAACGCACCGCCCATCCAATCATTAGTATTGTTAGTTTTTTTTGTGTCAAAATTTACCAACTTGATAAGTTGATTTGACTATTCTCATATGACTTAGAGCATGATTGATAAAAAAATATACATGCCAAATTAGTAAATTTTGACGATAAATTCTAATAATATTAATAATTATATTTGAATTTTTAAATTTAAAAAAGAAAAAGAATTTTAACCTTTTTTAAGTATAAAAATTCGGTGATTAAATCTCGCATTTTATTAAAATACTTTTAAGTAAAATCTAACTAAAATGTTGAAGTAAATGTATTAGATTGAATTGGTTACCCGTTCATTAGGTATCGTTTGAGAACTTCCTGCACAAATAAAAGTGTACATGGATCAAATCAAACTGAAATTTAATTTTAAAAAAAATTGGGTCACAAGTAAAATATATAAAAACTATACGAAACTTGCGATATATATACATGTGTCACGTATCGTGTTAGTCGTATAAATATAAGCACAAAATAAATTATTAAATGTGTTAACATTTTAAATATAAATATTGTTATATCATAGAGGGTTAACTTTTTAAATGTGTTAGCCATAAAAAACCCTACCTCTTGAATATGGTGGTCATACCTTCAAGGGCGAAACTAGAATTTTTTTCAAAAGGTACAAAATATAAATTTATCATTATATTAGCTTATAACTCTACGATTTTTGGAGAAATTATATTACAATTTTAGCAACAAGGTACGAGGTAAGCTTAAAATCGTTAAATTTCTCTTATATCTTTTTTCTTACTATATTATTATAGGTATAATTATTTATTTGGCCCTCCAATTTTATAAAAAAAAAATTGTAGTCCTCCAATTAAATTTTCCCCTTTTTTAGTTCTTAAACTTGTCTCTCCTTTTTTTTTTGTCAAATCACCTAAAAATGGATAGAAAAACTAACGTTTTTTTTCACTTTGCTGATGTGGCATACACGTGAATTGCCACGCGGATGACACATAAGCATTTAATTATTTTTTAAAAAATTTAAAATTTCAAATATATAAAAATTATTTTTAAAAATTTAAAAATATTAAAATTACAAAAAAATATTTTAAAATTTTTTCAAAATTAATTAAATGTTGACATGTCATCCACGCGTAAGCCACGTTAGCAAAGTTAACAAACGTTAATTTTTCTATCTATTTTGAGATGATTTGACAAAACAAAAGTAAGTTTAAGGGCTAAAAGAAACGAAAAATTAAACGAATGATTAAAATAACTTTTTTTTATAAAGTTAGAGAGCCAAAAAAATTCACTGTTCCATTATTATATGCTTAACGTTCTTTATTGGTTTAAGCATCGAAACACAAGTTATGACACCCTTTGTTATGTATCAGGTTCGTGTTTTTTGTTTAATTGTGTTCGAAATTATCGAGAATAATAAAAGCATATAAACAAATATAGAAATACTAAATGTTCAAATATGTCATAAATCCTTATACTCTTTGTAAATTTAAAATTTAGTCCATGTACTTTTATTTTTAGGAATTTAGTCCATCTGCTTTTCAAATTTCAAAATTTAGGTCCAATTGCTAAGATTATTTTATTAAATTTAAGTTTATTACAAAGTCATTTTTTTGTTACATTGCTATCAAGTGAGTATTTTTTTTATTTCAAATTAAACAGTGTTAATAATTGGATATAAATTATGAAATTAAAAAAATAGAGCGACTAAATTTCTGAAAATAAAAGTACTAAAACTAATTTTAAATTTATGAAGAATACAGGGACCTACAGCGTATTTTAACCAATACTAAAAGATCAAAAGAATCAGCAGAACTTACCTGGGTACAACAAAGAAAGCATAACAAAGAGGGAGAAAATGGGAGTGGAACCAATTGGTTTAGCCATTTTGGTGCAAAGTGGAATAATATTTGTAAGAGAAAACAAAGTTTTGATTTTTATAACAGAGCTTTTGAATGTTTATAGTTTTTTTTTTAGTCCCCAAAGTTGGTTTTTAAAGCATTTTCATCCTCTTAATAGCATTAAATAAATAAATAAATAAAATTATGTAACTATACAAAATCATTTGCCAACAAATTGAATGGGTTAGGTAATATGTTCAATGTTCATGTTTATGTGCCCACTTAAAATGCATGCATTATTTTTTGTCTTAAAAAAATCGAGTTTCGAGCTAGGGTGATTCGATTTTTTAATTAAAAGTTTCGAGGTCAAGTCAGGTCAAGATTAAGAAAATCTATTTGACCCCAATTTACAAAGATACCCCTCTTTTTAAATTTTATAATGGATCCATTTTACAAAAAAAAATTAATCTTATAGCTATGTTTTATGTTTTTTTAATTATAATTTCATTATTTTATAAGAGTTTGTACCATATATTTAAATTTTATAAATATTATTTTATATATTTTGTTGTAATTTCGTAATTTTATAATATATATTTGGTTTAATTTTGAAAAAAATTAATATTTTGTAAAATATTATCTAAAATTTTGAGGTAGGATGGGGTGGGATGAGGAAAGTTATTGTTGGGTTGGGTCAAGGTCAAGAATGATTTTTAAAAATCAAATCAAACCGAGTTTAGAGCGGGATTAGGGCAAACAAAAAACTATCCCTCCTCGTTGCCATGTGTAACCGGAATAAGTTAAAGGCTTATTTAGATTCAATCATTGTTATATATATTAGAATTTGTCACCGGCAATGTGATAATATGTTTATTATATATGGTTTTAAAAAAAATAGTGTAATTAAATTTAATTAATATAATGATTACTGTTTGTGGATTATAATTGAAATTTTAAATCCAAAAAGTATGACGACTAAAATTAACTAAATTAGATTAGAGAACTAAATCCGTAACTTTTATATAGTGAAAAAATTAATAGCAGAATTTGACTAAATTCTCTTTCAAAATCCTTTTTTTTTAAAAGGGATAATAATAAATTTTGCCCTTAACATTTATATTTGTTGTCAATTTGGTCATATTCGTTTTTTTAGTTAAATTTGACCATTAACTTTTCAAAAAGAGTCAAATCGCTTTCTTTAACGAAAATGTTGACTAAAATATTAATGCTTTCAACGATGTTCGGGTTGCAACCTGTGTGGTAGTCTACGTGCATTTTATGATGATATATCATCTTTGTCTTATCTGTCATGTCAACAAATAATTTAAAATTTTTAAAAATATTAAAAAAAATGCAATACATATGGATTGCTATGCAGATAATCATGTTTTGAAAATTTAACGTTTTAATTAGTATTTCTATTAAAAAATTATCAATTAGACTCTTTTTTAAAGATTAATAGTTAAATTCGACTCATTTTTATAGGTTTAGAGATAAATTTAGATAAAATAAAAATAATGGTGAAATTGAAAAAAATGTAAGCATGAATGGCTAAATTTGGCATTATGCCAAAAAGAAAGAAAAGGAAATCTGTTAGAAGTAGATATTGATTGGGCTACCTAATACTTACACGTGGCATAATTTCATTGGTGTAAAAAACAACATTTAAAATAAGCTTTAGATTTTTCATTTTTTAATTATCAAGAAATTTCCCCCAGAAAAATACCAAACGTATAATGGATTGATGGTCTCTAAGGATGCCACGTGGGCATTGAAAATAAAATTTCTAAAATGATAACCAACCAATAAGATTTCACCTATCGATATTTGTAAGATAAAAAAGTACCCTTTTCACAAAAATCTGTATAAACACCACAATCAAACATTCAAATATATATATATATATATATATATATAACAACAACAACAACCATGGCCACCATGGCACTTTCTTCCCTGTCCTTCGCCGGAAAAGCCATGAAGTTCTCTCCGTCCACTCCCGGGATCAATGTCAGTGGTTGTGTTTCCACGAGGAAAACCACTAAGCCAGTTGCCTCGTGCAGCTCGTGGTACGGATTGGACAGGATTTTGTACTTAGATTTACTCTAGACCTAATCGTGGGTCAGGTTGAACTAGGCCGATAGGTTTGTTTTTTTAAATTTGAGCTTGGTCTAAATAAAAAAATTATTAAACTCGAGCTTGATTTGACTTGTTCGTATTAAATTTTTTATATTTTTTATAAAAAATAATTTTAAAAAATTATAATACATCAAACACATTAAAAATATTAAAAAATATTTCTCAACAAATTGAAAATACATTAAAAAAAATCTTTATATTTAAATAACATTAGATAGTTGCAACTTATCAAGCAAATGTATCTAAAATAGTAGAAAAATTATCAATAAAACAAAAGTTATATAATATCTAAACAATAATAAAAAAATAGTATCAATATGTTAGTAAAATGACAACAAAACAACAACAGAAAAAAATTTAAACGGATTTAGGCCAGGTCCGAGCCAAAAAAATCTTATTCAAGGCCAACTCATTTAGAAAACGACATTATTTTTTATCTAAATTTATTTTTTGAATTTATATCATTTTTCAAGTAAACCTTGGAGTATAAGCAGATGACTTGACCTATGATCAGATCTAATCCACTCGTTAGAATCCGCAAACCTAAAGACCTTTGCTAGAAACCATGAGCTGGAGATCATCCACTGTCAATGGACGATGTTATGAGCTTTGGGCTGCATATTCCCCGAGCTCCTAGCACGAAACGGGAGCCGTGTGGTTCAAAATCGGTTCCCAAATCTTCAGCGAAGGTGGCTTTGACTATTTAGGTAACCCAAGCTTGATCCACGCTCAAAGCATCTTAGCCATTGGGGCTTGCCAAGTTATCTAAATGGGTGCTGTCGAGGGTTACCGCTTTGTTGATGGACCGCTCGATGAAGTAACTGACCCATTGTACTCTGGTAGTAATTTTGACCCATTAGTTCTTGCAAATGACTCGGGGGCATTCGCTGAACTTAAGGTGAAAGAGTTAAGAACGGGAGATTGGCTATGTTTTCGATGTTCAGATTCTTCGTTTAAGCAATCATGACCGGAAGGAACCGAGAGACTGTTAGGGAACTTGGCTGACCCTGTAGACAACAATGCTTTGGCCTATGTCACCTTCTTTCCTGGAAAGTGAGGTTAAAGAAAACAAAGAGATGGTTTTATATCTTCTTATGTGTTCTTCGTTGGTTAGTGATGTAAAATATGATACAAATCAATGGAAAAATTAAAATATGAATTTGAAAAATCAATTAATTTTAAGTCTTAATCGACATAAATTTTACGATCCAAACTATAACAATCCCTTCTAACACTTGACCAGTTTGAACAATCTATTCAGTTAAAATCGGATTGATTGATCAAGCCTATATTTTAACTAATTAGCCAACATATGTCTTAACAACCTAACCAAATAGACTTAATAAGTTGATATTGATTGATTAAATTAACTTCCGAATTTTTTTCCTGACAGTAATAAGTGCATATAGCACTTAAAAAAAAACTGTAATTTAATTATTTTATTTTTATTTAGATTAATAAAACATATATAATTTTTTTTAATTTTATTTTTAATGAATTCAGTGTTATATTATTAATGCAACAAATGGAGGTGATCCAATTTGTTGATTCTACAATGTTATAAAACAAAGGCATGTGATTTCGAGCACCTTCCAATCCAAAAACTTTGTCGGTGTTTATATACACTTGGACCACTTATCAAATCCGCAACTTTCTTCCTTTATTGCAATCTAACTTTTTGCTAATTAATGTCTATTTAAATTGGATTTTAGGATTAAATAAAAACTAGAAATTAAATGCATTGTTTAAATTATGAGTAAAAAAGATATTTAAATTCATAATTACATAGAATTAATAATATTAAATTATTTATCATGATATATATATATTTTTGAGTTAATATTGGATTGACTAATGACACTAACTCAATGAACAACATTATTAATATATACATAAGTTTTGGTCGAAGTGATAAAGAAATTTTTTATCAAATGTTGGTGTTATGGGTTCAGATCTTAACATCGATAACATTTTTATTTTTTAAAAAAGAGATAAAAGTATCCTTATAATTAGAGGTGAAGTCAAAAAACTTTTTAGAGAGGTCAAAATTAAATTGTAACTTTTACGATAGTAAAAATTCTAATTTCACCATTTTGATAACTTATATCTTTATAATTTTTAAATAATTAAATCACATTTTTATCATTTTTTTATTATTTTTAGGAGGGCTAAAGTTTAATTTTACCTTTACTATTATTAAAATCTTAAAAGGGCCTAAATAAAAAAATTTATAAAAAAATAAAAATATTAAAAAATTAGTTTAACAAGCTTTACTTCCAAGTATAATAAATAAAACACAAATAGGAGATAGTTTGAGTTTTGATTAAAATTCTATATATCATAAATATATTATTTAAAAATTTTAAATTGGTTGATTTAATTATGAAAATTAATAATTGATAACCAATAAATATAATCTATTTTAACCACCTACAAAACCAAATTAATCATCATAATTAACTTGACTAAAAATTATCAATCAAATCGAACTGAACGATTTTTGTTATATTCGAATTAAATCCCAAATTTAAACATAAAAGTCACAACAAAAAATTGACCAAAATAAAATGATAAAAAGAATAATTAACTGAAAATTTTAATTAGAGGGGTTTAGATTCCCCTAATATATTTTCTCAACCATCTATAATGTATATAGTATTAGAGAATTAACAGAAAATGTTACACTGATTATATTATATATTACCTAAAGGCTTTTTTTTTTCTTATCAACAAGATGAATGGTGTGAATTGATATTACAATGAAAAAAAAAAAATCAACTGTTAGCAGTAAAAATATATATATGGATGAACTCACTTGTTATCGGGATCTATGGATATTCGGCTTTGCTCAAACAAAAAGAAAGAGTTTGGGACTGAACCTTACGTGCGACTTGTGCCTGCCCTTGCTCTGGCGACGGATTTCGCGTAAAGCTCCTCGTATTGTGATGCTGAAGAATGCCAGCTGAAATCTATGTTCATGTCCTTTCGGACAAGTTGTTGCCAAGTCTGGCTGTCGTTGTTGTAGAGATTAAATGCACGATCCAATGCACCGTTTAGTCCCTGTCAGGTTTGTGCCGAAGTATGAGAGAGAAAAATTAGTGATATCGGAAAGTGAAACAAACTTGGAATTGTGGTTAATTACATTTCAACAATTTTGTAACTAAAATTACCTGTTCATCAGGAGTTGTAAAAGTAAAACCGTTTCGATATTGGTAAGGTATTGTGTCGTCGTCAACATCGAAAACGCTACAGAAGAAAATTATAAAAGAATAAGCGCACAACCTTTTAGACAAGTGCCATACATGTTAAGGAAAAGCAGT
Source organism: Gossypium longicalyx (assembly GCA_025698465.1). NCBI lineage: Eukaryota > Viridiplantae > Streptophyta > Magnoliopsida > Malvales > Malvaceae > Gossypium > Gossypium longicalyx. The sequence goes on from CM047000.1 coordinate 98,914,384, forward strand.
TCACCTGTCATTTAGACCACCAGTTTTTCTTACAATTGGAACGGAACCATATCTCATTGCTATCATCTGGTATGAGAACAAAAAAATGGGAAACTTAAAACAGAGGCTGTGATGTTTTATATGAATTTCCATTTAACGGTTCGGTTTAGTTTCTCATTCAAACAAAGATTACTAAAGCTGAAGCTTGGATCATACCTGTGTAAGGCCACAAGGCTCGAAAATAGATGGAATTATGAACATGTCAGATGCTGCATAAATGTAACGAGAAAGAGACTCGTCATATTTTAATATTAACCGGATGTGTTCATGATCTTGAAATTGGTTTGCGATACCTTCGAACTCCCTCTGCAAAAGAATCAAATATAAAATACATAAAGGATCTCACTCTACTAACGGTTTCAAACATAGAAATATGGAACGGGAAAAGAAATGAACTTAAAATGAAAGAACTACTTCGGAGGTCAACCATTGTTGTTCGAATCATAAAATGAAGCCTAAATGGAGGTTTTACTGCTCTTAGTGCTTTCTCTTATGCAGTATTCATATCATTAACAGGTTTCCTTCCAGTTTTGATATAACGGTAATGGAGTTGCATGAATTGTTTGCTGGTTTTTCTTTTCAAGGACTCATTTAGCTTCTAAAAAAATTTAAAAGATGGAAAGAAAGTATTTTCCTTCCCTATTGGTCAATGATAACAAAAGTACAACCTATATTGCTCAGACTCTTCATTTTTCATGAAGTACCCATGTCACACGGATATGGAGATATGACCTCTGAGGATCACACCCGAGTCCCAAATAACAAAGAGTACAACCAACAAATGCACTAAGAAACTCTTCTTCGAAAACTGTTTAAAGGAAATTTAATACAGCAGAAGGATAAGATGGCAGCCTTAACCTTCAGAAGGGTAAAAAAAAAACGAAACTAATTTGTTCGATTTGAAATTGAGAACCTTATTTACTTTCCAGTCATTACATTTACATAGAACAGCAGTAGAGATTTACCTGAATGTGGGGAACTGGACTTGAACCAAGAAGCACAAACTGACCACCCATCTCCAACGTTCGATAAATGGCATGTCTAATTAGATGCACACCCTTTTGTGGCACCAATCTTGTTATGCAGCCCACCTATTCAATAATAAATAAAAGACCATAGTTAGAATTCACACAGTACATTGTCTAATAAAGTCGAGTTGGTTGAGAGGGAAAAAAAGAACTTGATGATGCCATGTTATCAAAACCAAAGGTGACAACCGGTTCATAGTGTACACTCAAAAGCTCGTGTAGAGAAGATATGAAAAACATATCAGTATGTTAATAAAACTCAATAAACTCCTAATAGGCAGTCGGATTACAGTGTTCTTATTGGATGAGGATATAAAGGCCATTTCATACTACAGTTTCATTCTCAAAATTGATTACTCTATTTTTCAGTCGTTCTCAAAATTAATTAAATTCTTAAAAAGTTGTCAGCGGAAAGCCTGACCATATAATCTTATTCGAGTTACTGCAAAATATTCCACAAATCAACTTAACATAACTGTAGAAGGTTCTAATTAGGATATCATTGAAATCTTACAAAAAAGGACTTTAGAAATAAAATTACCAGAGGCTGAGAATCATCAGCATAAGAAAGTCTTAGATGCCTTCTCATGGCAGCTTTATTTTCTGCTTTTCCTTGCAGATCGTTAGCAGTATACTGCACTTTGAGAAAAATATCGGTGGCAGGATCCCAAGCATCAGTATCGATCCCGTTTAAGATCCCCATGAACTTTTTTGAGTGAAAATTAAGTGTAGAATGGAGGCCTTTTCCTCCCTTTAAAAAAATAGAAAGAAAAAGAGCATAATTTTTAGTTAAACCTCGCAACTAAGAAAATAAACCAAGTTGTTGAAAGAAGGGTAAACTACACCCAAAATCATTAAACTATTCAAAAGTTTTTATTTAAGTCACTGAACTATCCGAAAGTTTTTATTTAAGTCAACGTGCTGTTAAGTTTTCTTTTTTTTAAAGCCAGGCTAGCGAGCTCCAAACAGTGATTCAATGATCAGTATGGTGGATCAATACCCATTGACGAATAGCAAAACATACCTTAGATTCAATTCAATATGATGATTAATTTTGGAGATTGAAGAAGAAAGCTAGTTGGGTCTTAGTTCATAGATTCGTAACATTCCAGGTTGTTTCATGAAAAAATTGAACTATATAAAAGAGAAGGAGAAAGAGAACTATCGATTGGTGCAGGTGGTGCAAACAAAGAAGGCCATACAGCAGCGATTTTATAAGCCAGTGACTTAAATGAAAACTTTCAAATAGTTTAGTGACCAATTTGTAACTTTTTGAAGTTTAGTAGCCAAAACGTAAAGTTACTAATAGTTAAATAACCTTGAATATCGTTTACCCTTGAAAGAAAGCTACAAAAATATCCATACCTCAGCAGTTCGGACTTCTTGTGCATAAGTCGGTGATACTGTTGTAACTATGTTAGAGAACACAATTGCACCCTGAAAAGAAGGGAAATTAGAAAAAGAATAGAAAGAAACTTTACAATTAAAAAAAAATAAAAATTTGCAGCACCTTAATAGGATTGACCCTATCATTTGCCGAGTTATCCTGCATTCTATCAGGTCTGTTTAGCTGCTGGACATCCAAACCGCATGATGCCAATTCTGAAGCAGGTGCAGCCCCTTGGTACTCGAAATTGTGGCAAGTAAAACATATTCGAGCTGAATTCAAACCTTTTGGAAAATACAAGTCCCAGTAAAGTGGTGCCTGAGATAGTAAGAAAAAAGCTTCAGTGATATGGAAAAATGAATCAGGTGACAAAAGAAACAAGAGTTTAAATGTCATACAACAAAAGCTGTCTGCCAATCATGGCAGTGAATTATGTCGGGTTTCTTGCCAGCTTGAAGAAGCAACTCAAGTGCTGCACGACTGAAAAATGAAAAACGTTTGAAGTCATCTTGCTCTCCATAATATTGTCCTCTCCAAAAGAACTTGCTGGGATGATGTGGCTCGATAAAATAAACAGGAAGACCTGTGAATTAAATTCCATGTTCAGAACGCAAAGATAATAACATGCAAGTGGAAGGGAAAGGCAAAAAAATTCTCACCTTCAACAGTACCAGTCCAAACTTTATTTTGAAATAGTTTGCCATCGAAATACGAGTATACTGTCGCATCTAAGACCTGTTCAAAAAATTAAAATCATCATAAACACAGATATTTAGTGCTTCTCAAATCTCCAATATGCTAACATACCCTTAAGTCACGAATACGATCATATTGCATACAATCATATTTTGGAAGAACAATCTCCACAAGGTGTCCTTTCTTCTGCAATGCTTTACCAAGACCAGTCACAACATCTCCCAAGCCACCAACCTGATAAAAAATAATTGAATTAGATATACATACATATATATATATATAAACAAAAAAGAAAAGAACAATTAATCCTCCAAACAAACATGTAAAAATACACAAGAAGAATAATACTAGAAAATTTAAAAACAAAAATAACAAACCAATTATTGCATATCCATTTTTCAATATAAGAATTTTGGTGATTACTGTGAAAAATAGATTTTAATATTCACTAATCAAAGGGGTGGATTGGAAAAAAAATGGAAAAGATAATGCAGAGATAAAATAAAATCACCATTGAGACATTCCTGATTACATAAAACAGCAAGCTATCCAGCCATGCAGGTCCAAGCACGACCATAAAGAACAGCTTTAAATGAACCTAGACATTAATTTAGTGCTTTCTACTTGGGCTCCAAAAGGAAAGAACAATAGTACTCTTTGTGAGCTTTATAAAGTGCAATCTTTAGTGAAGATAGTGCAATTCTGTCTGTTATGATTAAATAAGAAACCACTAGAATAATAACTAGGAATGCACACCAATCATTACAGCAGCAAGTATAACCATAGGAAAGAGCACTGGTGAACATGGAAAAACCACACAGGACAGGATAAGAACATTAGCCAGCAAACCTAGCAAGGCAAAGATTACAGAGAACATGAAATGAAAAATGTTAAGATGTTCCTCTAACTTATATGTTCTTATACTAAAAGAGAAAAAATGCAAGGCATCAGAACCGCAAAAATATCAAATGGTTGCACAACACCTTGAAAGAAATTACAATCTAATAAACTACATCTGTGGTTTTCCTTTTCTACATGGTCAATCAAAGAAGAAGAACACAATTTTCAAAGGGAATATGACATCAGGGATAGAGAAGGGTTAAGTGCACCAACTTGAAAAAAAAGACTAAAAAGGATAGACCTCTTATAATGTTCATTCATTAAAAATTAGCCAAGAGAGCAGCAAATATAAGGGGATAACACATACCTTAGCAACTGGTGCCATCTCAGCAGCAATATGAATGACATGCAACCCTGGACTAAAGATCAACAAAATGGAAAAGTTTAAAAGGGGAAAAAGGGCAGTAATGTAGTAAAATTGACTGGTTCAATAAGCACCTAGCTTGTGATGATATCAGCTGGAGAAATGTAGATATAACTTCGTCCTCTGTCTTTTCTTTGCACATCACATATGCATCACAAATGCGTCGATCCCTCTTCCACACCATTTCTCTCAACGGCACTGCCTCACTGTTTAATATTTTATTCTCAAGCACCCAACCATCAATAGTAAGCAACAAACAGCTCCAGAATTCCCAAGGCATATCATCAACTGGTTCGTCCAATGCCCTTTTCTTGCTTTCTTCTTTCAAACTATTAAGGGTGTCCCGAAATTCCTTTATAGATTCTTGATATAATTGAACATATGAATATATCTCTTGATCAGACTTTTGAAGACGCTCCTCTAGTAGTTTTATCTTTTGCTGCATAAGTTCATTATATTGTTGGGTTTTCTCAGATGAGGCTTTAAAGACAGTAGCCGCTTCAAGAGATTCTTCCAATTTATCAACCTTCTTCCGAAGATCCTGGTTTTGCTGTAACACTAAAATGGCTTGGTCGGCCTGTTTAGTTGCCTTATCCAGCAAGAGTTGTAAATTTTCAACCTTTGCCCATAGGTCCTTGCATTCAGTCTTTAGGGTAGAAATATTTGAAGACTCTTGCTGAGAAACTGACAGCTTAGATTCCAACTCCTTCATGGAGGACTCTAGAAAAGAGCTTTCATTTTCCAGTGTTACTATGCGTTTATCAGTGTTCTTCAAATTGCTAAGCATTGACTTAAGCGCTTGGATATCATATTTTAGGGCAAGATTTTCTGTCCTCAATGAATCAACTTCCTTGCTAAGAGAATGAACATGACCATCACGTGCTAAAAGTGCCCCTTCATCGGAAATTTTGCTTCGATTCTCATACAATTCAAGCTCACTTTTTCCAGAACCACCCCTATTAATCAATTCATTTTGCAAACTCTCTAACTGATCTTCTAACAGTTCTGCATGCACCTTTTCTTGAGAAGCAAATTTAATCTGTGCATCAGCTTCAGCCAATCTTTTTTCCAAATTGTTAATTTCACCTTTCAATGTCTCCTTCTCACTGAGAATTTTATGAAGATCTTCTAGTGCATGAACCCGAGCTTGATTGAGAAGAAGGATATCTACATATTTAGAAACATTAGTATACAAACATTTGATATACCTCTCTTAACAGAAACTAGCATTCCAATAAGAGTACTATATAAAAATATCTACAAGAATTCTCTAATAGCAATGTATCCTACTTCTCTCCGCATTTTTTATCATGCCTATCAGGTCATCTGGTTGAACACTTGAGAGCAGCTCTGCACCAACTCCGTTTATGGCCTGCAAAAAGCAAAGAAGGATTATCAATATTTAAAATTTAAGCCTTCAGTAAAAGTGCATGAGCATGTTTATCTAATAGTTCAATAAATAATTGTTTCTCCCAAGCCTTGATATGTCCATAAATCTAGCCTAAAAGAAAATTATTATTTTTATCAAAACAACATGATAATCAAACAAAGAATTCAAACCACTTCTTGAACAGTAAGATTAAACGATGCATCTTAAAAGCCAAAAGAAACATCCATAATGCCAATTTTCTATTCAAAAAGCTTACAAAAATACTACTTAACAAAATTCAACAAAGATATAATTATTCCATATTGTAACTTGATTCTACCATTTACCACTGAGGACTCATAATTACAAGAATATCAGACACACAAAAAGTAAGCAGTGTAAACGTATGTCTACTCTTCCCACTTCACCATCATCCGGTAAATGTTCACAAAGATATACAAATCAAATTGAAATATCTATATGGCATATAGGGAAGAAAGGGGGAAAACCAGAACTTGGTAAATGAATGTACCGAAGCTTTTGCTACAGCAGACTGTGCGGGGCTGTCCGTTATCTGCTCATCGGCATGCTTTACATCTCTGTTAGTCTCAATGGCAGAGGCAGATTGAGTACCCGAATTCTTTTCATCAGTATGCTCTGCATCTCCCCTAGTGTCAACATCGTCTTCAAAAGTTTTTTCACGATTAACACTAGGCTCCATATCTCCATTATTTGGGACAGAATGTTCAGGATCAAATTCATCATCGCTATTTGGCTGCAACTTTGCACTTGGTCGAATCCGTTCAAAAGGAGGCTTCTCCCCTTGTCTTCTATTATATGAACTGCACATATATCAATAGAAGCATCAAGACAACTGGATCATATATCAGTAGGAACACAAAATATAAAAATTCTTCTTTCAAGTTATTGATAATATATTTATATGATGTAAAATCGACATTGAGTTATTCATGAAATATCAAATTGTCACAGTCAAATATTACAAGCTACATTATTACAAAAAAACTTTTCTTTCTTTCCTTCTTTCTTTCTTGCCATCTAAATAAATAAAAAAGAGTAACCATTCGACATTCTCATAAATATTAAGCACTGATCCGCCATTAATATGCATTGCAAAATCAAAATTCTAGCTAAGAATGTCTAGGTTTGACTGAATTAAGGCCAAAAAAGCTTCTTCTAAGACAAACAGTATCGCGAGATTCACATAAATGTTAAAAGAGTACTAATCCGCCATTAATATGCATTGCGAAATCAAATTCTAACAAAGAAATATCTAGATTTAACTAAATTAAAGCCAAAAAAAAAAAAGCGTCTCCTCAATAAATTAAAAAAAATAAAATCGATCATTTTCGAAAGCTGTGAAGAAAAAAAAAGAGCACCTGAGATTCCGTCGCTGTATTTTACAACAAACAGGAAGTAAACGACGACGAGAAGGCAAAAACAAAGATACGTTCTTCTTCCAACTATCAACATCATTTCCATAATTACCCTCACTCAAACCGTTAAATCCATAGCTGAAAAAACAAATCGAACACTTCGCAGCCATTGTTTTTTCATCAATTTTTTTTTTTGGCTGGTTTGAAACGCAAGAAAAACCGCCAGAAAACGCGAGAAAATGCTAAGAAAAAGAAAAGCTTTCGAAGGAATTCAAAAAGAACTTTTAAAGCATGGATTCAAAAAAAGAGAGTAAAATATAGTAAAAGAATCACCAGTTACTTTGGATCAACGTCAAGTTAGATTTCTCGAACTGTAAGCTTAGCATAATTCAAAATTATAAAAAAAAATTGAAAAATAAAAAAGAAGAAGAAGAAATGAATAAATATTTATAGATTACGAGTGGACTGTGGAGTCTTCTCGTTGAAATCTGAGATTTTAATGGTAAAAATAAATTAAATGAACTACGATTTTATGTTTTTTCTTTTTTGTGTGTGTTTTAGACACTAATCCGAATCCGACGGACGAGGATTGAGGATATCCACAATTTGTTTTCCGATTTTTGATGTGACGAAAGGGATGTATTAGGACGGGAAATTTTGGTGTGAGCCAATTGAAATTAATTATTGGGTAAATTACAGGACAAGTCGTGCATATATTGAAGTTTCATTCTGCCTCCTCTAAAAGTGATCATTCCTTATTTATAAGACATAGTTCTCTTTCTGTGACATCCTAAGAAGGTAGGTAGATGTCATGCATATAACTCAGGACGACACGTCCCCCCTTCAGGTTTGACACATATCCTATACGTGAATTTCTGGCAGGGCTCACATCTAAGTATTATTAGAAGTGGTCACCTATCCCACCTTGCGAGGCGTGCTCTCAAGTCCTCCTATAACATGTAAGTAGTCGCATATCGCACCTCATAAGACCAAAAGCACGCCTTGCACAAGTTGCGAGGGATCCCCTATCAATAACACCTCGCAAGATTGTGGAGCATTTCATATTAATCTCGTGAGATAGTAAGGGTGTTTGTTACGGGTCGAGTTTCGGGTTGCAAGGTTGGATTGCGATTGGACTATGAGGTGTTCTATAATACAACCAAAAAATCTAAGATTATTAAGCAATACAAAAAATAAAATTGACTATTTTGTAATTTTTTAAAATAATTAAAAACTAAAAAAATATTACAAGGGACTATTAATGTAATTTATCCTTAATTATTTAAAAAAAATTGCGTGGCATATAAGAAGCTTAAGAACTTTTAGGAGAAAATGACGGGATTTAAATAATTACTTAAACATTAATTTAATATTGGGTTTTGAGGAAACCAATGAATAAATGTTTAAAAATAAATTTGACCATAGGTTGAAGTGTTGACACTTTCACTTCCCTTAATCTTGATTGTTTTGACGTAGACACGTGGACAAGTTCAAGTTTTTTTTATTCGTTTAAAATTTTTTAATTAATTTTAAGTTTTTTAGTTATTTCGTGTTTAAATCATTTTTTAGATCGAATTTTTTTAAGGTTTGGATTCTAATCACTCGAGTTTAAGTTTTCAAGTCAGGTTATTATATGTTCATATTAATTTTAGATTATTTGTTTGAATCATTTTAATTTTAAATTATTTTTAATTTAGATCTCATAAAATACAAATTAAACAGTGGAATATAATCTATATTTAAGTCGATTCGAATTCATATTGAATGGATTTAAATAATTGACTTTTATCGTCAAATCAAGTTGGATCAAATTCAAGTTTTTAATTCGAATATTTTTATATTTTAATGATTAAATATGAATTAATGTAAAATAAATATTAAATATATTTTTGTTTAAGCTTGAATTATACCATTTTCCTCGCTTTGGACTTTGGGGTTTTTTCTTTTCTTTTCTCATTTTAATACTTAAACTATTATTTTTAATCAATTATTAACCCTAATTCCTAATTTCTCACTTGATTTATTTTTCTTGTTTCTAAGTTTCAGAAAAAAAGAACAATTGCATTTAGTATTGGATTTCAAATTATGTCACATAGAATCTACATTTTCTTCAATGAATGACTCGAAAAAAATACAAAAAGAAAACACAATATATGCAAAATTTTGCAATGTTACAGCAGAAATGTAAAAAAGAAAAAGAAAGATTTACTCCCTGTACGCCTGTTCCGATCATCGGGGACCCAAGCCGGAGCCAAGACTTCTAGTTTTGGCTCGACAGATGAAAAAAAACGACATATTTTACTCGCAATCGTCGGAAACAGCTAGCTCAAAAGGGAGATTCTATAGATACCTTCCAAGTTCCTTTTTCTTTATTTTTGCTCCAAGTATACGTTTTCTTTTTCGTATGTCCCGTGTAAAAGCTCGTTCTAATTCATGAATCATGTTTTCTCAGGCCTGTAATGGTGGAACCGTTATTTACAGGTTAAGAACATTGTGAATATTCTGATAATGTCTAGTTCGTAAGAAGCTACTACGGGATGGCAAAGAAATGGCGCTGATGCATTGTTTAGAATTCGGAAAATTAGTTAATGTTTCATGGGATTAGGAGCTTACCGTTGAAAGAGGAATCTGAAGAAGAATAAGTGAGGTGCAGTACAAACAGAGGGAAATGGCTACTCCGGCTACAACATTATATAGTAGTCGTCGGTTTTCTTTTGTGGGAATGAAAGCGGACTTGAGCGTATTTGTTAATTCGAAAAGCCGATGAGATACCTGTAGAAGGGCGAAGACGGCAAGCAAATGAACAAAACGAACTGTTGGAAAAGGTACGGAAAATTTTCTTACCAAGACATAAATGGCAGTTGTAAGCATGAAGTTGAGTAGTGGATATTCCGGGATAAATGAAAGTAGCCATTTTGGTTGTCCATTAGGTATGTCTGATCTGCACGTATGAAATGCAATTATGAGAATATTATAGACCCGTAAACTTGTTTCTCTTTCGCCGCTTCAGTGCTATTTCGTAGGTATCGATTTTGAGGGACAAATTAAAAGCAGAACTTTGATCTGGCAACAAACCTTAACCAGATATGAAATTGAGAAATATAAGTCTCCAGAGTTATCTTGCCAAGCCACCTGAGAAGCACAAAAACGTAGCATAATTAGGTTAAGAGCAACATAACAACTGACGCTCCTCAAGACGCAAATAAATAATCGACAATGTTGTAACGAGGCATGGATTGAATGAAATTAGTTATAGTCCGGAAACCTACGCGAAGAGAGTCAAAGAGTAATTCCTAAGCTGCTGGGTGGAATTCCGCAAGCAAATGTAGACACTAGAATCATAAGACAGCCGAGAAGAAGAGAGTCAGATCCCGGAATTCATCTAAAGTAATATAAACTTCCTCAAGTAATCCGAGTAAATTACGAAAAGAAATCAATAATACACACGTGATGGGAATCCAAGATGTGTAGGGATGGAATTTGTTGTACGTAACTTTGTCCAGCTTATAGATATATTCATACCACAGATACCCGACCTGAAGAATTTAAGAAAATACACAAACAAAGCTTACATAAGAAAACCGATAGGCATAATCGAAACTATAGTGATCAAAAGATCAGGAACCTTACAAATAGAGAAACCGAAATAACGCTTGCTTTGATTGAGAATTTTCTCTTGGGTTCACATTCCTCCAACTTTTCCATCCATTTCTCGACCTACGATTTAAAACAATATAAAGAGATTGTACTTGTGCACCAAGAAAACATGACTTTCATGTAACCAAAAGATTTTAAAAGCTTACATTGGGATGATAGTAAGCATATATCATTCCGATTATCCATATATAGCGGTCAAGACCGGATCTAAATTGCCATTCATGCAACCGAGGCAGATCAGGTTTTGCAGGATCCGTGTACCCTGCCATTTGAAGGGAGAAAAAGAAATGATATAACCAAACAGCTATAACGTATCGAAGCCAAGAACAATGAATGAACTTTGAAATAAAATTGAAAACTAATTCAATGGGGCTCATTTGCATGTTCACACGTGAGGTTCATATCGGAAAGCACAACATTCCGATTGAAATGCAATAAAAAATGTATATTATTTAGAAGCATATCAAAAGGACATGAACTATCTAAACTGTAAACTACTCAGAGCTAAGTCAAAAAATCAAATGAAAAGTAGAAGAAAGAAGTAGGTAGGTCGCTGACCTAAAACGAAAGCCAACGGACTCCAGAATATTTCAAAAACTCCGGGAATTTCCCAAATAAAGATAACTACGAGAAAGCATGCAAAAAATTTCACAGCCATCACCGATGGCTTCTCATTATACTTGTTGAAAATCCCAAGAGCTCCATACACCATCAGGGTGAAAAGCGTGTGCATCGGGCAGATGTAGTAAAGCATATAATCATTGTTGAGAACAATGCAGCAAAATGCCACGAAAAAGTTTAGTCGCCACATCATCTGCATCAAATCAAAGTTATACAAGGATCTTTGGTTCACCGATAAGCATAAATATATAAACTACACGGCTGGAGTGCTGATATGGGCATTATAACCCAAAGAGAGAATATTACCTGGGTAAAACGTGCTAAACTAAAATCCTTTCTAATATAATAGTACGAGAAGTTTCCAAATCCAGTCATCCAAACATACGCGGCAATAAAGACACGTATTGCATTATATATCTCCGTTGCAGCAAAATAATGGTACATTAGAAATAGGACCTGTAAAAGCAAAAAAAGACACGTAAGTGCAGCTTACAGAACTCTGAAAATTTATTTGGTTCAGAAGAAAAGGTCAGCAGATATCATGGATTCCCGTGGAACTGCAAACACAAGCAATCTCATAACGTGATAGAGATAGAAAATGTCTTGTGTGAGCATCAGAGCAGATCTAAAGATCGTCTAGCAATAAACACTTACCTGCATCCATCCTTTCCACTCTTCAGTCTGATGCCTACTGAGGTATTGCATGGTCTTTCCAGAGAATGCCGATTTATCATTATGTTTCGTCAAGGAAGTCATTGCTGAAACTATGATGAGAATAGCGTAGAGGAAGAGGAAAAGGTCGCGGTTGTATTTCTGTCCAAGGAAACACACATAAGAAATAATTTAAAATAGATAAATAATTCTCTATAGTGTTCTTCAATGAGTTAAAACAAAGCACTAAACCTCAATAGATCATCAATTGCTAATATATAAGCCATTTTCACCAATAACAAGGGAAAATCTTAGCCATCAAACATTTCCAACCATAAGAAAATAATTTCAGCCTTTCAGGCAATTTAAGGAATTTATGTATATTGAACTATTAGTGAAAGGACATGGTGTTCACAAACTGCTTATTACAGATTAGTATCCTCCCAAATTTGAGGACCAAAGGAAGGATGCAAGTACAAAGGGAAAAAATAAAAGGCTGTTTACACAAATAACATTCACCTAGAAGGAAAAATAAGAAAAACAATGAGTTCAAAGGGTTCCGGACCACAAAAATTACTTGAAGAGCTTTTACAGAACTAGAGAACCCAGATTAAATCTTCTTTTTGTCATAGTGAAGGGGAAAGGAATTCGGACTGACAAGAAAGCAAGATGAAACCATGACCAGAAAGCACTAAAAAAATATGAAACATATAAAAATGAAAACCAAGACCCTATCAGGTATGAAGATGCAACAATATACTTGAGAAGCATTTCAAAAAATTGAAAAAAGAAGAAGAGGAAATCATGAAAACAAATTATAATCAATATCACAAACAAGCAGTATTAAAACACCTTGGTAGATTCTCCTAGTAAATTTGTGCGGTCACATATATAGAAGTACACTAGGATAGCACCAAATTCAGCCCTGCATTAGATTACATTGTTAAACATAAGATGAAAAAGAAAGCTGACAGAAAAAGTGTATTTCTGCAAATGACCAACATTGCTCTCAAAATTGCTCGATTTTCCAACAGAAAAGAGTCTTCCATAGTCAAAAACCTGGAAAATCAAAAGAAGCAAATGGTAAGATGGGTGTAAAGAGTAAAATCATGGAGAACTCCATAACAACACTGAAACTCAAAGAAAGTAACCTAATCAAGTTTGTTTTGATGGTAGAACTATGGACTTTAGCAGATGTTGATCTAGTGAGACCTCCTTCAAGCAAAAGAGCCCGGTCATCTTCTTTAATTTTCTCATCTCCTGATTCAACCAGATTATTGTCTGCATGGCTGCAAATTGAAACTCAGACATTAGGATCAGCAAATATTGAAGTCAATAAATCCAACGAATATAAACCCCTATCAAATTTGTACTGCCATTTTAACTCCAAAGAGAGGCATTTTCTTACACTTTAGAATGAGATGCAGATCTCTTGTATTCTAGGAACTCTGAATATATCCATGCAATGAAAACAGGAAGAATTCCTAAAAGAAAAGACACCTGCAACATGATAGAAAAGGTTTCATCAAGTATTTCATGCAAAGCTAGTGTCTGCGAGAGAATGAAATAAGTGAAAAAGGGCAAAGAAAGATAAAACAATACTTATATAAGAACAGGCAACATAGTTAAATTTAGTATAGGGGAGTGAAATATACACATACAAGCATGGTCGAAAACAATTAAAAGAAGAAAATGAAACATCAATTGCAGTAGATGAATGAAAATGTGGTTCCCGCATTATAACAAATACAAATAAGTTAATTTCATCAAATATCAAGTAAATTTGCATCCCAAACAATTCACATAGACTCAATACATTATGAAGACTAGTATTATCATAATTAACCAATAGTCAATTAGATCATTCTCTAGACTGTCATTAAGCTACAAGTCAAATATCTTCACACATTCAAACCAAGCACACAGCTGTTTGATACAACAATCATAAAAATTCTTAAGTTCTTCTAAGAAAAAAATGCTCTAATTTAAAAAAGCGAAAATGAAGTCTAACATTAGAAGTACTACCATCATTTTAATTAGCACGATAATTAAAAATATATATTCTACAAGTATTTACTAGAATTGATAATCCTTCAAATAATATAGTAAAAAAGAAGTACAAAATCACAATAACCAAATAACAGAATCCAAAATTAGTACATAGAAATCACAAAGTCAATTCTAGCATTAAGAAAAAAAAACTACAAAAAGAAAGAAAGAAAGCTCAAAAATCACATTGTTCAACTCAAAAACCTAAATCTAAACTTAACCAGCAACACTAAATCAATAAAAATTCAAATTAGTACATAGAGATCTCAAAGTCAATGCTAGCAAAAACGACAAAAAAAAGGCTCAAAAATCACATTGTTCATCTAAAAAATAAATAAATCTAAACTTAACCAGCAACACAGAATCAATAAAAATTCAAATTAGTACATAGTAATCTCAAAGTCAATGCTAACAAAAACGACAAAAGAAGGCTCAAAAATCACATTGTTCTACTCAAAAAAACTAAATCTAAACTTAAACCAGCAACACTGAATCAATAAAAATTCAAAAATAGCACATAGAAATCACAGACTCAGTACTAGCAATAGAAATCACAGACTCAATACTAGCAAAAGAAATCACAGACTCAATACTAGCAAAAACTAAAAAAAGAAAAAATAGCTCAAAAATCACATTGTTCATCTCAAAAACTAAATCTAAACTAAACCTGCAACCCTGAATCAATAAAAATTCAAATCAATTCAAAAACCGTACCTGTCCAGGCGTAATTGGCCCAGAAACCACCATTTCTTCTCTAGATCAAACAATAACCTCCTCAAAACTGTAAAAATAAAAATAAAAAAAATAAATCCAACAAAATCCTAAAATTAACAGCAAAAACGACGACGACGACGAAGGAAACGGTTACCGAGTTAAACAGAAGAACAATGGCGTGGAATAGAGAGCTACGACGTGATCATAAATACGATCACCTTAAAGCCAATAATTTGAAATTCTTTTTTTTGGTGTGTTTAATAATGAAACCAAAAAAAAAGAGAGAAAGGGATGAATGAGCAGCAGCTTGGTTGAAGAGTAAAGAAAAGGTTTCAGATGCAGCGTCGTTTTCACTCCTCTGAAAAAAAAACGGTTGGTGGTAATCGTGGTGGTAGTTGGGTTTTTTTTTTTTTTTTTTTTTTCTGGTTAGTATTTTGCTTTCAGCTTCGGGCTTTGAGCGTTGTGGATGTGAAGTTGGAGACAGTGAGATCTCAAAGGAAAAATGAGAAAATTATAAATTTTTTAATTCAAGAAAAAATAAATAAATAAGAAAGGTATAATATAATTTTTCCCCCCTAAACTTGGTTTTTTGTTCACTTTAGTACCTTAATTTGACAATCATATCTATTTTGATTCACTTACTGATCGCCTATGAACTCAAATTTGAAATGTCAAGTACCATTGACCAAAACCCTATTCGACTTTGGCTTAGTTTGGATAAGCGATTGAGTGCGGTGCGGTGCGTTTAGCTTATTTTTTATCTCACGCTACAGTATCGTTATAGTATCTAATCTCACCGCCACCGTTGTTTTTACACTAACAGCAGGTAAACACACTGCCCATCCAAACTCACCTTTTGTCATGTCATAAATTTTTTAGAGTTTATAAATACAAATTCATTGTAATAGTAAAATAATCATAAATTTATGTTCGAGTAATTACATGATAGAATTAAATCAATATAAAATACACTTGAACAAAGAATCAAAATAACCCAGGATTAAAACCAGCCCACCAGACTAAAAATACTCACTTGACATCAACAGGTAATGGGATTAAAGACTTACAGATGACAATTGCGCATGATAAAACTTGATACTGAGCAATAATGCCTTATAAAATATATTATTTTATTAACTTGCCACATCATATTTTTATTTTGTTTGATTATTGTTTATATTTAATATTAACTTTGGTGTTTAAGTGTAAAAATTATAAAGCATATAGAATCGAACCGATTTAATCAAATATCGAACCGGTTCATTGGTTTTTATATTGTTGGTTAAAGTGGAGGCTTTCAATCTTTATTATCTAAATTCGAGTCTTTTCATTTACAATTGTAGTGTACGAATCTTTAGTCCCCGCATGTGTATGATAAGGATTTCATTGAATTCTTTTCGATTCTTCATCCATTATACTTTATACTGATTTGATTAAATCATACTATAATTACTTTGGGTATGTATTTATATTTGTAAGAGTCAAAATATAAACAAAAAAAAAAGGTAAACTACGTTAGTAGTCACTGAATTATTGGTAAGTTTCATTTTTGTCATTGAATTATGAAAAGTTACAAAATAATCACCTAATTATTTGATTTTTTATTTTTTGATCACTATTCGTTAAATGACTAGCAGAGAGACGATATGATAGCTTTTAAAATTGGCATAATAACAAATTTAACCCTCAACATTTATACATTGTGTCAATTTAGTCTTGGTTTTAAAAAATTTAACTATCAACATTTACATATTGTGTAATTTGGTTTTGCTTTTCTCTACGACCCCTTTACTTAAAAAACTAAAGAAAAAAATTAACAGATTTATCAATTAAATTTGATAAATATATATATATATATATATATATATATATATAATGGAAACAACCAAATATCTAATATAATAATTTTTATCTTTTCTCGTTTTTTTTTAAATTAACCCTCGATATCACAAAGAAAAACAAAACAACAATAAAGACCAAATTTTATAATGGGTAAATGTTGAGGGTTACAGTTACCATCATGTCTATTTTAAAAGCTGATAAGTTATATTTTCGTTAGTAATTTAACAGCTAGGGATAAAAGTAAAAAAGTTGAAGAGTTGGATGACCATTTTATAATTTTTTATAATTAAATGACCAAAAATAGTTTGATGACTGCCAATATAATTTTTTTAACAATCTCATTATAAGTTCTGATTATGTCTGCTCTTCTTAACACAATACCAGAATCTACCCATAGTCCCACCCTAACCCATAAGTAGGAGAATAATATGTTTTAGCGCACTCAAACTCGCGTACTCCTGTATTGACAATAATACCCACATTAATCGAATTAAGACTCAATCGACAACTACCAATATAATTTACTTAAAAAGATGTTATTGTAAAGAATATTAAAAGAATCTAACCACTATTTTTTTTTTATAATTTACATTTTTTTAAGTACTGGAACTATGCAAAGTACAAACTAAGGAACCTTACCTAATTATTAATGTTATTATTTTGGGTTGGTTTAAACTAAATGATAAAAAAAATAAGTTTCTTTTTTTTCTATTCTGAAAAACTTTATATTGTTTTATTATTGGTTTAGGCAAATTAAGATAGGTTTGATTTTCTAACCTTATAATTGACAACCTAACAAAAAACAATTTTAATTAAATACAAAAAAAAAGCTATTATAAATGAAGGTTTTCATAACCGAATTAATGGTTGAATCAGTCGGATTATTGGTTTTTTGATCTGATTAATTTAATTAATTAAATTAAATAAATTATTTTTGAAAATAAAAAAATTAGTTCAACCGGCTCGATGTTGATTCAAGCAGTTCAATTGGTTAGTGGGTTAACTTTTCCAACCCCTTATTCCAAACCAATACCTTGGTAGATTCTCAATCCGGTCCAGTTCTGAAAACAGTGCTTGCAATATGTATTTTGAGGGGAGACTAACTCCTTCAAGAGAAGTTTTCAAAGTGTCATCCGTCGAAAACTAACAAACCCTTCAACAAATCAGTATTGTCCTTGACTGGAGCTTTGTCTCCCAATTGCCTAAGGTTGTCGAAAGAGTCAATGGGTTCAACAAAGTGAGAGCATCTCATTACGTTGGACCTGCATGATAGTCGATCTTGCGTCACACAACCTGATCCAATGAGATACTTCCACTCAATTGAACTCTACACTCAAGCTTTTTTCATAATCAAAAGACAAAATCCCGATCAAAGACAATATCAACCCGAGAATTTCAAAAATTTTCCTCTTTTAAATACCATTAATTAACATAAATCGTGTATTTGCACACAATTTTATTTAACTTAAATTTTTTATACATTTAATGTTTATAAATAATATAACAGAAATTATAAGATCAGGTCAAGTGGATAATAATTATATTCTTTGAATTTCTATTTTGTCTTTTTTTCAATCATCTGACAATTGCACATGCTATTCTATTTATTGAAATGTTTTTCCTTTTTAAAAGGGATAATTTAATTTTGATCCAATTAAGTCCGATTTTTTGTTTTGGTCATTTAACTTTAAAAATTTTTAATTTTAGGCACTAACGTTTGAATTCGTTTCTGTTTTGCTTATCCACGGTTAAATTGATAACGGTAAACCTTTTTTTAACTGGTGTAATAACACATTTAGTCCTCAATACTTATATATTCTATCAATTTATCTAAACCCTCTCGTTTTTTAAGAAAACTTTTAAATTTAAATAGATTACTCGACTCATAACCTATCATGTCCATTATGTTGTGGGGCACAAATTCAAAGTATAAAATTTGTGTTATCTCGTAGCATACCGACAATTATGCTTTTCAAAATAAAAAACATAACTGAAAAAAAATATTAAGAGTGTATAAAACTCGATTCAATTTGAAAAAAAAATGAATTTCAAGTTAATCGAATTGAGTTATTCGAGTCAACTGAATAAATAATTCCAGTTCGAGTCGAGTTGAATTAAATTAAATTTTACTATTCGAATAATTTGAAAATAGATTGATGTAAATACTCTTTTGATCCCTATCAATTTTAAAAATAAGTAAATTGGTCTCTCTCTCAACAAAAATTACAAAAAAAATTACAAAATATTTATAAAAATTCCAAAATTTATATTTTTTAAAAATTTATAAAAATTAAAAAAATTCTAAACAATATATAAAGTAAGTTAAAAATTTTAAAATTTTCTAAAACAATAATTTTGGAACTTAAATGAGTTAATTAATTATTCAATTTTATCATACTAAAATATCTTCTATTTTTTTTTCTTTGAAAAAGTTTTAATATATATATATATATATATATATGTTTTCAAATTTATGTGTTCTAATATAAAATTAATTATATTGTATTAAATATTTAATTTGACATGTTTAATTTTTTAATTTAACTTGAACAATTTCACTGGATTCAATTAAAAAAATTCAAATCAAGTTAAGATTATAAAATAGGACTTGTCAATTCGTTTAACTTGAAATTTTTTCACTCGATTCAATCAAACGCTCACCTTTACAAGACTCGATTCAATCAAACGCTCACCTTTACAAGACTCGATTCAAATCGAGTGGCTCGACCCATGGACAGGTCTAGCTAAAACACATTATCCTCCATTTATGGGTTGGGGAGGAGTTACGGGTAGTTCTAGGTATTGTGTCAAAAAGAACAGATATGATTAGAAATTATAATGAAATTGTTCAAATTTCTTTAAAATAATTTTATATTAAAGTAATTAATACCGTATCGGTGAATATACCGTTTTCTTATTAATATTGATATGTACTAGTATTAGTATGTTTCGATACGTCATTTTGTACTTAAATTTTTTAGTGTTAGCAATATAGATATTTTTGAAAAATATAAAATAATTCTTATTTAAATTAGATTTTAGATTAAATAAATATTATTTTATTGTTTTTACTTTTCTCGATTATGAGATTTTGATATTTTTTTATTCACTGTATCCTATTTTCTTTCTTCTTCTCCTCCCTCCCCGCAGCTGCTGCTTCTTCTTCTTCTGCAGTTCTCCTTTTCTTCCTTCAAAAGTTTCAGCTAAAGGTTCGCCGATTGCTCCCGTTTATGTCCAAAACAGAGTGTACAGGCCATTACCGAAACCAAGTTGGCTACCGTGCCTTACACCTTTTCATAATTTTTTATACTATTAATAATTTAATAATTTAACTGTTATATTTCAAATTTGACATAAATTATAGATATAATATCAAATTTAGTCCTTAATATATATTTTTTAGCTAAATTTAACCTTCAACATTTTAAAAATAGTCAAATTTGACCATTATAACGAAAATATTGATTAAATATTAAGGGGCAGATTTGACATTATGCCTAGATTTAACTATCAATAGCTCCTACCCAACCCATAAATATGAGAATAATAAGCTTTAGCACATTCAAAATCACGTCCTTCTATATTGACAACAATGCCAATGTCAATGGAGATAAGACCCAATCGACAATTTAAAATTTTTTTAACTATTCATTTTATGTAAAAAAAAATTAAAACATTAAATATATATAAATATAGATAATATTTTAAATCGATAAGATAGATATAATTTAATGATTGAATTGTTAAAATTATATCAATAATATAAAAAGTTTTACATCGATCTTAATGTATCTCTCACATTTATATATATATATATATATATATATATACATATAAAAAAAATAACATATAGTTTCTATCAGCATGGATCATACGGAAACTCGAACTAAACATGAACAAAAGCTCGTATAAACACCGATGCTTACGTTTGAATACAAAAACATGAACCCAATATTTTTCTCTACTTGTTGGTATTCCTATTGCACCTTCAAAAATCATAGTTGTACTAATGATGACTATCCTTAAGATCGGCGAGGCATATCCTTCCGCAGTTGCCGGAATCGAGCCTGTCAAATTTTTGGGAGATTTGCATTATGTCTTTTTCCGATACCTTTCCCAGTTCCTTGAGTTTGTATATCACGAACTCGGATTTGCTGCATATGTAAACCGTCATCAAACTTAATCATATATCACAAACACCTAAATGAACATAAAGATGGGTGAAGCTAAAAAGTTACTCTAGAGGGGTCATAGATAAATCATAAAGTTTTTTGGGAGTTTTCAAACATAACATGAAAAGGGTAATAAAAGGCGATTATAGTTATCAATATTTGATCGTAATAACGAAGAGCAGATGTCGGAACCGTGTTCTTCAGGGGCAAAGGGAGAGGGAATGGCACGGGCCTGACCCTATTAAAATGGGAAATTATTTTTTTAGACCTCTAAAAAAAACATATAACTTAATCTTAACTTCTAAAAATGTTTCTAAATTGGCACTTAATATTGTGCTCATGATGGAGATCCATACCTTACGTAACCATTGTTATCTATATCGGCAGCGAGAAATTGCGAGACAGTCATGTCTTGACCAAGCACCCATTTAGCCATCCTCCTATGCCTCTTATCAACTCTAGCCTCAGCCAGATACAAAAAAGCACGCGCAACGGCAACAGTCGATACAAGCAACCAAATCGCAGCGAAAAGCCGACCAGGCATCGTTTTAAATGCCCGATCACCGTATCCGACTGTTGTAACCGACATAACCGAAAGATAAAAGGAATCCAACCATTCAAGATGTTCAACAAAATGCATAACACCAACACCAATACCAATACAAAGTACCACAACACCTAATGCTAAACCAACTTTCAATCTAATCCTCATCCTCCCTTTCTTAACATCAATGATATAACTAGTTGCTAAATCTCTTTTGTCACCATCATGTTGAACCGTTTTCAACAAATAATTCTCTTGTAAATCGAGTACATAACTAACCATACCGCTAAGCAAAATATCGATAAATCCGAAACCGACCAACACGAATAAGATCGAAAACAACTTAGTAGCGTTACTATTAGGGGTAATATCACCAAACCCAATAGTGCACATCGTGACGATACAAAAATACAATGCATCGACAACAGGATTCGTTTTTGGACCGACGAAATGATGACGATTAAACCAATATATGGCAACACCCAATGATAAATACAATATTAAAAGTATACAAGCTTGTCTTACAATTGATTCGGATCCGAATTTAGGTTTAGGGATTGATGGGTTGATTGCATCCATTAAAACCGCCATTGCTGGTGCCGTTTTGCATCGGTGGAGATTGATTTTTCCCCATGTGAGATTTGGGTCTGATCGTGCTGCTGGTGAATTTTGTTGATTTTGAAGTAAAAGCGATTCTTGAAGGTTTAAAATGGTATCTGAAGATGATGATGGTGGTAGCGGCGGCTTTGGTGAATTTAGTGATTCGACTATTGATGGGAGAAAAACTGGGGGTGGCCTTAAATTTTTCCTAGGGCTTAAATATGATAGTAATTGCTCATTTTCCATTTTGAAAAAGAAAATTAGGGGAAAATTTTTAAAAGAAAATGCAGATTCAATGAAGAACAATAGAAGAAATGGGAATTTTGAGAAATGGAAAATAAAAATAAAAATTTGAATGAAAAAAAAAAAGTGAAATTATTAGCACCAGAGGATATCGTAGATGGGTGTCTTGTTTTGGAACAGTTTTAATTTAGTCCATTCATGCGAATGCCATGAAGATGGAGTACGTAAAGAGATGTATGGAAAAAGGATAAAATTTATTTAAGTCCTTGTACTTTTCATATATTTTCAATTTAGTCTTTATACTTTTATTTACACCAATTTAATCCCTTTGCTTTACTTTTATAAATAATTAAAGTATAGAAATTATTTATATTTTATAACTAAATTTAAATAAAAATAATTTTATATTGTTTTTATTATATATTTTATAATCGAATTAAATCGCTTAATTTTGTTATTAATAAATTAAATCACTTACTGTTTTCGCACCTGCGGCTGTTCCAGCTTGTGGCCCTTGGGGCTACCGACGCTGGACCCGCTGTCGTAGGAGGGAAAACGAAATCCGATATGGTGATCGAGGAGGTTCCTAGCAATGCCCAGATTGCGGTAATTAAAGCAGTTAAGGCTCTAATAAGTTTGGCTTTGAAAGAAGCGAAAGTTTCGAGGAAACAAATGATGCCAAGAAACAACTTGAAGAAGCTAGAGCTAAAGTTTCATTGCTTAGAACCTTGAAGAAACAACCCTGGGAGAGGAGATTAGCTCTCCAGCCTTGGAGTTTATTACTAATTTTGTCAAGAATATGAAACTATCATCAGCAAATAACAGGTGGGAGAAAGCAATACCTCTTCTGCTTAGCTTAATGTCATAAATGAGGCCTTCATCTTGTTCTTTGATCAAGGTTGAGGAAAGGACATTATGGCAGAGAATGAAAATATAAGGAGATAAGGGATTTCCTTGCCGAGTTCCTCCGTTCATCGAAGATATGCACGGAAGGTTTCGGTGCATCCACCATTGAGGAAATCCCATAACAGACAGACCAGTTTATCACAAAGTCCCAATGCATTTTAAAGAAGATAGCAGGCTTACACCATCAGGTCCAAGAGAAAAAGCTGTGTTGGTGATATCGTCATTAGTAATTGGAGAACAGAGATGATTTAGATTTTCTTGAGATAGTTGATCTGCCATTGCTGTTACTAATTTACCAAATTCTATTGTTAACTCTTCTCCTTTTTACTAATGCTTGAAAGTATCTTGTGTTTCATTCTCCTGCAACAAACCAATCCACCCTAGACTTGTGGAACCAGTGAATTTGCTCCAGATTAAAAGCTGCTTCTAATCTGTCTCACTTGAACTCTTTCCTTAAATTATTAAAGGTGCGTTGGAATAAATTAAACTTATAAAAAATTAACAAAGGCTTCAAGGCGTGTATTCGTTGTAGGCCAATTTTGGCCTGTAAAATAAAACCCTTAACCCATTTACAATTCAAGCCCAATACCCTAACCTACCCAATACACAAAACCCATCAAGCCCAAATATCACCAGTCTAATACTCAATTAAACTAAAATAGCCCAACATCAAAAATAAAAAAACAAAAAAGAAACCCTAGCCCCCTAAAGCTACCAGCCCCCGACCTAACCCCCACCTACCCCTGACACTGCTGCGGCCACCGCCCAAGGTCACGTCCACCGCCACTGTCTCCATCAGCAACTTGCCCCTGCAATCAATAAAGAGGACAAGACAGAAACAATAAAAAAATAGAGGTAAAAGGGTTATAAGAACCCGAATGAAAAATTGTAAGAGGGTTCGGCATTTTTCAAGCAAAGAGAATAAGAAACATATCAAACTTTTGAGCAAAATATAGCAATTTTATCAGCCAAAGAACAAGAATAGCATTAAATCAGAGAACCCAATATCAAAAATCGAAGAGAAAGCATTCGAGGTGATTTATTTACTTTTATTATTTTATTTTTATTTTTTTCTTTTTTATTCTACTGATTTATATATATATAAATATATATATACTTATCATAAATATAAAAAGAAAAATAAAATTATATAAAATAAAAAAAAGAAAATTTTTACCTTTTCCGCCATCACGCGTGATGGTTTAAGCGCTGACGACGTCCGATGATCGACCGGTGACCGGTCCACCACCGGAATCCCCCTCTCCTTTCTCCCCTCTCTTTTCTCCCTTTCTCTTTTTCTTTTTTTTCTTTCTGCTGCTTCAAATGTTTTTTTTTTGAAATTTTTTTGACTTTTATAGGGGTCAAAACGCACCATTTTGGACCCCTTGGTTTAAAAGATGAAACGACGTCGTTTTGGCCCCGGGTCGGGCCGATCCGACTCTACCCGTCAGAATCCGCGTGTTTTTTTAAAAGGAAGGGCTATTTGCGCAATCGGCCCTTCCGCTTTTCTAGGATTTTGCAATCAAGTTTTCTCATTTTTAATTTGGCCCCATAATTTTCCATGCTTTTCGATTTAGTCCCTCCGTGCTGCGCATCGTTTTGATAGTAGGGAATATTTGTTGTTTTGGTCCTCCTAAGTTACGCGCGCGTTGCATTTTAATCCTTTTTCCTTTATTTTTTTTAAATTTGCCCCAAAACTTCATTTTTAATTCAATTTTATCCTTTTTTACCCTTTTTCATTATTTTATTTTAACTTTAATATTAAGCATATTATTATATTTTATTACTATTATATTTATTAGCATTAATATTACATTCACCTAATATTTATGTATATATTATATAGTATTATTAAAAAAAAAATCTTTATATATATTATGTATATATATTGTGTACATGCTTATTGTTCTTAATATATATGTATGTTTATGAAAATTCATTAATAGTGGTTTCTTTAACATTATTATTATTTCTAATATGTGTATACTATATAAATATTTTAATATTATATTACGTATATACTACTACTATATGTTTATTTATGTAGCATTGTTAATGGTTGTTTTTTACTATTATTATTATCCCTAGTATACATACTATGTATAAACTTTTTTAATACTTTATCATGTATATGTATATGCATTTTTATATATCATATTATGTACATATTATTATTATATCTATTTTGCCCTATTATATTTATTATTAATATTAGTATATTTTATTATACGTGTATATATATGTACCTTTTATATAGTATTATTTTCATATATCATTATATTTATACCTATTATTTTCACTATTACCACTTATTATTTTACTTTAATATCATTATATATATATTTTAATATCATTAGTTATATATTTTTGTACTATTTCATATATATTTCTATATTATCCTTATTATTAGTATTAATATTAGTGCGTTTTATTACATGTATATATACTCTCAATATTATTATTTTTATATGTATACTCTTAATACCATATTATTCTTGTTATTTTCACTATTATTACTTACTTTTAATATTATTGTTATTATTTACATATATGTATAAATATTTTCATGTACTTATTATAAATGTATCATTTTCTTATTTTATTATGCACATACATTTTTCAATATTTATTTTATATATATATGTATATATTATGTATCTATTTTAACATTAAGGTATATTTTTACTATCTTAGGCATATACTTCTAACACTATTACTATTTATATATATATATATATATATTTCACGTACATACTCTTGATATCCTTATTATGTATATATATGTTCGTTCTTATTTCGCGTTTAATAATATTGTTATCATGTTTAATATCACATACGTTGTTATCATTTTAATATTATTATCGTAGTTATTATTTGTTTCAACATATTTCTAATTTTGGTACGTTTTGTTACTTCCCGTTTTAGTATCATCTTGCTGTTCACCGTTTTAAAGATTTTTATTCATGTTTTTATTTCAATTAATAAGGCAATGTACCGATTTAACATTAAGCCATCGATTTCATCGCTATGTTGGGTGAAACTCGTCGGCTCGTGCTAAAAACGGGACACCCTTCAAAAAATCGAAAACTAAAGATTCTCATTTCTCAAACGGATCACGATTAAATGTCAAATTGAATTCGTATTTTGAAAATTAAGACAGTACTTGTTTAGCAAGATACCAATTTTGGGCGTCGCGAGGGTGCTAATACCTTCCTCGCGCGTAACCGACTCCCGGACCCTACTTTACTCTGATTTTAATGTGGACCTAAACTCGGCCTTCTTTTGTTTTAAAAATAAAATTCTTAGGTGCCCGATCACACCTATGAAAAGGATCGGTGGCGACTCCCCTCTTATTATAAAATCAAACTTCGGTTTTCAAGTTTTCACTAGATCGCCACAATTAGCGACCAAGCTAAATTTTTACGTCGCTACAGTATTAATGTCATTTTTGTTAAATTTCTATTTGTCCCCACCTATATTATAGTGTGCAAAAGAGTTACTGACAAATAAATCTCGAGGATACAATGAAACCCAATAACTATCTACGTTTTGCACTAACGAAAACAGTCTATTGAACACTGAGCGGAGCATAGCATAGACATTAATTTCTATAAAGCATTGCTATAATATATAGAAAGAAACTTTGTTTCTATATTTTTTGGGGGTTTCATGCAAATGAAATTTCATACCTATTTATAAGAGATATCATGTCTTTTTATAGAAGCATTACTACTCAAATGGATAGACATATCTTTAGCAATAAAAATAATTATTCAATATATATCTACTTGAAAAACATGACTATTTGTTAATAATCAAGTAACAGAACTTTTGGTTGCTTATAACTTTTCATCTGCAACTATTGAAACACTATATATATATTGAAAATGTTCCAACACTTTATTTTATCCTTAGCTGCCTATAGTTCACTCAGACCATGGTGCACTCATCTTTGATTCAAATGTCAAATGTTTCGAGGGAAAACGTCCATATAGATTTGAAGCAACATCCATATAGATTTAATTCACTGGCATGATATTTCGAAAAAAATAATACTCACTTAGTAGTCATATAATAATAAAAATAATGTTTTTGTAATTGACCTGAATTTAACAAAAATATTTAATAGTGTTAACAGTTGGACTTAAACATTTAAGGATCGAGCTCAGCTCAGCCTGTTTTCTAAATTTGTAATAAGTTTTATTATGCTATATATAGTTTATAATTCATAAGGATTTTATTTATAATAATATACAATATTAAAAAATAAATATTAAAAAGTGTTAAATTGTTTATATATAAAATTTTAATAAATGAAAAAATTGAATTATTAAATTTAAAATTTAAAAAGGGATTAGAAAATGTGGCCATGAATCACGGTGTTGAGAGTTTGATTTAGGACCTTTTCTCCTTAAAGTAGGAAAAGCACGATCGAGATGGTGAGCCCAAAGTTATAAAACTTGGGCATTGATATTTTGGCAAAATGGAGTGGAATTTTATTTTATATTCTTTATACAATATTCATGACCAAAGCCGTAACTCTTCCTTAACTCGGCTTGGAATAGAATAATCATTTACAAATATAAGTAAGTTTGGACAAAATTTTAAATATATTCTTCAAGTCGAGTCGGGCTTGAATAAGTATGAAATATATTATTTAAACTCGACCCAAATCTGATTTAGGCACATAATTTAAACAATATATTTTCCTTAGTAAAGGAGCCATGGAGACCCATGTACTAAGAGTCGGATTACATTTTGCCTCATCTACTCAATAAATGGGTAAATTAGTCCTTGTACATTAAATCAAAGAGTAAAATAGTCCTATTGTTAAAAATTCCATCCATTTTTACTGTTAAAAATTGGTCACTGTAAGCTAGCATAAGGTTACAAGTGGAAGTATTAATACTTAGTTATTTTGTTAGTAACGTTAGTTTTTAACATTAAAAATAAATAAAAATTTTAATGTAAAGGACCAATTTGATCTTTTATCTAATATAAAAGGACTGAGAAACAAAATATAATCTAAACCTCTCCACGGTAGATTTACTGTTTATTCTCTAACGAAACCCTAAAATTCACCGGTCCGGCACAACACATTAAAGTCGAATTTCCAAAGGCAAAAATTAGAACCAAACCCATAAGCCTTTCAATTCAAACAAAGAAAACCAAAAATGGCTGCTCTCTGTTACTCTCTACCCTCTTTAACCCTAAAACCTTCCGCTTTAAACCCCAAACCCTACCCCAATGTCCCCTTCCTCAGCCACCCAAAACCCAATCTCCGCCTTCCAAAGAAACCCACCACCACCATCACCCGCATGTCACTTAACCCTACTCCAGCCACAGATCGGTTAATCTCCGTCGCAGCTTACAGTCTCCCCTTCTTCAACTCCCTTCAATACGGTCGCTACCTATTCATCCAATACCCTCAATTGGGTATTCTATTTGACCCCATTTTACCCTTCTTATCCCTCTACAAATCCGTCCCTTACGCCAGCTTCGTCGCTTTCTTTGCTTTGTACCTTGGTGTGGTTCGTAACCCGAGTTTCAGTCATTACGTTAGGTTCAATTCGATGCAGGCTGTGACATTGGATGTGTTGCTGGTGGTGCCTTTGTTGCTAACGAGGATATTGAATCCGGGTCGGGTCGGGTTGGGGTTTAAGGTCATGGTTTGGGGACATACGGGGGTTTTTGTGTTTAGTTGTTTGTGTTTTGTTTATGGGGTGGTTTCTAGTATTTTGGGTCGGACTCCATATTTACCTTTCGTTGCTGACGCTGCTGGTAGGCAAATTTAAGCAGCCTTTGTATAATTTAGTAATAATATTGTTCTTCTATTTCTTTAATTGTTTTGTATTTTAATCTGCAATACCCAGAAACTGTTGTTATAACTTCATAATTATTAAGTTTGATTTAGATGGTGGGTAGCTTTGATTTTTCTTGTATGAAATGAATTATATTTAGCTTAATCAATGGATGATATAATATTTTTGTATATTGTTTTTGTTCATAGATTGTATGGGGCAGCTTGATTTGGTTGTTAAAAACAAGCTGTTGACTTTTTTTTTCAGATTACTTTAAAGCACTCATTGTAGTTTGTTTTTGGGTACTTCATGAGTGGTAACGAGGATGGACCGGTTTCTCAAAAAGAAAATGCTCGAGAGACATCAGCATGTCCCGAGTAGAGATGTTATGCCTGCGTCTGATCTTTGGACGGATGGGCAAGAAAGCGATGAACACCAAATATGGTTATAGGGTCCAAGGATTCGATTTGTGCTTTCTAGTTTATTCGAGGTCATAAGAAACCAAGCCTTCTTCTCCGGGACTGGATGGACAGAAATTAACAGAGTCCTCTTTCGGTTTGGAGCCAAGGGATGGTGTGGTTGCTTCATTCGATGAATACAATAATGGACATAACCTTGGACCAGGCCAATTCCATGCTGGTTCCATGCAGGCTTATTTCTCCAATTCCTTAACCCAATTTAAATTAACTTACAATTGATTAATCCTTTACTCACTTAAAATAGAAGTTGAAGATTGTAATTCAGTGAAATAACAACACGAAAATAAAAAATATATGTAAATTAAGGAATATTTTAATAAAGAATAGCAAATAACTATTATAGAAACCTAATTTAAATAAACTTATAATTGATTTCGACTTCTAAAAATGGAAGACTATTAACATTCTAATTTAAGTGAAAAAATGACACTTTTGAAGTCCATATAAATGTACGCTCTAAATTTAAAAATCTAATATTTGCACGCTCTAAATACCCATATAAATGTTGAAAATACATAGTTTCGTCACCCTCTTATATTATTTCCTGACTTGAAGGAATAAGTATGGGAAATTCTGTGCCAGATTGGGAATATCTATCAGAACTCTGTCTTCTTACTGTTCTTGAGAAAATAGATGAACCCATCAGTCAGGTTTAATTTGGTGCTGTTAGCAAATATTGGCATTCATTGATCAATACTTTTCTTGACATCAAGAGGCGATCGTCCACAAATCTAGTTCCAATGCTGATGATTCCATCCAAAAAGAGCACCACAAAGCGAAAACTATACAGCCTACAAGCCAAATAAAAAATCGCTGAGATTGAACTTCCCAAGCCTTATACATGAAGATACTGTGGTTCTTGTTATGGTTGGTTAGCCACAGGGGATGAGAGCTTCAATATAACTCTTTCAAATCCTTTTAAAAATCTTAGCATTCATCTTCCTCAGTTTGATAGCATGGCATATGATAGTAGGCACTACACATATAAAATTTTAAAGGTTGTGTTATCAGACGATCCATTGTTGCATCCAAATAATTTTGTAGTTGTCGTAATTTATAGTGTTTATGGCAGATTAGCCTTCTACAGACCTTTTCAAGAAAAATGGATATACATAGATGTCAATGAAGATCAATCTCTTTTCCTTGATATTCTTTTCCATAAAGGTTTGGTTTATGCTATAGGGCACTACAACAATCTTGTATGGTTCGATGTTAATGGTGTAGAAGATGATGAAAGTTCAAAGCCACCAAAATTAAATACACTCGTGCCAAAAATTCGAAGGCTTGAGAATCATTCATTTAGAGTATATCTTGTTAAGTTATCTATGGGAAATTTATACTCCATCCATAAACATTTAGATTTTGAAGAGGTTGGTGAAAGAAGTGTTCATTGGACAAAAAAATTCACAGTTTTCAAGTTGATTTTAGATGATGAAAAGGGTAAATTGTTAGAAAAGAAAGAGGTAGAGATAATAGATGGAGATATAGTTTTTGTGGGTGATAATAGGACCTTAGCAGTTTCAGCTTTGGATTTTCCTGAAAGCTAGCCTAATTCTATATATTTCACGGATGATTTTATTGATAGGGATGCATATGAGACATTGGGTCCTTAAGATATTGGTATTTTTCATTTGAAAGATGGAAGCTTGGAAAAATATTATCAATTCAAATCCTCGCACAAAGATCTTTCTTCTTACATTTGAATCTCGCCCTCGAAAGAGTATAATTAAAGTTTAGGATGGATGTTTTACTTTATTATTATCACCCTCTTTGGAGAAATCAAAATGTCTATGTTATGTTTTGACATTCTTAAATTTTAGTCAATACGATTATCTTATTTATTTGCTAGTATTAAGTTTACTCAATTATTATTAAATTTGTTTTATTTATAGAAATATTTAACAGCTATTAAAACGAGAATAACAGTTACAAATCAAAATTTTTCTTTTGGATAAAAATTCAAATCCAATTAAGAAAACTGAAAATTTTTATTTGTCATTCCCCTATTAGAAAGGGATAGGGATGACATGAAATCACAGTTTCATACAATCTTTTCTCATTTTTTTAAAAATTTAAGTTTTTGATATTTAAGTAGCATCTGTTGACTAATATCAATCTAATAATAACTTTATATAAGATTTTTTAATTAATATATTGAAAAGCTATTAAAATAATTGGTCTAAATATATATATATAATTCTTTCCTTGTGACGTTTTTAAATTTGTCATGCAATGAAAATAACCTTCACATCTAAATTTAAAATCTAACAGTTTAATACAAAAAAACTTCAAGTAATCAACAATGACAACTTTTAAAAATTTTAACAGTTTTAAAAAATAACACATAAATCAATTAGATTAAAATCTCAATTTTCAAAAACATAGAAGTTACAAGAAAATAAGCATATAGTTATTTGAATTTTAAGGTTAAAGCTTCCAAAATCCCTAAATAGCGTTAAGCTTATTTTCTTTCTATTTGCTTTTGGGTGGGGAAGAAGATGATATCATTCTTCCCCCACTAACTTAATAATAATAATAATAATAATAATAATAATAATAATAATAATAATAATAATAATAATAATAATAATAATAATAATAATATTTTTCACGGTTTTTTTCCTTTTTACTTAATTTAAACTATATTTTATATTAAGCAATTTAATGACATAATAATTTGGTTCATTTCTTAATTAAAAGTCGATAGTAATTGAACTTTTACTATTTTTATAATTTAATCTTTATATTTTAATTAATTATTAATTCCATAGAATTGTCAATCCAAAATTCAATTCACTTAGAACATAATTCCATAAATATTTAGTTTACGAAATCGGAGTCCCGAAACTGAATATTTTCAACACCACCGATTTTTAAGTTGTTACACAAACTAAATTTGTCCACGAGTAAGATCACTTTGGAAAGTGAGAGGGTAAAAAATAGACTTGGATAAAAAAAATAAAGCCCATTTTCTAAATGGATTGGGCCTCAGGTAAACTTTTCTGGCTCAGGCCTAACTTGGATAGCCTTAACAAAGTATCGATACCCTCCCTTAGGTATTGATACCTCATAGCAAGTATCGATACATTACCTATTATATCGATACTATAGGCTTTAATATAGGTCGGTTAGGTCTGATCCAATCCCGAGTTTAGCATCTTCTATATGAGGTAATAGTCCTCGGCATTCTGTAGGTAAAATTTATTGCATCGGTTAAGAAGCCGAGGCTAGCCCTCGTAAACATCACTGTCGCCAACAGCACCCAGATCCACCACAACTCCAGCGAAGGTGGTAACCTCTCATTAGCGGCAAAGAGAAAACCCACATTGAGCCCAAAGAGGCTCCCATTATGAGAGGCGGGACAACACACTGGAATAAAAGAAAAAAGAGAAGAACTAGAGATGAAGTAAGATGAGCAGCCGACTTAGCGATAGATCTTAGAGTTGAAGCAAAAAAGTTTTTGGGACTCTAATTTACATATTTTTATAAGGGTTAAAAAGTAAATTTATCATTTTATCAGTTTATAATTTTTAAAAGATCGGATTAAAAATTTATCATTTTTGGGTGAGCTAAAATGTAATTTAACCATATATTAACTTAAAATAGAAAATTGCATGTTTGCTCCTTTAGATTCTATAAAAAAATTAAGTTAATACATGGTTAAATTGCATTTTAGCTCACAGCGTCGTCATGATCCCCTTAAAATAAAAAATTGCATGTTTGCTCCTTTAAATTCTATAAAAATTTAAGGGGATCAAGACGACGTTGTCACTGGATAAATGACATGTGTTCTCAACTATTCTATAATCTGAGTCTAATCGTTTTTGGGTGACACATATTCGAAGTCAGCTCAAATGCTCGAAGAAATCCACCCTTCTTACAGCTACAAATTTTTATCATTATTTTTAATGTTAGTATTTGATACATTAATAATGAAATAAAAATAAAGAGAAAAAATGCAATTAAGTAAATAATTTTAATTGGGTGGTAATAATAATAAGAATTAATTGTAATAAGCATCAAAGTACGACCCTCGTTCTAAATTTGTTCCTAACTTCAAAACATTCTAATACGTCTTAAAACAACTATCAATATTATATCAATCAAGTCCTTTTATTATTAAAATCGTTAATTTAACCATTAAATGACATGTAAAATCTTATCTGACATAATTTTAATTGAAAATTTTAAAAAATAATAAAATTTTTCCGCTCAAAATTTTGAAATTAAAAACTAAAAGTAAAATAAAATCGAAAAAAAAGTGATATTTCTGTAAAAACTCCCAAAACCCTTAAAACCAAGATTTTTACATATTTTTTCCTTTGAATTTTTTATTTTAAATTATGTCATATAACATTAAATATTTTACTTAATTTTAGTAACAAAAATCTAATTTAAAAATGCAATAAAAATATTTTAAGATTTAAGGACCAATTTAGAATGAAAGTCATAATTTGGGGATGTTGTTATAATTAACTCTAATAATAAAATTACACGTATTAATACCAGTTCCAATCTTCCCTCGTCCCGTTATTTCTCGTCGCAGTCACACAGTTCATAAAGAGCATTTGTCAAAAGAAAATCCCGATATTTTCCCGAGAAATCTTGCCAAACAAAGAAAAAAAAGGAAAAATGGTTAGCTTACTTTCTCTCATTCAGTTATGCAGTCTTTCAATTTCGCATCATACGAACTTTCAATAATTCTTTTGTTTCTTTCCAATTTTTGTGTATTAAAGATCTGCTTTGGCTATGTTCAGTTATCTCTAGGTCAGATCTGAATTTATCCACCTCGCATTTGAATTTAATTTCCTTCATATGCAAAATTGTTAATTTTTTTCCGAAGATTTAAGACTCAGATCCAAGCTTTTTTTTTAAATTTGAAGGATTAAAAATTGTAAGTTGGAATTAAATTGGATTTAGAATTTTAGGGTTTAACTTGAACTGGAGTGCTAGAAAAGTATTTTAAATCCAAACTATATTTGAAGGTTTTTTTTTTTCTATTTTAAGATTTGGATTAGCTTGGTTAGTTGAATCTTTATTTTTATGAAAAATTCTTTGATCTTCTTGTTTGTAGGATTTGAATTTATTTTCCTTCACATGTATATTGGTTTTTTCTAAGTGTTAGACTCAGATCCAAGCTTTTTAGTTTTGAAGGATTAAATTTTAAAATTGAAATTAAATTGGATTTAGAATTTTAGGATTTAACTTGAACTGGAGTGCTAGAAAAGCATTTTAAAATTGAAACTATATTTGAAGGATTTTTTTTTTATCCTTTTTAAGATTTGAATTAGCTTGGTTAGTTGAATCTTTATTTATATGGAAGTTTCATTGATTTTCTTGTTTGTAGGAGTTATGCCCTACAATTAAGAACATCCTTCTTTTGGATTCCGAAGGGAAACGTATAGCTGTTAAGTATTACTCAGATGACTGGCCAACGAATGCTGCTAAGGAAGCTTTTGAGAAAGCTGTGTTTACCAAAACCCAGAAGACTAATGCTCGAACTGAAGGTAGATCAGTTTTTGTACCATTTTTTCCTTCGTTAATGCTTCCTTACATTTCATTTGATTTGATTTTTGTATGTATAGATCCTATAGATATGTTAGGAAGGTTGATCAATGGTGCTCACAATTTATTGAAATTGAGAATTAAAAAAAAAAAAGGCTCTTTTCTTGTGCATAAAGGGTTTACCTTGGATATATTGTTTTGGACATTGTTTGCCTTTTATCATTTTCTTGTGTTACTCGGACTCGGCTGTGAGTGTTGGATACAGATATGTATCCCACACGGGTATGGTTAGTTTTTTCTAAGTTTTTCTATGTATTTGGAGATCCTTGGATGTCATATCCTCTTATCTGTGTGTCAGGCACGAGTGTCATACAAGAGTATTTAAGCAACCTAGCCATTTTCTTGAGCCAATTAGAACCATTTCACTCTGGCTCTTCATTTTTCTTGAATAATCCATGTTTGAATCACCCATATTTGGGTCATAATCAGATACGAGTATATAGGTGCAATCTCCAAATATATGAATTATTGTTGTTTATAAAATTGACATATTTGCATCTCACATTTACTCCCGAATCCGTGTAACATGGAACAAGAAGCATTATGGGTTGGCTCATATTGCTATTTTAACATGGTGCTTTTTTTACAGCTGAGATAACAATGTTTGACAACTATATTGTTGTATACAAATTCGTTCAAGACCTTCACTTTTTTGTTACCGGAGGTGAAAATGAAAATGAGATCATCTTGGCCACAGTGCTCCAGGGATTTTTTGATGCTGTTGGACTCCTCCTTAGGTTTTTTCATCATACTTTGTACTATAACTGTCTTCTGATATGTTTGTGTTTGATATCATTATCCTAACTTTAGAATATTCCCCTTGTTCCAGAGGCACTGAGGACAAAAAGGAAGCATTGGAGAACTTGGATCTTATTTTGTTGTGCCTCGATGAGATTGTTGATGGCGGGTATGAATTATCATTCATTGTACTATCGTAATTTATGTAATTTTGTTTCATGAATCTCCGAGTAGATAAATTTTCTTTGCTTGTTCAATTATTTAAAGTGTCTCTGGTAAAATTCTTCGCCAGAAATGTCTCTTAATTCTTCTCCTCAAAATACTCTAGGTTAAACATCTGGTTGGTTCTGTTCTAATCACACATTTTATCCTCTAATGATTATGCCAGAATACAGGCCGAAAAAGAAAGGAAGCGATTAGTTTTTACGGTTTCCATTCATGTATGTTTGGATTTATTGGATAGGGAATGAAAAAGGATAGAAATTAGGATATAGAACCAAGGGGAGTCACTAGAAGCAACTGTCCCCATAGGATGCTTCTCCAATCATTGTGTTTAACTTTCTTTTTTTTTTTTTCCCTTTTTTTAATCTATGGACAGTATCATTCTTGAAACTGATGCAAATGTCATTGCCGGAAAAGTTGATAGTCATAGTATGGATGCCGGAGCTCCTTTGTCCGAGCAGGTAAGCTTACTGCTTTTTCATTCTTCTGATTATCCCTTAGCCAAATCCATTGCCACCATATTAACATATTTGGTGTTCCAACAGACAATAACTCAAGCATTGGCTACCGCTCGTGAACATCTTACAAGATCTCTC
The DNA here is from genome assembly GCA_025698465.1 of Gossypium longicalyx. Lineage (NCBI taxonomy): Eukaryota > Viridiplantae > Streptophyta > Magnoliopsida > Malvales > Malvaceae > Gossypium > Gossypium longicalyx. The sequence continues at coordinate 98,950,964 of CM047000.1, forward strand.
CTCAAGTAAAATGTGTTTACATTGAACCAAACGAGATAAGCTCGACGGTATTATCTTTCCGTAATGATACTGTACTTGATATGTTTTAGGATAATTTTTGTGCCTTGTTAGAACTGAATATATACTTGCGGCAGATGTTTTCATTGATGTTATTGCAATATTGTGCTTTCTTGATACTATTTGTCGTGCCATCTCATTGCATCCAATAAATGCATTCGATTTTGAATCCGGGATAGAAATGATCGTAATTGTATTCATCAGTGTTATGATTGTTATGATTACGAGTACAAAATTTCTCTTTCAACCTAACTTCTTTTAGCCATCAATAGCTAGCAAATGGTACATATTATAGTACTTGAACAGTTGTATATGTGTTATTGGATGAGAACATAATCGGCATCGTCAAGGAATCCATCTCCACTAGTTGGGGTCAAGTTATTCCGATAAGTACTTTTACGAACCTGGGCATGAGCTTCCGCTTCGTGTTGGAACATTTTAACCAGCTCTTGTAACTCTAGCTTCCTAACTTGCACCAGCTCTTCATTTATAGGCTCTCTTAACCCGAGATAAAGCATGCCGATAACGATTAGCACAATTCCGATGACAATGAGGATGGCCGTAAACAAACCAAACGCATATGGTGTACCCTCTGCCCCGGGGATCCCATCAACATTGATTCCAAACAGCCCAGTAATAATGGTAAGAACAAGGCCACAGCCACCAAAAACACCTAAATTATGAGTTACCCTAAGGCTTCGGTCCTGCAATAATGTAATCGATAAGAGGCAAATGAAGTCACCAGATTACTCAGAACGAGGTAAAAGAACAAGACGGGCTTCAAATCGATGAAATTATACGAACCTGTAACCACGCACGAACGGTGCTTTGCATAACATCTTGAATCGTAAACAAACGGCCACGAACTGCTTCTTGCTCTTCAATCATCTCTCTTGTGTTCTTTCGTATTCCTTCCAGCAACATTCTAGCCGCATTCCCCCGCAAATGTTGCAGAAGCTCGAAAACAATCTCTTCTCTCGCATGGAGTGACCATTTCACTCTGATAACCTGACACGGAAAAATACAAAATTCATGAACGTGCGCCGCATAAACTACACAAGACTTCTAGTTGCTCGTGTTTACCGTATGGTTTCTGAGTTGCAGAAAAGGACACAGATTTACGAGGTTTGCATTTTCGAGCAGATATAATTTTACAAACAATATAGTAGCGAGTTAATTACACTTGACATCCCCAAACTATGACCCTCTTATTCTAAATTAGTCCCCAAAATTCAAAATTTTATAATTGCATCCTTAAACTATCGATATTATATCAATCAGGTCCTTTCTAAAACCGTTAATTTAACCATTAAATGACATGTAAAATCTTATGTGACATAATTTAAAATAAAAATTTAAGAAACAATGTTGCCACATAAATTTTAAAATAAAAAAACAAAATAAAACAAAAAAAAAATAAAGAGGGTGAATGATAGTTTTTGTAAAAGTTTGAAAACCTCAAACCAAAATTCTTGTAATATTCATTTCTCTTTAAATCTTTCATTTTAAATTATGTCACATAAGATAAGATATGACGTTTCATTTAATGGTCAAATTAACGATTTTAGTAATAGGACCTTATAGATATAACATAAATAGTGTAATTAGAATGCTTTGAAGCTTGAATACCAATTTAAAATGAGGGTCATAATTTAGGGATGTTTGGTGCAATTAACTATATAGTTTACCAGAGCAAGGGAGATGAAAACTCAGATAATATTTAGAAAGTGCAACTTCCATATCAGAACAAGTTCGAGCAACTAAGCTTTATCCTGAGAGTAGTTGCGAGCTCTCGTATTAGTGCTCCATATTGTTCAAACTCCTCATTTTTCTTGAAGTACCCGTGTCCAATACATAATCAGACATAGGTACGAAGATATGACTCTTCATTTACACAGCCATATCAAACGCATACTCTAATGCGAACACAACCAATTAGAAATATCTCTAATAGCTATGCAATTCGAGGTAAAAGTACCATAAAGGTCTCAAATTGCATTTTATCCCCTCTACTTAAAAAATGAGCAAATTGACCATTTTTATTAAAAATTTCTTTTATTTGTAATGTTAAAAACTGATGTGGATGATGAAATGACTAAATAGTCATACAAAGACTAATTTTTAACAGAGGAAATGGATAAAAAATTTTACATAATGACCAATTTGCTCTTTGACCTAACGTATAAAGACTAATTTGCATTTTTTTTAGTAGGGGGCAAAATGCATTCTGACTCTTACCTACAATTTGGAATATTAATAAGTTATCAAAGTTCCCCCCCACATATAATTGTTTTCCAATTACAATGACAGATTTTGAAAGAGTGAAGGACCGTAATGTACCTGCGTTGACAATCTTCGGATTTCTTGGTTCATAATAACGGCGAAAAGATTCATGTCCTCGTGGTTTCTCCTACACAATAAAACTATATTTCACTCACATTTCCTATGCGTGAAAATATCAAAAACTCCATGCTAAAGAGAAAATTTTATATGATCTTTTTAAGTAAAGAACCTGTTCATAAACTTCAATTCGATCTCATCTGCTGCCCCGAAAATGGATTTACGAAACAACCTTACAAATGGAAATTGTTAAAGAGAAACTATGAATTAGTTTAAGAACCACAAAATGATGCATATATATATATATACACCAAATATAAATAAACTACTTTCATACAGAAATGGGTAAAAGTACCATGAAGGCCATTAAACTAAGAGTTAGATTGTATTTTGCCCTTTCTAGTAAAAAAATAGACATATTAATCCCTGTACGTTAGCTCAAAGAGCAAATTGATCTTTTCTATTAAAAATTTCACCCAAGTTAAAAACTGGCATGGCTGGCAGAATAATCAGACAATAACATATCGCGCGCCATGTGTACCTCATGTTAACGTACAAGAACCAACTTTTAATAGTAAAAATTGATAGAATTTTTAGTGAAAAGACTAATTTGCTCTTTGGTCTAACATTAAGGGATCAATTTGCCCATTTCTTAAATAGATGGGGCAAAATGCAATCCAACTTCTAATACAAGGGTCTCCATGATACTTCTACCTATAGAATTGCAAGCATTACAGTTTTCTTCCAATGACGTTCAAGTTGATGAAACTGCAGTTTTTCTTCATGTAATATTCAATTTACTGAAATTTTCAATAGATATAATAATATGTATTGATAAACATTGTTTCAAACATCAATGCACATATATGACTATGATATACAAATACAAAAATGGTATGGCTTCAATGGAGAAAAACATTTAGGAATGGTCATCTGATACTTTGCAATGCTAAGAACTCGACACTGAGGTGAAAAAGGGCATCGGTATGTGCCTGATCCATGTTTTCGAACAAACAATATGTAGGTCACAAAAACAATAACTTCACTTAAAATAAAATAAAAAAGAGTAAATTGCACCAAACATCTCCAAACTATGACCCTCATACTAAATTGATCTTCAAACTTTAAAACGTTAATTACATCCTCAAGCTATCGATGTTATATAAATCAAATCTTTATATTATTGAAACCATTAATTTAACAATTAAATGACACGTAAGATCCTATATCACATAAAATCTCACATCTCATTTAACGGTTAAATTAACGATTTAGTAACGGAAGGGCCTTATTGATATAATATCGATAGTTTGAGAATTTGACTAGAATGCTGTGAAGTTTAAGCCTTATTGATATAATATCGATAGTTTGAAGATGTAACTAGAATGCTTTGAAGTTTAATGACCAATTTAGAATGAAGGTCACAGTTTGGGGATCTCTGATGCAATTAATTCAATAAAAAAAGTGACAGACAAGTGATTGATATGTCTGCCTTGGATAACTGATGAGATCACAAACACATAAAGGAGGAAAGACTTGATAGCAGAGTTAACATGAATATTAATATGTTAAACTACCTGTCATCCCACCGTGTAAGGCGGCAAGCTAGATGTGCTATGACTTCATGAACTGTTCTAGGCACGTTGTGACCTCCAGCAGCAAGAAGCTCCTGAAAAAAATGGTATGCAACGATGATCACATGGAACTGTAAGCTTGTATGGGATAATATATGAAAGCAACTTTGTGACAGGGGTTGTAAAAAATGAACAACCTGAACTTCCGTTATTCCGAGAACATTTACACCAGATACGGTCCCTTTTACGTGCAGAACAGTTAAGAGGAAGTTTTGCGCTTGCCAAGAACGGAGCACGATAGGGATGTCATCTTCCTCAACAAGTGGATCTCCAACTGATTGTCCCAATAGCTCAAATAACAGCCCTCCTGCCACTCTAACCGGGACCTTTTATAAATGATAAAATTCGCAATCAATTATCTAACAAAACCAAATACCACTAAGGAGGTTTCATATGATATCTTGTATACGAATTATTACATTGAATAGATATCAAGTGGGATACTGGTAAGAAACAGCCCGTAAACTACACTGGTAGTCACCTAATTATTGGGAAGCTACTTTTTTTATCGCCCAACTATTTGATTTTGTCTTTTTCGGTCACCAGCCGTTAAATGGCCAAGGGGAAGATGACTAGAGCTTTTAAATTTGGCATAATGGTAACTTTGACCCTCAACATTTATACATGGTGTCAATTTAGTTTTGATTCTAAAAAATTTAACCCTCAATATTTGAGCATTATGTGATTTGGTTTTTTTGTAGTTTTGCTTTTCTTTCTGATCTTTTCACTAAAAAACTAAAAAAATATCTTTTCTCATTCTTTTAAAATTAGTGTCAAAAAGAAAAGCAAAACTACAAAAAAAGACCAATTCATACAATGTGTAAATGTTGAGGGTAAAAATTATTTAGAATTAAGACTAAATGGATAAAATGTATAAATGTATAAATGTTGAGGGTTGAAGTTGCTATTAAACCAATTTTAAAAGCTACCAAATTATTTTTCCATTAGTAATGCATCGGCTGGTGGCCAAAAAAGAAAAAAAACAAATAGTTGGGTGACAATTTTGTAATTTCTAATAGTTGGGTGACAATTTTGTAATTTCTAATAGTTGGGTGACCAAAGAAGAAATTTAGTAATAGTTGAGTGACTACCAGTGTAGTTTACCCTAAAAGAAATTAGCAAAGATGCAGGCTACTATAAATTCTCTTCATACTTTTCTTGAAATGCGTATAATACTATATCACCATTTAGTTGATATTAGACGGAATCAAACAGCACATAACTCAAGTTGATATTCTATCACTCGAGAGATTCGAATAGTACATAACTTGATTTAACTCGAAACTCGTTAAAATGATATTTAACTGATGCAAAATAAACTTTACCTACAGAATGTCGGGGACTATTACCTCGTATAGAAGGTGCTTCATCCGCTCACTTATCAGTTTGCTTTCATCTCTCAAAGCTAAGCTAACAGCAGGATGTAACCATTGAGCATTGTTGAGCCAAGACACAACGGTGGGGTTACCGGCAGCTAAATGGCACCACCATATGGGCCCTGCCGGTCGTTCCCAATACGGAGCTGCTAAATCTGCAACAGTTAAATCATCTTCATTATCTATCCATTCAAACTGTTGTGAATCCCAGCTTCCATTGACTTGCACATTTTTGACAAGGTCCGAAATTCTTGCCCACCCGATAGGTGCCCAATAACTTCCATCAAATCTTTCGGTAGTATGAAACCGGCTTGGTTGAAGGCTATGTCCATTATTGTATTCATCTAAAGAAACAGCCACACGATCCCTTGACTCTAAACCGAAAGAGGATTCCATTACTTTCTGTTCATCAAGTCCTCGAGAAGATGCCTCGGTTAGTTTATTGGCAGGCACTTGCACCCTATAACCATATCTTGTGTTCATTGGTTTCTTATGGCCTCGAATAAACTCAAAAGCACAAATCAATCCATCTGTCCAAAGATCGGTGCCGGGCAAAACATCTCTACTCGGAACATGTTTATGTTTCTCAGGCAGTTTTGTTTTATTCTTTTGAGAAGCCGATCGATCCTCGTTATCACTCATGATCCTTTTCTATATACAAAACATTCCCAAACAAAGGAGCAACATCAGCTAACACATTCATACCCTTAATAATAAGCACGGTAAAGGTATCATGGAGGCCGTTGTACTAGGAGTCAAATAGCATTTTTTACTCAAAAAATGGGCAAATTAGTCCTTATAGCTAGACTAAAGAGCAAATCGATCCTTTTTATTAATAGTTTCATCCATTTCTACTGTTAAAAACTGTTGGCTGACAGAATAACCAAAACACGGGTACCTCAATTTAACATTCAATGACCAGTTTTTATGTAAGGTACAGATACTAATTTGCCCATTTTTTGAGTAGAGAGGGGAAAAATGCAATCTAACTTTTGCCCATTTTTTGAGTAGAGAGGGGAAAAATGCAATCTAACTCGGCCACCATGGTACTTTTACCTAATAAGCACTCGTCGAATTGACACTAACCCGAAACATACTAACCTGTAAGCTATCTCCTTTAACACCATCAAATACCCAAAAAACAAACTACAATGTGTGCTTTAAGTAACCTGAAAAATTCAAAGCTGATAATACAAACTGTTGAATTGGATACCAACAGCTAACAATCAAATCAAGCTGCCCCATACAATCTGAGAACAAAAACAATATACAAAAGTATTCAATCATCCATCGATTAAGCTAAATATAATTCATTTTAACAATCACAAAACAAGCAAAAATAAAAAAATTCAAAGCTACCCATTATTTAAATCAACCATATCTCACTTGATATATATATGGCTTATATAAATTTTCCCTAAATTATCATTAACTTTTTAGTAACAATTTCATGCTCAACTTTTTACATTAATTTATGTCATTTTTTTTCAATCAACCATTCAAAAATTCCAACCTTCGAAAAGAAATTCTGGGTATTGCAGATTAAATTACTAAATAATAAAATAATTAAAAGCAAATAAAAAAGAATATTACCTCAAGATCAGAAGCTGCTTCAGCTTTAATTTTAAAAGAAAAAGGAAAAAAAAAATTGTAACGAAAATGCTAGGAAAGAAAGAGTTGATTTTGAGAGGTAATTATTAACTGAGTGACAAGTGAAATGGAAAAAGCTTGAAGATTGAAGATAAAAAGGAATATGGAAAGGAAAGAATATTAATTATTATAAATTAAACATCTATACGAAAATAAATAATTGAGTTGGGCTAAATTCTCAATTGGAAAATAAAAGCCCACTCATCTGCAATTTTTGTAAACTAAATGGATGTTTAACCCAAATATAAGTAGATCGAGTCTTAACTCGATTAGTACGTGCTTTGTTGCCAATACAAGGATATGTGGATTCGAGTACGATGAAGCGTATTATCCTCCTACTTATGGGTTAGGGATAAACCTATTCATGGGTCAAGTTACCCGCTCAGGCCTGAAAGCTTGCTCGAAATTTGGGAGGGTCTGGGAAAAAAAATTAGGCCTGCTTAAAATATGGTCTGGCTTGAATATTCAGGGCTCGAACCTAGCCTGATCCATTTTAAGTTTATAATATTTTATATTATGTTATTTTTATATATTATGTAATTTAAAACACAATAAAAAAATAAGTCTATATTAAATATATAATATTACTTTAATATAAATATTAAAATAATGTTAAGACGACTATATAAAATATTTCAATAAATAAAAAATTATATAAAATTATTAAATATTAAAATAAAATAAAATAAATATTTAAAAATTTTAAAAAATAATATGGACGGGTCTAAAATAAGCTTGAGTTAGTCTTTACAAATATGGGCGGTTTTGGGTAAAATTTTAGACCCATATTACAAGCTAAGCCGGGCTTGGACAACCATAAAGTATGTTAAATTATTTTAAATTTTAATTTTAAAATTTAATCATTTTAAATTCGAATCGTTTCGAATTTACGTAAGCTTAAAAAAATTTTAAATCATGTAATTTCATGTTTGAATAAATTCAAATTCAGAGGCTTCCAAATTCAAATTATTTACTTCTAAAATCACATTTGACAAAAACAAGATTATCTTAATATAAATAAATATATATATATATATATATATATATATATATATATATATTCATGCTTAAGACTTGTTTTGGGAAAGATTGTTTGTACTTAGATATCTTTTCCAGTTTCTTCATTTTACAATTAAAATATTTTATTTTATATAATGTCCAATTTAGTATTTATTTTCTGTCAATTTAACATTTTTTTTAATTTAGCACTTATTAAACTTTTAAAAAAATTAATTCGATCACTAAAATGTTAAAATTTTAAATATGTCAACCTCCGTAACACTTCATGTGTCTTTATGCTAATTTTTTATGAACCTTTTTGTAAGTTTTTATTTTTTTATTATAATTTTTTAAATTATTTATTAACATAACACATAAGACACAGTACCATATTAACAATAAGTGTATATTGACTGCCACACAAATTACCTCGCTAACAATGTTCAAAAATTAATATTTTAATCAATATTCAAAAAATTAATGACTAAATTTAACTAAAAAAAATAAGAACCAAATTAACAAAGAAAAAAAAAACATAAACTTTGAAGAGTAAATTTATCATTATATCTTTTTATATTTTACCTTAACCTCTCAATTTCTCCGTATCCGTTTAATTCAAACCCAAAACTAATCCGAAACATTCCAAATTCCAAATGTCAAATATTTGAATAACCCAAACAAGTAACTTGAAATGTCCATAACTCAAAATCATCCTATCCCGAAAACCATCAAAACTCAAAACAACTCAAACTCGAAATAATTTGAACCAAATACAATTCAAACCCAAAATTAGCCCAAACCTAAACATACCCAATCTTGAAATTGACCCAAAGCAAAAAAAAAAATCATTTTTTTTTCAAAAACAACCCAAAACCAACTAGACTGACCTGCCCAATTAACGGATGGAACCATTTTTAACAAAATTCCACAGGCTCGCTTACAATTGCTTGGCATCAGCCCAAATAATCCAAAATCGACTTTTATGATGAAATCAGATTGGGTCAAGTTCATATTCAAGTTAGCCGGATTGAGCTTTCGTGATCTTAGTAGAATTGACAGGTCTAATCTCTCGTGTCTAAAACCAGTGATTACTCATTATGATACAACCTTGCAAACAATACTTGCCTAGCTTAACGTCAAAAAAAACCCGGGACACGAAAAGCCGAAACAAATTAAACCAAACCAACCGAGATCGATATGGTTCGAGCTTAAAAAAAGGCAACCCTGTAATTCCTTTAAGCAAGAACCTTATAACAAAATGTAGTGATTGAAAAAGCATTTCATAAATGGTCATAAAATTGAAACTTAAGGTAGTACTAAGATTCGCTTCATATAGCTAAAAATCTTTTGTAAAAAACAGCAATAGCTTGAAACTAGAATCCGAAAGGAGGCATACAGAGAGTCCCGATTGTGCCACGCATGCCATCCGGTAGAGAAGAACTCTACAGAAAGTCATACTGTGTAGCGATTCTTGGCACCTCTTTTGAGCTTCTTTGCATCATCCTGAAAAGGGCAAACAGGAAGAAACTCAAGACATAAACCTGAAAGATCACTGCAAACTAAAAGAAGCCATTACATGAAATATGAAGCCGATAGTGTTGTTGTAATCAAGTAACTCTTTCCACTGTCTCCCGATGCTCATCTGCATCCAAACCAAGAAAAACTCGTGAGAACGGTTAAGGAAATTGCGGTAAAAGTACCATGGAGGCCCCTGTACTAAGAGTTTAATAGCATTTTACCATTTACTCAAAAAGTAGGCAAATTAGTCCCTATACTTTGGATTAAAGAGCTTTATGCAAAAATTTCATTCATTTGTATCGTTAAAAAAACTAGAGTTGCTGAATAATTAATTAGACGGAGACACGTGACATGCCACATGTACCTCGTACTGAGATACAAAGACTGGTTTTTAACAGCAAAAATGGATGAACTTGGTTTTTAAACAGCAAAAATGGATGAACTTTTTAACAAAATGACCAGTTTGCTCTTTAATCTAATGTATAAAGATAAATTTTCCCATTTTCCGAGTAGAGGGGGCAAAATTCAATCCAGCTCTTAGTACACAAGCCTCTATGATACTTTTACTGTCATTTTTTGTAATGAAGTAACTCTTAAGTCACCTGCGCAGTTTCATTGGCAGCATTCTTGGTCCACAATGCTATTCTTTCCTGATTGCCTCTCACACTGACAACTGCTCCGCAGATTTCATCGCCGTACTCAAACTCTTCCCCTATCAAAGCCAGCAACTAGTACAGAAAAAAATATATAACAGATGAGGCGTCGTTTTTCACTTAAGCATCGAATTTTCAGGAAAAAGTACACCATTATATCATCTGAAACAATACCGTGTACAACCAAGCCATATCTGATTTTCCCTTTTTGAAAATTACAGTCCACTTGCCTCCGTTAGCACAGACAGGGTCTTCCCACTTGGGCTCGATTTTATGTTTGAAACAATGGAAGTTCGCTCCCACAGCCAATTTGCTTGGATGATCTATGTTATTGTAAAGACTGTAATCAAAAAAGTTTGAAAGTTAAATCCATAGCTGACATTCACTTGAGAAACAAATAGAAACTAACAAAATAAATGACACATGAAATCCGCAAACAATGGCGGCGATATGTATGAAGATGGTCCAAATAGCTGTTTTCTGATGATTGCGTAACTTATTCGACAGGAGGCACCAAGCAACAATCCCAAATTTTAATAAACAAAGATTAAATTACCTTATGTCAGATAAAACCACTTTCCACAAGGTTGATTACAATGAAATTTAAAGAACAGACCAATTTAATATCATCCATTAAGATCCAAGATCCTTACAGTAAACATTCTTTGATGATAACAGTTAAAGCAATCCCATTTACATTCATGGCTCTCACACACACATGCATATATATATATATATATATATATATGTATATGAAAAATTTCCCACAATAACAGTTAAAGCAATCCCATTTACACTCATCATATACATAAACAAACATGCGTGCACACACACACACACACACACATGTGAAAAATAATCCACAATAACAGTTAATGCAATCCCGTAACCATTTACACTCATCACATATATTAACACAAGTATATATATGTATGTGTACATATATATATATGAACACTCTTCCACAATAACAGTCAAAGCAAATCCCATTTACACTCATCATATATATATATGCATATTGGTATATGTATATATAATCACAAGATTATAAACAGCAATAGTTAACTTCATTGTAATGAGTAGACTAAATTACAAAAAAAAAAAAAAAATGGAGTACCAAACAGAAAAATAACTATAGATTATTCAAGGACTTGGTACTACAAATTCATTATGAAGCCCTATTTTGAATAAACCCTATACATTCATTAAATGATCAATAGCAGAAGTAAAACAAAAGCCCTAAATCAAATTTCCAAATTTCAAGAAACCCAAACATCTCCAAAACCCCCAAAAAGTAACCCAAAGAACTAATCCAACATCCAACATATCATCAAAAACCCAAAATAAATCATAAAATTCACACCCTTCTAATAATAAAAAAATTCAAAAAAGAAGAAAAAAAATAATAACCTCCAGAATTGTTCGATGGTGGAGAAAGTGTAAATAGGGAGCCTAGAACTACCCCAAGTAGCTTTTTTTGATTTAGCACGAGGGTCATCAAACCAAAAGGTCCATGAATGCTCCAACGGTTGAGGCTGCTCGACGACACCTTTCTTTAACGAAGACGACGCCGTATCTTCTCCTTCACCTGCGATCTCCCATTCTTCAAGCTCACCATCTTCTTCATCTTTACTGTTAGGGTTAGGGTTCTTGTTTTCTTCTTCGTTGATGTTCATTGATTTGAGATTTTCTTCAACCCCAATTTTTTAAGTAAAGGGCATGTTTATCCTAATTTGATAAGTTCATTGAAGTTTTCTCAGTTTTTGGTAATTTCACTACTCGTTTGGTGTCACTAAATCAGGTCACATCTAGTTCAATCAATCACTTCATAACAATATAGATTACAATTGTTACTATTGCTAAAGATCAAATCAATGTGAATTTTAAAATTTTCAGTATCTTTTTAGTTAAATCAATTTTGAGTTTAGATTATTTTAAGCAGAAATAAATTTTAAAATTTAATCATTTTAAGCTCAAATCATTCTAAATTCATATAAATAATTTGAATCTAAAGCTTAATTTTTTTTTAAATCATGTAATTTCATGTTTGAATAAATTCAAATTATTTACTTTTAAAATTACATATGACTAAAACAATATTTTTTTTTTAAATATTCATGCTTAAGACTTGTTTTGGGAAAGATTGTTTATGATTAGATATCTTTTCCATTTTCTTCATTTTACAATTAAAATGTTTTGTTTTGTTTTATATAATCTCCAATTTAACTTTTATTTGCATTCTTTTGTCAATTTTTTTTTTAAAATTTAGCGCTTATCAATTTAAAAAAAAATTAATTTAACCGTTGAACTTTAAAGAAAAACAAAATTTAATTAATTTTTAACGAAAATATAAACTAAATTGTTAAAATTTTAAACATATCAACTTACGTAACATTTCATGTGTACTTTATGCTAATATTTTATAAATCTTTTTGTAAGTTTTTATTTTTTATAATTTTTAAATTATTTATTGACATAACACATAAGACATAATATCATATTAACAAAAAGTGTAATGTTCAAAAAATAATATTTTAATCAACATTCAAAAAATTAATAACTACATTTAACTTAAAAATATATATATAAAATTTGAGGACTAAATTTATCATTATATCTTTTTACCATCATTAGAATAGTTATCTTAACCTCTCATTTTCTCCTGATCCGTTTACTTCAAACCCAAAACTAATCCGAAACATTCCAAATTCAAAATGTCAAATATTTGAATAACCCAAGCAAGTAACTTGAAATGTCCATGACTCAAAATCATCCTATCCGGAAAATCATAGCTCGAAACTCAAAACAACACAAACTCGAAATAATTTGAACCAAAAACAATTCAAACCCAAAATTAACCCAAACCTAAACATACCCAATCTTGAAATTGACCCAAAGCTTAAAAAAAAAAAAAAAAAAAAAACCCCAATTTTTTTTAAAATCAACCCAAAACCAACTAGATTGACCTGCCGAATTAACAGATGGAACCATTTTTAATAAAATTCCACAAGTTCGCTTACAATTGCTTGGCATCAGCCCAAATAATCCAAAATCGACTTTTATGATGAAATCAGATTGGATCAAGTTCATATTCAAGTTACCCGGATTGAGCTTTCGTGTTCTTAGTAGAATTGACAGGTCTAATCTCTCGTGTCTAAAACCAGTGATTACTCATTATGATACAACCTTGCAAACAATACTTGCTTAGCTTAACAGCAAAAAAAACCCGGGACACGAAAAGCCGAAACAAATTAAACCAAATCAACCCAGATCGATATGGTTCGAGCTTAAAAAAAGGCAATCCTGTGATACCTTTAAGCAAGAACCTTATAACAAAATGTAGTGATTGAAAAAGCATTTCATGAATGGTCATAAAATTGAAACTTAAGCTAGTACTAATATTCGCTTTATATAGCTAAAATTCTTTGTAAAAAACAGCAATAGCTTGAAACTAGAATCCGAAAGGAGGCAACAAAGATAAGCCACAGGAAGCATACAGAGAGTCCTGATTGTGCCACGCATGCTGTCCAGTAGAGAAGAACTCTACAGAAAGTCATACTGTGTAGCGATTCTTGGCAGCTCTGTCGAGCTTCTTTGCATCATCCTGAAAAGGGCAAATAGGAAGTGTTTGTTTATAAAGCAAGAAACTCAAGACATAAACCCGAAAGATCACTGCAAACTAAAAGAAGCCATTACATGAAATATGAAGCCGATAGTATCGTTGTAATCAAGTAACTCTTTCCACTGTTTCCCGATGCTCATCTGCATCCAAACCAAGAAAAACCCGTGAGAACGGTTAAGGAAATTGCAGTAAAAGTACCATAGAGGCCCCTGTACTAGGAGTTTGATAGCATTTTAACACATTTACTCAAAAAATAGGCAAATTAGTCCATATACTTTAGATTAAAGAGTAAATTGGTCTTTATGTTAAAAATCTCATCCATTTATATTGTTAAAAATTAGCGTTGCTGACAAATTAATTAGACAGAGACACTTGACATGTCACATGTACCTCGTACTGAGGTACAAAGCCCGGTTTTTAACAGCAAAAATGGATGAACTTTTTAACAAAATGACCAGTTTGCTCTTTAATCTAATGTATAAAGATAAATTTTCCCATTTTCCGAGTAGAGGGGGCAAAATTCAATCCAGCTCTTAGTACACGAGCCTCTATGATACTTTTATTGTCATTTTTTGTAATGAAGTAACTCTTAAGTCACCTGCGCAGTTTCATTGGCAGCATTCTTGGTCCACAATGCTATTCTTTCCTGCTTGCCTCTCACACTGACAACTGCTCCGCATATTTCATCACCGTACTCAAACTGTTCCCCTATCAAAGCCAGCAACTAGTACAGAAAAAATATACAACAGATCAGGCCTCGTTTTTCACTTAAGCATCGAATTTTCAGGAAAAAGTACACCATTATATCATCTGAAACAATACCGTGTACAACCAAGACGTATCTGATTTCCCCTTTTGGAAAACTACAGTCCACTTGCCTCCGTTAGCACAGACAGGGTCTTCCCACTTGGGCTCGATTTTATGTTTGAAACAATGGAAGTCCGCTCCCACTGCCAATTTGCTTGGATGATGTATGTTATTGTATAGACTGTAATCAGAAAAGTTCGAAAGTTAAATCCATAGCTGACGTTCACTTGAGAAACAAATAGAAACTAACAAAATAAATGACACATGAAATCTGCAATCAATGGCAGCGACATATATGAAGATGGTCCAAATAGCTGTTTTCTGATTATCACGTAACTTATTCGACTGGAGGCACCAAGCAACAATCCCAAATTTTAATAAACAAAGATTAAATTACCTTATGTCAGATAAAACCATTTTCCACAAGGTTGATTACAATGAAATTTAAAGAACAGACCAACTTAACATCATCCATTAAGATCCAAGATCCTTACAGTAAACATTCTTTGATGATAACAGTTAAAGCAATCCCATTTACACTCATCATATATATAAACAAACAGGTGCAAGCTCACACACACACACATATATATGAAAAATTTTCCACAATAACAGTTAAAGCGATCCCATTTACACTCATCATATATATAAACAAACATGCGTGCACACACACACACACACGTGAAAAATAATCCACAATAACAGTTAATGCAATCCCGTATTTCCCATTTACACTCATCACATATATTAACACACGTATATGTGTGAACCCCCATCACATATATATATGAACACTCTTCCACAATAACAGTCAAAGCAAATCCCATTTACACTCATCAAATATATATATGCATATTGGTATATGTATATATAATCACAAGATTATAAACAGCAATAGTCAACTTCATTGTAATGAGTAGACTAAATTACAAAAAAAAATTTGAAGTAGCAAACAGAAAAATAACTATAGATTATTCAAGGATTTGGTACTAAAAATTCATTATGAAGCCCTATTTTGAATAAACCCTATAAATTCATTAAATGATCAATAGCAGAAGTAAAACAAAAGCCCTAAATCAAATTTCCAAATTTCAAGAAACCCAAACATCTCCAAAACCCCAAAAAGTAACCCAAAAAACTAATCCAAACTCTAACATATCATCAAAAACCCAAAATAAATCATAAAATTCACACCCTTATAATAAAAAAAAATCAAAAAAGAAGCGAAAAATAATAACCTCCAGAATTGTTCGATGGTGGAGAAAGTGTAAATAGGGCGCATAGAACTACCCCAAGTAGCTTGTTTTGATTTAGCAGAAGGGTTATCAAACCAAAAGGTCCACGAATGCTCCAACGGGTGAGGCTGTTCGACGACACCTTTCTTTAACGAAGATGTCGTCGTATCATCTTCTTCACCTGCGATCTCCCCTTCTTCAAGCTCACCATCTTCTTCATCTTTAGTGTTAGGGTTAGGGTTCTTGTTTTCTTCTTCGTTGATGTTCATTGATTTGAGATTTTCTTCAAGCCCCATTTTTTTTCTCTCGATTTTCTTTCACTTTCCTCTGTTTCTTTGATTTTTATTTATTCTTTAAATTGCCCAAAGGTTAAAAGAAGTCTCATGGATCCTTATAAATTGACCCACAAACCGACTTTATTTCATTGGTCAATAAATAAAGGGATATTATAAGTTTTGGCCCCTAAAGTTGGCAACTAGGTTCACTTTGGTACCTATACCTTTTTTTGTTCTTTAACTTGGTAACTAGATATATTTTGGCCCTTAAACTTCGATTCTGTTAAGTTTTGATGATGCAATCAATGTTATTGGAACAAGACATAATTGGATAGATCGAGGACTGACTAATATAATAATCCTAATAAAAATCGACAGTTGAACTAGATTAATAAATTTTTATATTTTTATGATTTTTTAATTATTTAATTATTTATTGTTGGTCTAGTGGTCGAATCAGTCGAAGTGGTTGAATCTGAAATCGGTGGTCAGACCTATTCAACCACTAGCTCGATTATTAAAACATTGAATGTGGCACTCTAATATTATACAACATCATCACCTAAGAATTTATATAATTTTTTAAATTTTCAAGTGATGACATGGCACAATTTTAAAGTGCCACATAATCAAACTTTTGTTTTTTTCAATTTAAGGGACTAAAATGAACCGTAATCCTAGTTGCCAAGTTTAGGAGTAAAATTTTATATTATCCCCTAAATAAATATACATTGAAATATAAGTTATAAAACAGGAAATAAATTGGTTATTTTGCATATTTGGTCCATGTTGAGTTTGTGATTATGTTTCTTAACAATGTTGTCTCCAATGTTTGAATATGTGTTCTCTCATATATTTATAAATATCCTTATTCAACGGTTGAGTTATCTATATGAATAAAGTCAGAGCTAATGGTCCCCAAAATGAGAAATTATCCCTTTAGTCCTTCTAAAAGTCAAAAAGTTTTAAGTTAATTCAATAGTAAAATTGTATTTTGACTTATTCTAAAATTTAAAAATCATTTAAGAACGAAAATGTTATAGTTCATTCCCCTGAAAAATTGTAAGATTTTATGTTAATATAAAGACAAAATTACATTTTAACTCTCTAAAAAATTTATACTTCAAATTCTAATCCTTAAGAAAAATCATTACTACAATTTCATATGAGAGATGTTTTTAAATTCAAGCAATTAATTTATAAAAAAATTAAACTATTCGTTCAAATTTAAAAGTTTTATCCAATATATATAAGTGTTTGTTAAAAATAAATAAATAAAATAAGCTTGAGTAAAATATCAGACCTCTTATTTTATCTAATTAGGCTAAATGATTAGATTGCAGCAAATACTTGGTCACTCACACGAGGACCAGATATTTCAAAATGGTCAAATAAATACTAAGCCTTTTCGAAAGTATCCAAGTAAGGGTTTTTCAAATATCGTATATTAAGTTTTAAATTATGGTTATTTTTTCAAGTTATATCTGTCTCAACTGTTAACAGATCGTCATTCACCTAATGTCATACTACAAATAGGAGAGAAATGTGTGAAAACTGCTCTATTTGAGTATATTCAAACATGTTTAGCCATTATTTTATTATTTTGAAAAGTTTGGTTCTTACGTGAGTAACCTTTAAAAGGTTTGATCTAAATCTAAGCATTTAGCCAAATTTGTAGGTCTAGCACTAAATCAACTCAATTATATATATATATATATTATATGAAATTTTAAATAGATTTGATGTAATTTTTTTACCCATGAACTTGATAATCAGGTCCACTTTAATATCTAAATTTTTTATTCTTCGCATTAGACCCAAAATTTGACAGCTTTTCTCAATTTGATCCCGAACATAGATTTCATTAAAGCGTGATAACTTGACACTTAGACATTACGCCACCTCATCACCCATTTTTTAAAAAGATATACTTATAGTATAAAAATTAAGAATTATATATATTTAAAAATTTTAAATAATGACATGGCACACATATTAACAAAAATCAAGTTTAGGGATTAAATTAAAAGAAATTAAAAAAATTGAGACTAAAATGAACTAAAAAAAATTAGTTGACCCTTTTTAATATAATTAACTACATTTACATATTATAAATAGAAAACCCAATTCTCTTATATTAAAATCCAGCCCAAATATTCAAAAAAAAATATAACCCAATAGCCCAAACCCAAATGATAATTCTTAAAAACTTAAACCCATTCCTTCTTTTACTACAACTAAAATATCAAATATAAGTCTTTGTATTCTTCACAAATTTAAAATTTAGTCTCTTTACTTTTATTTCTATGAATATAGTCCATCTACTTTTCATATTTCAAAATTTAAGTCCAATCGTTAACACTTTTATTTTTTTATTAAATTAATTAGTGTAACATTTTAAAATTAAAAAAAAACCTCAGTAACAATATAACTAAAAAGTAACATTGTAATAAATTCGAATTTAACAAAATAATTTTAATAATAATAATTGAATCTGGATTTTGAAATTTTAAAAATAAAAGGACTAAATTTTAATTTTATCAAAAGTAACATATTTTAACCTAAAACAAGATTTGCTTCATATCCCCCTTTAATGCTTGCAATTCTGTTAAGAAACACCAAAAGATATGAACCTTTCTAATCAATGATGTTCATGTTCCTTCTTCAATGGGGCAAGTGCAATGATAATGGGTAGGGATGAAAAAAAGTTGTTAGAGTTTCTATCTTGATTTGATAATTTTTGTTATTAAATCGGATTTTGGAATTGGTCTTATTTTTCAATTGATTAGGCAAGTCGGGTTGAGTTTAGAAAAAAAGTTCTTCTATCTTATTTTGGGATAATTATCAATATACTATTATATATATAGAGTCGGTTTAGATAGAACCTAATAATTGAATGAGAGTGTAATTGTAATTTTAAAAAAAATATATAATTCCCTAGATGTGCGTGGCTAACAGAATGTAGTTACATTATAATTCTCTATGTCATGTTTGGTAGTATAAATTATAATTAAACAGTTACATAATTTGTATTTTTTTTTAAATATTGATTACTATAAAAAATTATTAGAATGATAAAAAAATTTCTAAACAAGTAAAAAAAATTAAAATCAAATCAAATTATCATATGTATTATGTTAGTTCAAAAAAGTAATCAAATTATCAAATTGATTACTTAATCGTTCCATATTTGTTGGGTTATTTCATCTTTCGTATTTATCATGAGCTCATTTTCATTGAATGTTGATCCTTGATCGAGTTCATTATCGTCATCTAAATCTGTATCATTAATATTATCAAAATTGAGTTCGGCAAAAAACCATCTTGCCCCGTTGCCATCTCTAGTAGTGGGGAAAGCTCCAATTGGCAACCCTCAATTGTAGCAAGCCAAGCTCAAATTAATTCGACCTGGTTGAACATCAAATATTTGAATATGACTTGGTTTTGATCTAGATAAAATAATATGCGCATGTTTTGAATCGGGATCTGGGCAAAACCTAAGTTGAAATAATAAGTAATGACAGCATATTTAGACTCACCTTATCTGTGAACAAGTCTAATAAAAAAACAAGCTAGAATGAAACTCTATATGTTATCCATAAAAAAGATACGTTTCTAACCATTATATTAGTTTCATGTCGAATGACAAATACATGTATCCAATGTGGTAAACTATATCCAAAGTCATTAAACTATTAGTAAATTTATGTTTCGATCACTTAACTTCAAAAAATTACAAAATGGTCATTAAAATATTCGAAAGTTTTCATTTAAGTCATTAGGCTATTAAAATCATTGCTATATGGTTTTCTCTGTTCGCACCGCCTACACTAATCGAAAGTTCTCATTCCCTTTTCTTTTTTACAATTTAGTTTCTTTTATGAAACAAATTTGAACACCAAAAATCTACGAACCAAAATCTAAACAACTTTTTCCTTTAATTTCTGACACTAACCGTCAGATCGACTTGGATATAAGGTATGTTCTTTACTCATCAATGGGTACCGATCTACTGTACTGATCATTAAGTCATCGATTGGAGCTCACTAGTTCGACTTTAAAAAAAAAAAACTTAACAACCCAATGTCTTAAATAAAATCTTTCATATAGTCCAATAACATAAATGAAAACTTTCGAATAATTCAATGACCATCTTATAACTTTTTAGAATTAAATGACTAAAACGTAAACTTACTAATAATTTAATGACCTTGGGTGTAATTTACCCATTTAATATTTTCAATTAACATAACTCGTTTACACTAACGAGACCTTAAAAAAAGGGCAAATTGCAAAGCCTTCACGTAAAAGTATATAATAAAAGCTTCCTAGAGTGTACTCCAATTATATTGAGTAGCCCAAGCAACAAGACATTATTTGCAACACGTTTCACTTTCTCTTTGTTTTCTTTTTCCTATAGAAAATTGTCTTTACCTTAAATTAGGTATACATAACCATATAAATCATTTGGGTATTTGTTTTCTTTTCCATTTTAAGTAATCATAATTTCCCGACACGTTTGAACTCGTATTTTTCAAGACAACTGAACTAAGACTCGATTCATAAAATATATAAACTTTTAAATAGTAAGATAAAAGGTAAATTACATTAGTAGTCATCTAACTATTTTTTTTAGTCACTCAATTATGAAAAATTATAAAATGGTCATTTAACTATCTAAATTTGTCTTTTTTTGGTCACCCAACTATCTTGGATTTTTGGGTGTTTCTATTTTTACGTTAGCCAGTTTGTGACAAAAATTTTTTGAATAGTTTGATGACCATTTTATAACTTTTCATAGTTGGGTGATCAAAAAAAAAAAAAACCATAGTTGAGTGACAATTTTGTAAATTTCCATCGTTAATTGACCAAAAAAGAAAAAAAATCATAGTTGGGTGACTTCTACTGAAAAAATATAGAGGTGTCATGTGTATCTCATGATGACATATAAATATAAGTTTTTAACAGTAGAAATAAATAAAAATTTAACAAAAAAAACCGAATTTGCTTTTTGGTCTAAAATATAATAACTAATTTGCTCATTTTTTGAGTAAAATGGACAAAATGCAATCCGACTCCAAGTATAGGGGCCCCTATAATACTTTTACTATTTTTTCTCACTTTTCTGTTTCTCACTTTGACTCTCAACCTTCAAATTTTAGTCATTTTTTTAAGGAAGAAAAACTAACCGAATTGTTAAAATTTTAACAACAATGATATGATAGCCACGTGATAGTTTATGTGTACTTCATAAAAAAAAAATCAAAATAAGCAATAAAATACATATAAACCATTACATGAGCTGTCACATTTAAGAGTGAAGTCAGAAAATTACTTTAAATGGGCCAAAGATGAATAATAATTTTTTAGGGTCAAAGTACAGTTTCACCATTATACTAAAATAAAATTTCATAAAATTTGTAATTATAAAATTATAAAAATAAAACAACTTAACCATTTTTTGTTAAATAAAATAAAATAAATAATTATAAAATATAAATATAAAACTAATAAAATATAAAATTTATTCTAAAAAAAAAAAAAAAGAGTAAAAGGTGAAAGGGGTACCGCCCCTTTGTTGGGACACCCTTTTATAATTAAAATATTTTTTTTTATAGATAATATCATCTAACATATTGAAGATATTGTATTATTCAAAATCATTCATTCTTGTAAATAATTTACTTTTAGCGTGCTCGAGCTCACATATTTCTGTAATGATAATGCGCTTCAGTATATTTAAACCCACATATTTCTGCATTGATAATGCACTTCAGTATGTCTAAACTCACATCTGCCTACATTAACAACAATATATATACCAATCGAGTAACAACTTAATCGACATGATATGAAAAAAATAATAATTTAAAATGAACGTAGGGTTGTAAAGTGATACACGTCATTGATTGGAAAATCTCACAATATATTATTTGGCATTTTCCTTCCCGACAACTCATCTATTCATTGTCTGCCACGTTTGCAAGTTTGCAATGATTTATTATAAAAGCCCATGCACTGCACGTGGCTTCGTTGTCAATCCTCTCCATATCTTACTCTCTCTTTTTTTAAATATGTGAATATCAAATAAAATATTATTCAATTCATATTT
Organism: Gossypium longicalyx; assembly: GCA_025698465.1. Classification (NCBI taxonomy): domain Eukaryota; kingdom Viridiplantae; phylum Streptophyta; class Magnoliopsida; order Malvales; family Malvaceae; genus Gossypium; species Gossypium longicalyx. Next base: position 98,973,242 of record CM047000.1, read on the forward strand.
CTATTAAAAATTAAATCTTTGTATATTATTATGTTTTATGTATATTTCATATTTCCATTTCATAATTATAATTATTTTATATAAGTAATATATTAATAATTAAAATATTTATTATTCTTATTATTTATTCGCTTTTGATTTTTTTTTCATGTCCAGTCAAATATTCAAAAGATAAATTGAAAATAAATTATTTTATAGACTATTTCCATCACATCATTCATGGAAATGTACAAATGATATGAAAAAAGAAAATAATGTGTCTTTTTTTTAATTGGATCAGACCATAAATAACGTGATGGAAATAATCTATAAAATAATTTCTCCAAACCGAGAGAAATAAATATATATAAACAATATATAAGAATGGATGATGCATATTTGCATCCAAAATTCTAATTAATATTTAAAATTATAAATAAAATAAAATACCTTTGATTGAAGATCTTTCATGTCCAACCAAAGAGAAAATAATTTCTAATTTTTTTTTTCATTTTAAAGGATAGTTACTTTTTTTGGTAAAAAATAACAGTATAAAGTGAAACATCAACTAGTTAAATTTTAATTCAGTATCGACTGAACTAAATCAGTTAATAATAAATTTTTTACCAAATTTAAGGATCATCGTATACTTACAAAATTGAAACTAAAAGGAATATAACATCTAACCATATGATCAAAATATTTATAGTTACTTTATCTTCTTCTATTTTTCTTAATTTGTATAAATTTTATTTTTTTTAAAATTTATTATATTTATATTCATTTCCTTAAAATATTCGTATTCTAAAATACTTATATCGATCAAAATTAAAAGTTTTATATAAAATATAGAAAAATCTCAAAATTGCACGTGAACATTGATCAGATGTGTAAATTAATACATGAACTTTGATTTAGTACAAATATACATTATTTAATTTTTTTTTAACATTAATCTCATTATAGGTTCTTATCATAACTACTATTTTTAATACAATGCCTATAACTACTTATAAAACCTCCACAAAATAGAAGGATAATACGCTTCAGAGCACTCGAACCCATGTCTTCATGCACTAGTAATAATGTCAATGACAATCGAGCTAACACTCAATCGATACATGTTTAAAAAAATATATAATTTAATTTCGAGACAAATCTCAAAACTATGCATAGCAAACTTCGGTTTAATATGCAATTCTATACATGAATTTTGATTTTGTGCAATTTTATACATAAAATTTTAATTTGATTCAATTTTCACGAATTATTAACACGATATTGATATAGCATAATTTTATGCTTATATATTCATACACAAGTAATTACATTTATCCAATATAAAAACAAATCGATATATATATATATTTTTAAATGTGTATGATTGAATCAAAATTAAAATTTCATGTATACATTTGATCCGCAATCAAAGTTTATGTATAATTTTGAGATTTATCCTTATAAATTACGATGAATTAAATATATGTAAAATTTAGAATTCATAAATTGACCCTTAATATTATACTTTAAATTTCAAATTAATCCTTAATTTTAAGGACTAAACTAAAATTTAGAGTATAGTTTTAAGTCTAATTTACTAAAAATAAAATACATTCATATTAAGAATATTCCACTGAATTATAAGTGAAAAATATAATCAAATTCTTAAAAAAAAATCAAATTAAGAAATTAAATCATTACATGAAAAACTAGAAATTAAACCAAAAAGAAAAGAAAATCATAAGCAAATAGAAAGATATAGAAATTATAATTGAAACTCATCAATAATTTATATATATATAACATATAAAATCAAATTCTTTTTTCCCAATCCATTTCTGAATTTTGAAATGATGAAAAAAAGAAGAATTGAAAAAAAAAATAAACATATATATATATATATATATATATATATATTATACTTCCAAAAATCCAGTCAACCTGAGAATCGAATTCCGAACTTGACTCAAATCCCTTCCTTTAAGAGTTCTTCCATTACCTGTACAAACCGAAAAGGCCGTTTTCGCAGCGATTCTCCGTTCTAATATCACATGCGGCGGCACAATTTCCCGATCTTCATCTAAATCACCACCGTAATCGAAAATGATAGTACTACGTTGATGAAGCGCGATGTTAACGGGAACAGAACGGACGGTTTTGGATAAGAATCGCCGGCGATCTATTAATTCATCGGAGGGAAGAGGAGCTCCACCGTTAAGTGTGGCGTCGGGGAATATAACATCTGATTCTTGGAATTCTTCTTCGGATGCCATTGAAGAAAAAGGGAGAAATGGAATCAGATTTTCAGAGATTTTGAAAAACAAAAATTTGAGGGAAAATGAGAAGCGAAAATGGCACTGGTTTCAGTTTATTATTATAATGTTGGTGATCGAGACGAAGATGACGTCATTCAATCAATCACAAAGCGTTAGAGTACAGTCCCCGCTTTCCTTTATAATAATCACATTATCAGATTTTCTAATAATAATAAATTAAAGAAATGTATTTTAAATTTGTTTTTGGTAAAACTTTATTTCCAGTCCCTCTCAATTTCAAAATTGAGTAAATTGGTCCATTTCAAAAAAAAATTGGAGCAATTTAAACCTTGTCAATCACGGTGTTAATGTCTTCCATCAATTGTACATAATTTTGATTGGTATGGTAACAAATTTAGCCTTTGTATTTACATATTTTTGTTATTTTAGCCTTAATTCTAAAAAAATAAACAATTTTAGCGTAATCATTTACACATTTACACAAATATTGTGAGATAAATTTGTTAATTTGGGACTAAGTTGACAGAATGTGTAAACTTTAAGGATTAAATTTATTATTATACCAATCAAAATCATGTACAATTGGTGAAAAACATTAACGTCACCATTACTTGTCTAGTTTCTCACTTTTGAAATTGGCAGGGATTAAATTGCTTTGATTTTTTCGAGAGGGATTGATCTGCTCAATTTTGAAATTGAAAGGGACTGGAGAGGTCTTTTTACCTTTTTTTTTAATTTATTGATAATATGTTTTAGGGTTTACTACACCTAATGTCACTAAACTATTAGTGGGTTTACGTTTTGGTCACTCAACTTCAAAAAGTTACAAAATGGTCATTGAACTATTCAAAAGTTTTCATTTAAGTCATTGGGTTGTTAAAATCGTTATTGTTTGGCCTTCTTCATTTGCACCACCTGCACCAATTGAAAGCTCTTTTTCCCTGCTCTTTTATAATTTGATTTTTTTTTTTTGCATGAAACAACTTTGAATGTTATGAATTTTCAAACCAAAATCCAAACAACTTTCTTCTTTGATATCTGACACTGACCATCATGTCGACTTAGATCTAAGGGAAGCTTTTTTACTCATCAATGAGTATTGATTTACCATTTTGATCATCGAATCGTCACTTGGAGCTCGCTAGCTGAACTTTAAAAAAAAAACTTTGTAATACCCCTACCCGTATTCATTGCCGGAATAGGGTAAGAAGTATTACCAGTGTTTACAAATTAAATTTTTTTTTAACTCAATATATCCCCTTTTATAGATATCTAACCTTCCCTGTAAATTTTAAACCAAGACCAATCCACATCAACCAAACCAATTCAACATATTTTCCAAATATATTCATGCATATTTATAAGATAACATCATCGCATACCCAAAACCAGGTTTGTTAACCATACCAATGGCTAACTCTACATTCATTTCACAAAATCATTTACTTTATTAGCTTATACATGCCATTGATTTCCAAAATAAAGTTTCTTTATATACCGAAATCCTGAGGTTGATAGTGTGATGTGTCTCCGACCAAATCCGATCTCCGAGCTCTTAACACTACAAAACAGGGGAAAATGAAACAGGGTAAGCACTTTGTGCTTAGTAAGCTCATGTAACAAGAATTATACTTACCTAATATTTTCAATACAATACAATAAACATTTATATATCCATTCAATGCATTATTACCCTAATATGCACAAACTCAACATTCAAGTTAGTACAATAATTTGCATGTACCATTAATATATACTATGATTGATGAGCTCATCAATACCATGATTTCCGCTTCCTTGTTATTATTCCATATTTATCCCGTTGAATTTCTCGTAATTTTGATGGATTTTCAGAGGTACACTTTTAGTGTACAATTTCGATCCGTCAATTCATATTCATGTGCACACATTTCCATTTCAGAGAGCACACTCTCGCGAACCTCATCCTTACAATGGATTAATAAATTGAAGCTAAATCCTCAGAATATAAACTCATAGAGTATTGTTGGGATTACCACCCAAAGCTAAATCCCTGCAACGACAATTACTCTAATGAGCTTGATCTCTCTGATTACCACCCGAGCTAAATTCGCACCCTAGTTCGATTACACCCGTCCCAGCTAAATCCATTTTCCACATATTCTTCTGGGAGGGCTATATCGATAGGATCACCCGTCCGGCTAGATCCTTTTTATCGTCAATTCATTTTCAGAGATCCATCGAATTTTCCTTTCATTCAACCGGGATTTCTTCCTCTTTTATCCAATATGTCGATGTTTCATAAAATTTCATATAATGAACATTCAAATCATATTCATAAAAAAAAACATGCATTTCAAGCATTTAAGAATATAATTCAAGTTACATGAACTTACCTTAATACTTGTTTGTGCACAAAAATCTACTAATCCTAAACTTTTTCCTTTCCTCGATCTAGCTTCGTATTTGAATCTTTTGGATCTAAATAAATAAATTTAATTATCAATTTAATACATTTCATGTTCATATACAACATTCTCTATAATTCAACTATTATTTATAGTTCATTCAAAGCTGTCTACTTAAGTCATAGCCACTAAATTATTTATAAATCGAGCTACGGAACTCCAAATTAAGTTCCGTTAATTTTACCTGAAACTAGACCCATATATCTTCTTACCATAAAATTTTTAGAATTTTTGGTTTAGCCAATCAGTACAGTTTATTCTTTAAAGTCACCCCTGTTCTGCTGTCTAACAGTTCTGACCCTTCTTCACTAAAATTTAATTATCTCTTCATACAGGATTCAAATGATATTATAGTTTATTTATATTAAAAATAGACTCATTAAGGATTCTAGACATATAAATTTAATCTCCTAATTATTTTTCTTTAATTTTTTATGATTTTTCAAAGTCAGAACAGGGGAACCCGAATTCATTCTGACCTTGTCTCACAAAATTAATTATATCTCAAAATTTACAAATTCATTGCTTACACTATTTCTTCTACAAGAAACTAAACTCAATAAGCTTTAATTCCATATATTGTTCATCTTCTAATTCGATTTATACAATTTATGGTGATTTTTCAAAGTTAGTGTACTGCTGCTGTCCAAATTGTTTTAGTGCAAACTGTTTATTACCATTTTTCCCCTAAGCTTTTAATAAATGAGAATTTCGTCCCTACTCAATTAGTCTCTCAATTGAGCTTATTTTTCTCAATTAAAACTTTATTATATCACCTTAAACTAGTTTACAGCCTTTAGGAATCATAGTTTCAGAAATAGACTTTAATTCCAAATATTTTCACAATTAGGTCCTAAAAATCAATTTTCCATTGAAATTACCTAATAAAATCATCTCATAAATAAATTAAAACTTTAATTTCATTCTATTTAATCATAAACTTACAGAACTCAATCATGGTGACTTTCAATTTCATCCATGAAATCAAAAACTAATGAATTTAACAAAGAGGACCTAGTTGTAAAAGTCTTAGAAACACAAAAATTACAAGAAAAGGTAAGGATTAACTCACTTGGTGCAAAAATTATGAAATACCAGCTTAGAGAACCCTCCTATGGCGTTTTTAGCTGCTGGAATTGAAGAGAAATGAAGAGAAATCTAGATATTTCCTATTTAGTCCTAGCTTTATTTAGTTAATTTTGCAATATTCCAATTTTACCCTTAATTTATCAAATTCCCTGCTGATTTAATGCCCTTGCCGTCCAGCCCAAATAAATTTTGGGTCTAATTGCCTTTTAAATCCTTTCTCATTAGACTCTTAAGCTATTTAATCATTCTAGCAACTTTTACACCTATTACAATTTAGTCCTTTTTATTTAATTGACTACCCAAACATTAAAATTTCCTAACGAAATTTTAATACCACATTACTAACATTTCATAAATATTTATAAAATTATTTTTGACTCAGTTTTACGAGATAAAGGTCTCGATACCTTGCTTTTACCCAATTTCTTCAATAATTTCTTTTTCTAACTAACCACTAAATCGTTAAAATTTTTCTATCAATATTTTCATACGATTTTCCTATCATATCAATTTTCATGCAAAAATATTGAAATAAATTTCTCTTTAAATCGGATTTGTGGTTACGAAACCACTGTTCCGATAATTTTGAATTTAGGCCATTACAAACTTAACAGCCTAGGGACTTAAACAAAAACTTTCAAATACTTTAGTGATCATTTTGTAACTTTTTTAAGTTGAGTAAAACGTAAACTTTTTAATAGTTTAGTGACATTGAATGTAGTTTATCCTTATTTTAAAGATGAATTGTGAGCTAGCTATGATGAGGGAGCTTGGTATACCATGGGGCGTGCTCTTTGTCACTATTATTTAAGGGTTATGGAATGCTTGTAACGCGATAGTTTTTCAGGATAAAAATTTGTCGACTTTACATTTTGGAGTATGCAAAGAAGTTTGCCAAATACATTAATCAATACATGAAATAAGCTTTTCCAATTATTGCTAGAGGACCTCATTGGGTCCAATGGAATCGACCATTGATGGGGACGTGTTTGCTTAACACTAATGGTGCTATAACAACCTGTACTTGGGTTGCGTTAGTAGTAGGACTGATATAGGATGAGTTTGGTAATTGGTTATGAGGTTTCACTATGAAGATTGGTCTATCAAATAGTGTACAATATGAGTCATGGGGCGTTCGTGAAGGCTTGCGGTTTGCAAAGTTGATGGGCATCCAATGGTGGGTAGTCGAGGTCGAGGTCAATGCTTTGTTAAGGAGAGTCATCCATTTGGATCTCTTGTTGATGACTATTGGACCATGTTACGTGAAGGATGAGTAGTTGATATTCTACATATCCTAGGGGAAGGTAATAGATGTGCGGATCATTTGGCAAAATTGGTTCAAAGTTCTGATTGGGTTCATCTTGGCTTGTTTCTCCTTCGACGAGTCTCTTCCCTCTTCTACAAGCTGATTCTCGGGGTGAAGGAGTAGTTAGAGTTTAGTCTATGTTTTCTTCTTTTTGTAAAAAAAAAAAAAAAACAATTTATCGATAATATGTCTTAACGTGATTTAATGATGGTGTATTATATATTGTTAGTCATAAAATACATGACCCTTAATAATATTATAAAGTTTGATGTATGTCTTATTTCGGTTAGATTCGATCAAGTTTTTTTTAATGATATTTAAAATGATTTTTGTTTTATGGTTTTTAGATTTTATTCGATAAAGTTTCAAAGTTATTTTCATATAATTTTAACTAAATAAATAAAACCATTAACTCAAATACAATGTCTTTTTGAAAATTAATTATCGTACAATATTTTTAAATTATTTTTTATTATTTTAAATACAAAATATTTTTTTTACATCGTGAAAATAAAATTAATTATAAATTAAATAAAAAAATTCAACTAAGTTCAAGTAATCATAATTTTTTAACTTATGAACCAAAACAATCTAAACATCATCGAATTGCATCAATTTTCAATTTCTCATATTTTTAAGGGCTCAATCTTAGTTTGATGTAAAGCTATCCATGGGTCGTTCGGGATTGAATCATGACCTGAATCCAAACAAAAACTCAAGTCTAGTCCCACCGGCCCATTTCACTATTTAAAATTTAATAGAATATTAAAAATATATTCTATATTAATATTAATACTTTATAATTAATTTAAAATTTAAAAGCAATATATTATTGAAATTCAATTCAGGCCAGGTTAAATTAACTCGAAACATAAAAAATTTATTGGGTAAACTACAAAAATAGTGACTTTTGTTTGCATCAGGTTACATTTTAGTCACTTATGTTTGAAATGTTACGTTTTAGTCACTTATGTTATTATTTTGTTACGAAGTGATCACTCTTCCATTAAGTTCCGTTATCTCCCTAACGGTAATCCTACGTGGCAGTCCAACTAGATTTTAAGTGCCAACTTGGATTTCCTAATGGGATGAGAATAGATTTTTAATTAAATAAATTTAATTACTTAAAAATTTTAAACCCTAAATCTTAGTTAAAAAACTGTTCATCTCCCCCCCCTTGTTTTAGTTTTCTTTTTCAATTGACTAAAAAAACTATTATCATCAAAAATTTTTATTCACATACAAAAACAAAAGAGGATTCAATGGAGGGTCCAGGTATGTCTTATTCATCGACAAATTTATGTTCTAAGACTTAAAATGAAGTGGTTGTCGACAAATAAAAAGATGGTAATCGTTTTTGTTCCTAATCATTGTTTTTTTTTCCAATTCCTCACGTTCTTGAATAATTGATTTTTCAATCCGATTTTTTCTTATCTGAATCGGCTTGTTTGTTCACAATCCCTTTTTGGGTATCTCTTTTTTTCTGATCTGAAATTCTTTTAGTTGTTAATATTCATATCAAGAATTTTAATTTAGGGTTTTCATTAAACAATAAAAAATCTAATATTTTATTTTTCAGTATTGAATAAAAGAGATATAGGAATGCAAATAAGACATACCTGAATCCATTGAATCCATCTTTATGAAGCAATCAATTTGATGTCAACTATTTTGATCTTAATAATAGTTTTTCCACTCAAATGAAAAAAAAAACATTGAAAAAAAGAAGAGACCGAAGAAAAATTAAAAGAGGAGATGAACAATTCTTTTAATTAAGGTTTAGGTTTAAAAATTTTAACTAAAAATCTATTTTCATCCCAATTAGAAATCCAAGTTGGCATCTAAAATCTAGTTGGACTGCCACGTAGGATTACCGTTAGAGAGATAACGGATCTTAACGGTAGAGTGATCACTTCGTAACAAAATAGTAACATAAGTGACTAAAACGTAACATTTCAAACATAAGTGACTAAAATGTAACCTGAGGCGAATAAAAGTAACTATTTTTGTAGATTATCCAAATTTTATTCAAGCTTAACTCAAATCTATCGAACTAAACAAACTGCTTGACTTATAGATAAATTTAATTCCTCAACTTAGATTATTATTAAAATTATCCCTAAAAGGTATTAAGATTATTATCCCAAACTTCTAAATTTAATTTTATAAGTAATCTATAATTCTATTTTGAAACCCTAAATTCGAATCGTATATATTATATGAACCAACCGATTTGTTAGCTTGTAAAGAATAAAAAAAAAATGGTGACACTCCCTTTGACCAGCAAATCCTTTGTGTAATAGTGTCAACATAATCTCGAACCACTAAAAACAGTTTTTTATAACTTTAAATTTAGGGGTGAATTTAGTAGTTTATTCTGTTATAATATTTAAAGTATTAAATTAAATTTTTATTATTTTTGGGATTAAAGGGTAACTTTATCATTATTAATTTAAAATTTTATAAATTATAAAGAGATCTAAATTAAGTGCTTAAAGTTGTCGAAGGGGTAACATTTCGTCAGGACGAACCATACTTGATAAGGTTTGAGCTCATGCCCTGCAATTTATAAGGTAAATGCGCACATTTTCTTAGTAGATAATCATATACTAAGTACAGTTCATCTCAACTAGATACTTCTATTCTATTTAACTCTTTTCATTGACCCTTGATTTTATATATTTGTCTTTTTAAGTTCTTAAATTTTGATGAAATTTTAGTTAATAAATAATAAAATTAGAGGTTTATTTTAATCTAAATAAATAATAAAAAAATTAACACTAAATTATCTCATTTACACTCTACCCACCAATGATTAGGGGTGACGTGAAACGACGTAAGTGTAAAGCTACACATCCACACAGCCCAGCGTATCCCACGGCTCATGCGCCGCATAAGCCACGGTGAAAGCGGAGGCCCCACTCGGCTTGGGTGTGGTCCACTATATCTATTGCCTCACTATGATTTTGAGTAGTTCAAGCCAATTATTTATTGACACGTGTAAGAAGAAAAAAATATATAAAAGGTTTTGTTTTAAATTTTTAATTACTTTTTTGTTATAAAAATGCAAATAATTGGTGCATGTAAAGGGTTTCTTTTTATTCTTAATGCTAGTGACAATCCCGATTAATTGAAACTTAATTAAAAGATATTACCATCATAATACGGATTGAGTCTTAGTTCAACTGCAATCATATTATTGTTAGCGTAGGTGGATGTAGATTCGAGTGTATTGAAACTAGAGGTGCTCATAAGCCGAGTTTAGGCCGGGTCTAAGCATAATATTAACATACTTTATGCTTGCCCAAACTTGACTTGACTTAAAATCTGAGCCTAAAATTTTACCAAAATCTATCCATATTTGCAAAAGACTAACCCAAGCCCATTTTAGGCTCGTCCATATTATTTTTTTTAAATATTTGTATTATATTATTTTAATAATTAATAATTTTATACATTTTTATTTATTAAAATTTTTATATAGTCATCTTAATATTATTTTAATGTTTACATTAAAGTAGTATTATATATTTAATATAGGTTTATTTTTTTAATGTATTCTAAATTACATAATATATAAAATAACATAATATAAAGTATTATAAACTTAAAACGAGTTGGGTCGGGCCTTGAATGTTTAAACCCGAGCTCAACCCATATTTTAAATGGGCTTAATTTTTTTGCTCAAGTCCATTTTTCAGGCATAATATTATTGCCCAAACCCTTTCAAATTTCGGGCGGGTAGCTCAGCCCATAAACAGATCTAACTGAAGCTCATTATCATTCTATTTAAGAGTTGGGGATGGACTATGGATAGTTTTAGACATTGTATTAAAAAGAGCAAACATGATAATAACATATAATGTAATAATATTTTAACCGTTAAAATATTTTACAGGTCCCTGTACTTTTTTATAAATTTAAAATTTGATCATTGTATTTTTATTTTCAGGAATTTAGTTCTTTCATTTTTCAAATTTCAAAATTTAGATCCAACTGTTAATATTGTTAAATTTTTAGTGTGACATTTTAAAATTAAAAAAAAAAACTCACTTGATAGTCATATAACTAAAAAAAAGACGTTGTAATGTACATTAATTTAACAAAATAAATTTAACATTATTAAAATTTGAACCCGAATTTTGAAATCTAAAAAATTAAAAAAAAATTAAATTTATAGAAATAAAAGCATAAAGACTAAATTTCAAATCTTTAAGGGTTCCGTTTTGATTTTTAAATCCCTTTTTGTTATTAAAAAATGCAAATATTTGGTGCATGTAAAGGGTTTTTTTCTTCTTCTTCTTGATGTTAGTCACAATCTCGATTAATTTTTTTGACATAATATTTAAAACTACTCATAGTTTCTCCCTAACTCTTAAATAAGAGGATAATACGTTTCAACGTACTTAAACTCATGTCCTCCTGACAACAATGCCGATACCAACGGAACTAAGACTCAATAGACATAATCTCGATTAATTGAAACTTAATTAACATACTTATAATTTATGATTATAAAGTTGTCAATAGGACATTATTTTAATATTAAGAAATAACGAACGATTGCATCTTAACTCAATTCGCATGAGTATTGTTAGCAATATAGGAAGATATGAGTTCGAGTGCGCTGAAACATATTATCCTCCTGTTTATGAGTTGGAGAGGGATTATGAGTAGTTCTAGGCATTAAATAAAAAATAACAGATATGATCAGAATCTAGTAAGATTGCTAAAAAAAATTTAAGTTATATAAAAATAGTATCTAAACCATTTTTTCCGTTGACATCTGTCTAATTTTAGTCTTAGTATGTAAAATATGCTCAAAATCTATATATTTATATGCTGGCACGTGGCTTACACACTATACTTCTTTCTTTCTTTTTTTCATTTTATAACAATGGTTAATTTTCAGTTTTGGTCATTCTAAAATGCTTAAATTTGTGATTTAATCCTTATACTTTAATTTCTAACCGTCTTTATATTTTTATAATGTTATTAATTAGTTCAAATAGTTAATATCGTTAAATTTTCAATTAAAATGTTACATGATTATATATAATTTGAAAGGAGATTTTTAAACCAAAAAGTAGAGGGATTAAATTCATGAAAATAAAAGTAGGAGGACTAAATTCAAAATGTAAGAAGTGTAGAGACTTAAAGCCATGGTTGTTTGAATCAGATTGCCCAGACAGACTGAGAACCAATTAGGGTATTGATCTGCGAACCAGTACGAACCGATTGAACCAAGTTAAAAGACTGATCGAACTGATTTTTTAATTTTATGGTTTTTAATGATTTCATTAATCCAACCATATGAACTAGTGATCTGACCAGTTCGACTATCGGCCCAATTTTAAAAAAATTAATTAGAGTTTATTTTAATCTTTAATTTTTTTATTCTATAATTTGACACAAACATATAATCAACCCATCGCATAGCGTGAGTGGAGAATACTAGTAATATTTATTTGTTTGAATAGATTAATTTTTACGTGAAATTTAATACTCAATTATAAACAATTAAAAAATTTATGTAATACGTGTAAGTTGTGGATTTATTTTTTATGCACTAATTTGATCAATTATAGTCATTATACTTTTTAAATTTGAAATTTCAGTCCTAACCCAAACCCAAATATTAGTAGGTAAATCCATTAGCTCCAATTTTACCATTAGTCCCGTACTATAAGTAATTTACGGATTTGGTCTTTGCCCTTCAATTTGATCATTTATACTCTATATATTTTTTAAAAATTTTAAATTTATGTTTTGAATTAAAGGGTAGCTGTTAAATTCGTTAGTAAAAAATGACTTATCATTTTTGTGAGTATTATGTCAAATACCAAGCCGACATAATTTACTACTAGAGGTGAAGCCATGAATTTTTTTTCGGGGATGAAATTAAATTGTATATTTGAAGGGGAACAAAAATTTATCAATAGTTTAATAACTAATGGTGCAATTTGCTCTAAATTTTAAAGGACCGAAAATTAAATTTGCCATTTTAGTAAGGCCAAGGCCCTACCAGTCTCCTAGCCGTGTCCCCTGTTTTACAACTTGGCATAATTTACAACTCGACATCAATTACAATTTGACACAATACATTTTGATAAGTTAAGACAAATTTGATAGTTTATATATCACTTTTGAAAAAAAAATCAAAGCGAAAATTGAGGTATAATTTAAGAACTAATTTACTAATAAAACTTTTTTTTATATACCAATATAAAATTTCCAATTTTCACTAGCAAAATTAAAATAGAGTTAATATATGTTTATCTAGATCTGTTCACGGGTTGGGTTATCCACCCAGGCCCGAAGGTCCGCTCAAAATTGAGAGGGTTTGGGTAAAAATATTAAGCTCAAAAATGGGCTTTGACAAAAAAAGGCCCATTTAAAATATGGGTTGGGCTCAAATTTAAACATTCAAGGCCCAAGTTTGGCCCGACCCGTTTTTAAGTTTTATAATACTTTATATTATATAATTTATAATACATTAAAAAATAAATCTATACTAAATATATAATACTACATTAATGTAAACATTAAAATAATGTTAAAATGACTATATACAAATTTTCAATAAATAAAAAATATTAAATAAAAATAATATAATATAAATATATTTTTTAAAATTAAAAATAATAGGGTTAGACATAAAATGGACTTGAGTTAGGCTTTTATAAATATGAACAGGCTTGGGTAAACTTTTAGGCCCATATTTCAGGCCAGACCGAGTTTGGACAAACATCAAATATATTAATATCATGTTTAGGCTCGACTCAAACACGACCCGACGCATGAGTATCTTTATGTTTTAGGAAAAGGTTAAAACTTATTTTTCTTCAAGAAGAAGTCATTAGGCAATATATTGATTTTATAATAATTTTAGGTTGCTTGCTAATGAAGGTAAGCCAGACGGAAATTATTCCTTCCTTGGAGCTTTAGTTAAACACATAAAATGAAGATTTGACAAAGTTAATTGTTTTATTTAAAAAAAAAATATTTTGTTGATGCAGATTTATTTATAGAATGATTTTGACTGTTAATAATGAAAGTTACTTTATATATACTCAATGCAATTAATTGAGATTAAATATATTTAAAATTAATTTTAATTAAATTTTAATTCGATTGGTATGGATATTATTGTCAATGCAAGAGAATATAGGTTCGAGTGTGCTGAAAAACATTATACTCTTATTTATGGGTCGGAGAGAGTCTATGGGTAGTTTTAATAATTGTAGGGGTTATGGTGTCTTCTTGGCTAAATGGATAAATTGCTTTTTAGCCCATCATTAGGAACATTATTGAATTACTACAATTTATCTTGATATATTGCATATGCAAACAATTATATTAATCTAATATGAAGATAAATGTATGTACCCGTTTCTTTAAATGTGTACAATTGAATCAAAATCAAAGTTTCACGTAATATTATATATATATATATATATATATATATATATGAACCATAATTCAAGTTCTATATATATAATTGTACCAGATCAATATATCAAATTGCATATTGGATCAAAGTTCATGTATAAATTTGATATTTATCCATAAGATTTGCAAATGCAATTTAATCTGTTAAAGAATATTTTTATTTGTAAAATATGAAAAACAGATTCTTTATGTAAAATTTAAATATTTTATTGAATGGCATCTTAATTAATTGTTTTCATTTAGGAATAAAATTAATTTGATTAGATTTTTTTGGTGAATTATAAGAGGGCAAAGCCCTGATAGCAACGCGACTAGCGTGACTCGAACATTGGTCACACCTGGGGCAATAAACACCCTGACCATCAGCCAACACATGAGGTTCAATTTCACTAAAATTTGAGAGAGAGGTTGCTATAGAGAATGGATTTAATAAAGAGTGCATTTCATAATTTATGACATTTATTATTATAGGTGGAAACCTACTATAAATAGTAAAAATTAAAACATAAAAATCGATTTTACAAATAAACTTGACTGTTATATTAATCTGTTATAGAGAAGATTGAACGCACTTTTTAAATAAAATGAATTTTTAATCCTTTTTCAACTAAACTAATATTCAGTTAATTCGTGATACCAATTTAGTCAATAACTTAAAATATATTGTATGTATATATGTGTACATTATTAGTAACCCAACTATTGTTTTTTTTCTTTTTCGGTCACCCTATTATCTTAGATTTTTGGGTGTTTCCATTTTTATATTAGCTAACTAGTGACCAAAAAAGACAAAATTGAATAGTTGGGTGACCATTTTGTAACTTTTCATAATTAGGTGGCCAAGAAAGAAATTTACTAATTCCTAGATGACCATTTTATAACTTTTCATAGTTTGATGACAAAAAAGGAAGAAAAATCATAGTTGAGTGACTTATACTGCAATTTAGCCAATATATATGTGCGATATGGGTGGGAAATTAAAGGTTTAACTCCAATTCAATAAATGCTACCAAAATTATTATAATTCAATAATGTTCCCATTGCCATTTAGAATTAGTAAAACGGCGCCGGTGAAGGTCAACGACGAGGCAGTCAATACACAGCCTAATGTGCCCCATGACTTGGTTTATGACCATCTCTCCAACATTAAATTTGTCTACCCTCCACCCACTAACATATATATTTAGATTTATCCAATAATATATATATATATATATAAATTATACTTCATCGAGTTCGAGCAATACATTAATCAATATTTTTTTATACAAATGTCTAGAACTACTTATACTCCTTCTTCAACCTTTTAATAGCAGGATAAATACGCTTCAACGCGCTTAAACCCACGTCTTCCTGTATAGGCAATAATATTAATGCAAATCGAATTAGAACTCAGTCGGCCATTAATTAGTACTTATGGATTTATATAAATTGTTAGAGCTGTGTGACCCGAATATCGTTTGATCTAGCCTAAAAAGTTCGAGGTGTAACTCACTTGTTAAAATAGAAAGGCAAAATTGGGGATCTATGGTCGGCTACAGCCTCAGGCCGGACCTTGTCGCACAAGTTAAATCCATATAGGACTATACTTCTTCTATTAGAAGGGTTGTTTAACCCTTAAAAACTGCGTATAATCGCAAACCTCTTATAGTGTTGTTTTTCAACATTGGTGAATTCTTCCTCCTCTGTCCGTGATTTTTCCCAATAAGAATTTTCACCTAAAATTTACAAGTTCTTATTTTTCTTTATTATTGCTTTGCGATTGTTTCCACTATCATTATCCACGTTTAGTATAACATAAATATCTTCTTATAAAAAGATTTATTTTTCCTTTCATATACCCACCAAATTCTCAATCAATTGCATGGGTAATTAAAAGCATGCACATTGAGAAGATAGTCAAAGTAAACCCAATATAAATATATATATATATATATATATATATATATGAGTAGGACCACAAAGAAGTGTATATTGGTTAGTGTAATTGCATGTGATTTGTGTTCCCATTTTTCTTTTCTTCACCAAGTTGATGGATATACCCTTTTTGAGAATTGACTTTGTAATCTTACTTTACCTTAGCCTTTAAAGGCTACACTTTGACTTTATATATATATATATATATATATATATATATTTGTATTTGATGTATTGAGATATTATCTTGATGAATTTTTAAATATAAATATTTTAAAAAAATTTGATGGATCAGATTTTACTTAAAAGAATGAATTGATAATTAAGACTAATCAATCTATCAACGAGTGGGTACATAATTAACTCTCCACACTCAATTAAGATTCTACAAAGTTCAGAAAATGTTGATATTTTTCTTAAATCAGGATGCTTACATATATCAAATTTATAACACTTCAACTCATATGAAAGATTTTCTTTTTCTTGTTAAGAAAAATCTTTTGGGTAGAACTTGTTTACAAGAATGCAAATTTTATCAGTATCACTAAAATATTACAACATGATAACATAAGTGACTAAAATGTAACATTTCAAATATAAATGATTAAAATATAACCCGAGGGAAACAGAAGTGATTATTTTAATAGTTTACCTAAAATTAATTAATATAAGAATGTGAACAAAAATTTGGTCAATAAAACGACTTGATTGGTGTTAAAGGTAAGTTGCACCATTGAATGATGATGTGGATATTGTTTTTCATTAGATATTTATTTGGATAAGGTGTAATATCGACGAAAATTATTATAATAGTGTAAAAATTATGTAAAACTATATTTATAAAATACTGTCAACCCAACATTGGCAGACCTCTCTACAAATTTGGGATTGTTCTTGGTGGGGTGATTTTTCTCCCAACTTTGACATGCTTGAAAAGATGTTGGGGATGGATTTGTATAAACTACGAGATAGTAAAAGTGGAGAGGAATGAATACAAATATTTTACGTGGAAAATCTTCAAAGAGGGAAAACTACGAGCAAAGTAGGTATCAACTTTTCACTAAATGAGTAAACAAACGAGAGTATAATATGGAGAAAATAAACCTAAATGTACTAAACGTATAAACCCAAACCTTAAAAATAAAGTCTTAACTCGGGCACAAAATTCTCTCAATAGTTACCATGAAACTCTCACCAAAACTCATATACGACTACATTTTGTCGCCCTGCCCTTGCTGATTGGTGTGTTAATTCTGGCCACTCAAAACAGGGATACAGTGGCCCCTTTAAATAGGTTAATATTAGAGTTCTAATCATACTAAAATATCTCTGGAATAATTAGAGTCCAACTGGGAGAATCAGTCCTGTTTGAAGTTTAAAACACGTCTACCAAATATGAGAACATGTTGTGACGTGGCATATCGCCTCGTCGCGACGCCGTCTTTGCTTTGCTGTTTCAACATTGTTGCGTCGTCTCGACCTCCTGATGCCCCACATCATGACGTCGGGTCTATTTTGTGTCTTCTTCGGTTACTCGTCAAAATGTCTTTCTAAGTGCCTGCAAAGTGTCTAATAAATGCGATGCACACCCCACAAGAGACAATAAGCCCGTATAACAAGAGTACCACATTAGATGCTTGATAATGCGTATAGCTGGACTCAAACCCATGTCATACAAAGTCTATAAGTAACTTTTGGATGATAATGCTACTACTTAGCCTAGCAAGGACAAATTCAGACTTGTTGAGGCGTCTGTTAGCTTCGAGTGAACAACATTTCGTAATCTTCTCCCAAGATAATTGGGAATTCCTCCCCCAAAAAAAAAGTAACTTTGGTTAAAATGACAAAATCGAGTCCATTACTATCTTGATATCCTAAGTTCAAATCCTACATTTTGTGAATTTATTACGAGTTTAAATTATTTTTTTGATAAATTTTATAAAAAAAATATAAAAAGATAAATTTAAATAAAAATATCTTTTTAATTATTTTTTAATTAATTAATGTTGAATTAACTCGTAATATCTCATTTAAGTATTCGTAGTCGAGTAAAGGTAATAGTTTAATTTTTTTTTTATAATTAATGTAAGTGTACGGATATTGATGTAACTATTATGTGCTTTAATTAGCTAATTGCAATAATTATTAGAACTATTTAATTAATCATTTGCAACATAAAATTAATTAGCGTTGAAATATGGTTAGTGTTCTATAATGTAGTCCACCCAATTTTTGATACATCATATTTAATTTTTTGGCCCTCTAATTTTATAAAAAAGTCATTTTAGTCCTTCATTTAATTTTTCGTATATTTTAGCCTTTTAACTTGTATTTTGTCATCACCCAAAATGGATGAAAAAGTTAATATTTATTAAGTTTGCTGATGTGGCATACACATGGATTGTCATGTGGATGACATGTCAACATTTAATTAATTTTTTAAAATAAAAAATAAATTTCATTATAAATTTTATACTTTTTAAATAGTTTTAATGATTTTTAATTTTAAAAAAGTAATTAAATATTGGCGTGTCAGCTACGTGGCAATACACTTGTATGTCACGTTAGCAAAGTTAAAAAACGTTAATTTTTTCATCCATTTTAGGGTGATTTGACAAAAATTACAAGTTTAAAGGTTAATAAAGATAAAAAGAAATTAAACGGATGACTAAAATATTTTTTTTTTGTAAAATTAGAAGGCCAAATAAGTTATTATGCCTAGAAATAATGAATAAAGTTAATTAATACGAAGAATAATAACACTAGGAGAGAGTAATTAACTCATTAATTAAGAATAACCCCTTTCATAAAATAATTTTATGTGTTAATTGCATTAAACACCCTCAAATTATGATTTTCATTTTAAATTGATCTTCAAACTTTAAAACATTCTAATTACATCTTCAAACTATCGATGTTATATCAATAAAGTCCTTCCATTACTTAAATCATTAATTTAACCATTAAATAAGACGTTTGATTTTATGTGACATAATTTAAAAGGAAAAATATAAAGAGAAATGAACATTGTAAAAATGAATATTATAAAAATATCAGTTTTGAGGTTTTTGAAGCTTTTAACGAAATTGCCATTCGTTTTTTTATTTTATTTTACTTTATTTTTAATTTTTAATTTTAAAATTTATGCAACAACATTTTACTTTTCTTTAAAATTTTCATTTTAAATTATATCACGTATGATTTCACATGTTGAAATGACTCAAAGTACAAATGGATGAACTTTTAAATAGCAAATGACCAATTTAATCTTTGATCTAACATACATAGACTAATCTGCTCGTTTTAAAAGTAGAGGGGATAAAATAAAATCTAACTTCTAGTATATGCATCCTTCATGGTACTTTTACTAACTAAAATTAAATTTATATCTGAAAAATATTTAAAAACATCTATAAATTTGAAAAGATACATCGAAATATATCGATACCAATACATACCAATACCAAAATAAAATCGAGACACCTACTAATATAATATTATTTACTTTTATCCAAATTTTCATCCCGAATTTCAGCATGTCGTAATCTATATATCTATATATATATATGGACCGACAAGGTGAGATGGACTCTCACATTAACTCCGCGTGTAATGAATGCGTTTAACCTACTTTCTTCAACTGTAAAAGCAAAATCATTTGCATGGCGATCTTTGCATAGTCTTCACATCATATCTCCTTCTCCATTTCTCTATATATACCTCACAACACGCCATTCTTCCCCACACATTTCCACCATTCTTTCTATTCTTCCCTTCTTTCAAGCTTCAATTTCATAGTAACAATGGTGAAACTGTGTGTGCTATTTGGGGTGGCTGTACTTCTAAGCTTGAGCTTCGGGTTCATCAATGGCGCACCTCAAGTTCCTTGTTACTTCATCTTCGGTGATTCATTAGTTGATAATGGGAACAATAATCGATTATCGTCATTAGCGAAAGCTAATTACATGCCTTATGGAATCGATTTCCCTAATGGACCAACTGGAAGGTTCTCTAATGGCAAAACCACAGTCGATGTCATTGGTGAGCTTTCCATCTGTTCGACGAAACTACTCATTGAAAAATCTGCCTTGAGTTTTATCATTGGTTTTTAATGTTTATTTCTATGTTACTGCCCGGATTTCATGTATTTGAAATCTGGTTCAGTGGTGCGGGTTGGTCGATTTTGATCTTAATTTAATTCAACAATTTAATTAATTATCGGTTTTTAAATTTCGAAATCGAACCAATAATTTATTTTATATTAATTTTAAATTATTTAAAATATATTTATATTTTATAGTATATATTTATATTAATGTGCTGAATCGACTGATCTAAAGTTTGATTTGGTCAATTTTCTCAACTAAAGTCGATTGAGTTCGTTTTCTCATGTTAAATTTGATTAAAAAATTAATTGATTAAAACGATTGCTCTCTATTAATTATATTTGATTTGATTTTAATGTTATCATGTGTTATTTATTTATTTATTTTTTATGTATAGCTGAACTTTTGGGCTTTGAGAATTACATTCCTCCTTACTCCGCCGCTAGAGGTAGACAAATCCTCGGAGGAGTTAACTATGCATCAGCCGCGGCCGGAATCAGAGAAGAGACTGGACAACAGCTGGTAATTTTTGTATACACTTGTTCATAGAGATTGCTACGGGGCAGGGCAAGGCGGTTTTTTGCCACCCCAACCCTGATCCGATATAGCTCCAATATAATCTTATCCGACTTGATCTGAAATTAAATATTAATTTACTCGTCCCGAATTTAACTTGAAAAAAAAATTATACCAATTTCAACTCCGATTCGATATGCCACACTTTTCTATTTTTAAATATTAATATAAAATTTATTATTATCTAATCTAATAGTTTACAATATAATTAATATTATTATGATCATATTTATGTTTTCCATACATTTTTATATCATATTTAAATAAAAAATAAAAAATAAAAATCGAAAGATTGGAATGCAAGTTTGATACCACTCCATCTATATTCATTATTGAATAAATTTTAAAGAAAATATTTTTAACGTGAAATATTTTCTTTCAAGTGACAAAATCTAGTATATTTTAAGCTAATATTATATATAAGAAAATGTATTTTGATAATTATCCTGTGGCGGGACAAGGTGTGTTTTCCTTAAACCCGATCCGATCTGATCAATTGAAGAATTACACCCGCCACGAAACTTTTTTTTTTAATTCCAACCCTATTGGATTGAGTTGAGTTAGACTCTGTAGAGTCTCGGTTTTTACCATCTCTATTTGTCCATTTCGAACTCAAATCCAAATCCGGCTCAACTTAGTTGAGACTTCTAATAGTCAACAACTTGAACTCACCTAGCCCAGACTTAAAACTCGAAATTTAAATGACTCAAATCTAAAACAACTTGAATTAACCTAAACCCAAAACTAACCCAAACTAAAATGACTCAAACAAATTTAAAACCCGAATCAATCCAACTTGACGAGACTACTAGAGGAAATACAAATATAAATTTTATTATCATATATTTTAAAGTAATATTATATATAAGGGGTCTTTTGTACTTACCTTGGCGGGTGGGTTTTTTTTAGATTTGACTTGACTAATTGAAGAATTAGACCAATTCCAAAACTCGATGTTTTTAAAAAAATCCAACGCTCTCTACATGTCTATTTCAAACTCAAATTTGACTCATCTCAAATTATTCCATTAATAGTCAATAATTTAAACTCATCTTAACCTAGACTTGAAGCAATCAAAACACAAAAAGATAATGACCCGAAGTAACACAAGCCCGGACTTGACCCAAACCGAAATAACTCAAACAAAATTTTAAAACTCGAATCGATCCAACCCTACCCATGGTAATCAGATTTTAAAAACTGCAGGGAGCTCGGATCAGTTTCAGTGGGCAAGTTAGAAACTATAGGCAAACAGTTTCACAAGTGGTGAACTTGCTTGGGAGTGAAGCTAATGCAGCAAATTACTTGAGCAAATGTATTTACTCCATTGGACTTGGTAGCAACGATTACCTTAACAACTATTTCATGCCTCTTTTTTACTCTACCAGCAGACGATATAACCCTGAACAATATGCTAATGCTCTTATTCAACAATATACTCAGCAACTTCAGGTTCGTATGCTGTTCCGATTCGTTTTTACATATTCGAACCGTGTTCGTTATAGAATTACTATCTACTTTAGTCAGAAGTGAAGTCAGAAATTTTTTTTGGGGCGGGATTATGTTATGTATTTTTATGAGAGTTAAAATACATACAATTTCACCATTGTATTGACTTATATTTTTACTGCTTTTAGAAGAATTAAATCAAAATCTTATTATTTTTGGATGGTCAAACTATAATTTAATTAGGGATTAACTTGTAAATTTATAGAATTTGAGGGTCTAAAATAAAAAAATTCCAATTTAAAGGGGCCAAGCCCTGCCTACCCCTCCAAATTTTGAAAAATTTCATTTTTGGTTTGAAATTTGTTGAAAATTTTTATTATACTTTTTTATTTTATTTGAAAATTTTAATTGAACTCTTTTAATTTTTTTTTTCTAAATTCTCATTAATCTAAAAGAAAATTAATTATACACCAATTTCTTTGAAAAAAAAACTTATTGAACTTTTAGTTTTTTCTCCCGATCAACACTAATCTCCTAAATAAGGCTACGGACTATATTTTCACCAAGACCTGTACAAACCTATAATGGGATCCCTAGTATTTTTTAGCTGCACCCTATGACAAAATATGCCTTGGTAGACACAACTTGATCTTTGACTAGTCGATATGAGATCATTTTTTGACATTAACGTTTCTCTCTTTTTTTTTCAATTTCTAGGCTTTGTACAACTACGGGGCTAGAAAGTTCGTGTTGATTGGGTTAGGTCAGATCGGGTGCAGCCCGAATGAGTTGGCTCAAAACAGCCGAGATGGTCGAACTTGTGTTGAAAGAATCAATGCTGCAAATAGGATCTTCAACAACAAGCTTAAAGGACTCGTTGATCAATTCAACAATGCCAATTCTGATGCAAAGTTCATCTACATTGATGTTTATGGAATTTTTCAAGACATCACAAGCAATCCTTCGGCTTACGGTAAATGCTAACTCGGTTTTTATAATAGGGATAGCAATGGAACAGGACGAGTGTTAATGTCAAATCCACTACCGTTTTATAAGAAAATTTTGGAAAATACTATTAAGTCCTTCAAAATGTTTGAAAATTTCACTTAGGCCCTAGAATTTTTAAAAAATTATAATTAAGTTCTACAAAGTTTTGAAAATTTTAATTAAACCCTCTAAAATTTTTGAAAATTCTCATTAATTTTTCTCAAAAATTTTATAAAGTTCAATTAGATCCTTTTTTTTTTTAAATTTCTTAATGAAACTAAAATTTCTGAAAATTTTTAATTAGATCTCTCAAAGTTTTTGAGAATTTTAATTAGGCCTCCAAAATTTAATGTCACATTGCACGACTACCATCGAGTCTTGGTTTGATTTTTGCTAGTTATTTTTAATATTTTCAATCTTTTAAAGACATCTATAACACATTTTTACCCTTTAATAGTTATACTTATATAAAAGGTAAAAGAGTATTTTTATATAGTGGAGAGGGATAGAGTCGGGTAAGTAATTACCAAACCGCTCCATGCTCACCGCAAAAAAAAAAAATCTTGTCCCATATTCATTTTTTGTAAAAATCCATCCATGGGGGAATCCAGGAATCTTTTATTGGAGGGGCCAAGATAGAAATATAACTTATTGGGGGTAAACTTAAGATTTTTTATGCTAAAAGGATTAAATTGCATTACTAAATAATAAGAGGGTCTAAAATTGAATTTGCCCATATTATCTAGTGAGTCAAGACCCAACCTGCCCCTTTGGATTTGCCCTTGAATCCATTCGGCAATTTGGGTTTTGTCATCCTAATTTATCGACACTGTCGATTCTGACATGACGAAATGGTGCTATTCGTCTATATGTTTCAGGTTTTAGGGTAACAAATGCTGGATGTTGTGGTGTTGGGAGGAACAACGGGCAAATCACTTGCTTGCCTTTACAAAGGCCATGTAGGAATAGGAATGAGTACTTGTTTTGGGATGCTTTCCATCCAACTGAGGCTGCAAATGTGATCATCGGAAGGAGATCGTACAATGCTCAGTCGCCGTCCGATGCATATCCAATCGATATCCGCCGTCTCGCTCAGCTTTGACGACCGCGATCAACAAATTTACCATGAATAATAGATATTATTCATATGATTTCACACTATATTTATGTTGTTTTATGTTTAGTTTTAATCATTAGTGTCGTTGGTGTAGGACATGCGAGTCTACAAAATTATTGTTCCGAAGGGAGATGTTGTCAGTATTGGGTTTCAAATCTCGAACTTACTCATTATCGTTTATTAAATATGGTTATATGAATCAACTGATTAAATTCAAGTCGGTTTTGAATGTATGTTTATCGAAAGTAATTAATGTAAAATTTTGATTGAGAAGGAATCTAATATGGAAATTGAAATTATGAAACTCTAAATTACAATAATCCTATATGGTATTCCACTTTTTTAACATAATTTTTTATTTTCTTAAAATATTTTGTTCATCATTAGTTGTCAGAATTGGATTGAATCAATGGTGAAAATAAAAGAAAAACGAATCATAAAACGATATGAATTTTGATTTGATACAATTATATACTATTTAATCTTTTTTGAACATTAATTTTAGGTTCTTATCATATATGTTCTTTTTGATACAATGATTAGAATTACCTATAGTTCCTCAGGAAGATAATGCTACTGGCGTATTTTGGGGCTGGCAGAAGCCGTGCCTCCCCCTAAAATAGAAAATTATCCATTCAGGCTCTTTAAAATATTAAAAATTTAAATTATTAAAAGTAAAATTACACTTTAACCTTTAAAATGATAAAATTTTGATTTAATCCTTTAAAATTATAAAGATATAAGCTATTAAAAATTAAGATTTAATTTCAGCTCTCCTAAAAAATAACTTCTGGTTTCGTCTCTAGATAATACCTTTCAATACACTTGAATCTACAACCTCTTGTACGGGCGACAATTCCGATGTGAATTCTTTTACATGTTAACTATTTTCATTTTTTTTATTTATTATTTTATCAATAATCATTTTTTCTTTAAAAAAAAAACATTATATCGTCGCCAATGCTCGAATGGAATCCCAAAACAACAATGAAATCGAACAAATCTCCGACGACATTCCGTCACACAATTCCGTCACGGTCGGCGAATCAGATCCTTCCACGTCAGCCTTATCATCTACACTCCGTAACCGGTTATTCTCCCGCCAAGGAACCACTTCCAAAGAACCCGCCGTAGATTCCCTCGTAAAAAAAACCCATTCGAAAACATACAAATTCTGCCGCGATCCGAAACCAAGCGATGCCGCTTCTTCTTCTTCTTCTTCTTCCAAGATAATAGAGTCAACGCACCTCGAATCAACCATCACCGCCGCTCGAGCTCATAACTCACCCGAACTCACCGACCCAATACGCATTACCTGGAATTTACTATTTTTCACATCTCGTTTAGTCATAAACCCAATCTATTTCCCCTTGAAACTCATTATAAGATCCATTACATATCCCATATCAATATTGAGTTACTGCATCATCTTAATAATCGATCCTTTTAGACCATTGAAACAAATCAAAGCTTATTTGATTTCAAAATTGATCAAATTATGGTTCGATTCACCTTGTGGGCGGCTCATTTTCAAAACCTGGCGGGAATTTTGTGGGTTGCTTATTTAGGGTTTGTTCTATGTGGGTTATTGTTTACTTCAGTTGTGATTAGTTGGATTTTAATGGGGTATTTAGTGGAGAAACCATTGGAGATTAAAGAAACTTTGAATTTTGATTATACAAAGGGTAGTCCGGTTGCTTATGTTCCTATTATATCCTGTGCTGCTGTTGGTTGTGGGGTGAGATGTATGGGGAAGAAGATGGATTTGGGGAAGAATTTAGGGTCTCCAATTATACCTCCTTTTCATGATTTGCAGGTTACTGTTTCTTTGACATTGCCGGAATCGGATTACAACAGGAATTTGGGGATGTTTCAGGTATGAAATTGAAATTTCCTCTTATGTTCATGTTGTTTATTTGTGTTTAGTTAAATTGTGCTATTAGTTCCTTTACTTTTAAAAAAGTTGTAGATATAGTGACCATACTTTAATTCAGTTATTTTTAATTGGTAAAAGGACCTTTCTAGCCCCTCTCAATTTCAAAATTGAGCAAATTGGTTCCTCTCAAAGAAATTGGAGCAATTTAATCCCTATCAATGTTGAAAGTGAGCAATTAAGGACAATTAATCACGACATAAATGTCTTCTGTTAATTGTACATAATTTTGATTGGTATAATAATAAATTTAGCCTTCAGTGTTTACATATTTTTCCATTTTGACCTTAATTCTAAAAAAATTTACATATTTTTCCATTTTGGCCTTAATTCTAAAAAATTCAACCTCAACAATTGTACAAATGTTGTGGGATAAACTTGTTAAATTATAATCAAATTGACAAAAAGTGTAAATTTTGAGGGCTAAATTCATTATAATACCAATAAAAAATATCTATAGTTGATGGAAAACATTAATGTTGTGATTAATTGTCCTTAGTTGTTTACTTTCAAAATTAAGAGGGACTGGAGAGATCTTTTTAGTTCCTTCAGTTTTTAAATTTTAAAATTTCATTACTCACAAAAAAAAAAAAAGGGTTAAATTCATTAAGTTACGTTATTTCCAAAATTTCTCTTCATGCATATGCATGTCCCGTAGGTTAATGGCAGCCTCTTTACCAAGCTTAATTAGAGTCTATTTAGGTAACTGAAGTTTATGTTACTCGAAATTGGGTATGAGTTTTGAATATTGACATATTTTCTCATATATTTAGAGAGTTCTTGGAAGATCGTATGACCATACCCATGTTAAAATATGCATTGAAAACGAATGTTCAATGCGAGTACTTTAAAAAAATTGTAGAGGTGTAAATGAGATTGGTGTTTATAAATTATTCAATTTCGACTCATGAAAAACTTAAATTCGATTTGTTAATAATCAAGTCAAGTTTGACCTCAAGCAACTCAAACTATTGGTCGAGTGCTCATTAGTCTAATCAAGTTTTTCATTTTAATAAATTGTTGTACAATGAATTATGTTTTTACTCTTATCGTATAGAAAGAGCTTAAGTACGAATAAGTTAGCGCTTGAACACGATCAAGCTTAATCAAGCTTGAGTTGGAGTAGCTCGATAATGTCTCAAACCCTAAATTTCGAGTCGAGCTCAAGCTTAGCTTGGCTCGAGTACCAATATTGATGAATGCTTATGCAACCATTTTTTTTAAGGTAAGGACAGATTTCATCTCTATTAAGGGCGAAACACTTGACAGTTCAAGCCATCCATGCATGATGAGATTTAAAAGCTTACCTATTCGCCTTCTTTTAACATTATTCAAGGCCGTACCACTAGTCACCGGCTTTATCTCTGAAGTCCAAACATTGAATGTGAAACTCAAAGATTTGAACCAAGGCACCGAGCCCACCACTTGCTTAAAGGTAGTGCTCGAACAACGATCGGCACACGGTCAGGGAGCTGGTATCCCCGACCTATACGGTGCATCCCTTGTCCTCGAATCCAAACTTCCTTTCATCAAAAGAATTATATGGTATTGGAGAAAAACCTTATTCATTTGGGTTAGCATCATGTCGTTTGTTTCGGAGTTATTGTTTATGTCAGTCTGTTGTAGATGTGTTCTCGTTCCGGGAACAAGGAAAGCAACCGGTTCTACCGGCAATTGATCTACGTAGAATCGATGAAAAGCTTGGATTTGAAGCAATGTAGGGTTTCATGGTGATAAATAATTTGCATACAAATTCACTTCAATTTTGATAGGGCATGTTAGCTTCTTCTTTTTCAACAATTTTTTTTAATCCATGATGTATACATAATATTGGGGTACTGAGATGTAATCATCTAAGGTAATTTTGAATACATTAAAAAATCTGAACAAAATAATACTCGTATGTGACACTTGTACATTTTTCCTCTTTTTTTCTCTCCGCCTTTAGTTTCTTTAAAACTCGAAAGTCCACTATGTTTTTCTGATAGCTGTAAATAAACACATCCACAGGCCGATTAGACTAGTTAGATTGGAAATTGGTTAGGGTGCCGGTCTAGAGAAGAGTTTTAAGTTAATTAGGCCAAGAATTGTATGAACCGATGAAGCTGTTAAAAACCAAATTGATTCGATGAATTAGTAATTTAATCGTTGGACCGATTTCATAAATCATGTGATCTTATTAAATCTTATTCTTATCAAGCTTTGTTCTTATCTAAAGGATGTAAAGTTGATTTCATTTCTTCACATGATAATTAAGTTATTTTTTGCTTTTTACTTTTCTAGTTCACATTATTTTGATGCAATAAAAGACTTAGTAAAATATGATGGTTAGACAATACAATCAATCACGGTATATATTATTTGGATATTTTACTTTTCTTAAAATACTCATATTCAACATATATTTTAATAGTCGGTTGAATCTTATCTCGATTGACATGTGCATTGTTGTCAATACAGAAGGACGTGAGTTTTAAGTACGCATGAAGTGTATCATCCTTCTATTTATGAGTTGGAGTAAGGGCTATGGGTAGTTTTAAGTATTGTATCAAAAGAGCAGATATAATCAGAACTTATAACGAGATTGTTAAAAAAAATATAAACAAGTGAACCAAATATTTACAAACACAATAGATTAAAAATATGGTTTAAATTAAAAAAATTATAAATTAGACAATTTACATTTGTACAATAGATGTTGTAAATTATTTTAAACACAATTAGGTCAACTTTTGAAGATAGAAGCATTTTTTGTGATGTCCCGTTTGTCATTCAACCTCATCATGTTATAAACCCAAGCACCCGACACTGCTCCGATGATCGGCGACGTAACGTATATCCATATTCCTTCGTAATGGTTCGACACAATTGCAGGTCCCAAGCTCCTTGCTGGGTTCATCGATGCTCCGGTGATCGGCCTGTCGAGTAAGATATAATATCATCAGTACGATGAGTGATGGTTCTTAGAGACAACTAATTTTTTTTTTAAATGGGATTTAATTAAAATTTTTCAATTTTTAAAAAATTGAAAAGCAAAATTTTCAACAAATTTAAAAGGAGAAATGAAATTTTCCAAAAAATTTCGGGGTTGTGAAATTACACTTTAGCCCCTCAAAATAAATAAATTATAAATTAATATATTGTAAAATTGCACTCTAGCCCCCTTAAAAATGAAAAAAATTTATTTATAGTCCCTTCAAAAATGATAAAATTATAAATTAATACATAATAAACATATATTTTAATCTATAAAAAGATTATAACAAAATCCAGGTCCTGCTAAATTATTTTTTTTCTAAATTCGCCCCTAAAAGCCAGAGACCTTTGCTAAAAATATTTTATGTAGAATGCTTAAGGAAAAAGCTCATACCCAGCAATCAATACATTAAGCAAAACGGTAGAGCCAATGGCGAGTCCCGCAAGTTCTCCGATCTACATATAAAAACAAATGGTAAATGAAATAAATTACACCATTTCGGATTTTAAAAAGTTAAGTTTTTCGTTTCAAATTCGGGTTGTTTTGTATTTAAAGTAACTAAGTCTAGTTTATCTAAGTTTAGTGTTTTTGAGTTCGAGTCAATTTAAAGTTCAAGTTGTTTCGAGTTTAAAGTAATTAGGTCCAATTCATCTAGGTTTAGGGTTTTTGAGTTTGAATCTTAGATTGTTGACTTCTTATGATAAAATCAATTTGGGATAAGTTTTCCTTATACATATAGGAATTGGCACGTTTCGATGAAAGAAATGATAAGGTGAAAATGGGTGTAGCCTGGTCGGTTCATGCAACTAAAAACTAATATTTTTTAAATCGAATTGATAGTCCAACTGATCAAGTCACCAGGTCAATTAAAAATCATTACAAAATTAAAATTAAAATTAAACTTTAAAAACTTAGTACTATTGACCGGTCAGATCTGGTTCAAACATCCTTGCTAAAAATGAATCACACAATAAAGTATAAGAAAAAAGGTATATACAAACTTACAGCTCTGTTATCAGTGGCAACACCGGATACAACAAACATAAGGTAAAAAGTGATAATAAACTCTATCACAAACGCTTGCAAATCCGACCCTTGCGGTGCCGTTCCGGCGAATACATCATCCGGTCCGTTAAATAAAAGCCGAAGTGTCCCGGCCGCCATTGTCGATCCAACAACTTGAGCCGATATATAAAACGGCACCTAATATAACAAAAAACCAAATATCAAATATCAACCATTGGATATGTATGTATGTACAATGGTGAATCTGAAGGGGGCATACAGGGGCCTGACCCCTAAAAAAAAAATTAATTCTACCCCTATGCATGAATGATGGATTGCAGCACATGCCTGTTTGAGAGGGAAGGTTTTGCAAGTAGCAAAAGCAATGGTGACTGCAGGGTTAAAATGAGCACCCGAGATGTGACTCAGTGAGTAGACCAACACCATTACAGCTAATCCCCATACTATGGCTATCCCTGGATTTGTAAGCACTTTGTCATTGTTTGTATTCACTACCACTGCTGCACAACCTGCAAATATTAGGAAATATGTGCCTAATATCTCACCCATTACCTGCAAAATTATAAATAAATAAAAAAAAAAAAACAAAATCTTCATTCATACATACATACTGTTGAGGGGCATTGATTTTTTCGGGAGAAGCCTTCCATCATATAGTCAATCGATCCCTCAACAATCGAAGGTATTCTATCAACAGTCAACGTGTAATGAATGGCTGCCTTGAGAACCTAATTCATAGAGCCGGGATCACCTCAGCTATACATAGACGCACAGCCACCCACACCACCGAGGGCAAAACATTGGCCCACATCCCCTTAATGGGTGGCCATGTGCCCACGTACAGTCAAGGTGCTTCCAGCTTTGTAAACTGCCAGGTCCTCGAGATACTTTGAAGACTTCTCTCGAAAAATATAGCCCCTCCAATATATACATATATACATACATGCATCACCTTCTGCATGAAAGGTATGGAGAAGACCATTTCAGAATCTTTGTTTTTGGCTGATGGGGGATGATTATGATTATTGGGTTCATCATAAACATTGAGAACCACATGATTTTCATCGCCACTACAAATTTCATTCATGGTTGCTAAGTTTTGTTGGATAATAGAAACAAAGAAAATTAGAGACAAAATGCTTTTGTTCTTCAACAACGATTTAAAGGGTAATATATATATATATATATATATATATAAGATTCTGTAGATTAACAGTACCATTGACCATTCAACTTTGTTGTTGTAGTTACATATGAGATTATGTAATTATTATCTAAATCCGAATTTATTTTTAAAAAATTCAAATTCGGTTAGATTATTATCGAGTCAAACTTAAATAATTTTATCTATCAGGTGATTCATATTTGAGTATTTCATTGCTTGATTTTAGGATATATAAAACAACTCGAGGGACAGCATGCAGAGTCCTTAGTTCTTAAAAATGTACTCGTTAATTTAAAATGGTATAATAATTTTTTTTCAACTCTTGAAAAATTTTATACCGAACTAATTAGATTCTGACCATATTTAAGATATAATACGGGAAATAATTTTTTTTTCGAGATTAAATTAGAAGCATATTTTTACAAATTCAAATATTATAAATTCAAATATTTTAATTACTATCCACAATAATTTCAATACTTTACTAAAAGTTTTTAAAAATTTTAACAAATTAAATTTGAACGAATAATCCTAACCTTAAAAAATATTATCATTTATCACACATGGACTGTTTCAAGGCGGCTTCAATTAAAATACATGTGAAACAAAAAAGCATGTGATCATCTCAACTAATTATTACAAGGAAAAAACACATGCTTTTTTTATTAATCTTAATCTTATCTAATTTTATTAAGATTTGAAAAGTAAAATTTCCTTTTTTGTTCACATGATAATGAAGTTATTTTAGCCTTTATTTTTTGTTTACTTTTCTGGTTCTCATAATTTAGATGTAATAATATAAGAGATTTATAATCCCGTCTGTTGGTCTGATGGCCAGAATGTTTACCGCTTCAAATGTGGTTTAGGTTCGTGTCGTGTTAGTTATGTTGCTATTAGAGTTTTACCCTTTTCCTGTAATTTACTAAATAATAATAATAATAATAATAATATAAGAGATTGGTCCATTAAGATGGTTAGACTTGTAAAAGTTGAGTTTCAACATATGGTTTTATAAGGTTTTACTAATATTTTATTATTTGGTTAAATTTTGTTATTAGACATTCTATTAGGTTTAAGTTATGGATGAATTACTATTGACATTTGAATGTGACTTGCTCCAGTAATGTTGGTAGCATCCTGTAGCTCAAGTTCGATGATCGGATTAGGTGAGGGGTGTTACACTTTGTATACAGGTCATGAATTCCATATTGTTGATTTAATGGAGTGACATTTTGTACCGGCTCAACACCCATTAACTCAACAAACAACTCAATTGGTTCAAAGTTATCAAACGAGCAATGTAGTGTGATCATAGTCTCCACATCATCATCCTCTACAAGCTGCATCTCCTTATATTTGCACGGATTTGACGAAACTGAAAATTTGTAGAATAGTTTGGACATCCTCCTTCGAGACTCCAACAACGCCAAGCGATTTTCGCATCAATCTTTTGTTTGATTTCATCAAGTTTTACACTCATGTTAGACCACATTCCCAAATAAACAACCAACTTTTGTATGGTAAATTATCCCATCAAAATGGACGTATACGAACGCTAGTTATTCATCTTGTATACTAAATATGTAAAATAAATTAAAAAAAATATTTTAATTGTTAATAAAACAATTCATACCATTTTAAAACAATAAAAAAAGCTTTGAAATTATCAATATAATTTGCATGTAAAACTAGAAATTATTATCAATATATAGTCACATAATTATACATAATAGTAAAATAAAATGAAATTACATAAAAAAATAATTATAAACTAATATTATAAAATCAAACTTGATTTCAGAAATGAAAAGTAAATATTCTTAATCTTCAATCTTGATTTCGAATAGCTTTAGTAACCCAAGTTTGAGACTTTTGTCATTGTTTCAAACTTAAGATTTTTCCCCTCTCGTTTTATTTCAAAACGAATAAATAATAACAGATTTGTTTTTCTTATTGGGGAGCGGGTTTAAAATACAAAATTTGATGCGGCCACCCTATCAAGTGGCACTACTGTTGCGATTTGACTCACGGGCACACATCCTAACATGCCAACTTTTTTTTTTTTAATTTTTGAGTTAGTGACACCAATATTTTAGGTGGCATCATGTAAAATAAATTCCAATTGTTTCAAACTTTCTATTTTTGAAATGGATATATTCAGGAGTGTTCAAACTTCAGTTAAAACCGAATTAACCAGTCGAACTAATTTAATTCAATTAATCAGTTGAACTTAGTTCAGTCGGAGGTCAGTTAATAGTTTTTGAAATTTCGGTTATCGATTAATTCGATTCGAAATCGGATAATTAATCGAACTTAATAATTAATATTATGTGTTAATTTCAAGACTTAGGTAGTGTTTTTAATTATCTAGTATTTCAAGACATAATATTTGAGTTAATTTGATTAATTCAGTTAACTTTCAAAACAAAAACATATATTTCGATTAATTTTTTTATATGTTTTATACTTATTTTAATCAAAACAAAAAAAACATATAAATTTCGGTTAATTCGATTAACTGATCGAAAATTAAAAGATTATACAGTTCAATTAATTCGATTAATGCCAATTCGATTTAGCTGACCATTTGAACACCCCTAGACATATTTACCGAATCCCCATTAATAGAATTAAATCTTATTCCATAGTATTTACATGAAATTCTTCTTTCTTATTCTTAAGCAAACCTCTGAGAAGGCTTAGTTGATCCAAAAATTCATTTATTCTTCTAGTTTTTCAATACATTATATTTCGAATAGTACGAGTGAAATCTATAAATACGAGTTAATACCGACTAAAATTTATATCGAAATGGAACCTAAATTTTCTTGTTTCGATTTACGAAATACGGAATTGACTCCCATGCTATAAAACCCTAAGAAAAGGTGCTCCTTACACTAGCCATAGCACCTTTTATTTTCTTTCTTGAACTCCCATATGCACCATATGGAAAGTGAGATATGATTAGGGGTGGAGTCAAGCTTGAGCTCGATTTAAAATTTAGAATTCGATATTCAACTCAAGCTCGATTGAATATTTTTTTTAAACTTAAGCTTAGTTTAAAAATATAACTGAATTACTCGAGTTTGAGCTTGATTAAGTTCATTTATTAATTTTTGTACTTGAACTCTATATATATTAAGAGTAATATCTAATTTAATAATATAAAAATATAAAAAAAAACTCGATAAGATTCACAAACTATTCGAGTCAAGTATTACCAAATTTGAATTCGATAACATGAATGGCTACATAGATCTAAAGAAACATCACAAGCCAAAAAGACTTGAAATCAGGCTCTAAAGCTAAGTGTAAGAGAATTCTATTAAGTGTAGAACAGCTTTTAAACCCCCCAAAATTCATCAAATTTCCACTAAAACCCCCCAAAAATTTAAATCAATTCAAAAGCATCCACATAAAATAACCAAATCAAACAGTACAAAAATTTCAAAAAAACATATCATAAATCAGATCAAATTCATTCACAAATAAACTAAAATCGAATATCAATTACAAAGAAAAACCTGTTGAGGCAATCGCCAAGCTTCAGCTTTTTTAAAGCACATATCATCAAGAGCTTCACTACGACACCATCGACACTTTGGGTTTTGTAAACACTGAGATCTCGACACCATTTCGCCACAATTAGGGATCTGGTTCATCTTGTTGTTCCTTTGAGAAGCTAATACAATACGGCGCCGTAAAGAGATTGATGGGTCTTTGCCATTGATGATGATGGTGTCGATTGATGATGATAATGAGGGTCGGGTTAGAGTTGATAATAGAAGGAAAAGAATTGGGAAAAAGAGGGGAATTTTAGAGCTTGGTTTGGTTTCCATGGCCGAGATTCAAAGCAAATTTGGGTGCTTTGAAAACAAAAAAATATGTCTTTTTGGGGGACTTTTTTTTTATTATTTGTCTGAATCTTGGAAGTTTGATCCTTTGGGTGTTTAGAATTTGGTGGATTTTTATTAGAGGTCCCTATATTATGCGAACCTGATCAAATTAGTTTCTTTACTAATAAGTGATTTAATTTAGAGCCCCTTTGGATGGGTGTTTACCTTCAGCTAGGGGTGAAAGTAGAAAATTCTTTCAGGGGAAGTCGAATTTTAATTTTAATTTTTACGATAGTAAAAATATAATTTCACCATTTGAATAACTTATATCTTTATAATTTTTAAATGATTAAATTAAATTTATATCATTTTTAGGGGCCAATGTGTAATTTTATCTTTACTAATTTAAAATTTTAAAAAATTTGAAGTCACACAATTATGAAAAGTTATAAAATGGTCACTCAACTATGATTTTTTTCTTTTTTCGTCACCCGATCATGAAAATTTACAAAATGGTTACCCAACTTCAATTTTGTCTTTTTTATCACCAATTGGCTTACGAGAAGGAAACACCAAAAGTCCAAGATAGTTGGGTGACTAAAAAATATAAAATTGAATAGTTGGGTGATTATTTTGTAACTTTTTATAGTTGAGTGACCAAAAAAGAAGAAAAAATATGGTAGGACAACCATTTTGTAACATTTCATAGTTGGGTGACCAAAAAGGAAAAAAAATCACAGTTGGGTGACTACTAATGTAGGGCCCCTCTGTAACGATACTGTAGTGTGAGATAAAAAGAAAACCAAACGTACTGCACAGAAGGTAAACTTCCACCCAAAGGAACCCGTAGTTTACCCTAAAACAATCAAATAATGTCAAATCGTAATATAGTTAACATCAATTGGTTAAAAGATATAATTTACAGGTTAACAGAATTAACATTTTTAAAGTTTTTTATAATTATGTAAAATAAAATATTTTATTTGTAATTGAATTGCAACTGAAAAAAAATAATTTTCAAGACATTTTTATACCGTAAACATTAATACTATTACAACTAGGACTTATTTGAATTCTTTAAGAGTATAGGGATGAAATTGATCTATTTAATAATAAAATGACTAATTTAACCTGATCTCTATTATGTATGAAACTACTAGTTACTTTAATCCACAGAATTTTGGTTTAATATAAAAAAAGATAGGCCATTAAACTATTAATAATTTTATATTTTAATTATTTAAATTTAAAAAATTACAAAATGGTCCTTTTTAACTTAGAGTGGATAATACAAGGAAGAGAATTGGGAAAGAGAAGGGAATTTTGTAGCCGAGATTCAAGGGAAATTTGGGTGCTTTCAAAAAAATCAAGTCATTTTGAGGTGACTTTTTTTATTTATCTGAATCTTGCAAGTTTGATCCTTTGGGTGTTAAGAATTTTGGGTAAATTGCATTCAAGGTTATTAAAACTACTAGTAAATTTACGTTTTGGTCATTCAACTTTAAAAAAGGTACAAATAGTCATTGAATTTTTTGAAAGTTTTCATTTAAGTTAAATTACATTATTTGTTCGCATCGCCTACACTAATCGAAAGTTTTTGTTCTCATTCTCTTCTACGGTTTAGGTTTTTTTTTTTCATGAAACAATTTTGAACATTACAAATCTGTGAACTAAAATTTAAACAGTTTTCTTCTTTGATCTCCGACACTAACAATCAAATCAACTTCTATCTAATTATGTTCTTTTACTTGTTGATGGGTATTTAATTTTTTTGCGTATAGTTGTAAATTTAGTTCATATTCTCCAATTGAATCATTCTAAGTCCCTATACTTTTCAAACTACGAAAACACATCAGAATTTGGAAGTAGCAGAACTTAGCTTAATGAATTTAATAATTATTGTTCGGTGATGACTGATTTTAAATTTTGAAAAGTACAGGGACTAAATCCACATATTTTGTAAAACACAGGTATTAATAACAAGGTTTACCCTAAAATATTCATATATTTGTGTAAATTGTCATTTAGATGCTGCCTGCAAACGTAACATCGAAAAGAAAGAACTCCAAGTTTTGAAGGCAGCTTTCAATGAATTTAATGAATTAATTTATAATATTTCTCTTATAAATAAGCTTAATCTTTTCTTCTTCTTTCGCTTCAATTACTGTTTTTCACTGTAAATAATTTATTGTTCATACCCTTCATTTGCTAAATAATTTTTAATTTAATTCAATCACTTCAAATGGAGGGCTCCAATCAAAATTCGGGCATTGATTCTGGGGTTTCTTCTCTTTCCCTAAACGATGATACCGTTAATCGGAGCTCCAACTCGGTAAGTCTTTGAAATTGTTTCTATTTTTATTGAATTAATCGAATAATCATTGAATTTAGAAAGTTAGGGTTCTTAATTTTGATTATGATTTTTCCTGCTCCCTTTTGATCTTTTGAATTATGGGTTTATATTAATTGTTAATTTCATGCTCGTGAATTAAAAAAAAATGCATTTCCCCCTTAAAATTCAAAGTTTTGGGGATTTTTATGATTTGGGTTTTTTTACGAATATTTGCTTGTTTCCATTCATGTCGATGTTAGGGTTTTGAGAGTGAAGTAGAAAGTTGGGGTTTTTAATTTTGGTTTTGTTTTCCTGCTCCCTTTTGATCTTTTGAATTATGGGTCTGTTTTTATTGTTAATTTCATTCTCATTTTCAATAAAAAATGCTTTTTTTCCCTTGAAAATTCAAAGTTTTGGGGATTTTTCTGATTAGGGTATTCTATTGTTAATATTAGGGTTTTGATCATCAAGGAGTTAATGTTTATGGAGAATATGATAATGGGTTATCAATGCCAAC
This sequence comes from Gossypium longicalyx, assembly GCA_025698465.1. Taxonomy (NCBI): domain Eukaryota; kingdom Viridiplantae; phylum Streptophyta; class Magnoliopsida; order Malvales; family Malvaceae; genus Gossypium; species Gossypium longicalyx. Next base: position 99,011,729 of record CM047000.1, read on the forward strand.
CAACACTATGGAGGACTTGAATGATGAAAAAGAAGAAGAAAAAGATCCAAGGACCAGCCATCAAAAAATGGGAAAATACTTCTTTTACGACTCCCCCCTTGTTGAGGATACCGGAGTATGGATACCAGTCTCTGTTCCACCAATGCTCGAAAGCGATCACGAACAATGGGCCAAAGGTTTTCATTCCAATGGAGGTTATTTCCCCGAAGGTGACATGGGGTGGGGTGAGTTTTTGAGTGAAGAGAAGGAGTTGACTATGTGGGATGTGATCGTCGAGATGATACTTGCCGCCCGTGGGAAAGTCAACGCTTTAGCTTCTGGTGATATTCAACGATGTGGAGTTTCGTGGTTATCAAGTCATTTGCTTGAGCAAGCTTGGCAAGAGATGGCTCAGACACTAAACGAAGTGAATTTAGGTAACGTGAAGGAAATTCTCGATGCGGAACCGCCAAAGTGGTTGGCTGACAGTGCGGCTTCCGCTTGTATGCTGTGTGGTGTGAGGTTTCACCCGATCATGTGTTCAAGACACCATTGTAGGTTTTGTGGAGGAATATTTTGCGGTGAGTGTTCTAAAGGAAGGAGTTTAATGCCCCAAAAGTTTTGTGTAACAGATCCGCTACGTGTCTGCGATGTATGTTGTGTGCGGCTTGAATCGGTCCAGCCATACTTGATGGACCAGGTTAGTAATGCTGCTCAGCTGCCAACACACGATTTGACTGACTTGAGTACTTTGAGATCTTGGGTTAATTTTCCCTGGGGACAGTCCATGGAACATGAAATTTATAAGGCAACAAATACGATTCGGGGTTACATTACTAAGGTAAGAATCGAGCTTTGAGGTTTACATTTCATTGATTAATTGTTAACTAGTAAACCTTTATTGTTCATTTCGTACTTGGAATTCTCATTGAAATTATACATAGCTTTTCTGAGTTCTTATCATTTTCTCTTTCACTGGACAGGTTGGTTCATTGAAACCTGAGAAATCCATTCCTGATTCTATTCTCCGAGATGCAAAAGGTCTTGCCATAATCTCTGTTATGAAAGTCGGTGTCATGGTTACATACAATATCGGTACGGGACTTGTGATTGCTCGTAGAGAGGACGACTCCTGGTCTCCACCCTCTGCCATTTCCTCATTCGGTTTGGGATGGGGTGCTCAGGTAGTTTTCTATCATATCTTAAACCGATTGAATATATTACGGAACAAAATCAACTGGGATATGTGTATGGTGGGATGCAACGAGCCAATCTCATGAAGTTAAATCGTTTTTCACTATCTTTCCTAACTATTAAGGGTTACATCTGCAGGCTGGGGGAGAATTGACGGATTTTATTATAATCTTGAGAACGAATGATGCTGTTAAGACTTTTAGCGGCAATGCACATCTTTCTATTGGAGCTGGTGTAAGTGCTGCTGTTGGTATTGTTGGACGGACTGTAGAAGCAGATGTACGAGCCGGCGATGGTGGTTATGCTGCTTGTTATACGTACAGCTGTAGTAAAGGTTTCGTCTCATCCTCTCCTTTTAAACATAATCGAATTTGGTTTGGTTGCATATTTGTCTTAGTGATCTTTTAGGACCTGTCATGGTATCATGTCAAATATCGACATAAATAATGTTGTCTATCAGCTATATGACAAAAAAAGTACCATGGAGACCCCTGTACTAGGAATCAGATTGCATTTTGCCCTCTCTAAAAAATGGTCAAATTAATCCTTTTATGTTAGATCAAAGAGCAAACTGGTCCTTCATCTATTCCTACGGTTAAAAACTGATCTTTTATGTTAGCATGATGTACATGTGGCATGTCACGTGTCGCTATTTGGTTAATCCATCTTACATGCCAATTTTTAACTGCACAAATAGATGAAATTTTAAACAGAAAAGACAAATTTACTTTTTGATTTAACGTACAAGGACTAATATGCTCATTTTTTGAGTTGAAGGAGCAAAATTTAATCTTACTCCTAGTACAAGAGCTTTTATGGTACTGTTATCAACCGTTGACTTGAACTCTTTTAATCTCGCACGGTTGTCTAAAGTTCAATATCAATGATTGCATTGTTAAGTATAGTCAGTTGAATGTGTAGGTGCTTTTGTTGGATGTTCACTCAAAGGGACTGTTGTTACAACACGGGGACGAGAGAATGCCCGATTTTACGGCAGCCAGTCAATAACTGCAACCGATATACTTCTCGGGTCCATGCCTCGGCCACCTGCCGCCGCCATTCTTTACCGTGCGCTTTCTGATCTATATAACACACTAAGTTAAGTGCCAGAAGTTGGAAATCGAACTAATCGCTTTGGCATTCGGTATAAAGAAGAGACGATGGAGCATGAACCTTGGTATCATATGTACATTCTCTGTAAATCACCTATCATTCTTTGCCTGTTTAAAAGTTCATATCGATGGATTGTTGTATGGGGGTTCTTGGTCTTTCGAAAGGGAAGGACCCAGACCCGGACCCGGACCTAGATGGGGAAATGTTGAATGAAAATGGAAATGATTGGTAGATAAGAAACCAGAAAAACTCGACTTGTTAATATGATGTATATGATGAAGAATATTCAGATATTGTATAGATTTACACATTTGTGCTGTTAATGTTACGTAACCATGTTCATTACTTCTCTTAAGATTTTATTTCACCATAAAAAGTCAACAACAGAAAAGTCAAAAGTCAACATCAAAAAATGATTTGAATTCATAATTATTCAAATTAGAAATGATTGAAACAAATAATTTGAAATCTGTTGAATTTTAAAATGTTCAATTGATAAATAAGTTGAACTCAAAATGATTGAATCCCTAAAATCTAAAACAAATTCAATTTAATAGATGAACACATTATACACCCTTTTGCAATAAAAGTATTCGTAGAAGTTCTTGTATTAAGCGTCAGATTGCATTTTATACTTTTTACTCAAAATATTGACAAATTAGTCCATGTAAATTAGATCAAAGAGTAAATTAATCTCTGTGTCTCATTAAAGGAAACATTTGGGTATTTATACATATTATCACTGTTCATGATTTGACTCCAATGTTCATTAACTTGACTGTACTATTCATAGGATTGACATTCGGAGCAGGTCTCGGGTATGCTGGACATGTGTACCATTCTGGGTCGCCTGCTAGACCTCTCGGCTCCTTACATATGAACTCATTAGATATATGCGGACTGAGACCGCGAGCTCCCCTGACTATTCTCTCGCTGGACATCTTGCACACATCCATCTAGTGGGATCTTTCCGGGTGACAAGTAGGCGACCCGGATCTTATCTGGGTTTCGGGTTAATGATCATTGGTGTATAATACCATCAATCATGTCAATTTTTAAAATAAATTTTAACAGAAAAATTATTTTTAATCTTTAATCTAATATAAAAAATTTTAATTTACTATTTTAAATAAAAAAGAAGCAGAAGATAAAATACAATCCCTACCAAATATTTTTACCCTTTTGCTAAACTAAAAGGGTAGCTTTAATTATTTCGTTCGGCTCCATAGCAATGATGAACAATCCAACATTATAATTGCATTACCACTACACAAATTTGACTGTACTTTGGATTTTCCATTTTCCAAGTATTCATATTGACATTTATATTTTATGTATTGCTGCACACATTGAGCTTCATCTGATACAATTTTAGAATATTTTGAAAAGGCGACACGTGCTTCATTAATTAAGTCCAAATATACGTGTAAGAAATTTACTATGATTTAATCTCTAAATTTCCGATTGTAGATGTTCCGACCTTCCTAAACCTTTGAAAACCTCTTAATGACTTTCTTGGTGTGTTTACTCTCTAAAATGTTAAATTATTGAAACAATGCAATGGATCATCATAGATAGGGGTGTAACGTTAAGACACTTAAAAATTTTGAGAAATTGTCATTAAGCCCTTTTAAAAATTCTAAATTCTTTCTATGCCCTTTAAAATTTTAAAAATTGTTAAATAAACCCTACAAAATTTTTGAAAATATTTGGTAAATCTTTGAAATATTACAATATAGCTATCATGATTGGTATGTCAACAAGTCACTATTATTCGAACATCATTAATTATCGTTGTTCGATTGATTTAAAAGTTTATTTCCAAATATACATCAAAGTCAAACACAAATAATTTCTTTTAAAAAATGGAAAATTAGAAAAACATAAAGAAATCCGGGACATTTTAAATCACTTTCAATCACAAAAACCACAATCACACCAAGCAGTCAATGTCGATGTCAGTGCCATTACTAGAATTTTTTTGTTACAAAGAGAAAAAGAATATATATATATGGAATTGATGAATGGACTGCACTTGAAGGGGCAAATACACAGCTATGAGCTATTTATAAATTGATCTTTGATTTCTTTTCAGCTTGAATGGAGATATAGGTGCGGCGGATGCGGTTTCGGACTCGAAATAACTCAGTAATGTCGTTGACCGGAACACGGAATCTGAGTTTTCGTCATGGAGACATTACCGGGTTTTTGAATTTCCGAGTGTAAGCTCAAGATCATCATCGGCTACGCATTCTTCGTGGATCTTTTCTCCTTCCCAAGGTTTAACTAACCCGGTGAAATTGCTACCAAAGGCAAATTCGGCAGCAATGACATCGGACATCGGAACATCCGATGTTTGATCAACACCAGCTGGAAATGCTGGTGAACATGTTCCACTTTGGCCTGGAGTCCACATTCGTGAACCTCCGGCTGATAAAGCCTCGTCTTTAAACCCGAATGGGTTTCGTGAGACGAGGCTAAATGTAGGGGATGTTGGTCCACTAGAAAGCCATTCTGGATCAGGAAAAACTTGATGGTTGGGACTTGGTGGAGTTGATGAAGGAAGGTAACAATGTCGTTGCCCGGTTCGTGCCGAGCCACCGGTTGTTTCGTCCCAATCGTTTCTTGTTCGAGGAGTTCGGGAAGTCGGGGAGCTTAATGGTGGGGTGACCGGAGCACTTATCGACCCTCCAGCAAAGTAGAGATGGTGAGCAAGCTTGGATGAAGCTGAAGACGAGCCGGATGAAAGGTTTTTGAGCCATGGGATTAAGGAATTGGCATCGGCTTTGCCGTTGCCATTGGCTCGGTAATGTGACGAAGCCAGACTCGGAAAGGATGATGAACCGGGACTCGGATTATACGATGCACAAGGACTTGGGTGATACGAAGAACATGGACTAGCCGATGCCGAACCTCCCAAAATGTCCATCCGATCCACTGGTTTGCATCCCTACAAAATGGAGGACAAAGAAGTATGCATGAGCAAAGGATCAAATATGTATATGCGTCCAACATAAGTGTGTTCAATTTTTTAAGTTTTCTATTATATTCTCGTACCCATGTTAAAATACACATCCGACATAAACTTATCAATTTTTTCCGGAATCCAAAAACCTAAACTCGACCTATTAAATTTTCTATCATATTCTCATACCCATATTAAGATATGCATCTGACATAGACTTACCAACTTTTCTCGAACTCAAAAACCCAAACTTGATCCAATTTGATTTGACAATAGAAAATGAAAAATATGAACTCGTCAATCATGAACCTAAAATGGCTCAAATCTAAAAAATTTAAACTACATATCACTCAAACAAGTAACTTAATGTTACTAGAATCCAAAATAATCCAAACCCAAAAAATTTAAATAACTCAAACCCAAAAAGACTCGAACATAACTAATTTGAACCCAAAATGATCTGATCTCGAAATGGTCCAAACTGGGGATGAATTCATTAAAATTCTTTTAGGCCCCTTACATAAAACTATAAAATATCAGGAGCTAAAGGCTAAAGCTAAAAAAAATTATGTTAAAAAGGCTTAAATTGAATTACTAATTTTTAGAGGGGTCAAAAATGAAAATTTTCATTTAAACGAAGGTTGAAAAGGCGGCTGTTTTAAATTTTGAGAGAAACTTAAAAAAATTTATCCATTTAGCCAACAAAGTCAAGAAAAATAAGCTGATGTTCATGCACATAGTAGCTAAACACAACAAGCCATCATTCAAAAAATACCTCAACCACTTGGATTTAAACAACAAAGACAAAGAAAAGAACAAAGGCATTGATGAATTATGAAAACATTAATTGTCTAAATCAAACTTTTTTATAAGTAAAATCTAACTGCCAGTCCTCATTTTGCCCAACATTGCATGAGACATTTTCTGTTTTCATGGGGTCACATATGATGGACCAAAATGCATGATTAGGGGGGGCAACATAGTCATTGCAACCCGACAAAAACTTCCACTAAAAAGGGAAAAAAGAAGTTTTATTCATGATTTTGGTCCCTGAACTATATCTATCGAAACTTTTTTTTTCTCATTTTTGATACTTGAATTATCATTTTTATCACATTTTACAATAAAAGACCATGAAAACCTTTTTATTAAAATCAAGATTACATTTTACTTTCTCTACTAGAAAAGGGCAAATTAATCCATATAAGTTAAACCAAATAGTAAATTAGTCTTTTTGTTAAAAATTACATCTATTTCTACTATTAAAAATTGGTATATGTACGTCAACATGAAGTATACTTGGTACGCTAGTTTTTAACAGCACAAATGGATGAAATTTTTAATATAAATGATCAATTTGCTCTTTGATCTAACGTGTAGAGATTAATTTGCTCATTTTTTTAAAAAATGAGACAAAATGCAATCTTACTTCTAATACAGGACCTCTACTATATTTTTACCCTATTTTTTTAGATAAACTTCAACTAAAATGACAATTCATAATACTGAAGTGAGACAAAAAAAAAATTAAGTACCAAAATAAAAAAAATGATATAGTTTAAGACCAAACAGTGAAATAAGCCAAAAGCATAATAATGTCAAAGACAATGGCGTTTACATAAGCATATAATGTAGCATGCTTTGTTTATTTTTACCGTAAGCTTTAATCAAAACCCCATCCCCACACGCATTACAGCTAAAGCTATTTAAAATCTCATCATAAAAGTGGAATCCAAGGATTCGATATCAGCCTTTTTTCTTCATTAAAATTTATTTAAAAGCAATGCAAAGCCAATAATCCCGGAAAATTTTTTAAAAATAAAATAAATAAACTTGAATTGAAATTACTAAAGAGACCTTAGATTTTTGTCCAATTTTATAATTAATCCCTTAAGTTAATAAAGCTTGTAATTTCAGTCTAATCTTTAACTCTCAATTTGTACCCTTATCAATATGACATGAGTATACAAGACGTCACATCAAACATAAAGATAACTTCTATAAAAAAAAATGAAAAAACTTATAATAAAAAATTAACAATTGAAGAAAATTCTGAACTTAGATTAAATTTAGGGTTAATATATTTTTTAGTCCCTAAACTTGGCAGATAAGTCCACTTTGGTACTTAAATTTTTTTTGTTTAATTTAATACCTAAACTTGATAATTAGATTCATTTTGATATTTGAACTTGAAAATTATAAAAATTCGACAATATTACCAAAGTGAAAGTAATTACCAAATTTCAAGGACTAAAAGTTATATTGGCAAAGTGTACTTAGCTCTTCCAATTAAATTTATGACTTCTTACATTAAAGCAAAGTGCAAATTTTCAAGCCAGGAGATGGAAGGTATTATCGTCCTATTATGAAAAAGTTTCGTCGTCATTTTGCTTCACCGAAGCCGGAAAAAAATATATACACAAATTCGTGCTTCTGTGAAACATGATTAAATATTTTAATCGAATTTTAACAGTTGCTAAATTGTTCAAATATGCTATATAAGTCTTTACACTCTACACAAGTTTTTAATTTAGTCCCTATACTTTTAGTTTTAGGAATTTAATCTTTTACATTTAAGATTTCAAAATTTAGGTCCAATAACACAGTTAAACTATTTTGTTAAATTTAGGAAATTTTTAAAATAATAATGTTAATAATTAGGCCAGAATTTTGAATTTTGAAAAGTAAATATAAGGACTAAATTCCAAATTTGTGAAAAATACAGGTACTTATAACATATTTAAACCTTGACAAAAATAATTTGTTCGATCTTAAATCATTAATCATATATATTTGGATCGGTTTTTACCTTTTTGTAAGTAGTGCCGTCTTCTTCGACGGTCCAACCGGCTTCATCACAGAGAGCTTTCAACACCTCGTTGTTATCACAGTGTTTCGGGAGCTTGTAATTACCGTACATCCGCAGACCGGCGAAGATCTTCGCCGCGATCGCTCGTCTCCGCCGTTCTCTCCGCTTGTTGTTTTCCCTCTCCTTCCACGTCGGCATTCTCGTCCCTGACGTCATTTCTTTGAAAATAAACAGCGATGACGACGTTAAACTCTTTTTAGTTCATCGAATTTGTGATTACTATTGTGTTTGTGACGATGATATTTATTTTCTCGAGAAACAAACGGAAAAAGAGTAACCAAAAAAAAAAAGAAAGTGGTGGTAAAAATGATGGGAGGTTGGAGAAAGGGTGTGTGGCTTGTGAGCTAAAATATTAGTAGGAGAGGTGTTTTTAAATTTGGACATGAAGTAGTGTTAAAATTACGAACGAGCCATTATTAAAAGAGTTAATTTGACTCTATGTCCCTAAACTATGATGCTCGTTTTAAATTGGTCCCTAAGCATCAAAACATTCTAATTACATCCTAAACTATCAAGATTATATCAATAAATTCTTCCATCACTAAAATCGTTGATTTAAATATTAAATTGTATATAAAATCTAATGTGATATAATTTAAAATGAAAATTTTAAAGAAAAATAAATATTATAAAAATAGATATAGGGGAGAACATAAGTCGATTAAAAGCAACTTAATTAACCAATTTGATAAAGTGGGGTTCGGTTTAAATGGCTTTGGTGGTAAATCAGTTTTCGGGTCGCTTATTTGGTTATGTCAATCGGTTATTGGTTACTGAATTTTCATAACTGAACTGATGAACTTAATATTTAATATTTTTAATTATTTTAAATATGTTTATATTTTAAATATATAAGTAGGTGAAGTCAATTAGATATATTTATTTTTTCATTATTTTAAATTTAAATATATTCACTTGATTAACTGATAAAAGCGATCAATGTTAAATCTGTTTGTTTAGGTCAATTTGTTGGTTTAGTTATCGTATATGATGGTTAGATTCACGATTTTAATAATGAAAGATCCTGATTGATATAACATCAATAATTTAGGATATAATTAGGACATTTTAAAGTATGAAGACCAAATTTGAATGAGTATGATAGTTTGGGATGTCTAATGCAATTAAGTCCTATTAAAATGGGATCACGAGGATAGCACGTGTTTATGCTTTTTAGGAAAGGTATCACAATAATGTGAAGAAGGAAACAATACCGTTATAAAGGTGAAAACGGTTTGGCCTTCCAAGAAATCGTTTCGTAAGCTCTAACCATTTTTGTTTTGATTCTTTTACATACATACATAGTTACATACATACATACATACATACATACATACATACATACATACATTTAAAAATTTATAAATTTTTTTATTTTAATAATTTTAAAATATTTATATATTTTAACTTTATAAAAAAAATTTATATTTATTATACTTTCTCTATATGTCCCTCCACGTGTCATCAATAGGCAAGTCACTAGTTAACGTGTCCACATCGATCGAACCTCTAACGAGGTGAACCTAATGAACTCAGATCATGGCAAAATGACGAATCTCCGTAAGACTATTTTCGCTAAGTGTACATGTGATGCATGTCGAGATTCAAGCTTATTGATTACCTAACTGTCCTAATAACTCATATCCTAGGATGTTACTTCATTGTCTCTGTAGAGAAACAAAGTATAATTCCATTGTTAGTGAAATCAAGGCACATGGGCATCTTTGCCCCTGTATGTACAAAATGACCATTCTTCCATTGAATACCAGTGACTCATTGTCTCAACTTGGGGTGAACCACCACCAAATCAACCTTATCATTCTCCTTATTAATTCAATTGGTTAATAATAACTTTCTTTAAAAAAGAATTATACATTTTTCAAGTAATGTCTGTACATGTTTGTAATCTTAAATTGTCACGTGCTCACAATCTATTAAAGGTGTTACAAAAAAAAAAGAGTAGATAAAAATACTAAAAAAAGTTCACGAGGTGTAAGTTCAAGGCTAAATGGATATTTAAGCCCATATACGTATGTGTGTGCATACGCAATAGATCTGATAATGGATTGGCCCACTCAATCCGACCCGAAGGCCCACCTAAAAAATAGGGGTGTTTGGATAAAAATATAAGTTAGAAAAGTAGGCTTTAGCAAAAAAAATAAGGCCCATTTTTAAACAGGCCGAGCATCGGGTGAGCTTTTTTGGCTCCAGCCCGGCCTGAATTATAAAAAAAAAAATTGTTGTCTCCACTATTTTGGTGCCATTTCACTATCATATTTTTACTATTTTATTGTTATTGTTTGGATATTGTATAATCATTGTTTTATTGTTGATTTTGCTACTACTTTAGAGACATTTGATTGCTAAGTTGCACCTATCTTAGTATTATTTAAGCATAAATATTAAATATTTTTTAATTTATTTTCAATTTGTTGAGAAACATTTATTTTAATATTTTTAGTGTATTTGATTATTATATTTTTTTAATTTATTTTTATATAATAATAATACAGGCAAGGCCAAGCCAGACCAAGCTCGGGTTTTAGCATTTTTATTTGGACCGAGCTTGGGCAAAATTTTAGGCCAATTTCTTCGGGTCAGGCCTGCCCATGATCACCTCTAGTGTGCAAGGGCAAATCTAGAAAAACTTTTAGGAGTCGTAATTGAATTATAAAATTTTGAGAGGTTCAAATATAATTTTATTGTATATTAGTTTATGATTTCATCATTTTTAAAAATGATTAAATAAATTTTTTTTCCATTTTAGAGATCAGAATGCAATTTTATCATATATAAATTTATAATTTAATAATTTATAAGGAGACAATTGCAATTGTCCATTTTTGCAGGGGTCCTGCGTGTCCCCTTTACATTCACCATTGTATATACGACCAATCAAGTTGTAGCTCGATTTAGAAAAAAAAAATGGGCTTGACCTACCGTACCCAAATCATCATTATTTAAAAATAATTAAAATTTAGAAATTATTCTATATTAATAGTTTTTAAATAATTTAATTCGAATTGAGCTCGAGACTGAAAAATCTTTGTCTAAGCTCAACCAAAACGGGCAGTCCACACAATATTTTAATAGGTCCAATTAAGGGTTAGCATTCGATCGAGTCGAGTTGAATCGAATCAAAAAATTTTGAGTTGGTCAAGTTGACGAATCCTATTTTAACAACGGAACTCAATTTGAATTTTTTTCGAATTGAGTTGAATCAAGTAAAAATATTTTGAGTCGAGTCGAGTTAAGTTAACGAATCATATTATTTATACTCAATGTTGTATTTACATGGACTGATTATTTAACTAGTAGACGAAATATATGATTATTTAATTACATAAGTAAAGCTAATGGGTAAACATTTATCAAAATGACGTAATTTTGCCTTTTAACTTAATGATTTTAACTTTAGAAAAAGGTAAACATTTATCAAAATGACGTGATTTTGTCTTTTATTATCCCGATTTTCGGATAACTCGAATTATATAATTCATATTTGAGTTAAATCGAACATTTTGATTTTTTTTATTCGAGTTGATTCGAATAACTCGAACTATTTAATTCAAATTTTGATTTTTTTATCGAATTTTTTGAATCGAATTAAATTTTGCTTACCCCTAAATCTGATATATATAATATTGATAGTTTTTTTTCACAAATGAGTTAAGAATTCATCTTATATATTTTAAAATTATTTATTACTTTTATTTTTAAAACGTATCATTTATATTTAGATCAAATCTAAGGCAAAGTAAAAAAAAAATATTTTTGAGGGGTCGAAATTAAATTGTATATTTTTGCGATAGTAAAAATATAATTTCACCATTTTAATAACTTATATCTTTATAATTTTCAAAAGATTAAATAAATTATTTATCATTTTAGAGGGTCAAAGTATAATTTTACCATTACTAAATTAAAATTTTATAAATTATAAAAGGGTATTAATGAAAAAAATTCATTTTAGGGGTGGCCCGAGCCAGCCCCTAGTTTCGCCACTGGATCAAATTATGATTTTCTTTTATAATTTAATCTACATATTCTAATTGACATAATTTTGGTCATAATATTATTAATGTTATTCCTTAATTCAAAGTACTAATTAATTACTTTCTTTATGTCATTTAAAAGGAAAAATTATGATAATTAAAATTATAATCAATCTATTATTGAAGTTTTTAATGGTAATGATTTGAATTAAAACCCAATATTATTAATAGCAAAATGACTAAATTATGTTAAAATAAAACGTAAAAGCTAAATCCTCAAGTTAATTATAGTATAGGGACTAAAACCAAAATTTAACATTTATATTTATACTATTAATGAACTCTCTCTCAAAGAGTGGTGGGGTCACGTGATGCCCGATATGCCACCCACCCACGAGACATTTATTTACATCCTCTTTTTTTTTTTTTTTTTTTGGATAAATTACACTATTAGTCACTAAGTTATGGATGAGTTTTCGTTGTGGTCACTTAATTAAAAAAGTTACAATTTGATTAGTAAAGCATCCGATTATTAAGTGCCACTTTTTAGTCGGTATAATAATAATTTGTAATCCTCGATTTTATACTTTTTGTCAATTTGGTTCAAATCGAATTAACTAGTTTTTTTTTTGTTTAATCAATTAGGTTGAGTCAGTTTGATTATGAATACGATTTTGTTGGTGGTTAAAATAAATTATAAATTTTCATCGTTGAGCTAATGGACTTAATCGACTTTTATAATATATTTTTTTAAAATATATATTTATAATATGTAATAAAGATATTTAATTAGGGGTATTCAATTGGTCGATTCGGTTAATAATCAATCTGAAATTTCATTAATCAAATTAATTAAATTTTAAAATCCTTAATTTTTAATTGAACCGAGATTTATTATGAATAAATTAATGGAACTGAAAATTTTTGATGAATTTGATCGACTTTTCATTTTAACTGAACAAAATTAACCCTTTAATATTTTCTCAATACATAACTATATATGCCCTCCAAAAATATAAAAAAAAATCAAAATATAAAGCATAATAAATATATAAATAATCATCAAATGTCAAATTAATGTATATTAAAAGCCTAAAAATATTATAAAATATAGGAACTAAATTTAATTCCAAATGTATAAAAAGTACAGAATTTTTTTTTTGGAAATTAATTTCATTATAGGCTGTTTATCATATCTTCTTTTTGTTGATACAATGCTTAGAACTACCCATAGTCCCTCCGCAACTCTTAAATAGGAGGATAATGCCATTGTATGTTCTTATCATATCTGCTTTTTGTTGATACAATGCTTAGAACTACCCATAGCCCATCCCCAACTCTTAAATAGGAGGATAATGCACTTCAGCGCATATGAACTCACATCCTCCTACACTGGCAACAATGTTGATGCCAATCGAGTTAAAACTAAATCGGTAAAAGTACAAAAACTTAAAAATTATTATATCTAACCCAAAATTTGGCCAATTTATTCAATATACCCCCAAAGCAAGGTTTTTATGGGCTTTTTTTTACTTATTTAAAAAGGCCCAATTTTTATTTAAGTCCATTTTCAATCCCCAAATAATTTTAAAAGAAACTCTTCGAAAAAAAAAAAAAAGAGTCAATCCTATTGAATGATTAGGCTTTTTTTTTTGTGTCCACAAATACACGAATGCCGTAGTCCCCAAATTTTAGCATCCAATCACGGAAACATGGCCCAACGGTCAACTACATCAAGGGTACTTTTGTCATTGCAAGTACAAATTACAATCGCTATTTAATTTATGTACTTTAATTTGATAAATTTTAGTCTATAAGTAAAAACTCTACAAGCGACAATATTTTTTTATTCCATAAATAACCTTAAATTTTTACTTTATGTCTCTTTTTTTCTTAATATTATACTATATTCTTATAGGACACTTGTTAACATCTTGACTCTACTTGTAGAATTTAAAAACTCTATTAGCAGCGTATATCTACATCCTCAGTGTTCGAAATACTCACCCTATATGGAGAGAGAGAGAGATTTTGAAATTCCAATTATGTGTTGTGGTGGTTAAATCCATATAGTCAAATTAAGGGTGTGCAAAAGTTGAGTCAAACTGGCTAAATCGACCGAACTTGTTGGTTTATTTAGTTGCACTTTTAGATTTGGTAAAACAATTTAGTCGATTCAGTTTTAGTTTTTAAAAACCCAAATTCGAGTTAACTAAATTAACTGACTTTAAAATATCCATTACTAGTTTACATACTTATGTGATGCAATGGCGATTGTATGTATTAATTAGAATGCACTTAATTAGTTGAACGAGTTTTAATTCAGTTAGTATCGACATTGTTGTCAGTGTAAGAAGACGTGAGTTCGATCATACTGAAGCATATTTATCCTCCTATTTAGTAGGTGACAAATGTCATAATTGTTATTAAAATTATTCCAAAATTCTATTCTATTTTATTATATATATGATATGATATATCATGTGCATGTGCATGTATACTATCATATACGTAATAAACAAATAAGATAAAATAAGATTACTTTTTTTTTTCTTGTTTCTTGCTCCATGAATTCGATAAAAAAATATTCTTAAATCAAATTAAATTAAATTATTATATGATGTGATTAATAATGAGGTATATAATATAGTAATTAAATTAAAATAATTATTATATAATGTGATTAAATTAAATTAAAATATTTATAATGTAATTAAATCAAATTAATAACGGGTCCCATAATTATAGGATTAATAATTAAGGAAATATTTTGGATTTCAAAGTTTCAATATATACTCCCGTACTTTCTTTTATATAATATATATGATTTTAATATATTTTAAAATATTTAAATCTAACTAATATTCAAATATATTTCCTGAGCCCAAACCCAAGATAAGTTCAATACATTTAAATATATTATTTAAACCCAAACCCAAACCTAACTAAAAACTAAATCCAGTATCGAAAAAAAACATGGTAATGTCAATAATGCCGATTAACCAATCAAATTGTCTGACAAAAGTCGATTCGATTTATTCGGTTTTGTTCATAAAGTATGTCAGATTTGGTTTCTAGAAAAATGAAGTTAGTTAAGTTGGTTTTTGGATTTTTTAAACTAAACCGACCAAATTGATTAATCATTCACCCCAAAGTCAAATTTTGCTATCAATCTCGGGGTTTATGGGCTAGACTTAAGTCTGGTTTGACTCGAAATACAGGCTTAAATTTTTCTCTAAATATGTTTATATTTGTAAATCACTAATTTAAGCTTGTTTTTAGTTTGCAAATTTTTATTTAAATATTTTGTTTTTAATTTAATATTTTATATTATTTTTCTTTTATTAAGATTTTAAATTTAGAAAGATTAACATATTTTTAATGTTTACATCTTGTTTTATTATAACTAGATCTCACGTCACGTGCATTGCACCTGACTTTACGTGTTTATTTTTAAATTTATTAAATAATATATTTTTTATAAATTTAAATATATATTTGCTAATTAGTCTAATTTACAATAAAAATCCATTATTTTAAAAATAATTGACAAAATAAAATAACATTTTAAAAGTAAAGAAAATTTAAAAAATCGTGAAACAACTGATAATAAAATATTAAGTAATTAGATAAAATGATTTGTCATCCGAACATGAGTCAAAATTTCATTTACAAAAAATCATTACTTTAATATTTTATTGCCTTTGATATAATATTTCAAAACATAACGGTAAACAACATTCACAATTATTTAAATAATATAAAAATTAAATAATAGTAAAACAATCGAATATTAAATAATAATAATTAAACATCTCAAATAATGATGAAAATCGTATCTTTTTTTACGATGATAAAAAAAAAACTTATTATGATTTTTCCAGTAATTCTTCGTATGTTATTTTGAATAAAAATATCTTACTAATGCATATATTTATAGTGGTAAATATCGAATTTAATTTGTATAAAACCGAAACACTAATTAAATGATAATTAATTTAAAATAATAATTTTAATTTAATATGAATCTAATGTCTAATTAATTGATAATAAATATTACATTGATAACGAAACCATTATTAATAAATAAATAAATTTATACATTATAAATTAGAGTACCAATATATTGATATTATCTTTTTTTATGTAAATAATGTGAATCACACACAATTACTTTTTATTAGTTAAAAAAATTAATTTTAACATTATTAATTATTATAATATATAATATATACAAATAAAAATATAGAACGTACTCGGGCATTGAATGTTGAAGCTTGATTTCGACCCACTAAACTAATTTTTCGAGCCACGCACTTTTTTCTAAACCCTCTCATATTTCTAGTAGGCCTTTAGGCTTGAACCAATAGCTCAACACATGAATAGGTCTAGTCTCGAGCTATATATAGGGTGTAGATTTAATCTATGTTTTTTGATCATTTTTAGTTCTATACTTTTTTCGAATTTTAAAATTTCAAACCTAACTCAAAACCGTAGCAATTAAATCCATTAACTAAAATAACATGGTCTTTTGGTAAGTATAATGTGAAAAATAGCAAGTTGATACGATATTATACATGTAATAATATGTTTGTCGTATAAGATTTTAGAATTAATGTAATTTTATTGAACGAATTCAATGCCTACTATTTAAGTCATAATTAAAATTTCAAATTAAAAAAAAAAGAAATACTAAGACTAAAAATTATCAAATTAAAGTACAGGGGCTAACGACGACTAATAACAAATTTTTGACCTAATTATTAACACCTATCACATGTTAGGGGTTGCAATTAGACAGGTCTAAAATTCGAGTTTCACTTAAGGTATGATGACGTACATTTTAAGATTGTATTGTGTCATCACTAGAATTTTTTTAGATTTTACATACTTTTTTTTTAAACTTTTTTAGATGATTACGTAGTAATAATAGTAGTACAATCTCAAAATGTCACGTTGTTATGCCTTAATAAAATCAAGGATCAAATTGAAAAAAATACCAAAATTTAAAACTAATATGAATTAAAAAAATTAAGGGATTAAATTTAAAAATTTACCAAATTCTGAGACTAAATATTACTTTATCCTTAAATAAAATAATAATATTTGAATATTATAAATTTCGCCACAAAATTGGATGAAAATTGCACTTTGAATTTTTAAATGTAAACTACAAGTTACCAAATTATTAATAAGTTTATATTTTAGTTACCTAATTTTAAAATTTTGTAAGATGGTCACTGAATTATTTAAATTAAGTTACTAGATTGTTAAAATCGCTGTTGTATGACATTCTTTGTTTACATCGCCTACAACAATCAAAAGCTCTCATCCATCTTCTTTTCTACGGTCAACATTTTTTTATGAAACAACTTTGAACATCACAAATCTGCAAACCAAAATGCAAATAACTTTCTCTCCAATCTTCGACAATAATTATCATATCAACTTTGATCTAAGATATGTTCTTCTACTCATCGATGGATATTGATCCATTGTACCAATCATTAAATCATAGCTTGGAACTCACTAGCCGAACTTTTTTTTTTTTAAAAGAAGACTTAACAGCTCAATGACTTAAATGAAAACTTTCGAATAATTCAGTAACCATTTTGTAACTTTTTAAAGTTGAGTTATCAAAATGTAAATTTATTAACAGTTTAGTGATCTTGTGTGGAATTTACCCTTTTTAATATAATTAAAATATACTTTTGAATTTAATTTTTTTATCAAATATTAGAAATTTTAATTAAAATGTCAGTGATTGAATCGTGTTATCCTATCTCTTATCTTTAATATTGTATCGGGAAAAAATAAATAAAAATCTCTATTAAGAAAAACAAAACACACACATTAAAGTCAAAGAAAAACATGTTCATATGGGACTTAGAAAAAGCCAAAATTTTCAATTAATGGAATCTTCCCTTAATTATTGTTGCTATTATTGGGTCAAAATATGATTTTCATCCTTCTATTATGCTTGAGTTTGTAATTTAGTCCATAAATTTGGACTAATTAATGACATTATTAAAAGATAAAACAAGATTATACTAAATTAAATTATAAAGACTAAATTTTAAATTTGACCATATATATGTTTTTTAATCTTAAAACCCTAATCTAAAAATAAAATGTTAAATTATACTATTAGTCCCTATACTTTGCAAAAGTTGTGCATCTAATTCTTGAATTTAATTTGATCAATTCTAGTCCATGTATTTTTTGAATTTATCAAATTTAATCCCTATACTTTTAGAACTTTGAAAATTTAAAATTTAAAATAAAAATGTTAAAAGTTATGCAATACAGATGATAATATGTTTGCCACATCGAATTTTGAAAATAACATAGCTTAATGAAATCAACTGTTATCGTTTGGTGATGATTGACATTTTAAAATTTAAAAAGTATAAAACTAACAAAATAAAAAACGAAGTACAATGATTAAATTCAGAATACTTGTAAAGTACGGGGACTAATAACAAATTTTAACCCAAAGAAAAAAACATATTATTTTCTAGAAATTTTCTCACCTAAGCACCCATGTCATCACCCCAACATTAAGACAAACAAATAAATATATTTTATTGGTCCTTGTCTTAAACCCTAAATTCCATCTCTCACTTTGAACAAATTACTCTTCAAGTCAATCTTTATCTCATTATATACATATGTATGTATATATATAAGTATAAAGTTGTATTATTTTTGTATATTTTATAAAACCCAATATTAATTTTCATTGTATTTATTGTATAACCACAATCATTGGGTATTTTAATTTTTAAGCAAAATTAATTTTTATTGTTATTGGTGCAAAAAGACGTGAGTTTGAGTGTGTTGAAACGCGTTATCCTCCTATTTATTAATTGAGGAGGAACTATGCGTAATTTTAGGCACGTGTCAAAAAAGAGCGTATATGATTAGAACCTGTAATGAGATTTAAAAAAAAAATTTAAGCAAAATTTTGTGAAAAAATAAGTTGAAAAATTCGATTTTACATTTAATCAGAATACTGAAAAATTCTCACAAATGAAATAAATAAATAAATAAATATTAGATTTTCACAAAAAAAATATTAAATTTATTTAAAAAAATTAAAATAAATATTCTCTAGGTAATATTATTGGAATTGGACAAATGGTCGAACATGTAAAAGTTACTGATTTCAAGTTTGTTTGATTCAAATCAAATAAATTATTAAAAAAATTATAAAATCCAATTCAATCAATTTTTAAACTGGTTCAACCGATCCATACCAATTCGTGGATCAATTGATTTTTTTTTGCGTTGTTTCAAATCAGTGTACTACCCCGAGTTTAATATTTAGACATCTCATTTTTAATTGTTTTATTTAAGCATTTTGTAAAAAAAATATTAATATTGATTACTTTATTAAAAAAAGAAGAAGCAGGTTTTAAGTATTTTTTGTTTGAGAAATTAGTTTTTAACTAATTTTATTAATTGAATTAGTAATAAATTGATTTGTTTTTTTGTGATATTAACCCAATCGATTATATTATATATATAAAAATAAAAGACGAAAATATCATTATATTAATTTTCATTACTTTATTTTAGAAAACGGGTTTTAAATATTTTTTATTAGAAAATAATTATAAATAATTTTATCAACCGAATTATCTGGTTAACTCGTGACACGCCAACTCAATCGTGTGTGTATATATATAATATTAAAAGTAAACGGTAGAATCGTAGAAAATCTCTACAATCTTTTATACTCTACGCGGTTCCAAGAAACCCCGAAAAATTCTCGAAGCAAAAAAGAAGAAAAAAAAAAGGTCAAAAATTCCAAGTAAATTATTTATTTTTGCGGTTTCGGATTCTGGGTAATCATCATAATCATCATCACCATCATCTTCTTTGTGATTTCATATTATTTTTTCTTATATTTTCTCGCTGTCTCTGCTTTTCTCAGGTAATAATATGAACTCAGTTAAAGTGAATTAATTTTTCATTTTTTTTTTGGTTTTGATTCAAGTTTTTACCCCCCATTTTCTATGTTTATTTACACTTTTTTTTTGTTTTTAAGTGATGGTTATGGGGTTGATATTTTTCAAACTTATAATAGAATCTTTTATTTTCTTTAGTTTTAATTTTTTGGCTTTTGGTTTTGAATTTAATACAGGGAGGTTTTATATAGCCATTGGAGAGGCTCTTTTGTCTTTTTGAAGATAACTTTTCTCATTTTGAAGCTGGAAAAAAGTTGAATTATATAGTTTGAGATTGGAAGAGAAAAGGGTATTTTTCTGTTTTTCATTTCATTGAAATTTGAAGGAGAAGTTAGGGATTTGGATTGGAATTTTTAGGGTTTTCTAGCTGTGGGTTTTTTTTGTCTTTTATTGAGGATTAATTGGGGTTTTTGAGACTTTTGGGGCCTATGTGTTGCTTTTTCATCCATTGATGTCCTTTGATTGAAATTTGAAGTATTGGGAATTTTCTCCATGAATTAGGGTTTTGGTTGTATATGTTATAAGGAACTTCGATGGTCTCTGTTCTTTCAATTGTGATTCGATGTTTCAAGTGAATAATAGCAGTTGATTGGTTTGTGATTGCCAGAAAACTGAGTTTAGGGTGTTTTGAGATTTAAGTATAGGAGTGAGGATTTTAGTCTTGAAACGTCTGTGAGTTCAATTTTCGAGTGAATTATTGCATTTGGTTGGTAACTTGGTATGTGATTGCTGGAAAACCGAGTTTAGGGTGTTTGAGATATACATATCGGAGTGAAGATTTCAGTCTTGAACTGTTGGTGAGTTCAGTTTACGAGTGATTTACTGCATTTGGTTGGTACGTGGTTGCTGGAAAACTGAGTTTAGGGTGTTTGAGATATACATATAGGAGTGAGGATTTTAGTCTCGAAACATCGGTGAGTTCAGTTTTCAAGTGAGTTATTGCAGTTGGTTGGTATGTGATTGCTGGAAAACCGAGTTTAGGGCATTTGAGATTAACGTATAGGAGTTAAGATTTTAGTCTCGAAACGTCGGTGAGTTCGGTTTACGAGTGAGTTTTTTGCAGTTGGTTGGTATGTGATTGCTGGAAAACCGACTTTATGGTGTTTGAGATTTATGTATGGGAGTGAAGATTTTAGTCTTGAACAGTTGGTGAGCTTGGTTTACGAGTGAGTTTTTTTCAGTTGGTTTTTATGTGATTGTCGGGAACTGGCTTTTGGGGTGTTTGAGATTACGTATAGGAGAATTTTTCGGTATGGATGATGCTCAGAGCAGTTCAAGTTCACCCCCTCCATTCCTTACAAAGACGTACGAGATGGTCGATGATCATTCTACAGATTCTATTGTTTCTTGGAGTGCAAGTAACAGAAGTTTCATTGTATGGAATCCGTTGGAATTCGCGAGGGATTTACTTCCAAGATTCTTCAAACACAACAACTTTTCTAGCTTTATAAGACAGCTTAATACATATGTAAGCTACTCGGTTCTTTAATTGGTGTCTTCGTAGTTGCTTATTGTTGCTTTGAATTGAATGATTTTTTTGTATTTTGTCAGGGTTTCCGGAAAAGCGATCCCGAACAATGGGAATTTGCTAACGAGGATTTCATAAGGGGTCAACCTCATCTTTTGAAGAACATACATAGACGGAAACCGGTTCATAGTCATTCGATGCAGAATCTATTAGGTCAAGGAGCTTCTCCGTTAACGGAATCAGAGAGACAGAGTTTTCGGGATGAGATCGAGAGGCTTAAAAGCGAAAAAATGTCGCTCGTTCTTGAGTTAAAGAGACACGAAGAGGAACGACAAGGATTCGATATGCAAATGCAGATTTTGAGGGAGCGTTTACAAACTATGGAGCGGCGGCAACAAAGTATGGTGTCAAATGTAGCTCGAGCCTTGAAGAGACCGGGATTTCCTATAGATCCAACTCCACAATTCGAGGCTCATGTTAGAAAAAGAAGGTTACCGAGAATTGCTTACTTATACGACGAATCCAGGATCGAAGATAATCCAAATCCAGATACCACATCAATGTCCAACACGGATCCATTCGAGCAACTAGAATCATCCATGGTGTTTTGGGAGAACGCCATACACGATTTTGGTCGAGCCAACGTATTTGACGAATCAACGAGTTGTCCAGAAAGTCCATCTATATCTTCCATACAACTCAACATTGAAACTCAACCTAAATCCCCTCAGATCGACATGAATTCCGAGCCATCCACCGTAGTTACCCCAGAGCCCGTTACATCAACGGAACAACCTGCTCCTCCACCAGCTGGGGTTAATGATGGATTCTGGGAACAATTTTTGACCGAAAATCCAGGTTCAACAGATATTCGAGAAGTTCCGCCCGAAAGAAAAGATCCCGATACAAGAAAAGACGAAGACAAACCCGAGGGTCATAGCAGATTTTGGTGGAACAACATGAAGAATGTAAATAACCTTACAGAACAAATGGGGCATCTTACTTCTGCAGAGAGAACTTGATATTGGTTTCGATGTCTTGATATTTCAGGTTCGGGTACGATCATCAGATACGGGTATGGGTTCTTTCACGTATTTGAGTACTTCAAAGAAAAATGAAAAATCGAAACGACCCGAATTTCAGATGTATCATATTTAGGTTTCTAGGCATGTCATGGTCATAGTTTTAGGTACTATAGAGCTTATAGTGATTCATATGGCTTTATTTTTCATATATATATATATTAACTGCTTCAATATAGTTCAGTTTCACATATTTTTGAGAAAATAAGACATTAACTTTTGCTTTCACTATATTTTTATTGATAAATGATGATTTTTTAGTGAAGGGTGAGCTTATTTTGATTCTTTGATTTGGTTTTCATTTTTCTTTTCATATTAATTTTTTGAATATTTTGTTTTATTTTGACAAAATGAAATTGGTTTTTTCTTTTATTTCCTAAGTTTTTTTTAAAAAAAAATTTCACAAATATTTCTGTTTTTTTATTTGTTATTCTAGTAAATAAAAAATCATCAATTATTCTTATGTAGCATTTTCTTTTGAAAAAATAATTTTTTATATAAAAATTAAGTTAATTTCATTATTTTAAATATAAAATATTTATTTTTATATCATAAAAATTTAAATTAATTGTAAAATTAAACAAAAATAAAATTTGGTTTGATTTAGATAATTACTTCGTTTTAAATTGTATTTCAAAAATCGAGTTATTAGTCTAGTCGAATTTAATAATTTAAATTTTTTTCGGAAAAATAATATGAATATATCAAAATCGAAATAAAATAAAATAAAATAAAATGTTAATGAATCTATCAATAAATACGATTATAACATGAGAAAATAATACGATTGTGTGCACAATCAGTTCACATACAAGATGCCTAACACCATTGATGAATACAAGATTTGACGTGAAACCTAAGGCTACAAATCTGAAAAACTCGAACATTTATTCGAGGAAAAATATTTTTTCGGATCAAATCGAGCTTGTAAATGGCTAGAAGAATAGCTAATTACAAATGTAATATGAATTTAATAACTGTTCGAAATCGTCCGGGAATTTATCGGGTCTTTACCTAGGAGATTTGGAAGAGAGACATCTTCCACAGGAGACGAGCTTCAATAACAGAGCCGGTCTTCGTGTTCTGATCTTCAAGCGCTGTAAAGACGAACAAATGTTAAAATCATTTCACAAACTTAAGAAGATTGGAACAATCAATAATCCGATACCTTCCGACGTGTTGCTTTAGATGTTTTCCAGCAAAGTAAGCTTCTTGACCTTGGTTCGAGTCTCCTGAAATATGAAAATATGAAGTTTTATGGATTACAAAAGAGTTGCATAGGTTCCCGGGTTGACGGGTGTCAAAAAGACGAAATTATAGTAGAATGTTTGATCAAGAATGAGCTGGGTATCGAACTCTGAATTTCGAGTCAAGTTCGAGCATGGCAGTATTCGAAACTATAGTAGAATGTTAGTGACAACAGATATATACATACAGGTTCTCTTGTTCGAGCTTTTCGGCAATGGAAACTGCTTTGTTATTTGACCATCTGTTCTCTTGTGTACATCCATCTCCATGATGAATTACGTGTGCAATGGACACCTTACTTCTAACAATGCTCTGACTCGGGGTTAATTCCCCGGGTTTTTGTCTCCCTGAGGAGGATGCCAACATCAGCTCCTGATAAGCGGCATGTTCGTTGTCCTTGGCTTCTCTCGGAGAAACTGGAATTTCGACAATTTCGCTCCTTCCTGCTTCGGGTGATTTCCGATGCATGCCGGAATCTCTCTCTATCATAACTCTTTTGTTAGTATCATGAAAACCTGCCTCATGTATCCTATTTTGAGAATTGGACTCCAGATCCATGATCATATGAGATGGACCATTACGGGAAGATGGCAAAACAAGAAGTCCATGAAAACCAGCTGTGGCATCTTTGTTCATTTCACAGCTAATTTCGATTGTCAAGGGAGAACCGAGAATGGACTCGAATGCTTGTAAAATATGCCCCCTAAATTTCTCGGCTTTAGATTTGGTCATATGTGAACTGAACATCAACCGTATAGTTGGGGCTGAAAAAGAAACAGAAATATCGAGTAGACAGGTGAAGTAGACATTGATAATTACTAAACATAGAGAAAGCATTATATTGTCATTGTTCGTATCAAGTAAAATAACCATACCAAAATGATACTGATAACAAGAGATTTTTGATAATCGAGGAAGAAAGGAATAATTTTTGAGTCTAAATAACATGCAAAACTTGGATGCGGATCATGGAGCTACCATCTAGACGAGAAAGAGCACTAGAAATCAAATTTTCCGATATCTTATTCAGCATTGGCTGTGAACTTCATATATGCTTGTCTAAATGCATGTTATGGCCGTATAATGAAATCATGCAAAAACAATCATAATGAGCACTAGGACATACCTGCACCTAAACTAACCGAGATCAGCTTTCCTTCTTGATACAAGAACTCTTTAAGACTACTAACTTGAATATTATCAAGGACCTCCAACCAAATTTTCTCGATTCTTGTATGATCTTTGACTAATTTCTGATGTCGCTTCCCGGTACCAGTCTCAAAATCCTCTGGACTTCTTGCATAGAGATTTTCTGACCTAACATTTGTTGACAAGTCTCTAGTATTATTACGCAGCAGAACAAGCTCAAGGCCTTTCTCAGGTATATCTGTTCCATCTGAAACACGTAGAGGCAATGGACTATGATGAGAACTAGTGTCACCGGAAGAAATCGGCAATATATATTGCTGATCAGGAGCAAGCTGAAGCAAAGCAGCCGTTAGCCATGTTAGTTTGTCGTTTGACATCCTCAGTTGTTTTTCTGCCTTGGATAACGTTTTCAAAGCTTGCCGTAGTTTCTCCATATCTTCTTTCGACACTGGATTGCATAAATATGGTCTATCAGTTTCGGAAAAAAAGACAAATATTTAAACACGAAGAGCCAATGAATATTGTTCTGTTCATTGTTTGTTTTAAGACTTACATGGCTGTCGTCGGAAGAACTTCCTTCGATGCCTTTCTTTAGTGAAATCGTAACTGCTAGCAAGAATATCGGTTATCACAGTAGCAAGCTGTGACATTAAAGCTAAAGGCTCCACACCAGTTTCGATTATCACCCTCAAACTCTTCACGGTATTGACCGTGTCTGCTGATAATGCTAGATCAAGAAGATCCACGAGCTTTTCGTCAGAGATAAGCCCAACCTGTGAATCATATCCGTAAAGTTTAGAGTAATTATAGATATGTCAGCTAATCATCATAAATATTTCTATCACTTTCATTCTTTTCCCAACTCGGGGACAAAGGTCTCGCTCGTCATTTGAGCTTATATGTAGGTGTATATACATATTACTAGGATTCGAGTATGAAAATCCTATATTTACAGCATATAAGGCAAGGAACAAATATAGCACACGTATTTAGAGCAATACTTGAAACCGAAAATATTAAGCAGTGCAAACATACCAGTTCCTGAACCAACAGAACCGAGATTTTTTGCCCGAGCAAACTCAGCTGCTCGAGAGTCATCTCTGCATCCCTCAGCGATCCATCGGATCGAGATGCGATCAGTTTAAGTGCATCTTTCTCGATTCTGATGTTCTCTCTAGATGCAATCCACTGCAAGGTATAAATTATATCCGCATCCTTCAGTTTCGGGAAAAAGAATTTCTGACATCTGGACATAATTATATGAGGCAGAATATCAAGACTCGAACTGACAAGAATAAAGACCACATGTCTGGGTGCTCGATCGATGACCTTCAATATGGCACTCCAACAATCCGGGGATAAAGTATCACAGTCATCAAATATGAAAACTCGGTACTGCGAAGGCAGCTGAGAGTTGTTCATATTATCAAGAAGATCCATGATACTCTCGAAGTCAAAGTTACTGACAGGACCAACTTCCTTTATATTGCAACTCTTTCCCATGTCATGTGAAATACAAGAATCGCAAAACCCGCAAGGCTTGGGCTGCTCAAGTGACTGACAATTCAAAGCTCGAGCAAATATCCGACTACAAGAAGTTTTTCCAGTTCCATGAGGTCCATAAAAGACATATAACAATCCAACTTTCCTTTTCATAGCAGCATTGGAAAGGGCTTGCGATACCAAATTTTGTCCAACAAGGTCTCTAAAAGTTCTCGGCATGTACTTTTGTGTGATATTTTGGTGCCTACCTTGGCCATTCCTGACTAGCTTACGTTGGTCACTAGATCGAGCTTCGGAAACAAGGTCTGAATCAATGTTGCCCTTCAATAAATTATCAGCAAATATACCTAACTCCCCTGAATAGTCATTTACCCAACGAGCATTGTCTGTGCTGTCCTGTGATCTAGATGCCTCGATTAGAAGCGGCAGTGCCTCAGCATTGAACTTCGCAGATGAGCTCGATTGATCGGATTCCACAGGTATTTCAGGAGAATTTCTTCCATGGAAACCTGCCCCACGTTTCCGTAATCTAGAGTCGGATAAACCACACGAAAAACTCCTTCCTGCCATGTCAAGGAAAGTTTTACCTCTTTGATGAATTCTTGACCAATTAAATGGAATCCCACATCCATTTCGAGGGGCCTTCATTATGTTTTGCCGATCATATTCATTTGCTTCCTCTTCCGTACCATACTTTGTGCGCATTGAACCTCGAGCAAACAAATTAGAAGCCACAGACAACTCATTCCGACCTCCAACCTCTTGAGAAGGAGCAGCCCGAGATCTTCTTGCCCCTCGAAACCTGCGCCTTTTCACCTTGTTTAATCCACTCGAATAACCACGGACGCTGACCTCAGGTTCCTCACCGGTTTTCTCATGCCTTCCATGAAAGTCACCATTGGAAGACAAGACATCATCACTATCCACAGGAAGGTCATTCAACTGCTCGGATAAAGTCTTCACTCGAATCCCTTGTGTTTGCTTCCCTTTTCGGTTTTTACTCCTATCATTCAAACCAGAACCACCCGAGATCGCATCAGGAGACAAACAATTACCATCTTGCTCCAGTACAGGCTCATCATTCTCCCCCAAAACATCAGTCCTATGATCTCTCCTACTCCTTCGATTGTCTCTATCTCCACTCTTACTACTATGATCACTACCACTACCTTCACCCGGCACAACTTTAGAAGTCACGAAATTAGGCAAAGCCGGTGAACTTACCGAAAACCTCCTTCCACTTCTCGGCCTCTCAACACCAACAGACCTTCTCCCCTCTCGATAAAAACCATCCTTATCAACCTTTTTCGAAAGCAAATCAGCAACCAAAGGTGAATGCCAATAAGGAGGACTTGCAGAAGGATCCCTAAGGGACCGGGATCGTTGAAGGATCATAAGATCCCTCACGAGCGATCGGTCGGACATTATAGGGCTATGCTTATGACGCATATGATTCTTCAAGTGTATACAGTTAGTCAAATGAATATGATTCTTTAGATGGTCACTAATATTATCACCATTAGCATCCTTTAATACCCTAACAGCCCTAGTCATGATGAATCACAGCATTTATGTAAATTCGATTTTCGGAATCTCGAAATCATATCAAAACATATAACATCTCCATTAATGTAAACAAACCCCAAATCTCTAAATTTAATAATAAAAAATATGTAAAAAAAAAAAGGCAACAAAATTTCCCACATTCCCTCATTAATTACTTAGTAAAACCATACCTGAAGTTCCCACAGACATTTCATCAAACGCAAAGCACCCTCATTTGAGATGATGAGCTCTTTTAAGCTAAATCATCATATAAATGTAAACCCAGAACTTAAATGCATGAGATTTGAAGTATGAACAAAACCCAGAACTTGAAACATGCAAAAAAAAAAAATTACAACGTTTCAAGCTTTGAATCCTTCAAAGATTATAGCTTTTGAATGCAAAAAAGAAGAAGCTCATCATTAAAAAGTACACACCATAGATCTCTGTTCTCTGTGTGTTTGTTTGGTTGCCACCTCACTTCACATGTATTTTCAATACTTTGGTTTAACTTTTCAAAGGAAAATGATAGTCCCATTAAAGAAAAGACTTAAAAAAACAAAAACAGAGACAAAACAAAGTTCTGATTTTTTTTCTTTTAAAAATTTGCTTAAACCAAATAGAAAGAGATGAAGAGAGTGTACAATGAAGAATTTTTTAAAGAAATGTTTCTTAAAGTATTTTTTTTTTTTTACATATGATATAATTTAAAGGTATAATGCTAAATTTAATCCTTAATATTTACATTTTTATCAATTTGGTCCTTTTCCATTTTTAAGACTATTAAACTTTCAAAATCAGTCAAATTGTTTTTTTTTTTAATTTAAGAAATGTTTATTAAAACACGATTTTAAATTTAATTTGAACTCAATATACTTATTGAATAACAAAAAATTGCAATAAATCCCTATACTTTTTAAAAATTTAAATTTAGTCGCTATATTTTTATTTTTAAAAATTTAATTTTCTAATTTTTAGATTTCAAAATTCATGTCTAACAGTTAAAGCTGTTAATTTTTTGTTAAATATAGGTTCATTATAATGTTATTTTTTAATGAAATTATTACTAAAAAGTTTTTTTTTTCTTATTTTAAAATATCACACTAACAAGTTTAACAAAAAAATTATTAACATTTTTAACAGATAGACGTAAAATTTAAAATCTAAAATGCAGAGAGATTAAATTTTTAAAAATAAAAGTATAAAGACTAAATTCTAAATATTTGAAAAGTAGAAGGACTTATAACTGATTTTAACCTTTAAGAAAATAAAAAGGGGTAGGTATAATTTGTACCAGACAGAAACTCAGAAACATATATATGTTTTAGGACAAGACATTAATTATACCCAATAAAAGTGGTATGTCCATTTTTTGTTTGAGCATGCAAATAAATTTGTATTTTTATATTACATATATTTAAATTTGAGTACCGCGGATTGAGTCGTAGTTTGATTGATATGTGTATTATTATTAATATAGGAGAACGTGGTTCGAGTGTACTGAAATATATTATCCTCTTATTTATGGGTTAGAGAGATATTATGGGTAATTTTAAACATTGTACTTATAAAAAAATAGACATAATCAGAATATATAATGAAATTTTTCAGAAAAAATGAAAGGAAATAAAGTTTTTTATTTGATTTTTTATTTGATCCCCTTTTCCCATTAGGAGATTTTGATAATGAAATATGTTTGTAAATGGGGGACCAAAAAGTAACTAATATGTTGAATTTTTCTATGTTATTGTTGTATGAATTGACTTTTTTTCTTAAAAAGAAAAATAAATGTTTAGTTTCACTAAAGTAATAAATCCGAAAGTAAATCTTAATACGGGTGGATTTGAAAGAAAGAACAAGACTCAAAAAATGGGTTTGGAAAAAAAAAAGCCCGTTTAATATATAGATTGAGTTTTGATTTTGACATTCTTGGCTCGAGCTTGTATTCATTTATATTTTTGTAATATATGTATTTGTGTAATTTATGACACAAGTAAATATATAATGATAAATTCTATGTAAGCATTGAAAAATATGTTAAGTTGTCTATATTTTAAATTTTAATAAAATATATTAATTTCTAAAATATTAAATTGAAAATAATATATATTTTTTTAAATATGAATTTACAAATATGGGCGATTTTTAGTAAATTTTTAGTTATATCTCGGGTCAGCCTAGGTTTAAGTAAACATAAAGTGTATTAATATTATAAATAAACTCAACTATGCTCAACCCATGAACATCTCTAGTCCAACACTTCCATGCAATTGAAATACTTACTACGACATCCATATAAAAAGGTAGAGGAATATTTGTTTTTGAGTAAGATCTAACCCATTTCTCTCAGCTTGCTTGATTATTTCTGAATAGCATCCCATCTCTAATTTAGGCATCCAAAAGTGTCTCGGAGCACAAACTCTATCACCTCCATAATCATCCATTGTTTTACAAATTCTTTATTCTCTAACTCGAGCTCCTCTCCATGGTTGTTTAAACCAGTTGGGATATTAGTCCAGAGAGAGACATCAAACCCGTTGACCTGCGAATCAGCACAGGCCAGTTGAATCAAAGTAAATAAATCAGTTCAACTGACGATTGAACCTTTTTTTAAAAATATTTTTTATTTTATAAATTTTTAATAATTTATTTAATCGAAAAGTACTAACTACTCAAGTCGATTGGATCGACAAACCAGTGGCCTAATTGATTCAGTCACCGGTCCAATTCTGAAAATATTGCTTCACTCAACCCCAAACTAAGGGCAAATGTTGCTTTAGACCTCGAAATTCATAAAATTCTAAGTTAATATACGATAAAATTATAGTTTAGCCCCCTCAAAACCATTAAATTTCAATTTAATCTCCCTCCCTAAAATTTTTTCTACCTTTGCTCATGTCAAGAACCAGAATCAAACACTATTCTTTACAATAATAAATTAATAAATAAAAGTTGTATTCATTTATGACAAAAACCTCTAGAAGGTGAAACAAGCAAAGGAGCATTGAAGAGGAAAAAAAATAAGTGGGTAATATAATTAGGGAAGAATTTAATATGGTTAGTTTGTGATTTTCTTCTTTTTGTCTTAAATACTTATTTTATATGTATATAGTAATTAATTTCGGGAATATCTAAGTTCGAATATTAAAGACAACATTATTGGAAAGAGTAGTCACGAACTCTAGATATAAACTGTAAAACGAACATGAAAAATATAAAAATATATATATTTCTTATAAAGTACAATAAAAAATTTAAAAATACATTTTATAACCGTAATTTAAATGGTTATTATTATGCTCCATTATTTAGATAGAAATAATGAATGCTATTATTTTCATCTTTATTTTGATTTTTTTTAACGTTAATCTCATTATAGGTTCTTATTATATTTATCTTTGTTTTTAATACAATGTCTAGAACTATCTATAGCCCCTCCCTAACCCTTAAATAGGAGAATAATGCGCTTCAACGCACTTGAATCCACGTCCTCCTGTAATGGCAACAATGCCGATACCAATCGAGATAAGACTCAATTGGTAAACTTATGTTGTGGGATTGAAAATTTATACATGGTAATCGTGTATGGTGGGATTCGAGTTTAGATAGTAAAAACCTTGAGGAGTAGAAAAAAAGAGGAAAATTGTTATATAGTCCCTTCTAATTTTTAGGAAATCACAAGTTAATATAATGATTAAGTTGCACTTTGAGTCCCCAAAACTTTTTTATTCATTTCTGAACCCTCTAAAACAATTTTCTAACTACGCTCTGCCAACAATATTAAAACCTCAACAATATCTAGGGGACTTGTATATGGAAGGTGATCGAAGTTACATATGGGATTTGAACTAAATAAGAGATAGGCATAATGACTTATTTGGTCATTTAACTTTATAAAAAAAGTCATTTTAGTCCTCTATTTATTTTTGTTCGTTTTTTTTAGTTCTTAAACTTACCTTTTTTGTCAAATCACCTAAAAACGAATGGAAAATTTAACCTTGTTTTTTTAACTTTGTTGATATTGCATATATGTAGATTGTCATGTGGATGACACATAAACATTTAATTAATTTTTTAAAATTAAAAAATTCAAAAAAAATATTTTTTTAAAATTAAAAATCATTAAAATTATAAAAAAATATTTTTAATTTTTTTAAAATTTAGCACTTATTTAAATACTGATGTCTCATCTACGTGGCAATCCACATGTATCCCACGTCAACAAAGTTAGCATTAACTTTTTCATCTATTTTGAGGTAATTTGATAAAAAATACAATTTCAAGAGCTAAAAAAGACGAAAAAATAAATGAAAGACTAAAATGATATTTTTTTTATAAGTTGGAGGGCCAAAAAGATGATTATACCTAAGAGATAAAAGCAATTATTTTATCCCCATTTTAAGAGAATTGAAGTGATCACCTCATGAGTAGCATTTCACACGTTTTAACTATTTAAAGAAGGCTTCATTCAAGTGAGTGTTTTAGACTAGTTTTAGTGGGTAAAAACCGGGGGTTGGACTACTTGAAAATGGTAAAATTCTTTTTAAGATCCTTTGAAAAATTATGAAATTATAAATTACTATAAAATTAAAATTGCCTTTTGACCCTTCTAAAAATTTATAATTTAATTCAACCCTAATTTTTTTTCCTACCTTCATCTTTGGGGAGCTTATCTTCCTCTTTTAAACTCTTTTAAACTCTTTTGGGGTTTTGTTGTATTGTTCAAATACATATAAAAAAATATGTATATGTTAATAAAACAATTGTTACATATCACAAGTACAGGTGTTCAAATGGTCAGTTTGGTTATTAACCGAATCGAATTAGCATTAACCAAATTAATCGAACTATATAATCCTTTAATTGTTAATTAAACCGAATTTTTTTCAAAAAGAATTAACCGAACCAAAATTTATATGTTTTTGTCATTTGGTTAAAACGAGTATAAAACTTATAAAAAAAGAACATTGAAATTCACCAAAATATATGTTTTTATCTTGAAAGTTAACCGAATTAACTGAATTAACCGAAATTTTATATCTTGAAACACTACATAAGTCTTGAAATTAACCCATAATATTAATTATTAAGTTCGATTAATTACCCGATTTTGAACCGAATTAATCGATAACCAAAATTTCAAAAAACCATTAATCGACTTTCAACCAATTAACCGAATCAGATCGATTCGATCAATTAATTCGAGTTTAATTGAAGTTTCAACATCCCTAATCACAAACAAAGCCAATCCAATTCCATGTGGATTTTTGCTTTGGATTCTCCAAATGAAAAATTAAAATAAGTCAACAAAATATATGTGGACCACTTTAAAAAAAAAATTTGTTGCCTAATTAATGCACCATATGGATAGAATATTGTGTAGCATGTTGTGCTATGGGTTTCAAGCTCATAAAAATAAAAGGTTTTGGCCTTTATGGCATAAAATATAGTACCACTAGTTAATTTATTTCATTATTCATATGCATTAATGGATATAAATATAATTTTTTTATATATTCATATTAATTCAAGTAAATTAAAAAAAATATAGATGAAG
This sequence comes from Gossypium longicalyx, assembly GCA_025698465.1. Taxonomy (NCBI): domain Eukaryota; kingdom Viridiplantae; phylum Streptophyta; class Magnoliopsida; order Malvales; family Malvaceae; genus Gossypium; species Gossypium longicalyx. The sequence goes on from CM047000.1 coordinate 99,045,369, forward strand.
TCAAAATTTTCTTTTGGGTATGTTATATATTTTATGGTTTCATCTTTATATTCGCTTATATTTTTGTAGTTTTTAGAATAATTAAATCAAAATTTTATTATTTTTAAAGATTAAATTGTAATTTTATTATGTATTAATTTATAAATTTATCAATTTTGAGGGTGTAAAATAGAAAAATTTCAATTTTAGGGCGGGCGAAGCCCTACTTACCCTCTGACCCTCTCCCTTCACCCTTATAAAAAAGGTTATTTTCTATTTAAGTATGATATAAGGGCATGGATGAGATTAAGTTATATATTTTTATGAGAGTTAAAATGTAATCTTTATAGTTTTCACTTGGGTTAAATCAAAATTATAGTATTTGGGGAACTTGTAATTTTACAATAAATTATGGGGTCTAAAGTAACAATTTTCTATTTTAAAGGAGTCGAGACCTCTATAAATATTCAAATATACAAAAACACTTAGGAAAAAGAGTATATCGATATTGATTGTATACTTATATCTCGTACCTTCGAGCCAAGTGATGAAGCCAGGGGAGACGAGTAGGGCCTTTTCCCCCATTGGTTAAATGAGAAAATTTCCATTTAACCCATCCCAAAATATAAATCATTCAAATTGAGTCTTTTAATTATTGGTTAAATGGAAAATTTTCATTTTTGACCCTTCAAAAAACATTAATAATGCAATTTAATTTTTTTAACACAAAATTTTACAATTTTATCTCCAACCCAAATTGCCCTCAACAAAATAATTATTTGTCCTTGAGCTAATTTATTGGGACCAAACCCAAAATTTTTTAATCTAGGTTAGATGAGTTGGAAACTCATAACCATAATGCATGTGACAACATTAAACGCCGCCGTTTTTTAACTGCTTTCCTTTTTCGGTGATAATTATGGCTATGAGATGAGAGACTATCCCTAAAAACTACCTTTTATTTAATTGTGTAGTGCAGAGGGGTGACCTTAAGGATTGGCCAACTGCCATCACCTTTTTATTTATTTTTCTAAAGGTTAAATTACACTCGAAGTCACTAAACTATTCGAAAATTTTCATTTAAGTCATTGGGTTGTTAAAATCGTTGATGTATAGCCTTCTCTGTTCGCATAATTTGCATTAATCGAAATCTCGCATTCTCCTTCCCTTCTATAGTTCAATTTTTTCATGAAACTGCTTTGAATGTCACAAATCTACAAATCAAAATTTAAACAGTTTTCTTCTCCAATCTCTAATACTTATCGTTAGATCAACTTAGATCTACTATCATTCTTCTACTAGTCAATAGGTGCTGATCCACCATACTGATTATTAAATTTTCAATTGGAGCTCGCTAGCCATACTTAAAAAAAAAAAAAAAAAAACCTTAGCAACATAGTGACTTAAAAAAACTTTTGACTAGTTAAATGACCATCTTATAACTTTTTAAAGTTGAGTGACTAAAACATAAACTTACTAATAGTTTATTGACATTAAGTGCAGTTTATCGTTTTTTTAACTTAAAGCCCATGGTTGTCAAAACCAAAATAGACTAGTCAGCTGGTTTGAGAATCGACTAATACATCAATTTAGACAAAGAATTAAATCAAAATTTGACCGAATCGCTTAAAATCGACTAAGTCGGTGGCTGAATTGATTTTCACTATTTTTTAATATTTTTTATATTTTTATGAGTTTTTAATAATTTATTAAATTAAACCAAATTAGTTTATTAAACCGGTTGAACTACAACTGATGGTCTAACCAATTTAACCACTAGTTCAATTTTAAAAACCTAAAAATTTTAGTAAACGAGATAAACCAATATTTAATTTCTAAATTCGACAAATTTTTCAATTTGATTCTTAAATTTTTTTAAATAATTTAATTATTTTTATAACATCGTTACAAATTAATGACACGATATTTTGAAATTGTAAAAATAATATATTGGTCTAAACCTCCATTAAAAGCATAGCAATTAAATCCCAAAAAAACATTTTAATTTATTCATTAATAAAATAATTAACTAAAGAAAAAGCCATGAACTACTTCCAATGCAAATGATTATCGCACCTTTATATGCTATCGAAGGAGCTATGCCCCTAAACCAAAAGTAATTACGGCTAAAATATATTATTTAATCTTTTTTTAAATTAGATCGATTTGATGGATCAATTTAAATCACGATAGTTAGTATTGTATCAATATCGATTATTATAAAACGATATGAAATTTTAATATTTTAAAGTATCATCTTATATGGACTGAACTAAGCTTTACACCGTTACTTAAATATTAAGTTTAGTGAGTTGATTTAATCTGCAGAATATATAACGAGAAGGTTCACTGATGACATCAATCAATCCATCACATTCTAATCCCTTTAAATTGACCCCAACAATGTCTTGGACTGACATATGTCACCCTATCACTACACTATAAAGAAATGAACTCAAGTGGTTAAGACTCACACGCAACCTCTATTCCCTTATAAATAACCCCTTATCACCGAGGTAAAGGCAATGAGACAACACGTAGTCATTATTCTGCCAAGGCTCCACTTGATTTACTCTTTTAAAAGTCTAGCAACTATCTCCACTTTCTAGCATGAATTGCCCCTCGAACGAGGCGCTCTATGCATCCCCTAAAGTTTAAATCCCCAAACATTTGTGTGGTAACAAATTTAGTTTTTAATACTTTAATATATTTTAGATAAGAGTTAAACAACTATTTAGGGTTCCAACTAAGCAATTATTCTCATATTTTGGTCAAAGTTAGTTCCTAAATTTAACAATCGTTCCCATACTAGGGCTTGAACTCTTTTTTTTTTTCAAATTAATCCTTAAACTTGACAACTGTTTCTATATTAAAACTCAAACTTTAAGGTTTTCAAAAAATCAACAAAATCTTGGAAAAAAATTAAACCCTAATCAAGGGCGAAGCCAAAACAAAATTTTAAGGGGGTCGAATAAAATTTTAATTTTTTATAGTTTATATCTTTATATTTTTTAAAGGATTAAATTAAATTTTTATAATTTTAAGGGGTTGAAGTGTAATTTTACCTTTACTAAATTAAAATTTTTTTAAAAATTTAAAAACCTAAATAAAAATTTTACATTTTAAAAAGACCAGGCCCCTACCCGTCCTCTAAATCCGCCTCTGACCTTAATATAAAAATAATTACTTGAAAAAAATCCCAAACACAAAAAAATATTAAACCCATTAGAGAATAAAGTTAAAAATGATTCCCACAAATTTCTTTTTACTTGCAACAAGGAATAATAAAATATGCTTAGTTAATGGTGCCCAAATCTTTGACTGGCATTTTTTTTCCCCCACATTATCATGATTAATATTTTGTATTATCCTATGAAAGCTGACCTTTGTTGAAATTTTAGATTCCTCAGCATTTTCAATAGTAATGACAGCTTTTAGAAAAATAAATGCATAATAACTTATTTGACCCTCTAATTTTATATAAAAATCATTTTAGCCCTTTATTTATTTTTCGGTCTTTTAGCTTTTAAAGTTGCGTTTTTGTCAAATCACACCAAAATGAATGAAAAAGTTAATATTTTTAACTTTACTGACGTTACATACACATAGATAATATGTTATCATTTAACTAATTTTTTAAATTTAAAAATTCAAAACAAATTTATAGAAAACTATTTTTAAAAATTAATAATCATTAAAATTATTAAAATATTATAAATATATTGTTAATATTTTTTAAATTTCAAAAAATAATTAAACGTTTATATGTCATCTACGTGGTAATCCATATATATGACATGCCAGTAGAGTTAACAAATGTTAACTTTTTCATCCGTTTTGGAGTGATTTGATAAAAACTACAAATTCGAGGGTTAAAAGAGGTGAAAAATTAAATAGATTGTTGAAATGGATTTGTTTTAAAATTGGAGGGCCAAAAAAGTTATTATACCAAAAATTAAATTAAGAAGATGAAGTAGAGGAGGGCATCATTTTTATTCATTGGAAACAGTTCCTTGTTGTCTAGTTCTCAATAGACACTAGTCTAGTGATTAGTGTTGTTCATCACATGCTAATGGACACTACTTTGCGGCTAATTTGTGTTGTTATTTTTATTTGAATTTAAAATTTCGATTTAATTATCGAGTTTTAGTTTGATTGACATTGACATTGTTGTCATTGCAGGAGGATGTCGGTTCGAGTGTGCTGAAATGCATTATCCTCCTATTTAAAGGTCGAGGAGAGGCTATGGGTAATTTTAGGTATTGTATAAAAAAAATAGATATGATAAGAACTTATAATGAAATTAATGTTAAAAAATCGACTTAATTAAATTGGATGTAAATTGGCTTTAATCGGATTGTTTATGTTTGAACAGTAAAAGTATCATGAAAGTTATTGTACTAGGAGTTGAATTACATTTTGCTCGTTTTATTCAAAAAATAGACAAGTTAATCATTACGCATTAGACCAAATAGCAAATTGGTCATTTTGTTGAAAATTTTATCTATTTCTACTATTAAAAATTGGTCATTGCACGTCAAGATGAAGTATAGGTTATATGTGACATGTCATGTGTAACTATCTAGTTTTTAACAGTAGAAAAAAATGAAAATTTTAACCGATAGGACCAGTTTGCTATTTGATCTATTGTATAAGGATAAATTTATTCATTTTCCGAGTAAATGAGGCAAAATGCAATCCAACTCTTAGTATAAAAGCCTTTATAGTATTTTTACCAAAATTAAACTTATTAAACTCGAAATAATTTAAATATTAATGAGTAAAAAGGGAAATATGTTTATATGGTAAACTTATCTTATGTTTTTTTTTTTTATTTTCTTTCGGTTAAAATATGCTCAAAGTCATTGTACTTTTTTTATATTTTTGGAATTTAACGCATCTACTTTTATTTAAAGAAATTTAGCTCTTTTATTTTTCAGATTGAAAAATGCAAGTTCAATTGTTAACATTGTTAAAAAGAATTCTGTTAAACTTAAGTTCATTGTAACATTATTTTTCTTTCATTATGTGACTACTAATTGAGTTTTTTTATTTATGACAAAATGTCACACCCGTGAAATTAGTGAAAATCTTATAATGGTATTAACAATTGATCTTGATTTTTGAAATCCGAAAAACAGAGAGACTAAGTTCCTGAAATAAAAGTAAAAGGACTAAATTTCAAATGTACGAGGAGAACAAGGATTTGAATAATATTTTAACATTTTCTTTCCCCTCCATTTTCAACTTTACCTAGTAATAAAAAGAAGGGAGATATATTTTCCACCCATTTTTACCAAAATACCAATGAAAAAAAAAAGGTTAATTTATTATTTAGGGCTTGAATTTTTTTATTTAAGTTAGTCCCTGAATTTGATAATTATTCCCATATTAGGGCCTAAAATGTGACAAAAATTACCAAGTTTAGGGGGTAACATGGACTAAGAAAATTTTAGCCAATCATGAGAAATTGTCTAATTCATGCCCCGATATAGAAACAATTGTCAAATTCAAGAATTAGTTTGGGCTAAGAAAAAATTCAACTTCGTGAGCAAATAACTGTCAAGTTCAGTAACTATCTTGGACAAAATAAATAAAATTTATTTTTGACACTCTCGTATTCATTTTATGATCCATGTTTAGAGTTCGGAATTACAACATCAAACAATGTGTCTAAAAAATAGAACCCAAACGAAAATTATGATTTCCATCCTTCTACTTTTCTTTCTTTCCAAATTTTCATTGGCCCAAACTTTTTGGAAATTGGTAACTTTTGGGCCTATAAATTGGGAAAGCTAAGCAAAGAGAGACTGAAAACAGGCTTAGGCTTTTTAAACTAAGGCCTTGTTGAAAGCTAAAAGTATGCTTTCAAGGCCTCAAATATAACTTAGCATGTTGGGCTTAATGTAAAAATGTTGGGTCTTGGCATGAAATATATGTTTAATGGGAAATCTCGTGGTGATTTGCTTGATGGTTAAGAGATGTTTATTTATAGAATTCACTCGGATTTGAGTTTTCAGAAGGAAGTGATAAACCTTTATTTGAGCAATGCACTTGAATGTAGTGTGAGCATGTGTTTGTGCGAATATTGACCCTTTAATTGTACAATACTCAAAAATATTTGATGCACTTGTATAAGTTTCATATATCATCAGTGACAATTATTATGATATTTCGTCATTGAATAAAACAAAAAAAAGCTTAAATTACAAAATGGTGTCTAAATTGTTCCATTTTTCTCAAGTTGGTACTTAAATTTATTTATTTTAATCATAAATGGTACCTAAACTATACTTTGTTACTCAATTTACCCTAAAAAGTTGACACCGTTAAAAAAAAATCTATTAACCAATCATTTTGAGACACGTGGCACTTTTAATTTAAGTTGAATTAAAATTTTCAAATATTTTCTTTTCCACTCTCTCCTTCTCTACCGCGATTCTTTCTTCTTTTCTAAAGTGTTTTTTTTTAAACTGTTATATGAAATTGATCTGTAAATATTTAAAGAAGTAAGAAAAATAAGCATGAGTTTTTGGAATCCTATAAATACTAATAATCTAAACCATAAACCTGAGTTTTTAAACCCTAAACGACTAAACCTAAGAATTATTAGCAATTATTTATAAAATTATAACTAATATTTTATTATATTTAAATAAAATTATCATTATTTATTTAGAAGTTTTCCGTTGTCTTTTATTTTATTTAATGATAATGTATTATTTTATTATTTATCAATAGTTTATAAGATTCATCCATTGACAATGCATTAAATATTACGCCTTAGATATGACTATTTCTTGCCTCCTCTCTCTCTATACACGTGTTCGTGTCAAATTTTTTTTAAAATTTTGAGGTTTAATTAGAATTTTTCACCAAAAAGATAAGGGTATAATTTTTTTTCTTTTAATTTGAAAAACACTTCATTATAATTTTCAAAACTTTTGTAAAGCTTAATTAGAAGTACAAAAGAAACTTTGGAAAAAAGTGAAATTACAGATCCCTCTGTTATAGGGGTTGGATCAATATATGGACTAAATCAACTCATTTAATATTTAAGGGAGTAATTTAATTTAGTCTTTATAGTAGAAGAATCTAACTCATACTTACATCTTAAAAAAAAATAAAATTAATCGGTTAGATTGCTAGATCAATCGCTCAAAATTTAACAAGATAAAAAGATCTAAAAAAATTTATAAACACAAATAAATAATAAATTTAATATATATTTAACTTTTATTTATTTATTTATTAGGCTCAATTTAATTTATTTGGGCAACATTTTTATTTTTGGGTTTTATTTTGTGTCGAGTTTTATCGATTTGGACCAAATTTTATGGGTCTAGTTAATAAAGTAAAAAATTCGATTCAACTAATTCTTTATCGGTTCAATGACAGTACCAAGCGGTTTGCTTAGAACTTGAGTCAATATTTGACTTTAAAATAGTAACAAAATTAATAATAAAACAATAGTTATACAATATTCAAATAATAATACTAAATAGTAGTAATATAATAACGAAATGATAACAAAACAACAACAAAAAAGAAAATTTAGGTTGATTCGGGCCAAATAATTCTTACTCGAGGCACGACACATTTAGAAAATTAACCTTATTTTTTTGTATAAACCCATTTTTCAAGCCTATATTTTTGTCCAAACTTTCTCACTTTTTAAGTGAGACTTTGAATCTGGGTGAATGACCCGACCCATAGTCAAGTCTATTTGGCCCGGATGTCTCTCCAATCTCTCACTGGTCTCGAGTTTGATGGTCACTGGTGCCATCACACCAAGCTTTGCCTTGGCCGTTATCATGTTCTGATCTTGGCTCTTCCATCGTTGATGCTCTCTTCAATACCGTGGCGATTCAAATATCACCTTTCGAGTTTCACAACTTGATTGACCTCTCCGGAAACCTTGTTTCTCATTCAGGTCAAATGTAGAGAACATTCATCAGACTTCGTCTCCCCCTCCTCCTCCTCATGCAACAACATCACTAGGGATGTTAGGATTATATGGTATTTATAGTTTTGGGCTATAACTTTGCTCTTCATATTGTATCTTTGGGCTTTTAGCCCATTTGTATCTAACTTCTTTTTACGAATGGTATCTTATTTGAAAACAAAAAGTCAAAGGATAAAATTTGAAAATAGTCACATTTGTTTGCCTCAGTTTACATTTTAGTCACTGAACCGTTAATTATCATTAACAGTGTAATGGTAACCTAACGTGACACGTTAAATCATCATTTTAAACAAAAATTTTAGGTTAAATTATACAAGTGATCCCTATATTTTTCTGTTTTGAGCAATTTAATTTTTTCTTTTATGTTTTTTTAACTTTTTTTTCTTTTTTTTCCATTGTCTTCTGCTTATTCTTCTATTTTCCTCCATTCTCCATTTCTTCTAACATAGTTTTTCTATGTTTTCCATTTGTTAAAATTAGTCCCTATACTTTTATTTTTTTGAACAAATTTTTTTTATTTCTTTACTTGTTAAAGCCAAATATAGGGACTAGTTTTAACAAATAAAAAACATAAAAAAACTACATTAAAAGAAATGGAGAAGGGAGGAAAACAGAGGTAAAAACAAAACAAAATAAAATAAAAAGTTAAAAGAACATAATAGATGTTGGACCAATTTTTTTTTGCCTAGCCCACTAATCAAACTCATTAACCACTAGCCCAATCCTATAACCCAAAACAGCCCAAAACCAAAACAAAATTCACCTCAATACCCCAATCCCCACATCGTACGTGCCTCCACTATCCACCGTACCTCCGAGATGTGCGCTACTAGCAGTCCCTCTTTGTCACGCCTCATGCTTCCGAGATATCCGCAACAACACCTGTAACAGGAAGCAAACAGATAGCAATCAATAGAACAGTTTATTTGTTTTTTTAGGCTATAAAAGCCATTCTAAACGTTGTAAACGGGGTCTTTTTTTTTTTGCTCATGATATAAGTACACTAGCAGAAATTATAGAGAAGGAATCGAAAGTAAATCAAAATCTGGTCTAAGGTTTGAAAGGTGATTTTTTCATTCTTCTTCCTGTAACTTTTTTTTATTCGTATTTTTTCCTTTTTTATTTTGTTTATAGACTAATTTTAAGTAAAAAGAAAGAAATGAGGGCTTACCTGATCTTGATCCGTGAACCGGCGGTGGGGTGGAGGTGATCCTCCAGGGTGGCGCAAGCTAGGTTGAATTCCTAGCAAAAATGGAGAGGGAGCAGGGAAGAAGAAGCATTCTTCTTTTTTTTTTTTTTTTTTGAAAAACAATAGAAATAAAAAATAAAATGGGTCCTTAAAAGAATGGCAGAATGTCATTCAATAGCTTTTAAAGTGGTGGGGCCCACGCGTTTTGCCCTAAAAGGGTCGATTTGCGCACTAAGTCCCCGTGCATTTTCATGCTACCCAAATCTGTTTCACTTTTGTTTTTGAATTTCACCCAGCAATTTTGCGTAGCTTTTAATTTGGTCCATATTAAATACTAGGTTCAAGAATTTGGGTAAATTACATTTTTAAACCCCCTTGTTCCACACGCGCTCCTATGAGGTCCTCCCTTCCCCTTTTATTTATGTTTTACCCCAGAACTTCCGTTTTGATTCCAATTAAGCCCTATTTTGTTTATTTTAAACACTTTTATCACAAAATTAATTTTTTTTTATTTTTTTGGGTACTATTATTATTAATCTATTATTGCTATTTTATTTATTTATTTTTAGTTATTTTCCTATTATTTATTGTATTATTTCTTTCACTATTATTTATTATACTTATTATATCATTTTCGTTATTTTTTTATTTTCATTTAATTTAGTCAATTGGAGTCATGTTTCACATTATTATATTATTTGTTTATTTATATATTTGTTATATGATTAATATATATATGTATATATCTTTAAAGTAAAACTAATCATTTTATGTATAAGTTGTCATTACATTTATTACATTATTTGTTATATTATTTTTGCTTTTACTCATAATCACTTTTCTGTACTATTTGTGTTAATTTTGTTTTATATATATATATTTCATTAAAAGTTATCAAATTTAAATATAGTTTATTATACTTATTACATCTTATTTATCATGTTTTATTTTATTTTACCGTTTACTACTATTATTTTTTTATTATTATTTATAATTTTTATATGTATATATTTTTCGCTAAGGTTTTTTTATAATTATTAATAGACCTACTATATTATTATTTTTATATATCATAGTTTTTTTTTATCGAATATTTTTTTATATACTAAATTATTATTATTTATTATTTTTCGCTTTCACTAATTCAGCATTGTTGTTTTAACTTTACTATTATCACTATATATATACATCATCATTCGACATATTATTTTCAATTTTACTATGCATTTTCGCATCGTTAATATCTTTATTACTATTGTTATAATTATTGTTGATTTTCCTTATATTTACTATATTCTAGGTATTAATATATACACTGTCAAGTTTATTATTATACTGCCATTTTCATATCACATGTTATCATTTTTTTTGTTGAGTTTCAGCCGCCCCAAATTCATTTTATTCAAAGGTTTATCCTCGATTGTTTTCAAAACAAAGGTAATATTCGATATTTAGGATCCTCAGGAGAATTGTGCCCTAACTTACTGGGCTCCAATTTTCCTCGTTGAACCTAAATAATTGGGTACCCTTCTTAAATCTAATTGTATGAGGTTCAAATAAAAACCTATTCTTAAAATTCGGGACGTTGCACCCTAACTTACTGGGTGTGGCATCGTGTTATGTTGAGGATAGTGATTTCCAAAATTAAGGCAACTTTCGGTATTTGGGAGTTCTGAGAGATTGAGCTCTAACTTACTGAGTTCTAATTTTTCATGAGTCCCGAAGGACCGAATATCCCTCTCTTGAACCTTCATACATGAATTTCAAAAATTGAAGACCAACTTAGTCCCGAAGGTCTGAAATGTTGGACCCTAACTTACTGGGTATGACATTCTCTCCTTTGAAATGAGTCGGTCTTTACATTTTATTCGAATAATTCCGATTTTCTTTCAAATAAAAGGATCGTACTCTAAAATCTTTTCAAACCTCGACATCAAGACATCAACTAATCAAATAGGTACCAATTTTTGGGCGTTACGAGGGTGCTAATCCTTCCTCGTACGTAACCGACTCCCGAGCCCATTTTCTCAAACTTAGCAGACCAAAAAGAATTATTATTTTAATAGGCCCAAATGTTTTATTAAAACGATTGATTTTAAGGTGGCCCAATCTCACATTGGAAAAGATTGGTGGCGACTCTATTTACATTTTTAAAGTCGATCCACGTTTTTCAAAACTTAAAAATAGTTTCGACAATAGACAAGAATTAAATTGTTCAAAACAAAAAAAATATAGAGACTAATTATATAATTTAACCTAAAATTTTTATTTAAAATGATGGTTTAACATACTATGTCAGCTGATAATTACACTGTTAACGGTAATTAACAACTCAGTGACTAAAATATTATAACACGATAATACAAGTGACTAAAACATAACATTTTAAACATAAATAACTAAAATGTAACCTAATCTAAAAAATTTACCCAAAGTCAAATTAGTAAGGGACAATATACTATGAGATCCAAATTCAAATATTCAATTAACTAATTATACACCAAAAGTACACGTGGTAAATTCCTATTGGATAAGATATCGTGGCACGGCAAACCTTCTAAAATAGTGCCGCGACAAAATAAAAATCAAGCATAAATCGAAAAATATTTATTTTTCAAATAATATTTTTGTGCTATAAAAATAACAACACATTGTATCTTTCATTTTACAACCCAGTAAGGGGATATTTTTCTCTTCTCTTTGAAAAATCCGAAAAATAATTCTCCAAAGGGGAACTTTTGCTCGTTATATTCTCAGATCTGCTCTCAAATCCTCACGGTATGTATCGATTTCTTTTCATTTTATGTTTTTCGTAATCGTTTTATTTTGAATTTTTGTTTATTGAGAAATTTCGTTTCCTTGGCAATAGAAAGAAAAAGAATTGATGTATTGTGTTTTTCGTTTCTAGATCTGGATTTGCATATGTGTATATATTTAGAATGTTAGTTTTCGAATTTTGATTTACCAGATTTACTTTACGGTATTGTAGATCTGCTTGATCTGTGCACAGATTCGTGTTTATTTCGGTTTTTCCTTTTTATCTCAGCTAATTTGAACTGATTAAATGTGTTTAATATAATTTGGAGTCAGTTTTTTTAGATCGGATTGATTTGTAATTTGACTGGTAATTTCGTTTGGATGCTGAATCTAATTTTTAGATCGGATTGATTGATAGGTCTGCTACTACTGATTTTTTTTTTTAAATGTAATGAGAACTTAATCAGTTCCTATTTTATTTCATGTTTCAAAGCATCATCGATTAATCTACAATTTGTATTTCTTGCATGTTCCTCCTTGTCCCTGTTATGCAGATATAGCTATATATAAGAACGATAACATTGTTCAAATTGTAGGATTAGGATAGATAATGTAGAGAATTTTTTAAAATTATGCAAGGATCCGTTAAATTGGAATGAACTTAATACTTGTTTTTTACAATCAATGATATTTGTATTTGATATGTGGCCTCATTTATTATGTATTTTTTTCCTTAATTTTGTAAGTTCATTGACTGAAACAATTGCTGAATTTTGTGGTGTAATTCAGTTTTGAATAGCCAATATGGGAGGCGGGTTCAGAGTACTTCATTTGGTTAGACCATTCCTTTCGTTTCTGCCTGAAGTTCAGAGTGCTGATAGGAAAATCCCTTTTAGAGAGAAGGTCATCTATACTGTGATCTCCCTCTTTATTTTCCTGGTTTGCAGTCAGCTTCCCCTTTATGGAATACATTCTACCACGGGCGCTGATCCGTTTTATTGGATGCGTGTTATCCTTGCATCCAACCGTGGAACTGTTATGGAACTTGGGATTACCCCCATTGTTACTTCCGGTTTGGTGATGCAACTCTTGGCTGGTTCAAAGATCATCGAGGTTGACAACAGTGTTCGCGAGGATCGTGCACTCTTGTGAGTGTTTTAACATGACTATTTTCTCCATTACAACTTGAAGCACTATATATCCTCTATAACCTTTGGATCTTTTATGTTTGCTTTGCAGAAATGGGGCTCAAAAGCTGTTGGGGATCCTAATTGCTGTTGGTGAGGCAGTGGCGTACGTTCTGTCTGGTATGTACGGCAGTGTTGGTCAGCTTGGTGTTGGAAATGCCATTCTTATTATTATTCAACTTTGCTTTGCTGGAATTATTGTGATCTGCCTCGATGAACTTCTCCAAAAGGGGTATGGTTTGGGCTCTGGGATCTCCCTTTTCATAGCCACCAATATCTGGTATGTTATTTTATCATTCATTTTTCATCTCAACTGCAATCTATTTCATTAAGTGGCTATCCTAAATACTATTTCCATTGTGCAGTGAAAACATAATCTGGAAAGCCTTTAGCCCTACAACTATCAACAGTGGTCGTGGGGCTGAATTTGAAGGTGCTGTCATTGCCATGTTCCATCTTTTAATAACCAGGACGGACAAAGTTCGAGCGCTTCGTGAAGCTTTCTACCGACAGAATCTTCCAAATGTTACAAATTTACTCGCTACGGTTTTGATCTTCCTTATTGTTATCTACTTCCAAGGTTTCCGTGTTGTTTTGCCTGTAAGATCAAAGAATGCTCGAGGACAGCAAGGGTCGTATCCCATTAAGCTATTCTACACCTCCAACATGCCCATCATCCTTCAATCTGCACTCGTTTCAAATCTTTATTTCATCTCCCAGGTACCCTTTTTATATCTTTACTCTAAATGAATAGCAAATATTAAAAAGGCTTCGTTCTAAACATTGTTTATTTTTATGCAGTTGCTGTACCGGAAGTACAGTGGTAACTTCTTTGTGAATCTGTTGGGCAAGTGGAAAGAATCTGAATATTCAGGTGGTCAGTTTATTCCCGTTGGCGGTCTAGCTTACTATGTTACTGCCCCTGCAAGGTTAGAATCGGTTCCATTTGTCTTTGGTTGTGAAACTCTCTTTTTTGGGTTATTTTCTCTTCAAATGTGTTGATGCCTGGTTTTGTCTGATTATTACTACAGCTTGGCAGATATGGCAGCAAATCCCTTCCATGCTCTGTTTTATCTAGTGTTCATGCTTTCTGCCTGTGCCTTGTTTTCGAAAACTTGGATTGAAGTTTCCGGTTCTTCAGCCAGGGATGTTGCTAAGCAGCTCAAGGTAAACCTTTTATGATGAACCTTGTTTACTCATCTACCGGTTCTGTTAGTTGTCCCATTCCCAGTCGATGATTCCTTTAATCGAATTTGATTTTGGTCGTTTTCCACTGATTTTTGCACTGCCCTACCCTGGAGTTCACCAATTTGTCAATGTGTATTTGCTGTTGCCCATTTTAAATCGTTTTGAAATTCATACCCAAACCGAGTACACCAAGTTAACCAATTTTCAATTGATACTGTCCAAACTGAATCGAAAAAAACCAAAATTTGGTTCAGTTTGGTCGTTTTCCACTGATTTTTGCACAGCCTTACCCTCGGGCTTCTCCAATTTGTCAATGCATATTTGTTATTGCCGTTTTAAAGGTCTTAGTTTCGTGTTCCTTTTGCAGGAACAACAAATGGTGATGCCAGGACATAGAGATTCAAATCTACAAAAAGAACTAAACCGTTACATACCAACCGCAGCCGCATTTGGCGGAATGTGCATCGGTGCATTAACTGTCTTAGCCGATTTCATGGGAGCAATCGGTTCAGGTACCGGAATATTGCTTGCCGTAACAATCATATATCAGTATTTCGAAACTTTCGAGAAGGAGAGAGCCAGTGAACTCGGCTTTTTCGGCCTCTAAGTTTCGATAAAAGTCTGGTTTAGTGAAAAAAACAAGATGGTAGAGGGGGTGGAGAGCCATGGACAAATTTTGATTTGATTAAAAAATTCGGATACTTGATAGGTAGGTTCCACCTTTTGTTAAACATGCTTTGGATAGAAGAAAATGAGGTCTTTAATTGTAATCTCTGATGTTGTTTTAGGCTTTTTTAGCCCTTTAATTTCCTTCCATTAAAAAAAAAAAAAAACTGAACTTGTAGATTTTTCCTTTTCAGAATACAAACTCCATCGAATCCTAACTTTTTTTTCCTTGGAAAAAGGACTGGTTTTTTTGGTTATTCTATATTGGGTTAATTATTTTTTGGGCCTTCATGTTGGGTTTTTAGTTTCTGCACTTTATAATTGTTTGATTTTTTATTTTAATATTAAAATATATATATATTTTTTACAAAACAACCTTTGTTTTATGATTTTTTATATTATTTGATAAAGTTTGTGTTATACTGTTTAGAAAAAAAAAGTTAGTTTTCCAATTAAATAAAAATATTAATGACTCATATTTTCTTTTGAAATTTTATGTATATGTAAAATATTTGTAAAATATACATAAATAGTGTTTTGTTGGGTTTGGGTTAAGTTTTTCTTGAAATTTCAAATTATTCATGTAATTCAATTCGGTTTAAATGTCGATTTTTTTAAATATTATTTTGTCTTATTTTAATGAAATAAACTTTGTTTTATATTGGATATTATTTAATGAAGTTTCTAAGTAAATGAAAAATAATTAACAACTCTTATTTTCTGAAATTCATTTTATAAATGATTTTAAAGCTATTTTCACTATCTTAATATAATTTTTTTATTTTACATTATAAATTGATTAAAATTAGAAAATAAAAATAAAATTCATTCTGTTCGGCACCTTTATACTGATTGATTTTTTGATTTCTTTATTTTTCTAAATCAACCCCGTACTTTATACGGTTTGAAATTTGAAATTAGAACATAGAAAACAAGACAAGTCTTTATTTCTTTATATTTGGGTGTGAATTGTATTTAGTCTCTTTTAAATGATAACGTAAAATATTAATTTAAATAATTAATTATTAATTTGGTCTATAAAATATAACTAAAATATCAATTTCATTTTTTTAAAAGAATCATAATTCTAAAAAAAATTAAATATAAATTATTGAAAATGACGTAGAAATATTTTTTTAAAATTTTAAATAAAAAATTTCTAAAAATTTAAAATTTATATGTAAAAAGATATTTAAAAAATTACAAATTTTCTTTTAAAAAAAAATTCAAAACTTTCAGAGTTGAAATTCAAAAAAGGCTTTCTTCCCTATTTTGCAAAACCCCTAAAAAAAGAAAGGATTTAGCATGTTCATTATCCATGCTTCAAATTAAAAGGTGTATAAAAATTTGTTCAATGTTTAATTTTTTTCTACTTTACAAAATGCTCATTTTCGCATTTCCTTTACTTTCGTATATTTTAATAATGTGTAATTATCATTATAAAATTTTGATTACTCATTTTCGCATCCCCTTAGCTGTTACAATTTTTTCTATTCGAAGATCTTATTGTTTAATACATTAAGAAGCTTTAATATTAAGTTATTGGGTTAAACAATTTCTAGGTTTTGATTTTTTAGTATATATTTCTAGATTTTAAATAAAGTCTTTATCGATTTCGAAATTTTAGAAAATAATGTTTTAAATTTATGGGAATAAATAAAAGATAAAAAGTAAAATTTTAATTTAAAATAAGTCCCCAAAGTCATTAACATGATATTTTAATCATTTTAATATTTTTAGAATTATTGTTAAGAAATTAAAAAAAAATCAAAACGATATTTTAATTATAGTGCAATGACCAAATTAGTATTTAACCATTTAAACTAACGTTTTAGGTCATCATTTAATGGATAAAATTTAACAAAGGGGCTAATTTGCACGTTCTAAAATATATATGGGTTAATTTACTTATTTTTCTGTAGAATAATAGAAACACGGGCCGAAATATAATCCACCCCTAAATACAACGACCTCCCTAATACTTTTACCTAGAAAACAACTTCTTCTATGAATAATAATTCAAATGAGTAATTCATATATGAAGAAAATAGACTTTTGGCATTTTAGTAATGCAATAAAATACGTCTGAACAAATTTAAAAGATAAGTCGAGTTTGTATTTTAATATTTAAAATCCGAGCTCGACTTGTTTTAAAGTTTTATGATATATTAAAATTTTATTTATTTTATATATTTTGTAATTTATATAATATAAAATATATATTATATTATAATGTAAATATTTAAAAACATATTAAGGTATTTATATTTAGAATTTTAATAAAAGAAATATATATATATAATGGTAGTAAAAGATATATATAATTAATAAATATTAAATAATAATATAAGGTACTTAAATAAGTTTAGATTAGTTATTTACAAATATAGACTAATTTAGGTCAAAATTAAAATTTATATTTCGGGTTGAGTTGGACTTTAACAACTATATAAAATATTAATATCATATATAAGCCCGACCTAAACTCGACCATGATTCTAGATATATATATTTTTATATTTATATAGTATTTATATTATATTTTTATATTTATGTTGTATTTTAAATTATTTTTCCTATCACATTTATATCTTGTAGTTATATTGTATCTAATATCATTAAGTTTTTAGTTTAGATTCTAGTGTTAGAGCTTGTGCTCAAGAATGCTTTTCGATCAAGATAGTCAATACCGTATCTGTAAACATACCATTTTATCTTATATTGATATGTACCAGTACCAATATATTTCGGTGTACTGATTTAGGTTTATCGATGTTTTTAAATATTTTTCATGTATATGTAGTCTAAATTTTAGTTTATTAATAAAATATATATTATTTTGGTCAAAAAATAAATTATATATTATATATACATGCAAATATATCTCAATTACATCCTTATAAATATATTTATTTGTAAATATAAGTTTTATAAATTTTAATTAGGTTCAATAATTTAATTTAATAACTATTAATTTTAAATGTAGTTGTAGAAAAAAATAATATCGTTAACATAAAAAAATTTATTAGTTGGTTTAAAATATCGAAATTTTGTACCAACCGATATGCATCGGCACAAGCTGGTATTGACTAAAATACACCGGAATGGTTGAAATTAATCGAAACATAGACTACTTGATACAGGTCTAAGACCGGAATGGTACGTACCAATTGATACAACCGGTACCAATATGATACTGGCTACCTTGAGTTAAAGTGTAATTTATCATTGTAATAGTTAATAATTTTTTATAAAATCTAAAAAGATCTAAATGTAATTTCTTCATTTTTTAGGAGTCCAATGTCACTACTTGTGGTCGCCTCCATAAATTATGCCCATTTAAGATATGACTCGGAACTTGAACTCTAATATCCAAACCTCGAACCAATTTTATCTCATTTTCTAATTTTCTAATATATTATGTATTTTTTATTATATAAATAAATATATAATATTATAATATAAATATTTAACTTGTTTTATGTTTAAAATTTTAATTTATTTGATATTTTTAAATATTACTTCTTAAAACATAATAAAATATTAAAAATACATAATTTCATACTAATATTTATATACTTTTTTAATTAAATTTAAATAATAATATTTTAAAAATATTTAATTTAAATTCGAATTATGTTGAACCGACCCAAAAATAAATCTTTGTCCAAATTTAACTTGAACCGGACCGGTCATCGACCCAATCTGGATTTATAATATTTTTTTTTTTTCAATTTTCTATTCTTTACGTAGACGTCTAGTTCTCATAATTTAAAATCAAATACATCTTAACCTAACTCCATTCAATTTTTTATATAATTTATGACTTTTTTATTTTTTATTTATATATATTATATTTAATTTTTTTATGTAAGTTGATATTACGAGTTAACTGGACATTAATTTATTTAAAATATTAAAAAAATTATTTTTCAAAATAATTTATATTATTATGAAAGTATTTTTTTATTTTTTATTTTAAATTAATAAAAAAATTATACGTAGTGGGACTTGAATTGAACCGAATATAACTTTAAGCGATACAATTTCAACCAAACTTTATTGGTTTTTAAATAAATTATTTTTTACATAAATTTATTCCATTCATATCGTGGGTAGGGTGCAGTCAACCCGAGCTAAGTCCAAATACTGGTAAGCTTGAGCTCAACTCAAAATATAATCGAACTACCCAAACTCAAGCTCGAACTCGAGCTTGACTCAATAATTAATCTTCGGATTAATTATATATATTAAAAGCAACAAGATAATTTGATAATATAAAAATATTAAATATATATTAAAAATAAAAAGCTTGATAATATTCACGAGTCGTTCAGCCCGGGTATTACTTAGTCGAACTTGAATGGCTTGCGAACACTAGCGTCTCATTTACACTCGTGAGTGTGCCATAATTCAGTTCCCTACATATCATTTCACATTATACTTTCTTCTTCTTCAATTCAATAATAGTTCATATTATATTATATATATGTTCAGATACTTTTCGATGTTCGATAGTTATACTGGGCTTTAACTAAATTTTGAGTCAAGCCGAGTCAAGTCTCCTACCATTATTTTTCCTCATTCCTCAAAACACGAACCTAAAACTTTACTTAAATGATATCGAACTCCTTATCACTGAATTCAACCGACCATATATATAAGGATAACATTAATAAATAATAATTTATTATTATATTAAATCCGTTTGTAGATTTTAGTTAAAATCATAAAATTGAAACATCGATGAGTTCAGTGTCTTAGGTTCAAATCTCATCATCTGTTAAATCATTTTGAGTTTATAGATTTGAAATAAAAAATATTTTTAAAAAAAATATTTTTCAACTAAATATTAATTGGTGTCCAATTGGTTATTATAGGTTCTGATCTTTTTTACACAATGTCTAGAACTACTCATAGTCCCTCCCTAACCCATAAATAGGAGGAGAATGCGCTTTAGTGCATTTAAACTCACGTATTCCCATATTAGCAACAATACTCATACCAATCAAATTAAAACTCGATGAACAACCATCAATTTAATTTAATAAAGCTGTGTTAGAAGGAAAATCTTTTGACTTCCAAAAGCTAAAACTTAAAGTTGGAATGTTTGGAAAATACCTAGAAAAATTAAAAAATGGTAGGACCAAATATGAATGAATAGATGATTCTAGAAAATTAAATGATGATTGTGTTTTGATGGTGTGCCCAATAAACAAAGCAAAACCCACTAATTCTCATCATTCAACTTAAAAGATAACATTATTATTTATGTCTTTGCCCCCCCTTTCTCCCATTGGTCTAATCTTAATTTAATTGGATAAATTACTACTTAAGTCCCTATTAGATAATTTAATTATAAGTTCAGTCAAAAATCAACATTATATATTGTCTAGATTTGAACTCGAAACATGCTTATTAATGTGTAATAGCATTTATTGAATTGATAGTTAAGAAAATAAAAAAAAATATTCGAGTTTTACATGTACAAGTCCTCCCTAGGTTTATTCTGGGCAAAAATACTTTTTTCAGTCTTTTTTCAATTTTGATATTGAGTAAATTGGTTTCTCTATGAAAAAAAGAGTAATTTAGTCTTTATTAATTTCAAAAGTAAGCAACTCAGGACAATTAGTCACAGCTTTCGTGTTTTCCGTCAATTGTATATGATTTTGATTGATATAACAATAAATTTAGTCTTCAATGTTTATATGTTTTGCGTAAATGTTGAGGGTTGAATTTGTTAATTTGGGACCAAATTGACATAATGTGTAAACTTTAAGGGCTAAACTTATTATTATATTGATATGTAAAATTGTCAAAAAAATATTAATGTTGTGATTAATTATACTTAGCAATTCACTTTTGAAATTGACAGGGACTAAATTGATTTAATTTTTTACCATTTAGTTCTAATTAGCTAGCTTGAGTTGAGTTAACTAATGGTTTAAAATGGTAAATTATACTAGTAGTCACCCAACTATTAGTAAATTTCTTTTTTCGTTACCCAACTATTTAATTTTGTCTTTTTTAGTCACCAATTGACTAACGGTAGCAATTTTTAAAATTGGCATAATAGTAACTTTAACTCGTAACATTTATACATTGTGTCAATTTAGTCTTGATTCTAAAAAATCTAACTTTCAACGTTTACACATTATGTAATCCAATCTTCTTTTTGTAGTTTTGTTTTTCATTGTGGCACTGAGGGTCGATTTAAAAAGTAAAACAAATTTAGAACAGTCAATTTTACGATAAGTTTAATTGTTATAATGAAATACTATTGGTTGTTATAAATCCTTGATCAAGACCAGTGGTGAATTCAGGATGGTTGGCAGGTATCTCGATTTCCCTAAAATAAAAAATTTTATATTTAAGTCCTTTTATAGTTTATAAAATTTTAAATTAATAACGGTAAAATTGCACATTGACTCCCTAAAAATGATAAAAAATTAATTTAATCTTTTAAAATTTATAAAGATATAAGTTGTTAAAATGATAAAATTATATTTTTACTATCGTAAAAATATACAATTTAATTCCGATCCCCAAAATTTTTTTCTCACATCACCCCTAACCAAGTCTATAACTATTTTTGTATTATATGAATTATCATAATTTGCTATGAGCAAATCTTATCTCAAAGTCAGCCATTCTCATAAAAATTTTGCTTTATATATATATATATGAAGTCGCGTAAGTGTAAACAACACACAGAAACTGAAATTATAGTTACATGGCCCCCCTGCCATGATTGTGCCTTAGCCTTGTCTTATAATTCATAATTAATATATTTTTTAAATAAATTTTCATATACAAATTTAAAAAAAAATTCATATATTAGATAGGATGGCAACGGGGTCGGTCGGATTTTCGTGTTCCTTGACTTTGGCATGAAGTACTACTCATATATAGAGGCGAAACTAAAAATTTTTTATGGGGTCGAAGTTAAGTTATATATTTTTATGGGAGTTAAAATAGAATTTCATCATTATATTGGTTTATATCTTTATAGTTTTTAAAAGGACTAAATTATAATTTTACAATATGTTAATTTAAAATTTTATGAAGTTTGAGAGCATTAAAGCGACAATTTCCCGTTTTAGAGAGGCATGGGTCCTGCCAGCTCCCCTCCCTTTGCCCATACTCATATATCTCGAAAACTACTAGATTTAATATTAATATAATATATAAGGGCAAATTAGTAATTATCCTAAGATAAGGTGGGTTTTCTCTAAATCCTAACCGATCCAATCACTTATTAATAAAATACCCGTCCCAAATCCGATTTAATATATATATATGTGAACTTATCAACTTTGATCAGGTCGAAATCCGTCGGATATTGATTTTTTCTTTCTTAAAGTTCTCAAAGATTAAGCTTCAATTATTTAAGATTTTATACAATCGATCTTCTTTATAACAATATTTAATTATAACAGTTAAATTTGTCACCCAATTATGAAGAGTTATATTTTATTTTTACCTTTTTTTATCATAACTTTTTATATATAAGGGTAAATTACATTAGAGGTCATCCAATTATGAAATGTTACAAAATAGTCACTCAATTATTTAATTTTATCTCTTTTGGTTACCAGCTATAGCTAATGTAAAAATGGAAACACATAAAAAGCTAAGATAATTGGGTGGTAAAAAATTATTTTAGTAATAAATGAGTGACCATTTTGTAATATTTCATAATTAAGTTATTAATAAAAAAAACCCATAGTCAAATGAAGAAAAAAATCACCCATAAACACACCCATTCGTTGGCTTATGGGTTACTTCATTGGCTTATGATGTTTGAGACAAGCATAACATTATCACTAAATTTTATAGTGTTATATATATAATTTAGTTTAATTATGGTTTTAGTTATTTTATTATATATTTATATAATTTGGTCCCTTTAATTTTATAATTTTATTAGTAGATCCAAATTGATAGTACTTGTTGCCCTTTAAATGATCACGCGGATTTTATTTTTTAACTCGTTAATGAAATTAGTAAATTTCATAATAGAGGGACTAAATTAGTAAATTTAAGTATTTTAACTTTTTTTTTTAGAAAACAATAATAATGAAAAATAAATAAAAAATGTATTATTGATTATTGATTAAAAATACCAAATAAGAAAATGATTATAAATTTTAATCATTGGATTAACTAGTTTTTTAATCATTATTTGTGTCTAATTGGTGCGTTTTGAAAACCCTAAAAACAAATTGTGATTTTTTTAAATATAAATTTAATTTTTTTATGTCCGTTTTACAATTCATGTTCGGGGTTTGTGGCTAACTCTCACAACAATGTTGCTTCTAAAGTTCGAATCTACTCTTTACGGTACAATGTTTAGAATTATCCATAGCCCCACCCCAACCCTTAAATAGGAAGATAATGCGCTTCAGCGCACTCGAACCCACGTTCTCCTGCACTGACAACAATGTCGATGCGAATCAAACTAAGACTCAGTCGATAAAAAAATAATATTATAAATTATAATATATGTATAAAAATTAAATTATTTTTTAATATAATTTAAAAGGGAAACGTAAACAGACTTATTTATTTAGTAGCTTATAATATATAAATGAAATAAATAAACGAAGGTCATGTTTAAAACTATAATTTGGTAGCAATTATGGTTTCTTAGCACTGACGGCTTCCATTAGGGTCACTTAGATTCAATAATTTCTCACCAAAAAAAAAATCGACATAATTTTATTCATATAATCACAATTATTAATTAGTAATTATAACCAAGTTTGAAAATAATTTATCACATTGGCAAAAAAAAAATGTTTTTTTTTAAAATAATAATTTTGTTAAAAATAATTATATTTTTAAAAAATAAAAAATAATTTTTAAGTTTATGTCAACGAAGAAGACAGATAAATCTGAATGAAAAACCGATAAAACAAGAAACAAAAACCCAACCGCAAACGAAGAGCCTTCCTAGGCCAAAACTGAACGTGCAAGAAGAAGAAAAGCTTATAGAATAACCACCCGATGCCTGTAAAGAGAGAAAAAGAAACTTCGGCATCTCTGACGATCTCCAATAACCGATCGTAGGTTCCGTACGAGCTGATGATTTTTTTAAATTGAAAAAAATTATCTTATATATATACTTTTATTATTAGTTTTCTCATATTTTATAAGTGCTTTTTCATATTTTTTCCAATTAAATTAATGTTTGAAAAATTAGTAATATAGATTAAACAATATATATTTTAAAAATATTTTTTTTTTATATTTTTCATTCCTTTATATCCATTATTAATTTATTGTAAGCTATTTTCCCCTATTTATAAATGATAAAAAAATATTATTAATTTATATTAATTTAAGCATATTTAAAGTATAAATTCTAAATAAAGGTTAAAATATACCATAAGTCCCTATACACTTAGTAAGTTTAAAATTTGATCCTGTACTTTTATTTCTAAGAATTTAGCCTCTCTACTTTTCGAATTTTAAATTTCAAGTCCAACTATGAACACTATTGAAACTAATTTGTTACATTTAGTGTGGGTTTGGATGGACGGTGCGTTTGGCTTACTTTTTATCTTATGCTACAGTATCATTACAATATATGATCTCACTGTCATCGCTATTTTCGTATTAACTGCATGTAAACGCACTGCACATTCAAACCCTACAATATTTTTTAGTTACATTGCTACCAAATGAAGTTTTTTTTTTAATTCCAAATGTAACAATGTTAACATTTGGACTTGAATTTAAAATCTAAAAAATAAATGGATTAAATTCTAAGAAATAAAAGTATATAGACTAAATTTGAAATTTATGAAGAATTCAGGGACATATAACATATTTTAACCTTAAATAAATATCGAAAAAAATTTAAATAAAAAGGGTTCAATGTTAGCTTCTAAAGTTTATTTTAAGGCCCCACATTTCAATTTTCAAAGAACTTGCTAATTATGGATATTTTTAGTTGCTCTTTTGCTTTCGGCCATGGCTTTTTGGACCGTTTCACTCGTTAATTTGTTTATTTTATTTTTTACGTTTTTGTCTCTTAACTATTTAAAAGTTTTCATTTAAGTCATTGAGTTATTGAGTTTTTTTTAAGTCCAGTTAACGACCTCTAAGCGATGATTTAACGATCGGTATAATGAAGCAATACCCGTCAATAAGTAGCATAAAAATATATCTTAAATCTAAATCGATATGGCAATCAGTGCCGATGTATAAGAAGAAATCTGTTTGAATTTCGGTTAGTAAATTTGTGACCCTCAAAACTATTTTATATATATAAAAAAAAAGTTGAATTGTGAAAGAAAAAGGGAAACGAGAGCTTTCAATTGGTGCAAACGGTGTGAACAAAAAAAACTATACAACAACGATTTTAACGGTCCAGTGACTTAAATGAAAATTTTTGAATAATTCTTTAAAATTAAATGACTAAAATATAAATTTACTAATAATTTAATGATCTCGAGTGTAATTAACCTTTTTATCTTTATGATATTGTTTTAAGGCATCTTTTATTTAAATAATTCGTTATAAATTAATAATTTTATTTATACCTATTTTTTTATTATATTTTAATTATTTTTCCCACCGAGCCTGAAACAACACTACATGAACCATTATTGTTCTTTTACTTGAAGGGCTTACACTACATGCAATCATCATCTCTTCTAGTATACATATATATATATATATATATGGTTAAAATATATTATAAGTCCTTGTACCCCTCACATATCTAAATTTTAGTCCTTTAACTTTTTAAATTTAAAAATACAAGTCTAATTGTTGACAGAGTTAGAATTCTTCTGTTTAATTTAGATTCATTGTAATGTCAATTTTTTGTTACATGGTTATTGAGTGAGTATTTCTCTTTTTTATAATTAACGTCGATAATGGCAGTAGAAATGATCGTATAGCAATAAGAAAGAAAGATAAGAATGCACAAATTTTACGTGGAAAACCCTCATAGGTAAAACTACAGGCAGAAGAGGAAAAATTCATTATGTTGAAAAACACAAAATACAAGAAGAGTTTGACTATATCTATTTAAGTGTTAAATAACCCTATTATAATCAATGTCAAACAGAAGAAATATAGTTATATACGAATTCAACTTGTGCGGCATGGTCTTACCTCGATCCTTCGCCCCCAGAGATCTTCTTATTTTGTCTCTCTATTTTATTTTTTAACAAGTGACGGGATTCAAGTCATATAAATCTAACACTTTTAATTCAAAATATCACACAAGTAAACTTAATAGAAAGATTTTAACGGTGTTAACAATTAGATTTAAAATTTAAAATTTAAAATCTGAAAAAGTAGGAACAAATTATTATAATAAAAGTATAGGGACTAAGTTTTAAATATGAGAAAAATATAGGGACTCAAACCAAAATTCAATAGTAATTGAACTAAAATCAAACCAAACATTAAAACAAAAATTGATCTGGATCAAATTCACTATTAATACTGTTAAATTTATTGGTATGGTACTTTGAAATAATCTTGACAGTGTTAACGGTTTCAACCCGAACTTTGAAATTTGAAACGTAAAAGGACTAAATTCAAAAAATTACGAAGAGTTGAAGGACTTTCAACATATTTTTAAGAAAATCAATGGGCTGTTCATCTTTCTTTTTTATTCTTTTTTCCCGCGCTTTTAAATAATTTTCTTTTTGATTTTTGTGTTCTTTTTCATTTTTTTTTCATTTCAATTTTCTTTTGTTTTCAAATCCACCACCGTCTCCGGCTTCAAATCTGAATATGGTCAAAAATTAATTCTTCTCTTTTGTTGCTTTATTTTTTTTTCTTTTTCAAAAAATATCAGATTCTCTATCACTTTCTTTTTCTCCAAACAGGTTCTTAGTGTTTACACAAATTCACAATAACCCAAATATCTTTTTTCTTTTTCATGATCTAACCCACAATTGAATCCCTCCCAATTCATTCTAATTTTTCATCTTTCAAACAAAAAAAATGGATCCAATCGGACCCAAATCAATGTTCACCCGAAGCAGAAGCTGCAACAGCACCGCCAGCAGCATTAACAGCAACAACAATGGCGGCAGCCATAGAAGCAAGCTTTCAAGAACCTTTCACAAGGTAATCAACTTCAGAAACAGCGATAATAAACATGGGATGGGAGCTTGTGTTTTCCCATCACAACACAAGTTCGAGTGTTATAATCCAAACCCAGACCCCAAATTTAAACATAAAGCCATATTAGAAGCTTTATTAGCTAAGATCTTCGCTAGTGTTACTTCAATCAAAGCTGCTTACGCTGAACTTCAAATGGCACAAAACCCATACAACAATGATGCAATTCAAGCTGCTGATGAAGCCATTGTCGAACAACTCAGAGCATTATCAGAGCTAAAACGTAAGTTCTTAAAAAAAGAACTCGATCTTTCACCTCAAGTTACTTTAATGTTAGCTGAAATTCAAGAACAACAAAGCTTGATGCGTACTTATGAAATAACGATCAAGAAATTAGAATCTGATGTTGAAACAAAAGATTCAATGATCGTTTCATTTCATAAACAGTTCAAAGATTGTGTTGAAATCAACAAATCTTTGGAAAAGAAATTAAACGCTAGTGGTCCTTTATATGTTTTTGATAATCTCAAGCTTTCGAGGTTGAATGTTAGTCATTTTATTCAAGTTTTACATAAAGCTTTGAGATCTGTTCGTAGTTTTGTGAAATTGATGGTGAAAGAAATGGAATTAGCTAATTGGGATCTTAATGAAGCTGCTAAAGCAATTGAACCCAAAGCTATTTTCATTAAAGAAAGCCATAGGTGCTTTGCTTTTGAATCCTTTGTGTGTAAAACAATGTTACAGAGCTTTAATCTCTTCGATTATGGGGTTAACAAAGAGTTGAATCCCAAAAAACCCGACCCGGAACAATGTTTTATTGAATTCAAGAGGCTAAAATCGGTAAACCCGAGATCGATTTTAGCTTTAAACCCGAATTCACTTTTGGGGAAATTCATTAGAGCCAAGTATTTGGATTTGGTTCATGCTAAAATGGAGTGTTCCTTCTTTGGGAATTTGAATCAAAGAAAAATTGTTACGTCGGGTGGGTTTCCGGATTCGGGTTTTTTCACGGCGTTTGCCGAGATGGCGAAACGGTTTTGGATGTTACACCGGTTGGGTTTATCAATGGTTGAACCGGTTTCGGTCTTTGAAGTGAAGAGGAATTGCCGGTTCTCGGAGGTTTATATGGAGAACGTGAGTGAAGAATCGTTGTTTTCCGGCGAAATCAACGACGGAAACGTCGATATCAGGGTGGTTTTCACGGTGGTTCCCGGGTTCAAGATCGGAAAAATGGTGATACAAAGCCAAGTTTACTTGTCGCCGGTGATTACTCCGGTGAGTCGTTGATCTTTTCTCCTTTTTATATAATTATTATTGGATGAAAACATGTTAAATGCCAAGGTGTTATTATCCACACGCGCGTTTCTTACACGCTCCACCTATGGGAGGTGGTTGGGTGGTGCTGGTTGCTATTTTCAAGTGGGGTTTTGATGTTTTCTTTTAAAAACTTCTTTTAGTTTCCACTTGAGAGCGGCGCGTGTGGTAGCGCGTGGTTAGTAGCATACAAGGTGCAGCTAGGATATTAGGGACTAGGTTTTTATTTTTTAAAGAAAATTTTATGTAATGAAAAAAAATCTGTTAATATATATTATATAATAATACAATAAAAAGATAAATCTGGTAATTTGTATATTCTATTGTGTAATTTCATATTATTTGAGTTATATTTATGTTTAAAGCTTTATTATATATGTACATTTTAGTCTATTAATTATTCATGTAATATAATATATATTTATATTTGTATTTTTTTAATTATATTATTTTTTAATAATTTCGTTATAAATTTTAATCATATCTGCTCTTTTTGACACAATATCTAGAATTATCTATAGACTTTTCACAATCCATAAATAAGAAGACAATGTGTTTCGATGTACTTGAAGTTTTGAACCTACGTCTTCCTACATTGATAGTAACGCCCTCTATTGTTTATAACTTTATAAAAGGGAATTATATATATTTTAATTATTTTAGTTATATTTGTCTCTAAATAGGTCAAATTATGATTTTGGTCCTTCTATTATTCTCTAATTTGAGGTTTAGTCTACGCACTAATTTTACCCAATTTAATATTCTACTTTTATAATATTATTAATTAGTTTAAATGGTTAATTCTGTTAACTAAACTAGTTAAGGTCGAGGCACTAAAACCTTGAGTGTCATTAGAGGCGAAGT
Organism: Gossypium longicalyx; assembly: GCA_025698465.1. Classification (NCBI taxonomy): domain Eukaryota; kingdom Viridiplantae; phylum Streptophyta; class Magnoliopsida; order Malvales; family Malvaceae; genus Gossypium; species Gossypium longicalyx. The sequence goes on from CM047000.1 coordinate 99,074,572, forward strand.
CAGGAAATTTTTTAGGAAGGGTCGAGATTAAGTTATATATTTTTATTACAGTTAATGCAATTTCACTCTTACATTGGCTTATATTTTTATGATTTTCAAGAGGATTAAATCGAACTTCTAGCATTTTGGGAGCCAAATTATAACTTTACAATATATAAACTTAGGATTTTATAAATTTTGGGATTAAAAAAATAATTTCTCATTTTAGTGCCCTTTGCCCCTAAGTGTCACAATGCTTATTTACACATTTGTGGGTTATCTGTTTAGATTTTATTTTGGTTTTAAGTTTCTCTGTGTAAGTCCAAATATATATCAATTATCAACCCCATCACAATGCCTTATGTCCTAGGTTTAAGGGCTAGTTAGAGAAGGAGATAAAAAAAAAAATGAAGGGTTAAAATGAAAAAAAATGGGCTAATTACATAATTCTACCAAAAAAGTTTGATCTGTTGCAAAAATGAAGTGCTGCATTTGAATACACAAAGGAAAAAGCTAGTAAACATTTGTTCATGCATGTGATTTGCAAGTGTTAGTTAATATATTTCTATCGAGTCATAATTTTCTCTGCGGCCGTATCTCGATGACATTTTCCAACGGACAGTATCGGAAAATCTAGATTCACTTCTTCTCGACTGGCCCTGGAATTTTGTATAAAGGAAACGGAGGGTATTTCAAACGGAGATATCTGATTCAGTATCTGTGAAGGATCCCGGGTCCGAAGCATCCGCAAGGGCTTCGAGCATGTTTATGACCTCAGCCGGATCGTCTAAATAATATTTGGCTTTGCTAGGTTTCTGGCCGACCGTGCAGGCGAAAACGGACGTATTGGAGGATAGGATGCCACTGGAAATCGCACTGCTAATGATCTCGAACATCTCCTCGTCGGATCTGTCGTCGCCGATGCAGAGAACAAAATCTGCTTGCTTTCCGCTCTCGGCCATGGTTGTGAAGACCTTTTCGGCGACCACACCTTTACTGACTCCCTAAAAGCAAACATCAAAACGCTGATTAACTGATGTACGAAACCAATGTTGTTAAGTCATGAGTAGCAAACTATATAACCGCCCGAAGTCAAGTAGATACCTGTGGCTTTACATCAATGATAAACTGGCCGCTTTTTACGGTCACTGGCTCGTTAGCTAATACACTCTCAAGATGGTCTAACATCTCCTTGGCTTGGCTAGACCCGAAACTCGGGTCTGCATCTCGATGGTGCCAAACCAAGGCACTCTCCTTGGTTTCGATAGACGAGCCATCAGTGGCCTCGGTATACAATCTCATAACAGGTTCAGCTATTTGCTTCCACCCGAATTCACTATTTGGTCCACAAACTTCCCATTTATCGTCACTAGACCACCTGTAACACTGACAACCCCGATGTAAGAACCATTTTAACAAGAAGCAGAAAAGCGAAAACGGGTAAAACATCGTACCTCATGAAATATCCATGTTCGGCTGCAATCCCGAGTTTCTTACATGGAGAAAACCACTTGTCTAAACTTTCTTTTCCTCTTCCACTTACGACAAAGACTGTATTCTTGGTATCACCCAAGAGTCTGTTCACGATCGAGATTACCTCTGCATTTGGGGTCTTATTATGCGACGTTTGAGGCATTACAGTTCCATCATAGTCTAATAATATAGCCCGATTTTTGGACCTTACATACACGGATTCTATGTGATCGATAGATAACTTTCTGAAGTTAGGGTCCAGTGCTACAACTCTAAACCCGAAGCTCAAACCGATTCCCCAGCATCGTCTTCTAAAATGATCTTTACACGTCCTTTCCATATCTTGAAAGAAACTACGAGACCAAAATGCTACATCATGTGAACTAACGTACCTATAATGCTTCTCGTGTCGTAACTGCTTCTCAGCATCAGCCATCGAGATTGCCTCATTCATTGCCTCAGCAGTTGCTTCGAAATTCCATGGATTAACCCGAATTGCACCACTAAGTGAAGGAGAACAACCTATAAACTCCGATACCACTAGCATACTCTTCTTAGGCCCATTTGATTCGGAAGAAGACACCGATTCAGAAACTCCCTGTCGGCATGCGATATATTCATAAGGAGTAAGATTCATCCCGTCCCTCACCGCTGTTACCACGACACACTCAGCTATAGTATAGTATGCAACCCTTTCGGTTAATGATATTGGCCTATCGATAAACACAATTGGTTCATAACCCGGTTTTCTGAACATCTCGTTTATTCTTTTACAACTTGCTTGTATTTCAGCTTGTGTATCCTCAAGATCTTTCCCTCGTCCCCTAGCCGGGTTCGTGATTTGAACAAGTACGGCTCTTCCTTGCCATTTCGGGTGTTGTTTCAACATCTGTTCCATAGCCAAAAGCTTCAAATTGACACCTTTAAACACATCCATATCATCAACACCGAGCAATACAGTTTTTCCATCAAACTTTTGTTTGAACTCATGAATTCTCGATTCTTTATCTGCAACTCTCAAAGCAGATTCAATCTGTTCCATATGAACACCAACAGGCATAATCTTTATCCCGATCGTTCTACCGTAATACTCTAATCCGATATAACCCCGTTTCGATTGATACTCTAAACCTAACATTCGACTACAACAAGATAGAAAATGTCTAGCATAATCAAAAGTATGAAAACCGATAAGATCCGAATTCAACAGCGCCTTTAGAATCTCTTCCCTTACTGGCGATGTTCGATAAATCTCCGACGAAGGGAACGGACTATGTAAGAAAAACCCCATTCTCAATCGATTAAACCGTCTCCGTAAAAACGTAGGCAACACCATCAAATGATAATCATGAATCCAAATATAATCATCTTCTGGGTTTATAACCTCAATAACCCTTTGTGAAAATATCTTATTCGCTGCAACATATGCTTCCCACAACGACCTATGGAATCGACCGCCGTGATTAGCCGAATAAGGTAACATATAATGGAACAATGACCATAGATGTTGCTTACAAAACCCATGATAGAACTTATTGAAAATCTCCGGCGGCAAAAACGCTGGTACACACTTGAATTTTTCCAACAAAATCGATGAAACCTCGTCTTGTTCGTTGATATCGACATCGATTTTCAACGAGCCCACATATAAAACCTCCATTTCTTCGGGTAAACCATCTTTTAATTGTAACAACAATGAATAATCATCCCAATTAAAACTCCATCCTTTATTATCCGGTCGCCGTTTAGCTTTAACCGGTAACTGATTCGCTACGATTATAATTCGATCTTGATTTACCGATGAATGTACATCAGAGTTTACACTATTAGCTTGGTCATCGTCGAGTTCGGAAACTACACCAGGAACCGTCATTACCCGGGTCAACCGTTTCCTTTCACGAACCGGACCCATTACCGGAAAATTACCGGAAGCTAGATCTAAGAGATTAGTATATGATCTTGACATCATCTTGAATCCCTTTTTTATAATTATAATCCTAAACAAGAATCAATAAGAAATATCATGAAACGCTTCGATGATTTTCGATTCTGTCCCACAAATTACTCTGTTAATTCGACATGATCTGCATTGATATTGAAGAATCGAAATAAACCCATCAATAAAATAGATCTAAAATTGTGAAAAAACTGAAAATTAAAGGTACCCAAATTAATATTATATCAAAATTCAATAAAAAAAAACTGAATATGAATCAATATGATTGAAACATTACCTTCAAAGCAACGGGTTTTTGTCTTTAATGGGAACCATTTGAATCGAGTTCAATTACTAGAAAAATTTTGGAAATTTCTATGAGCCACATTTACAATTTCTTTTATCAAAAGGCTTAATATAATATTTGGTATCTGAACTTTACACTTTTTTCTAATTTGGTACCAATTATTTTTTAGCCCAATTTGGTACCTAAACCTTTTCTTTTAAGTTCAATTTGGTACTTAAATTTATTAAATGTTATACAAATTACGTAAAATACTAACAGTGTTAAATTTTTTTTGTTATGCTACAAAAATTTTGTTAGTATTAGAGAAAATTCATGTTAAAAAATAGGTATTGAGCTATGCTTAACGGATTAATATTAAATAAAAAATTAAAATTCCAAATTAGAATAAATTAATTTTTTTAATTAATAAAATAATAAAATAAATAAATAAAACTAAAAGCAATTTAACATATAAAATACAAAAAAAAAATAGCATGTTATTTGTCACATGTCAATTATACATTGATTACTTTTACTACATCATAAAATAATATTTTTAGTATATTGGAGTAATTTGTAAAACATTTGATAAGTACCAAATCGAACAAAAAAAGTAGGTACCAAATTAGGAAAAATAGTCAAGTTCAAGTATCAAATTGGAACCCCCAAAAGATTAAGTATCAACTTAGAAAAAAGTGTCAAGTTTATGTACCAAATTAGGAAAAAAATGTGAAATTTGGGTACCAAATTGGACCAGGAAAAGGTTTAGGTACCAAATTAGAAAAAAGCGTAAAGTTTAGTTACCAAATATTATATTAAACCTTATAAAAAAAAGGCTTTTTTGGAAATTTCTGTGAGCTACATTTACAAATTGAATGGTTATATTGCGAAATTTGCAATGCTCCATTTCTGAAAAAAAAAAAAAAAGGCTATGGTGGCGCCAGTTAATTTTAGCCGTTCGATGTTTAGACAAGTTGATCTTAGCGGTTCATTAAACATTTATATAATTTTTTTTACAAAAGAAAATTTCCTTGTTTTTATTTTTGTTTCAATTTTCATCTTTCAATCTAAAATTTGATAAAAATAATTAATGGATTATATAGTTTTTACCCTTCACAATTAGGTCTATCTTGGTATCTGTAATTCTTTTTATCTGTTTTAATATTCAAAGTTCGAGTCTGACTCAATTCTAACCGGTGTATATTTATACAATTTAAGAATTGATTATTTTATCTTGTTAGTCCTTATACTTTGATAAGCTTTGAGATTTAGTCCTCTTGCTTAAAAAATTAAAAATTCAATCCTCGTGCTTTTTATTTATTTATTTAAAAACCTCAATCTAATTATTAAAACTTCATATATCAAATTACACATCGAACCATATATAAATTTAATATTCATCCCAACTTCAAATCTACTCGTGGCTTAACCCTCTGTGGGTGAAATAGGTAATTTCCAATTATGTAAAAAACAGTTTAATGAGGCAAAAGTATTATGAAAGTCCTTGTATTAAAAATCAGATTATTTTTTATTTTATCTACTCAAAAAAAGGGTAAATTAGTCCATATATGTTAAATTAAAGAGCAAACTAGTCATTTTGTTAAAATTTCATCCATTTACATTAACATGAAGTACATGTGACACGTTACTGTCTAGTTATTCCGTAGGTCACACCAGTTTTAACAGTACAAATGGATGAATTTTTTAATAGAAATGACAAAATTTCTCTTTAATATAATATACATGGATTAGTTTATCTATTTTTTAGTAAGAGCAAAATACAATTCGACTCTTAGTATAAGGACTTCCATGGTACTTTTATCGTTTAATGATATGAATTTTGTATTATTACATGTTTTGTAACCTTAAATAACTAAAATAGTTTAGAACATTAATGACTAAACGAACATACCTTAGATCCCAGCCGTTTTAGTGATCAATGTTGGAGATCGAAAAAAAACTGTTTAGATTTTAGTTCACAGATTCTTGATCTTCAAAGCTATTTTATGGAAAAAGCTCAATCATTGAAGGATAGGGCTATTTTATGGAAAATAGCCTAATGACAGAAATTTTTTTTTGAATAGTTTAACGATCATTTTATAATTTTTTTTGAGGGAGTTCAGTTTTTTTTTTTTTTTTTCAATATCATCCCTACTTTGTGGAGTCCAACCAAGCAGACAGCAGTCTTTTACATTTCCAACTTGGCAAAATAAAGGTTTAATTTTTATTTTTTATTTCTAGAGAAATCTTTTTAAGAATTTTTTTTTAAAAGCTCAATAAACTCGAAACCAATCCTCCATTTGAAAAAATAGAGAAAGTGAAAAATGGCTGGTTACAGAGCAGAAGATGACTATGATTACCTTTTCAAAGTAGTATTAATCGGTGATTCAGGTGTGGGAAAATCTAATTTACTCTCAAGATTCACTAGGAATGAGTTCAGCTTAGAATCCAAATCTACCATTGGTGTTGAGTTCGCAACTCGTAGCTTAAATGTTGATGGCAAAGTCATCAAAGCTCAGATTTGGGATACTGCTGGTCAAGAAAGGTCTTATTTTTTATATACCTTTTCTCTTCCTTTCCTTGTTTCTTGATCTGGGTATTTTTAGTTCTTTGCTGATTTTTCAAAAAAAAAAAAAAAAAAAAAAATTTTCTTGTTATTTTTCATGTTTGGTAGCTTTTTTTGATTGAGGGAGAGTTTGATTTGATCCAAAAAGGGGATCCAAATTGTGGGATTTTTAGCTTTAGTAAGGTTTTTGAGCTGCATGTGTCTTATATATATATATATATATATATATAACAAATTAGTTATTTAGATTTAGGAGTTAGGGTTTTTGAATAGCTTGAACATAGATTTGAGCAGGGACGAAGCAAGAAAATTGCTTTAGGGGGTTAGAGATAGGGGGCCATAGTGCAATTTTACCATATACTAACCTGTAATTTCATAAAAATTTAAGGGGCTAAATGTAAAATCCACCATTTTTTGTGAATTTAGCAGGATATTTGATGTTTTCTTACAAACTTGTAATGAGTTGTGTGTGTTCTTTTGTAATTGTTAATGCTTTCCATTTAATATGTGCTTTCTATTTCATGTTTAGAGCTAAGTTGCCTTATGATATAATTTAGGTTACTTGTGTGAGGTCTGGAACGATACGGTTTTACGAGAACCCCAATGAGCTTCACCGGCGGTAGAAATGTTGTCTTGTAGTCTTTGGTTACTTGCATGCTTCATTATTTTTGTCATTTTGTAATCACAAGGATATTTGGTGCTAGATTGCCGTATGATAATTTAGGTTACTTGTGTGAGTTCTTTAACGATATGGTTTTACTAGGATCCCAATGAGCTTCACCGATGGTTGGAAATGTCATCTCGTAGTCTTTCATTACTTGCATGCTTCATCATTTTTGTCATTTGTGTGATCACAAGGGGATTTGGTGCTAAATTGCCCTATGATGTAGTTTAGTTTACTTGTGTGAGTTCTATAACGATATGGTTTTACGAGAACCCTATAAACTTCACTGGCGGTTGAGAATGTCATCTCTTAGTCTTCATTACTTGTTTGCTTACCTGTATATTGTGTCTCCATAAGTGCTTAAAATCTGCTAGTCCGGTGTTTAGCATCAAATCTCGTTCAGTATTTCAGGTTGTTGCAGGGAACTTGTAGCTATGGTTCGGTTTAATTTGTTAATGGAAGAAATGGCTTGAACAAGTAAATAAATGTTAAGTTGTGGTTGGGATATTTTACTCATTGTGTGTTTTGACAGTTCGGAGTGTTACAGGAAATGAGTTTCGATTCAGTAAATTGTTTTGCTCTTTTATTCTTGCATACCAGAGAAGTCAGTACTTGCGATTTTTCTTTTGCACTATAGCATATTACAGGGCTGAGTAATATTATAGTCCAGGTTTGGTTCTTCGTTTGCTAGTGTGGATTTAACAAGAATCTTGGTAGTTTTAGCATATGAAAATGAAAATATTTCAATACAAAAAGCCCTCGGGTTAAAAGCACTTCCACTAAGCCCCTTTACGGCTGTGCCACTAGCTGTAATGTTAGAGCTTGCGACCATGGTACCGTGCTTTGTCTTTCCGTAAACCTTTACTAACTTAGCTTCCACATCATCGTAAATGACCAAGTCTAGTCATCGTCATTGTTTCCTGTGCAAGTCACCCCATTGCCATCTTCTATTCGGTTATATATCCAAAAATTTTCAACACCCCCTGGAATGGCCGAGTGATTCCTCTGTTTGGTTTCCACTGTAGCTTTGTCCGACTCCAGGGAACATATGTGGTATATATCTAATGTTGATGTCGCCGGTGTCATTGTCTGTCTCGGGTTCGGTTGCCCTGGTTTAGTAGCATGTGGACGATGGGTAATGAAACGATTCGTGTTAGAAATAAAATTCGTTTTAATTCCATGCTTCTTTTTATGTTATTTTCTGAAGTTCTCTTTTCATGCCAATAGGTACCGAGCCATAACAAGTGCTTATTACCGAGGAGCTGTTGGTGCACTCCTCGTGTACGACGTTACCCGTCATTCCACATTCGAGAACGTTGAGAGGTGGTTAAGAGAGTTAAGGGATCACACAGATCCCAACATCGTAGTCATGCTCATTGGTAACAAATCAGATCTTCGTCACCTCGTGGCTGTCCCAACTGAAGACGGGAAGTCTTTCGCCGAGAAAGAGTCTCTCTACTTCATGGAAACTTCTGCTCTCGAAGCTACAAATGTAGAGAACGCATTCGCCGAAGTTCTTACTCAAATCTACCATATCGTAAGCAAAAAAGCCATGGAGACAGCCGACGAAGGGACTGCATCAACCGTTCCTTCCAAAGGCGAGAAAATCGATGTTGGTAAAGACATCTCCGCAATGAAGAAAGGGGGTTGTTGCTCAAGCTAAGAAAATGACATAAACCTGAACATCCGATTGTTTAACAACGCGGCCGGGGATCGTTCCGCTGTGTCGGTTTTGTAGAATCTTCTCGGAAATAGAATCTTCTCGGAAAGGCACCTAAGAGTAGGAATATCGGGTGAGATCGGTTCGGTTTACATCCAAATTTTTTTTTTCCAGGGTAGTATATTGTTGAATTTGAACAGGTGAATGCATCAATGATGTTTGTAGTGTTTATGTTAGTTTAGGAAATGCTTTTACCTTTTTATGAATGTTACGAAGGACAATTGTGGTGTTTAAAACTTAAAATCATTCAAGCAATGAACACCTTTTGATTGTTGTGGGCATGCCATAAGTCCCTGTACCTTTTTGTAAATTTATCTTTATGTCATAAGTCCTTGTACTTTTTGTAAATTTGTCCTTTATTTTTTAGATTTTAAAATTTAAGTCCAATTATTAAAATTATTTTGTTAAATTCAGATTTATTACAACATCATTTTCTTAGTTGTATTTTTTTTATTTCAAAATGTCATACCAACAATTTAATAAAAAAAATTAACAATATTAACAATAGGGATTAAATCCTTAAAAATAAAAGTATAGAGACGAAATTTTAAATTTTTTGAATTTTTTGAGTCCACATTAATCATAGAAGTTATGCAATTTTTCTTAATTTGTTATTATTTAAAAATTATATACTTTTTTAAGTAATGATGTAGTACAATAAGTAATATGTCATTATAAGGACCAAAATTAGAAAAAAAATTAAGTTACATGATTAAATTAGAAAAAAAATTGTCAAGTTTAGGAATTAATTATTGTCATATCCTTTATATTTATTGATCGTTAAAAAATTGATTTTGTGATTAGCTCGAAATAGGGGATGATATGGACAAAGGTATAAGGCTCGAAAAATGAGTTCAGGTAAAAAAAAAAAACAAGCTTGATTAAAATATGGACTAAACTTGGGCTTTAACATTCAAAATCCGAGCTTGGCTTATTCTATACATTTTTATTTTATTTTTATATATTATGTAATTTATAGTAAATAAATTAAATATATAATAATATTATGTAAATTTTGAAAAAATATATTAATTTATTTAAAATTAAAATTTTAGTAAAAGAAAAATCATATAAAATATTAGATATTAAATTAAAAATGATATGGGCAGATTTAAAATAGGTTTCGATTAATCATTTATAAATATAGTTGGATTTGGGAAAATTTTAGATTAGGTGTATTAATATCATACGTAAGCTTGATCCGAAATGGGTCTCCGATAAACACTACACTATGAATATATAAAACATATAAGTTTCAAACGAATTTTTAAGCAACAATCCATTGTCGTCCAGTGGTTAGGATATCTGGCTTTCACCCAGGAGACCCGGGTTCAATTCCCGGCAATGGAAATTAACTTTGCTAACATTGTCCCTGACCTTTGCAAGTTTTTTCAATTTAATCTCTAAATTCTTTTTGGTCCAGTTCCTTAATTTGGCAAATTTTTTCAATTTAATCCCTAAAAATTTTCCCCCATTTGTCTCTAAACTTGACAACTTCTCCTAATTTTAGTCCCTGAACTTTGCAAGTTTTTTCAATGTAATCCCTAGGCTTCTTTGGTCCACATTTAATCCCTAATTTTGGCAACTTTTTCAGACTTAATTCGTGATTTTTTTTTTCTTGTTAGTCTCTAAACTTAATAACTTCTCCTAATTTTGATCATTGTGATGACATAACACTTTGAGATTGTGCCATGTCAACACATTTTTTTTATCCACATTTAATCCCTGAACTTGACAACTTTTAAACTTTTTTTTTACACATTAGTCCCTAAACTTGATAACTTATCCCAACATTGGTCATAATCACCTAAATTTTTTCATAAGAAATTTTTAACAAAATATTTTTAGGAAACTATATTAAGAATAGCTTCAAGGAATCCTAGTCGCAATATCTAGAGCATTAACCAGTACTTCGGGGAGGTCGTAACTCAACGGCGTACAAAGCTTACTAAATTACTAGAACAACTTCGATTTGAAAAGAAATGTTTCGACCGAAATGCGAAAAGATCATCGGAAGCCGACGGCTAGTTTCGAACTGAGTCTTTTCCTTACATCTCCATCAGCATCAACAAGCATAGATAGAGAAAGCCATTTTCCAAATGCTATATCAAAATGTAATTAAACCAAAAGAAAAAGAAAAAAAAGGTAGTTACGACCGTAGAGTTAATCATAAATCTCTTTGAGAAAACGAGAACCGAGACAGAAACTAGCAAAAAGCTGAGTACCCAAAACTCGAAACAAACTCAACTTAGCTCGTAACTACTACTACTCTTAAACTCCGATGTTTTGCGACTTGTTAAGGATGACACCTTCGTATTTGACTTGGAACCATTTCATGGCATCTTCCTTTGTAACTCTGTGCTGAATGCCGACACGTGACTTGCACCTGCGACGACGACCTACACGGTATCCAGCTCGTTCGAGAACAACATAGAAATCCATACCGTAGATACCAGTTGAAGGATCATACCTGGAAAGAAAACACTTGTAAATTTATGCTTTTATGGAGTTAAATAACATCAAATATTGAATGTAATTACGATGAATCCGCTAAAAGATCCTTCGTATTAACTCAGTTCTGCAAATAATGTATATCATAGGTAAAGGAAGATTAATCCTAATACCAATATGAACATGCAAATCCGAAAGTCAAGGAAAACATTGTAGAATACAAATGGTAAAAGTACCATGGAAGCTCCAATACAAGGAGTCAAATTGTATTTTGCCCATTCTACTAAAAGATAAGCAAATTAATCCCTATATGTTAGATCAAAGAGCAAGTTGATCATTTTGTTAAGAATTTCATCCAGTTCTACTGTTAAAAATTGATGTACATCAGCATAAAGTATCCATGGCTTGTCACATTACACTTTTTGGTTATTCCGTAAGCCATGCCAGTTTTTAATAGTATAAATAAATGAAATTTTTAACAAAAGGAACCAATTTGCCCTTTAATTTAACATATAAGGACTAGTTTTCTAATTTTTTTTAGTAGAGGGGGCAAAATACAATCTTATTCCTAGTATAGGGCCTCCATGGTACTTTTACCAAATACAAACAAGTGCACTGCCATTCGAGTGGTTATTATCGTAAAGTTCTCATGAAAGTTAACCACCTAAAGCTATCAAAGAATCCTAACATAGTTCTACCATCATCCAAAATGCATCAGTGAATCCCAACATATAAAACATTGATTAAAATACATCAAAATTTGATATAAACTTACTTGATGCCAAGATCGATGTGTTCTTGGATACCGAATCCGAAGCAGCCAGTATCACTGAAGTTCCTCCTTAAAAGCTCGTATTCCTTAACCTTCAAACCACTCTCGAGAAGTTGCATTGCCTTCTCTCCCCTCACCGTAACGTAGCAAGCAATTTTCTCATTACGCCTAATTCCGAAAGATCTCACGGTATATCTTGCTGCTCACATTGACCCATATTTTCTTTTTCATTAACAAAATCCAGATAAAGAAAATCAAAGTATGCCATCGATCCCTATACTTTACAAAAATTAAAATTTAAATCATCTTACTTTTTTCAATTCATTGATGCCATTAGTATTTTTCATCAAAATTTCCATCTAATAACATATGATACATCATATATATATATATCAACTTGGCATGGCTTTGAAAATTTGCCAACTTAATCTATGATTGAATTAGGACTTTTAAATCAATAAAAGTAGCAAAGATTTGATTTTTCCTAAAAAAAGAACTTTTTAATTACGGGGATTAAACCTCAAACTTCACTAAAGTACAGGGATTAATGGTATATTTTGACAAAAAAACCCCTAAAAGACGGCATTGGATTGAGAAATTTACCCTTAGAGAAAACAGGGGTTTGACCACTGAGTTGTTCCAAGACCTAAACAAAAGCAAAAATAGGGTTAATTACTACTGAATTAAAAGATTGCTTTTTTTCTGGGGGGGGGGGGGATGAAATTGTTTTTGGGCACCTTGGCGGCGCGTGTAAGACGATCGCCGCTTTCGCCGACGGAGATATTGAGGACGAGCTTTTGAACTTTGATTTCCCTCATTGGGTTCGACAATTTCTTCTCTGATGCCTCCCATAATTAGCCATTTAAAAAAAATTAACAAAATGTTAATGGAGATTATGGGTTAACATAAACAGCAATTAGATTGAGATAAATTGAAATAGAGAGAGAAGGTACCATGGTGACTTGAAAGACTTGGAGAGCAGCTGAGGCAGATCTAACAAATTAATATACTGAAATTTACTTTTTAGGATTAGGGTTTTTAGGGTTCATATACGAGTGGCAACTGTGAAGTGATACCCTTTTGAGGGTGGGTTATGAGGTAAAGAATTTAATAATTATAAATTAATTATAAATTAATTGAATTAATTCAATCAAACCGGTCGAAGTATAGGTCTAAAATAAGATATTGAATCGATTGACTTACGAGCCAGTACGAATCGGTTAAAATTGTTGAATATATTTATTTATTATTATTAGGAACTGATCAGTTAGATCATAAATTAATCGATCTAAAGCAATACATTAGACCGATTGACCTATAAAAAATCAAACGAATTGATCAAATTGATGAATCTATGATCTAATTAATCTGTTCAACCATTGGTCCAATTCTAAAAAATTTGGTCAAAATTTAGTGTAACCCAAATCATGTTGAGCGATTTTTTATTTTTTCAAATTATTCTTAAGGAAAATATATGGTATGGTTTCGGTAGAATTTTTAGACTCCACAAAAAATTCGGGAGATTGATAAGTCTTCTATAGAGTATAATAAAAACTAAAGATCAAGTTATAATAAAAGCGAAAGGCTAGAAATGATTAAATTATAGCAGAAAGACTAAATCCACTAAAATATTACATAATACAAGGACCTTAGATAGAATTTGACCATATTTTTTTTAAGAAGAAAAATATTTTAGTATAAGAAAGGAGCTCGAAAATAGAGTCGTAAATAAAGAAAAAAGTATAATGAAAATCTTGTATTAAGATCAGATTGCATTTTGTTCTGTCTATTAAAAAATTAGTAAATTAATCCCTATACATTAGATCAAAAAGTAAATTCATCATTTCCTTTAAAAATTCATCTTTTTGCATGATTAAAAAATGAGATAACTGACAGAATAACTAAACAGTGACACATGACATGCCATGTATATCTCATGTTGACGTATAAGAACCAATTTTTAACAGTAAAAATATATGAAATTTTTAATAAAAGCACTAAATTACTTTTTAATCTAACATATAATGATCAATTTGCTTATTTTTCTTTAATATAAGAGTCAAAATGCAAACAGACTTTTAGTATAGGGTCTCTATTATTCTTTTACCGAAATTTGAACTCACTTCTTAAAAGTGAGTGCTTGAACCAAATAGCCTAAACCCGGTTCAGCTTATTTGACAATAGAGCTCGAGATTGCAGAAGCAACCCAACACTGTCATAAATTTTTCGGTGAACCGAACGGAGCCGAGGCTTTCTAGAGTGGCCACTCCGTAGGGGCTAAAATATGCAATAAAAAACAAAGTTCATAACCAAAGATGTATAGCGATAGCAAAGCTATAAGTTTTCATTATAAGATGAAATCTGTATTTTGACCAAATTTGTGATTTACATTCAAATGTATACAATGGGAATTAATTCCCCTGAATGAAAAATCTAAAAGCTTAAACTGATATGCTGACCGGTCCGATACCAAACGACTAGATGCCAACGATGACTTTGTCGCATCGAGGAAAGAATCGAGGTCTATTGATGCCTATATGTGCATTGAAAACCTGACACACCCCTATATAATAGCACAGTGATGACTGCCGAGTAATTTCGTATACACCCGAATTCCGAAGGAGAAGCCGCTTGAGAAACCGGCGACAATAGTAATACTAAAACATATTTACATGAAAGAACCATGGAACTACAAAGGATATTACCAGACATGCCATGAGGAAGTTACAGAACGGTTGTCCACGCCAACATCCCGTACCCTGATTGGATGAAACAAAATCGACCCCACTTGTAGATCCTTGTTCATGCCAATCTTCGATAAATCTGTTATCTCGAACCCCAGTGATATTCTTTGCTGTTTGACCACATATTTCGCACATTCTGCGGAGTAAAAATAAGGTACGATTAGAGGTGAATTGCATATTATGTTCTGCTTTCGAGCTAGTCTGTAAATATTGAACGCTACAAGAAATCTGCAATACAGTAAAACGTCTCTTCACGCATATATATATGTATATATCGATTGTCATTTGCAGAGCTGGTTTAAGATTGCAGCTCTTAAACCGATTCTATCACATGGACGATAACAACTAACTCCCCGATATGATCATATGCAAAAGAACAGATAACAGATCGAGAACAAAGCATAATTAAGCAACAATCATAATACATATTTTCGCGGTAAAGGTATCATGGAAGCCCCTGTACTAGGAGTCAGATTGTATTTTTCTCCTTTTATTAAAAAATTAGACAAATTAGTCCTTGTACGTTAGATCAAAAAGCAAACTAATCCTTTACGTTAAAAATTGGTGTAGCTAACGGAATAACTAGACAGTTACACGTGGCGTGTTACATGTACATCATGCTGACATACAGGGACCAATCTTTAACAGCAAATGGATTAAAGTTTTAATAAAAGGACCAGTTTGCTCTTTGATATAGCTACAAGGATTAATTTGCTTTTTTTTAGTAGAGAGAACAAAATGCAATTCGATTGATAGTACAAGAGTCTCCATGATACTTTTACCATACTTTTCCCACAAGAAATCCACAATACAATCCTAATTCCATCACTTAGACGTAGATTTAAGAACCGATACGATTAGAGGTGAATTGCATACATGTTCTGCTTGCGAGTTATTCCGTAAGTATCAAATGTTCGTTAATGCTACAAGCAATCCACAATACAGCAATACATCACTTCATGCATATATACATATCTATATATCGGAATGCCATTCACGGAGCCAATTCTATCACATAGACGATAACACTTCATTCCACAATACGAAAAAACAATGCAAACTACAACTTCATATGCTAAAGAACCGAAAACAGAACATCACAATGCATATTTTCCTCTACGAGAAAGAATGATACCTGTTTCCTTTTAGCTTAAACCAAGCCTCAGCGCAATGACTATGCACAATCCCGAGCTCGTCTTTGCACCCGCAACCGAGTTGAATTAGATCAGTAACAGCTGCAGTAGTTGATATACTATCATTAGATTCAAGCAATTGCTCCGAGTTCAAATGGCAAATCCGACAAACACTTTCCCCGTCGTAACTATCGTTAAACCATCTCGTGCCACCGATACTTCCGTTTATATCGATGGCACACGAGTTATCTCTTTCAGGAACCTTTCTAACCGGCATTTCTGCTAATACACCATTACTTTCAACCATGACAATGGTCTCAACCACACATTCATCGCCGACTTGACTGAGTCTTTCATCGATGACTCTAGTCTCGATTGTTTCAATCGATCCCTCACTCGATACCACACCATTGTTTACATTTCCTTCGACTAAACTACTCGAATTCTCGATACTCTGACCGTTTTGACTCGAAACTGAACCGATTCCACTCACATAACTAATCTCCACTTGTTTACATGATCCAAATTCATCATTTTGTAATCTCAAACCAGCATTTTCATCAGAATTTTTCACAAAAACAGCCCCATTAATCGAATTCGAGTCAATTTGACTCGAATTCTTACTAATTTCTACCCTATCACACCTTTCCTCTTGATCCATTAATCTCAAATCAATTAACTCAGAATTTAAAAAAAGAAAAAAACTATAAATTATCAAAATCTACAACAATAAACATACATATGAGCAATCAAATAATGGAAAATAGCTAACATTTTCTCCATTTTAAGACACCCAAATCCAGAAATTCATCACTTTTTATGCTCATAAAAATCTAAAAATCAATAATCACAAAAAAAAAAAATTCAACACTAATAACAGTGATTAAGAGCTGATTAAGACTCTTAAAAGCAATAAAAACCAGAATCCATTGTTTGACTTGCAAAACAAACCCAGAATCAGATCCTTTACTTGCTCCATTTAATCACTTAAACTCCAAGCAATTAAATAAATAAGCAAAAATGCTTAACAAACGAAATTTAAAAGGGAAATTTCATAGCAAAAATGGGTTTATCCTCCATTGAAATACTGTGAAATTTTATATATATATATATATATAAAAAATCCAAGAAAGTAAGTTAGAAAAAGATCTTGGAAAATGGTATCTTAAGAAAATTTAAAAAAAGGGGGGGTTGAGTGAAAAAAACGTAAATATGACTAGAATTAGTAAAAAAATAATGATGAAGATGATCTTGAATAAAAAACAGGTTTCTGAATTTGAATGGGTATAAAGAGGGAAGTCTTTGTAAAGGTATTGTTTATTTATTAGGTATATTAATAAATTTAGTCCCTAATTTTTATTAATTTTGTAGTTTTGGTTCTAATTCATTTTTTTATCATTTTGTAGTTTTGGTTCTAATTCATTTTTTATCACTTTGGCCCTCCATCTTTAAAATTTAGTCAAATTGCTCTGTTGATGTGGTTGCCACCGCGACCATTTATGTGTACTTCATAGCTAATATGGACAACTTTTAAAAATTTTGAACTTTTTTGAATTTTTAATATATTTTTAAAGAAATTTATGAAATATATATGTGAATTGTCGTGTGAGTTGTCACGTCAATGCTGTTAAAAATTTAACAATGTAGTTAACTTTCCCATCTAGAAAAAGTAATTTGACTGAAATTTAAAGGTTGAGGGTTAAAGTGATAAAACAAAAAGAATTAGTATCGGATGACAAAAGAGATAAATGTTGGGGGCTAATTTTTTTAAAATTATAAATTTAGCCCCTAATATTTACTCATTTTGTCACTGCGGCTCTATTTCTTTAGATATATTAGTCCTAAACTTTTAAATTTTAGTCAATTTATTTTTTTAAAACGAAAAAATTGTTCGAAATGCTATTTTAATGATATTAACGTGGCAACATATGTAGCAATTTATACCTACTTCATACAGTTCAACCAACATTTTTTTTTATTTAAGAAAAAAGGCAATTTAATTAAATTTTGTAGATTGAAGGCCAAGATGATAGAAAAAGCTAGGACCAAAGTGACCAAAAAATAAACTCTAAGGACTAAATTTATAATTACTTTTAATACAATTAAATAACGCCTTGGGGTAATATTAATGGGTGATTACTTAAAGTCATGGAATTTGACTTTATTCCATAAATTTATTGAGTTAATCAGTTTTTTTTTTAATAATCTCGTTATGGTTCTGATCATATGTTCTTTTTTATACAATATCTAGAATTATCCATAGTCCCCTCCCAGCCCATAAATAAGAGGATAATACACTTTAATGCCCTCGAATCTATGTCCTCCTGTACTGTCAATCGAGCTAAGACTCGATCGACATTGAATAAATTAATTAATTAATTAATTCTGTTGATTTTTAAATTAAAATATAAAAACCATAATTTATATTAAAAGAACCAAATTAATAATTTTTTAATAAATGTTTTTTTTATTTGGGAGAATATTGCATAAATATATACATACATACATACATATATGGTATACCTACATTGTTATCATCATTAGCACATAATATTTTATATATATATATAATATATATTAGATAACACATTTCAATCATTGAAGTGGAAATATTTAATATTTTTTTGGGATTTTTTTTTATTTTCTTTATTCAAAGCTCAAATTAGCTGGTTTATATTCCAAAATATAGTGTTATTATTATTAAATTAATGGGTGTTGTTGAAACGTAACCAAAAAATAAAAATAAAAAACAGTTTAGGGTTAATATACTTTTTAGTACCTAAATTTGATTTTAATGTTCAATTCGATACTTGAGTTTTTTTTTTATTATTAACTAAGCACTTGCATGGTGAAATTTCTTTTTAGTCTCTTTTTATAATGATTAAATTACATTTTGCCCACCTAAGATGGTAAAATTTTACTTTGACTTCCCTTGAAAAATATAATTTTAACCTTGGCTCCCCCTAAAATAAATTTTTGGCTTCGTCCCTGAATTTGATAATTGATCTCTTCTTTTTTGTTGTTGTTTAAATTAAGTATTTGAAATTGTTTACAATGTTCAATTTGATAACTTAGCTTTATCATTGTCTCGAGTAAATATCCATATTTTTTTACTAGAGTACACATGTCAAATATTTATTAGACCACATATCATTTAATCAAGTGTTAAATTGAATATCGAAATCAAATTCATGTACCAAATGGTATATTAACCCTTTAATTTACCCTTAGTCATATGGTATATCAAATCCATGGACCAAATAAAAGACGTTTTTTTTTCTAGGGAAACAAACAAGAAGAACGTTGAAAACATTAAAAAAACAAGTGGTAATGATAAAAACAGAGGTTCCCACTGCTTTTGAGTTTCGGCTAAGGCTGTTTATTTATTTATTGGTAAGCCCAAAGACGAAAAAAATGACAAATGTATGGTAATTTACATATATGGCCAACCACATAGAGTTATGTTGAATATTCTAAAAGTAATAATTATTATATTTTATTTATTAATTAAAATATAGTGTAAACTACACATAAAGTCACCAAACTATTGCTTTTTTTTTTAAGTTCGGCTGGCGAGCTTCGAGCGATTATTCGACGATATATACAGTGAAACAATATCTATCTATGAATAAGCAAACGTATCTCAGATCTAAGTTGATCTAATGATCGATATCGAAATTCGGAGAAGAAAATTGTTCGGATTGGATTCACAGATTCGTGATATCTAAAATTATTTTTTGAAAAAAAGAAACAAAATTGTAGAATAGGAGGAAAGGTTTACTCTTTCAATTGGTACCAAATACGAGAACAAAGAAAGTCATATAATGATGATTATAACAATCTAATGGCTTAAATGAAAATTTTTAAATAATTTAATTATTATTTTTGTAAGTTTTAGAAATTAAATGTCCAATACGTAAATTTATTAATAGTATAATAAAATTGAAAGTTTTTACCCTAAAATATATTATCTCGGATTATTTGAATTAATTTGATTAATTTTTAATTTATTTTCTAAAATAATCTTTTAATCCATAAAACTATTTAAATCGAATTGTCTTTGTCCAATGACAAACAACTTATGGACAAAATTGAAGCCGCCACTACAGTGGATCCTATAAAATCACCATCAATATGGGAAGTGTAAGGTTTCGGTCCGATTTCAATATATATATTACTGTTTGTATATGTATAAAACATGAAATATTATATATTTTTATAATCAAAATTAATTTATTTATGTAATTTAAATTTTGTTTAAGTTGAATCATGTAGCTCATGGCAAAGTCTACTCATCAATTTCACATGCCAATCGAAGAGATTTTTTAAAAAGATGAAAATTTTATAATTTAACTAAAGTTTTTGATTAATAGTATCTCAAAGTATCTAAGTAACTAATTTTTCGTATTCCAAAATTCATTAAAGAAATAAATACTGACTACAAATTTTAAAACTATTTTATGTTTTTTACATTTCAAAATCTATTGAAAAAATAAATACTCACCACAAGTTTTAAAACTATTTCATGCCCTGCGTGTACAATCTTGGCTTGGAATTCATTGTGCCATCACTATTAATCTATGAGTGAGTGTAGTCCAAGCAAAACTCCATGGAAAAAAAAATAATGGAAGGTTCAATATATTGGAAGATATATTCTTTGAACACTAGCCATAAACTAAAAAATGGAGTTTGATTGAATCGAAAACAAATGGTACTAAGTTTATAACAATGAAGTGAGCATCGACTCCGTCAGAATCCTACTATCCAACCCGATAAAAGAATCGGACTGAACTGTTTTAAGAATTGATTTACAATTCTAAACGAGTTGAGTAGGTTTTTGACCGAGTCAGTTTTCGAGGGTTAATTATGAACTATCTTTAATACTAATTATATATTGAGTGATTAACAGTCTACAGAGGGTGATTATATGTCCAATTAAATGCCAGCTTGGTTGGCATAGATGCTGTTGAAAACTTTGAAAGATAATGACCAAATTTGGATTGTCAATGCCGATAGCAATACTCAATTGATGAATTTTTAGATGGATTTAATCTAAAAAATGCAGCTATCCAACCTCCGTAATAGCGGAATTCGGCTGTGGGCCATGATTGCATCTATGATTCCAAGCCAATCCCTATCCGAGCAAGTATCATCATATTTTAACAGAATTAAAATTTAGAATTCAAATTTAGAGATTAAACCGAAAAAAGTTTAAAAATTCCAGGATTAAACGACGGTTTGTTTTTGAATGGGAGTGAAATTTTATATGGTTACTATGTTTCGAATTATTTGATTTGGATGAGAGTTTTCAGCCGTTCAGATCTTACCATTTGATTGCTGATGAGAAAGGGAGAGCTGGATGCAATCTTCCGGTTATGCCCTGAAAATATTTATAAAGAAACATTGTAAGCAATTTAAAAGTGGGTCAAAGGCAAAGGGACCTATCAAAAGAAAAATATCAATTAGTTAGGAAACAATAAAGCACCGAACATGTTTCAAGGGCCGAAAAAGATAAAACGTAATTATTAACAGCATGGGACCTTCTTAAAAGCTTTTTAGCCAAGGGTATCTTCTTTTTGACCAAACAAATAATAATCAATACATGTACCCTTTATATCATTACATCTTCTCATGCCATGTCTAAATATTTGACAATCCACCAAAATCTGTCCCCCGACCAATAATAGCTAACAGCCATGTGATCGGTCGGACTATTACTGTTAGTAAACTATGGTTCCCGAAAGGATTCTGCTTATGGTTAAAATGATAAACAAAAGATAAACTCAAATTAAAAACTAAAATTTGTTCATATAACGGGTAAACATTTCGAAATGGTAAAATAAGTTCAAATGTGCTCAAATAAAAGGTAAAAAATATCATGAATGTCTCTATACTAGTAATCAAATTGCATTTTGCCATCTAAAAAATAAAAAATTTATCTTTATACATTAAATCAAAAAACAAATTGATTATTTCTGTTAAAAATTTCATCCATTTGTACGGTTAAAAACTAATTTGACTTATAGAATAACCAAACAATGACACGTACCTCATACTGATGTACACGAACCAATTTTTAATAGCAAAAACGAATAAAATTTTTAACAAAAGGACTAGTTTACTATTTGATTTAACGTATAAAGACTAATTTGTCCATTTTTTAGTAAAGGAAAAAATGTAATCCAACTACTATATAAGAGCCTCCATGGTACTTTTACCCAATTAAAAGCTATCCACACACTTAACCCAGTTTGTAGTAAAAAATTAAGGGAAAATAAGAAAAAATAGAAACATAATTTGAAAACCGACATACGATATCTGAAAGCCCTTATTTGAGCACATTCGAAAATGTTTGACCCTTATTTGACCATTTCAAAAACGTTTTCGACCTCAATTTAAGTGTTTAGTCAAAGATAAACCTGAAACTTATCCAAAAGAATCTACTATATAGTACCTTTTTCCTTCAGCAGTCATGTTCCCATCCGAACACACGTAAATGACCCCAGTATTCCACCTTGGGCCAGCATGTGAGGCTGCAGTGACGATGAACATTGGCTCCGTGATATCACTTTGCTGTGACTATCGAAACAGAATGAGACTTGATTATCAAGATGACATAAAAGCAACAATGGTAGAAAAAGAGTAATAACATTACTTCGAACAAACAGTAACAACAATTGTCTGCAATTTTAGTCAGCCACCAGAATTAACTTAAAACAAAGAACAAATGAAAGTAACCAAACCGAAAAGCCATCCCCTTTTATCTTCGGGTACATTTCCTAACCACAAATAGACGTCTTAACTTTTCCTCGACTAGCAGCTTTCCGGTTCATCCATCTTACTTTTTAGTATCTAACATGTTACATGTACACAACTAAAAAAAAAAGCATTTTGACAAAAAGTAGACTCATAGAATACAAGAGCAAGAGAGGCATCATTGACATATATGGATCGAGAGAAGGCAGCCACCACACTGCCAAAGGCTGTATGTGTTGTGGAAGCGTACAAAATGATGCGGGATAGGCCTCAAATCAACCGATGATAATCCAAAGATAGTAATTCTTTTTGTGTCACGCATCAAACTACAGACATCGAATTTGAAAACGGTTTTGAAGTCTCATGTCCCAGGCGGATGCATGAAATGTTGAAGTCCTATTTGCCGTTTCACGTGATCAGGAATCAACTTATTTATGAGCTCCGGTGAAGCCCCAGATAACTGTAACCAAAAGAATACAAATGAATAACTGAGAAAACAATCCCATCTAAAATATTCAATGAAGATTTAGTTAAGAAACATACTTCCTGTTTAAAGTTGAATAGTGGTGGTAAAGGTCGCCCATTTGGTAGGCGAGCGTTAGGTTCTCGAAGCTCATCAAAGAAGGGATGTGCACATGCTTCAAGCTGTCATAGCAAATAAAAAATCACAATAACATGAGATTGGGATGGTTTGGGGAGCCAAATTGATAATTGAAGGCTTTGCATATTTCAAATTCTAAAATGGAAATATCACTCACAGCTGTACAACGAAGACTTGGGGAGTACTGCAGCAGTCGTGAAGCAAGATCAATTGCTTCGGGAGGCATCCTTTTATGGAAAACCTAAAAACATACAAGAGTCACGTTTTGGGTAATCAAACCGTTACTCGAAATCAATCATGAATTTCAGCCCTTAGAATGAAAGGCAAACCTTATGCCATGGATGTGCTTTAATCTGTGGAAACCTAAAATCCGTGTAATTGGGATTCATGCAGCGAATTTCTTCCCTAGTGGGTGTACCTAGGACCTGTAGGAAAAGATGTAAGAAGCAGACGCATGTTGATACAATGAAATAAATAGCTGCGATCATCTTCAGCAAATCATACCTTGATAATCTCTACAAGCTGGTCCACAGCATTCTCCCCAGGAAACAATGGCTACAAAAGAAAATATATTGGATATCAATCAGCAGAGAGAAGCTAAATTACAAATAGAAAGTTCCAGAAAGACAAATCAGGAAAAACAAAAATGGAAAAAGTGAACCTGGCCCAGCAAAAGTTCAGCAAGAACACAACCAGCTGACCAGATATCAATGGAAGTTGTGTATTCAGTGGCACCAAAGATGAGTTCCGGGGCCCGATAGAAACGCGAACAAATGTATGAAATGTTAGCTTCACCTTTGACCTATAACACAAATAGTAAGTATTAAGTATTTCCGAATAAAAAGTCAAGCAAAAGATGATCTTAAACATGTTGATACTACACTTAGATCTAGTTCAATCATTTACTTCTTCCATCCTTCACCCCTACAAAGAGCAGATAAAGGAGAGCTAAATAAAAGCGAACACTAACAAAGGAGAACCGCCCTATTTTAAAGACCAATCTGAAAAATATCCCAGGTCACTTAAAATGCCAAGTTTGCATGAAGTATTTATAATGATATAAAAGGGAATCAACAATGAAGCATCATTAAATTGTGTTATCATGTTATCACAATACTGGTTTTGCAAATGTGTACAAGGGTAATACCTTGCATCCCTGACAAAAAGCCAAAGATAACAGATTAATCTAATTCTTTTGGAAGTTGCAATTGGAATCAAAGTTTTAGAAACTTATGGACGCAATAACAATGTTTCATTTGAATAAATAGTAATTTGTTGACTAAAATGTCAGTAACAAATCTGAAAGGAAGAGCACTAGGGAATAAATATAAAGGCAATCAACTTACAAGCACTTTTGCACTTCCAAAATCACAAATCTTAGCCTGGTGAGTCAGAGGATCAACCTATACGAAGCCAACAATCACCTAAGAAACCTTGTCAAGACATTTTACAAAAATCATCAGTAAGAAATGCATATACCAAAAGATTTTGAGGCTTCAGATCCCTGTGGCAAACTCCAACAACACTGTGGAGGTATGCAAGCCCCCTGAAAATCTGTAAAAATTAAAAACTCCAATAATCAGCATAAATAAGAACATCACACAAGAAACCACGCATGAAAAAGAGTACCATGCACACCTGATATGTGTATAATTTCACATATATAAGTGGCATTCTTTGATTAGCACTGCTGTAATGTTTCAAAACCCTATACATGCTCTCTGGTACATATTCCATAACCAAGTTAAGGAAAAGCTCGTTTTTCGTTGTCGTGGAAAAGAAACAATGCTTCAAGGAAATCACATTCGGGTGATCCAACACACGCATCAATTGCAGTTCACGATTCTTATATCTCCTGTCTTGTAAAACCTTCTTTATAGCCACAGTTTCTCCCGTTTCCAAACATTTTGCCTGAAACAAAAAAAAGAAGAAGAAGATCAAATCAACATCCACAACACGAAACAAGGTAACAATGGCTACAGCTTGATTATGTCTTGGTACCTGGAAAACAATCCCGAATGATCCTGTCCCAACTACACGCTCTGCCATATAACTAATGGTCTACAATAACATAAAATCCAAAGATTAATCTTAACCGCATATTAGTTGATAATAAGAAACTGGACAACCAAAGAAGAAGCATACCTGTTTAGGTTCTCCATTTTTGCCACCAATAGTTGTGGAAATTATGTGACCGGTAACGGGATCGTTCCGGTCAACAACAGGGGAAGACATTTCCTGGTAAATTAAGAAATTCACGATGTAAGAAACGATACAAGTAAAACTTCGAAGGAACACAACAAAAAAAATTTGAGATCCAACAAAACCAGCCTTTCCCTCATCAAAAAATCAAACCGTTTGCTCCCGAATAATAATAATCAGCTCAAAACTACAAAATCCAGAGAGAAATCATAGATCGTAACAAATGCAACACAAATTTTCATCATCTAGGGTTCCTCGATTAGCTCAAACAACAAGATCGTTAAAAAAAAAAAGAGAGTAAATCAACAAATCTCATAAAATTTCAAAACATAAACAAACATTTCACCAAATTTAAACAAAAAAATTAAATAAAAAACAGAATTCCGAGTTCCGATGCCAGAAATTTTTTTAAAAAAATCTCAAAAAAATCGAAGTTTACCTTATCGTCAGCCATGCCGAGGAAAAAAAACCAAAAAAAAGAAGATCTAACTAGACAAAAGCGTAACGATAGATCATAGTGTGGCCATAGAAGAAGAAGAAAAATAATAATAATAATAATAATAATAATGAAGATGAAGAAGAAAAAACAACTAAAAGGAGAGAAAAAAAAAAAGAAAAGAAGAGAGCAGTGAGAGACAGCGAACTAAAAGCCCATGTGATTCCCTCTCTTTACTTTTTTATATTTTATTTTATTTTATTTATTTCTTTTTTCTTTTTTCTTCTCTTTACCTTTTTTCCGTTTCCTTCGCTCTTCTTTTTGTGTTTGTGGAATTCCTAGAATGCCCTTTATTCTTGTCTAATTTACAAATATAGGATTTTAAATTTTTTTGGAGAAAAAAAAATTGAATAAAAGAATAATGATGTGAATAAAAAAAAAGATGAGAATTTATTTATAAATTATT
This sequence comes from Gossypium longicalyx, assembly GCA_025698465.1. Classification (NCBI taxonomy): domain Eukaryota; kingdom Viridiplantae; phylum Streptophyta; class Magnoliopsida; order Malvales; family Malvaceae; genus Gossypium; species Gossypium longicalyx. The sequence goes on from CM047000.1 coordinate 99,100,757, forward strand.
TTTTTGCCGACGGTTTTTAATCATTGAGCTTATACCGTTCCGTTATTTTTCCCTTTTTATGGTTTTGCATCCGTTACTGTACCGTTATTATTTTGCGGATTTTATTTTACTTTTTTTTTGTTACTTTTTTTTTTGAACGACTTGTTTTTTCCATATTTTTTTTAATTGAAATAAGTAGGGTTTTTTTTTTCTTTTCAATTGAGATTGTTTGTTTAATCTTATCTTTTTGGAGAAAAAAATTATATTTTTTAAAATAATATTACATTATTGTCGATCGAGTCTTAACTCGATTAGTATAGATATTATTGTCAGTATAAGAGGACGTGTTTTCGAGTGCACTGAAACGCATTATCCTACTATTTATAGGTTGAGGAGGGCCTATAGGTAGTTCTAAACATTGTGTCAATATTATCAAAACCTATAATGAGATTATTAAAAAAAATCACAATTTTAGCATTTATCATTTTATTAGGCGCTGCGTAAATAAGGCAGTTCATTTTATAGTTAGATAGACTTATTATAAGAAAATCATAAACATTTCTTTCTATGGTTTTTAAAACTGGATTGGTGGTTGAATCAGTCATGTCATCAGTTCACTGATTTGACTGATTCGATCTGTTCGTCCAGTTTAATTAAATAAATATTTAAATATTTAAAAATGTTAAAATTTGGTTCAATTAGTTTGCACCGACTCTTGAGTAATCGGTCTAATAACTTTCTCCGGATTTATGAGGTAATTTAGTAATATTTGTTTTTAAGTAATCTTAAATTTCCTTAACCAAACAACAAAATCTCATATTTCAATCAAATGAACCAAACAAAATGAAGTAATGTGATAAACACAATAATATGTAGAGTAATCTTATATAGGTCTCTATACTATAGCGTAAATTGCATTTTAGCTCCCTACAACTGAAAATGAGCATAAAAGTTCTCGTTATGTTAGAAACACATATCAAATGGCCATTTTTGTAAATGTCGACTAAGAAAATTATTAATTTTATAAGGTGGTACCTAAACTTTTTTTTTTTACTCAATTGGTATTTAAACTTGAAAACATAAGCCAACTTAGTAATATTTTTAGGTACCTAAATAACACTATTAAAATACATTAGCATGGTGTTAAAGTGACATTGATGACCAATAGCACGATGACAGATAGCAGCCTCACACTATTAAACTCTTTGTATATTTGAAATTTAGTTTTTGTACTTTTATTTATAGGAATTTAGTCCATCTATTTTTTAAATTTAACAATTCAAATCCAAATATTTACACCATTAAATTATTCTGTTAAATTCGTTGGTGTGATATTTTGAAATTAAAAAAAAATATGCGTACTATCCACGTAACTAAAAAAAGGGTATTGCAATGAACTTGAATTTAACAAATAATTTTAACAATGTTAACAATTTTTAAAAAATCACATCCTCATTTAATCAAAATAAAGTATTTGGGCTAATAAATGACATTTTAAAATTGAGGTACTAAATTACATAAAAAAAAAGTTGAAGTATAAAGACTAAATCTTATATTCTGAGTGTAGCACAGACATCAAATTTGAAATTTGACCATTGTTATATAATCTTAAATTTGAGTGTAACATAAGCGTAGGGACTAAAACTGAAATTTAACCAATAAGATAAAAAGGAAGGCTCAGCCACGTATATATACCAAAGTTAGTATATTTAAATTATTTGGCCCACCTTAGACCAAACTGTTGAGATGGCCGAGTTGGTCTAAGGCGCCAGATTAAGGTTCTGGTCCGAAAGGGCGTGGGTTCAAATCCCACTCTCAACAATTGTTTTCTAATTATTTTGATTACATATTTATATAGTTAAAAGTTATATTACTTTTAGTTTTATGAATTTATTGAATTTTTATTTATTTATTAACAACAATTATAATAATATGTGAAAAGGGATATTGGGCCCTGACAGCTTTACATATTCTTTTATTAATTTTATATAAAATAAAAATAAAATATTATCGTAATAATATAATTTATTTTGTAATTATTTCTCATTTGAGTTGTTATTATGGTTGAATCGTGATACCAATTTAGTTAAAAGTTCAAATAATAGTATAGATTCCAAACTCCGCAACAAGACGAGAGAGTAGAATATAATCCAATTGAGTTTAAGTTCTAAAAGTTCCTATATTATGTGTTTTACTTTTTGTGTGAAATTAATCATTCTACTATAATTTAATCATTTTTAATATTTTATATTTCAAAATGTGTATTTTCAATCGTAATGCTACCATTTTTTATTAATTCCATAAAATAATTTGATATAATTTTTTTAAATAAAATTTGCAATAATGTGTCATTTAAAAAAAATTATGTTGCAACATCAAAATATATATTATTTTAATATTAATTTTATTATATGTTCTTATCATATTTGTACTTTATGATACAAAGCCCATAATTACCTATAGTCCCTCTAAAACCCTTAAATAGAAGGATAATGTACTTTAGCTCATTCGAGCCCGCATCCTCCTATATTAGCAATAATGTCGATGCCAATCAAATCAAAACATCAAAACATGTATCACGTAAAATTATTTGACATAATTAACAAATAAAAGTTGAGATTGAAATTAAGTATACACATTCCAAAAAAATAGTAATGAAAAAAAACTTTATAGGCTAAAAACCCTATGCAAAAAAAGATAAAAAAAAAAAAGAATTAGTAAATAAATAATTTTCTCCATAAACCAAAAACCATCTATAAATTTATATATATTTTTTATTTACTTCATTTTATATAACTGTAGCACCACGATTTTTTTTTTTTTTGTTTTTGATACAATACTTAAAACTACTCATAACCCTTCTCTCAACCCTTAAATAAGAGGATAATGCGCTTCAGTACACTTGAACCCATGTCCTCTCATACTATAATAATAATATCGATGTCAATTGAGCTAAAACTCAATCAGCATCTTATAGTTTAATTAAGTGGAAATTAAATCTACAAAATGAGAAAAACAACAAAGTCAACTTGAGGGGGACAATGCAACTACAATTACATATTTATACATGCATACATATATATGGGTATATAATTGAAATATTCTCTGTGTCCGTCTTATCGTCCATAGAGATTAAATTTTTTGGGTTCAAGGTTAGACAATAATATTGTCCCTAAAATTCGAACTTGAGTTCTTTTATTAAGAATGTAATGTACATTACCACTAGACTCAATATTTTTTCGATTATATATATTTTTGTTGTATGTGCATCCATGTATAAAACTTTCAACTTTCAAACTTCAAAAAGCAATTTTGTGGCTAAAAACTATTGCTGGCTTTGTTGATGATTCCCTTGCCAAGTCCAAACTATATCTTTCAATGACGGTTTCAATTCTTGGTCACAAAATTCCTTGTACTCCAAGGTATCTCCGGCTGTTTTGTTCAGCTCCACCACATGAAACGATGGTGTAATCTCGAAGATCTCGGCATCGATCCCAAGTTGTCCCTTCCGTCCTTCTTTTATCCCCTGTAGTCGTACCTTTCCGTCCCCATTCTGGATGTTGAAACTCTCACTCCGGGCTATTTGTTTAAACTTCGAGACAATGTCGTTAGCAGGTTTTCGGGTAGTGAACCGAGAAGAGTTCCGTTGGTTAGGGTCTTCTTCAAAGAGAGCGGACAGATCAAAACCCTGGGAGAGAGATATGATATCGAACGCATTGAAAAAACTCGGCCTGATTGGACTCATCGGATTTGGCGTCACCGTTGTTGATTCATCCTCAGAACTGGTCTCCCAGCCCGAGAATGAAGACACCGATGACGACGAGTCGAGTGCTGCTTGGACGTCACTGATAACTAAATCGAACTTTTTAGGGTTTGGCGATAGTGGCGGTGTGTCAATCTTTTTAAACCCTTTCTTAAACCAAACGTTATCCATCAGCTTCTCCACCGTGATTCGTTGGTTTGGGTTCGGATCAAGGATCCGAGAAAGAAGCTTTCGAACCTCTGGTGGTAACCATTGTGGACACTTAAAATCTCCTCTACAAATTTTCTTATACATTTCCATCAAATTCTGATCATGAAAAGGTAGAAACCCCGCCATAAGAACATAAAGAATAACCCCACAAGACCAAATATCCGCCTTAGCACCATCATACCCTTTCTTATTTATAACCTCCGGTGCCACATACGCCGGAGTCCCACAAGTCGTATGTAAAAGCCCATCTTGCCAACAAGATTCCGTCAATGCACTCAACCCAAAATCCGAAACTTTCAAATTCTCATTCTCATCCAACAAAAGATTCTCCGGTTTCAAATCACGGTGATAGACGCCACGACTATGACAAAAATCCACCGCCGCCACCAATTGTTGAAAATAATGGCGAGCCACATTTTCTTTAAGTTTCCCTTTAGCCACTTTATTGAAAAGCTCGCCGCCTCGGACGTATTCCATAACGAAATAAATCTTCGATTTACTCGCCATTACCTCGTACAATTGAACAACATTTGGATGTTTAATGATTCTCATGACGGCGATTTCACGTTTCGTTTGATCGATTAAACCACCTTTCATTATCTTCTCTTTGTCAATGATTTTAATGGCGCAGCTTTGTCCGTTCGTCAAATTCCTCGCGTAATAAACCTTAGCGAACGTCCCTTGGCCGAGTAATCTCCCGAGTTCGAATCTTTGCACTAAAACAGTCCCTTTCTTCTCCATAATTTCAAACAAAACTCTATATTAACTAAAAAAAACAATGAATAATTAACAAACAAGTAGAATCCTTTTTTTTTTTAAACATAGAAAAGAGATGATGAGAGAAAGGGGCTGATTCAATACTTTTTTTTTCTTTGTTGAAAATAATCCCACCTTGAAAATGGTCGAGAAATTTTGGGTTATTCTATGTAAGAAATTTTCCGGGAAAAAAATGGCATTCACCGTTGAAACCAGTTTACGAAAAATAGTAAAATTTTGGTTGGAACGTCTATATATAGTTAAAAGAGAAGCTGATAATTTGGATCGAAGATCCAACGGTTGGGATTTTTTTGGTTTTCTATTTTTATTTTCATGAAGGATTATATATATGGGAAATCCTAACAATACGCTTAAAAAAGGGTAAATTACACTTGAGGTCATTAAACATAAATAAATTTATGTTTTGGTCATTCAATTTTAAAAATGTACAAAATGGTCATTGAATTATTCAATTTTTTTATTTAAGTCACTGAACTATTTAAAAGTAATAAAATAACAAAAACCCAATATTTATCTAAATAAAAAAATTTAAATAAGCCTACACTTTATCTAAATAAACATTTTTTTATTAAAAAACCCTAACATTTGTCTAAATAAACAATTTTTTAAAATATAATCAAAAATTAATTATAATTATTATATACATTCATAAAAATTTAGAATTATTATATTTTTTTGGGTTTCGAGTTTAAAGTTTATTGTTTAGGATTTAGAGTTTAAGTTTAAGGTTTATGGTTATATCGAGCTTCAGATTTTGAATATTGCATTTATGTTTAAATAAAGTTATCAGTGTTTAAATAAAGTTATGTTTAAATAAAGTTATCAGTGTTTAAATAATATTAAAAATTCATAAAACAGAGTTAATTTTGTCGAAATAAACAAATAAAAATTTAAAAATAAAAGTCAATATGGAAAAATAAAACCCGAACCAAATTATGATGAACAGTTCCAAAATCTAAAAAACTTGATTGAACTAAACTGATATCACCCTTCATTGACGATATATAAGACTCTTAAATTGACGGTGCATCAAATATTCACTATTTATTTATTTTTAATAAAGACCATTATAATTAAATATTATTATCTTAATATATTTTTGTATATCATATTATATATTTATATAAATTTTAATATTTATCTATATTATTATTTAAGAGTTTGATCGAGTTAGTATTACTCATAAACTGCAACTCAACTCATTTGTGAAATATAAAATAAAAAAAAATATATTACTTTAATAAATCAACAAAAAAATATTTTAAAGGTATTTTTAACTTTTTTTTTCTTTTACAAGTATAATTTAGTTTTTTTAATCAAAATTCTTTTATCTTAATATATTTTTGCTTATCATATTAATATATTTATATAAATTTTAATATTTATACTATTATTTAAAAGTTCGATTGAGTTACTATCATCCATCCATTAGGTGTAGAGTTATCCATGGACCGGGACGGGCCCTAACAAAATTTTAGGCCCGATTGATAGGCTTGGGGCAAAAAAAAGGGCCTAAAATTTTGTCCAAACTTGGCTCGAATAAAAAAGTTAAAACCCGAGCTTGACCCAACCTGGCCGTATTAACTTTTTAGTTTTTATTTTTTGTATAAAAAATTAAAAAATATATAATACATCAAATATACTAAAAAGACTAAAATAAATGTTTCCCAACAAATTGAAAATAAATTTAAAAAAATATTTATACCTAAATAACACTAAGATAAGCGTAACTTAACAATCAAATATCTCTAAAATAGTAGCAAAATTAACAAGAAAACAAGTGTTATACAATATCCAAACATTAACAACAAAATAGTAACAACATAATAGTGAAATAGTAACAAAACAATGGTAAAAAGTGGGAAACAACAACAAAACATGGAAAAATAGCAGCAAAGCAACAAGGTTTTTTTTTTTTTACAAATTTGGGTCGAGCTTGGGTCAAGAAAACCTTACCTTAGGCCCGACCCATTTTTTAAACGGGCCTTTTTTTGCCTAAACTCTTTTTTGGACCTATATTTTTGCCCAAACCCTCTTATTTTTCAGGCGGGCCTTAGCTCGGCACATGGACAACTCTAATTAAATCCCAACTCAATTGTGAAATTATCCAAACCCGACTATTTTTACAAAGCAATAAATATTATTTTAAAAATATTTTTATCTTTCTTAGACAAGTATACATTAATTTTTTTAATCAAGAGTATTAATGTACTTTTACGTATCATATACATATTTATATAACTTTTTTATATCGACACTATTATTTAAGAGTTTGATTGAGTTAGTATCACTCATCAACTGAGTCCTAACCCAGTTATGAAATTATCAAAAACTCGTTATATGTATAAAACAACATATATTATTTTGAAGGTATTTTTGTCTTTTTCTTATATAAAATCTAGAAAAATGAATACATATGATGGGATTTAAACCCAAAACATTATGATATTTACTCTTAACATTATCATTTCAACCAACGTCACGTTTAATTTTTATATTACTTTTTGATAATTTATTATACGAGTTTTTCACCCATATCATTAATGTCTCAAAGTTTATTTCAGATAATTCACAATATATATATATTCATGTTTTATATTGCAGTTTTAGTTCACACATATTTTTTTTTTGTCGATTAAGTATCAACTCGATTGATATGAGCATTATTGCCAATGTAGGAGGACATGAGTCTGAGTGCGCTAAAATGCATTGTACTCCCATTTATGAGTTGGAGAGGAGGACGTGGGTTCGAGTGCGCTGAAATACATTATCCTCTTATTTATGGGTTGGGAATGGACTATAGGTAGTTATAAAAATTGTGTCAAAAAGAATAGATATGATCAAAACCTATAATGAGATCATTTTTAAAAAATATATATTTTTTTCATGTTAGATATACTGTTGGGTGGACCATTATCCATGGTTTGAAATGTAGGTTTACCATGTGGGTGAGTTAGGCCGAATGACCCACGTACACAAGATATTAGCCACAAATTCAAGTTGGGTTTGTCTTGGAGCTGACCCTTCATAATATAAGGCTAAACTACTTTAGAAAAACAATAATATAAGGATAAATTACACTTAAAATCATTAAATTATTAATAAATTTATATTTTGGTTACTCAATTTTAAAAAGTTACAAAATGATCACTGAACTATTCGAAATTTTTTATTTAAGCCATTGGGCCGTTAATTTTTTTTTTCAAAGTTTGGCTAGCAAACTCTAAGTAATGATTCGACGATTGGTGCGATGGGTCAGCACCCATCGACGAGTTGAATAAATCGATATATGAGCTTGCTAAATCAAGCTCTCATGATCATAAATTTATAAAATTTACAAAAAAATGACTTGATTTTCTTATTAAAGATGATGGTCGAAAGTTGAAATGGTTCTTCTACGTCCACTAACTTTAGTTTATATACCTTAATTATAATTTAATGTTTAAGGGTGTAAAAATCTCTCAAACTTTTTCAAAAAAACCAATTTAGCCCCTACTTTTTTTCACTCAATTGGATACTTGAACTGTTAAAATGCTTCAAAAAGACCCTTTGACCGTTCCTTAATTTTTCAGTTAAAACCACCACATGTCGCAACGAGGCGTGACATGTGACAAAAAATGATAAAAAATAAAAATCAATAAAAGTTATAAAAATTATTAAATTTTAAAAAATATTTAAAAGTTATTAAAATTAGTAAAAAAATTATAAAAAGGGTCTTTTTTATGAAAAAAAAACCTTAATTGCTTTTCTTAAAAAAGTTATTGTTTAATTAATCTAACATAATTAGCTTAATTAAGCTTTAACCATGTTAATTTTATTGTTAAATAATCTAAGTGGAAACCATCATCAATGTCCACCATCTCATAATGGAAAATGATTTAATAACCATTTTAGCCCTTTGATTAATTGTTATATAGGTCTTCAAGTTTTTTCTTAATTAAAATTTAATAGCGATTGAATTTTTACAATTTAATCCCTAAGCTTTAATTAACTATTTTATCGACTAAATTACTCAATCATTTTTTATTATATTCTCATATTAACTCCGTAAATATTTCTATTTTACGGACTCGATTTACGAAAATAACCAAAATATAATACATGAGAGGGGTACAATAATAAGAATAGGAGAAAGTGAGTGACAAAAGCAATTAGACAACCGTCATTTCATACTTTAAATAATTGTCTAATCATTTAATTAAGTCCAATTCATCCTGCTCTTTTATTTTATTTTGTTTCTATTATTACAAAAGTAATGGTTTTGCTCGATTTTCTAACATACAGAGAGATCCTTGTACTCACTTTTAAAAAGTATTGGGGACCAAAATACATTCTGTGCTATAATACACGGGACCTGTACAGTGCTTTTTAGCCGGAATGGGAGAAAGAGAGAGAGAGAGAGAAAAGAAAATTTAGAGTGTCTCCATTGATAAAATCTCAAGTTCAGCCCACCACAATGGGGAGAGTCTTGGGACAGCTTGTTCAGGTGTGATATTAAAAGCTTGTCTCAATTTGGAACTCACATCCTTCATTGTTGGTCTTTGCCTTGGTTCACTTTGAATACACTCTTGTATTACCTCACAGATCACTTCAAGTTCTTCAGCTTTGAAACCTTTTAGTGTTGGATCAACCAAGTTGTTGAGGCTCCCTTTATCATTCAAATATTGAGAAGCCTGCCAAAAGCAAGGGGAAGAAATTTTATTAGGTCATTGGGTGCCATGGTAGTTGGATTCGGGTGCATGTGTGCCTACGGGCGTGTTCAAAAAGATCATATTCCTATACTCATGTTTGGGGCAGAGGTATCTATAAGTTGGAAATATGTCTCATATTTGGACCAAGTTCATTATCAGGCTTAATATTTTTGTCTAAAACTTTCCGAATACCGGGTGACGCTCTGCACATGGGTGCTTGGATTCGGGTGTGAGTGCACACGGGTGAGTTCAAAAAGGGTATTTTCTGTGTTAAGAGGATCTCTGGAAGATCATATTCCTATACTCGTGTTCAAGTTAGAGGTGTCTATGAGCTAGACCTAGCTCATGTGTAGTATCAACACTATATAGGTTTCATATTTTGGCCAAGTTCATTCTCGAGCAACATTTTTGTATAAATCTTCCTAAACACAGGGTGGGGCTTTGCACATGGGTTCAAGTATGTGTCAGACATGATTACTGCAAGAAAAGCAAGGGGAAGTGATAGCTTTTTGGCTCCGGGTGCTAAGGAACTTGGATTTGCGTGTGAGTGTGCACACAAGCTTGTTCAAAAAGGGTGTATTTTCTATGTGTTAATAGGATCTCTGGAAGATCATATTGTTATATTCGTGTTCGGGTCTGAGGTGTCTATGAGATTGACCAGGCTCATGTGTAGCATCAACACTACATAGGTCTCATATTTTGGCCAAGTTCATTCTCAGGCTTTATATTATGTCTAAACCTTCCCAAATACCGGGTGGAGCTTTGCTCATGGGTCCTTGGACAAGTCTAGGACAAGTATGTGTCAGACACGATTATTGAAGAAAAGAGGGGAAGTGTTAACTTTTTTGCTTCGGGAGATATGGTGCTTGGGTTCGGGTGTGAGTGTGTACACGAGTGAGGTCAAAAAGGGTATTTTCTATGTATTAAAAAGATCTTTGGAAGATCATATTCCGATACTTGTGTTTGGATCAGAGGTGTCTATGAGTTGGACCTGGCTCATGTGTAGCATTAACACTATATAGGTCTCATGTTTCCACCAAGTTCATTCTCAAGCTTGATATTTCTGTCTAAACCTTCTCGAATACTGGGTAGGGCTTTGGTCATGGGTCCTTGGAAAGGTCTAGTTCAAGTATGTGTCAGACACAATTACTTCAAGAAAAGCAAAGGTAAGTGTTAGCTTTTTGGCTTCGAGTGTTATGGTGCTTGGATTCAGGTGTCAGTGTGCACACGGGTGTTTTCAAAAGGGTATTTTCTATGTATTAAGAGGATTTTTAGATCATATTCTTATACTCATGTTCAAATCAAAGGTATCTATGAGTTAGACCAAGCTCATATGTAGCATCAACACTATATAGGTCTCATATTTTGGCCAAGTTCATTACCGGCCTAATATTTTTGTCTAAACAATTCCAAATACCGGTGGGGCTTTGCACATAGGTCCTTGGACAAGTCTAGTTCAAGTGTGTGTCGGACATGATTACTTCAAGAAAAGCAAGGGAAGTGTTAGCTTTTTGGCTTTGGGTGCTATGGTGCTTGGATTAGGTGTGAGATTGCACACAGGTGTGTTCGAAAAGGGTATTTTCTATGTATTAAAAGGATCTTTGAAAGATCATATTCCTGTACTAATGTTCAGGTTAGAGGTATCTATGTGTTGGACTGGGCTTGAGTGTAGCATGAACACTATATATAATTTCTCAAGCCAACCCAGCCAAGTTTGAGATATAGGTCTCGTATTTAGCCCAATTTCATTTCCGAGCCTAATATTTTTGTCTGAACCTTCCCAAATACTGAACAGGGCTTTGCACATAGGTCCTTAGACGGGTCTAGTTCAAGCAAGTGTCAGACAAGATTTCTTCAAGAAAAACAAAGAGTAAATTAGAACCTTAACATACCCATTCCTCAATAGAGCCTTGCTCTTTGGAGTAAACAAGTTTTCCAGATACGATTTCAAGTAACAATATGCCAAAACTGTAGACATTCGTTTCCGGATCAGCATAAGGGTCCAATTTGGAATCTTGTGATCCGTCATCAACCGAGTTGTTCGACTTAGTTGCGGAGTCAAAACCGAGAATCTCTGAGATCTGCATAAAAAAAGGAAAGAGGAATCGAGTGTTGTTATATCAATAAGAACATAATGAAGCTGATTTATAAAGAACATTCGATGTACCTTTGCAGCATAATCATCCGTTAGATAGATAAAAGATGAACTTAAGTTTGGATGAGATATAGGAGGATTCAAATCATGGTGCATATAAAGAAGACAATAAGCTACACCCATTATGATTCTCACCCTCCCACTCCAATCAAGATGTTCCATATCTTCAACTGAGAATAAAAACAGATAATATTTAAGCTCTCAATGAATCAACATCGTGCAACCGGGAAATATGCATGTTAAGTGATGATTATTACCATGTAGATGCTCGAAAAGGGTTCCGTTTGGAGCATATTCAAACACCATCATCCTACTAAAAGGTTCATCGTCCATGCAATAGCCAATAAGGTTGACAAAGTTCTTATGGTTAATTCGCGATAATCTGTCAATCTGGGATGAGTTCCAACATAGCAATTTGATTAAAAGAATGAGTTTGGTTTTAGTTATGAGCACAAATTTGTAAAGTTTTATATGTCGTGAATGTGAAAACGACAAACCTTTCTCCGAAAACCTGTTTCCGAGCTCTTTGGCCATTCTTTTGAAGATGAAACACAGATTGATGTAACGGCAATCTCAACTCCACTGGAAAGTGTCCCTTTATACACCGTGCAACCATCTATTGCCTGAACTATATTGCTAAAATCCTCACAGGCTGTTTCGAGTTCTGATCGGTTTAACTTAGGCACCCCTACATTTCAAATAAACCGAAACACTTTTTATAGTATCATATGAAGATGAAACTAGATCATCAAGAAAAATTTAATCAAGCATTGCCTGTAACAAAAACTTTCTGCAGCTGGCCACTTAGTCCGGTTTTCCAGGGACCTATCGCTTTTGCTGCTCGTTTACGACAGATGAAAGCCAAAGCCACAAATGCAATAAAGACTAGTATGCAAGGAATGATGATGAAATATTTCCACAAATCCCCAGAAGATTTTTCAGCAGCTGTCTCGCCCTTAGAGGTTTCAGACGACTGATCAACAGGTTTCGAATTAGCTTGTGAAGACTGGTCAGCAGGCTCCAAATTAGTTTCAGATGACTCATCATCAGGTTCCGATTTAGTCCCAGTTTCCTTAGGCACCGCAGGGAAACTACCACTACTTCTGGTAGTAGGGAGAGCAATGATCTGTTCAGTGGAAGGCACAGCAGTAGCCGGTACAGCTGGGAGATTCTTTGACGACCCAAGCAGCCCACGACGTTCGAAAGGGACGACAAGATTCCTTGCGTTACAAGCCATTTGTTGCTCAGATGAACCTACTTAAAAGAAAAATTAGCGTCATTGTTTCCCAAAAGCATACTTCTTCATAGTTCAATGGACCAAGAGTTCATAAATGTTCTCACCACAGCAACTGTCATTACACCCAGCCAGAGTGTCTTTTTGCAACTTGAACCTTGTAAGAAGGTATATCAATGAACAAAGATGAACTTTAAAATAACATAACCGATGATTAAAAAAAAGGAAGGTGAAAAGATATACGAAAAGTTCATACCATTGTATCAGCACGGTATTGAGGGAACGAATAAGAGCTCCTTGAATCTGGATGAACAACGATCCTCCGTTAAATTGTCGCCAACTACTCTGCCATATGCTGTCAACTTAGGCAATAAGTAATCAGTAAAAAAGAGGGGTAGAGCTCTTAATAAGCCTAATTCATCAGTTAAAAAGCAACCATGCCAGGCATTTGATACAAAATATCAAAGCACTCGTTGTAGAATCATGTTGCTAGTAGCATAAAGTACTTTATGCTAAAGATTATCCTTGAAAAAAACTAACTCAAGTCTTGACACTAGAATGAGGCATCAATTTCAAGCCAATGAACCTCGAAAATCATTCTACTTTACAGAACATATATCTTCTAACTTTAAGCACAAGCAAATATGAAGTTATGTCATATATGTAAAGGTTGACGAACAACCGGGTGGATAAATATACAATACGGAATGAGGTTGGGGGATCAATCAATGCAAAGCAATAACAATACCACTGGAATGAATAAGCTCTTACCGAAGTCTGAACTTTCTATTTGCACAGCCAATTCTGGTGGCCAAAATCCAAGCGAGATTTTTATCAAACTGCAGTTCGGAGAGCAATTTTAGCTTCCCGAATTCTGAAGGAATGCTGCCCTCGAATTTGTTGTCGCAAAGTAACCTAAGGTAGAAGGAAAATTAAGTTAAAGCTAACACAAAGAATATAAACATTATGAACAAGCATAAATAGATATATAAAGTGAACGCACAAGCATTTTAGAGACGACATTTCCCCTATCTCGGCCGGAACCATTCCATTCAAGTCATTTTCCCTCAAATCTAATAGCTCCAGCTTCGTAAGCTCCCCAAACTCCTTTGGAATGACACCGGAGAACCGGTTTCTATAGAGCACACTGTTGATATAAACATCGAGAAACAATCCAGAAAACTCGATTAGGTTAAGCAAGAACTACAACCATTACCCAATATAGTGTTGTATGTTAAGACCTATATATAATACCCTCTCATTTATAGGATTCCTTGCATACAAACAGTAAGTTAATCCCATTGCAGGTAAAAATATCATGAAAGCCCCTGTATTAGAAGTTATATTGACTAACATAATAACCAAACGGCGATACATAGCGTGGCACAAGTATTTCATGCTGACGTACAAGGACCGATTTTAATAATAGAAATAGATAGAATTTTTAACAGAACGACCAATTTACTTTTTGATCTAATGTGCAAAGATTAATTTGTCCATTTTTTTAGTAGAAAGGGCAAACTGCAATCCAATTCCTAGTATATGGACCTCCATGATACTTTTACCTCCCATTGCAATGCATAAAACCAGAGGCATACAAGGGTTAAACATTGAAAGATATGTAAGAATTTTGTTTATTGGGACTAAGTGGTCAATCTTACAGTGATCTTAAGTCGCTTAATTTCCCGAGCTCAGGTGCTAATGTTCCTTTCAAAGCAAGGGAACTTAAATCCCTAAAAGAAAAAACAATAAACAAAAAGGCATCAAAAAATTCATCCTTCAATAGTTTTACACCATAAATAACTTATATAAGGATCTATAATACTCATTAAGAACCATTGGTAAAAGTATCATGAAGCCCCTTGTACAAAGAGTCAGATTGCATTTTGCCCTATCTACTCAAAAAATGAGCAAAAATTTTATCCATTTCTACTATTAAAAACTAATTCTTGTACATCAGAATGAGGTACACATGGCACACCCACGTGTAATTGTATTGTTATTCTAATGTTCAGTGACCGGTTTTTAACCGTAAAAATGGATAAAAATTTTAACAAAAAACACCAGTGTGCTCTTTGATCTAACATAGAAGGACTAATTTGCTCATTTTTTGAGTAATGGGGAAAAATGCAATCTAACTATTAGTGGAGGGGCATGATTTCGATGATACTTTTACCAAGAATCATACACAAAAGAAATTTTTTCAATTACATACCAAATGATGCATATAGAAAAAATGACTTACAGCATTTGCACTTTGCCATCAACACAATGAACACCATACCACATACATGGCGTGGTGTCATTAGAATTCCAATTAGCAAAAGCACCATAAGGATCCGAATCAATTCGAGCTCGAAATTCTAACAAAGCCAAACCTGTATCTCCGAAATCCATTTCAACAATCAAAATTGAAGAGAAAGCAACATCATATATATATATATATATATATATATATACCACAAAAGGAAGGAATTTAGTCATTTACCATCAGTGATAATAGCCAAAGACCCTTGAATGATGAAACATGGAATCAAGAAGAACAATAAGAAATGGAATTCAATATGGTTCCATTTACCCCCCATTGCTACATAAACCAAACGCTGCAATGGCAAACAGCCAGCTTCTACAAAGAAACTCCAGATTTTCCTCATACAAAAAGCACCTCTCCCTCTTCCAATAACAACAACAAAAGAAACAAAAAACAAAACCGTAAGTACCCTTTGGTTTTACTATCAAAAACCATATTACAATGAAATGTAAATTCACAGCCATTAATGATCATTTTAGGGTCTCTCATTTCCCTTTTCTTTTTTCTTTTTTGGTTATATGATGTTACAAACTTACAACACCCTTCTTCTTGATAATTGCATGTAACTTAAATTTCTCCTTTTAATCTTCATAGGATCTGCAAATTTAATGAAATAATAATAATAATAATAATAATAATAATAATAATAATAATAAAAGCAATCCAGTAAAAACCAAATATATATATAAAGGGGAATTGAAAATCACCATAAAGGGTGTACCTCTGATGTTGTTGTTGCAATAGTAACAATGGGATTTTATCATAAACAAAGAGAAAAACAAAAAAGGAAGGTTTTTTTTGGTGAGGGTGGTGAAGAAGAGCTTTATATATATATATATATATATATATATATAACAAAAAATCTGGATTTTGAAAACAACAATTTTAATAAAATCAAATAAAATAAACCCAGAATTTTAATTTATTTTTCTTCAATTGCCGCCCTTTCTCTCTTTCTCTCAACAATGGGGGGCTACAAATTATTTATTTTATTTTTTAAAATTTTCTTACAAAATTCCCAGAAAATTCTCAACATTTTTTTTCTCTCCTAATTTTATTTTCTTTTACTGGAAAATTGGAGCCCCCACCATCCACCCTCACAAACTGTGAATTTGTTGTGTGTTTTTTTTTTCCCTTTTTTTTTTCTAAATTTTCTTTCAATTATTTTTGTTCTATTATGGTGATAATAAAAATTGCCATTTTTTAGGTGTTTAATCTTGGGAAATTTAGGGGAGGGGTCCACATAAAAAGTATGGATTAATTTTTAATTAATTGTTGATTAAGTAATTGGCGGGAAGGATTAAGGGAACTAAAATGAGAGGAGAGGTTTTGTGGGCCCCACAATTTGCGGCTGCCCCGCTTCTTAACATTACCAGTTTATTCACTTTGATTTCCTTTTGAAAAAATTATAGTTTAATTTATTTAATTTAAAATTTTTAAAAAATAATTTATTGAAATATATAAGTATTTTTATTATTTTTAAAATTTTTAATTTACTTCAGTAAATCATTTATTAATTTATAATTTCATCATTATTTAAAGGATTTTTTTCTATTTTTTAGATCAAAATATAATTTTATCATATATTAATTTATGAATTGATTATTTATGAAGGGACTGAATTGAGAATTTTCCATTTTTGGAGGCTGCACCTAAGTTAAATTATTGACCATCCCTGCTCCTATGCTTATAAAAAAAAAACTTTTTTTTTTGGTAAAAAAGAAAATAATCATTCTAAACCAAACTAGATATGATAAAATCACACCAATGCAATCAGTATGGAGAATTTGCAAAATAGCTTTCGATGATTGATTGAGTCTTAACTCGTTTGGTTTTGGTATTGTTGTCAGTGTAGGAGGACAGGATTCGAGTGCACTTCAGTACACATTATCCTCTTATTTAGGGGTTAAGGAGGGACTTTAAGTAGTTCTAGGCATCATATCAAGAAAAGCAGATATAATAAAACCTATAATGAGCTTAATGTTCAAAAAATAATAATTAAGACCAAATTCACCGGTAAAAGCCAGGGAAGCCATACGGAACTCTATTCCCCTCCAAAATCTCACTCATCGTTTCTTTAATTGATCTAACTAGACTTGATAATTGGTCGGGTTTAGGCCAGGCTAATGCAAAATGTTAAGCCTGATCTGAAAAATGAGCTTAAGATTCTACTCAAGTTCAGTCCAGATTAAAAATGTTAGACCCAAACTTGACTTAGCCCGCCCGTATTAATTTTAAATTTTTTTATATGATAACAAATTAAAAAATATAATACATCAAATACACTAAAAAATTAAAATAAATATTTCCTAACAAATTGAAAATATATTGAAAAAGTATTTATACTTAAATAACACTAAAAGCAACTTAGCAAACAAATATATCTAAAATATTAACAAAATTAACAATAAAACAAGAGTTATACAATATCCAAACAATAACAACAAAAATAGTATCAATATAATAGTGAAGTGATAACAAAAATATGAAGTTTAGGTAGATTCGAGTCGAACTCGGGTGAAAAAAAAATTACCCAAGGTCTAGCCCATTTAGAAAACATCCAAACCTATTTTTGGATCCTATATTTTTACCCAAACCTTCTCAATTTTCAGACTTTAGATCTGAACAGATGGTCTAACCCATGATAAGATTTAGATGTAATCACTATGGTGTTTACCCTATATTCGACATCTTGAGCAATTCATACTCCTCCGTTTGTACTCCCACTTAAAATCTCTTACCCAAAGTTCAGACGACAGGGCAGAAAGTGGAAAATTGCATTTCGAACTCCTTAAAATCATTAAATTATAAATTTATACATGGTAAAATTACATTTTAGTTCCTAAAAATTAAAAAAAAAAATCTATTTAGTCATTTTCAAAAATGATGAAATCATAAACTAACACATGATAAAATTTTATTTTAACCTTTCAAAAATTTATAGTTTAATTCTAACCTCTCCTAAAAAAAATTCTAACTTCCCCCTACCAAAGTTGATCCGGATTGCTAAGTTGAAATAAAAAAAATACTCAATTGGTGGCAATGTGACTAAAAACATGATGTTGTAATGAACCTGAATTTATGAAAATAATTTTAACTGTATTAATAGCTGAACCTAAATTTTGAAATCTGAAAAATAAATAGACTAAATTTCTAAAAATAAAAGTACAAGGATTGAATTGTAAAATTATAAAAAGTATAGAGACTTATGGGATATTTTAACCTAAATTTATATGAACTAAATTTACCAAAAACGTAGCCATATTGGATAGAGGCTTTTTCTGATACAATGTCTAAAACTATTGATAATTCCTCCTCAACCCTTAGATAGCAAGGTAAAAACGCTTCAATGCGCTTAACCCCGTGTCCTCTTATAACGGCAACAATGTCGATACAAACTGAGCTAAAACTCAATCCATAAACAAAGACTTTTATAGTTGAACCAATAAATTATTAATATTTGATTTTATGTAATAATAGGGTGTTTAGATGTTACAAGACAATAAATATATAAATACAATAAAAAAATTCCATAAAATTTCGAATTTATTTAACCGTGAAAGTTATTACTATAATTATTAGTTAATCACATCAAACATTCTCAAATTACTATTCAAATTAGAGATATTCATGAGTCAGATTTAACTAAGCTTGGGTCGGGTATATGTATGATATTTGTATATTTTATGTTTGTCAAAGTCCCTAACTTGAAATACGAGACTTAAATTTTGCTTAAATTCAGTCATATTTATAAATGGTTAACCCAAACTCTTTTTAAGGCCACTTGTATTATTTTTGTTTTAAAAAACCTCTCTTATTTTAATTTGATATTTTAGATTTTTCTTGTTAATTTTTAATGTTTTTATAATATTATATTATTATATATTTAATTTTGGGTAAGTATTTGGTACACTGGAAATATACTTTTTTTATTCCACAAACAGCTTTAAAAATTATAGGACATTTGTCAACCTTTTAATCCTTATAGAATCTAAAAACTCTAATAGTGTACCAAATATTTTCTCTTTAATTTGAAGATATACAAATTACATAATATAAAATAATATTATATTATATTTAAAAAAATTATAAAATGGGTTAGGCTGGACTTGGTTAATGTTGAAGCCCAACCTCGATCCATATTTTAAATGGGTTTAAATTTTGTACCCAAACTCATTTTCCAAGTATCGTACTTTTATCCAAATCTTTTCATATTTTAAGTGAACCTTCAGGCTTGGATGGATAGCCTAACTCTTAAATAAGTCTAATCTAGATTTTAAATCGACCATAAACTTCAAAACATTCTAATTGTGCTCTCAAAACATCAATATTGTATTAGTTAGATCCTTCTATCGACCTAACTATCAATTTAGACATTAAATATCAGTTTAGATCTAATGCCAATATAATTAAAACATCTAGATCAAACTGTAAATATATCTACATTTATTGTATAGATAACTTGGATGTGTCTTGTTAAGAAAAATACATTGCCATTAAATTTAAGCGAGTTTTTTTTTTAAACACGTCATATCTAAAGTGTTTATGTAATGAGTATATACGTGTTTACAATTTACTCACATTTTAAACATGCTCCATGTCAAATTCGAATTGACACTTAACGCCAAATCTAATAATTAAACTATTGAAAAGATTTAATTGATATAATATTAAACTTAGGGTCCTTTTGGATGGGTGTTTACTTCCAGTGTGATACGTTTAGCTTTTTCTTTTGTTTTACATTACAGTATCGTTACAATATTTAATCTCATCGCCACTGCTGTTTTTTTATTAACTACAAATATACACACCACCCATCTAAAAGAGCCCTTAAAAAATTTTAAATTTTAAATAATAGTTTAGTAACATTTTGTTTTAACTTTTTAAAGAAATGGTTATTTATGTCTTTTATCCTCAATAAAATGTATCATCTATGTGATAAAAAAATTCACATAATTTTAAATGAAAGGCTATAGCATATGATGATTATTTTATTTTATTTTTTATAAAAAAGGAGAAAATGTTTGCATATTTTGAAAATAAAAATAATAATTTTTTAGAATAAATTATAAATCCCATCACTTGCATATGCATGTGAAAATCACAAATTCAGAATATAAATATGTGTTTAAAAGTAACATGCAATTGTCCACTGGTGGAGGTAATAGAGTGTAGACCTGTTCATGGGTCAGGCCACCCGCCCCAGCCCGAAGGCTCGCCCAAAATGTGAGAGGGTTTGGATAAAAATATAGGCCCGAAAAATGAGTTTTGACAAAAAAATGCCCATTTAAAAAACAGGCCAGGCCTCAGGTAAGCCATTTTTGGCCCGAGCCCGGCCATGGCCGGCTCGAATTCACTAAATGACAAAAAAAATCTATTTTTCTAATATTATTTTCTTATTGTTTTCTCCCTATTTTGCTACCATTTTACTATTATGTTGCTACTATTTTGTTGTTATTGTTTGGATATTGTATAAAACTTATTTTATTGTTAATTTTTTTATTATTTTAAAGACATTTGTTAATTTTGTTATTATTTTAGAGGCATTTACTTGTTAAGTTGCATCTATATTAGTGTTATTTGAGCATACATATTTTTTAAAATTTATTTCCAATTTGTTAGAAAATATTTATTTTGATGTTTTTAGTATATTTGATGTATTATATATATATTTAAAAATTATATAAAAATAATATAAAAAGTAATATGGGAGAGCCAGGTCAGGCTTAGCAAACGAGCCTAAATTTTTAGTTGAGCCCGGCCCGAACCCGACCCAGCTTGGCCCATGCACACCTCTAATAGAGTGTGTATAACAAAATTAAAGTGTGTAAATAAATTAAATTAAAATTTTGGTTGAGTGGTAAAATTAAAGTTTTTTTAGTGCCACTAGCATGGGTTCAAATATCATCATATGCATATTATTATTATTATTTTAATTAAAAAGACTAAAGTACCCATCACTAATATAGCTTGTTTTAAATACGAAATGTCATTTTTTTAATTTCTTAACTGAGTTGTGTTCAGTTGACTCGTGACACCAACTCAGTTAGAGATTTTATTAATAATATAGATAATAAGTGTATATTTATTTCTTTAACTGAACAAACAAAATGTAACTTAGCTTTTCTTTTTGGGGTTTACAAGTACATTTCAGTACAATTATAAATATATATTCGAGTAAATTACAAAGTAAAATTAAATTAATCTAAAGCAGTAGTAGATAAAAAAGTAAAATATAATCAAACAAAACCTATCAATAACAACTACGCATGATGAGACTTGAAAATAGGTATTCTCAATGATTCGGGATCTTAATCTTTGCCAACAATATCAAGACTCAATTGATATTTTCGTCATTGAATACGAATTTGTTCGTATTTATTAAAAATTTTGTATCGAACCAGAGTAAGTACAAACTAAATTTTGTTACGACCATGATAAGAACGAAAATTGTATGTTACAAAATAAAAACGAATATAATAATAAAAAAAACGAATTTAGTTAAAATGGTAAAGATAAAAATTAAAAATTGCAATAATGCTTTGGGTTCCAATCCTATTATGCGTTAGTATTTTTAAAATTGTATATGAAAAACCAAAATTAACCTAAAAATAATATTTATTGCTTATTAAAAATGAGACTTTTAGTAAATTTATTACTGTGTTGGTGACTTGATTGAGGATGATACCAACTAAATGAGACACTAAAATCTAGTAATAGATAATATTGTTTTATTTCTCATCTCGAGAATTTTTTATGGGTTAAAATATGTCATAAGTCCCTATATGTTTCTAAAATTTGAAATTTAATCAATGTATTTTTATTTTCAGGAACTCAATCCCTCTAACTTTTAGATTTCAAAATTATTTACACTGTTAAATTTATGTTATTAAATTCAGATTAATTACAATAATTTTTAATTATATGACTATTAAATGAGTATTTTTTTAATTTTAAAATATCACAATAAATTTAGCCAAAAAAAATAATTGTGTTAACGGTAAAACTTAAATTTCGAAATCTAGAAAGTAGGACTAAATTCTGAAAAATAAAAGTATAAAGACTAAATTTTAAATTTTAAAAATAGCAGAGACTAATGGTATATTTTAACCTTTTTTATATTGTATTTGTGTAATCGTATAGTGTCCAAAATCGTTGGACGTACTTCCTGCCTATCCTCAAACTCCGGTGGTACATCAACCTAAAAATCCTCTGCCGACCTGTATCTTATCCTCTTTTATCTTACTTTTTACAAGTTCGATTATTGATTAATCTGGTCAAATTATCGACTCTCGCTTCAACTTGTTCGATCAAATAAATTATTTTAAAAATTCATAAAAAAAATAATATTTAAAAATAGATAATTGATTTAACCCATCTCTTTGGATTAGTACCCTAAGTGTTTTTTGGTCCAATTAGTCCGATCTGATTATGAAAACAGCAATTCTAGAAAAAACATGTTTATAATCAATTAGGGTCATGATCGGGAATCAAGGATATAGCCAAGGAGGCTAATAGGAGCCCTAACCCTTAAAATAGAAAATTTTTCATTAAATTTTTTAAAATTTTAAATTAATAAAAGTAAAATTACAATTTGACCCTCTTAAAAATAATAAAAATTTGATTTAATCTTTTAAAAATTATAAAGATATAAAGATATAGGTTATTGAAATAATGAAATTACATTTTTACTATTGTAAAAATTAAAATTTAATTTTAACCCCTCTAAAAATATTTTCTGCCTTCGCCCCTGTCCGGGATGTTTCTTAAATTCCTTGTCTAAGCTCGGTTGGAACCGAGTCAGTAGCAGCTCAAAGTGAGGAGCTGGACCGTCTCTGGTTCTAAGAACATTGAACCTTAGGCTCATAGTTTGCAATGATCCTAGTCCCTATAAAATACTACAAAATTTGAAGCAAAATGAAGGGATAGAACAGTTACGTAGTTCTTGCAAACCTTGATTCGATCTAAATTAACTCGAACAGGCAAAAATTGACTCGAGATCGGTGACTAAAAGAGATAATCTTCGGCAAAACATTGAAATCCGATGCATATATTCAGAAAATATCGAGTTAACGGGTGCCTATAGATGAACAATGTGCAAATCAATGGAAATGGGAGACATTTTCATTTTTCTTCATCCCATCTTGTAGTTTTATTTTATACAATATACTTTCAAAGCATTACTAGCAATAGTGCACTTACAAGCTTGCGGAAATAAACGAGGAAGACGATTCTTGTTGTTTAAGAGTGTCCGCAACATGAGCAATCACTCCGGCACCGGCGTTATGAAACCATTCGTTTTTCACCTGAGGATAAGATGGGATTGTATGAGAAATTTTGAAAAGTAAAAAGCAATTTTCTGAAATCCAAAGTTTTTAAGATTGAAAAGGTACGTGAATGTTATTGTGTGCAAAAAAGGGCCAAAGCGACGAGTGAAAACTGACATCGATCTTTTTCCATCCTAATTTCTGTAAACCTTGTATCATTTCCTCTGTTAATGAAAACGAGGTGTTAAATGTCAATCGGAATCATATAGATGCAACACAAGATAGATGTTAGTCGGAACGATTACCTTCCATGAGTTCATGATATTCGACTGTATTTTTTATGTTGGGTGCATTCTTTGCCGCTGCTTTTGCTTTGGCTGCTTCCAGAGGAAAATGAGGGCCATCAGAAGAAACTGGTGGACAGTACTCGACATCGACAACGTGTTTATAACCATCCAAAGATTGTGATGGGGGCTGCCAAATCCGTATCAAAGTGAGTAATATGCATTAAACCGGGCTGCCAATTTCGGACTCAGAAAATTTACCTTGACAAGTTCCTTCTCCCTCCTGATAGAGGATGTACGCCAACCGACCATATCTATTCGATGTCAAAGAAAGGGCCGATCGGTTGGCAGAGAGGAATAACGAGTAGAAGAGTATATATATAGTAGAAGAGAAATGACACAGTAGGATACGATCATAAGATACATTTGCATACACAGTTCGATTCCGAAATGCACCAAGGGCAGATCTATAAAATAGAAATTATAATCGTAAATTCAGTCATAGTAGTTGAAGTTCAAGGTTGAAATCCGGGACTTTCCCCCTTGAACATCGTCATTCGTATCAAAAGATAGAACTTAAAGCTCGCTTTACTTACAGAAATTTTCCCTCTTCACAATCAGAAGCCATCCTTAAAAGCAGTGGTGGTCTGCTCGGTTTGCCATCGGTGAGAAACAGCTGCTTACCGGTTCGACCAACAACAAACGGAGCAATCGGTGGGGCGAGTTTCTCTAATAATGGAAGTCCTAATAGAAAAGGAAGCTGAGGCACACCACAAAGATATTAGAAACTGCAAAATGCATAGGAAAGAGGTTTGTAGGACAACCGAACATCGAAAACATTATATGAGGTACCAGAAACATGGACTACAACCGAACATTGAAAACATTTTATGAGATCAATAGAAATCAAAAACATTATATGAAATACCAGACGCATAGCAATAACATTGGAATTATAGGACATCAAGACATTATGAAACTAGATAGCCAACACCATCGAGAACAAACCTGTTTTCTCCCTCGGACCCCGAGATGTGGCGTTGCCAAGGTAATAAAACTGACCGGCTCTAGTCCAGCAATCATACCTTGTCTCGAAGCGGTTGAAGTTTGTAAATTTCCATCCGAAGAATCGGTTACATTATTAGACTGGGTACCACTCGAGTCACTTTCTGAGTAAAGAACAGCGACTGCGTATCTTGCAAACAAGCCCCCGAGAGAATGAGCTAAAAACGAAATCCGTTTCAGACTTTCCCTCTTCTTTACAACTTGAAGAACCTATTAAATTGAAACAAGGCGAAAGGAGTAATCGACACTGCAACAAACTAAAAATCCTTGCACAATGTAACATCTCACCTCTTCCGCTAAACGCTTCCCGGCTCCATCGACCCCAGCAAAGGTTTTAGTATGTGAATTACACGAACTTGCTGCAACAAATTATTAAACAAACAAGTAATGAAAGATCATCTTTATACATACAAATTATGTAACATTAAAAATATGAACAAATACCATAAATCAAAAAGTTCCTTCCGAGCCGCCTTTTCAACTCGGCCTCTGCATATGTCCAATCACTAGGGCTACATTATAGAAATGTTTCAGCCAAATTCAATATCGATTCGGATAAACGAAAAACCGTAAAGAATCTCATTTTTTAAGCATTACGTTGTGTATACAAGTTCATGTAAAAGCAACTGATTCTATGAAACATTTCAATCACATAAGCATTAATCAAATACCTAGCTAAGATACCATGAACAAGCACAAGAAGGTGATCGGGCTCGTTTTTCCCATTCCCGATACGGCCAGAGGCAGCAAAGCCTCCTTGTGTAGTGGTACTCATTGCTTGAGCTCTAAGACCTTGATGTTTCCAATTACTATTTGTTCCTTTTAAAAAGGTTCAAAAAACAAAATCAGCTCAGCTGAAACTAAAGATAATAATATCTCAAAGAATTCAAATGACAGGTAAAATTATCATGGAAGTCCCTGTACTGAAAGTTAGATTGTATTTTGTCTATTCTGCTAAAGAAATGAGCAAATTTGCCCCTATAGAGCAAATTATTTTTTGTAAAAATTTTATTTATTTATATTGTTAAAAACTAGTATATTTGACAAATAATCGTATAGTAATACATGGTGCGCCACGTCTAGGGACCAATTTTTAAGAATTGACCATGTGTATCTCATGTTAATTTACATATATCAATTTTTAACACAAGGACTTATTTATTCTTTGATCTAGAAGAACTAATTTACCTATTCTCCGGGTAGAGAGTAAAATACAATCTGACATTTGTACAGGTACCTCCATAGTAATTTTACCCACCAATTAACATGTTTCGATTCTCTAAAATTCCTAATTGAATTTCAAATTCCCCAAAACAAAATCCAACGAATTTAAAAAGAAAATCGGAAGAGAAATTCCAAAAGAAAAATTCAAATCGGAGAGCATTACCGGAAGAGAAATTCAAATTGTGCGAAGACCAAGAACACGAAGATGAAGAAGAAGAAGAGGAGTGAGGACCGACCGGTCCGACGAATCCGGTTCGGAAACTACAGTTATTACTATTATTACTGAAAATCGGAGAAAACCCACACCCTGCTTGAATCAGAGAAGCCGTTGCCATTTTCTATTTATGTGTCTTCAAAACACTATCCGAAACAAGCGCGAACGAAAACAAACAAAAATTTCCCTCGATTTGCGGTATTTGGATGTTATGTCACCATCTGCGCCATAACAGTGTAATTATCCGCTGCACATACATATGATGATGACGATGATGAACATCATCATCATTATCAATATGGTTCGCTGCTAATCATTAACATCACTCGTTTCCCTTGTTTTTCGAAGTAAAAAAGAAAAAAGAAAAAAGAGAGAGATATTTTCCTTTAATAATAAGCAAAAAAAAAAAAGATTTTGAATTTTCAAAAAGGGTGGAAAATCGGGGGAAAAATAATACATGTAATAAATATCTGAAAAAGATTTTGGGGCAAAACAGAACCGTGCATTGTTTTGAGTTCTGTCTGTTTTTTTTTTTTAATTGACTGTCAGAGATAGAGGACGGTTGAATTAGGTCAATTTTCAATATCAGTCCCTGTACTATACATAAATTACAAGTTTAGTCTCTATTCTCTAATTTGATATATAAAAAAATGAAAAAAAATTGCACTTTATCTACTTAAAAATGAAAAAAATGATGAAATTATAAACTAATATATGTTAAATTTGTATTTAGACATCTAAAAGATTATAATTTAATTTCAGTCCTTCTTAAAAAAATTTCTAGATTTGTTCATGTATATAGTACAACACCACTGATAGAATTTGACTTAATGAATTTAACTGCTACAATTTGGATCAAGATAATTTTCAAACTTCGAACAATGTAGGGACAAGGATGAAACCACAAATTTATTTTTAAGGGATTAAAATTGAATTATAAACTTTTAAAGAGGTCGAAGTATAATTCTATCATTGTATTAACTTATTATTTCAGACTTTTTGAGGGATTAATCTAAAATTTTATCATCTTTAAAGTCAAAGTACAATTTTATCATTATATTAACTTATAATCACTCCCTTGGCTCCCTCCTTAAAAACTAAAATTGATTAAATTAATGTATAAAAATTAAATATAGAATTTACGCATAGTATAAGGACTACTAGCAAAATTTGACCTATTTTTATCAATTAATTTTTTGGAAGCGGCTGTGAGGGAGATAGGACGATGGATGACCTAACTTTAGGTAACCGACCAATGGAATTTAGCGTAGTTTTGTCATTTACGGTTCAATGACAAATGATATACTTTAGGATTAATCAACCTTTAGTCCTTAAACTTATCATTTTTCTTAAATTGGTCCTTGAACTTGAATTCCATTAAGGTGTTATGGATTAGTATTTTGAGATTGTATCATATCATTACTTGCAATTTTTTAAAATTTTCTTTGTAAATTTTAATATATTATAGAAAAAAATTCAAGTGATGGTATGGAATGATCTTAGAGTGTCACGTCATCACACTGTAATGGAATCCAAGTTCAAAGACAAAATTAAGAAAAATTTTCAAATTACAGGACTAATATGGACAAAAATGTTTAAGGACTAAATTTAAAAAAATAATCAAGTTCAAGGACTAGATGTTACTTTTATCCTTTTACTCTAAATGATCCATGATTCTTTTCCAACTATAGTGGGTTGTGGATCTTTCACCATTTTCCTCTAGAGTTTACATTTTGGTCCCTACAAGTTAAACTACCAATCTAATGGGAGTTATGGCAATCCCTCATAGCTATTTTCTTTAGGTTTCGTAAATGAGCAAAACGGTACAGTTTTTTGCTTGCCTCGATATCATATCGATTTTTACATTTTGGGTAAAATATGTTAGTAGTCATATAACTATGTGTTTTTCGAGTCACTCGATTATAAAAAAGTTACAAAATAGTCATCTAACTATTAGTTAATTTTTTTTTCTGGTCACACAACTATGAAAGTTACAAAATAATCATTTAACTATTTAATTTTATCTTTTTTGGTCATCCAACTAGTTTGGATATTTTGGTGTTACCATTTTTTACGTTAGTCAGCTGATGACTCAATGAGACAAAATTGAATAATTGGGTGACAATTTTGTAACTTTTCATAATTTGATGACCAAAAAAGAAAAAAACCCATAGTTGGGTGACTTCTACTGTAATTTACCCTTACATTTTTTGCTTCGATTGTACTCCAAGCTGCAATTTATTTAAAATTTTACTACTCAAATCGAACTCTGAGGAAAGAATTAAATAAATTATAAAAATTCAAAGGTTTAATATGTCATAAGTCCCTGTATTATTCAAAGATTCATGATTTAGTCTTTATACTTTTATTTCTAAGAATTTTGTTCCTTTACTTTTCAAATTTCAAAATTCAGGTTTAACTGTTAACGTTGTTAAAATTATTTTGTTAAATTCAAGTTTATTATAATGTCATATTTTTAGTTATATGGTTACCAAGTGATTTTTTTTTAATTTCAAAATGTCACACCAATAAATTTAACAAAATAATAATAGTAATGTTAATAGTTGGACCTGAAATTTAAAAATAAAAAGACTAAATTCCTAAAAATAAAAGTATCAGGGATTAAATTCTAAATTTTTATAAGTATAGGAACTTTTGACATTTTTTAAACATATTTAAAAAATCTAACTAAAAGATATAAAAATAAAAGTTTGAAAAGATATAATTAAATTTACAAAATTAGTTACAAAATTAAAAAGAGGGATCTTTCGGTAACCTACTTAAAGAGAGGGCGGTGTGAGTTCGATCAAAACTCGAACTCAAAAATTTTAATTGAAAACCCGTTTTTACCACAACATGAACTTTATTTTCAAACAAAGAATTTGTCCTTATACGGTCGAATTGAGTTAAATATATCAGATTCGGATTACTTTATCACCACTGTTTATACTAGAAGGCTTTGCCCGTAGAAAGTAGTTGAGAATCTTTTATATATTAGTCTTTAAAGAGATCTAACACGAGAATGAATAAATTCACTAAATGTATTTTTCGATCAGCTCATTAAGCGAAAGAAATACGGAGGAACGAGGTTTATAAAGTTTTAAACTTCTGGCTAAACAAGCTTGGAGGTTGCATCATAACCCAAATTCATTTTAGAGGCAAATGGTAGTGTTCTTGTCAACCAATGCTATTTAATGGCATGAGTTTGAACTCAAACGAGATAAAAAATGCTAAAATTATTTTTTTGGTGGAGTAAATGCTTCAGTTGAACTTCATAAATTCTTTTGGACTTTCCTCGAAATAAAGAGACAAAAATCCGAAACTAAAACTAAACATAAACACCCAAAATATCCAAATTCTAAAATTAAATCGAAATGAAACCACTTGAAAATTTTGTCTACAAGATGAGATAAAAACAAGAGAAGGCAGACAATAACAGCAAAAACTATGTAGATCAAGCAAGGGATGCAATTGGAAAAATACAAAAACAAATGTACTAAAATAGTCAATTACAAATACATGCAATCCAAGCCATAGACAAAAGAGTAAAATTCTTGAATCTATTTCTCATGCCACTTGTGCTTTTAACTATATATATATAATATGAGATAATATAATTTTTGACTCCGGTATTTGTATTTTTGTCCAGTTTATTTTGGCACTTAAATTTGATAATCAAGATTTTGACCTCTAAACTTGAAAAATATAAAAATTTAGATAATGTGGCGCTCTAAAATTGTATCACATCATCACTTAAAATTATTAAGAATTTATATAAATTTCTTAGTGATGATGTGGTACAATCCCATAATGCACATTTAGTGTTCTGATAACCGAGCTAGTGGTTGAACAAGTTAGACCATTGATTTTTTATTCAATTATAATTAACTAATTAATTAAAATTTCATAACAAATTTTATTGATTTGATTCGATTGTTCAATTGTCAATTTTTATCAATATTAAGTAGTTTTCAAGTCAATTAGTTCAACGCCTTTATTCAAACTGTTATATCAACCAGTTCTCAATTCGTCTGATCCAATCTTGTTCCAATAACACCGATCACATCATCATATTTTGAAAAAAAATCTAAATTTAAAGACCAAAATGAACCAAAAAATTACAGATACAGTAATCCTAATTGCCAAATTCAGAAACTCAAAATTCTATTATCCCATATAATAACGCCCTTAAAAGGTAGGGAATTATTAATACGAAATTCGAAGCTTAACATGCACAACCTTTTTCAATTACTCATAATATATTTAATATTTAACGATATAAGGTTCGAATCTTAACAACCGGAACCTTTTTTCTTATATTATACCTATTAAGGGGAGTTTTTAACCCTTAGACAGAAGGTATTGTCCTTGTAAACTTACAAGTTTATCTACTGATCAAGACACTCTTTAAACTACATGAATCCCTTTCTCCTCAAAATATGAAAGAAAAACTCCCAACACGAAAATAATACCTTCCGTTGTGTGTCCAAGACCGGTCCTCAAAAAAAAATAAAAAGGTCAAAATTACTTTAAAGAAGTAATTAATGGCCGGTTTGATGTGAAAACCCATTTAATGGCCGGACACGATGCAAAATAACCTCGGTTTCCCCTTTAATTTTTGTCCTAAGTGAACATACACACTAGTATAAATAATATACCTACTTCATGTTAATAATCACATCATCACAATATCAAACAATTGCATCAAAGGTTTATAGTTCAATTTATAATGGCAGAGAAGGAAGGAGGGGTTGTGAAGAAAGGTCATGAAGAGGGAATGGAGATGGCCATTGCTCTTCTCCAAGAGTTCGACCTCCCATTAGGACTTCTCCCTCTTGTGGACGTGATCGAGGTCGGTTTTGTGAGGGATACCGGTTACATGTGGATCGAGCAAAAGAAAAAGGTCGAACATAAATTCAAGATGATCAGTAAACTGGTCAGCTACGACACACAAATTACTGGTATTGTGGATAAGAAACGGATCAAGAAACTCAAAGGAGTTAAGGCTAAGGAACTCATGTTGTGGCCTCCGGTGAATGAGATCATCGTCGATGATCCACCCACCGGAAAAATCCACTTCAAGAGCCTCGCTGGTGTCACCAAGACTTTCCCTGTCGATGCATTTGCTGCTGGGCAGTGAAAAGGCACCGTCTTGTTCTCAGAGAGACACTGGATTCCAGAGGTTATTTTCAGTTCACACTCAAAACCTACCCTACCCTACACTGTAACAGCAATGTATGCAATTCTCTTGATAAGAATTATTGCATAATGATGCAAGTATTCAACAAATGAACAATAAAAACCCGAATTACTTTTTTTTTCATTCAATGGCTACTCCAAATCCAATACTTAAATTCTCTGATTACAAGAAAGTTAATTGTCATAAACACACATCAAATCAACTATCCATCCATTCACTAATCAAAATTCAACTTCTAAATTTGAGTATTGAATACGAGTACGTAACCGACATGAGTTCGTATGCTTCAAGAAAAAGAATAAATTTACTAAAAGTAAGCTAATCTCCTAAAACAAACTACCATATCCAATCATGGAACTGGCAAAGATTAGATTATCAAACAACATCAGCAAATACTTCTATTCTCTGATTACCAGAAAGCCAATTGCCATAACACAAATCAAATCAACTATCCATCCATTCACTGATTAAAATTCAATCTCTCATTTATCATCGCAAACTCATGCGTGAGTATCTAATACGTGTATGTGACCAACACGAGTATGTTCAATTTTTCCAAGATGTATTGCACACAGATAGGACAGATTAGATTATAAAGCAATATCAGTAAATACTTCTATTCTCTGATTACCAAAAAGCTAATAGCCATAACATAAATCAAATCAACTATCCATCCATTCACTGATTAAATTTCAAGACCTCTCATTTATCATCACAAACTCAAGCATGATTATGGAATACAAGTATTTACCAACACGAGTATGTTCAATTTTTCCAAGATTCTCGCATATTTACTTAGATGAATTGCACACAGATACTTCAAGAAAAGCGATTATATATGGAAAAAAAGCAGCAGCATTTACTAAAGCTAACCATCTATTACAATAGGATCTTTTTTTGGTTACTGAATCATCTCCAAAAGCTAAAATCTGTTAAAACAAACTGCCATATCCAATAATGGAATTAGCAAAAGATTAGATTATCAACCAACATCAATGAAATCTTAATTATTTTTCACATATAACACTCATCTAACCTACTCTTATGCAATTGAAAAGCAGGATTAACCCAAGCTCCACAATTACATTGCATACCTGCCCAATTAAACGAACCCAACCGAGATTTACAACTCATACACTGAAGTTTCTCTTCTACATACCCTTCTTGAACCGGTTGCATCCACTTCAAAGGCTCAACGAATATGGAAGAACATTGGGTCGATCCTTTCTCTTCATCCCCAATGTTATGCCCACTCCTTTTTCTCCATTTAAAACTTGCTTCCCCTTTCCCTCGCTCATGAGGAACTATAGTTTCCTCTGAAGCAACGATTCTTCGGCATCTTTTGCAACGATAGATCAATTGAGGCTTCGAAACAGGTTCCGAATCAGTGTTGTTCGTCGCTTCCATCTGTTGAACAAAGGGAAAAAAAATCGACATTGAAAACAGATTGTTAATGCACATATGAATCAAAATTAATACATCCATGAATTGAATCAAATCAAAAGCTAAAATCTAGGGTTTTGTGAACGATTAAATAAAAGGGTTACCTTCGAAGAGAATTTTTCAATTGATCGATCGCTTTTGTATAATTTGTTCGTTCACCATTTTTATATATATAGGTTTTTGCGAGGCGGCAATTTAAAACGGCAACGTTTTAAAGACATTTGGTTTTTATTAAGGCAGTATGAAGATTGGGCCATACTTGACTAGTTGGGCC